>JAKOOJ010000003.1:119195941-121595941 GCA_022577455.1 Arizona elegans
TCTACTCTTTCTTTGCTTTAGATGTCCTCCACTTCCTTACAAAAACTATATGTAATTTATGACTGTTAAAATAAAAGGGAAATTGGAAGTTTCCGGTTGACCTTGCGGCGAGATCGGATATGAGGAGTGGGTCTCCTCACTCCCATGCTGAATCTTCCCTGTTGGTGGGCTCTGAGAGGAGCCAAAGCCTCCATGTAGGGGAGAAAAAGCAAAGAGGAGTGCCTTGTGTGGTCACAGAGACTTGCAACTCTCCTGCCTGACTTGGGGTTCTTCTTTCCCTCTCTGCCACAAGAAGAGGCAGCCTAAACATGGCTGCCACAAAGCTGGGACAGCCGAGGAACACCTAAGACTGGTGCTGGAGCAGAGTTAATAAACAGTGATTGGAGATGGGTGAGAAGACTCCTCTTTTTTTGCATTTAGTCCCTAAACTTAAAGGAAAAAAGAAGGAAATCTAGAGGAGAAAAAAGACTCTTAGAATGACCTTTTTAAAGAGGCAAATAATTATAGAGAGAAAAATCCTAGACCCGAATGAAAAGCTATCTTATAATCAAAGAAAATTGGATTCTAAATTGGGTAAGTGTTGTTATGGAACGGCATTAAAATATACTGGAACTATGTACCTGAATTGATTTGAATATTTAATTCAAATTTAATTTAATTTAATATCTATAAATTGAATTAATTTTGGATTTTAATTTATCATGTTTGTTTAATTTATCATGTTACAAATCTAGGAAGATTTTGATAGAAGTAATAAGAAACATCTTTTTGAAGGATTGTGGTGATACTAACTGTCCTATAATTAATTACTTTACTACTGTGATAAGGAAGATTTTTAAGTAAAGTAAAGTGATTTTTGTTGTGTGGAAACTGTCTGGACTATTTAAATGGAATTGATTAATAACCTTGAGATGTAAAGAGCTATGATTATTGAACTCTTTGATGAGAAAAACTAGAACTGAATATATTGTTTGTGGCCCTGACTAAAAGTGGACTTATTAAACTAAAACCAGATGTCTTTTCAGGGGAAAATGAGTGAGATTTCAAGAGAAATGGCATGGATGTTTCAAAGCATCAGGAATACATGACAAAGAACCAAAGAGAGATAAAAGATTTAATCCAAGGCATAAGTGACAAACTAGAAAATATGATACAACTGGCAATGAATGAAGATCAAAGAGTCCAGGAAAGAGAGGAGGCAGTGGAAAGAACGGAGGAAAAGATAGAATAGACAAATCACCAAATAAAACAAGAGGATGAGAAAAACTTTTTGAGAGATATAAAAATGGAATTGGAATTGGATAATCTGAAAGATGTTTTTGAAAGGGAGATAGGAGTATGGGTGGATACTCTAGAGATATGGCATTTTAGGAGAATAGAGATAGGAAAAATATTTAGATGGAATAATGAAGATACAGATATTGATAGAGACAAAGATCCAAGAGAGGAGTATGGGAGGAAAGCCAAAAAATGAATAAGAATTGAAGTAGTAAAATGGGCAAGGGATGATGGATAGAATAGAGCTATTTTTGTCCTTTTTCTTTCTTTCTTCTTTTTTCTAATATAATGATGGTCTGATTAAAAATTAGAAATGGAGGTAGAAATAAGAAGTTACACCTTTATGTGAAGGGATATGTATTAACATAAATATGTGTTTTAACATTAGGATTAGTAAGAGTGACCTGACTAGAATCCAGAATAGAGGTAGAAATAAGAATTAGGGGGAATATTAGTAGTTATAATTTTGATATAAATTGAAAATAAGTAATAATTAGATGGAAAGTTGAGAGGTTGAAATATGGTATTATTATGTATGTTCAAGATCATTGACATTAGAATGGAACTACTTTAAAATAATGAAGTACATTAATAATAGGTTTATATAAATTTGATTAATGTAATAATTGACTGTTGTTATTTGTATTAATATGAACCATACCCAGAGGCCGCACTGTTCATGTATTGATGTTGATCTATGTTTAAAAATAAAAACCCAATAAACCTTGGAAAAAAATAAAATAAAAGGGAAATTGTGTTGAATAGAATATTTATTTGTTTATTCAGTTTATTTAGCTACCCATTCGTGGTTCTGGGTGGCTTATAATTAAAACATAAACAGCACCAAAAAAACCACCAAAACCAAATAAATAAAATAAAGCAATATTTGAGCAAAGTGAAACATTAAGAAACAATTCAGAATCATGTGATACACACACAATATTCTTTATGTAGAATGGTTTCTTCCTCCTATAGGGAAGCCAGTATTCTCCTTCTCATCTCAATAATCCCTCCTATAGATGCGAATATTATGCCAAGATAGCATTTCATCTAATCATCTTCAAGGTTAAGGGTTTAGCCTAAGATTGAGAAGGCCTTGCTTTATGTCCTCAGATGACCATGATCAGAGTCTTCTCTGATTATTTGGGCTATCCTTGTGTAAATAATAGCCTATAGTTTATTTAACTTTCCAAAATAATTGTTTTTATTTGTACTGTACACAAGGCTTTCTTTCTTAAAGCTTTTGGAAGTAGAAAACCAAAAAGGAATATATGTGATTCAGCAGCCACTGTTTAGGGACAAATAGTCTCGTCCCCCCCCCCCTCCAATCAACACTCTGCTGCTTATTTAACTTTACTGGAATTTTGAGAGTTATATTTATTTCCCTGATGGAACAGATGAAGGGAAGGATATACAATGGCAGAAGGAACCAGAAAAGCTTGGCGAATGCCAAGGCCTGAAACTAGTATAGTAAGCAGCTGAATGTATTTGGAACATTGATTGCTAAGGTTGGAGCAGCATAACAAAAAAGAAATATAAATCCTTTTTGGAAATTCCCCAGAATTATAGCCAGCTGGGGCTCAATGGGGGGCAGAGATGGGAGAGCAAATTCCAACCCACATGATGTTAACCAGTAATCTATGTTCCCCTTGGGTAGTTACAGATGTTTGCAAGCTTTAGTGATTAAAAATAATTACTCATGCATATAAATTATAGTTCTTGTCTTGGAAAAAGAAAACATCGGTATAACTGTTACTTCTGTAAAAGAAAATTTCAGATAAAATTTCAGGGCCAGAAGAATTATTTCTGAGAATTCAGAATAGATATTTTCATAATATTAAAGGAAAACAACAGATGAATCAGAAAGAAAGACTGCATTGAATTGCCTCCCAGATGGATAGTTTTGGGTGCTCAAAAAGTACCAGGACAATTTTATTTAGTTCTCCTATTTCTTGTGGGTTCCTGTCCATCTTCTGTGGGGTTGCCAGATAAAGAGAGCAACCATGCAATGGCATATATTCAACTGCAAAAACTGAAAATTATCACTCATGTGCAACAACTAATGATACATCTTGCTAGTAGGTATGACTTATGACTTCTAACCAGCTTTGCGGTTAGGTAATTTTAGAACTCTAGGATTATTTCTACACCCTTCTGGCTTTAAGTGTAATTTACCATCATTTACCAACCTTACTGATTTGACAGTTGGTTGACCTGTCCATTATATTGTAAACCCCCCCTCTTTTTTTTTCTGTTAGAGACAATTTGGACACCATCAGTGTATTTGAGTTCTTGTGTTCATTTATTTAAATGTATTTCATTTGCTATTTGGTTGAGCATCAGATACTGAAATTGAAGCTCCAATATTTTGGCTACCTAATGAGAAGACAGGATTCATTGGAAACTTGGCTACCTAATGAGAAGAGAGGACTCATTGGAAAGGACCCTGAAGTTGGGAAAGATTGAAAGCAAAAGAAGGAGACAGCAGAAGATGAGATGGTTAAATAGGTGTCATTGTCAAAATGAACATGAATTTGGCCAAACTCCAGAAGACAGTGAAGGATAGGGGGACTGGGTATATTGTAGTCCATGGAGTTGGATACAACTTAGCAACTGAACAACAAAAAGTTGGTTGAGCATGTTTTTGGAGCTCTTTGCCATCATTTTTGTTTTTGTTTTTTTTAACCACCACTTCCCAAAATAGTTTAGTATCTGTCGTTGCAAGTTATGGGTTCCCACTTTCAGTCTTCCAGCATGTCATCTGAGACATTCCCAGTCTTTATTGTGATGAGGGACAGATGTTCTGTATTATCTGCACAAACAAAGAAGTAGTACAAGATCAGATGTACTACTGATGTGGTGAGAACTGGCTCATAGTACTAACAAGAGTCGGACACAACTGAATGGATAACATCATCATCGTCTACACAAAAAGAAATACCTCAGCTCCTCTCTTTTACTGGGAAAAGAAAATGTCTGGGTGTTTTCAAACAAGGTGGAATGAGATTCATCATGTTGCCAAGCAATCTCTGTTTCATTGCACTTGTGTTCGAAACTCCAGTCTTTTACTTCCCTGTACCACTTAGGAATGCATCTGCTCTTTTCATATGTCAGATTGAGCATGAGGATATTAAGTTTTACATATCAAATTTTATTATCTGTAATAAAATAAACTGAGAAACATCTCTGGAATCTCTCTCAATAGATTCTCAATAAGCTATTTGTAGCCAATTGGAGATATCTTGTGGTCTGTTGGGAGCATTACATTTTTTTTTTTTTTTTGCTTTAAATTTTCTAAATTTTCTTTTGTGAACTTTACTTTTTAATCAAGCTGCCATTTTCTCATAACTTTATTAATTTATCAAATTTAGGCAGTGCCTAATCTTAACAGCTGCTTAATTAATATCCTTTCCTAGTGAATAGTTGTATTCTGGATATCTCAAGTTACATTTTTAAAATACTATGTCTTTTCTTTCTTTAAAAAAAATAAAGTTTGATTTTGTTTATTTTTGTGAGATTGGTTTGTTACCCAAGAGGAGAGGGGGAAAGGATCAGTGATATATGACCATGAAGTAATTATGTCATCTTCAGATCAGAAGACAAACTCTACAAGAAATCCTAGAACTGTGATTTATTGATTTTTTTTCCTTTTGTGATCTCAATTTATTTTAATTATTTGGATTCTCTCCTTGAGAAAGTCAATGCAGGCTCAAGGAGATCCATTCTGTCTATAGCACAGCTTTTCTCTGAATGGTGCTTTCCAGATGTGTTAGATTATAGTCTCTATTACCTCCCATCAGAATAGTTTGGCAAGAGGTTGTAGCATGTGTAGAGAGCATCAAGATGAGGTAGACTGTTTTATAAGAAAATATTGCCCATGAAAAATTCTTTAACTAATTGCCTCCATTTGCTTGTCAGGGAGAATAATTGTTAATCATTCTGAAAACTGCTTTGAAGAGGATCGTGGTTAAATCAACAATATTGAATTAGTGCTACTTATTTGCACCTGGTACAAATTGATTTGTGCTTCTCCTATTATTTTAATTGTGGGCAATTTAAAGGTACTATACATGTCTGGACAGCCCATAATAAAATAAACAATAAAAACATAATATAAAAGAAACCCCCAACCCAAGATTTTGCTCTGTACAAAATATAAACCAAAAATTTCATTGCTGATTATGGATGGGGAACAGCAGGAATACTAATTAAACTGTAAACAAGTTCATTGTGTGTTTGTTTAAACTGCAGATGCCATTGCTGTCACATTTAAGCTAAGTTTTTGGACTTTCTTCCTTCCAACCCCAGTTTTTCGAAAGATTTCTGAGAATGGAAATACTTGACTTTTCTTTTATGTTATTCTGGTTAGTTACAATAAAGGCTTTATTTATTCCTACATTTGATTTGTATAGTGACCTATTTCACATATTAACTCTAGGTGGCTTAGAGCAGGGGTATCAAACTCACGTCATCACGGCGGTGTCACATGACATATCGGGACTTCCCCCCCCTTGATAAACTTGGCGTGGGTGTGGCCAGTGCATGACGCATCCAGCCTGTGGGGCGCAAGTTTGACAGCCCTGGCTTAGAACCTTGGTGGTGCAGTGATTAGAATGCAGTACTGCAGGCTAACTCTGCCCACAGCTTGGAGTTTGATCCTAACAGGGCTCAAGGTTGACTCAGACTTCCATTCTTCTGAGATCAGTAAAATAGATTGTTGGGGGCAATATGCTGACTCTATAAACTGCTCAGAGAATGCAGTAAAGCACTATGGAATAGTATATCAGTCTAGGTGCTATTGCTATTAGGGTGGGTAAAAACAATGCACAGCATAGTTAAAAGAAAAAAAAACACACAACAATGAATTCAGTAGCCATGAGACCAAACCACTCAAAGCAACATAGTAGTTCATGACCTCTCACTAACACTCTGACCTAACTATATATTTTCTCCTGTATCACTATAGCTTTGATTAGATAAAGAACTGAAACTATTGTGTCCAAGCTAGTTAAATTCACACATGAACTTAATCTGGGGTTTTTTTTAATGATTCATTGAACAAATCAAACTGATCCAACTCACAATGAGCCATAATAGTGGCTTCATATATCATATACCCAACGGTCAGTACAACCTATAGCATTATATAAAACAACAGAACTATTTGTTGATCAGAGCAGGTAGGAAGGAAGGTTTATAGTGGGATGGAAAAAGTTAGTTAGTCAAAAGGCAGATGCTAGATTCCATATAATGCTATTCGTTAGCAATCTTTCTCCTGGGCCTCCTGAAGCCTCCTCCAGTCATAAAATCATAAATTTAAAAAAAAGCATTGCAAAGACTATAAGCCTACAGTATTATTTCCCCCAAAGGAAAACAGTGCTGTAAAGACTGTGCAGAACTTTCAACTGATAATGGAAATGTGACACTCTCCCCTCCCAAATGAACAAATAGAATTTCTCAATTCTGGACTGTCACCTGGGAGGCTGAAAAATTATAGGTATATCACGTTTGTTTGGTTGCTTAATTTATGTTGGTGGCCAAGAAGATATAGTCATGATTTAGGGCCAAACTAGACATTGCTTTACATGCATGTTAATTGAGAGATTTAAAATTCCAGTGGTGCATATTTATAGCCGATACAAGTGATACAAGTGACTAATTTATGTGACCTGGGTTGTATGTTTTGCTCATTGGAAAGTGGGTTAGAAATATAGATGGATTATTGTAGTTAAGAATTAGTACATTAAAAGTTGTTTTAAGACAAGATTTCTCAACTTCGTGGTCTCCAGGTTTATTGGAAAAACAACTCCCAGAATTCATAGACAGCCCTGTTTACTGCAAACAAAGCTGGGATATTCTTGTATAAGCAATAGTGGAAATGTAGTTTTTATTATAATAATAGTACAAAACATGTTTTGATCACTATATGGAAAAGCCTTTTTTTTTTTTGATGAGTTACAGTTCAGAGACTGAGTATGCCATTTAAGAACTGTATCACTAACATGAAGCTGTTAGACTAGAGATGGAATAATAATATGACTTGTCATAAAGCAGCTTTCTATGTTTCCAGAATCCATTCTTCCCAGTTGACAATTGAAGAAGAAAACCAAGCAAGAGACAACACACACACAACACACACACACACACGATTGGAGGTTTTGATCTGACTTAAAAATAGTAGTCATGATGAATTGGGTTACTGAAAAGATTCTGTTGTCTTTTGAAGACACAGATACTCCTTATTCCATATACATGTCAAGGTAAAAGTCACAAGAAAATGATACCAAAAAAAAAAAAAAAGTTATCTGCACCTTCAAGCATGGTTGGGTTTCTCCTGAAAACAAGATGTTCCCATAATGTCTGGTCACAATCTCATGCTATTAGAGATTATGGGACTTGAAATCCAATTTATATGATGGACAAAAAAATTGAAGTTAGTTGGTTTAGATTATGCCGAGTTACGATGGATCAAAGATAATGATATGATGGGAACAAAGGGTTGATTACTTAGAGCCTAGAAAAACTGAAGTGGCAGATAAATCAAATGAATTTTATTTTATTCTTTCCATAACTTTATCTTGAAGTTGCATCCTCTATTCCAACCATTCGTTAAAGAAAAGTTAATGATTCAAGAGAAAAGCATATGGTCAATTGTAGATTCAATTGGGCTTTGAACAGTTGGATATGCAATTAACACAAAGGCCTCTGTAGCTCATGCCTTTCCACTATCAGCAGACAGAGACTTTCTTCTTCTGTTTTTCCTGAATCTGATGAAAGTATCTGCATTTTATTTCACAGGTGAGCGATGGCAATCTTACACTTTTTGAATTACAACATAGCCAAGGGATATATGTGAAAGTCTAATCTTCCATTGTATAATTAAATTATATCTCCAGAAACAATGAAATACTATTTACACTGCCTTTTTCTCCTGGCAGAAAATCAAATAAGTAATAAACCAACAAATGAACCAATAAAAAAGAATAAAAAACACTAGGTATTTAGCATGTGATTGATTAGCAAGAGCTAATTGTATGAAGACTCAAGAAGATGGGCACATGAGAAGACAAAGGAAGGAGAGCAGGAGAGCTGAGATATTGAAATAATTATTGACATTATATTTTAATTGATTGCTTTTGATGACTTGAATGTAAAATATTGATCCCTATGATAAATGCAAATACTGAACTATATTTTAGTTTGTTTTCCCCTGTTCATGGGATGGATCAATTGATCTTATTTTTAAAAAGAGTCCTGAATTAATTTGTACATCAGGCATAATAATATTACATGTATAGTTCCATGTAGGACAAAGTTTGAATGGAAAAATAAAGAGGAAAATGTAAAATTTATTAGCCAAGCCGGATAGAGGTCACCAACCCACATCATGATTTGTATTATGGAACAGTTTATCTCAGCATGGTGTGCATTTAGGGAAAATTAGTCATTACAAGAATAATATTAGAAACATTAAATTCTGGTGATCTATTTTTGAGTTATGAGTTTCATGGTGCTGAGTAATTTTTGATTCATGAATTTTACACAACTCAGTTCCCTTTCCCCAAATTCTAATTCCAAATCTGCTGCAGTTTTTCTATCTTCTGTAAAAGCATACCAAAAAGTAGACATATTCTTCAGATGGGTCCTAGAATGTAAAACATGGGCCACTTGTGACTATGGGCTTGTTATAGTATCCTGAAACTTGTTCTTCTGCAGACATTAAGCTGAACTAAATGAGACAAACATGACAACAATACTATATAAAAGAACTCATTAAAGAAGCTTTTTCATGTAGATATTAGATAAGAAGTTCCAAGTTCCAGTTGTAAACTAAAAGTCCACAACAACATTTAAGCTTTGCTTCAGCTTAGCATGATTTAAAATTTAGGAAACTCACTGAACATTGCCCAAAGCTCTGTCTGTGAAACACAAAGGATGGATTCACAATTAATGTCATTATTTGTTTCAGTGATTTTAGATCACTGATTTTAGATACCTTATAGTCTTGTTTGGTCATATCAGCAAGAAACAATCTGTATAACGACTTCTGGGCCTTGGTTAGAGTTTTTTGGAAAAATTCTCCTGCATGATCCTCTTCCAGTTCTCATTTAGTCTATGAAAGAGGATTTGCTTTCAAATTAAATGAATGGTATTTTGATGAAATACTCCTGGGCAGAACGTTGTGTCCTTGCACTTATTTAGTCACAAGGTAGCCAAGAAATGTCCTTTCTTTCATTATTCAAGCTTCCCTCAGTGGCCTTCCATCTCCCTGGTTCCCTATTTTTCAATGAAATCCTATGATAAGGCAAGCAGGAAAGAATTCCTCCTGTGTACATTTTCAAATTGGGATGGGCAGGCAGGCAGGGAACTTCAGAATGACTGAAAGAGGGGACACAAAAATCACAGCACTAACCCCTACAATCTTTGCCACCTCCCATAACAAAGTAAGCTCAAAAATGGGAAAAGGAGGAAGAGGACTAGTACTGTGTTTCCCCGGAAAAAAAAGACTTGGTCTTATATTAATTTTTGCTTCAAAAGATACATTAGGGCTTATTTTCTGGTTAGGTCTTATTTGGGGGGAAATACAGTACTAAATGCATCCATATGGCTGACAATCTTAACTGGGGCTTAATCTGGAGGTAGGGTTTATATTCCAAGCATCCTGAAAAATCATGCTAGGACTTATTTTCAGGTTGGCTCTTATTTTGGGGAAAACATATTTTTGGGGTAGCATCTTTTCAGAGAACAGATATTATTAAAAGACTTAAGCTTCTGTGGGCTACAGTTACAGCTCACAAAAAAGCTTATGCTTTTAACAAAATTTGTTTGCCTGAAAAGATGCTACCAAATTCCTCCTGATGTTGAGCTACCATTGATTAATGATAAAAACAAAAAAAGGGGAGGCCTCTTTCTGCCTTTTCTACATGGGCACCAATAATGAAGGGATTTCATTGCTTGAGTGAGATTTCTGTAAATTGGATTGTTCCATTTGCAGTTTGTCTTTGGTTGTACTTTTATGTGGTTTCATTGTTTTGCATGTTAAAACATATTTTAATCAGTGCTTGGAATATCAGCAGATAGCTGGAATTGTGGAAAGGCTATCAAGAAAGCTAATGTTCAGAATAATCTGATGTTTGGAAAGGATGCTGAGAATAACTCAAAGGAGTTATTTTGACAGATTCAAAATAAAAGAAAGGGGGGAAAAATCTGCAGGCCATCTGCTAAGTGAAGATTACAAGATGCAAACAAATTTTTTAAAAATCTTTTTTTAAAAAATTCCGCGTAAAAGTATGTGTTCCATCTGGCAATTGTGAATGGCAGAATGAAAAAGTAAGACTGAAACATAATAGAAATACAACCCTAAAATACTAGTTATTCTTAAATGATTGAAATACCAAAAAACAGAATGATTGCATCCTTGGGCACTGAACAGAGTAACTGATGATCTGGCCAAACCTTTAAGAAACCCTGAAAAATTAGTAAACTGCCACGCAATTGGAAGAGAAAAAAATGGCTAAATTATAGACCACTTGAATCTTAGGAAGATTCTAGAGCAAATAATAAAACAGTATAACTTCCTTAAAAATAATGTGGCAATGGCCAGAAATTAGAACGGAGAGTATTTATTTCTTTGATTTGTAATGCTGTTTTGATTGTCAAAAAACTGAAGGCAGTATGCTAAAGAAATTAAAATTAAAATATAAATTAAAAAAATAAACAAATAGCAAGCAATTGTCCAGGCAATACAAAAAAAAAATCATATTCTACAAGTGATTTTACAAAATCCTACAATCCAGGTTATAATAGAAGAGCCAGGCCTTCAAAGAACAGCAGAGTTGGGGCCGCACGGACCTTGGGGACAATGCTATTGCAAAAAGCAAATGCAGCAACTTTTGCCAGCCTTACATTTATCTGTTTTTTTCTAACTGCCTTATTAGATTGTGGGAATGCTAAAGATGTAGTATACACTACTTTCACCAAAGCATTTCACATTGACAAAGGTGACTCTTGAAATCCTGGTTTGTAAACTCATTAAGAGTGGATTGAATATCATGATAATTACATACATGTCTTAAAAGTCATACTCAGTGACTCAGTCTTGTTAATAATTTGCAAGAAAACTGGACTGACATACCAAGCAAAAAGCTGCTGGTTGAGTTATGGTACTCTTTTATTTTTTTTATTATTCACTTGCTGAAAAGGGGGAAGAAAATGTTGATCAACATTACAGATGACACAAAATTTGGTGATAATAACTGATACCCTAAAACAGGGGTGTCAAACTTGCATCATCATGACAGCGTCACATGATGCATTGGGACTTTTTTCCCTTTTGCTAAACCGGGCGGGGGCGGAGCCAGTACGTGAAGCATCCAGGCCGCAGGCCGCAGGTTTAATACTCCTGTCCTAAAAGAAGAAAATAAAATTCAAATCTTTATAGTTTAAAGTAGTAGAATGAAATTTAAGTCAGAAAAATGCAAAAATCTTCACTTAGGAAATAAAAATTACACAGCAATAGCACTTAGACTTATATACCACTTCGTAGTGCTTTACAGCCCTCTTCAAGTTATTTATAGAGTCAACATATTGCCCCCAACAATCTGGGTTTTCATTGTACCAACCTCAGAAGGATGGAAGGCTGAGTCAACCTTGAGCTGATGAGACTTGAACTGTCAAACTGCTGGCAGCTGGCAGTCAGCAGAAGTAGCCTGCAGTACTCATTCACATGCACTAGTATCAGATAGAAAAGCCCGTTTTGTAGTGGCTAAGGCACCAGACTGGAATCAGGAGTTCTACTCCTGCCTTAGGGACAAAATTGGCTGGGTAACCTTGAGTCAGTCATTCTTTCTCAGCCCTAGAGAGAAATGGCAAACCACTTTAAAGCCCTGCCTAGAAAATATCGGTTGTTGCCCAATATGAACACTATTTTGAAAGTGCACAAACACAAAAAATATAAGATGGGAATAGTTGGCTTGGTAATGATACTTATGAAAATGATCTTAGAATAATAGTTAATTGCAAAGTAAACATGAATTATTAGAATGATGTGGCCCACCTCTGCCTGTCAATGACCTTCCTGTGGGCAGGAATGTGTGCTGCTATTTTGTTTCTTTCGCTTAACTTTGAATGGGCAACATTCACAGAAGGTTGTGTTTTCTTAGTTTGTCTGCCAAGATAACCATGCTAGAAATGCAGCTGTACAAAAGAAGTGTTTCTTTTTCATTATTCATTATGGAGCACAAGACCCCAGAAAGAAAACATGTTTAAGACTAAAACTCTCAAAATGCATAAATATATTGATCAATGTATTTGGGTTGCAGAATTTATCCTCCCATAAAAGGCCCCTTTTTCTCATTAGTTCATTCTCATTTTTTTGCAAATGTATGGAACATAACCCTAGCATACATCAAGGGAAATCTGAGAGAGGTGTCCCTACTGTTTTCAGAGCCACTGAACAGCTGAAGGTATCCTATATTTGATTAATATGCCCAAATCCAAATAGGGCTCAGCACTCAAGACAATTTCAGGCTAAAAACACTCATTTAGATGTGCAGCTGCTGCTTTGAGGGCAGGATTGGTAGAGAATGACATAATCCATTTTTACCCTTGGTAACAGTCACCAGCCAATTCTGATGATGGGGTGAAATTCAGTGCAGATGTAGCCTTAGATAAAAAGCTGCTCAAGTGATAAGAAGATAAATTCTGTACTTGCTCCTTTCTGATCAGTATGGCATGAATTGCTGAAGAGTAAGTGCTATTGCATTTGGACTTTCAACAGGACTAAAAGTGGAGAGCTTGTCTTTACAGGAGGTGTTCAGACAGGATTACTCACAATCAGCAAATATCCGACATGGATTAGATCTTTGTAATGGTACTTTTGTTTTGTTTTTGTTCCAAAGACTTGGTCTTTGACTTTTGGTGACTACATAAACAAATCCCTTGCAGTTTTCTGGGCAAGGTTTTTCAAAAGTAATTTTCTTTTGCCTCTTTTCTAGGGCTGTGAAAGAGTGACTGGCTCACCTGGTTAAATTTGTGTCTAAGTTGGGACTAGAACTCATGGTCTCCCAATTTCTAGCCTGATGTTTTAACCACTACACTAAATTGACTGTCTTGTGATCAGTGGTGAGCTGAAACCATTTTAACAACCAGTTCAGTGAATTTTGAGCTTGCGCACCGCGTTCAAAATACAGCAATTTGAAGCTCAGCTGCTTACCTTCTAAGGCAGCCCTGGTAAGTAGAACAGCTGAGGCAGGGAAATCAGCTGTGCCACGTGAATCAGCTGTGCCACGTGAATCAGCTGAGCCAGTAAGAAGGAAATACAGGACAGTATAGGGTGGGTGTAGGTGTGCGGGCCCAGGTGATCATCAGAACTACCGGTTCACCCAAACCGGTCTGAACTGGCAGCAGTCCAGCACTGCTTGTGATACTTTAGACTTTGCATAGAATTAAAGTTGCAACTTCCAATAACACTGAATTGTTATATTTTCCTAAAGCAACTAGCAGTAACTATACAAATAAAGCAATTAGTTTGTTTCTTTCTACATTACCAAAATATCACCACTACTACTACACAAACAAACACAGAAAATATTACAACTTCTTTTTGGCTGGCTTCCATTCCCTTGTGCCTTGTGCCTTAAGTAAAAACAGGTTTTTTTATAGTAATTTATCTCCAAATTGAACACTTCACATTGCTGCTGAGGAATATGGTTCCCACTGGTACTTTGGTGAAAAACAAAACATACAAACCTTCTTAGAAGAATCTATTTTACTATGGCTAGGAATTCCCAGAATGTTATGAAATTTGATGATCTTAAAACTGAAGGGAAAGTTTTGTCTTTTGGGAAATGTTTTTTCCTCTGTTGTGCAAGGCACACATTGCACACATTGTCTAGAGAGATATTTAAATCACATTTAAAAAATTTTTTTAAGACGACATCTAAAGAAGGATCCCAGTGAATAGAGAGAAGGAACAATATGTTGAGAGCTATAAAAGGCTTTTAAGCAGTGTGATAAAAGACTCACCTTTCCAGTTGTCCAAAAATTCATTCTTGTCCAACTCTTCCACTAAATGAGAACAGAGAATTCTAAATGATTGAGATCAATTTGTCCTCTGTTCTTTAATGGAAGACACTATTTTCTGATTTCATGATAAATCTAGCTCTGAACTCATCATTGGTTTCTTTCAATATTTGTCTCATGTCTATGGTTTTCCAGATTACATTCTTTATGACAGAACATTCTTTATGATCCTTTGCGTAACCATATAGTTCTTTTTCTTCAAAGATTACTCCTACAACAACTGAGGTTGGTGGATTCTGCTCTAAAAAATTGCTGGTGTTCAATTCAACTCTTCCTAGAAAGAAACTATGAAACAAAGGTGCATTGAATCTATTGATCATCAGATAGGTTGCCGCAGCTTGAGGTATGGACTATAAATCAAGATTTTGCACAACTGATGGCTACAGAATTTACTCATGTGCTCTGCAAACCATGTTTTTAATGTACCGGTAATATACTTCCAGGTTCAGAGTCTCTTTATGCTATTCAACTTCATCTCCTTTTTTTCTAATTTGAAATGTACTAGTAATGTGTTTGCCTTTAAAGGCATATTGTGAACATATATAATGGCAGACCTATCTGGGAAATCTGTTTATTTGTAACTAGGAAAGATTTAAGCAGAAGCTTCTGCATAGTTTGGTGATAGTCTTGAATAAGGATATTATTTATAGAGCCAGTTTGATCTAATGGTGAAGGCACCAGGCTACAAACCATGAGACTGTAAGTTCTAGTCCTGCCTTAGGCATGAAAGCCAATTGGGTGGCCTCAGCCAGTTCCTCTCTCTCTCTCAGCTCAACCCACTTTAAGGGTTGTCGTTATGGCAAAAATAAGAGGGAGAAGGAATATTCGGTATGTTTTCCACCTTGGGTTATTTATAAAAATAATAAAGGTGGGCTAAAAATAAATGAATATCCATTAGGATCAATCATGTGTCTTTGTCTTAATGTAGTAGAAACTCCTTCAGTTTTATTGAAGTGTTTTGAGCTGTTGCTTGAAGCTACAACATGTGCTTTGTCAGCAAAAGACTTCAGATTCATTTCCTGGCATTTCTAGATATAACTGGAAAAATGTTATCTTCTGAAGTTCTGGACAATTCTTGTCAGTCAGTAAGGAGTAGCTAGTGCAATCATCTGGCCTGTTGAAAGCAGCTTTGCATGTTTCTAATTTTATGTGTGTATTGCAGGGGTGAAATGCTCCTAGTTCAGACCATTCTGTAGCAATGGCGGCTGGTGGTTCGGAGAACCAGTAGCGATGGCGGTGTGAGGCTCCGCCCACCCACCTGGTCATTGTTACTTCCAGGAAGTAATCAGGAAGTAACCTGTTTTTTACTCTCTGTGCATGTGCAGAGGATCTGTATGCACACATGATGCGGGCTCAGTGCGTGCTTCCAAACTGGTTGAGAAGGTAAGTAGATTTCACCCCTGGTGTATTGTTATGTATTAATGGATGATTAAGATTGCACAATAGCCAAGTACAATTCAGGGGTGTGATCCAGAGATTCAGTCATTGCCCAGCCTAATCTGGCTCATTCTGGAAATGATCTGATCCAATTTCCTGTATGGATCTGCAACAAATTTGTGAAAATGGACCTCAGTTTTTTTGTGGCTGAACAAAGCATAAGCAGCTAAATCTTTTTGTTTATTTGTTGACAAAATAGGATGATATTTCTAAGCATGAGGTAGATTATTATCAATTTTCTAAGTAGACCATTATGAGGGTAAAAGGCACAGCAATTTCAACAGAAAGCGATAGATGTTTAGACAACCTTTGAGATGTAACCTGATGATTTGGAGATAAACTGTAATGATATCTTCAATGATCATAACCCTTATAAAGATAAATTGAGCTGTACACACTTCAAAAATTATTCAGAAATACTTCAGATCTCAAGCAAGTGTGAACACAGCACATCTCTACTATTTTTTTTTTAAACTTATTTTTTCTGAGTTCCAACCTCTTTAGGGAGTTGACTGTATAAAACAGTTCCTAACACTTTGACATCTTTCCCCCAGGTTTTCACAAAAGCCTGAGAAGGCTAGCTTATTTTAAGAAATAGAAAGGAAGGATGTGCCCACATTGGTTCAAGGTCTGATGAACTTCCTAAGCATCTTCAGAGTGTGAAAAAAAAAAAACTTTTTAAAATTTCTGCTAGGTTCAGTGAGGTTATGAAAAGAGAAGGGTGTTTGTTTAATAATATCTTTTCCTAAATGCAATAGAGCTGATACGTAGCACTTATGTTCTGTCAGTTCAACCCACAGATATAAAACACTGTCCCACAACTGTTCAGGATAAATGAATGAATGAATGACAATGATTGGCAAATGAATGGCAAAACTCTTTCAACTCAAAACATTTCTTTGGAATCGTTATAACTTGTTCCTCATTATATAATTGAAACCCATGATCTAAGCTTTAAATTAGTATTTCCTAATAATTTCCTTTTTACACTGGGGAATTTTTCAGATGAATTGAAGCTGTGTTTCACAGTGTGCATAAATTATGAATTGAAGTATTGTTTGCGCTTTTCCTCTGATGCGTCCTCATGGCTCCCTTCATAGAAACAGAAAAGAAGGATATGTTTATCTTGAAAGTGGAGTTGTTCTGGACATATATTTTCTCAGCGATTAAAGGGAGATTAAAAACAAGTCAGTTGGCTGAGGCAGACAGAAGGGGTGAGACTTCTAGGAAGCATATTAGAGACACAGTTTAATGAAATTCATAGGGGATGATGCTACCACTGGAGGCCTGTCAGCTGTAAATAGTTAGGCACTTTAAAACCATGCCAGTTGAATGTGGTACTTTGGTGTGCCTCATTTGTGTACCTTTCAATATGTTCTTTGTCTAGAAAAATGTTACCTTCTGCAAGTGCATAATTTGGCTTTTTTATAAGACCCTGTAGAGCATTATAGTGGTATTTGGCTTCTAATATGTTTCCCTCCTCCCAATGTGATGTATTACTATAATGCAACTATTGGCTTAAACTATCCTCTTTTCCCCATGGCCTCATCCCACTAACTATGAGGATGACTTTAAATCCTCATGGAAGAAGACAGTGACAACTAAAATCTTATCCTTGGGCTTCTCTTCAGTTTTTTTATTCAACTTTGGATATGACCAGGCCAAAGCTCTTATTAAACAGTGTTTAGCAGCCACTGAGCACCAATTGGACCTGGCCAATTGGTAAATAAATCTTTATTGCCAGTGAATCTAACAGGTACTCTGCTTCTCCCATGATATATTTAACTAATCTTGAAGTACTTAGCCATATTTTATTTTTATTTATTTTTTAAATTTTATTTATTTCGTCAAGCCTGTATTTGATAACAGATATAAGTGTAAACATAATTATAAATACATGAAATGGATACAAATAAAAGGAAACATTAGGACAGGGATGGTAGGCACGCTGGTACACTTATGCACGCCCCTTACAGACCTCTTAGGAACGGGGTGAGGTCTACAGTAGACAGTCTAAGGTTAAAGTTTGGGGAGTTTGGGGAAGAAACCACAGAATCAGGTAGTGCATTCCAGGTGTGGACAACTCTGTTACTAAAATTGTATTTTCTGCAATCAAGTTTGGATGGTTTACCATGAGTTTGTATCTATTGTGTGCTCTTGTATTGTTTTGGTTGAAGCCGAAGTATTCATTGACAGGTAGGACATTGTAGCAGATGATTTTATGTACTACTCATAGGTCAGTCCTAAGATGGCGTAGTTCTAAATTGTCTAAGCCCAAAATTTCAAGTCTGGTGGCATAAGGTATTTTGTTGCGAGCAGAGGAATGGAGGACTCTTCTCGTGAAATATCTCTTGACTCGTTCAATTGTATTAATGTCTGATATGCAGTGTGGGTTCCAGACAGATGAGCTGTATTCAAGAATTGGTCTGGCAAAAGTTTTGTATGTCCTAGTTTGCAATTCAATATTATCGGAGAAGAAGCTACGCAAGATTAGATTAACAACTCTTAATGCTTTTTTAGCAATGCTGTTACAGTGAGCTCTGGCACTTAGATCATTTGAGATGAGTACTCCAAGATCTTTGACAGAGTGAGGATCGTCTGTCAGGTCATATCCATCCAGCTTGCATTTTGTGTTCTGATTTTTTTTTTGCCAATCTGTAAGATGGAGCATTTGTTGGTTGAGATTTGAAGTTGCCAATTATTTGACCATTCTGACACATAGGCAAGATCTTTTTGTAGGGTAGCAGCATTGTCAATGGTGTTGAATAGTTTTACATCATCAGCAAAGAGAATGCAACAATATGATCGCAAAGGTCATTTATGTACAGTATAAAGAGTGTGGGTCCTAAAATGCTACCTTGGGGGACACTGCTGTTAACAGGTGCAGGGTTAGATAAGGCGTTCCCTATTTTGACTACTTGTTGACTGTTTGATAGGAATGCAGCTATCCACTTATGCAGGAATCCAGAAAGGACATAAGATTTTAGTTTTAGAAGTAGTTTGTCGTGTACCACTGAACTGAAGGCTTTACAGAAGTCTATATAAATTGCGTCTATTGATTTACCCTGGTCGAGTTTTGAAGTCCATATGTTTTTGCAGTGTAAGAGTTGCAGATTGCAGGATAATTTTTTTCTAAAACCAAAATGCTTGTTAGAGAGCAGGTTGTTAGTCTCTAAGTAGAGGGTAATGGATTGGTTTATGAATGATTCCATGATTTTGCAGGTGACACAACATAGTGAGATTGGTCTGTAATTATCAACTAGGCTGGGATCACCCTTTTTGAAGATAAGGATGACTGTGGCTAGTGACCATACATTAGGTAAGGAACTGGTTCTGAAAGATATTTAGTAGATTCTGCTAAGTACCCCCCAGCTGTTCTTGGAAGGCAAATTCTCTACCTTGAGAAGCAATACCACTG
Source organism: Arizona elegans (assembly GCA_022577455.1). Classification (NCBI taxonomy): domain Eukaryota; kingdom Metazoa; phylum Chordata; class Lepidosauria; order Squamata; family Colubridae; genus Arizona; species Arizona elegans. The sequence goes on from JAKOOJ010000003.1 coordinate 119,215,158, forward strand.
TGACTCTAGACCCAGAAACAACAGAGTATGTGCTCCTCCAGATCTAAAAGGCTCTGCAATTTTATAAGAGAACAGGGACTTTCATGACACATCATATGACAATCATAATATCTCATGCCCATTGGCATCTTCAGCAAACCATCATAATACCAAAATAACATTGCAAATATTACAACTTGTGTACATAGTGCATGATGTATTTGCATGATAGCATTGTGTATTTGAATATGTTGTCGTTTTCTTCCTCCTTTCATGATTGCCCATGAAGGTGACTATTATATTTTCTTAGGTTTTGTCACAGATACATAGAAAAATTTAAAGTAGAAACATAAAACCCTTGTCGACTTATTTAGTACTTGTTTCTCCATTTAAAGATGCTTGAAGAAAATCAATTTCCCCATCACTGTTATTTAGATCAGACTCCTATACCATGGACAACTGGAAACAGCGAGAAATTAATGCCTTAATTTCCCTAATAGTTTAGGGAGGCAGAGGTAGAGGCAGAACAAGAAACAGACAGGAGAGAGAGGTGGGTGGGGACTCAGACTCATTTGCTGAGTTGGGTGGCTGTAGAAATCAAAGGAAATCAAATTAACCAATCAATAAATAAACCAACATGTGCTGATTAAAACATTTGTTTACTTATATGCACAAAGAACAAGTTTTTATATATGAGTCTGTGTATTACTTTATCATGACACGAAGTTCACTAGCTGCATATTTTCCAGACTTCAAAAAATAATCAATAGCCTTTGAAGGGAATAGGGCAAAGTATTTGCTCTGGAGATTTCTACCCAGCAGGACAGCATTTTCCTTGACTCGTAACTGCTTACAATTGAGCTTGATCTGATTACTCGTTTTCTTTGAGGAATCTGCCGTATCTGGATTTGTACAGATCTGTAAACCATTCTTTACATAGTTCACAGATAGTTTGCTGAGTAAACTAGAATGATCTGGGTTGACACAATATATCAAGTCATCAACTTGATTTTACCAACAATAGTGCTTGGATTCACACAGCATTCTAGAGGTTAGTTTTCTTTATCTCTTTTCTGCCATCTAGTGATTGTTCAGAGCTTTGAATCTCATATATGGTAGCCAGACTATAAACTACAATCACACAAAACACCTCTTGACTGAGCTCAGTGTGTGAATTCACTCCAGACTTTTGATAATTACTTTCTCCAGAGATTTGGCTAGCAAAGATCAGTTTTGGCATGGAGAGCCTGAAGCTGAAGCAAGCTCTATGCATGCAAAGGAGTTTAGGCCATTGCAAGAAAGCTTTCAACATAGTTGCACAATTAAATTGGCATGATGGTTTTGAATGGAGCCAAACACTGTATGGACCAAGTATTTATTTGCCATTTCTGTGTTACATTAATGGAAACTTGCAATAAAACTCTTTCATTTACACACATCTTTTTACATTGTGAAATAAGTGGGTGTCAATCATAATGACAAAGGATTAAGTTCCAAATTGTACACAAAAAGTATATTGACTTGTACTCTGCATTTTATTATCACAGCTGTTGAAGTTATTGCAGTTTTAAATAAATATATTAGCTACTATAAAACTAATGTCCTCACAGAGAAGTTACCCCTTTAGATAATTGTTTTATATTTGAGGTATGAAATAAGCTGATGGCATCGTTAATGAAGTGATGTGATTCAAATGCTTTAAAGTTGTACAACATATGTATCCAAAGGAACATGTTTAAACAAAAGGCAGGTATTAATTCATCTTCTACTGTGAAACCAGCTGCTCACAAGGAAGGGAAACTCCAGATGTAGTTTTTAAAGCCTTTTATTCACTGGCCTTTCAGGGCTATAAGAGATGAGGAAGAATGAAAAGATTGCAGTATCTAATGTCATTGGTAAAGCTGGCCACAAATCACTGGAGAGTTTATTTCAAACTCTTTAGGAAAAATGAGAAGTTCTATGATAATTTTACAAGGGTGGAATTCCTCTGTAGCAATAGCAATAGCACTTAGATTTATATACTGCTTCACAATGCTTTACAGCCCTCTCTAAATGGTTTACAGAGTCCGCATACTGTCCCCAACAATCTGGGTCCTCATTTTACCCACCTTGGAAGGATGGAAAGCTGAGTCAACCTTGAGCCTGGTGAGATTTGAACTGCCAAATTGCAGGCAGCTGGCAGTCAGCAGAAGTAGCCTGCAGTACTGCACTCTAACCACTGAGCCATCACAGCTCTATAATCTCTAAGCAGTTATAATTAATGTGTAGTAGCAATACTGTTGACAAAGCCCAGTGGAAGGATGTCCTCATGAGGACTGCTATGGGGATTTAAGAAAGGAAATGGAATAGCGCTGGAGATATTATATAAAGAAAATCACATTAGTCACACACACACACACACACACACACACACACACACACCCCTCATAACTCAATGTACCCAAGAACACATCTTGCAAGGGTTGCTAAAGCAGATAATCTTTTGTTGAAGTTGAATTAGAACTGGCAGAAAGACTGCAGAAGATTTATGTTTCTGCTTCGCATTAGTAGTTCTTAAATCATGACATCCTAAGAACAGAGAATGAAAGATTTGAGCTAGAGGTCATTTTGTCCCATCCCCTGGAAGGGCAGGAAACTTCTACTACAGCATCTCCATCAGATGCCTATTCAGTCTCCATTTACTACTGCAATGCTCTCTAATGGGGCTCCCCTTGAGGTGCACCCGGAGGCTCCAGCTGGTGCAGAATGCGGCTGCGCAGGGGATTATGGGAGCGAGAAGGCGCTCCCATGTGACACCTCTCCTGCGTGAGCTGCATCGGCTCCCGGTGGACTTCCGGGTGCGCTTCAAGGTATTGGTTACCACCTTTAAAGCGCTCCATGGCATCGGACCTGGGTATTTGCGGGACCGCCTTCTGCCACCAATAGCCTCCCACCGGCCAGTATGCTCCCACAGAGAGGGACTCCTCAGGGTGCCATCAGCTAGGCAGTGTCGGTTGGCAACCCCCAGGGGGAGGGCTTTCTCTGTGGCAGCACCTGCCCTCTGGAACGATTTGCCCCCGGAGATACGGAGGATATCAGATCTCCGGGCTTTTCGCCGCGCCCTAAAAACTTTTCTCTTTCATCAGGCAGGGCTGGCGTGAACCACCACCCCCCGTTTTTGAGATATTAGATTTTTAATTGTTTAATGGGCTTTAGTTGTAAGGTTCTTAATTTTTCAGCCAAAGGATATAATTCTTTTAAATTTTTAACTTTTGTATTGGATGTTTTTTACTTGGCTGTGCACCGCCCTGAGTCCACCAGGAGAAGGGCGGTATACAAATTTAAATAAAATAAATAAATAAATAAATTTAAATACTACCAATGAAGGAGAGCCCACCACTTCCTGAGGCAATCAATTGAACTCCTCTTTCCTGGTGTTCCAGGAAAAAGTTCCTTGTAATTTAAATGTTTAATTTTTTTGGTCTGTCTTGTGAAACAACTCTGGGGAATCACATCAGATCCTCAAGACAGCTATTTCCTCACAATCTTGTCTTCCCAAAGCTAAACATATCTAATATCTCCAACTATGCCACATTCCCTTTATTCTTCAATTATATTTTTTTTCAATTTATTTTATTTTTTCTTCATTATCTTCTTAGTTGTCATCTTCTATAAATGCCCTAGTTTGTTACTATCCTTCCTAGAATGTAGTCTATAATAAATGTATTGTTCTTGCTGGAAAACTCTGCTTATTTAAAACAATAAAATATGATCTTTGCATGGGCCATTCTTGGTCCTTACACATACTACACATATATGTCCTTCATTAAAATTTATTGTGGCTTTACAAAAAAATAAAATAAAAATTTCCACAGTTCCCTTCATGTTTGACATTCTTTTCTGTCACTTCACCACAAAAACATAGTGCCTCTCTGTGTATCTTATATAGGAAGCTAAAAGGGGGGGGGGGGGGAAAGAAGAGGGGATGTAGTAAAAACAAATATTATTTGCCAGAGATGGATTGTCTTAGGTCCTTAAACATAAATTTTATGCAAAGTTGTACACAGTGCCATTGTGGATCACTGCTGGAAGAAATTATGTTTTGTGTTAAAAAATGAAAAAAAAAAAGAGAACTGGAGGCAGAAGAGAAGGAAATAGCTGAGATGTTAGGCATTTATCATGCATCTGCCTGCAGAATAGGGAGAAAAAAACGATTATGGAGCAAAACGTAGACATCAGTCGTGAAGCAGAGCAAAAGAATGAGGCACGTGGAAAGCTGGGAGGTTGAGGAGTGGGGGTGGAATTGTAAGAGAACATCGTCTCAGCATCTGAAACTAATGTTCCAGTGTGTTCCACGGATTTTTTCTGGAATTTTTTTTTCTTGCAGTGCCCATTAACAATGTAGGCATGTCACAGAAATTATTGAATTAAATACTTATAAATATAATAAGCCAATTTGATCTAGTGCTTAAGGCACCACGCTAGTAGCCAGGACGCTTGTGAGTTCTAATTCTACTTTAGGGGATGAAAGTCGGATGGGTGACTTTGGGTCAGTCACTCTCTCTCTCTCAGCTCAATCCACCTCATAGGGCGTAGGAGAAGGAAGGAATATTAGGTACATTAGCTGCTTATAAAGTAATAAAGGAGGGGATAAATAAATAAATAAGCAAACAAACAAACAAACAAACAAACAGACAAATAAATAATACTTTAGAAATGTAAATAAAGACCCACTAAGAGATTAGATTAGGCAGTACACTTGTTTTGTTTTGTTTGTTTTATTAGATTTCTATACCGCCCTTCTCCCGAAGGACTCAGGGCGGTGAACAGCCAAAAGATAAAAACACAGAAAATACAAAATTTAAAATAGGTTAAAACAGATTAAACAGTTTGGCTAAATTTTAAAAATATCCCATAATATCAAATTCATGTTTAAAATTTAAATTTAAAATTTAAAAATTTTAAAAAGGAGAAGATTTAGGCCAGGCCAGCTTGATGGAATAAAAACGTTTTAAGCGCACGGCAGAAGGTGTGCAGATCCGGGATCCTCCGTATCTCCGGGGGGAGCTCGTTCCAGATCGTAGGTGCCCCCACAGAGAAGGCTCTCCCCCTAGGGGCCGCCAGTCGACATTGTTTGGCCGACGGCACCCGGAGGAGCCCCTCTCTATGGGAGCGTACTGGCCGGTGGGAGGCTATTGGTGGTAGTAGGCGGTCCCGTAGATAACCAGGTCCTAAGCCATGGAGCGCTTTAAAGGTGGTAACCAAAACCTTGAAGCGCACTTGGAAGACCACCGGGAGCCAGTGCAGCTCGCGCAGGAGAGGTGTTATATGGGAGCTCCACGTTGCTCCCATAACAACCCGCGCGGCCGCACTCTGCGCCAGTTGGAGCCTCCGAGTGTACCTCAAGGGGAGCCCCATGTAGAGAACATTGCAATAGTCCAGACGAGAGGTGACGAGGGCATGAGTGACCGTGTGTAGAGAGTCCCGATCTAGAAAGGGACGCAACTGGTGAATCAGGCGAACCTGATGAAAAATCCTCCCGGCCACGGCCGTCAGGTGCTCTTCTAGAGACAGCCGTGAATCCAGGAGGTCGCCCAAGTTGCGAGCCCTTTCCGTGGGGGCCAATGATTCGCCCCCAATAGTCAGCGATGGCACCAGCTGACTATATCGGGACGTCGGAAACCACAGCCACTCAGTCTTGGATGGGTTGAGCCTGAGCCTGTTCCTCCCCATCCAGATCCGTACGGCCTCCAGGCACCGGGACATGACTTCAAGGGCATCGTTGGGGTGGTCCGGGGTGGAGATGTACAGCTGGGTGTCGTCAGCGTACTGGTGGTACTTCACCCCGAAACCACGGATGATCTCGCCCAGTGGCTTTACATAAATGTTGAACAAAAGGGGCGAGAGGACCGATCCCTGCGGCACCCCACATATGAGGGGCCTCGGGGTCGATCTCTGCCCCCCTGTCAACACAGACTGCGACCGGTCGGAGAGAAAGGAGGAGAACCACCGTAATACGGTGCCTCCCACCCCCAACTCTTCCAACCGGTGCAGCATGATACCATGGTCGATGGTATCAAAAGCCGCTGAGAGATCTAACAGGACCAGGACAGAGGAGCAACCCCTGTCCCGAGCCCTCCAGAGATCATCAACCAACGCGACCAATGCCGTTTCCGTGCTGTACCCAGGCCTGAAACCCGACTGGAATGGATCTAGATACGACGATTCATCCAGGTACTGGGGAAGCTGTCGTGCAACCACACTCTCAACAACCTTCGCAACGAAGCGGAGGTTGGAGACTGGACGATAATTAGCCAATACTGCCGGGTCCAGGGAAGGCTTCTTGAGGAGAGGCCTCACCACCGCCTCCTTCAAGGCGGCGGGGAAGGCACCCTCACCCAATGAAGCATTTATAATCCCCTGGAGCCAGCCTCGCGTCACCTCCCGGGAAGCCAGTACTAACCAGGAGGGACACGGGTCCAACAAACATGTGGTTGCATTCAGCCTACCCAGAATCCTGTCCACGTCATCTGGGGTCACAGGATCAAACTCGTCCCAGATAATATTCTCAAGACCTGCCCCCGTCACCCTCGCTGGACCTACCCAGTCGGAGTCCAGTCCTTCCCGAATCTGAGTGACACAACAATAAGAATTATCGTGTAATAATTGGTTTTACTGATATCCATCGATATCTGAAAAACCAACATTTGTGTGATGATTGGAACAACTTTAACCTAAGATTCAGAGATTTTAAATTTAGAAAGTGTTGTTGAAAGGAGAAAGAAAGAGCAGGTATTTTAAATATCTTTTATTTTTATTGTTGCACTTATTGATTGGTATAGATGCAGGATAGAAGTAAAAAAAAATGCCCTATTTCGCAATATGCAATGAAAATGAATGTACAATTTACTGGGACAAATAGTATTGTGCTATGAAATAGTCAACTGCACTGACTGCCACAGATCATTTTTTAGAAAGAGTTATACAAATTTGTAGGAAAATAAATGTATTAGCGGCCAATAGTGATGGTAGCAATGCGGAACCTCCATTTTAGACGCAGTCCACCTCCTAATAAATAACTCTTAGAACAAAAATAGGAGAGTAATTGCTTTTATATTTTGCTTGACTATTTTGGGAGGCAAAATAATTCCTGTTTTTATGACAAGTAAGGTCCAATTATATAAGATTGCATAATTATAAGAAGTCCAGAACTGAATAATAGTTTCCCCGTTTTTGTGGGGAGGGGGTTGTTTTTTTGTTTTTGACTAAATATTTGCATCATCTTTGGCTAGTTTGTTTGCTTGCTTTTCTTCTTTTCAAAGTTTTCACAGATAGTCGAAGACCTGGACAAATATGGAGGTGCTAATTCAACATGCCTAGTCTGTTACAATAGATCTATTAAAAAAGTAGGTCTCTAATCCCGGTTTGTGAGGACCCGGTTTGTGGGGGCAATAAACTGACTTTGTATAAAATATACAAAAGTATGAAGGCTATTGCTTAGTGCATTGTAAGCCACCCTGAGTCTCCAGAGAAGGGTGGCATATAAAAAATAAAATAAAATAAAAATAAAAAAATAAAAAATAAAAAATAAAAAAATAATCAATATTATGGAGTATATATTCAGTGTAAAATATTTTCCCATTTCCAAATGCAACCTTTACAATCTCAAAGTTTCTTCAAAGTTTTAGCAAGTGTAAATACAATATAGCAAAACTATCTAGGTCATACTCTCAGTTTGTTGAATGTCTATGGAAATTCTCAGTCATCCAGGTCATGATTGTCCCAAAGAGACAATTCAGTTGCCTTTTTCAAGAGGCAACTGGACTTTCTGTTTTTTCTTTGAAGGCGTTTCGCTTCTCATCCAAGAAGCTTCTTCAGAGCTTCAGAAAATCCAGTTGCCTCCTGAAAAAGCACCTTTGGGACTCATGGTTTGTTATTTATATATCCCTTTTACCAGTGGTGGGATTCAAATTTTTTTACTACCGGTTCTGTGGGCGTGGCTTGGTGGGCATGGCAGGGAAAGGATACTGTAAAATCTCCATTCCCTCCCCAATCCATGGGAAGGTTACTGCAAAATCCCCATTTCCTCCCGATCAGCTGGGACTCAGGAGGCAGAGAATAGATAGGATCGGGGCCAGTCAAAGGTGGTATTTACCGGTTCTCTGAACTACTTAAAATTTCCACTACCGGTTCTCCAGAACTGGTCAGAACCTGCTGAAACTCACCTCTGCCTTTTACTCATTAAAACATTAACAGTTTCTTTTGTACATCCACTATGGTATCTTTTTCCATATCATCCTTGTAGCCTGTCATTTTAAAATCCTATTCCATATCAATTTCAGTCTTGTCAAATGTAACTTGTTCTTCTTCCATATCACCTTTTAAACACAGTTTATTGATAGAGGCAGATAATCTTAAAATTAATTTCTGAATCCATTATTAAAACATTTTGCTTAATTCTGTAATTGTAAGTCAAATTTAAATGTTCTCCTTTAATTGTAATATTTAGTTCCTTCTGGTTCTAATGTCAAGCTTTTAAAATCTCATCCTCTCATGCTTTTTAAGAGAATTTAAGTCCTACAGAAATATTTTTATGATTAATTCCAAAACCTTATTTCAAATCCATCTGGAACCTTAGTCCATTGGTATCTTTCCAAAATTAAAGTTCTAATTATGCTTTTACTGTTTATTCCAAAAGAATTTGTTTATGTCCTTAATAGCAATAGCAATAGCAATAGCACTTAGACTTATATACCGCTTCATAGTGTTTCACCGCCTCTCTAAGCAGTTTACAGAATCAGCCTATTGCCCCCAACAATCTGGGTCCTCATTTTACCAACCTCAGAAGGATGGAAGCCTGAGTCAACCTTGAGCTGGTGAGATTCGATCTGCTGAACTGCAGCTAGCAGTCAGATGAAGTAGCCTGCAGTACTGCACTCTAACCATTGTGCCACCTCGGCTCGTATTAAACTTGTATTTAAACTAAAGATTGACACAAATTCACCTATGCTGTAAAATATGACAGATTATGTACAGTCTGAATCTTGCTGTAACAAATACATTTGCCATATTAAATGTCACTGCTTTTTGCATATTGGGCTGTCAATGTACCCAATTTAAAATACTAGTCTTAATGTTTTATAGCTCAGACTTTAGGAATCCATTCTCATGTCCAGCTTTTCAATCAAGATCTGCTTCACATGTTATTATTGATTGGACTATGCGAGGAGAATAATCAGGAAAGAACATTCTTCATTGGGGCTGAATCAGGAAACACCCACTGTTTAATTACTTTTTTAAAAACAATACTTAGCTTGTGCAAACACAGTAGAGAAGGTCCAAGTGAGCTGAGGTGTTATTAAACCATATTAAGTATTGAGCAAGTACTCAGCAAATGCATCACAAAGAAATAAGAGCTACTTAAATTCAGATGCATACAGGTGGAGTTGGCAAAGGGAGATAGCTCATTTGATCTTGAGAGCAAACATTGCTTCATTGTGTAAACAGCTCATCCCAAAATGTCTGTGCCAAGTTGAACTGACTTAAACCAGACTTTTACATCTAAACAAACTCTTTTTAAATTATTATTTTGGTGTACCCAGTTTAGCAAATCCTTCTTGCTCCACTCTCCATATACCCCAAATGAATAGTGAATCAATACAAAAATATGCATGGCATGGCCATTGGGCTGACAGCCCATACTGTGTGGGATGCTAAGTATAAAAACCATATAACATTGACAAATGTCATGAATGTTGGAAATGAACTCTACAGTGCAAAATGTTCCAAAATTTACCTTTAGTCTAACTCAATGGAGTCTTTGTAAGTGGAGAGCATCAAATGATAGGATTGCTTGGTGTGCAATGCAGCCTTGGGACAGAGAAAATGTAATGGTTTCTGTAGAAGAATGCTGTCTTGAGATAGTACATTGTGGTTGTTGCTCCTAGTGGAACTTCTAGTGATGGCATTTAGTGGTTTTGGAGAAAACTAAGAGTCTTTATGGTACAAAATTATCTCTTTTTTAAAAAGTTAGTATAAATAAACATGCATATTTTCTTGTCTCCCTGCCCTTTCCTCGTCTAACTCTGCTTTTCATTCACGTTTTGTCTGGAAAGCATGGATCGTGACACTGATTCTCATTTAGTCCCAGTGAATTTAGCAGCTACCTATCCCTTCATACAAATTCACAATGTATTTTTGTATGTGGACTTTATCCTACCATTTTGTTAAATGATAGTGAGAAAGGCTATCAGTTTTTAAAAATATTGTTTATAACTGAGGAAGAAGAAGAAGAAACATCCAGTTTAACATTCCGATTAAATATAAACTTTAGAATTATTTTTTAAAAGGCTGTATCTCAATATTACATTCATGTCATCTGACACATTTAAAGAAGAAAAAAATGAAATGAAACTTACAAACTAGCATATGTACTCAAAATTCTCTATTGGAATTCTTGATATGTTAAAAAAACTTATTCGTATATAGAAGGGAGTAATATCTTCAGAATGTTGTATAATTGATGAGAATGGATATCTTCCAATGTTGCACTATTTGTTTATGGTTGTGTGTTCACTGAAATGTGGAGGATCCATTTCCATTTTAGTTTCCAAATTTCCTAGTAATTTCTAAATCCGTACATAATTGAAAAAAGAACATGGGCATCTAAAAAAATATATTCGAGAGAAAAAAATTATATGTGAAATGACTTTTGTCCTAATTAGAGCCCCTATAACATACTAAAGAAATGAAGCTAGCAAACCTTAGTTAAAGTGTACAAATTTCAAATTCTGATCCAACATTTGATTTGGGGTTTTTTAAGCATATTTGTGCCTGGCTTTTGAATCTCTGAATCAGGCCTTGACTGTTTCCAATCAATGTTGATTTCCATTATTGAGCGAGAGGAATTTTAAATATTGAATAGACAATAATAAAATTTAGAATTCCTCTCGCTCAATAGTGGAAATCAACACTGATTGGGAATAGTCAAATAAAGCCAAGTAGCAAATGACTCAACTTCTGATCAAGGCAACAACTCTATTGATACCTGAAGATCAGGGGTGGGTTCTAAATTTTTTTACTACCGGTTCTGCGGGCGTGGCTTATTTTGTGGGTGTGGCTTAGAGGTCATGTGACTAGGTGGGCGTGGCTAGCTGGTCAGAGTCATTTCTGGAAGGTCCTCACACTTACGACCTGACTCATTTGTTTGCTTTTAACACTGATCAGCTGTAGGACGGCCCTTTGAAGCCCCGTGGCAAGAGTTTAAACAGTTTTTTTCCCTCTAGTCATCAGCTGGGACTCAGGAGGCAGCAATAGATTGGGGGTGGGACCAAATAAAAGGTAAGAATAACGTGGGTGGGTGGGGTGGGAGGGAGGGCGGGAGGGGGAGAACCGGTTCAGTGATGTCATATCGTCACCGCTACTGGCTCGGCCGAACTGGACCGAACTGGGAGGAACCCACCACTGCTAAAGATGTATTTCTGAGAAATAAGTGTAGAATGCAGTAATAACATTAGTAATTACTTCTTTGGTGGCTTTACTCTTTACATGGAAATAATCCCCACCAAAATAACTGAGTAGATGTAATTCAATGGGAAAACATCCAGTCTTCTGAAGTGGTCTCATTTTCAACCCCCAAATTAATCTTTGAAAAAGATCTTAAATCTTAAATCTTAAACTTTGAAAAATGTTTCCAGGAATTATAATATAGAATAGCAATTTCTTTGATCTGACATAAATCCAAGCAGAATATTTCATAACTTTATTCACCAATATGTTTACTTATTTAATTAGTTATAAAAATGTAACAATTTAACTAGTGGTGAAATGCTCTGAAGTCTGCTACCAGTTCGCTGCATGAGCATGCATGGTGAGCACCAAATGTGCACTTTGCACTCATGCGCACTGCAGGCGCTACCACACAGCGCTGAAAAAGGAGGCATAAGAAGCCTTTTCCAAGGTAAGTAGAACAGCGAAGGGAGGGATCAGCTGTGCCACGCGATTTAGATTAGCTGTGGAAATCCTGCTTTCTAGGGAATATAAATCGCGTGGCACAGCTGATCGTCAGAAATACCGGTTCGTCCGAACCGGTAGCATTTTTCTACTTGCTTTTATTACTACCAGTTCAGCTGAATTGGTCTGAACCAGTAGCATTTCACCCCCGAACTTAACATGTTCTTTTAGGTAGGATAAAATGAATCTAAACAAATATATTATTTGGTTTTCCTATACTATTATAAGGATGATGATTTCTGGCTATTCTCTAAAGCAGGGGTGTCAAACTAGTGGCCTGCAGGCTGGATGCCTCACACACTGGCCATCCTGACACCCATTTGAGTGAAGGGAAAAAAGTCATGATACGTCATGTGATGACAACGTGACGCCATGAGTTTGACACCACTGCTCTAAAGAAAAAGGTTCCTGCTATATCTCAAAGACCATTAAAAATATTGTGGTATAGACTTTCATGGACAAGAACGTTATTTGCTTGAATTCATATTAAAAAGTGGGAGACCTTAATTCTGCTTAATTATCATGAAAACTGCTTTTGATATACAGTAATAGAACTGATGCTCATTATTTTTGAGACAAAGTATGAATAAGGTCTCCTTTTCTTTGTTTTAGGGAATACATATTTCCTCTCCCTTTGCTTTGGCTCATAGACCCTTCCTGGGCAGAAGAGAAGAAGAAGGAGCCAAATCTTATTTTATTACTTGGAAATTTTTATCCTACTGTTGATCCAAGCGGCTTAGTTGACCCAAGAGCAATATGTTTTTTTATCAGGTTAAGCTTTTACAGTGTGGTTTTGCACAAAAGCCCTGGAAGTGCCACATGGCTTTTGCTTAAATGCTACTGGCATCCAATTTAGACATTTACCCAGGATAAAAAATTTTCCAGTCCAACTATCTCATTACATTTCAGATTTGTGCTGGGCATCTCATAATTACCTTAAGTTGCTTCCAGCTACTTTCCCCGATAATTCCTTTCCAAGAGAGTTGCATAATAAAGCAATATAAGGTACATTGAATTACTTGTCAACAAAATGAGTCATGGTGACACCCAGAAGCTGGAGATAAGTCATAACATTTCTGATGGGGAAGAGGTATTGGCAGAACATTTCCTTTCAGGATGACTTTCTGGAATCTTTAGCTCAATTTTGAGGGATTCTAGTATGAATGCTGCCAATTAGTATTTAGAAAAACTGAACAGGCTGTGGCCCTGGGCCTCCAAAGCTTTGGATGAAGCTTCCCCAGACATGGAAACATCATTTGCAAGTTGGATTATTTTAAAGGGAATGAAGTGAAAACAGAATGTGATGTTATTTAAATTTTACTATCAATTAAATTATATTTTTTCTTCATAGTTTCCCTCACTCCTTTTTGCAGTACAATTCTTTGCCTGGTATTCAAAGTCCAATTATGGTCCTTGGCTAGAAAAAGTTGTGCAACTTGGCATATTATAACCAGTCGGTCAATTGTTTGACTTGGCATAAAACGGTATCTTATATCAGCACAGACTTATCACTGATATCTCTGTAAGAAGCATTATTTTTATCCTATTTATATGGCCAACCTTTCACCAAAGTGACTCTAGGCCAGGGATGGCTAACCTTTTCTGGACCAAGTGCCCAAAGCACGCAAGCGTGTTTGAATGTATGTGTGTGCGGCCGAACCCCCAAAATGCTATGCATGAACGCCCCCAGATGCGCCCCACCCATGTGCACCCCTCCATGTGCCCTGCCCCATGCATGCACCCCACCACATGTGCCCCACCCCCTGCGCATGTGCAGCACAGACCCTAAGATCAACTGGCCGCTGAAAGGCATGCACACATGTGCAGTGGACCTGAACTGGGGTGACGCTTTTCGTGTCATCAGAGAGGGCGCTGCGTGCCACCTCTGGCACGTGTGCCATAGGTTCCCATCACAGCTCTAGGCAATGGGCAATTAAAAACAAGGAACACAAAATAAATGCATAACCAGCAGCCAAGATAAACAACAAACAACCATCAACACAACCACATTGTGGGCTCTAACCAACATTCTGATCCCCATGCCTGGAAACAATGGATGTTCAGCAACCTGTTTGCCACAGAACTTGTGACCTTCCTTCCAAACTCTCTGAAACCATGACTCAAAAGTATAATAGCAACACTATATGCAAAGGATTTGAGTCTCTGCAGGAGCTCTGGTTTCAGCAAGGCCATCAAGATTTGTTTTGCTTTATATGGAGGAAGTTGACAGTAGCTTGTGAAGAAGGCTAAAACTTCTTTTATTGAAACTGACTATAATAACAGAATGTTGTAAGTCTGATTGTATTGTACATTCTCCTCCTTTTTGTAGTTCAATGAAATAGGGAGATGTCTACCTGAGTTACTTCTGAATATTATCTGTCTGTTGTGCACTTAAAGTATGTCTCATTCTCTGGCTCCCGAGCATCAGAAGTTGTATATCTTCCTCAAGATCATCTTTCTTACTCTTTACACCCACTAGGGTGGTATTTAATTGGTAGATCTCTGTTAGGAAAAATATTTGATCTGTTTGCTTGATTTATTACCAGCTTATTGTTCTTGAGTTCAACGCTGTGTCCATGGTTTCCTTCCTCTCATTTTTCCATACAATAACAGCCCTTGAGGTAAAATGTTTGGGTTTAGGGATGTGTGTGCTGGAAAACATTTTTACATATAAGTCATTTACATTATATATGCAAAAAAAGAACATCCTACAAAGCAAACACACAGAATTCCAGAGTTAAATCATGAGCAAAGTAGGAAAATGAACTGGGCTCCACCTGCCACAGACCATTTTGCAAGATTTCAACTGATTTGGAGATCACTGGATTCCTTTTCTAATTTCCTCTCTGTATTAAAAATAAAATAATTTTCAGAAGACAAGCCATAACCAACCACATCAGCTGTTGGTTATGCAAGGGATGCCTCCAGAACGTCATATGGTTCCAATTGGAAACTCACATCAAGCCATTTATCAAATAGAGACAGGAATGGACAGTGAAAGAAAGAGAGAGAGAGAGAGAGAAATTGCTTCTAGACGTGAGAGTATTTTATCTGTGGGATTTGTCAATGTTCTTGGAAATTGTGCCTGTGGCCTAGAATAGCTATGGAAATGTGGGAGAGCTTGCAGAACGTTGTTCCCAGATTCATTTGTCAAATCACAGTAGAACAAAAAACTAAACATCAAGGAATCTTATTAAAAAGTGGAGTTGTTCCTAGGAGAAGAAAGTTACAGTTAGGGACACCCCGCCCCCCCAAACATCATATGTTACCCTGGATGGTAATTACTTCAGTCCAGAAAATAAATGGGTGGATCCTCAGAGATGGCGCTAACATTGGCTATTTTGTGGTAAATAGATACAATGAGAGGATAGGACTGGCCACAATGTCTAGCAAATGCATGTCTCGTATACAAAGCCAATGAAAAACTCTGTCAAAAGCATGCTGGGCTATAGTATATACTTGTTTCTCTTGTTGGTTAGCTTCCTGCAGTTTGCAGAATGAGGAAGAAGGAGCCTATTAGTTCTTCCTGCTCATATTATGGATATACATACTTTTAGAACAGGCATCTATCTCTTCCTGAGAAATGGGCTATATCACCTTGTATGCAATTTCATTTTATCTTATCATCATATATGAATATTTTTTTTGACAATTGTGCAATTGGCTCTCCTGACCACTACTTGCCATATCCAAACAGATCTTTCAAGTACCTCCTAATAATATTTAAGAGTTGGCTCCAGAGTCTGAATATGTAGCGTTAATTTTGATTTGGGCTCCCTTGTGACTAACTAGTATGTCAGTGCATTATCTCTAAGATCAAGGTGGGAAAGCTAAAGTCCTGTGGATATTTCTGAATCATAACTCTGAGTGGCTTCATTCAGTAAAACCAATAAAAAACAATGGTAGAAGTTGTATCTTAGCAACAACCAGCAGTTTCCAGTCCTACATCAGAAATCAGCCCAGTTGGAGAGATCAACATGTGGCTTTATTCCTTGCTAAAAAGTGCTTTCACAGATAATTATCACAATTCACAAATATGTATTGCAATTACAATTGCAATATAGTAATTGCTGCTGTCCAACCATTCTATTCTATTTATTTCCTATTTCACCTATTTTCAAAACCATAGTCAATTAACATTCCATAGTAGTCTTTATTATTCTTGGGGGGAAGGGAGTATCCACATCAGAGATTCTTTATTTCTGTACTTCTCCAAATGTTGGGCTTTACCTAAACCAACTGGAACACATCTGTCAAGTATGGGTGGTGACTTCCTAAACAATGTCATTAAGAGATTGAAAATTAGAATAGAGATAATGTTGACCAGTGTTAGATGAGTAAGTTTTTTTTACACATTTTCCCCATACAACCAAGCATCAAAGGGGAAGTAATGCAACATGTGAATTTTCTTTTTCAGTTCATCATTGTTTATATTTCTGAATTTGCAATTCTACAGGAGTCACAGGTAGTTTGAAGATAGGAGATATTTACGGACAGAAATAATCTTTCTGAGTCTCCCATTCAGAGGCCTCGTAATCTGGCGGAATGTGACTTTGATTAGAATCAAGGTAGTGCTCTACTGAAAATGCTAATGAAGCTTGACTAAGCACACAACCAGTGGAAAACACTTGCTCTGCTTGTAGTACCAGTATCATCACCAAAGTTTTATAACTGCTGGAAATCTATTAAGTACCCTCACTAGGAAAAGAAATTCTGATAATCTCATTAAAGTAAAGCTGGGCTGGTTGAAGATTGAGCCCCATAAAGCAGTTGGCACTAAAAGTAAACGATCAGTTGTATTACTTTACCTTGATTTTAATAAACAAAGCATTGAATGAATCAAAGACCACTCTTTTGAAGACAGCAAAATACATATTCTGGACAGAGAAAACTGGTTTGAAAGAGGGGTCAAAGAAACCATCTGTGATAAAATTGAATAGCCCTCTCTCAACAGAGGGGGGGGGGGATACAACACCACTTATCTCCAGTCTACAATACAAGTCCGAAGAAGATTTCACACCTATTTGCACTTTGATTCAGGTGACTCTGAGAATACAAATAACCTCTCAAGGGGTTTCTATAACTCTCAGAGAGCTAAAAATCAATTTGTAGAGTATTAATGACCAGATAACTGAAAAGGATAGAAATCCTTCCATTCCCCACCCTTCAGTCATTACCGAAGAAGCTTCTTGGATGAGAAGGAAAAAGCAAGATAGTCCAGTTGCCTTTTGGAAAAGCACCTTTGGGACATTAATATCAGTTAATGGTGGTAGCTTGGGGATTTTTCTAAAGCTCTCGGGCACAGTTCAGCAGAGGTCCATGGTTCAGCTTGGAATGACTATCTGGCAGAGACCCTGGAGTGGCTCACCCTTATTCAAATTCTCATAGAGTACCATAGTTTACCAAGGAACTGTGAGAAGAGAAACAACACTAGAGATGTCCAGATGCCTCTGGAGGAAGACAAAATGTGAAGTCAACCAAGCACAGGCAAGAGCATTTTTAGGACTTAACTTGCAACAACAAGGACAACAAGGTGAAGCTATTTCTCTGCCTTTATTATGTCTATGTTAGCTGACCAATGGTCCAGCTTTTAATGACCATGTGCCTGCTAGGTACAGAGGAGTGGGGAGCCCCTGCAGGGCCATTGTGAGGAATATTTTCAGCATCTATTAAATAAAGTTGCTCAACTTCACTCAGAGTTGAATTTTGGCTGCTCAGGTCCTTTGAAGTGACTGACACATACAAGTCCTGTTACCTGGAAGGGATCTGAACTGGTTGATCCTGAAAAAGTGGACAGGGTTGTCATAGCTGTGACTCAGTCATCTGTATTCTGCACCTATGGCCTTCTTGGTTGGTCAAGGCCTCCCAGTGGTTGGTATGTACTTAGTTCCAAGGAATGTCAATATCTCTTTGCAGAAGGAGGCACACAGATTCAACTTCTCATCAATTCCTGAACTATACACCTTGTTCATGGTCAGGCATGCCTTGGCCACTTTCCTGTTGGATTATTGCAATGCGTTCTACATGGGACTATCCTTAAAATTGGTCCATAATGTCCTGACAGATGCAGTGTTGGGTGCTCTGAGGTCTACTCATGTTGCATGTCTGTTACGCAGGCTGCACTGGCTCTCCATTTTGTCCCAGGTACAATTCAAGGTGCTGGTTATTATCTTTAAAGTCTTACATGGCACAGTATTATCAATGTTTCCTGAATGTATCTGCCCATTTCACAGAACAAGCATGTTACAGGTCCCTTCTTTTAAATTTTATCATTACATGGGGCTTAGGGGAAGCATGACATTTCTCTGGCAGCCCTGCCCTATAAATACTCATCTCATAAGCCCCTTCTTCTTAACCTTTCTGTAAAGGCTGTAAAGAGCTGGGTTTTGGTATAGGATAAGGTTCGAGCTGAAAGGCATCACAGAGAGTAGTTAGATTTTTGTTTTTGCATGTATTGCTTTTTGGGTTTTATTGTTTTTTTTAATGATTTTTGGTTTTATAAAATTGTTGTGAGCAGTCCAGGGTCATATTTCATAAGATGAGTGGGCATACAAGTCCTTTAAATAAATAAATAATAAATTAGAATATGGTGGCTACTTTATTATATTCTAGGACTACTATCCAGAAATTTGAAATATTTGAGTTAGTTCTAGGAAAAGATACAATCACGAATACACAGTTTGGGAAATCTTAGATCTTTACTATCTCCATGATAGTAATGATTGGAAGCACATTTGCTTTTAAAGAAAATGCTATTCAAAATGTGATTCACAAGATTTTGAAACATTTGGATAGGGAGGGAGTTGAAGAAGTGCTTCCAGAGTGCTGTGAAATGCACATCTTCAAATGAAAGAACTTGAAAACATTTTCACTGAGTGTTTGAGCTGGTCAAATCACTGGTCAAAAATATTGTAATTAAGCATGCAATATTTGTCAATTTCTCTGATGAGTAGTACAGCAGCATGTATATATTGAATGACCTGAGAAACTAGGACAGGTCAAACCTGATTTTAGGGCTTGGATGAGGAACCATCTGGAAACCCTGGGACTATAGGTTAAATAGAAAATTTGAAGAAGCTTTGCAATTCCTTTCCTTTGCCAAAAGAATAGCAGAGATTTGCAAAATGAGCAGCATAGACTTTTGTACGTATGTGGGCTTTTCAATCAGCAGACATTACTCCTCTGCTTTGTGAGATGCCAGTTTGGAGAACCAGTTTGGTGTATTGGTTAAAGCTAAATACAGGAAGATCACAAGTTCCAGTCCTACGCCTTGGGCAAAAAGCCAGCTGGGTGATCTTGGGCCAATCATTCTCCCTCAGCTCTAGGCAATGGCAAAGCACTTCTAAAATCTTGCCAAGATTGGTTAGCAGTTTGTTTCCAGGTTCAGTTTTGTGTGTGTGTGTGTGTGTAAAATTATTTTATTTTTTCAAACATAAACATAAAAAAGATTTTTCCCAGGAATGAAGTCTTGGTCCAGTCACAAATAGGTAGGCTGATTTTACAAATAAAGACAGATATTTTTAACATAAATTCCAGCTTCTTAAATTAAATCTTTCTATTATATCATCATACATCTTAATTTCCTACTAAAACAAAGCTCATTTTTATATTCAATTATAAATTCAATTATAAATCAAAATTCATTACCGCTCTTTCTAAATTTTTCTCCATTGCTCCTTTAACATCAACATTAAACACAAAAACGATCTAATCTATTAATCTATATATTTACCTTACAATTTTATTACCACAAATCTTAATTTCCAAATGTGTATAACTCAATTTTTATTTCAATTTATTAATCAAAATTTCTTTCTATTTTTCTCGGTTTCTAGACCCATTTCATCCAATCTTTTAATCTTAAACTTTTATACCGACATCTCATAATTTTCCATTTCATTTTAATTATCGCCCAACATTTTCTTCTTCACCCCTTATTAATAATTATTCTTCAGTGTATTCTCCTCTATACCTCCAATTATTATTTTGCTAATTTCCAGCATAGTTTATTTCAGCTAATTTCAGCATTTTCCTCCATCATTCCACCTATTGTTTGGCTGATTTCCAGCAACGCATATTTTGGCTGAGTTTTCAGCATTTTCCATTGTTTTAGCTGATTTCCAGCATGCTTTATTGTGGCTGATTTCCAGCATTCTCCTCCAAATCTCCACCTATTATTGGCTGATTTCCAGCATTACTTATTTTGGCTGAGTTTTCAGCATATTCTTTTCCATAACTCCAACTATTGTTCCAGCATTTTCTCTTATTTTGGCTGATTTCCAGCATGCTTTATTTTGGCTGATTTCCAGCATTCTTCTCCCTTACTCCACCTATTATTTGGCTGATTTCCAGCATTACTTATTTTGCCTGAATTTCCAGCACATTCTCCTCCAAAACTCCAACTATTATTTGGCTGATTTCCAGCATTTTCCATTGTTTTAGCTGATTTCCAGCATGCTTTATTGTGGCTGATTTCCAGCATTCTCCTCCAAATCTCCACCTATTATTGGCTGATTTCCAGCATTACTTATTTTGACTGAGTTTTCAGCATATTCTCCTCCACAGCTCCCACTATTAATCTGCTAATTTATTTTGAAATTTTCTTTTTCAAAATGTTTATCTATTAATCCACTATTAGCAGCTATACTCTTCCAGGGTGAATCCCCAACTATTTCTTAATACTAATCATTTCCAACATATATTAAAATCATTCTCAGTTGTTACTTCCATCTGTATATCTTATTGTATCATCTATGATCATTAACAGTTAATCATAATTAACCTCCACCACTTTGTTATCAAATTAAAACAAACACGCTACATCCAATTATGCTTTTATGAAAATATCACTTTTAGTCACCTTACTTTCCAACTTCTATTTTAATTATCTTTTGTTCTTTTTATTTTCTATCTCTATTATGCCATAAGCACCTCTTATTTTTATTTAAAACTCACTTACGCATTAAACCATTTAAACAATTAAGCCTTCAACCATTGCCTTATGATTTTATCTATTTTACTTCTTCATTTCCTTATCTGTCTGTTAGTATTTCAATTCAAAGTCAATATTTCCATGCTTAAAACTCTGCATGTCCTTTTTAATTCTGTTGCAAAATCTGATTCCAGTAAAATCCATCAGCTTCTCCCCTTCCATTCCTGCGCCAAGCCTTTCATTACTGCACCAGTTAGTTAAGAGTTTATTAAATCCATTCTGTTTCTTCTTTCTTTGTAAAGTCATTGAAAGACAGAGTAGGAATTTCCAAAGTTCAAAAATCCTTAGTTCTTTTCAAAGTAATCCACAATATGTGGCAAGTCAAAGAAGCTCTTTTCAGCAATAAACAAATCCACAGTCACCACTTTCACTTAGTCACAGCTTCAATTGCCACTTTGAAACAATTATGTAGCAATCCGTTTAAACTCTTTGCCTGGCTTTTAAAAAAGCCTAATCCTTAGTTATCACTTTTCTCTTTTCCAAAAGTCAAATCCATTTCAGTTTTAACAAGAAAGTTCAAGTATCCAGCTCTATTTAGTTAATAGTCCTTCCATTCCAATCAATCAGTGTTAAAGTAATTTTCTTAAAGGGTCTTTAACTCCTTTCTTTGTTTTGCAAAATCTTCAAACCCCACAGATCTTCAGCCGCTAATTAAGGCTGGGGGTCTTATTTGTAAATATCCTTATTCAAATGTTGCTTCTCACCTAGGTTGATGTCACTCACCCGGCTCCAAAGCGCATTGTCCTTCCTTCCTTCTTTCCTCCTGCACATTGCTTGTCCTGATTTGTCCTGGCTTCATGGCAGCCGCCATGGCTGCCGTCCCCTGCCGCTGACTCAGAGGGTTGCTTCCGGCCCAAGGAACTTGCCCGTTCCTCTCGGCCACCCAAGGGGTTCCTCTTTTCCCCCTGTCCCTTCAGGACAGGATCAGTCTGCAGACATGTCAGCGGCGGTTTGCCAGTCGGGGTTTTTGCGGGGCTCATCAGAGCCCCACTATTTCCCCAACTGCATCACCGGGACGCCAAACCAGAAGTGTTTCCAGATTCAGTTTGAGATGCTGGTAATAACTTATAAAGCCCTACAAGGCATGGGGCCAGGTTATCTGAGAGACAATGATTCCCTCATTACATCTACCCATCCCATCATCAGGTCTGGCAAGAAAGCATATTATGAGTCCTGTCTACCAAGAAATGCCTTCTGATGTGTCCCAGGAGGAGAGTCCTTTCTCTCTGTCACAGCACCTGCCCTTTGGAAAATCATTCCCAAATGTTGGACTGACCTGTTGGCCTTTTAAGCATTTTGTAACACATGGTTTTCCAGTGGGTCTAGGGATCCATTGGTGATATGGAGGCTGTCAATTGTATGGGCTGTACTGTTCCAAAAATTAAATTTTAAACTGTTTTAATGGATTGTTCTAATTGGTTTTTTTTTAATTTTAACTTTGTTCAAAACGGTTTTTGTTTTTAATTGTGTGAGCTACCCAGAGTCATGTATGTGAGATAGGCACTGTATCAATTGAACAAATAAATAAATGCCCAACTACAGGAATTGAAATCATGCTCATCCTTACTTTAGTAGGATAATATTCTCTGCAGCTCACAAAGTACATAAAGCCAGTTCATTCTTGTTTGTTTACCTAAGATCCCACAGGACTTTTAGTCATTTATAGCATCACCAACCCAGCCCTCATTGTAGTGAGAAATTTACAAGGCGGACAGGTTTTATTTTGCTGCACCAATGGCTGTGTCATATTATAAATTTCTAGTCTGGAATCCTAGATGAATCATATGAATGAAAACTGATTACATAAAGAGCCCTTGGAGCAGAATACTACACTTGCTGTCACAGAAATAATTCTACTGCCTTCTATTTTAGATAGGGATGGATCACAGTATAGTATGTATGGTAAGGTCTAAAGTTCAACTAAATTTACCTATCTCAGCAAATGAGCTCCTTTTACCTGAGATGGTTTACCTTATGGTGAAATTGGAAGGCAGCAGGAATTCTCTTTCAGATAAATCTGAGCCACATCACTCATATCCTCAAACCCCCCATAACTTTAACCTTAGACTATCTACTGTTGACCTCACCCCATTCCTAAGAGGTCTGTAAGGGGCGTGCATAAGCACATCAATGTGCTTATCATCCCTGTCCTAATGTCCCCTTTTATTTGTATCCATTTCATGTATTAATAACCATGTCTGTACCTATGACTGTTATCTAATACATGTTTGACAAAATAAATAAATAACATAAATAAAAATATTTATTATGAAAAATGAACACTGGAAAAGATGCAGTGCAGCATTATCCATTTCATGTCAACAAGATGTCTTTCTAATTGCCTTCACTATTATGAGCTCTTGCCATGTTCAAGTTACCTATTTCATACTAATAGGTGTTCTTCAGAAGCAACTTAGCTTCTTTTCATTTCTGGGCTTCAGAGACAGGTAGGGATATTAGGCTTCTCAGGGTGTAATCCGGACAAAAAATGATCAGTCCACACAAAACATCTCTTTCTGCTTAGTTTGGTACATTTTCTTTTAAAAAAAAGAATACAGTAACAACACAAGGACACCAATGAGAATTCTAACAGTCTTGATGTGAAACGTGTATCTAGGGTTATATCCATGTTCTCTTTCTCACACTCTTTTAATATAAGATATCTGTCTGCCTGTCTGTCTGTCTGTCTGTCTGTCTGTCTGTCTATCTGTCTATCTATCATCTATCTATCATCTATCTATCATCATTTTTTTATATATATAAAGACTTTTGAAACTTTGAGTAAGGAACATCTTTCCTGAATCTACTCTTTAACATTTAAAGTGTAATCTTATCAATATGAAAACCAGCTCTCACAAGGGAATGTGTTTTCTTCCACCAAGTGAACATCTAGATTTTTGTGCCCCAGATATGGTAGACCTCTCCATATCCATCCTAATTCCTGAGAAGTTCAAGATGAATAAGACACTTGGTTGGAAGCAATACTGTATGCTTGATTATAGGGTCTGCATTGGGGTAGGTTCTTGCATTGCTTTCCGTTCAGTATTCTGCATGGACTTAGTCATTGTGGGTTGTTTAATAAATCAGGTTTAAATCAAGTTATGGTTTAATGTGATGTTTCAACCCAACCATTAAATCTCTCCTGCTAGCCAGAAAACCTTAGAGACTGATCAATCCTAGGACAGAGTCTCTGCAAAGTAGGTCAAAAGAATGCAAAATTATCTAGAATTTATTAGTTTGTGAGTTAATTGTTTTCAGCTACATCCCATTGCTAGCAGTGCTGTTTTATAATTAACCACACTGAACTTTTTTGAACATTAACTTGCAAGTCATTCCTGTAGTACAGCATGCCAATTGCCTGGGTGGACCGGATCATCTCCTTCCTTGTCTGATCAATAGCAAGGAATGAAGAGTCTACTAAGAATTCCTGTTCCTTCATATGCTTTGATTCTATTTTTTTTTTTTTTTTTGCTTTATATTTTAGCTGGTTGAATCTTCAACCCTCCTTGGGCAATTTATTTATTTATTTTATTTATTTATTAGATTTTTATACCGCCCCCTCTCCCGAAGGACTCGGGGCGGTGAACAGCCAAAATTAAAAACATACAATATAAACATTAAAATACGTTTAAAACAGAATTAAATCCAAAATGGCTCCCCAATTTAAAATGCCTTACCCATGACCCTATAAATAAGACAAATTTAAAATTTAAAATTTCCACATTTAAAATTTCCACATTTAAAAAGGGGGAAGATTTAGGCCAGGCCAGCTTGATGAAATAGAAAAGTCTTAAGCGTGCGGCGGAAGGTGTGCAGAATCGGGATCCTACGTATCTCCGGGGGGAGCTCATTCCAGATCGTAGGTGCCCCCACAGAGAAGGCTCTCCCCCTAGGGGCCGACAGCCAACATTGTTTGGCCGACGGCACCTGGAGGAGCCCCTCTCTATGGGAGCGTACTGGCTGGTGGGAGGCTATTGGTGGTAGCAGGCGGTCCCGTAAATAACCAGGTCCTAAGCCATGGAGCGCTTTAAAGGTGATAACCAAAACCTTGAAGCGCACTCGGAAGACCACCGGGAGCCAGTGCAGCTCGCGCAGGAGAGGTGTTACATGGGAACTCCATGTTGCTCCCATCACCACCCGCGGGCTGCACTCTGCACCAGTTGGAGCCTCCGAGTGCACCTCAAGGGGAGCCCCATGTAGAAAGCGTTGCAATAGTCCAGATGAGAGGTAACGAGGGCATGAGTGACTGTGTGTAGGGAGTCCCGATCTAGATAGGGACGCAACTGGCGGATCAGGCAAACCTGATAAAAAATCCTCCCGGTCACGGCCGTCAAGTGCTCTTCTAAAGACAGCCGTGAATCCAGGAGGACACCCAACTTGCGAGCCCTATCCGTGGGGGCCAATGATTCGCCCCCAATAGTCAGCGATGGCACCAACTGACTATATTGGGACATCGGAAACCACAGCCACTCAGTCTTGGATGGGTTGAGCCTGAGCCTGTTCCTCCCCATCCAGATCTGTACGGCCTCCAGGCACTGGGACATTACTTCACTTCGTTGGGGTGGTCCGGGGTGGAGATGTACAGCTGGGTGTCATCCGCGTACTGATGGTACTTCACCCCAAAACCACGGATGATCTCGCCCAGCGGCTTTACATATATGTTGAACAAAAGGGGCGAGAGGACCGATCCCTGCGGCACCCCACATATGAGGGGCCTCGGGGTCGATCTCTGCCCCCCTGTCAACACAGACTGCGACCGGTCAGAGAGAAAGGAGGAGAACCACCGCAACTTGGTGCCTCCCACCCCCAACTCTTCCAACCGGCGCAGCATGATACCATGGTCGATGGTATCAAAAGCCGCTGAGAGATCTAACAGGACCAGGACAGAGGAGCAACCCCTGTCCCGAGCCCTCCAGAGATCATCAACCAACGCGACCAATGCCGTTTCCGTGCTGTACCCAGGCCTGAAACCCGACTGGAACGGATCCAGATATGATGCTTCATCCAGGTACTAGGGAAGCTGTCCCGCAACCACACTCTCAACAACCTTCGCCATAAAACGAAGGTTGGAGACTGGACGATAATTAGCCAATATTGCCGGGTCCAGGGAAGGCTTCTTGAGGAGGGGCCTCACCACCGCTTCCTTAAGGGTGGCAGGGAAGACACCCTCACCCAATGAAGCATTTATAATCCCCTGGAGCCAGCCTCGCGTCACCTCCCGGGAAGCCAGCACTAACCAGGAGGGACACGGGTCCAACAAACATGTGGTCACGTTCAATCTACCCAGAATCCTGTCCACGTCATCTGGGGCCACAGGATCAAACTCATCCCAGATAACAGTCTCAAGACCTGCCTCTGTCACTCTCGCTGGATCTACCCAGTCAGAGTCCAGACCTTCCCGAATCTGAGTGATTTTGTCATGCAGATACTGAACAAAATCCTCAGCTCTTCCCTCCAAGGGGTCCTCCCACGCTTCCTGGTGGAGCAGGGAGTGGGTCACCCTAAACAGGGTGGCTGGGCGATTATCTGATGATGCAATAAGAGCAGCAAAATGCGTACACTTTGCTGCTTTTATCACCACTAGGTAAGTCCTAATAAGGGATCTTACCAGTGTCCGGTCGGATTCAGAAAGACTGGCCCTCCAACTACTCTCTAGGCGTCTTTTCCGGTGCTTCATCTCCCTCAGCTCCTCGGTAAACCAAGGAGCCAGGCGAGATCTGCGTCGGGTCAGAGGCCGCAAAGGCACGACTCGATCCAGAGCCCCAGCGGCCGCCCTATCCCAGGCGGCCACTAGGTCTCCAGTCGAGGCATGAGCCAGAACCTCAGGAATTGGCCCAAGCTCCGTCTGGAACCTGTCGGGTTCCATCAGGCGCCTGGGGCGGTACCATCTTATCGGTTCCGCCTCCCTGCAGCGGGGTGCTGCGGTTCGAAGGTCAAGGTGAAGGAGAGAGTGATCCGACCATGACAAGGGCTCAATGACTATATCCCCTATCCCAAGATCACTCAATTTGTCAAACTTTCCACAGAAGCTGAATCATGAGAATGAGAGTGCTTGCTATCTCTGCTTCTTTTTTCTCCATTAGCCCTCCATGAGTTGAAAAGCAAGTATTTTTGGTTGGAAGACTGGTCAATACTCAGAGATAATCCAGATACTATCGTTGCATGTCATGCTTTACCAAAACAAATATATAAACCATATTATAGGACTGGAAGGAGTCATTTAGACTCCTTGCTTGGCATACAAGTTGACAACATGATTCCCACAAGACACTGAGCCACAAAGTACTCAACCCCATTTTAGTTAGTCTAATTATGTTAACTGCACTCTTATGTTATGATATGGCCATACAGCGAACCTCATATATTAATAAAAATAACCATACAATCCAGGGGTGGGTTTCAAAAATTTTTACTACTGGTTCTGTGGGTATGGCTTGGTGGGCATGGCAGGGGAAGGATACTGTAAAATTCCTATTTCCTCCCGATCAGCTGGGGCATGGGAGGCAGAGAATAGATGGGGGCGGGGCCAATCAGAATTTTTACTACCGGTTCTCCGAACTACTCAAAATTTCCGCTACCGGTTCTCCAGAACTGATCAGAACCTGCTGAAACCCACCTCTGATACAACCACACAACAGAATTGGGAAGTATATAAACAATATATAATAAAATATAGATTAAAAATATGTTTAAATTTTGCATTTATTCGAACCAATGAGCATCAATAGTAAAATGTTTTAATCTATTCAACCCACTTTATACATTGCTTAAAGGGGAGGGGGATCAAGTAAATGACCTGCAACCTTCCTCACAAGTCTTCCTTCCCCAACTTCTTATATTATAGCAAAAATAAAACAGCATAGAATCTGTTCCATTTATGTAATACTTTGAAAACAAAAAACTGTGATTAATGTACAGGCTCTAAAAGTAATCAAAAAGTGTTGGTCTACAAGTATACATTTTGATGAGTTTCATGAAGGTCACTGGAGATTTGCTACAGGTCCATGGCAGTGCTTACAATTAATTGCATAGCACCCTTGTTCCTATATTTCCTCAGCCCTTATTTAGCTTCCTGGGAATAATTACAACAGCTCTGTAATTTATGTGTAAAGACAAACAGAAGCATTTATAATCTACCCTGGATTCCCTGTGTGCACATATTATGTAAAGCTGTGCCATAAAACACTCCTTCAGTAAATCTTGCACTTCCCCACCAAGATATAAAATAAAACTGCTTCAAAATACAAGCAGTGACCATTGTGGTGGATCCATTCATGACTCTGAAGTGTTTCCTCTGTGGAAACAATAATTGCCTCAGGATTCACAATTGCAGTAATGTAAAATTATATGTAGATCTTATGCAGTTCTTCTTATTTAAAGCTTAAGTGCGGAAACTCCTGCCTTCTGAGGTTTCTTGACTCTGGCTGATTTACATTAATAGAGTTTATCATGGTTCACTGAGGGGACTATATAAGCAAAAGCACTATGAAGTACAATAGAAGTGTGTGTGCAGGTTTTTCACCATCAGAACTAATTCAGGGAGCAGATTTTATAAATTACTTAATGAATAGAAGGTTGAAAAAAAACCCTCCTCAAGGACAATTTGAGAAGATGGGCAGTGGAAGATTTATAAAATTACTTTTGAAAAAAAATACTCAAACATACTCTGGAACAGATAACTTTCCCTCCAGATATTACTAAACAATTGTTCCCTGCAAACAGAGGAAAAATGTTTGAATCAACTAGAACATTGAAAATTCCCAACCCCTGCATTGAATAAATTCTGCAGAATAGTCCTTACAGTTTTAGAGTTGAAAACCTCATGGGAGACTTGGAGAATTTTTACTCATAGCACAGGCTCAGATTATCCTACTTTGTAATGTTAGGAAAGGTAGAAGGGAAGGGAAGGGAAGGGAAGGAAGACACGCAGCAAGGTGGGTTGAGTCAATTCCAGTGATGATTGTTGCACCATTGGAAGAACTGAAGGAAGCATCAGGTTGTGAATAGACTCTCCTGGAGAATATCTATGGAGTCACTAAGAGTTGAAACTGGCTTCTTGGCATATCAATTAATCTGTTTTTTAGGTGTGGCTCAGTGGCTAAGACACTGAGCTTGTCGATCAAACGGTTCGAATTCCTAGTGCCGCGTAATGGGGTGAGCTCCCGTTACTTGTCCCAGCTTCTGCCAACCTAGCAGTTTGAAAGCACATTAAAAAAATGCAAGTAGAAAAATAGGGACCACCTTTGGTGGAAGGTAACAGCGTTTCGTGTGCCTTTGGTGTTTAGTCATGCCGGCCACATGGCCACAGAGATATCTTCGGACAGTGCTGGCTCTTTGGCTTTGAAACGGAGATGAGCTTCGCCCCCTAGAGTCGGGAATGACTAGCACAAATGTGCAAAGGGAACCTTTACCTTTACCTTTAATTCTGTATATAAAAAACAATTCTACCTACAGTACAAGACAGAATTTAAAAAAACAAAGAATGAAAACAAGAAACTACAGAATGAGCTTAAAGTCATTCTCCCCACAGAGAGAATACCTTTAAAGAAGACAGCATAGATCTTGCTTCAGAAAATTTGTTTTTACCTGTGTGCAAATTTGTGTAAATCCAGTTGATTATTAAGCCAACCAACTACAACTCATAGAATTAATCACTTGGGTGTTTTTTTTAAAATCACATTGCAGCCAAGGCTAGGATTAGATGCTGAGGCAATGGGCCAAATATACGTCACCTTCCCTGAAATCCTGAACTACAAGCATCCAGTCCTCATGTACACAGAGACTTTTACTATGTTCATCTGGGACATAGTTTCAAATGTCTGTACTTTTCTACAAAAATAGTGCAGGGCAACCAAATGCTGAATGTCAGAATCTCCATTCTAACTTCAATAAAACTAGTATAAAATCAGTAGCTTCAATAAGCCAATGAAACTGAGATCACCATTTGGCTTTGAGTCAACTGTCTGGTGGCAAACCAGATTCATCACTCCATCCTTTCTCTAAATCCCTGTGTGTGTTAAGAACATGATTTTTTTTTAAAAAAAGTGTAAAATTCAGACAGTTATAAAAGTACATTCTGTAATTTTCAAACAAACAAACCTTCTGACATAGGAAAACACAACCATTTCTTTAAAAATATTTTGATTGGTTGTATATTTGGGGAAGTGCTTGCCCTTTTCAAAGCATCCAGAAACCAAACATGAATCTTTGCTTCCTAGTGATCATTGATCCATTAAATGATGATGAAGATAATATGTCATTCATCCTTCTAAAAGGGCTTAGAATGACATACAAAGCAATAACAACTGCAAAAACAAAAACAGTAAAACTAATCATTTAATTTCATAATTAAAACTAATTTTAATTATGAAACAATTGCAGAGCCTTATATTACTATTTTTAGTATTAAATTACTATAAATTACTATTAAATTTATATAAAATGGAACTTTTCCAAAGAGTTTTTAATAACACCTCCTACACCTCTTACTGTTCTTATAATTTTTTCTCCTATGTTGATTTTTTTATGATAGTTTGGAGTACATGTTCTTTTATTTTTAGTTGTCATTATTTTTATTGTGACACTAACAGCAAAGGGATGTGAGAGTGTGGCAGAATAAAAATCAAACAGATAATAGTCTCTGCAGTAACAAAAATTGATTTATAATAGATTAAAGCCCTGAGACTTTGGTCTAAATATGCATAGTTTGGGCTGCTTTATGTACTGTTTCCATGTTTACCTTGCCTTTCTACCTGTATCTCACATTATTATTTTGCTAGCCTCTCTGAGCTCAAAAGCTAAGCAGGATCAAGAGTTTTGAGATCTTAGCTGAAAAACCTCCTGGAAATATCCAGGCTGTAGGCTAGGCTAAGAAATTAAAGAATAGAACAAGGTATTGGTATTGTTAACAAACCACTACTGATATGTGTTCATGAAATCATGGGTTGTTTTGTTCAACCTGAAGGAAGCTTCTTTTTTTTAATGCATGGTGCATTAGAATACCATAAAAATAAAAATAAACAGTTTATTTTATTTATTAGACTTGCTTGGCGCCCATCTCGACAAGATGAAATTCTGGGCGGCTTACAAACATTAAAAGCCAATAAAATATTGAAGCAATAAATAATCACAATAGCAATAATTTACAATTAAAAGATGGGGGAGAGAGGGAGTAGGTCGCACACAGGGAAGACGGGGTCTTGTCTTAATCTGTCAGCCACGTCCAGCATGATGGGGCCGCAAGCCAACTGGCAGAAGCATAATTTTTAGTCCCTTACATAAGGTCAGAAAGGTGGGTGTATATCTCACCATGGGGGGCATAATGTTCCATAATCCAGCAACAACAATTGCTTATCATTATTAATCTAACTGACTAGCATATCTGCTTTCCCATATCTGACATAAGAGCCAAAGAAGAGAATTTAGAGCATCCGCCTAGGTTCAGCTCCCTAAAGCGTTCTTGTGTCCAAAAAAACCAGATTTCTCACAGTTGAGGACAGAAGAGGTTCCCGTCAGAGCTGCAGGCATCTGTGGCCAGCTGCTCCCACATGGCAGCTTATCAATGAAGTAACACTCAAGTTCTAGGCTGACTCCACCCACATGGCTGACTCCACCATTATCTTGGCCAGGAGAAAATCTTATAACATTCTCTGCACACAGTTGGTATGCAGATGGGCTCAGATTTAATCTCTGTGGGAGGTGGAGGGTGAGGAATTCTGTTTAACATTCTGGACAGTTTCTGACAATCAGGGCCCGCAAAAGGAGGCAATTTAGCAAAAGGCAGTTTTCTATGTAGGGTAGCTTATGCATGGCAGCTTCCGGTATGGGGCAGCTAATTTCTTATCTTAATTGCTGCCCAGGGGTGAAACGCTCCCGGTTTGGACCGGATTGCCCGATCCAGTAGCGATGGGGGCGGGTGGTTCGGAGAACCAGTAGAAAAAATCTCTGCTCCCCCCATGCCCAGCTGAGCTGCGCGATCATCAGAGGCTTTTTTTAATTTTTAAAAGCATTTTTTCTACAACCTCTTGGACCGAAAAATGCTTTTAAAAATTAAAAAAAAGCCTCTGATGATCGCACAGCTCAGTTGGGATCGTCAGAGGCTTTTAAAAGCATTTTTTTTACAATCTCTTCAGACGAAGAGGTTTTAAAAGTTAAAAATAATAATTGCCCAAACCCACTCAGTCACATTACACCCCCCACCAAGCCACGCCCACAGAACCGGTAGTAACAAATTTTATATTTCACCACTGTTGCTGCCTGATGTTTGAGTCACACTGATGTAATAGAAAATTGCCCACCTGCTTTTTAAAAAAGATCTAATTTTCATTCACATGGAGACTGTTGGAAGAAATGTCCATCTGGGTTCAGTTCCAAGTGGGGAGAAAGACATGGAGGGTGCTTGGAAGGATAGTTTAATGGTGAAGCAGAACCACCAAGTAGGTGTGATTGTGGGTAGCTGACAACATGGAGTGGAGAGTGAGGATTATTTATACCCTCTCTTGGGCTTTGAACTTGAGCTTCCTGTTCCTGTGGCAAGGGCATGTATGGACATGTATCCTACTGGCTGTTGTCAGACTCCCATGGGGCCATATGGGATCATGTTTGTCTGAGTCAACTTTGGTGTAGATGTTCTGGGTGATGCAATAAAGGGGCTTTGGGCAATTCCTATTGTGGCTGAGAGCTAATCCTACCTTTGTTGAATCTTGGGTGAGGGTTTTTGCTTATGAATAGACCTAGCCATCTCTTTATCTCTTAAGTGCTGACATCTGTTGTGGGCTATTGAGGAGGGTGGGGGCTATTAAGAGTGAGTCTGCTTCCTGCCTCAAAAAAAAACATGTTTCTCCATTTCTCATCCAGGGAAATATAATATTCTGCCTTTTTAATATTTCCTAAAATATTTCATTCTTCTAGGAGAGGGGTGGGTGCTAACAAAACTCTGAACCTAAAGACGTCTCCATAGCAAAAGATAGTCTCTGTTTCCCAGGGAAGGAATATGGTCTTCCTTTCTTGCTTTAAAGCAGCTTCCCTCAGTAGTTTGGACTACAAGTCACATCCCTCTCTCAGCTGTCTCAAGGCCAAGCTATTCCCTGTTGGAGACTGTGGCAATGTTGTTCCAAAACATCTGGAGAGCACCAGGATGGAGAAGGCTGCTTTACAATGTAAATGAGTATTCATCTTTCATAAAGTTTATTAATATGCCACTGCTTTAGCACAACATGTGCTTGTAGGATTTATTAAGCACTTAACAGCATGAAAGAAAAATATTTGCTTGTTTTTTGCTGCCAGTCCTAATGGAGATATGTGACTCACTGGGTTCCCAAATGCACAAATATTTCCCAGGAAACAAATAACTGTTTCAAGCTGCAGTTTGCTAAGGAGATAAAAGTAGGCTAATAACATGGATGCATTTGTTTTGTTTTGTTTTCAAAAAGGAAAAAAGTACACAAAATTAATGAGTACACTGTGACAAACATAATTATTGATACTCTCCATAGGTAAGTGAAGCAGGAGAATGATGTTTTGAGGTTTAGAAACTATTTTTTATAGAAGATAACATTGTGCTTTGGATTGCTATAACTACAAAATCCTTATGGTCTTTATTCAGTGTAATGTGTTTTACTTTTCTTTACTTTATTTTGGATTTATATACCGCCCTACTCCCGAAGGACTCAGGGCGGTGAACCAAAAGATAAGACACACATAATACAAAATTTAAAAAACAATGTAAAAGCACATTAAATAATTTGTCCCATACAGATTAAAACACCCCTATTGTTTTAAAACAAATTTAAAATTAACAATTAAAAAGTGTTGCTCTAATCTAGTCTAGTTTCGATGATACAAATTTACAAATTAAATTCAGGTCTATTTTACTGAACATTTATTACATACATACCTCATCCTTCCTCTATATAGCTTAAGTGATATACTTTCTTTTTTCAGAGCAGTACATATTTAAGGAAATGTTTATATAGGTGTACCTAAAGTAACAAATGAGCTGAAATATTTCCTACTGATCAGATATAGCCATAGACAAGTATTACATAATATAAAACCATGTTTTTAATTAAAGGATAGGTTGTGTTTTTCATAAAGAATAAACAGTCTTGGTTGTCGCTGTTCTTCTTACCCAGATAATCATAGCAATAAAATTTTGGGAACAAGTTGAAACTTTCTTTTAGATTCAACATGGCACCATGTTCCACTTCTGAAAGCCACAACCACCAGGGCATTCTAAATTTGACACTCCTACCACAAATTGACCACCCACAGAGGTGATCTTTTCTAAAAATGTTTCCTCATTTGGGATCTTCCAAAAACATTCTTCCTATACACAATGATGTTTTTAAACAACATTCCAGATTGCACTGGAATGGAAATGATTTGTAAAACCATTTCCTCAAAAACGGAGTTGACCAATCTTTGCACTCTAATTCTGTCCAAAAAACAATTCAATCAGCCCAAATAGACATAACAGTTTTTTTTTCCAACAACAACAAAAAAATCTAGAAATAACATCTTTATTTCAAATACCTTTTTCTTAGATCTGAGACATATATATTGCCAAGTTATATCCAACATGGGACAATTCATACAATATGAGAAAGTGTAAATTTAAGATATGCAGTTCCAAAAATGTGTCCTTAGTTCTTCATATTTTTAAAATTGCACTAAGACGAAATGACATTGCAAGCTAGTCTAAGAATAGCATTGCTTAACTGGAAACACCAAAAGACTAAAGTTTGGCAAAACTCTTGGTAGAAGAATGCTTATCTTCTCTCTAGGCATCTTAGACATTAAATCAGGGTTTTCCAACCTTGAAGCTAAGACTTCAACTCTCAGAATTCCCCAGTCAGCTAAATCCATGTCTTAAAGTTTCCAAGATTAGGAAACTCTGTATTAAATGGATAATAGTTAATCTGGATTATAATGTTACAGATGGCAGGTGGGGGATTATATTCTTGGGATGATAGATGTAGGACTGTAGGTAGCTTTGAGGAAAGGCAGGTTTAAATTATAAGAGATTCTTGCACAATACATTTCTTACGAATAACTTGAGATCTCCCTGGATATAGCCATTAGACATGGCACACTGTAGATAATGACTATGGCAAACTGTACTCAAGTTACTTTTCTTACCAGAAGTTTGTGAAAATAGAATTGACATTGTGGATATTCAGAGGAGAAAGAAGTAGATATTCCATGAATACAACTTAACATTCATGACAGCATAAAGAAATATTTAATTATAAACTTTATAATCAGATATTATCTGAAAATCTTCATTGATCAACTATCCAAGCAATGTCAAATTTTACATCTGGAGTCATTTTGCATAGAAGGGCATAGCCTCTTGTTTCAAATACAGGAGCAGGATTCTGCTTTTTGAGTCAAAGCAGAAAACTGTATGCAGAAATGATAATCCTCGCTTACCATATTAGGAAGTCAAGCATGTAAGATACATCTGAATGCTCCAGAAAGATCCTTCATGGCTATAGCCTTAAAGGGGATGGTAAATTTGTGCTGTCATTTTAAATGTCACCTGGCAGCTGTTGTGAAGAAAAGCAGCTGTGTTGAAAGATGAGAGGTGTTTCTAATAACATTTCATGGTCTTACTTTACTTTTACTGCTTTCCTTGCAGTGTGAAAGGAATGTGCTTCCTTATACCCCTCAATATATATATTGAGTATATAGATCTATACTAGTCTCCCTTTATTTCTTTATCAGCAAAATATAAATTTTCCCTTCCTCTCCAGGTCTGATACAGAGGAAGAGAGCAACCAACATAAAGCTCCTTAGTGACAACAGCAGGCTCATTTTGTAGAGTCAAACTTCAAGACATTCTGCACAATTGCTTAAAACATCTGTGTCTGGATGCCTAGCCAGGTGAGTAAGAAAAAGATGAACTAAATAGAAGCAAGAGAGACATCTTCAAAAAATACTGCCAGGTAAAATCAAGATGGAAAACACAGAGAATTGCAACAATCATCTTGTCTTTTTTCTAATCACACCTTGAGGATCCCCCTATATGATGTCATTAAATTAAAAGAAAAATATCTTAAAAGTACCTATGAATATTCAGGCTAGTTCTGTAAAACCGTGAGATGTCATTGTGATGCTAGCTGACTGGGTAATTCCATTTCAACCACAGAGTTCAGTGGGAGGTTGGGGATCAGTTCCCCTTTCCCAAACCAACCTACTTCATAGGACAGTTATTGTCCTGCCAGTAAAACATGGATAACTTAAAAGTACATTATGTATACTACCTTGGCTCCCAGAAGAAAAATGAGTTACAAATGAAATATATCCATAACACTGATAAACAGATGAATAAAATATTCTATACATGCCCCTTTCAATACAGAAAGCCAAAAATAAGATCTGCATGCTGCAATACACAGAGGTACAATTCTACCTATGCCTTTGTTCAGGTTTTAAATTCTAGGCCTTTTCCTCCTGCCTTTTCTAGTCAATGGATAGTCGAGCATTTTCCTTATGGCCTTGAGATTGGGAAGCTGTTGTTCCATATTGACATAATGGTTCTGTTGGGTTTGGAAGTGGCTGGTTCCTGCCTTGCCAATTTTATTCCTGTGCCAAACCTCCAAAAAGCAGCACCCTGCTTCTAATGGGCACAGCTGTGTTTCTGCTAGGCAACATGTGTTTGAAGTGTTGCAAGGCTGAAAGGCCAACTGAGATTGGAGTCTCTTTGACAAAAATTCAAGACAGATTACAAATTTCACCACAGTGTTTGCTGTGTTTTATCTGCTGTGTTTTACATCTTTGCAGCAAAGCATTCTATTAAAGCAAACTGCCTATAATCTGGTGCTTCTGGATTTTATCCATCTCAGCTCTCCTGTCACTCATCTTGCCAGTTACTTTCTCTCAGCCCAATCCGCCTCACAGGATGGTTGTTGTGAGAGAGAAAATGCAGAAAAATAATATTAAGTATGTTCACCAGGGCAGGGAACGAACAAACGAACAAACAAATGAATGAATATATTATTTCCAGCAATTATTTTAAAAAGGGATTGGCAACAGTTTGATGGCTGAAAGTCTCACTGATTAGGCCGGAGTTGCAATTTAGGCAGGTCTGAGTCATACCATGTGCATGGACTGAGATTCTGATTTATTTTCCCCTGTGAGTTTGGGGGTGGCGGTGGGGGATGAGCTCACAATCCTGAGAGGTGGATTAGGCTGAGAAAGAGTAACTGGCAAAATGAATGACAGAGAGCTGAGTTGGGTAAAATCCAGGAGCACAAGGTTAGAGGCAGTTTGCTTTAATGGGGTGCTTTGCTGCATTGGGACTGGCTGAAGAAAGAAAACTATACACCTAGAACTTGTACAGATTGTGTATTTCATTCTCCATGGGTCCATACCGAATGAATGGATATTTGGAGAAGCCAACATCACAATAATGCTGTTGAGCGTTTTAGATATTTAAATACACATGGCCTGGCCATATGGTTTATGGTGAGTGTGGAGAGAATACAAAGAACTGGGTTGTGCAAGCTAATCTTATTATAAAAGGTTTAGTAATTACAGATTATGTTATGGAATTAATAGGGTGGGGCAGACGTCTTGTGTTGTCTTGGTGCATACCTTCTATTTGCCCAAGCAGGACAAGCTGAACCAATCAATGCCATTTCATGATACAGTTAAAAATATGTCACATGATTACAAAGAAGGAGATGAGAGTGAAGCAAAATGACCTTAGAATGTCGAAATGTATAGTGCTCACATTCAACAGCTCTCCCTTAAGCACAAGGTTAAGCAAATAGCTCTGAGTATTCCTGAACTTTTGTTTCCTAGCTAGTGAAGGCTGCGATCAAACAAGGTTACAGTGACTCAGTTTACAAAACAACCATGCCAATGGTGCCACCTTGATTCAGCAGGTGATCAGTTTCCTTTGATGGAGATATGAATCTCAGATGGGCTACTGTTGCAGAAATGCTATGTTGAATTATATTTACAATTATTCTTTTCAAAGTAGTATGTTATTTATTATTACAATCTGTTCACAACAATGTGAACAGCACTGTGGAGTGTTGCTCACACTAGGTAAGCTATTTATGTTAGGTAGGGATCTTGCTGGAGCAGAGAAATAAATGTAAGTATTCTCTTTATAAATTTATATAGTGACAGTGACCTGTCTCTGAACACCTTATAGCTTGCCAAACACACTATAGCTAGTGGGACACATTATGGCAAATCTTAGAATTTAGAACTATAAAAATAATGTAACAATTAAATTGCAATTAATTACAGTAGTTCATTCTAAAATAGTAATCAGATATTATGATTAGTCAACTTTTAAATGCTGTTTAAAATACATATCTTCATTTGTTTTTTTTAAAAAAAACTAAGATGGAAATAATTGGGGGTTTTTAGTTTATCATTATTTTTATTTAAATATAATTGGTTGGTATTGCACAATTAAATTATTTATGAATGTATATGAAAATCAGTTGGGATGTGTAGATACCATTGAATATACAGGGTGTTCATTTTCTAGTGATATTAGGGAGAAACTCAAAAATCATATTTACTTAAAAAGTTAGAGGCTGGTAGCCTTTGGCCTCCCAGTTTTGATCATGGTCAGCATTGGGTAGTTTATTCTCATGACTTTCTTTGCAACACCTCTCTTATTTTCTTACCTCATCCTGTAATATGCATAGCCACACAGTGCCAGTCTATTGCACAAATTGTCCCCAGATGCTTTTGCAAACTTGCTTACTTGAAATCTCAGCGGGTCAGAAAGATAACAGAATGAGCTCTTGCATTAATTTCACATTGCTACCAAATGTTGATGAAACACCACTGAAGGAAACTTATAAATGATATTCCCAAGGAATTGGTTTTTGAGACAGAGGACTCCATTTCTGGGTGGAATCTTCAGAGGAATTTAAGTTTAAAAATAAGTTTGGGCAAATGTACATACAATATATAGCCTAAAATTAGGGATCAAACAAACTGCCTATTTTTGCTACCTTAGTTTCTATTGATTCTATTCCTACCTTGCTTCTATCCCTTTTTTAAAATTATTGTTTGTTGAAGGCTATGCAAGAGCATAAGCTTTCATAGCACCTATTTCCCCTTCCTTCTAAGCACAGTGAAACAAACATCTTCTATGGAGGGATAGAGAACTACAGATTTAACTCCATTGCTGGAAAGATTCTTTTCTTTCTCACTATCAATTTCACCTCTGACAATAATTAAGACCCAAGTAGAATGTCTGCTCACCTAGCAGTTCAAAAACATACAAATGTGAGTAGATAAATAGGTACCACTTTGCTGGGAAGGTTTTCTGTGTGCCTCAGCATATAGTCATGCTGGCCATATGATCAGGGAAATGTCTTCAGATCATGCTGACTCCCTTGGCTAAGAAACAGAACTGAGCACCATCCCTACTAGACAGAGGAAACTTTTACCTTAACCTTTGAATCTCTGCAGCAGGAGGAAAATTTATGGGTCAGAAAGCAGTCCCTTGATATGTCATATTCCTGAGATTTGGTCACCCTGTGTGTATTCCCCACAGATCAATTCATATAGGATAGGATAGGATAGGATAGGATAGGATAGGATAGGATAGGATAGGATAGGATAGGATAGGATAGGATAGGATAGGATAGGATAGGATAGGATAGGATTCTTTATTGGACAAGTGTGTTTGGACACAGAAGGAATTTGTCTTTGGTGCATATGCTCTCAGTGTACATAAAAAGAAAAGATACATTCATCAAGAATCATAAGATACAACAGTTAACGATAGTCATAGGGTACAAATAAGCAATTGAATCATACTAGGAAACAATCAATATACATCGTAAGGATACAGTAACAAGTTACAGTCATACAGTCATAAGTGGGAGGAGATGGGTGATAGGAACGATGAGAATATTAATAGTAATAGTAATACAGACTTAGTGAATAGTTTGACAGTGTTGAGGGATAACATATTTTGTGATCTCAGAAAGAAACAAGACACCTGTTTGCTAGTTTAAAAAAGAACAGCATGACTGTGTAGGTTTTATTCTCTGCAATAAAATAAACCCTGGATCAAACCTGACTGGAGCAACTGGCTAATATTCCTAACTGGTTGGTCAGTGGTCATGCAAAGGAATACATTCTTTTAATTAATACGTTAGATGTGTGATTGCATTGACAATTTGCTCAGTCCCCCCTTCTATGAAACATGGTGCTTTAACCCTGGACTTGTCTTTCCCATGGTCATCCATCTGACGTTAACTGGCCTGCATGAGGTGGAAAGATCTATCCTTTCAGCTGTTGTCTCTCATGGAAGATAAGGAAGTCACTCTCATTACTAGTCCATTTCACTTTGCATGACTCAAGCGGAATTAGGGACAGAAGAGTGTTTCCTTCATTAGGCAAGTCCATATTGGGTGAATCCATTTCCCCTTCTCACAGGCTGCTGCTAAATGGTATAGGGTCTCCTGCTTGGCCAAGGGGTTGGACTAGAT
This sequence comes from Arizona elegans, assembly GCA_022577455.1. Lineage (NCBI taxonomy): Eukaryota > Metazoa > Chordata > Lepidosauria > Squamata > Colubridae > Arizona > Arizona elegans. The sequence goes on from JAKOOJ010000003.1 coordinate 119,255,598, forward strand.
GACCTGCAAGGTTCCTTCCAACTCTGTTATTCTGTTATTCTACTTGTTGTGCCCTTTGGGCCCAGTCTACCGCATTGGCCACAGGGCAGGGACAAAGAAAGTGGAGGTGTTCTTTATAGAATAGAATAAGCACTGGAAGGGACCTTGGAGGTCTTCTAGTCCAACCCCCTGCTTAAGCAGGAAACCCTATATTATTTCAGACAAATGGTTATCCAATCTCTTCTTTAAAACTTCCAGCGTTGGAACATTCACAACTTCTGGAGGCAAGTTGTCCCACTGATTAATTGGTCTAACTATCAGGAAAACTAAACTGTTCTAACTTTCTCCTCCTTGGTTGGAGATGATAGGGCATCTGAACTAAGAAGAGAGCACAAAAGTGCATTAGAAGTGAAGGACTCATTTGATGATGTTGGCCTGATCTTGTGAATACGTAACATTAAATTTCAGTTTGCTTGATCTCATTTCAGGCCATTATACCAAGGCTATTTGGATGTGAAGAGAGGACAATCGGATTTGTTTGAGCAAGGCTGAGTATTAGCTATATTATTTGGAAATAATGGTCAGGATCCCAATGGTCTGAAAAACTTTAGCTAGGTAACACTTGTTTGTCTTTCATCCAGTGACACTCTAGATACGCCTCTGATCTCCGTGAGTTATGTTTTTGGGGGTTGCAAAGAAACATGGTGGGGAAAAGGTTCTAAGAAAGCGAATGTTGTTGAATGTCTGGAACAATGAACATACTTTGGATCCTGGCCAGCGTATTTCTGGATTGATCTTAATTTATTGAACTGGGCACTTTGTGACTTGTCAAATTCAAAGCTCTCTGAGAAAATTCATGTTCTTCTCTTCTTTCCCAGAAGTTTCATCATGTCTATATTTAGCCAGGCACATTGAAATGTTGCCAAAATTTGGGATAAAAGGAAATTAGAATTAAATATGTATAAATGCATGCGCACATAAATAGAAATTTTAAAAAGGCGACAATCATTGAACAACATTTATATGGTATGCCACCCAGAGTTGCTGTATTAGTGATATGCCTGGGTGGTATATCCCACAGACCTTCCTCCTCCTACTTTCCCCACAACAGCAACCCTGTAAAGTAGGTTGAGCTTAGAGAGAGTGATTGGCCAAAAGTCACCCAGCTGGCTTTCATGGCTAAAGTGGGATTTGAACTCAAAGTCTCCTGCCTTGTAGTCTGGTGCCTTAACCCCTAAACTAAACTGGCTTTCTTTGCAATGATTGGGATTTCCCACTAAAATCAGCTGTAAGACCCATGACATGAGCAAAGGCTCAACTGGGCAGCAGCTTTAAGAGTCTGAAAGGTGCACAAGGAAAGATAAGTGATATGGTACGCATGATGATGTCATCATGCCCATGCCATTTTGATCATTGTGACTTCTACCAGATGCCTTTGACAGCTTCAGTGGCCTTTTATTTGCAAAAACTTCTGGGCTTCTAGCCCTGCTCAAATTCCCCCAGTGGAACCTTCTGTCCTGCATCATCGAAGTGAATGTTTTGCTATCCACTTACTGAACTAGGTGAACTGCTTTTGCCAGAATGTGATAGGATCATTTTAAACCCAGTCACAAGTTAGGTGAAAACGTGTAAACTGAGAGCAAGCAAGTACTGTGCTTTCTCAAATTACTTTGCCTGCCTCAGGGAAGATGGCTGGAAAGCAAATACTAGCGCCGTTACATAAGGACATAAGAAGAGGCTTGCTGCATCAGACCCTCAACCTATTTTGTCCAACAATCTGTGTCACACAGTGGTCCAGGGGATATATTTGGTATGCAATACTTTCTAGCAGCCGTGTTTCAGGCATGCTGCCTATGATTCATGAGGTAGTAAATCACTGCCAATATTAGTGGCCGTAGATAGCCTGCTCTTCCATGAACCAATCAAGTCCCCTTCTAAATTGGCTGCTATTGTGCAACTGATGGCAGGGAATCCTGCAATTTAATTATGTACTGGGTAAAAATGTATTTCTCTCTGTCAGTTTTGAATGTTCCTGCATTTAGTTGCAGAGAATGAATCAAGTTCTAACACTGTGTATGAGAGAGAAATTTCATGTACTGGTAGTCCTCAATTACAACTGGTTGCTTAGTGACTGTTTGAAGTTTGATGGACCAGGTGCAGTCATATGGTGATCCACTTAATGACCAGCATGACTTATGGCCCTAATTATGGTCATAAATTGAGGATTGCCTATATACCATATATACCGTAAGTTTTAAAATTTCTATGTTTCATTTTACTTTACTTTACTTTACTTTATTCCAAAATAAAGGGTCCCAATCAGAGGTGAGTTTCATCAGGTTCTGAGCAGTTCTGGAGAACCGGTAGCAGAAATTTTGAGTAGTTCGGAGAACCGGTAAATACCACCACTGACTGGCCCCGTCCCCATCTATTCTCTGCCTCCCGAGTCCCAGCTGATCGGGAGAAAATGGGGATTTTGCAGTAACCTTCCCCTGGAGTGGAGAGGGAATGGAGATTTTACAGTATCCTTCCCCTGCCCCGCCTACCAAGCCCCGCCCACCAAGCCACACCCACAGAACCGGTAGTAAAAATTTTTGAAACCCACCACTGGTCCCAATCAGTGGTGGGATTCAGCCAGTTTGCACCACTTTGGGAAAACCGGTTGTTACCTTTCTGAGCAGTTTGGGGAACTGGTTGTTGGAAGAAATCATTAGGGCAGAGAACCGGTTGTTAAATTATTTGAATCCCACCACTGGTCCCAACTGTTGTATTCCGCCCCCCCCCCCCCATGGTTGGCTATTTCAGCCCACAGGTTGTTAGGGTTGCCTTTTTTAGCATGTTTTCTAGCTGTGTGATATTCTTTTTAAGAAACAAGAACCATAATATGTACTCCAAAATGTGGTTTCACTATAGAGTTGCATGAAAACATACTTTATCAGTGTAGCAAGGTTGTTGGTTTTTCTTCCAACAATTTTAAACCCATGCTCACCTTCTTCCAATCCACTTTTCCTTAATATGTAGTTAGCATAATAATGATCTTACTCTTTTCCATTTTGGATTTTTAGAAGTATAGAAATATAAAAAGAGATTACAGAAATCCTCTACCACAGTCTCCATGACAAAGGCCAGTAAGCCTCTATTTGAACAATTCCAGTGAAGGAAGGTCCACTTCCCAAAGAAATCTGCTTAATTGTTCCATAAATCATGGAACAAAATTTCAGCAATAGCACTTAGACTTATATATCACTTCACTGTGCTTTACAGCACTCTCTAAGTGGTTTACAGAGTCAGCATATTGCCCCAATAATATGGGTCTTCATTTTACCAACCTCGGAAGGATGGAAGGATGAGTCAACCTTGAGCATGGTGAGATTCGAACTGCCAAATTGCAGGCAGCCGGCAGTCAGCAGAAGTAGCTTGCTGTACTACCTTCTAACCACTGAGCCACCACAGCTCTTCCAGTCCTCATTGTGGCCCTTTCTGAGGAACAGATCTTAAGAAAAATCCATTTGATTTAGTTTATGCTCAAGCTTCCAGTTAGAAATTGACCCTTAGCCAGTGCTCCGAGAAAATTGTCATACTGAGAATTCTGCGGCTATAATTGCTTTGCCTGAAAACTGGCTAAGCTGAGGAAATGCAGAGTTTAACAGTACTAAAAAATGTCGCCTTTCTCTTTCAGAAACAAATTATATTGCCAGCCATATGAATTATCAAATATGCTTGAATCCAGCACTCTGGATTCTTCAAGACAGCGGGGACTGGATACATTGCTTGGCATAATTCGTGTCCTATTTTCCTCAGCAAAAAATAGCAGCACAATTTTAAAAAACAAAAACAAGCCCTGGTCTTTACCTGGTTCCATTTCTGAAAACTTGGCCTCAAACTACATAGAGGCCTAGTAATATTAAAGGACTATTGCAAGGCTGCACCATTCTAATTGCCTTGGAAATAAACTAGCCATTCCATTTTGAAATGGAATATTGTAATATTGGCAATGTGTGGACATTCCATTCCATTTATGAAAGTTAGTGATGATTCATGTGTTTAACTATTGCACAAATTTGGTTTTTGTGAAAATGTTGATTTAGTTACACACTGGCATTGTTAAATTTAGCAATGTAATCTGTCACTATTCCAATTAAACAGGAGATGAGTAGCAAATGCAGTCAGGTCCTTAAATGCCTTAAAAAATGTGAAGGACTCAAGGCCAATTCAGTTAAAATTTGCCATGTGCCCAAGCCTTACTATCTATATAGAATATATAGAATATAGAAAACAAATATAGAATATATAGAAACAAGCAAGGGCCTAAAGATGTGATTGTTCCTTACCTTATACCAGTGGTAGGTTTCAAAATTTTTTCCTACCAGTTCTGTGGGTGTGGCATGGCTTGGTGGGCTTGGCTTGGTAGGTGTGGCAGGGGAAAGATATTGTAAAATCTCCATTCCCACCCCACTCCAGGGGAAAGTTACTGCAAAATCCCCATTTCCTCCCGATCAGCTGGGACTTGGGAGGCAGAGAATAGATGGGGGCGGGGCCAGTCAGAATTTTTACTACCGGTTCTCCGAACTACTCAAAATTTCCACTACCAGTTCTCCAGAACTGGTCAGAACCTGCTGAAACCCACCTCTGCCTTATACGTATCGTCATTTAATGCCAACAGATTTATCTCTTACATGTCCTAAACTATGTATAGGCAAATAAGAAGGCAGAAGTACAGAGTTCTGCATAATTTGTGCTATTATTTCCAACAGGCACCTTGGGAGAACAACCAAGTCTTTTATCTGCTTACTTTACTTCATCCATCCCCTTGCTCTAGAGTTGGGATTTGGCAGCACCGTGATTAGCTCTTTCCCTGACAACTAAGGATAGATTATTCTGACCTTGACAGACTCTTTTCCCAAGCTGGAATTATAGCTGCCTAAATTCTTTTTGCCAAGAACTTGCTCAACCGTCTTTTGACATTCTTGAGGAATCCCCCTCTTGTCTGTTCTGCTTAATGTCTAAAGGGGAAGAAATGCAAACGCTCCCCTTAGTGTCATCTTACGTAATTGTACAGTCAATGATAGATCTGTTAAGAATGCAATAATAGAAGGAGACAGACAGAAATTTACAAATGTACTCTTTCCTTTGAAACCATGGGTACTTGCCAACCAATATAAGGTTTAGGAAGAATCAAGTATTTTGCTGAAAAGTGATGTGAACTTTGTAGATTTTTTTTCCGCATCTAGTTATACAGCTCACCAGACACACACACTACAAATATCTAAGCTTATATGAAAAGCCCAAACCCCATCAGCTTCTGATCTGTCTGAAGTTCTAGCTCAGGTTAAATATTTTTAGGGATGACAAGATGTCCACACAACCATTCAGTGACATTAAAAAAAGCAAATCACCAGGGTAGAGAGAGACAAGGAGCAAGTTCCCCTTTGCTGCATTGGGGCCTCTTAACTGAATTCAGCATCCTCAGTCAGGATTGGTTATTTTGGAAAATTGGAACTGGAGATCCTGGTTTATGTTATTCAGCAATATCTGCTGTAGAATAATGTAAAGTTTTCCAGTTTCTGTATGCTATTTCATGTTTATAAGAAACTATGGTATAGACAAATGTTTGTGAATATTCAAATAATCAGATTTCAGATCAGATGCAATTATTACTAAAGCAGAATAGGAGACAAGAATTGCTTTCTGTTCAAAATATAACAATTGGATTTCTCATCATTTCAGCATCTGTTTCTGATTTTAGTTTTACTTACCTAGATATACAAATGTAGCTGCATTGTAAGACTAGTCCAAAATGAGTAGTTTCTGCCTAAGCATATTTGTGTGTTTAAAAAGAGATCAGAGAACTGGATCTGTGTGTGTGGGAAATATGTTATTTCAGAGAGATCATTCATTTGGAACTGTGACAAAGTTCATAATAATCTCTCAAAGAAAGAAAGTGCTTTAAGGTTATTTTTGAACAGTTGATCAGAGAACTTTAGTTTGTAAAATAAATATGATCTAGTTGAAATTTCAATAGGAAGAGAAAATGAAATGGAGAAAACAAATTATCTATTTTCCACTCATTTTGAATTAAAACCTTTCATTATAAATCAACCAATAATATAAACAGAATATGGGTTTTCTTATCCTCCCATTTCACAACTGAATGATGATATTTTTTGTTCATTAGAGCATTATTCCAGTATCCTTACCAGCAGGGTGGTGATCTTTGCACTTTTAATGTTTAAAGTAATATCGTAATCCATCCAGAGATCTTTCATTATTAGGTAATCATTATGGTGATAATGATTTAACTGAGTATGAGCCAAACTGTTAAATTTTAGCAACCACAGAAATTTTCTGTATCCTTGACCTGGTCCTTCATGTTTTCCAATAGTCACTCATGAAATGAAACAATCAAAATGTTAAAAAGTTATGATATTTATGTAACTACTTACCAAGCACATCTAAATTATATTAAAGTAACCAAAATATATTTACAATCCCCAAGGCATGTCACAACTTTTGAGCACCCCTAATGTTTGGAAATTGAAAGTTGAAAAATTTGACACGCCCTAATTACTGTAAATGAGGCCATCCAGGTTGCTGCTCATCCCCTCTGCAGATTTTTTTTAAAGCCACAAAATGGGAAGCCCTGCACAGAAACCTGCACACTGCTGCAGCTGAAGTGCTGCTTGGGCATTCAGGCTAGAGCCAACCCATCGCCGCCACCCTCTGATAGCTTGCTCACTTGCCCACCTGTCCGGCTCTCCATCTGGCACCAGCAGTGAGATGTCCCCGCAGTGAATTTCCGGTATTGAGATATCCTCAGTGGTGGGATTCAAGTAATTTAACAACCGGTTCTCTGCCCTAATGATTTCTTCCAACAACCAGTTTGCCAAACTGCTCAGAAAGTTAACAACCGGTTCTCCCGAAGTGGTGCAAACTGGCTGAATCCCACCACTGGATGTCCTGCAACAAGATGGTGGCAAGAAGGCCACCCCCTGCTGGCTGCACCAAGCTATCAGCACTGAGTCATCCCATTCCAGAGAGGGGATAACATTTTTCAATTAAATGTTATTGATTGGCTTCTGATGAGATGAACTACTGTACATCTTCATTAATGAAGAAGCAACTGTTTCCTTTGACACTGGCTTGCAGGAAACCCCTTGTTGCAGAGAGAAGGAAAGTTCAAAGCAAACCAACTCCATATCCACCCTTTTTTGTCTTTTTGCTTGGTCATGTTTTTGAATATCACCTGAGGTTACTTTGTTTGGAGGTTATGGAGGAAATGTAGAAATATAGCTGAAGCTGCTAATTCAGTAACAAATGCCTTGAACTGTAGTTATCTTTTGGCACAGTGACCGTGATTTTGCAATTGTAATTGTTCCCTGATAGTGCCTGCTAATTTCTTTTTTCAGTGGATAAAGCTAACAAACCTGGATGGCTCTGTCCTTGATTTATTTATCGTATCATCTGAATTAGGGCTGTTTCTGTCCGTAGGGAGGAAGGATTGCTTTTCTGTGTGCAAAAAGAAGCATCTAGAAAGTGATGGCTCTTGCGTATTCCCACATAAAGAAAAGCACTCTAGTGAGTGAAGTTTCAGGAGAGACATATGAAGGGGTCTGTGGCATTTCTATCCCTAAAGCCCCATCACAGTATAACGGAGCAATTGAATCAGATTTCATTCCCTATTTGCATTATCTATAAACGTTAACCGACTAGTTATAGCAGAGTACAGATTTGAGAAATAGAGACAAAGATGATAATGAAAAATTAAACCATCACTCACATGGAATACTTCTCTGATTTGGAATTTCAGTTTTAGTACTAATAAAACTAACAGCAAAATACTGTGAAGACCTCCAAAAAGGAGCAATAATTCAGAACAAAATGAATTAACAAAATGAATTAACAAAATGAAATTCACAGTGAAAAAAGCAAGGTTCTACATTTAGGAAAGAAAAACAAAATGCACAGGTACCATATATGTGGTACCTTGCTCAATAGTAGTAACTGTGAGAGGGATCTTGGAGTCCTAGTGGACAACCATTTAAATATGAGCCAGCAGTGTGCAGCAGCTGCCAAAAAAGCCAACACAGTTCTGGGCTGAATAAACAGAGGGATAGAATCAAGATCACGTGAAGTTAATACCACTTTATAATGCCTTGGTAAGGCCACATTTGGAATATTGCATTCAGTTTTGGTTGCCATGATGTAAAAAAGATATGGAGACTCTAGAAAGAGTGCAGAGAAGAGCAACAAAGATGATTAGGGGACTGGAGGCTAAAACATATGAAGAACAGTTGCAGGAACTGGGTATGTCTAGTTTAAGGAAAAGAAGGACTAGAGGAAACATGATAGCAGTATTCCAATATCTCAGGGGTTGCCACAAAGAAGAGGGAGTCAAACTATTCTTCAAAGCACCTGAGGGTAGAACAAGAAGCAATGGGTGGAAACTAATCAAGGAGAGAAGCAACTTAAAACTAAGGAGAAATTTCCTGACAGTTAGAACAATTAATAAGTGGAACAACTTGCCTGCAGAAGTTGTGAATGCTCCAACACTGGAAATATTTAAGAAGATGTTGGATAACCATTTGTCTGAAGTGGTGTAGGGTTTCCTGCCTGGACAGGGGGTTGGACTAGAAGACCCCCAACTCTGTTATTCTATTTCTATTTCTTCTAAAGAATAAATTAAATCAGCCATAGCTAGGGTACCCCAGTTACATGTAATCTCGCTTAGCACATGTTTAAGGTTAATACATATTGATCATTGGGAGAGGAAAAGTGATAGTCATTAAAAGAAGAACATGTTTATGGACTGTTTCAATTTTGGGTGGGAAATCTGAACATATACTCCATATTCTAAATGTTGCAGATTGGGATATCCTATCTATAGGAGAAGAACAAATGGACCATTAGATTGGTAGACATTCTGCTCCTTAGATAGCAATAGCAATAGCTAAATATCTATGGAGATTCTCAGTCATCCAGGTCATGGTTGTCCCAAAGGTGCTTTTTCAAGAGGCAACTGGACTTTCTGGTTTTTCTTTGAAGATGTTTCGCTTCTCATCCAAGAAGCTGAAAATGAAACATCTTCAAAGAAAAACTGGAAAGTCCACTTGCCTCTTGAAAAAGCACCTTTGGGACAATAGCAATTGTATTTAGATTTATATATTGCCCCATAGTGCTTTACAGCACTCTCAGGGAGGTTTACAATATGCAGCATTATTTGCATACTGCCCCAAACAATTTGGGTTTTCATTTTACTGGCCTTGGAAGGATAAAAGGCTCAGTCAACCTCAAGCCCTGTCAGTATTGAACTCCAGGCTGTGGGCAGAGCTTGCCTGCAATACTGCACTTTAACCACTGCACCACAGGGCTTCCTTTTGAGTAGTCCCTCCTCCACAAATTTTTGGTCCAGAAGTTATCCTGCTCCAGTGAAAAGTGTGGGACCTGCCTTCCCAGTTCTCCTCACACCTGGAAAGCCTCAAATTATATCTTTCATACTGAGAGATGGTAACCATTACTTTGCCAGTCCAAATTATGAATGCTACATTAAAAGGCTGATAACCCGTGAGCCAGCATGTAACTCCTTCAACTATAGCCACTTTTGTATCCTGATAGGCCTCCTTTATTTTTGTAAAATGTTGGTGAAGCTGAGTTGTGATAAGTAAGACTTTTCACAGCTGCAGCCAGTCGTCAAAGAAGAGGCCCAGCTTCCAACAGTGAGGCAGCTCATGCTGTATGTAATTTCATTTAAACTGCCTTCAAGAATTGTGCCTGGCCAGCTCCAGAGTAATGGCAGAAATCCTATTGCATGTGAGGAGAACCATCTTAGAGGCTCTTTGGCTTTTCACTCCAGGCCAAAGTTTTTCCTCCTTTGCCTGTGGAGTCAAGGGGCCTGCAAGTAACAGATACCCTCTCTCACCAGGTTGCAGACTAAACCAAGATTTGTTGCCTTAAGGACTTTCAGCATGGAGGCCAAGGTGCTCTAGTATCAGCCAGAACACAAAGCACAACCCTGTTCTACTGTTTTGAGGTTGCCGCTTTACCACATTTTCTCCCCAGCGAGACACTGTGGCTCTTAAAACACAAAATGAGCTATATAGGTCTTTGAAATGCCTTTTCTGGTACAGAAATAGTTTTTTTTGGTTTCATTTTATTTTATTTTTAATGTTAGAAAAGGCATAAAAGCTGTGCGATCAATAATTTTCTGTAACCAGCCACCACTAGGAAATTTCAGAGTCTGCTAAAATGAGCTATTTATTGTCTCTGTGGAAAACTGGGTGAATTTTCTCCCTGGATTAGCCAGGAAGGTAGAATCTTTTTTTTTTTTTTGAAAAGTTTTTCAGTTTTATTTCTTATACACATAACATAAAGTGTGCATTTTCTTATACATAATTAATCCTATATATACATGTTTTCCTTAAAGAAAGCATTAAAATAAAGCATTTTAATTACATTCGGAGTTGCTCTTCTACCCTTTCTTCCCTCATTTTGCAACAAACCTTCTTCCTCTTCTCCTCATTCCCTTCCCTCCCTCCTCTCCTCTCCTATTTTCTCCTTCCTCCTCTCCTACCTCATTCTACTTCCCCTTCCTTTCCCCCACTCCTCTCTTCTTTTCCCCTACTCACCTTTTCTCCTACTCCTGTCCCCTACCCTTCCTTCCTCTCCTTTTCCCTTTCTTCCATTCCTCTCCCTCCCTCCCTCCCTCTCGTCTTCCTACCCTCTACTTCTCTCTCCTTTCTATCTTCTTTGTTGTGGAATATTCTCCTTGTTTGGTATCCGAGCAACTCCTATATGCTAATAGTATATACTTTCTTTCAATTTCTTTTCAGATTTATTATATTTATCAGTATTATCATCGTAATTGTACATTTATTCTTATTATCTTCTTTCTTTTCCCCCCTCCCATCCCCCTTTTTCATTTACTCTGGTGTCATCTGGGTTTCTATTTCTTTTTTATCCTCTCCCTCGTTTAACTTTTTATTATCTAAATCACTTATCTATCCTCTTATCTTCATATTTCTTTTCTAACCATAGATAAAATCTTCCCCATGTCTTGAAATAGGAAGGTAGAATCTTGACCAGTTATAAAATTAACAAGGAACTGATTATTCATTTCTGGACCATCTTTCATTATAAAACATTCTGAGCTAGCCTGTTTCCATGTGTCCATAAAATGTATTCACATTCTAAAGCCTACTATTAAAACTACTTAACCTTTCACATTATTGCCTTTCTATGTTGCTTTGGACTAGTAATGGTGTGGTTTAACATACAAAGTGTCAGGCGAAAGCAAACAGGACCAGTCGCAAAGAGACTTAAACAGAAGCTTTATTGCTAATCACCTATGTTACAAGAATCTTACCAGACTGACTGAATTCACTTGAAAATGGTAAGATAAGGCTTTTGGGAGTGGTCAAGCTTGTGTTTCTTTTTGCAGTACAGAGATTCTAACCTTGCCCCCCTCTTAACACCTCTCTCCAGTCTAGCTGGAGATTCCACCACACAAGGACATTTACTGGAAGGGGCCAAAACCTGCAAGATGATAGGCTCTGCATTACAATCAAAGACCTACCCATTTTCTATGGGCATGCATTGTAATGCCACTGCCACTATATTGTAGATTTTTACTACCTCCCTTAATCAAGCCTATACACATGGCTATAAATTAGGGCGTGTCAAATTTTTCACCTGTCAATTTCCAAATATTAAGGGTGCTCAAAAGTTGGGACATGCCTTGGGGATTGTAAAGATATTTTGGTTACTTTAATATAATTTAGATGTGCTTGGTAAGTAGTTACATAAATATTATAACTTTTTAACATTTTGTTTGATTCAGGATGGAGTTGATCATTGTTTTCTTTTTTTGATGTTTAATTAGCAGCCCTGTTCTGATTAATCCACTGACTCCTTTTCTTATGTCACTGTGCATTTCTTTCCCTTCTAACTTTTTATCATTTCTATCAGAAATGACTGAACCACAAAAGGGAGATGGTTCCACTTGCCACTTCTGTTGTCCCAACCTGGTGTAGTAGAAAATACCTGATTAAGTCCTGGAATGATCAAAATAGATAGAGGAGAGGATGGGACTAATAGCTCCCTCTGAATTCAGTAGGTCTTCAGATTAGATAGATGTGGGAATGAATTGTGAGAATTACAGTGATTGTTTCTCTAACAATAGCAGCTGTATTTCTAGTTATTCTGGGCACACACAAAAATAAAAATAAAATCTTTAAATAGACATTCTGATTCTTTTATGTCCATGTTCTTGACTTTATTTTTTTGTGCCTTTGACACTACTTTGAAAAGTCCATTCTGTTTTCTTGGCAAGATTTTCGGAAGTGGTTCACCATTGCTCACGGGCTAAAATAGAGTGACAAGTCCAAGAAACTCAGCTAGTTTCATGGCTAAAGCACAGAGCAGAACACACTGCCTCCCAGTTTCTAGCTTTGTATGTGAAACTGTTGAACCAAATTGTCTCAGATTAAAATTATTCAATTTTACCTTGTCTCTTTATCCAGAAAGGTCTGAATTTGTCCCCAGATAGAGTGAAGAAGTGACCTTTTATATGTGTGAAATATCTCCTGATAACTGAATCTGGGAACAAAATTTTTAAAAAAGGAAAGAAAAAGAACATTGAGTTATATTGTTGTCTGGATTTTGTTTTTAATCTTTTCATAAACAACCAAGAGTCTTACTGAGCCGATATTTCTTTGTTACCATGGTATAATGATATAGATTTTTTTCAGCCCAGATCTGCAAAATTGTTCCCTAACAAGACCTGGGTTTGGGCAACGAACTTTCTGAAGTTAAAAGCACTTGGCCTTGATTTGTGTCTCAGATTATAAAAGTCATTTTTACAATTTTTACATTTTACATTTTTACCAGAAGCTGTGGTACAAATGTAATAGACAAAACAGAAAGTATTTTAAGAGAAAGGGGGGAAATGCACACAATCTGTCAAACAGATTATGATGATAATGCCACGTCATCCTTACTTACAAAAAAAGGTGGGTTTTTTTGTGATTAATTTGACTTTGAATTTAGATATAAAAATTAAAATGTAGCTATTATAGTCTTGTTTTTAAGGCACACTGAAAGTAAATATAATAATTATAAGCAAACTATTTAGAAATGAACTTGGCCTGTGAAACATCATATTAATATATTCTGCACATGGCCCCATGTATCAAAAAGGGTAGTATTAAAATAGTGGGGTTTTTAAAAATATATTAGTTTGATTTTGTCCTGGAGAAGGATATTCCTGTAGTAACAGTTCAATATCAGGAATAGGAGGGACAAAACAAACTCATGAGACATCTGAAAATGTAAAACAGCCATAACATTGGCAAATAATATGTATTTTGAAGTCTTCTGATCATCAATTTGAGGCAGTCTACTCAATTTATTTTTTGCAATTATATTGCCCCTTTTCTCTGAGATGTAGGGCAGTGTCAATGGAAGTGTCTCTGTAAATCATTTACCCTAGGTTGGTCATTAAGTGTGGCCTGCCTGGTGAATCTGTGAAGTGGTCTTCATTTTCCTGGGGAATGATGAAAGAGTGGCATAATAATGTGGGACAGGTTGTGCCTAAGGCTCCACCTCTATTAAGGGAAGGATTTTCCACTTTGGCATAAATGAATCCCTTCATCCCTCTTTCAAACCATCAATCTTCCCTATCCAAAATATGAACATTATTGTCCTCAAAAGAGTGTGCTTTTTCTTTTAAATGAAGATATACTGCTGAGCCTGGTACTGTAGTGTTGTTATCCTGTGCTGGGCCATCCTCTTGCATAAAGACTGCTTGGTTTCTCCAGTGTAGAGCTCTGAATACTCCTCACTGCACTGGACCACATACACTATACACATACACTGTACTGGACCACATTCTTCTTCTTAAGGTTTTGGTATCCGATCTTTAGGGTGGATAAGTCTCTATCTTAGTGTGTTGGTGGGCTTGAAAAATACAGGAATGTGGTGTATTCCAAATACCTGTTTTAGCTTTTCCAACAAACTGGCTTTGGAAGGAATGACCAGGTATTTCCGTTCTTCTCTGCTTACTTACCCAATGAGCCTATTCAGAGCAGATGAGAAGAGACCTCCCTGGACGACATATACGGGGTGCCCCTAACCAACTTGTTCAGACTGAAAAAGCTACTTGGATAAGCAGCAAAACATTTTGAACCAATAAGAAAAGGAGTCCAGTTGCCATGAATCAACTTCCAGACAACTGGATGGCCAAGAATATTCTTAGACCCAGAGAATTACTGTGCTGCAGCATTATTAGACTGAGTGGCTGTGGTTCCCAGCATCCCGATATAGTCAGTTGACTCCATCACTGACTATTGGGGGCGAGTCTTTGGCCCCCACAGAGAGGGCTCACAATCTGGGAGTCCTCCTGGATACGCAGCTGTCCTTGGAGGAACATCTGACGGCTGTGACCAGGGGGACCTTTTGTCAGGTCCGCCTGATCCGCCAGTTGCGGCCCTTTCTTGATCGGGATTCCCTGTGCACAGTCACTCATGCCCTCGTCACCTCTTGCCTTGATTACTGCAACACTCTCTACATGGGGCTCCCCTTGAAGAGCACCCGGAGGCTCCAACTGGTCCAGAAGCGCGGGTAGTGACGGGAGCAGCATGGCGCTCCCATGTAACATCGCTCCTGCGTGAACTGCACTGGCTCCCGGTGGTCTTCCGGGTGCGCTTCAAGGTGTTGGTTATCACCTTTAAAGCGCTCCATGGCATAGGGCCTAGCTATCTTCGAGACCGCCTGCTGCCACCAATGACCTCCCATCGACCCGTGCGCTCCCACAGAGAGGGCCTCCTCGGGGTGCCATCAGCCAAACAATGCAGGCTGGTGACCCCCAGGGGGAGGGCCTTCTCTGTGGGGGCACCTACCCTCTGGAATCAGTTGCCCCCAGAGATAAGGAGAATCCATGACCTCAGTGCCTTCCGCCGTGCCCTTAAAACCTTCTTTTTCCAACAAGCCGGGCTGGCCTAATTCTTTTTAAGTGTTTTTTAATTGTTTTGTTTATCGTTTTAATTAATGAGGCCAAATTTATATATATTTTTAACTGTATTTTAATATTTGTATTTGATGTTTTTATTTGGCTGTTCACCGCCCTGAGTCCTCAGGGAGAAGGGCGGTATACAAATTCAAAATAAAATAAAATAAAATAAAATAAAATAAAATAAAATAAAATAAAATAAAATAAAATAAAATAAAATAAAATAAAATAAAATAAAATAAAATAAAATAAAATAAAAAAATAAAATAATAAAATAAAATAAAATAAAATAAAATAAAATAAAATAAAATAAAATAATAAAATAAAATAAAATAAAATAAAATAAAATAAAATAAAATAAAATAAAATAAAATAAAATAAAATAAAATAAAATAAAATAAATAAAATAAAATAAAATAAAATAAAATAAAAAAATAAAATAAAATAAAATAATAAAATAAAATAATAAAATAAAATAATAAAATAAAATAAAATTAAAATAAAATAAAATAAAATAAAATAAAATAAAATAAAATAAAATAAAATAAAATAAAATAAAATAAAATAAAATAAAATAAAATAAAATAATAAAATAAAATAAAATTAAAATAAAATAAAATAAAATAAAATAAAATAAAATAATAAAATAAAATAAAATAAAATAATAAAATAAAATAAAATAAAATAAAATAAAATAAAATAAAATAAAATAAAATAATAAAATAAAATAAAATAAAATAAAATAAAATAAAATAAATATTTTCACCCCTCTTTTCCATTACAAAATCTAGGCAAAAATCCAGCTTGGGAGATCAATGGTGTATATGACGCAACAGATATGTGTTTTTCAGTTACTTTGATAAGATACCCACTGTTGTTTTAATGTTTATTGAAGGGATGATTGCAACATTTCCAAAACCAAAATCAAAAGGTCATTTTGCAGTTGCTAGTGAAACTGCTTGCAGAACAGTCATTTTCAAACTTCATTAAAAACTAAACACCCTGGTTTATTTGAGTTGGGGTCTGTGAAAAGTTGCTTCCATAACAGATGAGCCAGAGCTCTGGTCCAAAAACTGGAAGCATAGCCAGCCGAATGAATAGGCTGAAAAATAGCTTTCATCCATGGACCGTCAGACTTCTGAACGCAACATAACACCATAATTAGGTTTAATATGATAGACTTGCAGGGCCAGAACAATGTGTAACATGTTCATACTGGTGTAATATAATAGAATGTTATATACATATCTGTATATGGGAATGTGTGCTAGTTATTACTTATTTGGGTTTAGGGATTTCTTTTTCTTTTATTTTGAGTTATTGAGATGTATTCTGTGTTTTTTTTGGGGGGGGGGCTGCACCAAGGGAGGCTCATTCAATCTCATTGTACACATGTGCATTGACAACAAAGGTTTGATTTGATTTGGAGGAAACAAAGGACTTGGGTGAGGTTACAAATACCAAGTTATAGTTCATTGCTGTTATAAATGAAAATAGTTAATACACTGAATTTTGACTTGGAATAATAAGGAATCTGACTTACTGTAACTGGGCAGTGAGGATCCACAGTGTGACTATATAGCCCATACAAGATGAAACTGTCCAGGTAGATCCAGTTTGATTAATTATCAAAACAGAACTCTTCAAAGCAGGTTTTTCAACATTTTGCAAAGCTCCAATAGCTTTGCGTTATGGATTTATGACATCCTGAACTATTTTCATTTATAACAGCAATTGATTATAACTTGGTATTTCTGTCTATTCCCCTGTTCGGTGCCCCAGATATATTGGACTGTTAGAGCATGATTAACAGCCCTGAGTACAATTTTCCCAATGTGGAGTTTAAACATTAAAATATATTTTGTAAAGAATTGAGGTACAGTTTTGACACATTGTTTTTTTGAGCATATTCATATGATTCTGGGTTAGTAGCCAGCTGTGGGCCCATGTGTACATCATATAATGGATATGAATCTTCAGGACAGATGACATGATGACATGCAAGATGACATGAGCCTGCAATTTTAGATATTTTCCTCAAGGAAGCAGTTCTCAGCATTCTTTTTATTATATAAAGAAATGTTGTGAAATAAAAGTCCATAGTTCTAAGTTCTAAGTCAAAGCGCACACACACACACACACACACACACACACACACACACTGCAGATTTTCTGCCCTAGATGCTAATTGCTTTATATGCCCTCTCCAGTATAGCACATTCAGCCTGTAAGGTTTTTTTTTTTTAATGCTATAGAGTTTATAATTTCCTTATATCGATGTAGAATTAATCACATATTAGAAAACAGAATTGGTACAAAATGTCTCTAATGATTACAAAGAGAGTAAATACTTTCCCTTAGGACATTTCAGGAATCTGGACTTTCTCCATAATCAAGAAATCACTTACTGTCAAAGTGTGCAGTGAAGCATTCAGTACTAAAAGTTCCCACTTTACAACAATAAAACTCCAGTGTGCTCACTGCATATTTTTTTGCTGATACTTTTTTTTTGTCCTGCAATTCCATCAATGACCCCTAAAATACTGACAAAGTGATCTGCCCTAAGCCAGATGGTCATTTCTGTTTATATATAATCTATGCTTACAATAACTGAGCATGGCTGAAGTACTTTATCCCTGGGCTTCCTAGCGCTGTTCCTGACTGTGTGAGCGCAACTTTCAAGAACCCTGAGTTATCCATACACTGCTGCTTCAACAATATTTAAATCATTCCTGTAGATCATATCTAGCGTGTCTGTTGATAGAACAAAATCTTGTTGCATTCATTATGATGTTATAAATTGTTATAAATATTTTGAAACATCTTGGTTCACCATTCTAAAAGATACAAACAAATATTTTCAGTAAAAGAGTATGGAAAACGTGCACTGGGGTTGTTGTTATGATGATTTATTAAATTTGTAAGTGCGAGTAGAAACAAGAGAAAACAACATGTTAAAAGGAGGCTTTAGTCGTTCCCATCAAAGACCTGGATAAAGAGCCAAGTTTTTAGGACCCTTTCAAACATTAGCAAGGTGGGGGCATTCAGATCTTGGTGGATGAAACTTCATGTCAAAGTTTGCATCCAGGATCAGGACACAGCAAAGCAAAGCTGGCTGAAGAATTGTGGGAGTTGAAGTCCACAAGTCTTAAAGTTGCCAAGATTGGAGATCCCTGATCTAAGGCCTCACCAACCTGCCCATTTCAGGCAGTGAGTAGGATCTCAGCCAAACTGTCCACCAGATCCCAGGACCTCAACCTCTCTCTGGAAGTCAATATATCATCAACATGCTTATTTAAATGTCTGATATTAAATATTTGTCTGAAATGGTATAGGGTTTCCTGAGCAGGGGGTTGAATTGAATTGAATTGAATTTATTAAATTTTTATACCACCCCCTCTCCCGAAGGACTCAGGGCGGTGAACAGCCAAAATTAAAAACACACAATACAAATATTAAAATACATTAAAACGAAATTAAATTATCTTTGGCTTCTCCAATTTAAAACCCCTTGCCCATAAAATTCCCCAATTAAAAGATTTAATTGGGTTGGACTAGAAGACCTCCAAGGTCCCTTCCAATTCTGTTATTCTTAATTCTAAATGGCAGGAGAGCAACTAAGTGGACCTGCATTCAGGGTGTCTAGGCATAAATAATCATTGAAAAATCTAGATTCCATTATTTAAGGCTAAGAATATGGGCAAGATGTTTCTTCAACTACTAACCATTTAACTCTTAGCTTTCTGGTTGTCTGGCTAGCATCAAGAATATGTGAACTCTTTTCTGAAAGAGAAGATACTAATCTCAATGCAGAGATTTCTTTCTCCAAAAGTGCACTTTTGGCAGTCAATTAAAAGCCAAACTATCCAGGCAGGTACTGATCCTAAAAGAGGGATGGTATTTTATGCTATGCAGAACTTGATTTCTTTTTAATGTGATTTTTTTTTTAATTTCATGGTTTTTGGATTTCTTATGTGGAATGCCCAAAGAAATATAGACGGAAAAAGCCAAATGTCCTTCAGAAGTGGAATGCAAATCTCTAAAAGTCCTCTCCATTATTTTAGGGCAGTATTCAGTTTCTGCATTTTATCTGGATTAAAAAAGAAGAGAGGAAATATTCAGTATAATTTCTGTTCGCAATGCCTCATAAAGTAGTGAAGCTTTATTTCATAATTAATGAAACTATTCTCCTTTTTAAATATGTTAATGTAGATTTCCCTGGAAGACTGCATATTTTTTCATATACATTCACACATACAAAAAATAATAATAATTTAATTTAATTCATTAGGTTTGTCATGGCCACCTATTCTATAATAGCCTGGGCAGATTACAGAATCCAGAAAAGAACAATAAAAACAAGCAGTTAAAAGTCACATTAATAGGCAACTCAGGCTAAGACAGCTAGAAAAATAAACAGTATAAAAATAAGATAGGGGCCCCACTAATACATAACAATCACATTAACCCCAGCCTGAAAAAAGAGCCAGGTCTCATGGACCTTCTAGAAGCCCAGGAGTACGGGAGTCATCCGTATCTCTTGGAGTGATCCTCCTCAGCAGTGGGTTTTACGTTATGTTACTACTGGTTCGCTGCACACCTGCCTTCCACACATGAGCCCAGCCTTCCACGCATGTGCTTTGCTCGTGTGCTTGCCTTCCGCGCATGCGCCCGGCCTCAAAAACGTGCCTAAATAGAATGGCATAGAGCTGGGATGGGGGGGAGGCGATTTCCGCTACTGGTTTGGGTGAATTGGTGCAAACTGGCTGAATACTACCTCTGATCCTCCTCCAGAAGCCAGGGGCCATGACAAAGCACACTTCCACAACTACAGAAGATGGCAACATTTAATTGAAGGGATCAGGGATACACCCTCTCCATCGAAAAATATAAGATGGGAAGAAACAATTGAAGAAACAAAATAGTTACGACAAAGGACGCAAGGGAGCATGATAGTTCAATGTATTGTTAAGGGGTTCTGAGCAGAATTCTTTTAGGTGTCTTCTGCTGGGACAACTAAATTTTGGGATTCTCAGTTTAGGTGTGGTCATAATAAATGACCTGGTTCCAGATTCTAACACAAAATTTGATGCATCAATATTTGGTCCAGAACGAATTGTCCTTATTTTGTAAACTATGTCTGTAATTTCTGCGCAGGGATCAGTTGAATTTTGTGGTTTCTTTCTTTGGTTACAATAGCATTATTAACTGTTTTGACCAATTTGACTTTGGTATGATAATATAAGTATTGCTTTTTGACTTGTTTAATCCCTTGAATTTGTGGCAAAACAATGCTCTGTTGTGGTAGAAGGACTTCTCAAAGTTTAAAAACTGCATTTCACTATTTGCTTTTCTGCTTTAAGGAACTCTAAAATTGTATGTTTTTTAATGCCCAACCCACTCCTTCCCCTTTTTAGAACAAGATGAAGATGAAGATGTAGATGAAGCTTTGTTTTCCCTTTCAGGAACCTCTTCCTCTTTTCC
This sequence comes from Arizona elegans, assembly GCA_022577455.1. Lineage (NCBI taxonomy): Eukaryota > Metazoa > Chordata > Lepidosauria > Squamata > Colubridae > Arizona > Arizona elegans. Next base: position 119,276,062 of record JAKOOJ010000003.1, read on the forward strand.
TAGAAAAAAGCCTTTAAACACATGTCCTTGTTTTGCTGCTCTTCAAGAATTCCAGTTCCTACTTAGGATAGATTGTAAACAAGAAACCTGATCCCACAAGGGCATAAACACAGAGAGAACAAGATGTCCATAGAAAGATGCTGGAGTGAATTCAAATGTCACACTGCTTTGTATTTGTATATACCATCATTTTGTACATAGCATTGCTAAATGCTTTGCAAAGAGAAAGGGGGAGAGAAAGAGAGGAAAAAAGAGGAGGAGTTGGGAAAAGCTGTTTTAAAACAGAAGACAGAGCTTACTATTAAAGGCACTTAAAATAAACCATGTGACTCTTCGCTCATATCTGTAATACTGTTAAGGTACACACATAAACAAGATCTTTTATTTGAAAGGGTATCATTTTCACTTATCCATGTGCAAACACTTGTAAATCAGGATTGGATATATAAGAAGCTTGTGGAAGTGTTTTACAATCCATCTGCAGGAAAAATCTAATTCTTGTAATCAAAAGTATTCTGAAGCTAGAAAACATGTTTCTTTTATATCAAGTAATAGAGTTTAATTCAATACCCATCCATTTACACAAAATCTTGAGCTCCTTAGATCAGATTCACCAACCTTTGGATGCACTGCAACATAATTATGTCTGTAATTATAGCTTGCTTCTCAAGGTATGAACCTTCATAAAGGAAGTTATACTTAAAATTGCCAAATGTACAATCAAAATGTTAAAAACTAATTATGTGACATATAATTCATAAAAGCTAGAATTAAAAATATGGTACATGAAATGGCATAAACTCTTGGTTAGGTTTACCTGCTTAAGTTAACAAAATGAACCTATTGTGAGTAGGTTTGCCAGGTGTCCACTATTTGAGCGGACAGTCTGCTTTTTTCATATTATGTTCACTATTTTTTTTCAAAAAATAGTGGACATTTTTTTTATTCAAAAGCTTTATGATGAAATGGTACGTAATCTAAAGCTGTACAGTCTAAGAGAATAAGGATAGGAGAATTGCGTTTTGTCTTTTTTTTCCATAAGTTAGAATGAGACAAAAAATACGATGAGCAGTTTTTTGGAATGAAAGTTTTATTTGCCTTATGTAAAAAACATTTGCCTGAGAATGCCGTGCAAAAGTTCAAGAAAGAAGCCATCAACGTGTATCAAAGAGCCATTGCGTACCTAGAAAAGTGGTATAATTTCACCAATTCAGTATATGAGATGCTAAATTGTTTCAATCTAATTGATCGCAGTAATCCTCCAACTTGAGAAGAAATGACGAACATCTGGTTATTATCACCATGGCGAGAAGAACTTCCACCCAACACTCTCTTCAATGAAATTTCTGCCTTAGAAGAAGTTTATGTTCATCTGCAGGGCGATTCATCCCTTCATAAGTGGACGTACTTTTTCAAGAAAGAGCCAGCTCCGAGTTTATTGAAACTGTTCCAGTATTGTGCATCAATTCCGGTATCAAATGCAAACGTTGAACGAATTTTCAGCGTCATGGGAAATTTGTGGACTGACGAACGTAACCGACTGCTTGTACCATCAGTTCAAAGTGAACTTTGTATATTTTTTAATATTTCTCAACGTTGTACTGAAATTAAAGAATTATTCCTTAAACACAAAGAATTGATCAAAGCTGCGCAGTCAAATAAAAAATACACACAACAGCAAAGTAAAATGTAATTTAATATTTTACATATTATTATAATATATTTGATGTTTTGAATTTTAAGTAAAGTTTTGAAGTGATTATTTTAATACGTGTTAAAATGTTTGTAAGAAAATATATAACTTAATTGTAAAAATTTTTTTATTTTTTTTACTACTTAACCCTCCCCCCCCCCCCGCTTGTCCGCTATTTTTTGGAAGCAGACCTGGCAACCCTAATTGTGAGTAAAAGTGTTGAGGAACGATTGAAGAAAGCTGTCCCAATGCTGATTATGGAAGATTAATTGACAAATTGCTCAATAAAGTAAAATAAAATACAATGCCTCACACACACACACACACACACACACACAATGTTCTGCAACTTCAAAGCAATTTCTACTTTGCAGTTTCTTCTTCATCACAAGCTTGTTTGTTTCCTTGCTGTGAATGTAAACTTAATGAGGAAATAAGGGGCATTAACTGGAATGCTGGTTCTTCTACTTCTTCTTTTTGGCCATCTTAAAAGACTTTTATAGCTTCCTCTCTTAGAAATACAACTTGGACAGCTGACAACAATTATACAAAACCAAGCTTCATAAAAATATAAGGCTAAAAACAGAAACAAAAAACCCTGGCACCACAATCATTCTTGGGGCAACCAGCACTACTACCTTGCAGCTTCAGCCTTACCCTATTCCAGTGTTTGGGAGGAAGATCAACTCTTCAGAGGTTTCCAGAAAGCTAAGAAGCATGCAGTTTGCCAGGAAGAGCATTCCACAGACAGGGGCTGCTACCAAAAAGGCAGCCTTCCTAGGTTTCATGCAACATTTAAAAGGATCTGGAGCACGGACCTGGTGGAATGGGCAGATATCCTCAGGGAGATGCTTTCTAGCATCCTGTCACATATACGTATATCAAATACCCAAGCAGACCTGTTATTCCCTCTAGCTGATAGTAGAATCCTGACAGTAGAAGAGACGGTGTATTTTTTCTTCCATAAGAAAAGTGGAACTATTGCTGAGCTGGCTGAGGGAGGACACAGATGGAGCCTTAAAACCCAAAGAATCCTGGAGGAGGAGAAATAAAGGAATAGGGGGCAAATCAAGAGGGATCTAGATGCTGGTAATTGGTTCAAGAAGAGGTCATGGCAGGATTCTGAGAAGTGGAGCTGTTGCGCACTCATAAAAGTGCACAGTAGAACAGGAGGGGCCTTCCTGAGTCCGCTCTATCCAGTGCAGGTGGTCTTTGTGGAGGGGACTGAAGAGAGTCCATGTCCTGTCAGAAGTGAAAGAGTGGCTAACAGCCCAAAAGAGAACAAGAATGACAACTAGTGCATTTTTCTCTTAAATTGGAGATGCAGTAGAGTATTGCGGTAACAAGGTTCATATTCAGACTACACAGATAACGTCATTGGTCAGGAAGCTTCACTTTTCTAGGAGGGAAAGAATTCACTTAAAAATGCCTGGGCAATTGTATCTAACTGAAGCAGCTGCTGATTGTTTTATTGCTGCTCTATTCTATGCCAGAAAGAAAGAGGCTAACTGAGGGAAACTCAAGGAATGTTGCATAGACTTGAAACCAAAGACTGGTGTTGCTTTGTTGGCTGAATAAAAAGGTGTGTGGGGGAGAGCATTCTGAAACATAGTCTGGTGTGCTAAATCTTGGATTAAAATATTGAAGACCCACAAAAGTTATTGGTGAAGAGGGTGACAGAGATAGCTCAAGACATCCTCAAGATTTTGCCCATTCAGGAGAAGGAGGTCCCAGACTGGAACATATACAAGAACAGTGACTTGAAGCAGGGGTGAAATCCAGCAGATTCTGACAGGTTCTGGAGAACCGGTAGCGGAAATTTTGAATAGTTCAGAGAACCAGCAAATACCACCTCTGGCTGGCCCCAAAGTGGGTTGGGAATAGAGATTTTGCAATAGCCTTCCCTTAGGAATGGGGTGGGAATGGAGATTTTGAGTATCCTTTCCCCTGCCACGCTCACCAAGCCACACCATGCCCACCAAGCCATGCCCACAGAGCTGGTAGGAAAAATATTGGGATTTCATCACTGGACTGAAGTATTGATAAAACCGACCTTCTCATGCCTATAGGGAGGGCAAGAAATCTGGATCTGGATCTGCCTGAAGGAGAAGACTCTTTTAAGCAGAGCAGCTATGGGAGATAGTGCTAAATCCAAAATGACTAATCCTCCCATTTGGGGGGGGGGAGTTTCAAGAAATATCTAGATACAGAACTGACCTAGAGACTTCTATTTGCCAAGCAGCTGACACTGCTTTGCCTTATAAGAAAGAAAGGAGTATGTGGCAGCCTGCAGACTGTCTTGCTCTGAGTGACCACCTAAATTTTTTAAAAAATATGCCAATCTACTATTCAATGCAGTCTTTTGGCAATGACATGAAACATTTTAGGTTTCTGCCTGCTCCCCACTTACCAACCCAACATAATCACAAACATATTTACAAGGGGCTATGTATACCAGAGGGGGTTCTACTTACCTTTACTACCGGTTCACAACGGGACCACGCACAGCTCACCCATGATGACGTTGTGCCGGGTGGGCGGAGCCTCCCACCAGTTTTACTACCGGTTCTATAGAACTGGACCAGACCGGGAGCAACCCATCACTGATGTGTACATATATTGTATACTTCTCATAGCAGTTTCCCAACCAAGTTTCTCTCTCCTTGTGGGGAGTAATTTGAATGGTTGGCACCTTTCACCTTTGCCAATTTTTGTATGCCTTGGAATGAGAGAATTGTATCATTTAAAAAAGCAAGTCCCACATTGCTATCTTCCGTGTGTGTGTGTGTGTGTGTGTGTGTGTGTGTGTGTGTGAGAGAGAGAGAGAGAGAGAGAGAGAGAGAGAGAGAGAGATAAAGGCATCATTCAAGAGAAAAGAGTCTTCATATTATGAAGGAAATAAAACAATAATTTAATTCTCTCTCTCCTCTAAAATCTGATTCATTTTTTTTTCACTCATATGCAACCAATCTAGTGAATAATGTGATCTCCCCAAAATTTGTTCTCAGTTGGATTTTTCTCTTATAAATATCAACAAGAAGAGCCAAATGAATTATCATTAAGGGAAAACTCAACAATAAACAGTTATACTACTGAAAATGTAAATCTCTATGCTTTTTCTTTAATTTTCTTTAATTTTGCTCTTTCCATTCAAATTTCACATGAATATGTAAATATCTGAATGGAGTAGCATGGTGGCCTAGTGATGAAGATGCTTGCCTCCTACTCGGAAGGTTGAGAGTTTAATCCTAGGTAGCAGCAGATGTTTCTCTCCTAGGGTGCAAAGAGAAAATATTTGCTGTGAACTTTGTGTGGCATCAGGAAGGGCATCCAGCCAGTAAATGCTCAGCCCCATTCAGTCACCCTGACTCTATACCCCAAATTAAAAAATTACAGGGTTGTAAAAAGAGAGGGTTTTTTTTTAATGTAAATATCTATGTGCTGTTTTCCTAATAAGCTCACTTTTTTGAAGCAGTTTTCCCCGAAATACTTATTTATGAATGGACTTTCTCTTGCAAATATATGAGAAAAGCATGAATTTTGGTATGCTAGTATGTTCTAATTTGCTTTAAGTTCTGTAAATATGAGCTAATAAGACATAAAAATGCAAACTAAGTGAACATTTGCAGCTCCCATCTTTTATGAAATGATTCACCAACATAATCAGAGATGCATATTATGCTTTCTTATCTATATTTGGGGAAATTAAAATAGAATATCTAAGAGGTTTAAGAGCCTATGTCAAAAGATGGTGGCAAGTGATGTTGAACAGAGGTTTCTTGAACTCATTTGTCTTAGCTGAAGATCAAAACTTCAAGGTTAAGGAAAAGTGAGAAAGGGTTTCGGAATTTGTCAACATTTCTTGCTCTGGACCAGAGGCCGCTAAAAAGTCCAGGCTCTTCTTGATAGCTAATTCATTAATACAAAACAATATTTTCCTAAAACAAATGACTGCACGGGAATTTCTATGTAAAGGAATGAATACCATACATTAGACAGCTGAAACAAAAAGAAACAGACAATAAAGCAGGGGGGTGGGGAATCTTTCTAGCAAGCTGTGTTTGTTTAAAACATTTTAAGGGATTTAAGGAATCCCTTCCATATAATGGAAGGTATTAAATATTGCAGCAGAAAGTTGAAAGACTACATTCTTACAAGGGCCTTACCTGGTTTTTAAAAACATACAGAAATAATGAAAAGAATGTACAGTATATTACACAGTGGCATTTTAAATTATAATTGCCCCTGGAAGCTACATTCACTCCTGCAGATTTCTTAAGGATTTGTATTGCGTGTCTGCTTGTATGGGCCTGTCTTTCCAAACTCTTAATATTTTTATATTAGGATGCACATGCATACGGTACTGTTAAATTAACTAGAGCACTGGTTACAAAAACTAATGAAGCATTAGTGAGCACATGGATTTTCATTCAAGAAATCTGGACAATGGGCAGAATGCTGAAGATGAATTAAATAGAGCTAAAGACCATCCATCAAATCTGTGCCACATTTTCTTTATCGAGAGCTATATACCATGTGACATTAGAAAATTTTCAGGAAGAAAGAATTTCGTAAGAATTTAATCATCATTTGGGAAGGACTATTAGAAACCATGTTAAATTAGCAGAATTGTGAATCTAAGCCCAAATCAGGTTGACTATTCATGAACACTACTTTGCCTCCAAATCTGGAATATTGGTGGCGCCAAATGTTAGCCTGTGTACTGCATTTCTAAAGAATCCTACAAGTACTGCATATATTCTCTCTGTGTCTCTCTCTGTATGTGTGTGTGTGCATGCATGAATACACATTACTATTTGAATTTTACCATAGCATATGAAAAGAGTTTTTAAAGTAAAGGATGCAGCAAAAGAGTCAATAAATTAAAAGTAACTGCCATTCAAATGTTAATTGAACAGGAAAATAAAATTAACAAAGAATATTTTTATCCAAGACATATTAGATCATGACCATGATTGAAGAAAATAAGGAAGATAAAGTTAAATTAAGGTGGAAAATAAAGATGGAAGACATAAGAATTACAAGGAAGATATGAAGACCTTGGAGGGATGTGATGGCTCAGTGGCTAAACTTGTCAACCGAAAGGTTGGCAGTTCAGCAGTTCAAATCCGCTGAACTGAGGTGAGCTCCCGTTACTTGTCCCAGCTTCTGCCAACGTAGCAATTTGAAAGCACGTAAAAAAGAAATGCAAGTAGAAAAATAGGGACCACCTTTGGTGGGAAGATAACAGCATTCTGTGCACTTTTGGCGTTTAGCCATGCCAGCCACATGACCATGGAGACGTCTTCGGACAGCGTTGGCTCTTTGGCTTTGAAATGGAGATGAGCATTGCCCCCTAGAATCGGGAACAACTAGCACATATGTCCGAGGGGAACCTTTACCTTTTTATGAAGACTTAAATTTAGTAATGATGCAGCAATTCTTGCTTTGTAAATATGAAAGGAAAATCTGTTAGAATATTATTTGTTAAATTATTTTATTGTTGATATTTAAATGGATGAATATATGTATGAAATTCATATATACATATACATAGGAATACCTGCATATCATACAGACAAACATGCACACATGCACACGCTTGAAATACAGTAAAGCTATAGATGATTTTATAAAAATTTGATACAAATCCAAAAACAATTATTTGTGGGAAAAATTGTGCTGTGTATAAATCCAATGACTGCATAGATCTTACCTTTGAACTGTTGATGTACATGACTGTTGCAAAACACTGTAGTTAGGTGATATGATCTTAGCGGTAAAAAATAATCTTGTAAAATGACTGACAACAAAAATTTGTTTAGTTAGCATACCAATAAAAGCAATGGCAAGATAAAATCTGGTACAATGTCTAACCTTAGGGGAAGGAAATGATATCGTTGCAAGAAGTATATTTCCTGGGCTCAGTTAGTGAATGCACAGGTCATGCATGATATGATCATACCGTTGTAGTAATAAAAGCTTTGTTATGCATAGCATGCTTGAAGGGGTTTTTTAAAATCATTCTTTATCTCAATGGAATGTCAGATACAGGTTTACAAATATGTATAGATCTGTGCTTGGTAATCAAGCTACAGCCTATATTTTGGGTGGTGGGGGTGGAGGAAAGGGAGAAAGAAAGGTTGAACATAGGTTGAATGTAAAACTTTAATGGGGAAAATATGGGGCTCTAGGCATTCAATTGAAATTTCTGAGAAAGATAAGGCTGAATATATAGTAGACTAGGGAAAGGGGCTATATCTGTGTCTGCCTAACTTAACACTACTGATCACATGACAATGGAAGTGTTTTGGACAACGCTGGCTCCCTCGGCTAAGAAACGGAGAAGGAAGAAATTTTACAGAAAATTTGAAAGATATCTTTGATCATAAGATCTACATGCTATTTGGGGCACGATGGTTCAGCTGGAAAACTGACAGCCCAGGCTCAAGATCTAAGCGCTGCGTGATTGGATAAGTTCCAGTTACTTGCCTCAGCTTCTGCCCATCTAGTAATTTGAAAGCATGCAAATGCAAGTGGTGGGCCACAACAGCAAGTAGATAAATAGGTACCACTTTGGTGGGAAAATAACAGTGCTCCATATTCCTCAGCATATAACTATGCTTACTACATGACCACAGAAATGTCTTTTGACAATGCTGGCTCTTTTGGCTAGGAAACAGAGATGAGCTCCACCCCCTAGAGTTGGACATGACTGGATAGGTGAAACCTTTATGTTTTCTTTTACCTGCTATATCTAGCATGCAGTGCATGGAACATAAATAATTCTAAAATCACCTTTCTGGTTTTCTGCAGTCCATCAGAATGGTACATTTTGTTTTTATTTTTGGAAGCCAACAATTTTTGCTAAAGCAAGCATAAGCTTTTTTCCCCAAGGCTTTTCTCTAGAAGAATTATATCTGATGGATGTTATGCATTCACACTTGTTATCCTGAAGCAAAAGATTGGATACAAGGTGGTGGCCCTGACCCCAGAAACCTTGTTTTTTAATACTGAAATGGAAGGAACGCTGAAAACAGATAAACATAGATGTACTGCATGAGCGCTCTGGTTAAAATGAAAAGACTTTCTAACCACTTCTGGGGTCCAAACAAGACAACGATGAAGAGTCCGTGTTCCAATTCAATGAACCATGTCAACTGTTCCAGGACAATGCACTATTCAATAGAGCTAAGGAGCGGATTTGCTGTACATTGCTCAGATGTTTCCAAGGCTAACGAAGTTAATTGCCCAATTCCTATTAATTTTAACTCAATTCAAATGTACAAATCCCTTCCAGAAAAACATCTGCCTTAAATCTTGCTGTTGCTGTTTTTTATAAATGTATTAGACTTCTACAGGAATAATTTGACAATACAGTCAAACATGATATTTCCAAAAAAATGAATGACAGTGTGTCAGATGGCACCTCGGCATTCAGAACTGACTGCAGGATTTCACTGAACAATAATCCAGTCTCTTGTGATCAAGATCAACATCTTGAATGGATTTACATTAGGACCTGAAGGCACTGTGGGAGACACAGTAGAGAGTTAACGGAATGTAGTGATTAAAGTATTGGATGGAGACTAGGAAGGCCCAAGTCCACACTCAACCAAGGGGAACACTGATTTGGGACAACTTTAGGTCTTCAACCTTCTCTCAGGCCACACCATCTCTCAGGAAGGTTTCTTATAAGGACAAAGGGAAGGTAGTACAAAGTTTGGAACTGAAGCAAAGATTGATAGAAACAGAACAGAGATATTAGAAGAAAGTACAGACCTTCTATTACCTGGCATCTTGAGGAAGAGAGATTTCTCTTTGGTTATTCTTTGAAATATTACATTTGAGTAGCCCAAATAGTAAATGAAGTATCACTACATATGTGTAATGTATTTATTTTCTAATTTAGGGTATTCCAATTCTTGATGTTTGTTGCCAACAAATGACAAATGGAACCTCATTTTTTGTTCTGCTCATATTCCCTTGCTTTTTTAGAATCTGTCTCCTCTGACAGGTAATTTATCAGCCATTGGAGGAAGATTCACTACCATCTTGTACTCAGCTGAGAACAGTATATGCTTCTAAATAACCTTGAGCTCACTGTGAACAGTCCTTAACTAGGTGATCTCTTGAAGCCCTCCAACTCAAGGACATATTGGAGAGGTGGCTTTGCCAGACACTTTTACCATATATCTTTCAAGCTGAACATTAAATCAACAAATTGATTCACTGATATGTTGCCAGCAAAATGCTTGTTGTTTTATCTCCATAACTAACAATAGAGCAGCATTCTTTCATTAAGTCTATTCACCTTCAATGTACCTTCATTTTGAGGTCTATAGGGCAAATTCCAGCAATCCGCCAGTAGTTCTACAGTTTGAATGCCACAGAATCACAGAGCTGAAGGGGGTAAAAAGGCCAAAAGGCTGGCTAATTCGCTCTCTGCGACAAAATAGGCCCTCTCATTCAGGTTATGGATAGACTCGTGCAATTTAACTGCCTCACATTGAGAGCTTATCATGTTCTACAGAATGGTGCCACAAAGAGTAATAATATAAAGGAACAAATGGGGAAAAAAACACAGGCTGTAAAGCCAGGGTGATAACGACCTGGCACTGGGGAATAAGTGTTGTGGTCCACCAGCAGCCTGCGGAGCTGGCAGCGGAGTCGGACAGTGAGAAGGCTGAGGAAGAACATGGGCCAGTACTGGAGGCTGGGGAAGGCCCAGATGAGGGCTCTGCATCGGAGACAGAGATGGGGCCAGGGCCATCAGGGAGTGATGTGCAGACTTTGGAGCCTCCAGAGGCTGACAGTAGACAGGCAGAGGAACAGGAGAAGCCAATAGGAGACAATAACAGAAATGTGCTGATTGGAAACATGTTTGCGGTTTTTTGCATGAAACAGAAAACAATGAATTTTAATATATGGATTTGATTAGAAATAATAGTAGATAATAGAAAAAAATGTCAGTTATGTTGTAAACCTGGAGTAAGTATAATGCAAAAGTATACTGATATCAGTTTTAAAAGAAAGTTGTAAATCATTTCTTTGTGTTTCTTTTTCTTCTGCATATTTGGCTTTGTTTTCTCTTTTGTTTTTTACTCTTTTCTCCCTTCTATCTTTATTATTAGTTTTTGATAATTTTTGATGGCACAGTGGTCAGAATGCAGCATTGCAGGATAACTCTGCGCATAATTTGGAGTTCGATCCTGATGCGTTCAAGGTTGCCTTAGCCTTCCATCCAGTGGTGGAATTCATTTTTTTTTACTACCAGTTCTGTGGGTGTGGCTTGGTGGGCGTGGCAGGAGAAGGATACTGCAAAATTTCCATTCCCACCTCACTGGTTCTCTGAACTACTCAAAATTTCCGCTACCGGTTCTCCAGAGCCTGTCAGAATCTGCTGAATAGCACCCCTGCTTCCATCCTTCCAAGGTTGGTAAAATGGGGGCAATATGCTGACTCTGTAAACTGCTTAGAGAGGGCTGTAAAGCACTGTGAAGTGGTATATAAGTCTAAGTGTTATTGCTGTTGCTATTGCTATTGTGATCTATCCCTCCAATTAAAAAAAAATCGAATAAAGTTATCTAAAATAGCAAATAGCAAAAACAGAAAGGGTAATGCATTCCATTTGACTATTCACTCACTCAGGCTATCTTGCACTAAAAATGCTAAAATCTTTTTTTTTTTTAAACAACAGATAGCAATAATGAATACATACCATGGCCTGGAGAATGACTTTGTTTAAATACTGTAACATGGGCAACCAGAAGTCAACAAGACCATGTGCAATATTTTGCCACTTAGTTTTCATAAGTGTTTTCCCATTTGACATTCTCCCTGACTTTTGAGGCTCATTTAGCAATGTAGTTCTCCAAACATATGGTAGTACTCTGTCTTGAGAAAAATAAATGGCTTTCTCAATAGCCATCGCAGTTGCAAAACATCAGCAAAGAACAATGACTTAGACACGGAGCAGGAGATGCATTAATTTTGGCCACAGGTCATGCCTTGCTTTGCCTTGCAGAGTTCCTCCTCTTCCTTTGGCACAGCTTTGTTATTCTGTGCAGCAATTTATTTTTCATTATTCTCAAATTCCTATTGTAAAAACTGGAGCTACAGGGGGATCTTTTTTCATTCCACTATATATAATTTTCAACTCTTTCATTGTAGGATGGTATGCTCGTTGCAGCAATAGCTAGCCATAACATATTTCTCTCTTAAACTTTGCCTTTCCATCTTCATTAGCTATCAAACATGACCATATTTGAAGTTAAACAATAGATACAACAAATGTGACCCACTGACTAGGCCATTCCAGATGTTCAGGTAGTGGAGTACCTAAGAACATATTCTTAATTTAATTTACAAGTTAATGTAGCAGAAGCAAAGAAAAATGTTTGTTAAGTTCTGTGTGTTCCAGGTTAGGAAGCAGCGCCAGTGTTTAATTTGAGAGAAACTCAGACAGGATGTTCTCCAGATTCAACCAAAGACATTTCTATCATGTTGCCAGAATATCTCTAAGGAATATGGACAGAGGCACCAGTCTCTCCATACTTTCTAAGCCTAGGGTAAGAAATGAAACAGAGACAACTATTTTTTATTTTTTTTAAAAAAATTATTTGTCAAGAATGTATTAAGTAATATATATAAGTATAAGCATGAATTGAATACATAAAATAGATACAAATAGAGGAAACATTAGGACAGGGACAGTAGACACGCTGGTGCTCTTATGCACGCTCCTTACAGACCTCTTAGGAATGGGGTGAGGTCAACAGTAGACAGTCTTAGGTTAAAATTTTGGGAGTTTGGGGATGAAACCACAGAGTCAGGTAGTGCATTCCAAGCATTGACCACTCTGTTGCTGAAGTCATATTTTCTGCAATCGAGTTTGGAGTGGTTCACTTTAAGTTTGTATCTATTGTGCGCTCATGTATTGTTGTGATTGAAGCTGAAGTAGTCATTGACAGGTAGGACATTGTAGCAGATAATTTTATATTTTATATTATTTTATAATTTTATATTTATAACCATGATAGCAACTATGTCATGGGTAAATGCCTTATTCTTGAATGGGGGAAATGTATGCTCATAGAGTATCAAGGGTTAATTTATTCTTCCTTTCCTAATGTATTCATCTGTAACCACTCCTACTCCCTAATCCCGCCTCATTGATATAAAAGGGGATACACGCTCCTCCTCTTTGCTTCTATCTGCAATCACTCAGTGAATATAGAATGCCTGCTGTAAATAAATAATACTTTGTTTGAATACTATAATTCTGAATTTTTTATTGAGTCCAATCCTCGAATTATGGCAACAATTTGGTAGCAGAGGATGGTTGGCTGATTCAATAAAAAAACAGACATGCCAAAGAAAGAAAACTTCAGAAACAAAAGAGAAAGACCCAACACCAGGGCACACAACAAAGAAATGGAAACAGATCAAGAAATGATCGATGAATCTACAACTATAATGGCAAGAGAATCTGAAAACTCCACTACAGACAACGAAGAGGTAATCGATGAACCCGACGACCAAGAAGCGAGCGAGACAGAAAACAACACTCTCAGATCAGAAATACTAAGACTGCTGAAAGGCCAAAAAGACGACAAAAATCTCATTGTGAACCTCCAAGACATCATAAAAGATAGTGGAGCAGCGAGAGAAAATCACACCAATGCACCAGAATCTAAAGATCTCAAAATGGTAAGCGAATTACCTATAGATGAGAGTGTAACTAAAAGAAAGACTAATGGTCCCGCACAAAATTTTGAATGGCAGCCATCTTGGTTTCAACAGACCAGCAAAATGGCCGAATCAGAACCAATCGGAAAGCAGAGTTCAAAATGGCTGGTGCGAAAAGCTTTACACAGCGTGAAAAATAAAAAATAAAAATTCTATTCTTCAGAAGAATCTGATACAGACACCGAAGAAGCACCAACCGAACTGCAAATCGAAACAGCTATGAAAACACTTTTTGCAACTTTTGGTCCGAATTTAAAAATATCAAAAAAATCGACGAAAACAACAAAGGCAGCTGATCAAACAGCGAAGAAAAGACAAGCAGCACGATCCAAAGGCAAAGACACAGAAGCAAGCAAGCAAACGTCTCGGCATCTATCCACTTCAACCCGAACGACAAGAACACCAACGCCCAAACCCAGAGAGCCTTGCAAGTACTCGCCCACACCACAAACGCTTCCGGGAGCCAGAAGCCTCAACCAAGATGACTTCGATGGAAAGAAGCAAGTCTTGATCATCACCTGGATGCCTAAAGTCGAACCAGAGAGCGAATCATCGGAGGAAGAACACTACGAGGGAGCTACAGCGACGAGAACCTCTCCCGACAGCTTCAGGAACAAAATGAACAACGCGCATGTGCAAATACACACAGATGAATATAGAGACAATGAAGAACAGAGAGAACCATTCAGACTAATCTCAAGTATACCTACGCCATTCTGCAATTACCAGCATTTACAAGACCATGGACAGCCTCCAGTTGTAAGTAATGCAACAAATAACATTGGAAACTTGCCTAATGATTTTCAAAAATTGAGAATAGACAGTATTAATTTACAGGAATGGAGTCAACAACTCCAGGTTGTTTTCTTAAAAGAGAATTTATTATTTTTCATAACTAACCCTCCCAAAAAACCATGGACCCTAAAATTGGACTGCCTACATCACAGAGCATTCTATTTACTAATATCTAGTATATCACCTGCTATCTATCATAGTATTAAGCATAATCTAACTGTCTCAGAAATAATTCATTGTATGTTTAAATTGTTTCATAGTGAAAGTGTGGCAACCACAACAAGAATGTCTAAAAATTTCTTCTCAGCCAGGATAAAACCTGGAACTACTGTAAGTGAACATTTACTATCACTAAACAAAACTAGAGCAGAACTTCATTTAAGGGGAGAAATAATATCTGATCAGACAATGAAAAGCGTTATCATTAATTCATTAGACTCATCATGGGATAATTACATATCACATTTGGACACAATTAATTTAGGAAATCTATCTATAGAGAGTTTATCAAATAGATTAATAGCTGAAGATAATTTGAGAAAAAGCTGCTACAGTGCATACAAAGAACACAGACAGAACAAAAGGGTAGTATTTCAAGACAGGTATCAAGAATCAATTGAGTGTTATAATTGTGGATCCAAAGAACATTATAGAAGAGACTGTCCAAAACCTTTTAGAGAAAGACAAAAACATGACACTAGAAACAGATACCATAACAGACAATCATCTATTGACAGATACAGACATAGAAACTCACCAAACTTTAGAGAACATAGAGGGGGCAGAGATAACTCAAGAGATAGAAAGTCTGGATCATTGTATGGATTAGATAAGTACACTATAACCAAAAACCAAGACTCAAAGGATAATGCCTGGCTCATTGATTCCGGGGCAACAAATCACACAACACATGATAAGAAAATATTATCTTCCTTCATAGAAGATAAATTTGTAATTAAAGTAGCTAATCAAGAGGAAGTCCAAGTCATTGGAAGAGGAAATGTAAATTTACCCAGTCTAGGGAAAATAGAGGGGGTTTTATTAATACCCAAAATACCTCATAATATTCTTAGTGCAATAAAGTTAAGCAGAGACTCTAACATAAATATAATATTCTCAAAGGTAAAAGTAACTCTAGAGAAAAACAAAATAAACTTAGGTAATGTGATTACCAAAGGAGATTTACCATATTTAGTCACAGAGGAAAGATGGCTACACAACATTGATTCAAACATGGAAAATGACACTAGCATAGAAAATGAAAATAACAGTGACAGTGACAATGAGGAACACGAACCAGAACATAACGATGATACCACATCTGTCAACAATACACATGCCAACAAAAGGCCAATAATTGGAAAACCAATTCATGATGAATGTGCACATATATTACATAGAAAATTAGGACATGCTAGTTTTCCTGTAATACAAAAAATGATTGAACATGCTGAAGGTGTTAAAATAAAAGATTGTAAAAATTACTTGGAATGTTCAGTATGTAGGTCCTCAAAACTCAGAACCAAACCCAGACCAAAAAAAGCAACAAGATCATCAAATCATATTTTTAACTTGGTACATATGGATCTAGTTGGTCCATTAACTCCATCAATTACATACAAAAAACGATACTTTCTTACTATTGTAGACGACTATAGTTGTTATGGCTTTGTCTACACATTAAAACACAAAGATGAAACATTTCAAAAGTTTAAAGAATTTTATAAACATGTAGAAACACAATACAACATAAAAATAAAACAGATCATGACAGACAGAGGATCTGAATTCATGTCAAAGGAATTCTCCCAATGGCTAAAAGCCAAAGGGATGCTACATTTCACCTCTAGCCCTTTCTCTGCATTTCAAAATGGAGTAGCGGAACGAAAAAACTCGACACTACAAACCATGATTCGATGTACATTAGAAGATGCTGGTTTAGGCAAACATTTCTGGTCAGAAGCACTATTATATTCCAATTATACTCTTAACAGACTTTGGTCAAGTGTCATAAATAAAACACCATATGAATTGATGTATAGTAAAAAACCCAAGATAGCCCACATGCATGTATTTGGAGTTACAGGGGATGTACATATACCGAAACAATTGAGACGTAAGGGAGATAATGTATCTAGAAGGCTCAGGTTCATGGGCTATGAAACAGGCACAAAGGGATATAGATTTATTGACAATAATAACAAATTCATAATTTCTAGGACAGCTGTATTTCACGAACAGGCCAATTGGTCTAAGATACATCTTAATGAGATACTTCCAACAACAAGACAAGACATTAAAACTCAAGGTAAAACAGAAAGGGAAGGACATAACTACAGTGCACAAAAGGGCAACAACAAAACATGGATGGGAAATTGTCCCAAAATCAAAACAGATTCATTAACACAAAAGGAAGCAAGATATTTACACGATAACAACAGCAGACCAGAAAGAACAATTAGATGTAACAGGAACCAAGTACCAAATAGATATAAGGATTACATAATGCATATAAATAATGATACATCAACACCCAATACATATGAGGAAGTATTAAAACTCCCCACAGAAGAAAGAAAGAAATGGGAATTAGCCATGGCCAAAGAAATGGACAGTTTGCGAGAACTCAAAGTATTCACCCCAACACCAGCTCCAAAAGACAAAACAATTATTGGCACTAGGTGGATATTCAAAATTAAAAATCTAGAAGAGGGCAACACGTTATATAAAGCAAGACTAGTTGCACAGGGCTATGCTCAAAAGTATCCTGAGGATTATATCGACACATATTCTCCCACTGTAAGGACTGAAAGTGTTAAGACAGCTTTAGTAATAGCCTCAGCCCTTAATCTTGAAGTCTTTCAATACGACATACAAACTGCATACCTACATGCAAAACTCGATAAGGAAATATATGTAAGAGCTCCTCATAGTCAAAACACAAATAGAAACGAAACTTGGTTACTAAACAAAAGTTTGTATGGATTAAAGCAATCCGGCAAACGTTGGTATGAATGCTTGGTCAACGTACTCAAAACTATGAACTTCAACGCCACAACTGCAGACAATTGTTTCTTTATTAGGAGAGATGGTGATTCACTAGAATTTGTGTTAATTTATGTGGATGACATTTTGTATATTGGCAAACATAAAGATAAGAGAGATACATTTGTAACAAAATTAGGAGAACATTTTTCATTAAAATCATTGGGGAAAGTAAATAAATATCTTGGAGTTCAAATTAGTAAAACTAAAAAAGGATTTAGATTGTCTCAGAAGGATAAAATTATTGAACTCTTGAATAGATGCAATATGAATGATGCAAAGCCTTGTGATACCCCAATGCAAGCTGATTTTCTAAAAAATATGCATGAATCATCTCCTGAGTTTAATGATAATACACTTTACAGATCAGTTATTGGTTCTCTTTTATATATTTCTAATTGGACCAGACCCGATATTGCTCTACCCCTTAATTTATTATCCAGATATGTCAGTAAGCCTTTAATTTATCATTGGGAAACCATTAAAAGAGTGCTAAGGTATTTGAAACACAGCCTAGACTTTTGCTTACTGTTAGAACCCAACAATGTTAAAGAGCCTATTCTTACTTGTTACGCTGATGCTGACTGGGCAGGCGACACTAAAAGCAGGAAGAGTACTTCCGGCTATGTATGCTTTCTTAACAATTGTCCAGTTTACTGGTATACTGGAAAACAAGATTTAGTAGCTACGTCAATGACTGAGGCAGAGTATATTTGCTTGTCAAAAGCTTCTAATAATCTCATATGGTTCAATGATCTATTATCAGATGTTTGGAAGAGTCCTTCATTACCATTTATTATACATGAAGATAACAAAGCTGCAATAGAGATATCTAGAGCAGATGCTATTGGTCAGAGATCTAGACATATAGATATCAAATACAAGCATGTAAGGCAATTATCTCAAAATGGATTCATTAGAGCTATTCATTGTGAAACCAAAGAACAAATAGCTGATATATTGACTAAGCCTTTACAATCAAAACAACAAAAATATTTAACTACAAAATTACAAGTTTTATATTGTTCTGAATCTGAATGTAACTACTGTTGTATGTCGAATCGGCATTTAGAGGGGGATTTGTCATGGGTAAATGCCTTATTCTTGAATGGGGGAAATGTATGCTCATAGAGTATCAAGGGTTAATTTATTCTTCCTTTCCTAATGTATTCATCTGTAACCACTCCTACTCCCTAATCCCCCCTCGTTGATATAAAAGGGGATACACGCTCCTCTTCTTTGCTTCTATCTGCAATCACTCAGTGAATATAGAATGCCTGCTGTAAATAAATAATACTTTGTTTGAATACTATAATTCTGAATTCTTTATTGAGTCTGATCCTCGAATTACGGCAACAAACTATCTTGTAATTATCACCAATCACAAATAGGAGGGGTTAGGTTTTTACTATTAAAAGAGTTTAATTTATTCAGAGATGCATGGATCTTGCTTCAGAACCAGATCTTTTTGGGGAAAAAGATCAGTGACTCGTTTAAAACTTGGAAATGGGAGGTTTGAATCTGGGGGTACTTTGATAATGGTATAATAAAAAACTATTACTAATTTAATAAAGTCAGAATTTATTAAACCTTTTTCTAATCAAAAGAACCCCAAGAAAAGCAATTTCTGCTTTATATTTTGGTATGTTGTAAGCAAGTATGCAGTGATTACAATATTTGAAGAGGAAGAAAAGTGACGTTATATGTAAAGGAAATGAATCCATGTATTGAGACTTGGAAGATAAGAAAAAGACTCCAATCAAGCCACTTAAGAAAGAACACAAGCAACAGAAAGAAATTATTGTGGTGATGGGTGCTACAAACCACAAAACCATCCAGAAGTGCTGGATTATATGCTTTTCTGGAACAGATTACAGATTTCAAGGAGGAGACATATAGTAACAATATGGGACTTCAGTTATCTTGGCATCTGTTATAAAACCAACTTAGCCAAGACTGAAAATTACCTCAAATTCTTCTGTGGTCTTGCTGACAGCTTCATTTTCCAGAAATTGAAGAAGAGACTATAGCTTTCATCTTTGTGAAATGTGAAGAGCTGATTGAAGAATCAAAATCAATGGGAACTTTGAGTGGAAGTAACCACGTCTTCTTGGACTTCAAAATGCTATTTAAAAAGAAATTAAAAGATAGTTTTACATGTTGACAAGACTTCAGGAGAGCCAATTTCAAGAAATTGAGAGGTGCACTAAGTAAAATGGACATAAGTCCTTTGATCAAAGGGAGTAGGGGAACACAGAGCCTCCCTCACCAGAAGTATTATTCTACACCACTCTAGTGAGGAAAAAAATTGGAGGCACTTTAAGATTCTGTTCTGGGTGCATCGGGAATTTATGGCTGAGATCTGAATGAAAAGAGACTTATATACAAAATCACAAGGGTATGAATCAACAAGTAGCTAATATCTGCAGAAAAAAAGGCTAAACATACAAAGAACTGAAGTTTGCAATCAGAGTTAAAACAACAAAAAAGGCTTTCTTTGACTATATCAGGAGTAAAAGGAAGAAAGGAGAAAGTGTGGGCTTACTGTGAGAAGATAGTAGAATGCCATCACTCTGCTAAACAAATAATTCCCTCAATACTGTCAAACTATTCACATTAGGTTGCATTACTATTAATCTTCTCATTGTTCCTATCACCTGTCTCCTCCCACTTATGACTGTATGACTGTAACTTGTTGCTGGTATCCTTAAGATTTATATTGACTGTTTCCTAATATGATTTGATTGCTTATTCCCTATGACTATCATTAAGTGTTGTATTTTATGATTCTTGACGAATGTATCTTTTCTTTTATGTACACTGAGAGCATATGCCCAAGACAAATTCCTTGTGTGTCCAATCACACTTGGGCAATAAAGAATTCTTTCCGCCCGCCTATCTATCTATCTATCTATCTATCTATCTATCTATCTATCTATCTAGTAAGATAGGTGATAGGGAGAGGGCAGAATTCTTCAGTACTTTGCTTCAGTCTTCTCCCCAAGTGGGAATTATATTCATATGGATCTAAAACAGAGCAATTCACAAAAAGAGTAGTGGCAATTCTAGTCAAGTAAACTAATAATGAAGTTAAAGCTGAAGCCTTTTGGACACATAATGCAAAGGGAACACTAATGGGAGAAGCCCTTAGTGCTTGGAAAGATTAAAGGCACTGAAAAAGAGACCAGCTGAAGACAAAATTATGAGTACCATCATAGATGACACCCATATGAGCTTAACTGTGTCGTACCTCAAAAAAAGTTAATTAGACATAGAATCCTAATTTTAAAAATTGCTTAACGCATTGTAAGCCGCCCTGAGTCTTCAGAGAAGGGCGGCATATAAATCAAATTTAAAAAAAAGTTGCTGGATAAAGAAAGTCAGAAACAATTAAATGATTGAATCTCATGAATCAGCCAACAAGCTATTAATCAAGAACTAAGAAGAAGAGGTAGTCATAATAAAATACTGTTTAGGTCTGTTGCTTCCAGCAGCCTTCCAACACATTTGGTAAAATCAATACATAAATTTTTTAAAAAACTGGTAGCTGCCAGATAAATTGGGACTCCAATATCTAGAATTCCTCTGGCTCTAAATGTTGTGATTCATGCATTATGAGGATGAGAGTGGATCCCTTACAGTCTAACCCCAGTGAGGTTTGCTCATCAATCAAGGCCTAGGGAAGTATAGAGAGGAGTTTAGTCTTATTCTTCATCATATGTGATGCCCTTGGCACTATATATGCCTGAAGGAACTCCCGTTCCTATTGTTTCCTATTATTAGTATAATCATTTGAGAACATGGCAAGGATCGTAACCTTTGTTATACATCCAAACCAGCAAAATAGCTTAGTCTGCAGTGACAATGCCTCAAGGGAATTTTCACTGAAAGACAATTTGTCAACTGGGCTAAGTATTTCATCAGCAGCAGTGAGCGAGAGTTCAGATGCTGGGATTAGCTTAACATGGATGTTGTTCAAGGACAAGAAAAAGAATGATGGCCAGTGGAAAAAAGCAAGGCAAAATTAGAAAGATGCCCTATTTTTGAAAATGCTAGAATGCCTAGCAAAGCAAATTTTCTTATTTTAATTGTAGCTATCCTGGCCAGGATCTTAAATCCTAAAAGTTCTAAACCACTTGACAATGATGGTATAAGGCTCCTATCTTGAGCAGGAAGATCTCAGAGGTTCCTTCCAGCACTATGATTCTATGTTCTGTGTTCTAAATCTTCTTTTTAACCTTCATTGGAGATCTTTAGCCTTCCTTCCAGCATTATCTTTATGATCATAGGCACTTGTTCCCACCCAAATCCTGTTTCAGAATTAAGAGTTTTGGGCAAATGGAACAGGTCAATGAGTTCAGCATTGGTTTTCTGAAAGTCAGTAAACAATTTGATATGAGGCATTCCTGCTGCTCCTGGACTGTTCAGAAGAATTGAAACGTTTATGAAATATTTATTTTTCTGGATGTCTTGCCCTCCTAACAGAAAAGAGGCAAGTGGATTGAGGGAAAAGGGAGAGAAAAAATAAATAAAATTAGGACCCAAGGAGAAGTGAACAAACTGATTGGATGTCTGCAAATCAATCAAGAGTACGAAATCCAAAACTCAAAGCCAAACCTTGTGGCCAAGAACAGGCAGAGCAAGCAATTTTGCGTAGCCAAAGTATGCGAACCTATCTTGGGGTTGGCTTTGAAGTTACTCTAGAAAGACTAACTTTGAGACTCTAGAAAGAGTGCAGAGAAGAGCAACATAAATGATCAGTGGGCTGGAGGCTGGAGGCTGAAGAGCATGTGACGGCCAGGGGGGCTTTTTATCAGGTTCGCCTGATTCGCCAGTTGCGTCCCTTTCTGGATCGGGACTCCTTATGCACGGTCACTCATGCCCTCGTCACTTCCCGCCTGGACTACTGCAATGCTCTCTACATGGAGCTCCCCTTGAAGAGCACCCAGAGGCTCCAACTGGTCCAGAATGCGACCTTGTGGGTGATTATGGGAGCGTCATGGCGCTCCCATGTAACACCTCTCCTGCGTGAGCTGCACTCACTACCGGTGGTCCTCCGGGTGCAATTCAAGATGTTGGTGACCACCTTTAGAGCACTCCATGGCTTAGGGCCTGGATATTTACGGGACCTCCTTCTGCCACCGAGAGCCTCCCACCGGCCAGTACGCTCCCACAGAGAGGGGCTCCTCTGGGTGCCGTTGGCCAAACAATGCCGACTGGCAGTCCCCAGGGGGAGAGCTTTCTCTGTGGGAGCACCTGCCCTCTGGAACGAGCTCACCCCCAGAGATACGGACAATTTCGGACTTACGTGTCGGCCCTCAAAACCTTTTTATTTCATCAAGTCAGGCTGGCCTAATCTCTCCAATTGTGTATTTTAATTTGGATTTTTAATGCGGGATTTTAACTGTCAGGCCAAAATGTTTAATTTATTTTTAAATTGTTTTTAAATTTTGTATTTGATGTTTTTTACTTCTGGCTGTTCACCGCCCTGAGTCCTTCGGGAGAAGGGCAGTATATAAATTCAAATATTAAATTAAATTAAATTAAATATATGAAGAACAGTTGTAGGAACTGGCATGGCTCGTCTAGTGAAGAGAAGGACCAGGAGAGACATGATAGCAGTGTTCCAATATTTGAGGGGCTGTCACAGAGAGGAGGGGGGTAACCTATTTTCCAAAGCACCTGAAGGCCAGACAAGGAATAATGGATCAAAACTAATCAAGGAGAGATTCAACCTAGAAATAAAGAGAAATTTTCTGACTGTGAGAACAATCAACCAATGGAACAACTTGCCTTCTGAAGTTGTGGGAGCTTCATCACTGATAGCTTTCAAGAAGAGACAGGATAGCCATTTGTCAGAAATGATATAGGGCAGAGGTCTTCAAACTTGGCAGCTTTAAGACTTGTGGTATGCAGCCAGTATGCTGGCTGGAGAATTCTGGGAGTTGAAGTCCACAAGTCTTAAAGCTGCCAGGTTTGAAGACCTCTAGTATAAGGTCTTCTGCTTGAGCAGGGGGTTGAACTAGATGACCTGCAAGGCCCCTTCCAACTCTGTTATTCTAGAATTAAATACTGTATTCAGATTCTGAATCATTGGGACATATTTGAGGAGTGCAAAGGGGTAGAATGGGTACATTAAATCTCTGCAAGTCTTAAGATATTCATTTTGCACTTCTATCTCCCTAAACTTAAAAAAAAGTCCTGTCCCTAAACTTAAAAAAAGGAATGGAAGCACTCTAATGGTCTTGGGGAATGAAAACCGAATGAAGGAAGCCTTGCATCTATCTTAGCTCAACATTCTCCTCTAGTTTGCTCTTAGATTGTTCTTCTGTCTAGATTTGATCTTGACTCCTGATCTGCCCCAGAATTTTACATGCTCACTTGCTGGATCATTTCAGAATGTTCTCCACAATCCAGTCACAATTAAGTCACACTCTATGCAAATATCTGCAGTGAGCATAGGAGAACCCTGTACACATAGAATGCCTTACTCCCAACATTTGGTCTTTATAGAAAACGCCATATATAATAGACCTAAGAGGGGACTTGAAACACAATCAGCAAAATATACTACCAAGCCCAGCTGTGGTCCCCTGATTTGATAAAGTTAGATTTTAAGATTATAAACAAAGTGCGGACTCTCAATACATACAGCATCAATGGTTAACAGTCTGACTTTTGTCAAACGTTCAACATTTAGATGTAAGAGGTGCTTTTACTAAATGGATGGAATTCTACTGGAGCCAGAAGGATCCAAATTTCTGACACTTTTTATCAAAAAGGTTTCAGAGCAGCTTATAAACCAACTCTGGGGGAAAGTTGGCAGGAGCAAGGAACACTACTTAGAGATGAATCACCCCAAAGGGATTGTGAGGGGGGGGGCAAATTTTTGATTGCTCAAATGGGAGCAGGAAACAAATCAGAACACTGAAATTCATTTGACACAATAATGGTTTTGTCTCTGTTGTCAGATTAAAACTTATTTGGCCTTTCAGATCTTTTACAATCTTTGTTGTTTAATTCCTACTACAGTGTCAAACAAACTTATTTGACTGCAGATACATGTTATTGCAAATGGATTTTTTGGCACCTGTATTTGTCCCAAAGATGCTTTTTCAAGAGGCAACTGGACCTTCTGGTTTTTCTTTGAAGACATTTCATTTCTCATCCAAGAAGCTCCTTCTTCTATATGCATTTTGAACTTGTTCTGATGGAGATTTTTTTTTTTTTGCTTTTATTTATTGTTTACTTTACTTTAAAATAGTACTATTTTAAAATAAGCAGCTCTGTAGTGCTACAGAATCAACTTCATCTTATCCTATAATATAGCTGGTGATTGTTGATAAAAATAAAATAAAATAAGATGCCATAAAGAGAGTCTGAAAGACCCTAGGACAGGGGTGTCAAACTCACATCATCACGGTGGCATCACATGACGTATCAGGACTTTCCCCCCTTCATTAAACTGGGCGTGGGCATGGCCAGCGTGTGACGCATCTGGCCTGTGGGCCGGGAGTTTGACAGCCCTGCCCTAGGCAACATATATATCAAAAATATTTTCAGAAGCAAACAGCAAATAGATATTTCTGTTCTAATTCTAGAACCAAGACTGTAGGGTTAGGGTGCTTGGTTGCCAAGGAGCCAAAGTTGCAGTCCTGAAACATCAGGAGAGCTTCTTCTAAATAATCCAAATCCTACAATTAGGAAAACAAAAGGGGTGAGTAGCAGAGAGTCACTCTGCTACATCAAATAGAGCATTGTGCCCAATGCCTCTACAACTTTACAAAATGAGCTTTTAGGCCAGAACTCTAAAAACACAAGAAGAATTGTACGGTGGCTCTTGTTCTATATCACCAGCTATATAATTCACCACCAGAAAGTTTGGATTCTGTTCTTGGGCTAGAGATCATTGTTCTGCTTGATTCAGGAACTTGGCAGTCATGCCTTTCCTTCTTCCCAAGAGAACTGGGTCACTTGAAACATTGAGTAACTGCCTAGGAAAATGTCGCTAAATGGTAGAGGACAAATCGCAAAAGAGAGCTAGTTTAGTTTATTCTTTGGCATTTATTTTACTTTATTTTTACAGCCCTCATCTATTTTTATACTTGGTAGCAGCTTTGTAACTTATTGCTGCATTCCTTCCAGCCTTATGAGCGCAGTCGCTGATTATTACACAGCCAAGAATCTCAGGTTTGTACAGACTATTAATTAATGAATGTGATTATGAATAAAAATTAGCATGTATAAAGAAGACGTTCAACCCAACCTACTAAGAACCAGTGGTGAAACCCAAATTTTTTTACTACCGGTTCTGTGGGTGTGGCTTGGTGGGTGTGGTGTGGCTTGGTGGGCGTGGTGTGGCTTGGTGGGCGTGGCAGGGGAAGGATACTGTAAAATCTCCATTCCCTCTCCACTCCAGGGGAAGGACACTGCAAAATCCCCATTCCCTCCCACTCCTGGAGAAAGGATATTGCAAAATCTCCATTCCCACCCCACTCTGGGGCCAGCCAGGGTTGGTATTTGCTGGTTCTCCGAACTACTCAAAATTTCCGCTACCGGTTCTCCAGAACCTGTCAGAACCTGCTGGATTTCAGGCCCGGTAAGAACTGCCTCCTATGTCC
Source organism: Arizona elegans (assembly GCA_022577455.1). NCBI lineage: Eukaryota > Metazoa > Chordata > Lepidosauria > Squamata > Colubridae > Arizona > Arizona elegans. The sequence continues at coordinate 119,301,967 of JAKOOJ010000003.1, forward strand.
TTGTCTCATGCTTCACTATTGAGACGGCGGGGGCGGGGGGAAATAAATGGTGTAAGAAGTAGGTTCAACCTGGAGGTTCCTGCCCATGCCAGCTCAACAACAAAAGATGGTCCATCTGCCATTCATCTTGTTCGTTCTCTGTACTTTAGAATCATGATCAGGGAAGATCCTATATCACAATAACAGTCTAAAGGACAAGGTCTTGCATAGGACTTGATTACTTGAAGGTCATCTGTCTCTCATAGTATCAGCCTGGCTGATTCAATTTTGCAGAATTGGCATGCTGAGGGTTGCTTTGATTAAACCATGTCATCATTGAGGACCTTTGGAAGTACACTTTCTCTGTAGCAGTGCTTGCCCTCTGAATCATGTTACCCCTTGATCTGTATGTCTCCCACCCTAAATGGTTGTTTAGAAGAACCTTGAAGAACTGCTTCTTCACCCAGACCTCTGGTGAGGGAGATTGAAGCCTCTTGCTTCTTTCCATCTCGTCCATTATTCTTTCCATTTGTCAGTTTTATTGTAATGTTTTGTTTGTTTGATTATTGTGAACTGTCCAAAGTCATTGGGAGTCAGGCAGCATACAAGTTTATTTTTATTTGATTATTACTATTATCAGACTGGAGCAAAAGTTCTAGATGGATAGAATGGCCAGAAATACATTCCCACCACAGCCGCCCAGCCTCATTTTTATGGAACCCAAATGGATCCAACTCACGAAGAATCTTGACTATTGGATTTTTAAAGTTCAGCTCTAATATTGGACTCAAATTTTAATTCTTTGTTTCTAATTGCTCCCCTATGCTGTAACATCCCCTGATTAAAGGAAACAATTTTATTACAAGTTTCAGTGTCGCAGAATTATATGCAATTTTCAGAAACTTTTGTGGTCAAAAAGGGGAAGTACAAATACATTTAGAGAGGAAATGTCTTTCCCTTCCAAATAGAGTTAGAATAATGATTGTCATCTCTGCTGATGCTTCCATTATCACCATTCCCTGGAGTGAAAACATGCAGTCATCAACAGCCTATGAATAGCTACGACAGCCTAGGTGACATTAATTCATACTTTCTAGCCTACATTTTAGCATTTCATTCATAGTTAAACTCACACCTCTATTTCCCTGCATTAATAACTAACTGCACTTCAAAATCAGGATGTCCTCCTTTCTATTTCACAAACAGACAGACTTCTTGCCCTCCTGGCTGCTTAATTTCCCAGCTTCCTACCTGCCTTCCTTCCATCCCTCCCTCCCTCCATCTATCCATCTCAATCTTCTATATGCTGTGATCATCACCAGATGAGCTCATAGATATTGACATCCATTGTTCATCATGGCTTTGATCATAAGAGCCTTTCTCACCCTGTTTAGAATAATAAAGAAGCCAATATAATATTAGGATGCACTTCACTTGGTACTGAAGATCAGATGTAAATTATCTTTAAAGACTTGGTGACATGACCTACCATTATTCTGTTGTCTTACGATCACAGAAATGCTAAACCATTTAATTAATATTCCTTCCTTTATATCAGACATGAACCTTAGCATATGTATTATTTGTTTGCATGGGTTCTGCAGTCTGTGCACCAAAGAGCTTGGGAGGTGAGGTTGTGCAACAGTTGCTTTAAAACATGCAGAACATTTCTGATCACACCGGCACTTGTTTGCCTGAACAATTGACTCTGAGCACAGACACTTATCGACAGAGGCCTAAACAAATTAACTTTATTATTTTTCTCTGACTCAACGTCAAGGTCTTTCAGGGCCCCGATTGCCATGGTGACATAAAAGCACATGCACTAAATGAGAAACACCAATGCCAAAGCTATCAGAGTTGAAATGGGCAGAAGTTAAACATTAACTTCAATCTGCTATTTGCTGAAGAATTTTTTTAAAAAAATAAGTAGCTTCATTTAGTTATCAATTGCTTGATGCAACCACTCTGGAAAGAGCTGCGGAAAACATGACCATAGGAATTTTTATACGAATGACTAACCACTGACTTATTTGACTCAGGTATCTTGTCTATGGCAGTAAACAGATACTGCATGGCAAGGTGCAAAAAATAGTTATAATGGGCTGTTATGCAAGAAAATGAAATGTGAGAAATATGAGAACTATGTCCTGTTCCACAAGCTTATGATTTCATAATGCTCTATCTTGGGATCGGGGAACGAAAGCAGTATGGAGAACGATAATATTTCTTATAGTTTATAGAGACTGTCTTTTTAGAGTCTGTTGATTACCTGCAGATATCATTCAGGAACGAATGCTGTAGGGACAGCTGCAGCAACAGTGTATAGTTAAGGAGAGTAATACCAGTGTGTCACCAATAGGAAAGCTAGAACACATGGGAGCTTAGAGGAAAAGAAAACAGACAAACTTGCTTGTTTATTCAAGAGCCAGTGGTCTTCACCTTAGAGACTCTCAAAATGTGGGGATGGTTGCCATTCTGTAATTAGAAGGACAAGGCAAATCTAGTACAGTATCCATGTTCCATTGCTGTCCCTGATTCATCCTTTTCCAGGCTTCAACCACCAAGACCTGTTAGGAGTACAGAATTCAGAATGACAGAGAATACTGTTCTATACAAACAGAATGCCCAGGATTGTATCTAACTGGGCTCATCTGACAGGAAAGCTGAGCATTTTCCCAGTGCTTGCTTCTCTCTCTCTCTCTCTCTCTCTCTCTCTCTCTCTCTCTCTCTCTCTCTCTCTCTCTCTCTCTCTCTCTCTCTCTCTCTCTCTCTCTCTCTCTCTCTCTCTCTCTCCCACTCCCTCTCTCCTTCCCTCCTCCCTCCTGTCCCCTAACAGTTTTGCAAAGGATCATATTAACTTTGGGGTCATCCTCCTTTTGGGAAATATAATGTAATACTGATGGTATGGTATGGTAAACTGCTGTATGATCAGTTGTTTGTGCAACGATGTCTCTTCTGAGGAAAGGACCATCGCATTATACAAAAGCCACAGAGTCCAAATGGTTAAAATGTTTTTCTGTAATATAGAGAGATAGAGAGATGAATGACATATAAAATTAATAAATAAATCAACAAACATTTCTGAGAGATTCAAGAAATAATATTTAGTAATATTTGGGTTTAGAAAGAGCTCTTGTAACTGTTAGTTTGGCACTTTGATGTTAGATCTGTGCAGTGGTGAAATGTAAAATTTGTTATTATCGGTTCTGTGGGTGTGGCTTGGTGGTGGGGGTAATGTAACTGGGTGGGCGTGGCCAACTTTTTTTTTACTTTTAAAACCATTTTTTCTACAACCTCTTCGGCCAAACAGGTTGTAAAAAAATACTTTTAAAAGCCTCTAACGATCCCAGCTGAGCCACACGATCATCAGAGGTTTTTTTTTTTTACTTTTAAAAGCATTTTTTTTGGCTGAAAAGGTTGTACAAAAATGCTTTTAAAAATTAAAAAAAAGCCTCTGATGATTGCGCGGCTCAGCTGGGCATGGGGGGCTGCAGGGATGTTTGCTACCAGTGCTCCGAACCACCCACCGCCATCGCTACCGTATCGGGCGATCCGATCTAAACCGGGAGCATTTCACCCCTGGATCTGTGCCAGCTGTAGGATATTTGCACCTTTCGACACAAGTCTTTTCCATTTTTTTATTCTGGATGGGGTAGCACTGCCACAGATAGAACTCCTGTCAAATTAGGGCTCTGTCATGGACTCACTGCTCTTGCTCAAAGAGCAGGTGACAGTCATGGCTAGGAGATGCTTTGCACACTTTCAAGTGGTGCATCAGTTGCGGACATTCCTAGACTGGGAGGCTTTGCTCACAATCATCCATGCTCTTGTAGTCTCTCATTTGGACTACCACAACATCCTCTGCACAGGGCTGCCTTGAAGAACATTCAGAAGATTCAACTGGTGCAGAATGCAGCTGCATGGGTAATAAATGATGTCAGATATGCAACATATGTAACATCACTACTATATCAGCTGCATTAGTTACCAGTATGTTTCCAGGTGCAATTCAAGATGCTGGTTGTCTTTAAAGCCTATCTTATCTTGGGATTGAGTTACCTGAGGGACTATCTTCTCTCAGTTGTTTTTTCCCAGTTGGTCCAATAGGTTGAGCATACTACAAGTCCTGTCAACCAAAGAATGTCAGTTGGCAAGGATCTGGACATGTGCCTTCTATACCATAGCCCCTGCTCTCTAGAACATCCTCCCCCCCCAGAGATTAGGATGTCTCAGATGTTGCTGGCATTTCATAAGGTCTTGAAGATCTGGGTATGTGCCGAGGCTGGGGCCCCCAGTGTGTTACAGCTCCTCTTCATGGTATGCTAAGATCTACAGAGTATAATTTTTCTCAGCTGCTATATATATTTAATTTTCCTTTTTGTCTTATCCCTTTAATTGATTGTATTATAGTTTACCATGGGGTGGGGGGGAGAGGGAAGCATACAAATTAAATAACTAAACAAACAAACTGGTGGCAGTTTTCAAAATATCTTATGACAAGATTTGGGTCAGAAATGTTAAATTTACGCAAGCACAAAATTTGAGAGAGAATTTTTATAAAATGTTTTATAGTTGGCACTTAGATCCTAAAAAATTATCATGTATGTATTCGAATTTGCAAGCTAAATGTTGGAGATGTGAATGTGATGATGCAACCTATTATCATATATGGTGGACCTGTAAGAAAATCAAGGCATTTGGTGAGTGATGCAGAACATTCTGAAAAAAAGTTTGAAATTTACTCCTCAATTGTTTTTACTGGATATAATGACGGATTGTATTAGAGACTAAATTGATTTTGAACTTAATATCAGCAGCTAGGCTGTTGGTAGCACAATATTGGAAGAAGGACTTTTTGCCTACAATTGAAGAGTGGATACTGAAAGTAACGAACTTAGCAGAAATGGCGAAAATCTCAGCGTATTTGAAGGACTATACACAAGAAAGATATGTATCGGAATGGAGAAGATGGATTGATTATATTCAAAATAAGTATCAGACAAGAAAATATCAAATAGTTTATGAATGAACGTTAAGTATTAGAAGTATTATGTTATCTATAGTGGAGTTAAGGTTTCAGGGGGGGATTTAGTAGTCTGAGGATAGATAGATTAATTTAGCTTATGATTGTTAACTGAAACACCTTGTATTTTGCTCTGGGAAGTCTGGGGGGGAGGGAAAGGGTGGGGGGAATATTGGGGGATTCTTTTTTTTTCTGTAAAACTTTTCAATAAAAAAAATATCTTATGACAAGAATGAATTAAATTTGAATGTACAATATATTTTAAATAAAATGTTCATTCCAGTGTTCGATTTTAAATTTTACATTAGGCATTGATTGATTGATTGATTGATTGATTGATTGATTTAAAATATTTCTAGTTGTTTTCTTCTTCAAAAGTTGTTCAAAGCAATTTGTAAAAATGAGCAAAACTTTGATAAGATAAACATTACACTTCTTTTTAAAGGTATTTATTTTTGGCTTGAAAATAAGTCACATATTATAAAGACCAAATATGAAAAATTCAATGACAAAAAATAAAAAATTAGTACCAGCTTGCTGCAAAAGGTTCTAATTAAGCATTAATATTTTGTGCTACACCTAAATAGCATGAATAAACCTGCGTAACTTGTAAAACTATAGATGTGAAGTCTCTGATTAGTCATATCAAGAACATTTTTTAAAAAAATTAGGAAATATCTACAGAGTCTAACTATTTCAGATGGACCAAAAAAGACACACTGCTTTGAGCAATGCAGCAATAATGAATCTGTTTAGAAACCTAATCAAAACAAAGGCAAATATCACAAATCAAATATTGAAGTAGGAGCTAAGAAGACGCCTTAAACTCAGGTGTCCACCCTACAAATATACGTGCTTCTGGAACCACACATATTATACCTATGCTGTAAGTAGCATGGATTACCAGTCTGCTTTCTGATTCAATTCAGGGTGCTGTTAATGACTTTTAGAGCCCTACATGGCATGGAGCTGGGTTTTTTCAATGACTATCTCTCTCTTGTTACATCTATCCATTTTATCAGATCTGGCAGGAGGGCAATATTGTGAGTCCCGTTGGCCAAAGAGTTTTCTTTGACAGAAGCCAGGAGGAAAGCCTGTTCTGTTGTAGTACCCACCCTTTGGAATGTTATTCCCTACAAGGTGAGATTGGCCCCAATCCTGTCAGTCTTCCAGAAGGCCCTTAAAACTTGGTTTTCTCACTGAGCCTACAGATCTCATGGAAATATTGAGCTCATTCAATGGTTATATTATGTTTAAATTCAGAATACACTATCCCGTTGTTAATTGTTTTAATTTATTTCAATAGCTTTGGGGTTTTTTGGTTATTTAAATATATGGATACAAACACATAATGGGATGGGACAGTATAAAAATTAAATGAATATGTCTGGTGTAGACAAATTCAGCATTTTCTTCCTGAAAGTTCTTTCCATATATATTTCTTGGATCCTACTATGCACTTGAAATTTCATTCATTCGTACATGCATTCAATCAGAAACAGATTTAACAGTTTTAACAGTAACAGAGTTGGAAGGGACCTTGGAGGTCTTCTAGTCCAACCCCCTGCTTAGGCAGGAAACTCTACACCACTTCAGACAAATGGCTATCCAATCTCTTCTTAAAAACTTCCAGTGTTGGAGCATTTACAACTCCTGCAGGCAAGTTGTTCCACTGGTTAATTGTTCTAACTGTCAGGAAATTTCTCCTTAGTTCTAAGTTGCTAAATGTTTTATTAGTATCAAATTTATTTGCTGCCCATCTCGTGGTTCAAGGTGCCTCTGAGCATTATCTGTTCTCATTCTCCTTTTCTCATAACATCCAAAGTTAGATACAGCAAATTATAGAATCCACTACTCCATGTACACAGCATTCATTTGTGGGATTCCTTTAATATATCAGCACAATCCCGTCTTTTCTTTTTCCCTCCATTCCAAATTTTATTTTCAAAAAAGTTGTAATGGTTAAGGTGTGGAACTAGGATCAAAGAAACTTGGGTTCAACTCCTTGAAAGGTCAAAGATTTATTCTGGCTTAATCCCATTTCTTATCTCAATTTATTTCATAGGATTACTCTTGTAGGAATAAAATTGGAGGAGAGTGGATGAAATAAGCAAGCTTTTAGAGCAGTGGTTCTCAACCTTCCTAATGCCGCGACTCTTTAATACAGTTCCTCATGTTGTGGTGACCCCCAACCATAAGATACTCCAGGATGTATGTGATGGGGTTAGTGCGATGATGTGTTTTCTGATGGTCTTAGGCGACCCCTGAGAAAGGGTTGTTCAATCCCCAAAGGGGTCGTGACCCACAGGTTGAGAACCGCTGTTTTAGAGAAAGAAGTGGATATATATTAAATAAATAAATAAACAATGTGGATAATCTAAAATGCCCAGATTTGGTCTGTTGTTTACATGCATCCGCAAAAGTTCTAAGGTTCGTATTGTCTTTATAAAGAAAAAGCCAGCCATTTTTAGTCACAGCACTATTTCCAAAGTAATAAAGATGTTTTTTTGTTTTAGGGTTTTTTTGTTGTTTTGCTTTAATTTATATGCCACCCTTCTCCGGAGACTCAGGGTGGCTTACAATGCGTTAAGCAATAGCCTTCATACTTTTGTATATTTATACAAAGTCAGCTTATTGCCCCCACAATCTGGGTCCTCATTTTACCTACCTTAGAAAGGATGGAAGGCTGAGTCAACCTTGAGCCTGGGGAGATTTGAACTTGCAGTAATTGCAAGCAGCAGTTGTTAATAACAGTGCTTTAGTCCACTGTACTACAGGCTCTTTGCTAAATCTGATTTGTTTCTGCAAATAAAATAGAATAAAATAAAATAAGTGAAAGGCCTTTGAAAACGTCTAGTTGCAGGAAAAACTATAGCTGGAGCAATAGCAAGCTTTTATGGCACCCTAGGGGAGACAGGGAAAAATAGAGATAGAGCATGCGAAAACGCAGAATCCGGTTAAAAAGGCTGCTATAATTGAATTCTTCATCCAACTGCTTCAATAAACTATAAAATAATTCATTGACTTTTGGGCAGAAGAACTGAGAACCAAGGAATAACCTCTTCTTCCCTTTCCCCGTCTTCTAGAAGAACAGAAAACGCCTAAAGAGCTCAATGTCTTATTTCAAGCAAACACAAATAAAACTAGATGGAACTGGTAAATGCCCTTATTTATTTCCAGTGTTGATTGAACGACTGTACTTAAGCATCTACAATCCTAAATATTTCACAGATAAAGCATAAATGTTATGTTGTTTAGCAGAAAAGATTTGCCTTCAGCCCTTTATACCTCCATCTCCTATTCAGGACCCCTCAGACATGCAGTCGATGTGCCAAAAGAAGAACATGACTTCATGGTGTACAACTTTTTTAAAAAAAAGAAAGAAAGAAGAAGAAGCTGCCACCATCTACAGCTGCCGGAAGAGAAAACATTTTATCCAGGGTATTTGTTCATAGACATGCCAAGGAATTTGTCAGAAGAAGAGAACATTTCATGGGGAACTGCTTAAATACAGTAGCATCTGCATCTGGACTTGGACACAAATAGTTGGCACTCTACACAATGTTCAACTCAGGAAACCATCTTTATTTATTTTCCCTCCGTCTGCAGAGAAGCAGCTTCATACAATTTTTCAGGTGCAAGAGAAGTGAAGCAGGAGGGGGAAAAAAGTTGATGGTCCCTCTCCAGTGGAACTTGAAGTCTGCTACCAGCATAAATGTATCCTGGATCATAAAAAGTTATGTATAAACAAAATAATAAAGGAAAATAAACAAACAAATACAATTTTAAAAGGATGGGATGGGATGGGATGGGACGGGACGGGACGGGACGGGACGGGACGGGACAGAACAGAACAGAACAGAACAGAACAGAACAGAACAACAGAATATTGCTTCATGGAGAAGACAGGTGATCCACATGTAATGCACACATGAGTAAACTCAATGGATGTTTTTCCAAAGGGCCCTGAGATTCTGAAGAACAAGCTTTCTACTGTCCACATCTACATCAACTGGAGTCTCCATCCCCCATCCATTGGAAATGGGAATATTTGCTCAGATGGTCTGCAATTCCTTCAGATGTCCATCGCCCACAAGATTACAGGCCAATCTCAGGAATGGTTGCTTCAGAATGGGAGAAGAAGAAGAAAAAAGCTGTTTGTGTAAAGTAGCTGGAAAACAGCCAGGATTTGTATCCATGTTTTTTTTCAATGTGATCCATTTAAAGGCTTTCATTGAACTTTGAAGGAAGTCATTTCCTTATTCACTTTCTAAACTGAAACCCTCTTACTTAGCAGCAAGGGTCCATGGCATAAGCACTACCCCCACCTCTGCCTTTGAACCAAGCCTCACTCAGCAAACAGAAATCATGTTTACTGTGGAAACTTTGTACTGCAGCCATTGCACTCCGTGCCCTGCCAGATTGTGCCCCTCCCCCACCTTCTTTTTATATCCACATAAGGAACAGATCCTGGATCTGAGATAGTGATATGCAGCATTCATTAAAGGCCAGAGGAGAGATACTTGAATCCCCTGTCTCATTCAGCTGATTTATTCACTTATTTTTAGAGAGGATGGAAGGATGGCATGTGAGTTAGTGGGACTGAGAGTGTAAGCCAGAGTGTAAGTCATATGGCAGGGATTCAGAGATGTTGTAGTACTGAGCTATCCCCTATACAGGGAACTCTGAGTTTTGAGCTTCTTGAGGCTAGCTACTTGCACTTGATATTATCAGGACACCCTTGTACTACAATGGGCAAACAATACCAATTCCAAACTTGCATCAACATTATTAACGTATAGGAGAAACCAACCCTGTGAAGACATTCAGCCTGCATATAAGGAAGCTAAAGAGTTATCATTCTGAGAATTTGCAAGCCCTAATCACACGCGTCTTCTTACCTCGATTCCTGCCAGGGTCTCCTATCATAGTCAAATTTGCTTACAATTTTCCTGTAAATCTTTGTGCTCACTGCCCACAGATAGATATACAGGAGCCTAGCGTATAGGACTGTTGAGGATCAGACTTCCATGAACAGCCTTTTCATCTTGAATCTCATTTTGATGACTGCATATGCATATACGGTGGATGGCTTGTAGAGATAGTTTGTGTGTTTGTAGAGTTTAGTCACTTAATTGCATACATTGTGTCTGCTTGTGGGAGTCAAGCATTCCCTGTTTTGATTCATTTTATAAGTGAGGAATAGAAACCTTGACTAGGTTCCAGATTGTGCACCTTTTATGCCTTCTGTGATACAGCCAGACAAAACAGAATTATTTCATTCAGGGAAATATTTAATGCAAGAGTATTCAATTTCTATGATCCTTGGAGTAGCTCATTACAGAGCACCCTTAAAAAGAGGGACCAGGACAAAGATATCAATGGAACTATAGAAAAAAAACCCTAAACTTGATTACATGATTTTAGTGCAATCAAATCAGTTAAGTATAATTAATATTAGTAGTCCTCATATATTTGACAATTTCCTCATCCAGTTAAAATAAAAATGAAAATTTCATGGAATATTCAAGAGCCACAGTTAAGGTTCTGCAACTACAGAACTCCAAATCACATCCCTTGATTTCACGTAAGGAGACGTCAGACAGAATAACCTTCAGTCCTGCATTCTGTCTCCAATGCTCTTCAGGATTCCTATACTAGATATATAAAGTTGAGAAGCAACCAATGATTTATGGATTCCATGCGAAAATTATGAAGTAATAAATAGGATTTTTTTTAAAAAAAAAAGGATATTGCCTGAATGGTTTACAGCCCACATGTTGTTGTACCCATAGCAACTTAAGTGGAACAAGAAGCTGACATTGATAATATCCAGAAAACTGGCAATATCTGTCTAACTAATGCTTGTACAATTACTATTCATAATTCAAATTATCTTTAATGTTTGTCTAGCTTTGGATGGATGAGGACAATTGCCAAAATGATTTTTAAAAAAAAGGAATCAAAAGGGAATAGCTGCGTTTTTACAATTTTTCTTTATAGCATTGGCTTAAATATTGACCTCGATCAAAATATGGCTAGAGGCCAATATTGTAGAGCCTGAATTTACTATCCATTGACCTAGGAGAGTGCTTAGCAAGAAGCATAGAATTGTACTTTTTTTATTCCATCAATCATCATGAGAGTTGTGTAAAATTGTAAAAAAAAAATACGACAATGATAAAATACACACAATTATAACAGGTTAGCTTAAAAACAAAAATAGACCATAACTTTCAAAAGAAAAAAAAAACCCCAAAATTGATTCTATTTAATGAATCATATATTTTGAAATTGCTGTGGATTGTGCAAGAAGAAGAGTTCTGCATTTCCTCAGGGGAAAAAAAATTATAAACATGGCCAGACAACCTAGATATGCATTCTAAAGGCAAAAGAATCCCATTGCTTCAAAAATAAGAACAGGGCAGTTATGTGACCTGTGCTGTTAACATTGCTATAATTATTAGGCACAAAGAAGTAACTATAAATACATTCTCAAAATATACTTTTCCCCCAATGTTTAATCTTGGATATGGCCAGGAATGGAAGACTTTTAAATAACTAAAAACAAAAAACAAAACAAAACACCCATATAAACATATTCTCAAAAAAAAAAAGAAAGCAATTCTCTGTGCTTGTTCTTAGAATTGATATTATATTATTTCCAAATGAGTCACTGGGTATCCTCTGGAATCATGCAGGAACGGTATGAGAAATGGAAAAAGAAAAAGGGGAAATATGCATGTTGCCTCTTAAAGGTTTGAAGTCTTTGCTGGACCAAGGAACCTTCAGTAAATACAGGTAGTCCTCAACTTACAGTTTGTTTAGTGACCATTCAAAGTTACAACGGCGCTGAAAAAAAAGTGACTTATGACCATTGTTCACACTTATGATCCTTGCAGTATCCCCATGGTCACATGATCAAAATCCATACCCTTGGCAATTGGCTCATATTTATAACCCTTGCAGTGTCTTGGGGTCATGTGATCACATTTGCAACAAGCAAATCAATGGGGAAGCCAGCTTCAGTTAACAGCTTGGTCACTAACTTAACAACTGCATTGACTCACTTAACAACTGTGGCAAGAAAAGTCATAAAATGGGACAAAATTCACTTAACAAATGTCTCACTTAGCAACAGAAATGTTGGGCTCAGTTGTGGTCTAAGTCGAGGACTACCTGTAAAATGATCAATGTGAGATATACTTGAGATTCATAGATTTAACTCTATCTAAAATAAATGAACAGTGAAATAAATGAACAGTGGAAACTTCCCTGAAGCTGAACAGCAAGAGTTCAAATGCGATTACACTGAGTAAGGAACATTAGAGTTCCTTCAGAGTTCCTTGCTGGAGGAGAATAATAAGGGTGATTATGTGTTACATTAAAAAACTTTTTTGTTTGGCTTAAGCTACTTTTGTTGGGTGATCCTGATACAGGATATATTGTTTTTTAAAGAGGGAATATACTTACAGTTGCACCAGTCATAAATTGTGTCATGTCCATAATTTAGTAATGCTTAGAGGAATATTATCATTCTTCTAAAAACTGAATTATTGAACAAAGTACATATAATATTCTTGCAAATAATAACTGAACATAGAATTATTCATCCTAGAAGTTGATTTTTATATCCCCTAATCGTTTTAGACCAGGCTGTGCTTCTCCAACAATATGTTCTAAAAAAAAGTGAGAATTTCTATCTGTTCCTTTTTATCTACCAAACCTTGTGAGGGTAGCAATAATCCAATGCAGATGTGTGTGATTTATACATGTTATATATTCATTGTTTTGTTGTTTCTTTCCTAATAATCACACCAAAAAAAAGCCTCCAGGTTAAACCCCAACATACTCTTCCGTTTGCAGAACAATTCTTTTACTCCTGAAAGGAGTCATTCACACATGCATATCATACGAATTTGTGCAAATAAATTGAAATAAACCCAAAGATATTATTATTGTTGTGCAAGAACTTGTGCAACTATTGCAAAAGGCATGGAACTGATATTTTTCATGGCCCTGCAATATATAAACTCTTGGGCAAAGTTTTTGAACCAATCAGTTACTCATACTTATGGCTATTGGACTTTCTACTCCCATATCCAGCTTATTGGCTTTTATTTTCATTGACCCATCATTGTGAGATAACATTTTCAGCGAGTTTTCTCAACCATGGGTCTGTTTATTAAGCCATCGCAGTTAATTGTGATTACACAAAAAGAGTATTACTGTAGGGAGACCTATGTTACACAGCTAGAATGAAGAGGCAGAGAACCAGTGAGATGTTAGGGACAAAGCTGTATGTGCCAATGAACTAGTAGAAATAGCAGCAAAAAATAAAAATTAAAAAAATTGAAGAAGCAATTAAGAGTTAAGAATTAAGCTAGGGTGGTCATTTATTCGTTGCCTAAGAGAGAAAGGAAAAAGGAAAGGCGCTAGAGGGAAGGGGAAAGATATGTGCATGAAGGTTGAAGGTAGGAATGCACAGTAGGGTAGCTAAGTAGATGCAAATATAGAAATTGTTACCGGCATTTAGATATAACACAATATAATATCTGCTGGCTTATCTAAGAAGTAAATATTATGCGCAGAATTCTGGTTTGCGCATGCCCCAAGATGGCGACGCCCGTCTAGATCGTACCTAGAGATGGGCGGCTCGTGGACTGGCAGGGGTCTTCTGGGGCTGCCATGAACATTGGCAGCCCCGTTTCCAGTTTGAGGAGTCTCTCCCCAGCCTGATGAGGGCTTTTTCGCCCTCCAGAACCTCGTGGCTGGGGAGAAGTGAGCGGAAGACGGCGCGGGTGGAAGAACGTCGAGGCTGAATGCTGACAGCCCGGCTGCATCGGCTCCGCCATTTTTTCTCCCTGTTTGGCCGAGGCGGCGGCAGCCAGAGCAGCGGCGGCGGCAGCGGTGATGCCCAGCAAGCTCCCCCCTGACCCTGGATGCCCCTGGGGGTTTCTTTTGGATGTTCCGGGGGCGCTGGGGAACACTGGGAACGCTCGGGTGTGGCCGGCGCCTAGGACGACGCTGTGGTAATGGCGGCTGCTGCGTGGCAACCAGGTCGAGGGCAGTGGTGCTGGAGAGCTGGAGAGTTGTTGGCGTTGGAGGAGAGGAGAGGAACATCAAGCCTCGACATTGAAATGGGGCAGTTGAACCCCATTGTGCTCAGGGGTTGAAGGATACATGACTGACGTTAAGGGCTTGTGTGGAAAGACCTGGGGTTGGAGAGGCTGGTAGATGGCTCAAGTATTGGGTCGCTATGGATGGCCTCCCCCCCCCTTTTTCTGGCCCTGTTATCGGCCTACCGGCCAATGTGGACTTTCTTCCCCAGAGCTTGGGACCTGGCTCTGTCTTTCGTCCCGTCTCCTGGCTGTTTGGAGGACAAGGCAGTTACGGGAGGATGGATGGAGCCCGTTCCAGACTACGTTCGCCGCGGATGGGACTCATCTTTTCAGGGCCAGGAACGCCAAACCACTGTGAGAGGGTGGTTTTTGGACTTTTCCTGACTTTTTCCATCTTGCCTGATTAGGATGGCCAACCACCGTGAGAGGGTGGTTTTGGACTTTCCCTGACTTTTTCCATCTTGCCTGATTAGGATGGCCAACCACCGTGAGAGGGTGGTTGGATAGTTCCCCTCAGCTGGACTGAACATGAGGACTCCTACCCATTACCGTGAGAGGGTAATGGTGACTCTTCCGATTATCTTAGTCTTGCTTCCTGGACATTTGAAACCATCATTATAGACCCCTAGGCCATGTCTAGGCCAAACTTGTATTATCATTGTAGTGCTAAAATGTATTCTAGGGCAAAGCTTCTTGTGCTGCGAGATTCCCCCCTCTCGCAGGCCTGGCCCTCTATGTTATCGAGGGCCCACCTTAATGACGGATCTTGGGACCCCGAGAGGTGGCATGTTGCAAAAAGGGGATTGAGGGGTTTTTTAAAGACTTTTTAAAATAGATTTTTAAGGGGTTCTGAGGGTGGGGGAGGTTACGTGGGTTTGGGGGAAAACCCACGGGGGTTGGAGACCAGTCCGGCTGCTATTAATGGTGCCGTAGGGGGTGCGGACTCTGGGGGAAAGGGGACTGTTAGAATGCCCTCTAGTGAGGGCTTCTCTATTAACACGCTGAGTGGGAGGGGCAGGTATGGCGGGAGCAGGGGGCCAGATCATGTGGTGGGGGCACGTGCTCGCTATCTCCGAGCGATTCCGTGTCCCGGTCCCCTTAGCTCTTCCCGTTCCCCAGGCTGCTTAGAGTCTCAGCGCCCGAGTCTCCGGCTGATGTTATGTAATGCCAGGTCCGTAGTAAATAAAGCCCCCCTCATTTGTGATCTTATTCAGGAGGGGGGAGCGGACCTGGCAGGTATCACGGAGACCTGGTTGGGCCATGAGGGGGGAGTTCCCCTCGTGGAGATGTGCCCATCAGGCTTCTGTGCATTTCATCAGCCGAGAGCTCAGGGCAGGGGCGGGGGGGGTGGCGGTCATTCTAAAAGAAGGTCTTGATCCGAGGGAGACCACTGTACCTCAGATAGCCGGATGTGAGTCCCTTTTTGTGAAGTGGGGTCGTGGGGTGCAGATGGGTCTGTTGATCATGTACCTGGCTCCCTGCCATGTGGCAACGACCCTGCCTGAACTCCTCAATGTTATAGCCGAGGTGGCAGCTGATACCCCCAGACTTGTGGTCATGAGGGATTTCAACCTGCCATCCATCGGTGAAACATCTGAGGTAGCTCGGGAGTTCATGGCTTCCATGACGGCCATGGACCTGACCCAAGTAATTCACGGCCCTACTCACATGGGGGGACACACTCTGGACTTAGTTTTTATCTCTGGTCAGTGGTTGAATGGCCTTGATATAGGGGATGTAGATATTGAACCCTTGTCATGGTCTGACCATTCGCTCCTTCGACTTGACTTTCTGACCGCCGTACCCCATCGCAGGGAGGCGGAACCGACCAGGTGGTTCCGCCCCAGGCGCCTGATGGACCCTGATAGGTTCCAGATGGAGCTTGGGCCATTTCCTGAGACTCTAGCTCACGACTCGGCTGATGACCTGGTGGCCACCTGGGATGGGGCGGCTGCTGGGGCTTTGGACCGGGTCGTGCCTTTGCGGCCTCTGACCCGGCACCGAACTCACTTAGCTCCTTGGTTTTCCGAGGAGCTGAGGGAGATGAAGCGCCGGAAAAGACGCCTAGAGAGCGGTTGGAGGGCCAGTCGTTCCGAGTCTGACTTGACACTGGTAAGGTCTCATATTAAGACCTACCTAGTGGCGATAAAAGCAGCGAAATCTAGCTATTTTGCCGCTCTTATCGCGTCATCAGATAACCGCCCAGCCGCCCTGTTTAGGGTGACCCGCTCCCTCCTCCATCTGGGAGCGCGGGAGGACCCCTTGCAGGGCCGAGCTGAGGATTTTGTACAGTATCTGGATGATAAAATAACTCAGATTCGGGAAGACTTGGCCGCCGACTGGGTTAGTTCAGACGAGATGACTGAGGCAGGTCTTGAGAGTGTTATCTGGGAGGAGTTCGATCCTGTGGCTCCCGAGGACATGGACAGGATCTTGGGGCGGCTGAACGCAACCACATGTTTATTGGACCCGTGTCCCTCCTGGTTGGTGCTGGCTTCCCGGGAGGTTACACAAGGCTGGCTCCAGGGAATTATTAACGCTTCTTTGAGCGAGGGTGTCCTGCCGGCCGCCTTGAAAGAGGCGGTGGTGAGGCCTCTCCTCAAGAAGCCATCCCTGGATCCGGCTGTTTTGGCTAACTACCGTCCAGTCTCCAACCTTCGCTTTATTGTGAAGGTTGTTGAGAGTGTGGTGGCGCGACAGCTTCCCCAGTACCTGGATGAAGCTGTCTATCTGGATCCGCTCCAGATAGACAGCTTCAGACCTGGGTACAGCATGGAAACGGCATTGGTCGCGTTGGTGGATGATCTCTGGAGGGCCCGGGATAGGGGTTATTCCTCTATCCTGGTCCTATTAGACCTCTCAGCGGCTTTTGATACCATCGACCATGGTATCATGTTGCGCCAGCTGGAGGGACTGGGAGTGGGGGGCACCGTTTTGCAGTGGTTCTCCTCCTAACTCTCCGACCGGTCACAATCCATGTTGACAGGGGGGCAGCGGTCGACCCCAAGGTGCCTTGTTTGTGGGGTGCCGCAAGGGTCGGTCCTCTCGCCCCTCCTGTTCAACATTTATGTGAAGCCGCTGGGTGAGATCATCCGTGGTTTTGGGGTGGGAGTTCCATCAGTACGCTGATGATACTCAGCTGTACATTTCCACCCCAGACCATCCCAATGATGCCTTGGAAGTGATGTCCCAGTGTCTGGATGCCGTGCGGGTCTGGATGGGGAGAAACAGGCTTCGACTCAACCATTCCAAGACTGAGTGGCTGTGGCTGCCGGCGTCCTGGTATAGCCAGTTGACGCCATCACTGGTTATTGGGGGCAAATCATTGGCCCCCACGGAGAGGGGCCGCAACTTGGGTGTCCTCCTGGATGCGCAGCTCTCCTTAGAAGGGCATATGACAGCTGTGGCCAGGCGGTCTTTTTGTCAGGTTCGCCTGATACTCCAGTTGCACCCCTTTCTGGACCGGGACTCCTTACGCACGGTCACTCAAGCACTCGTCACTTCTCGTCTGGACTATTGTAACGCTCTCTACATGGGGCTCCCCTTGGGGTACACCCGGAGGCTCCAACTGGTGCAGAATGCAGCTGCGTGGGGGATTATGGGAGCGACGGGGCGCTCCCATGTGACTCCTCTCCTGCGCGAGCTGCATTGGCTTCCGGTGGACTTCCGGGTGCGCTTCAAGGTGTTGGTGATCATCTTTAAAGCGCTCCATGGCTTAGGGCCAGGGTACTTACGGGACCGCCTTCTGCCACCAATAGCCTCCCACCGGCCGGTTCGCTCCCACAGAGAGGGCCTCCTCAGGGTGCCGTCGGCCAGACAATGCCAGCTGATGACCCCCAGGAGGAGAGCCTTCTCTGTGGTGGCACCTACCCTATGGAACAATCTACCCCCAGAGATACGAGTGATCTCCGACCTTCGGATTTTTCGTTGGGCCCTAAAAACTTATTTTTTTCAGTTAGCCGGTCTGTCTTGATTTTAGGGTTAGTTTTAATATTTTAATATTGATTTTAATTGACAAGTTTTAAATTATGGGCCAAATTTATAAATTATTTTAACTTTATTTTTTAACTGATGTTTGTATAGATGTTTTTATCTTGGCTGTTCACCGCCCTGAGTCCGAAAGGAGAAGGGTGGTATAGAAATTTGAATAATAAATAAAAATAATAATAATAAATAAATATTGATGGATAGCTTAAAGATTCTCTCCTTTCTTGTGATTTTGTACTTGTCAGCTAGAAACGTGTGCGACATCTCTTCCCTGGGCCACTGGTTTCTGCACCAATTGAAGTTTCTGAATGTTCTTTCAAAGGCAGCCCTATAAACAGCATAGTGCAGTAATTCATTCAGGAATGACCAAAGCACAAGTGACTGAATGCAGTACCTCAAGACTCAGGAAGGGGCCCAAAGACCCCTTGGCCAAATGCTGCCACCTGCTCCTTTAACAGGAGCTGTGAGTCCAGGGGCATTCCCAAACTAAACACTACTTCTAGCTGGGCTGGTGCAATTCCATCCAGAATTAAATATGATATATCCCTCGATTTAGGAAGTTCTAATGCCTAAAGTCACTCCATCTGTTAACCCTATCTGTTAGGGTTGAGTTGAAGCCCATTCATCTCTATCCAGACCTCACAGCTTCCAGGCACTGACACTCAGCATCAATAGCACCAGTTGACTAGCCAGGGCCAGAGATGCAGAGTTTCAAATAGAAAAATGTTTTCTGTAAAAATAAGACTGGATTAATCTAAAAAGCCACTCAAAAAATGTCAGTTTTCATAGAATCCAAGGATTTAGAGTAGTAGACTCTCACAATATTTAATGTCAGGGAGTGAAATTCAGATGACTGTTCTACTTATCACTTATTCACACTTGGCTTATGGGCTCCAAATCTGGACTTCTACCAAGGACTAAAATGGATAAGTGTAGAATAGAATAGAATAGAATAGAATAGAATAGTATAGAATAGAATAGAATTTTTCATTGGCCAAGTGTGATTGGACACACAAGGAATTTGTCTTGGAGCATACGCTCTCGGTATACATAAAAGAAAAGATACATTTGTCAAGAATCATAAGATACAACATTTAATGATAGTCATAGGAAATATGTAGGGTTATAAATGTAAATAAATGAATGTAGATAAAATTGGTCCTAAACACTTCATAGGCCAGCATTTTGAACTTGATTCAGAAACAAACCAATGTGAAATGTAAAATATCGGATACACATGACTCACAAAAAGGATCCCTGTTAACTGACTACATTTTAGACCAGCTGGCGCAGACTGAACTGAAGCTTTTTGAGAGCTTTTTAAAGCAACAATCCCATCTTGATGTTCTCAGTGACAAGGTCTGATTGTGCATTCAGGATCCTATATAACTATGTTTTAAGCCAGTTTGACTTTCAAATGATAACACAAATGCTCAACATTAAGGGACGTAAGAAGCTACAGTCTTGATTATTCTGGCATCATACTAATTGGCAATTATGAGAAATTAAATAAACAATTTGATACACAGTAACTTACTGCCAGTTATATGTATGATCTGGACACTTTACAAAATGCAATACTATTGAGAGCTGCTCCTTCCCATCTTTCAGCTGACTTTCTCCCGACCCTTAGCCACAGTCTTCTATACAGATCTGTAGGTTTGTGGTTAGATTTTTTTTTTTTTAGCCTAATAATCCCTACAACTTTTTGAGGCAAAGGAAGAGTTGAATGGTAGGCTTTGTTTGTTGCTTATTCTTGAGCTATTGAAGCATGCTATTTTTAAGGAATTTCAGCCAAATAACCCCACCAGCCAAGAATACAAGGAATTAGTATGTATATCCCTCATTACATTTTAAAAAAAAATATTTATGTTATTGTAAATTGTCAGAGTGCAGCTGGGCTTGGGTTCCAAGGCAGAAAAATCTCATGTTGGTACATATGTGTCCAGCTGGGAAGATTAAAAGCTATTTTGCTGAATCCCTAAGATGAGGCTGTCTCATAGAGACAACTTGTGTTTAAAAATATAGTGGGGGGACTGCATCGTGCCCTATAACACCAAAACGGTGAGCCATTATTTTTCATTAGGAGACTATAGATTATGGCTTGCCATTAAAAGAAAAATAAAGCCAAAACTTTTGACATTGGTATGAATAGTTTTATTCCTTTTGTACCATCAAAACCAAGACTATGTTAGGAATTAAGAAGAAATCTGCAATATTATCTCAAAGCCTATCAATTCAAGATTCTTTCTTTTTGGATGCTTTGAGAAATCCATAAAACAGGGCACCCAGATGAGTTCCATAATCAAGAATCAACAAAATGAATAACTATAGATAGACTTTTGTTGTATAAGGTTTGCCTGAAGGAGATACGTCCTGGAATACTTCCCGGTATGCATTTATTTATTTGTTTGTTTGTTTGTTTTAAGATTTATTTTTATTTATTTATAAATTACTTATTTATTTAAAATTAAAAAAATTATTTATTTATTTAAAATAATAAAGGCAGTAAATTAATTAATTAATCAATTAATTATTTTTATAAGCAACTCCAGGCAACAAACATATCTAATGCTCCTTCCTCCTCTTATTTTCTCCACAACAACAACCCTGTGAAGTAGATGCGGTTGAGAGACAGTGACAGTGACTGAGACATGCTGAAGGAGGGACTAGAACTCATGGTCTTTCAGTTCTAGTCTGGTGTCTTAATCATTAGACTAAACTGGCCTATTTCTCATTCTTAGCCTTTTCAGCTCTAAAGCTTAAGGCCTAAAAATATGGTTCATTATTTTTTAAAAAAGGAAAGTGGTATTTAAACAGTGACACTGAGTTTGGTGCAGATAAATGTTTTTCCTGCTCTTTTAGGATACAAGAGATGCTCCAGTAAAGTTGAGTGCATAATAAACCTATGAAATTTACTTCCTTGGCGAAGCTCATGGTGACAGCAATGAATTTTGATGGCCTTAAAAAAGGATGAGATTAACTTTTTTAAAAAATGATAATGACAGCAGCTAGTAAAGACGGTTATATTTTACTTTCAAGAACAACCTAAAATCCCAACTAGGGCTGGGTAAATCCTTTGAAAGAGCTCTTTCACAAAACTCAGGAGTATATACAAAGGACCTGTCTTCCAGTGAATAAAAGTCCCAGACAGAAACAGCTCCCAAAGTTGCCACATACTCTGTGAGCCTGGAAAAAGAAGCAGCTGTTTTACTGACTTGAAAAGAGATGTTTTGTAATATCCTGCTACCTAGGATGCAAAGGAGAGTTTTCAAAGGAGTCACACAATTTTACTGACTACAGGTCTCTTAGTGGATTGTTACTCTATATTGTTTAAAGGGCTTCTATATCAGTGGTGGGTTGCCCCCGGTTCGCACCGGTTCTATAGAACCGGTAGTAAAACCAGCAGGAGGCTCCGCCCACTGACACTGATATCATCAGAACGCTTCTGCACATGCCCCGTTGCGAATCGGTAGTAAAGGTAAGTAGAACCCACCCCTGTTCTATATCCCTTGTGTTTATTGCAGGTAGGTCACCCATGATGAGGAGGATTAGGCTAAATATGATTTCAAGGTAATGGCAACTCACTAGAACATTTTGCCAAGAAAACCAAATGTGACATGATATTAGATTATGAGCCATCCATGCAGTGGTGGGTTCTAACCAGCTTTACTATCGGTTCTCTTCGTGCACGCACTTTGTAATCCACTCTGCCGCACCTATCAGCTGGGCTAAAAAAGAAGAATTAAAAGGTAGAAATAACACAGGGGCGGGTGGGAGAGCCCAGCTCCCAGACAAAGAGAACTGGTTCGGTGATGTCATATTGTCACCGCTACCGGCTCGGCTGAACCGGGTAGAACCCACCACTGCATCCATGTATACAATAAAGCAATTTGGTCATTTGCATCCTTTAAGAGGGTTGTTGAAGCACTTGGAAGTTTATCTGCAGGAAATAGTTGCCTCCTGAAAAAGCACCTTTGGGACAACTATGACCTGAATGACTGAGAATCTCTACAGACCTTTAGTTATGCAATTTGGGGTGAACACCCTTTGAATGGTGTGGGAGTAGGAATGGATTTTCAGGGGACAAAATGCAGGCTACAGGAACTCTGAGGGCACGGACAAGCCTCCAAGTGCTTCAATGATGCTAAAAGGAGGCAAATGACCAGCTGTCTGCAAGGAGTATAAATCCTTCCATTCCCCAGTATCCTGTCAGAGCTGAAGAAGCTTCTTGGATGAAAAGCGAAACGTCTTCAAAGAAAAAACAAGAAAGTCCAGTTGTCTCCTGAAAAAGCACCTTTGGAACAAAAAGCTGAGATGGGAGACCTTGCAAAGTAGCAGAAATGGTAGTGAAAGGGGCAAATAAGGTCAAGAATTAGAACCAGATGAAGATGAATTGCATGGGGTTTGGTTGAAACATCTGACTAGTCTGTACCCACTCATTGCCAAGCAGTTGAACATCAAACTGCAACTACAGGTAGTCCTTGACTTACAACAATTCATTTAGTGACTGTTCAAAGGCATTGAAAAAA
The DNA here is from genome assembly GCA_022577455.1 of Arizona elegans. NCBI lineage: Eukaryota > Metazoa > Chordata > Lepidosauria > Squamata > Colubridae > Arizona > Arizona elegans. The sequence continues at coordinate 119,324,613 of JAKOOJ010000003.1, forward strand.
GTGTCTTATTGCCATTTTTCACACTTACAACCTTTGTAGCATGATCATGTGATCAAAATTCAGGTGCTTGGCAACTGGTTCATCCTTATGACCATTGATGTGTCCCAAGGTCATGTGATCACTTTTTGTGATCTTCTGACAAAAAAAGTCAAAGGGGCAGCCAGAATCACTTAACAACCATGTTACTAACTTAACAACCTCAGTGATTCACTTAACAACTGTGGCAAGAAAGGTCCTAAAATTAGGCAAATCTCACTTAACAAATGTTTCACTTTACAGAAATTTTAGGCTCAATTATAGTCATAACTCGAGGACTACGTGTAGTTGAAATTGAAGATCAGCTAACATCTGGCAAAACTTACTTGATACTAAAAGATCCAATAAAAGGGGCAGCACCAGGCAATTACCTGCCCACCAACAACTTTCAGATTGCTAATTGATAGTTGTAGCTGATGCAGTCTAACAACATCTGCTTGAAAACAAACTCTTTCCACCTGAATAGAAATGAAACTGCCTAAATACAGGGGGGAACAAAAGACGAACTTTTAATTGACAAGATGATTTTGGAAAACTATAAGAGAAGGAACTTGGATATTATATTGAAGAAAGAAGATACAAAGGAAGGATACCACAACTATATGGAAAGAGAAAAATATTCCCAAATCAGTGATTCATTCAGAGATTTGATTATTGAACTAGGGCCAAGCATTTTGGAAAGTAAAGTGAGTCCTAGAAAAAATTGCCAACAAAGCTGCAGGTGTTGATAAAATACCATCCTAACGCTTTCAAGTCTTTCAAGATGATGGTGTCATTGTGTTATTTGTAAACTGGTATAGAAAGCACAGCTGTCACCAAGGGATTTTTATATTCCAAGATCTAAAGGAAGTTATGCGAAATAATGTTCTGACCACTGAACACATGTTCATCTCCTATGCCAGTAAAATAATGCCCATGATTTTGCAATTCAAGCTTCAACAATAGATACAAGAATAACTGCCATACATGCAAACTGCATTCCAAAGAGGCAAATAGCAATAGCACTTAAACTTATATACCACTTCACTAGTGGTGGGATTCAAAAATTTTTATACTGGTTCTGTGGGTGTGGCTTAGTGGGTGGGGTGTGGCTTGGTGGGCATGACTTGGTGGGTGTGGCAGGGGAAGAATACTGCAAAATCTCCATTTCCACCCCAGTCCAGGGGAAGGATACTGTAAAATCTCCATTTCCACCCCACTCCAGGGGGAAGGATACTGTAAAATTTCCATTCCCTCCCCACCCCATTAACCTGCTTTCCTGCTCCATGTGCAGGGCAACAAAAGAAGACCCAGCTGATCAGCTGGGATTCGATCAGCTGGGACTCGGGAGGCAGAATAAATGGGGGCAGGGCCAGTCAGAGGTGGCATTTGCCGGTTCTCCAAGCTACTCAAAATTTCTCCAGAACCGGTCAGAACTGGTTGAATACCACCTCTGCACTTCACAGTGCTTTACAGCCCACTTTAAGCTGTAATTACAGAATCAGCATATTGCCCCCAACAATCTGGGTCCTCATTTTACTGATCACGGAAGAATGGAAGGCTGATTCAATCTTGAGCCGCTCAGAATCAAACTGCTGGAGTGAGCAGTCTGTTAGCCGTGCAGTACTGCATTCTAACCACCATGTAACCAGGATCGCACTGGTTACATCCAAAAGACAAGGAAATCCCAGAAAGATGTCTGGTTCCACTTTATTGATTATAATACAGCTTTTGATCACAAAAATCCCTTAAAAGCATGGATGTACCAGGCTACCTCACTCGCCTAGTGAAGAATTTATGCAATGATTAAGAAATATTAGTTAGAATATAACGCAAAGGAACTAAATGTTCAATATACTATCACTTTACAAATAGTCCTTGATTATACCCATTTGTTTAGTGTCTGTTCAAAGTTACAATTGCACTGAAAAAAGTGACTTATGACTGTTTTTCCACAATTATGATTGTTGCAGCATCCCCATGGTCAGATGCTTGGCAATTTGTTCATATTTATGATGGTTGCAGTGTATTGGGGTCATGTAAGTTTCCACCTACCATGTGATCAGATAATATCGCTCTGATGGCTAGAAATGAGGACATCAGAACTGTAACATCTGAACCCTGAGGTCAACTTGACCTCAAATCGAAGCATATTTTTGTATTATTTTATGTCTCTGGTGTTAACAATATCTAAGTTTGAATCTATCACCATATTTTGTGGTAGTCAGTTCCCTTAACAACTCTCAACCTTTTGTCAAGCTATGCCTAAATTATAGAATTACAAGTCACCATGTGTATTTAAACATGAACGTCAAACTCATTCCGGTAGCAAGCATTTGAGAGCATCACTGATCTTTCAAATGACTCTTATTGAACCCAATTCTAGACCTTCCTACAGTCTTCTCCAATTTTAAGCCTTATATTTTTAGCGTTCTGACTGTACTTTTCACCTTACTTACAAGATAAATACTTTGGCCAGTTTTATAGCCATTTGCATTCCGTCATTAAATTACTTATCTCTCCGAAGAAAGTGGTTTTAATTACACACAATTTACATTATAACAAATCTGTGTTGGTTGATTGCAATCTCTAAACTTTACAGTCAGATTCGCTGATCTGCTATGCAAGGCAAAAGTTAAAAACAGTTCAAAGGTCATCCTACCAGTGCAGTGGTATTGCAGTTATCAAAAAGCGTGGATGTCATATTGGTTTAGCAATTTAGGGTGGCGAAAGTGAGCTTGTTCAGTTGCAACATAAATCACTGCAGCCAGAAAAGTTTCATAGTCAAAACAATTGAGTCAGAGAAGTTGATGCAAAAGCTCAGAGATGTTGCTTTCTCTACATTTAGCTAGATAATGTATTTCTGTTAACATCTGCCTGACACCTTAGATGAAGTGGCTCCCAGAAATGAGAGTCCCAGTTGCACTGCCAGAGCTAATTTCTGACTCCTTCGGTTATTTTATCCTAAATAAACAAAAGGGGTTTCCCACATAAGAGGGTGAAGACAATAAACTTGATATCCTGATACCAATCCCAGCAACTGCTACTCTTATGTAAAGCATATTCCATCATCTTCAATGATGAGCTTCAACCTCAAACTGTCTACCGTGGACCTCACCCCATTCCTAAGAGGTTCACGGAGGGGGCATGCATAAGTAGACCAGCGTGCCTACCGTCCCTGTCTTACTGTCCCCATTTATCTGTATTTACTTCCTTTGTTCATGTTTATGTTCATACTTATATTTCTTAACTTGCACATGTTTGACAAAATAAATAAATAAATAAATAAATCTTCCTCTGTTATCCCCAATAAAAATCAAGATTAATGCTCAACATAAGCATGGCTTATATTATGTAAAACAAAATAGTGCTCCTTCGTGGGTACGTGATGCACTGATCCAATAAACCTGCTGAAAAACAAAATACTTCAGGCTCATTGAATGGACAGTGTGAATTTTAACACAGCAGCTTGTTTCATCTGAGAGGTCTGAATCAAATGAATAAGTGAACCAGTGCTGCCTGAATAAAGACTGCTTTTCAAGTTTTAGAAGTGGGAAACCTATCTTATCTAGACCTGGTTGCCTACATTAATGGATGACTGCTTAGTTGCTAGATGTAGTGAATGAGTTACTCTTCTCTTTTCAAAATGTGTTTTTGAGGATTTCCAATTATTTATTGCAAAGACAGAAATCTGGAAATGATTGGTAAAATGGAGAAGGGAGCTTATTCAGATGACCAAACATTGCTTTCACAAATCCTGCTCTTCAATGACCTTTATTTCCTTTTTCCTGTTCTTCCTGCTTTTATTTTATATTCAGCATCCAACCTCAAATAGGAGATATTCCAAATTCAGTATTGTAATCGCTGCCTGGTAAATGATACAGTTGACTACACTTTCCCTGAGAGACCATGAACATGGCTCATTTGACCATTTCAAATCTCATGCACAGAAATTATTTTCAAACCTTGAAGTGACCAGGGAAAGGTCATCAATAGTCTTAAAAAATTGCTTAAGGATACATGATCATAAAAAAAAATATTTTGTTAAACTTGACAGAACAATTTCAAAAGTTTTTGGTGGTGATTGTTGCTGAGGGAGGGAGGAAGGGAGATAATATTGTTATCCTAGAGTTAGGTGATTAACAGATCACAAGTAGTTTTGATGGCTTTTTTATTTTTATAAAATTGGATTTACTAACAGCAGGGCTTTTAGTACAACAGGGCTGCCTGTTACAGAAAACCTTTTCCCTTGACCTGGTATGCTTCCCTAGTAATTTACCATGCAATTCCTCAGCCAATTTTTTTGAGAGGAAAAGATCAATGGTAGCCAGGCTGTGTTTATAATGAGTTGTGTTCCCTCACATATGCCTCTGGGGAATGAAAAATAGCAAAAACAACAACTCCAAACCCAGAAGTATTTGCGGCAGAATTCTTTTACATCCTCATCACATGTTGGGCCTATTCTTAACTCCCATGCCTTCTTTTCCTGTTCCCCCTTTCCTCCCCACTCCCTCCTCTGTCCAAAAGTCTTTAAACTCATCTTGTAAAGCAGTCCAAAGCTATGCCAAGTCAGGCCCAAGGTGAAACTGCAGTCAATTTGCATGATTTATATTGAGCCTAGCATTTGAGTAGAGGGGTTATTTTGGTCCACAGCACATTCAGATCCATTTGTGTATTTTCTCCACTTGTAAGTGACAGAGAACCCAAGTGTAGGAATTGGCACGAATCCCAGTTGCTGGGTCTTTTTCTGTTTCCAGTGCACAACACATACCCTCTGCAGGCTGAATTGGTAGACCTGTATTTGCCACTCCTTGGCACAATAATATTTGCAGAGCATTTGCCCTCCCTTGCTGCCATTGGGGACCCAACCATCTCTCTGTTTTCCATGCCTGGGACACGCTGTCCATGGAAAAATAGCCCTCATTAAAGAGAGCAGGTTGCAAAACAAGGCGACTACCTGACTGCCTTTTATAGGATACTGAAAAAAATATCAACTTGAAAGCAGCCAACATACACTGAGTGTTTATGTCTCTCTTGCATTTTGCTACAGGATGGCTTATTAAATGCCTGGCATTGATTTGACATGTTTGCCTGATATTGTAGTTACTATTCAGTGCCTTAGCCAAGTGTTCACCGCCTCATTACATAAAATGATTTTCAAAAGCAGTAATAGCAATCTGTTTATTGAAACTGATGAAGATCTTAGAATAATGACCTGGGACTGTGCCTGTGCCCACCCCAAAAAAGATCAGCGGATTTTGTTAGCTTCTGCTCATTACTCACACAGTTGGGAATGCTCTTATTTAATGCCATGCCTTGAGCTGGGTCACAGCTTACCACTGAATACTTTTTGAGCACCAACTCTGAAAGGTGGCTACTTAGTTTGGTGGCTACCGGAGAAGCTAGTGGAGACTCTGCATATTGTACATGGGCTGCAAAAATCCAAATGGCTACGTGGTAGCAGCAAATAGTATCTGTTTGCTACACAGAGTGGCCTTAATGAAGCACCTTTGCCATCATCACCTGGCTAGTGAAAAACAAAATGATACCAAGGCAGTCTGAAAAAACATCTTGGAGTCTTCTTAAACCTGGGAGAAGGACAAACTCAATAGTGGCAACCTATCCTAAGTGCTGCAGTTGAATGGGCAGCTTGGAACAGTCTTTGACATGTAATCTACTTCATCTTGTGAAGTATGTCTCAGCAATCATTTTAGTATATGCCATATACCAAAAGCAGTCATAGCAGTCATATATATTTTAGATACATCCAAAATATATATCATTTTAGACACATCCAAAATATATAGCACCAAAATATGTACAACTGCAATTTAACTTATTTTAGCTGTGTGATCGATTGATTCAACATCATTTATTTAGCGCCCCAGTTTAAATGACTCCAAGCAGTATTTAAGATCATAATATAACAATGCAAAAACTCCAAACGCATAACCAGAAACTAGATACTGTAAATGTTCATTTAATTAGGCTGCAATCCTAAACACTGTAAGAAGTAATGCTAACTGAGAATAAGGCGCATTCCTGAATAAATTTGCATAAGATTGAGCTTGGGATCAATAACTAATTACAGCTGCTGGAACATTTTGTTTCTAGAGGTGGAGTGAATTTGAGATCATGAGAACCGAGAACTCATTACATAAGAGCTGTTCTGAAATGTTTTCTGGCTTTGAGGGCATCTTAACAACAGTAAAAGAAAAGGTAACTTTCACAGAGATGACAAAACTGTGTATTATGCTAATCAATGCATTTCTGTTAATGTTTCACCTGAAGAAATAATGTTGGGGTAGAAATAACAAGAAATGTGCTTTTTTCAAACATGTTTCCCTTTCCTTTTTATGCTTCAACCCTATATATGTCTATCCAGAAATCTAAAATTAAGCTACTCCTGATGCCATTGGATGTCAGATTGCCCTTAGCCATTTTACCTGAGACTCCCTAGGTCAGTGGTCACCAACTTGTGGTCTGTGGACCACTGGTGGTCTGCAAGAAAATTTTGGTGGCTCGCAGAAAAATTATATGCATTTTTTTATATTGCACTAAATCAGGTGTCCTCAAATTACGGCCCTTGGGCCAGATATGTGCAATGAACATTTGTGTTGCTGCAGAAAGTCTCCCCTTTCGTGGTCTTTTTGTGTGGGTTGGAAGGGGGCAGAAATTCTGATGGGGTCTGCTTCAGCCTCCTGGTGTGGGACTTTGGGCAAAGGCTGGAGGGAAGAGCTGGAGAGCCTTGTTCCAATGGGACTGCCTCATAGCCTGGAACTGGCTGACCATCTCAGCCCACTGAGCCTCGAGCCACCAGTTCCTGGCCTTACACTCCCACAGGTCTTCCCTCTGCTTGGAAAGCCTATGCTCAGAATCCTTACTGAGGTGCTTCTGCTAAGCCTCCTTCTTGGTCAGATCCAATTTGAACTGAGCCAGCTGTTTTGCCAACTCTTTCTCGTGGTAGCTGCTTAGCTCCAACAACTGCTTCCTGTTGGGGCCTTAAGGAGCCGAGGCAGGCAGGCGAGGAGTGGCTGGGAGGGGAGGGGCGAGTAGAGGCCGGTGAGGCACCCCTCCACGTGAGTGACATTGAATTGGCCATGCTCACCCACTCACATGTCCACCTAGTCATGCTCACCCAGCCGGTCATTAGGCAGATCATATTAATGGTCAGTGGGATTTTAAATTATGAATTTAGTGGTTCCAGAGGTCCGAAAGGTTGGTGACTTCTGCCCTAGGTCATTAAGAATCTGAGAAGTAAAGGTTTGGAGAGTTCCATGGCCTTTCATGTAAAAGAAAGGCTTTCCTGCACGTGCTCTGTCCTACAAGGCAATAGAATAGAATAGAATAGAATAGAATAGAATAGAATAGAATAGAATAGAATAGAATAGAATAGAATAGAATAGAATAGAATACTTTATTGGACTAGTGTGATTGGACACACAAGGAATTTATCTTAGCGCGTGTACATAAAATAAAAGATACGTTCATCAAGAATCATAAGGTACAACACTTAATGATAGTCATAGGTTACAAATAAGCAATCAGGAAACAATATCAATACAAATCATAAGGATACCAGCAACAAGGCTGCAGTCATACAGTCATAAGTGGGAGGAGATGGGTGATGGGAATGATGAAAAGATGGTGACAAATTGAAACCCAAGAAACAAATCAGTTCCCAAACTGGGTTTTGTTTTGGGTTTTTTTGTCAAGCCATTGTGCCCCACAAAATGAGCTACTAAAATTCAGCTGCAGAACACCAAGTATCAGCAGTATTGTTTACAGCTATTTTATTAGTTACTGTAATGTTTCAACTCCTACAATGGGCTTAATATGGCACAATAATAACCACTGCCACCTAAATTTGGAAAAAATAAGAATAAGGTAATCTAGAAAATGCAATCCCTGTAGAACTTTCAGTTGAAAAAGCCAGCAAGAGTCTTGTCTCAGAAATCAAATGTCCTTATTAAAATCTAGATAATGCCATCCTGTTGTTTCAGTCATTGGTATCATACCATGAAGTATTGGCTCACTTGACGTAAAACAAGTGTACTTCTGACAATGTTGGAGTGTACGGTCTTAAAAAACATCAAGGGTTCATCTTACATAACTCAGCAAAGGGTCACAGTAATCATTAACTTTGCCCTCTTCCAGTTCACTTTGTTCTCAAGTCACCTGTTTGCTTGGATTAAACATATAGCAGGATGTTAGGGAAGGAAAAACATTTTGCAGCTGTAGCATTCTTTGATAGTGCATGGAATTCAAGAGAGAAGGAGACCAAGAGGACAACTATTCCAGAAAAAGCTGCTTTAAAAAGGAAAATTCCACCATCTTCCATTTAAATAGCCCCAGAGCAATACAGTAATATATTCACTACTACAGTGTCATGGTTGCAAGGCATCTAAAAGTGGCACAGCTTAATGAACTAAAAATGTAACAGGAAAATTTATCCACAAAGGAAATGTCCTTGCTATCTTGTTGACACTTATTTAATAAAATATTTCAAGGCAAGCCATGGGTTTTAATTTCCAATGAAAATTCCTGTCCATTATGGCCAATTTATAACATCAGCAGAAAGATGCCATCTCTAGACTATGATGAAAGGTATTGTATCTTTGTTGAATCCCCTTTCAAGGAGAAAGGCGGTGGCACACAGCACATGTAGAATTACAATGGCAGATACAATACTAATGGGATGTTGCTGGAGTTTTTTTTTTCCTATGACTTCAATATTCTTTTTTTTATAAAAGAAGAATTAAAATATGTGAGTCGCCTCTCTCTGCTTATCAACCACACGTAATACAGTTCAGGAATAGATACGGAATTTGATTTTCCTGATTATTTCAAACAGCCCTTAATCATACCATGTTGCATCCTTTTTGTTAAGTTACAGTGTTTATTTCAAACATTAAAAAGTACTAGGGCCATACCGGTGGGCACGCAAGCTCAGCTCCAGCGCGCATGCACATGCTGGCCAGCTGATTTTCAGGCCTTCCGGTCCTACTGGAAGTCAGCAAACAAGCTGTTTCTGGCCTCCGGGTGGGGGGAGGCCGTTTTTGCCCTCCCGAGCTCCTAGAAAGTCTCTGGAGCCTGGGAGGGCAAAAAAACCCAGGCCTACCAGGCCCACTGTGCCATCGCGTGCCAAAAGCATGGGGGGGGAGGGTCATATGCACATGCACGAAATGGGTGGTGCACATAGAATTATGGGTGTGGGCACGCACGTGCGCGAGCCCCCCCCACTCTCTCCACTTTTGGCACGCGATGGCAAAAAGGTTAGCTATCACTGTACTAGGGAGTTATATCATGATTGTCACAGTAAAATCCACAACTCTCCAAATGACTTCAAATATCCACTTGTATTATCAGACTTCTCCCCAATAGGCTGGACTGAAATCAATTGATCAGAAACATAAGAATCCAGGAACTTCTGATAAGTAGTTTATTGTAGAAAAAACTGTGAACCATTCTGAAAAAATTCCAATAACTGCTGTGAATGGAATGAAAATCCTACTTATAATGAAATCAAAGTTGTTATTTTTGTGTCCCTTCCTCCTGCTGTTCAAGCTACACAATAGGATGCACATCCCTTTGTTTTTGGCAGAAAGATTGGTTTCCATTTGTCCCTCATTTTGTTAACTGGCAAATCTAGTACCAGTTTGTTTTCTTCTGATCGTGTGAGAACTCACCAATATGACAACAAATGATATCAAAGGATCTACTTTAATCAGTCAAAATCCCATATGTGGATGGCATTATATTGGGAAAGGTTTTTATAGGTAGAAACTTCCAAAGTTGGTGATCATGATTTTGGTTTAATTCCTTGCAAAGACAGAAGCTCTTAATTGACTCCAGTTGTAAGAAGCATTCATCTAACATACTTTTTAAATACATGCAGATAAATGGTCTCTTCATAAATCCAATTATTTTTGTTCTGCTGTTTCTTCTGTAAACATGTCCTTGGATCAGCAATTCTCAGTCAATTGTGACATGGTAAGATATACATTTTATAGAGAGAATATACGTGTTCCAATTATGTGGCTCTGGACATCTTACAGATTTAAACAACAACAATTAACACAATTCAAATAAAACAACCAAAACAGCCTATTCATTGTCTGCTACTATTGTTTCTATCCAATTGTTTCTCTCCATCTTAACTGATCTGACAGGAAGCACATCAGAGGTGGGTTTCAGCAGGTTCTGACCAGTTCTGGAGAACCGGTAGCAGAAATTTTGAGTACTTCAGAGAACCGGTAGTAAAAATTCTGACTGGCCTCATCTATTCTCTGCCTCCCAAGTCCCAGCTGATCGGGAGGAAATGGGGATTTTATAGTATCCTTCCCCTGGAGTGAGGAGGGAATGGAGATTTTACAGTATCTTTCCCCTGCCACGCCTACCAAGCCATGCCCACCAAGCCACGCCCACAGAACCGATAGTAAAAAAATTTGAAACCCACCACTGAAGCACATGCTTCGGGTACCATCGACTAGGTAGTGTGAACTGGCAGGGTCCAGAGAGAGAGATTTTTCTGCCATGGTCACCACCTTTTGAAACATCATTATCTGGAACATCATTCCCACCGAAATTACACAGATGCAATAGGTGGAGTGATAAGTCTGGCACCAACACGAGGAGAGCTTTATCTCTTCTGTTTTGTTTGTTTTTTTCACTTAGTCCAATGTGCTTACAGTGAAGTGAAAATTAAAATGGTAACAGCGAAGGAGTCCTAGAGAAGCTTCTTTTTCACATGGCCACTTTAGGACTATCACAGATGGGAAAAGGATGCATTATCTTGCTGGTAATCCATTCAGAACTCAAGACTGCATGGGGAAAACTAATTCATTTGGGAGGAGTTGTCTGAGTTATTTCTCTAAGCTAAGGGGTTTGTTTGTCTAACATGCTACTCTCCATGACCCAAATTAAATAAATAAATAAATAAATAAAATTAAGCAGGTCATGTAAACAAGACCAATGAATAATGGGAGTGACTCTCAGGCTTCCATGTGGTTCAGCAATTTTTAAAACTTTTGTTTCAGAACCAATACTGATTTACAAGCACCTTCCAGCCCAAGCGTTTTATTAAGGCTTTCGCAGTCTATTATGGGATTAAAATCACGTTGGCTGTTTTCATAAGAACACCTTAAGCACTGTGATATCAACATTAGAAACAAATTTCATTATCCAGTTATTAGTATTAATAACGGTTCTAGTAGTAATAATGTTGCTTTTAATCTACCAATAATTGACTTTCTCTGGAGAGGTTATAAAACTACCAAATCAGAAAAATAATGAAACATACATGTAGGAAGCATGCATCACAGGAAATATGTAACACAGGAAATATGAAAAATGCTGGAAGGCTTTTAAAAATCCCAGTATGGTGTGGAGGCTTAAAATTAAAAACTAGCTATCAAAATACTGCTGGAAAAATATTAATGAGTTAATGCATCAAAAAGCCATCTGTGTGTGGGTTTCAGGGACGTGTTCCCTTTTCCTATGTGGGGAATCACAATTAAGAAAACCTTTTCCTTTGTAGGCACCTGACAAATCTGATTAGCTGAGGCAACCAGAGGCCTCCATATCAAAAATCCAGACAGATGTTTTTGAAAGATGATGTTTCTTAAAATATTCTGATGCTAAGTATGTGCAATTTGAAAAATCAAAAGGAACACTTTATTTATATCTCACCTTTATTATTTGTATAAATAACTCAATGTGGCAAACATACCTAATGCTCCTTCAATGCTTCTTTAGGCTCAGAAACTGACTAACAAACTGACCAAATTGGCATGTGATCAACTTTAAATAAACTTTATAGCTTTATTTTATTCAATGTCTATGGCCATCCATCTCAAACAAAGGACCAAATGCAACCCAAAGAGCAGCAATGTTACATGTGTCCAAGATCCAACACCATTGAGTACTCATGCAGTTGCATTCTACATCAGCTGAAGCTTCCAAATGCTCTTCATAGGCAGCTCCAGAGAGCATTGTAATAATCCAGATGAGAGGGCATGAATACATGAGCGGCTATGGAAGTTCCCCAAATTGTGCACTGGATCTATTTGGGATAGTGACACTCCATCCAGGACTACAGGGGGAAAACTTTTGTCACCTGAAAGCCCAAATGCCCAAGGCTACCATATTCAGTCTTGCTAGGGTTGAGACGAAGCCCATTGCATGCCATCCAGGCTTCTATAGCCCCCAGGCCTGGGGACAGGATATTCACAGCTAACCACTTAGTCCAAAAAACTGAACTAATGGTACTTTCCAAACAGTCTTCAAAGTTACCTGGACTCTTGAAAGATTATTCTTTATTATAAGACTTTTAGAAAGCTTTAATATGCCAAAAGAAGAACATTTGGTAATGAGCAGAAACTTTGTGGGAAAAAAAGAACTTTGAATCTCAGTAAGGATTAAGTAATTATGGTCATGGAAGTAGCATTTAGGGTAGCTTCTCATTGAAGTCTCAAGCAAGCATAAATGGAATTAGAAAGGATAAGGAAAACTCAATAAAGTCATATATATTATAAGTTCAGTTTGATCTTGGACATGCCAACCATAATATACGAGTGTTGCCAATTACTTAGAAAATTATTACCACCCAACTACTGATTGCTTAAGAATTTCCAATGAATGAGTGGAAACCAGAAATTAATATAACATTATTTGTAAAATTTAAAATTTCTTTTTTATTGTCAAAGTAAATATATTTTATGAAGAACGAAAGAAAAATATACAGAATTGTAACTTATGTACACTGGCTTTAAAGATATTATTTTGACTCTAATTTACATCATCTTTGTGTTTTTAAAAGATATTTTATATAGATATGCAATATGTACAATTTTATTTACATACATTCATAGGATGTGAGATAAAAACCAGTCAATAGGAGAGACATTCACATATAGTATACAAATTTCCAGAGGACCAAAGGAATGCATTCCTAGCGTAAAGAACTGGAACTATTGCTCTTAAATGACAACATGGTCTCTGTTTTGACCTACTCAACCCAGAATTGCAGTGTTTTAATTCCCATTTGGTTAACATAAAAAGATAGGGCATGATGCTAAAATTCATTGCTACTGAGCCCCTCCGAAAGCAGAGAACTGCTCACAGCTAATCCTGTCCCTCAGTGAGGTTCAACCATGGCTACGTTTGCTCAGATTTGCTGTCAACATGACAGCTATGACTGTACAACACATTTAGTTTTGCGATTGAATTGACCCATTGGGGCTTTGAATGATCATCTAAAGCTAAAACAGAACAAAAAGCTTCATTAAAAGCAATCCAAATTAAAATGTTGCACAAATACCACCACAAGGTCCTTAACTGATTTGTTATGCATGTTGTGTGATCATAGCCTATTCTTTAAAAATATCCAACAACCCTACTTACTACATTCTCGTTCTCTAGAAACATCCTAAAATCAGTAGAGTACAAAAATATATATATAAAAGGAAATGTTGCCTAACATATTTTTTTTCTGCTTTGTCAGATTATCTCTGTGTTGTGTATATTCCCTTAAAAAAAAAATTAAAGGCCCTTAAGACAGCTACCATGCTAGTTGGCTAGAACACCCAATGCTCCAGTTGCATTGCTCTCTGAATAGTGGCCCATAGGGGCACTGAGCATTTTAGTACCACTTGCTGCTGAAATCTCTCAAAGTGCTTTCATAAAACATTCAAGTCTGAAGTCCTTCCTCCTCAGCTACTAGGAATATGGATTATGTTCAGTACTGTAAACAAGGGCAAATTGGCTCAGCAGGTGTGGGGGGGTTTTTTTCACCCTTAGTCTAGGAAGATTCTACATAAACTGAGGCAAAAGGATTGGCACAGTTAGAAACTAAGGGTAACATTCCAGAAGAGGTCACATAGATGTTTTTGCAGGAATGGTAGTTGATTTAAGGCTGCCCGCAGACCCAAAGTCAATGGCACAGCAAGAAATTGACACAGGATTTCATCCCATTCTCCCACAGCACAATCATTGGGGGGGGGGTGCACAGGACAGGACACACTACCCCACTGAAGGATCTATTGAAGACTAATGACAAGCATCATTCCTGGAAAAGAGGGGCATGACCCCTTTCCGCTATTCAATAAAGCAGCAGAGGTGGCCACCCTTCCAGGGCCAGGAGAACCTTTGTAATTTTGAACCATATCATAGTTAGAAAATGGTCATCGTGCAGGAAGGTTTGCCTGTTCATACAGTGGCTGCCAAGAGATGAGATGGCCAATCACCAAACACCCATTTAACAATACGCAAGACTGGGGAAATGGCTTTCCACTACCACTACCTCAAGCCTCCTGAATATTCTTCACCTCCTCAGCTTATCAATTTTTTTCTAAGAGCACCTTCAAGTTCATATCAGATTATGAGGCATTCTTGCATATGGCTTCCCATGGTGGGGGTTATGTTTTTTTTAAAAAAATATCAAGTTGAGTAGAGAGTCTGGAGCAATGGCCATCACATTCCCTACTTCTGAAAGTAGCACCATAGCTGTGTGATAGTTTGAACTTCATAAAAAAACTTCATTCATTTCCTCCACAGCACTGATCAGCCAAATACACATGCACACATGCAAACACACACCTATCAAATCAATAGCCTACCTTGGCTTCTTATAGGAAGAGATTGTCCATGGTTGGATTTTGGCACTATGACATATAGTGCAGGATTGATGTGCTCTACTAGTAAAGAACCAAAATAAAATTCCTAGATAAATGATTTAATACATTGAATAGATGAATTTTTGGCCTTCTTAACTGCTATGGTTGACAATTCTATTCATCTTTGGTATAAGTCTTTAATTATGCAAGCTTAACTGTTTAAGACCTTGGGGAAAATATTATCAGATTCTAGTTACTAAATGTGAGAGAATTGCTTTAGCTTGGTCTTCTCCGACTTGACTGTGATGTTTGAGGAATTCTGCAAGAGAAATCCACTTGTCCAAATTGAGGAAAGCCAATTTTAGCCCCTTCTGTGTATCCAATCCAGAGATTATGAATCTGAACAATGCAAAATGGAGACCTGGGCAACAGGATACTTCTCTGAAATTTACCATAGTTTTTATACAACCTAAAGAAGGCTTGTGCCTAAATTGTGGGGCAACCCATGCAAAGTCATAATCTTTGGGCTGAATGATAAAAGGTTATATTTTGGAAACAGAGATGATTGAGTGAAAAGGCACAGATGCCTTTTCCTAATTTATTTATCTCCTTCAGCCACGTGAGATGTAACAGGCATTTTCGAACATACTAATCTTTACATGGGACTAAGAACAAGGGAGAGTGAACTCTGCCAGTTCCAGTGAAGCATCTTCTCAAGAGGGAGAGCTGGTAAATCTGCAAATGGCAGCAACTGATAGGCTCAGATATGATGTGCACCAGTTGTGGGTTTCAAATTTTTTTACTACCCATTCTGTGGGCATGGCTTGGTGGGCGTGGCAGGGGAAGGATACTGTAAAATCTCCATTCCCACCCCATTCCAGGGGAAGGTTACTGCAAAATCCCCATTTCCTCCCAATCAGCTAGGATTTGGGAGGCAGAGAATAGATGGGGGCGGAGCCAGTCAGAATTTTTACTACCAGTTCTCCGAACTACTCAAAATTTCCACTACCGGTTCTCCAGAACTGGTCAGACCCTGCTGAAACCCACCTCTGGTGTGCACACAATCTGGAAAAATCTAGGGTTTACTCAGACTAGAACAATCATTCCACACACTGGTTTATTGCTTAGTCTAATCAAAGATCCGCCTGTTGACAATACCTTCTTTCTATACGCAGACATACTCAGTCACTCATATTGCTGACTTGTTTCTTCTGTTCAGTCCCCTTTGAGAGCACCTATGAAGATCTAGCTAGTGAACCAAACACCAAATCATTGTATCTACAAAAATGAACTCATGAAAATGAAGTGGATTTCTTTTCCATTTCAAAAGGAAATTGCTCTTTCCAAAGCGGACAAATAGGCCAACTTAATAATATTAATAATGCGTTGTGTTTTTTTTTTTAAAAAAACAAACAAACCTCATGATGAATAGCCCTGTACAAGAGCAAAAGTGCTCAGGAATGCCGGAACTGTAATTAACTAGCAGCAAGTTGCCCATATATTATCATGATGTTGGAGCTCAATTGACTGAAAATGAAATGCTGTAATTCTCAAAAAGAAGCAGCAGCGGCAGCAACAAGAATTGGGGGGGGAAGCAAAGTTGGTGAATGATGGGGGAGGGGGAAGGCACATGTGATGTCCTAATGGCAGCGGTTACATGGAGAGAAATAAATTATCACCAGAAAGGAACAAATACTGCTTCTGGCAGTTCTTAGAGGCATGGTGGGAAGGACTGGACCGGACACATCAATTGACTGAGCGTACTGAGCGGCTGCTTCGTGGAAATCGATGGACTTTGACATGCTTGGACAGGTGGTCACTCCGTGCAAACTTCTTCTCACACACAGGGCACTGATACGGTTTCACGCCAGAGTGGGAACGTCGATGTCGAGAAAGTTCATCTGATCGTGAGAACCTGGAAACAAATAAGAAAAGATTATCAGCGTGATGCCTTCTCCTTTAGGTGGTCATCAATGTACAGTATATAAAAACAGAACCAAGAATATTTAAAATTATGATCATTCTTTCAAAGAAATACTCCTGAAGAATATTTCATTTTTATTTTATTTTCATGGACCTGTAATCTCTTGAAGGGGTGACTGAACAGAGCTGAGCATTTACTGGTCAGATGCCCTTCCTGATACCTATGTGGAGTTCGCAGCAGATATTTATTCTTTGTGCTCTGATAGAGAAACATCTGTCGCTGCCTAGGACTGAACTCTCAGCCTCCAGAGTGTAAGACAAGTGTCTTCATCTCTAGGTTATCACACCACTCAGCTGAAGAATACTTCAATAATCTGCCAAATCAGGACATTTTTTGGAAAGGGAGACAATTGGCCCAAGATCCATATATGGAAAAAGTGAGTTATTTCAAAATTTTGAATTATCTCCACCCTCCTGTTTACTGGCCATGGCTTTCAATATATTTATATATATATATATATATATATATATATATATATATATATATATATATATATATATATATATATACACACATACACAGCCCAAAACAGAGAGAGAGAATGGTAATTATAAGGGATGCTATGAAAAGTACCTCTGCCTGGACAGAGGTAAATCTCAAATGAATATTATGGTACTCACGTCTTAATAAGCCCCTATTATTCATACATTGTAGGTTATAAAGCAGTGATTGTCCACAAGCTTTTTAGTATCCATTTGCTCCCACCTACCCAAACAGTAACAGATCAATCTATTTTATGGCAATATGGTTAAGGCTTCACTGCCAGTTATGTCTGACTCTAGGCACTTTTTTTCCTTCTCTCCCCTCCAAAGAAGATGGTTTGAATTTTCCATTTGCTAGGATAAAATAATTGCTACTGTCACCTGCAACAAATCTGAGGTAAAGAAAGAAATGTCCTCTGCTCCAAGAATGGGTTTTTCCCCCACAGAAATTGCATAGACATTTTCAAAGTATCATTTGCATACAGAGTTAAAATGAAAATTGGAAAATCTAAGAATTCATGAAACACACTTGGACTTAGGCACCCTTTGAATGACAAGGGTCAAGGGACAAGGGTCAGCAACCTGCGGCTCTGGAGCCGCATGTGGCTCTTTCATCCCTCTATTGCGGCTCCCTGTCACTCAAAATATGAGTCACAATTACCAATTTGCGACACCTGTTGGTACACGATTTATTGAGCTTTTCAACCCCCAGTAGGCCAACCATGGATAAATCCACGAAAAGAAAAGTTTCAGAAGAAAACAGAACATTTAATTCAACTACATATTCTAGTTTTGTGGCCGCTCAAGAAATAGTCAAGCATGGGAAGGGTTTTGTGGCTCCCAGTGTTTTCTTTTTGTGGGAAACAGGTCCAAATGGCTCTTTGAGTGTTTGAGGTTGCAGACTGTGGAATAGTAGAATCCCATAGTTGGTGTCAGCCAGAACAGTGATGAAGACTGGCATAGACTAGGGGTGTCAAATTCATGTCGTCACTGTGGTGTCATGTGACATATCGGGACTTAAGTTTTGAGAAGCCAAATGTAAGGACCCTGAGGTCTCAAGTGGTACAACTTTGTTTTAAGAGGATAAAGTTAGTTTTTTCTTCAAGAAAAAGATGGAATTTCTCTTTGCTACCTAGAAAAGAACTTGACTTTCCAAATGGAAAGACTACCAACAATTATATGACATTTTGATTTCTTTTTGTATTTTATCTCTATTCTTTAGGGAATTAAAAAATTATCCCTGCTAAATAGAGCTCTTGTCTATAGTTTCTCTGATATTTATTAAGCATGTTTGAACAAAATATTTCTTAATGCTTGTAGTTTGACTTTAGGAGCAAAACCTCTTGGAGAAGGGAAGGGAGAAGGTTCAGGGTATGTGCTACCTGGCCCATGAAAAGGAACATGAGTTAATATTATAAATATATATTTTGTGTCATAGCTAAGCCTTCAGTTGATCAGGTAACAACATTGCTATGTTGGCATTCAGTTTGCTTGAAAAGATCGGTTTACTATAACTACAGAAATAAATTTGCAGCTCCTTATGTGCTTGCAGCATGTACCCACCCAAACATTAAACATAAGATCAGAGTAAAAGCCTTCAGATTATTATATAATGCTCTCTGAAGACAGAAATGGACAATGTGTTTTATAAACGGATTTTTCCCCATTTAGGCGTGATTAGGTATTAATATACAATCATTATCTTTCATTTATGGAATCTTATAGGGACTCCAGATATTATCATCTTCCATTTTTAACCCTCCCATGTTTCCTGACCACTTCTTTTGCCCTTTTCTTGATAGGAAATGTATATGCTGAGGATAAAAAGACAGCTCTGCAGCACAAGCATTTGAATAGTAGCAGCAGGAGCAAAGGATTTAGTGCTATTAAATATGCTAATTGAAGATTAGTTTGAAAGTTGCCTTGATTCTCTGAGCTACTCTTCTCAGAAGACACTGGTGTCGTTTTTTCTAGGAATAGGGAAGCAATAAGTAATCAATTTCAAATCTGTGAATCAATCTAAAAAGGTTTTTGTGCATCTCTTGGATCAACTCCAAGGCATTTGACTGATCTGGAGAGTCAATTATTTCTCCTAATGAGATTCAGTTAGCAGAACTGCATTAGAGTAAAGAAGCTGATGTCTAAAGTAGATAAAAACCCTATTACTCCAGAAAGAGTCTTTAGTATTAATCATTATGTTAGTTGCTACTGGCAGAGTTAACTGCCAGAAAGTCCACTGAAGTCACTAGTTCTCCAAGGAACACAATTTAAGGACAACTGAAGGAGCAAAATGATTAACATTCTTTACAGATATATCTTCATAGGGCAGTACTAAAAAAATAGTGGAAGAACAAGATTCCATGCTGGATCTGCACAAAAACATCTCTCCCAGAGTAATTTTGGAAGGAGTTCCACATTTTTAGTATTTTTAATTCAACTTTCCAATGAAATTGAACAGGACTCTCATAGACATATATCTAATCTTCTGAAGGAATCGCTGATATGTTTGTAGTTCCAAGGACTGTCGCATCTCTAAATTTGCAAGCACTGGCTCCTCAAATATCAAGGAAGTGCAATTAAGACTAACTTCAAGGTGAAATATGATTCATGGAATTGAGTTTAGGTGTGTGAACTGCAACAGATTCCAAGCAGAATTTTTGAAAACAGAATTCATATATTGTTAATTCTATCACTTTCAGTACTTCCACCAATCTTCTACCCATTTACTTATCTCTTGCATTTTATATTTGCCTAGTACTTTTTTTGTGGCAATAACATCAGTTGGATCTTTTTTAAAAAAATTATATGGGGAAAGAAATCATGGGAAATTGTTTCTCTGGAAAGGGGATTTTTTCATGTAACTGCTGTTTAAGAACCCCATAATGGTACAATGATTACATAAACTATCAATGCAATTAAAAATTAATCAGTGTTGAAAGTACAACCAAACCCCGGGCTCATATTACCACATGTGGTGGACATGTCCAAAAAAAAATAAAAAAAAAATACTGGACTAAAATACACACCTGGCTAGAAAAAATGATAAAGGAACATATAGATTTTAAACCGGAAACATTTCTGGTGGGCATCATACCATACAAATACAGTAAAAGGAATGCATATTTAGTAATACATGTGTTAACAGCAGCCAGAATCATGTTCACCCAACATTGGAAGGGCGAGATCCCCACAGAAAAAAAGATAATAACAAAAATTTTAGAATGTGCAGAAATGAATAAACTAACATTTGAAATTAAAGAAAAGGAAGACACTGAATATTTTGAGGTATGGGATCCATCTGTTTCATCGATGGTTAAATAAGAGAAACAGGAGTTAGAACTTTTAAATTACAAGAGAAAGAATAACTTTATTATTAGAGTTGATTACTGTAACTTACTAATTTTGATTAATTTTGATTAGTATTAACAATTAATATGTATTAATATTATGAGGGAAAAACATTGTTATTATGAGATTACTATTAGAGAATACTATTATTATTACTATGATGAATGTTACTCAAAAGAATTGTAACCAGAGAACACACTGTCTATATGGATTTTGAACATGTTGCTTTTTCTATTTATATTAATTTTAAAAAATTAATCAGGGCTAGCAAAGGAGTTAGCTTAAACAACTACTTTGCCCAGAATAATTGTAACCATACTTTCCCAATCTGGTTGGGCTAGAGTGTATATATACTGTAAGAATGGAGGAAGCTGTTTTATATTTTGTCAGAGCAATTTTATCTATTCAATCCAGGGTTGTCTCTTCCGGTACCCAGTTCCCTAATCCTTTCACTTGGAGACATGGCTCCTGAATGTAGGACATTTTCATGTTGAGAGGTTGCAATACTGTATACGTTTAGGAGGTGATGTGCTACCTGAGTATCCCAAAGGTGCTTTTTCAGGAGACAAGTGGACTTTCTTATTTTTTCTTTTGAAGACATTTCGCTTCTCATCCAAGAAGCTTCTTTAGCTTTGACAGGATAGTGGGTAATGGAAGGATTTATATTCCTTGCAGACAGCTGATAATTTGCATCCTTTTAGAGGGTCCTTGAAGCACTCTGTGTCCTCAGGGTCACCTGAGTAGTGCTCCTGGTTCCTGTAGTCTGCAAAAGCACCTTTGGGACAACCATGACCTGGATGACTGAGAATCTCTACAGATTTTTACCTGAGTGTATATATTGCATCATAAGAAAGATCTCCACAATCTGCAGAAACAGGGCTGCTATTGCTGCTGCTGGCAGAGGCAAAATACTGAAAGCAAAAAGAGGCCCTGCTCACACAACAGAAAATCCGAAAAAGGTGGAAGAAAGTAGTAGATCACCTCACAGACTGATATCAGATTTCCTGATGTTTCCTTAATCCTGTCGTGCTTCAATGGGATCAACCCACCCCACTGGCATCAGCAGAAGAGGCCTTTACTGGATTCTGTGGGCCAAGGAATTTCACCTAGCAGAATCAAGGAAAACAGTCTTCTCTGTCATGGCCTCCCGTCCTTGAGAATGTCTTGCTACCACAGGCGAGATCCATCCCCACCCCTCTGGACTTCTGGAAGGGCCTTAAAACATGCCTCTCCTGGTTGGGTTGGGCCCTGATGGGCCCCCCGCTATGCTAGAAATGGTTGAGTGAATGAGAAACAAAATCCCATCACCACCTCCCTTCCCCCTTCGCCTGTTTCCTTGATTTTCATTTTTATTTCTTTGTTGCCAAACTTAAATTTTAATGCTTTTTTATCTATGCATTTATACTATTGTAGGCCATCCAGAGCCACTCGAGACAGTGAAAAGGGTAGCATATAAATTTAATAAATAAATATAAAACATCCAGGTTTTTTGGGTTGGCGAGCAAGTATTCTGATCAGGAGTGGCGTTGCTAAGAAAAGGAAAACACACACACACATACAAACACATCAATCCTTCCATTCCCCAACAAAGCTGCTACCAGATGCCTTCCCTGGCTCGAGATTTAAATAAGAAAAGCTGGGCTCTTCAGAAAAGCAGAGACAAAGAGCCTTTTGTACTTCTGTACTTTTCAGAGTGTTTCTTGTTCTAGTACCAATAATATGTTGAAGAAGAACTCTGAGCTCTAAAACACATCAGGAAATGGGATCATCAATCTCGCACCTATCTGTTTCAGATTTCCTTCATTCTTCTGTTCAGCTCTGTGTTACCCTGTGCTTGCTCAGTGGGGGTGAGAAAGAAAGTGGGGCTGATATTAAGTCCAGAGAATAGTGACAAGAGCAGCTTTATTTGTTTATTTTCTATGGAGCAAAGAAGGTAAGGCACAAACAGAATTGGAGGTAGTACAATCCAAATTCATTTCAGAAGCAGGGACATCTAATGCAGCCAACCATGCTGCCTAGGGAATTCTGGGAGCTGAAGTCCAAAGTTGCTACGGTTGGGAAATACTGAACTCATCTCTTCCATTTACCTGTTTGCTCCTCTGCTGTTTTTTTTCACTTCATACATCTGAAAAAATGGGTACCAAGCAAGAGGAGACTCAGCGCCAGGCTGAGGTATGCTAACATCTACCAAGCTATATTCAACCCTTTTCTCTAGAAATTATGATACAGTTTGGTTAACGGCTCACTTGATGCTGGAACCCATGGACGACTGATTCTGGAAAAGGTAATGACTTACTTTGTTTAAGAAACCTTGGGATAGGGAATAAGAATTTAATTCTGGTGCAGCATCCTTATAGAAGGGCTGTAGTTCTGATCATGAGCAATTAAAATTTAAGTTTCCGAAGACTGTATGGGGGGAGGGGTCATTTGTAATCTCAGAAATATGGCCAAACAGTGCAAACTAGGATATTATAACTTGGTATGTTATCAGTTATAATCAGAGTTTCTATCAGTTCGCCCTGGTTCAGGCGAACCAGTAGCGGCGGCTGCAGGAGGCTCCACCCACCCACCCAGATGTCATCACGGACACTCTGCGCATGTGCAGAAGCGCCACAAGCTCACAGTTCTGAACCAGTAGCGAAGATAAGTGAAAATCACTACTAGTTATAATGTTTGATTATAACATGCCCAACCACATTGAAAGAAAACCAGGTTGTGCAAAGCCGCTATAGACGATGCTGAACTAAATGGAGCAATGATACTGGTAGTCCTTGACTTACAACCACAACTGAGCCCAAAATTTCGGTTGCTAAGCAGTTGTTAAGTGAATTTTGCCCCATTTTACGAACTTTCTTGCCGCATTTGCTAAGTGAATCACTGCAGTTGTTAAATTAGTAATACATTTGTTAAATGAACCTGGCTTCCCCATGGACTTTGCTTGTCCGAAGGTTGCCAAAAGTGATCACATGACCTTGGGACACTGCAACCGTCAGAAATACGAGTCAGTTGCCAAGCGTCTGAATTTTGATCGTGGGGGATTCTGCAATAGTCATTAAGCGTGAAAAACGGTTATGAGTCACTTTTTTCTGTGCTATTGTAACTTTGAACGGTCACTAAACAGATAACTGTAGATCAAGGACTACCTGCATTGATATTTAATAAAAGGAAGGAATTACCAGTTAAAGCAAACAATTAAAAAAAAAAAAAAACCAAGCTGGCTACATTTGTGTATTTGATTTTTAAACAAGAAAAATAAAGCACAAACTTTTCATTCTTCTTAGCAGTTCTGTTTGTTTTCAAAGATACACACTTTGAGTAAATAGCCAGCCTCTATACAGAGCTCAGCTCTGGATTTCCCCGTTTTTTCTGAACTCCAGATCATTGCTCTTGGAACCCACATTTACTATCCCCAAGCAGAAATGCTAATGCCTCTATACTGAAACCAGTAATGGTTTATGGACCTCTGGTATATATATATATATATATATATATTCTTCTTATGCGACATTTGTCAAGCTTCCCAACAATCTTGTGCATTTACTTGGAAAAAATGTCTACTCAACCGGACGTAAAGAAGAAAGAAAGGGAGAAAAATACCAGAAGCATTTTTAAAAATCTGGAAAAAAACCAGAGGCTTCAGATATATTTGTTCCAGTCTTAGGAGGTCTCGCTCTCTCTTCGAACTCCAAAGAAGTAAACATAACCTGCTGATAAAAGAAAGCTGTGTAATTCTAAGCTCAGCTGGCTCAGTCAATTTGACAATCTGACTTTGATGTTCAAGAAGAACATTCAATTGATGTTGAGAAAGCAGAGATCTGTCCCCAAAGGGAGGAACATTTGAAGGAAAAATGCAGCAACTTCCCTTCTTTTGTATAACAAGGAATTCTAGTGGCAAACATATGGATAGGGAGAAGAA
The DNA here is from genome assembly GCA_022577455.1 of Arizona elegans. Taxonomy (NCBI): domain Eukaryota; kingdom Metazoa; phylum Chordata; class Lepidosauria; order Squamata; family Colubridae; genus Arizona; species Arizona elegans. The sequence goes on from JAKOOJ010000003.1 coordinate 119,348,973, forward strand.
TAACACCCAAATTTATGTGGGATTAGATTGGAGGCATATGACTTTCTTGAGTGCATTTGTCCAGTCGGAAGGAAAAACCTGGAGAAACATCTAAGATTAGCTCCTTGACAATGGCAGCTTTACCCTTTGTATCACTTAATCCAGTGGCCCCCAACTTTTTGGGCACCAGGGCCCAGTTTCGTGGAGAGAGGCTTTTCTGAGGACAGGTGTGTGTGTGTGTGTGGCTTTGCATGCTGCCTGCATCTCGCACATACATGAATGGGGCTTTGTTTGTTTGCACAGCCCGATTTCTGGCATGCCGCAGACCAGGGGTTGGGGACCCCAGACTTAATCCTTAACTTAAAAGCAATTCTTAAATCACTTGGTTGATTTGTGTATTTAACAAGTTGAACCACTAAATGTAATGGGAAGAAGAAATACCCTTGAGGAACAGAAGGAAGAGCTGCAACCAAGGTAATGGTCAGATAAAAGAATTCTGAGTCTGGCCAAGAATTGTAATTGTGAGAAAGCATCTCAGACAAGGTTCATGCACGCATGCCTCCTACTGACCAGCTGGTCTTTGGTCTCTGCTGAGCATATGTGGGGGGCAAGGTGCGTGCATGGGGGCTGTACATGCATGTGTTTGGGTGGGGTGTGCATTGCATTTGGGGGGTTCAGGTGCACACATACATGCTTTGAGAACTCAGTCCAGAAAAGGTTAGCCATCACTATCCTATAGCATTGAGATTCATTTGCCACTGTTTTTCTTCTATTTTTTTTTTTAGGTCCGCACACCTTCTGACATATCTAGTCCACAAGCCATTCTAAATGTTCCCTTCCCCTTTGTATTTGAAGAAGGACCACTGATCTGGTTGATTCAGGGCATTATTTCTGAATTCTGGTTAGCCAGTCTATATTTGCCCAAAAACAAATATCCATAAATACAAATATACAAGCAAATTTCAGAACACAGAGTAACTCGGGGGAGGGGGATTGCACTTAAAATGGGAGGAGGATAGTGAGGACCACATTAGGGTAAGATGAAAAATAAGACAAGTCTGAATTTTTGAGCTGAGGGGAGAGTGAGGGTTGAAGGCAGTAGCTGTTGTTTAAACCATTAAGCCTATTTTAGGGCTTACGTATCATTTCCCATCTTTCCCATCACACAATGGTGGGACACTACGGTACAATTTTTGGCAATTTTGGTGAACAAATCATTGAGGGCCAGACCGAAAGGCCTCAGGGTACTTCAGTTTGCCCAACTCTGCACTAATCCAAGATTCTAATGCACATCCAAAATATCTGAAAAAGGGCCCTATTTAGTAAATACTCAACTGCCATGTTCTGAAAGTCAGGGAAACAGCCTACCATGCCTACTAAAGCAGGCATGTCTGCTCTGTCTCTGTGTGGATACTCAAAAGACAATGGTTGCCCAGGAACATACAAGGTTATATTCCAGAATAGCCCAAACTTAGTAAATCAAACCTAGCTAAAGTCATCTGTACCCCTTAAGTAGACCTGGCAGGATGCAACTCCATTGGCGATGCTGCAAAGTCATTTCTATTATTATTCTCTTTCTCTTTAAGCAGTTTGCCAGGAAGATATTAGTCACAGTATGTTTTACATAATGGAAAATAAATATTACAAATGTTTATATTAAACCCTGTCATTACTAGACACCACTCCACACACCCCACCCCACCCCACCCCAAAAAAAAAAGAATCAGAGGAGAGAACCTTTATACCACGCAAGGCAGGAATTCATATCACTAATTCTGATTTTTTCCCCCACATTTCAACATTTAAGAAATTAAGTCTTGGGTTTCCCTGGTATCATGCTTTAACAAGTGACCAATTCTGAATATTTGACCTCAAACTCCTGATATCTTTTAACTACTGGCAGTAACAACTGGGGGTCATGGAAGTTTAAATTCTGTTTACCTACAGATTTAGGAGTTATTTTAACTAACCTTTCCTTATAGTGAAAAAAATGTATATTAATTTCTCTCTCTATGCAAACATACATTTATAAACTCACACACACAGTAATAAACAAACTATCCAAAACTACTGGAAGATTACACTTGTGGCTACCCATAGTACAAAATATTTGTCATTTATATCTTAGATTTTTAAGAGTGTCTATTTTCAGAGACCAGATTTCAATCAGAATAGAACTGGAATGGACCTTGGAGGTCTTCTAGTCTAACTCCTTGCTCAAGCAGAAGACCCTATACTATTTCAAACAGGTTGCTGTCCATTCTCTTCTTAAAGACCTCCAGTGATGAAGCACCCACAACTTCGGAAGGCCAGCTGTTCCACCAGTTAATTGCCCTTACTGTTAGGAAATTTCTCCTTATCTGAGAATGTATAACTGCATTTGTGTTGTGTTTATTTCTGAAGAAAATTAAGCTATTTACATAATAGAGATATCCTTTGATCTGAGTGCTAAAAGGGATTTTGGAATTACAATCAACTGTTTATGAATTGTAATGGGTGAAATATAAGAAGCTGACTTACGTCACTTCTAAATTGATGTGTTTTGCATATCCCTACTTAGTCTGGTCTTTTGAATTTATGATACTAGATACAGTAGATAGGAACATGGTCTCTCTAATACAAATCACTCCCCCGCAGTTGATATCAGACCTCTTAAGTGGAGTAGACAAGAATGAACCTTGGAATTTCTGAATGCAAAATGTATCTTTTCCTGTTGAACTATATGGGGTATCTAAGCTTTGCTAAAATAGTTTGCAAAAAAAGCAAACTGGGATTGATTCAATGACATTCAAACTTGCTCTGTCAAGTCCGACTTATCTTTTATAAATGGGATACCACTGAGTATTTTTATAAAGGCCAATGTCCTGTTATATAAATACAGCTTTTTTTCTGGAGAGTTACCAATTTTTAAGGGAGCATGCTCTAATTACTTTGTTTATTAGATGTGCAGTAGAATTTATGAATCAGATTCAGCCACCAAATTGATAGTACTAACCTCCATCCACAGCCAGGCCAAGTACATGCAAATGGTTTTTCCCCTGTGTGCCTTCTTAGATGGGCTTTCAAATGGCTGCTTTTAGTGTACATCTTGGTACATCCAGGAAAAGTACATTTGTGCATTTTAATGAGTTCTGCTGCAGGATTCTTTTGAAACTTTTGACCCATGATGACTCCAGTTTGACCCTGGATTGTACCTCCTGGACCAATAGGTTTTGCAGCTATCGGAACTGGAGCTATGCGGACAAATTTGGAAGATGAGTTCAAGTTGGATGATTGAACAAGTTGTGGCACCAGTGCAAAAGTTTGCCCTTGGATGTTGACCAAGAGCTGTGCAATTTTAATGTTTTCTTGCACTGATCCTTGTGAACTAGGGCTCACATCTGACGGTTGCTTAACCTGAACTGGCTGAATCTGGAGCATGACTGGTATCCCTCCATCAAGGGACACTGCTCCGTTAGATGTATGGCTGCCTTCCATTGCACCATCTGATTGTTCATTTTTACTGTCTTTTAAAGTAACACTTGGTACCATCTGGTCTTTTTGCTGTATGGAAGCTACAGTGATTTGGCTGCAAGCTCTCATGTCTTTGGTCTCACTCTTAGGTCCTTCTTTGAGATCAAGCTCCATGTTTTCTTCCAAAAACTCCTCTATCTCCTCAAGGGTAGGCTGGAATGGTCCGGAATCTTCCATCTCCACTGTGAACTCTGGAATTCTAAAATTCTCCTCCTTCACAATGGGCTGAAGTCTCCTTTTATCCCACCAAGAAGCATGGCCATTCCCCAGAGATGCCTGGGACAGCAAGTAGTCTAAGATACTGTCCTGATTCTCAGCACTTGATGAACTCCCATAGCTGGAGCCTAGAACCTGTGAATCTGGGCTCGAACAAGAACAAAAACTTGAGGAATCGCTGTCATCTTCAGACACTGGGGAAGGCAGCATTTGGTATGACCTCCCAACAGCTGTCATGTCCCCAAAGTATCCAATTGAGGGCCTGGTGGATGAGAAAGATTCATCCGCAGGAAGCAAGTGATCCACCATTCCTGGATAATCTCTTTAGGCGTGTCCCACCAGCATGTATCAAATGAGTGAAAACCTGAATGTGGGAAACACAAACATTGACAGTCAGAAACCAGAAGTAATTGTTCATCCCAACACGCTGAAACCGTATAGTTTGATTTAGAATGCTTACGGAGTGCAGCACATGTTGCTACATGTTTTGATCTAGTTTGTATCACCCAAGAGGATTTCTTGAGTGCTTGAAGGCTTTCTTCAAGATTGCACCGCATGCTTACAAAAGAATTATCTCCCCAAACCATTTCATAACTATACATTAATAACTGTAGATTTAGAGTCAGCTTTCTTTTCAAACGTTTGCTGGCAAAAAGATAAAGAGTTCTATATTTGTAGCCATTAATCCTACAAATAAAGTTAAAGAATACGCAGAGGGAACAAAAAAAAAAAAAAAAAAAGAATACAGTGTTTTTCTCCCATCCCTGAATTTCTTTATAAAATAGAGCATTTATCCCCAAGGAAGCTGTTTTCTATCCGCTGCAATTTTTATTCTTTCACATATACAAATATAAGCTAATTACTGTGTAAAAGCAAGGTTCAAAATCGCAGGAGCTAAAAATATTGGCTGGTCTTCAAGAGCAAATAAACCATAGCAATTTTCCTTCCTTAGATTAATGAATCAAGCTTTTAGCATTAATATCTTCAGTGCTGGTCCTTATAAGGTTTTGAATCAAGCAGGATTCCTCAGTTACCATATTTCTAGAGGTAGAATCCATTTTTTTTTTTTTTTGCTGTGCCAGCTCTCCTCTCCAATAAATAAGTAAAGATTATGAACAACAACAACAAAAAAATACATTCATTTTTTTTTTACTCTCCTTTGCAACATTTGGCCCGACTACAAGGTCATTGTTAAATGGTGCTGCTGCTCAATGCCTGCATTACTGAATATTTATCATTTGCAAACACTGCCGTAGAATGATCAAAACCACATTCCATTTCTAAATTTGGTTTAGAATTAGTCCTTCATTCAGGTTTTAGATTTCAAAGCCTTGCAACCAATCCAGTCAGCTGGGTGCTGCCATCCATCAATTCATTCAACTTCAGCATCTCTACAAAGCCCAGCGTTCAAAGGAGGGGAAAAAATCACTCACAGACATCCATTCTACTCATCAAAGCAGAATTCATAAACAGGCGTTTGTTACGTTCAGATGGAAGCATAAGCTGAAAAATGTCTCTAACCAACCCTTTCCCAGGTTTTCATCCTAGTCAACTTTGAACTGGTTAAACTACTCCAGACTCTATTGCAGAAAATACAACTTCAGCAATAGAGTGGTCAATGCCTGGAATGCACTACCAGACTCTGTGGTCTCATCCTCAAACCCCCAAAACTTTAACCTAAAACTGTCTACTGTTGACCTCACCCCATTCCTAAGAGGTCTGTAAGGGGCATGCATAAGAGCACCAGCGTTCCTACTGTCCCTGTCCTACTGTTCCCTTTAATGATATTCATTTTATGTATTTAATTCATAGTTATACTTATATATATTATCTAATATATACTCGACAAAACAAATAAATCTTCAAAGAATAAACAAACAAACAAAGGATTTTATGAACACACTGAAGAATATACATGTTTTTATGGAAGCTATGATGGTTGTAGAGGGAAGTTATTGGGTCTGCATTTGCAAGGCATGCAGGGAGACAGACAAGAGTTAGAGAAGTTGTATTGTAATAAAAGCCTGTAGTCTACCCTAAAAGAAAAAGAAAATCTGAAAGTTTGCATTATTTTTTAACCTGGTCTTCTACTATTGCTGCTATGACTACTTGTCGTCCAAGGAAAGGAAAATCATATTCACATAAATGATACAATTTATTCTGCATTCTTAACTTCCCAATCTTTGCTTCATCCCATTTGAAGGAAACACATAGAAGATAAATGAGTAATTTAGCAAGAGGTATTTTTCACTTACTCCCTCAGGAGCCATCTGCTAACATTCCACAGAGCATCCAACAGAGTACAAGTACATTTCTCTGAGAAAGAGCAGGGATAGTTTGGAAGAAAAAGCACTAATCGGCCTGCCACTGCACACTTTAAACACAAATGCCAGGCTTCTCTTTTGTTTAACAGACAACATTTATGAAGTGCTCACCAGTGATGGGTTGCCCCCGGTTCATACCGGTTTGCAAGAACCAGTAATAAAACTGGTAGGAGGCTCCGCCCACCGACCCCGGCACACGGTCCCATTGCGAACCGGTAGTAAAGGTAAGTAGAACCCACCCCTGGTGCTCACATATATAGAATAGCAGGAAGCTCAAGCAAAAGTTAGAGCCCATGTTGTGTGACTAGCCCAGAAAAAGTTTGAACAGCAAAATTAATTCCTCACAACACTGATTTGAATGTTTAGAGCCAAAGCAAGCCAGTTACATTGGCAGCAAATACTTCAAAATTTTCTCCTTGGTTCCACAAATATCTCATAATCCTAGATGTGTCTCACTCAGACAGAAGTCTTTTGGGACCGATTCCCAGTATATATACATTGGATTGCAGCTTTAATCCGTGTACTCACTAAATTTAATTAGCCTAAGCTTTAGTTAAATCACTACTATGGCAAATGTTCTATTTGCATGTTTGGAACTAGGAGAATATTTGTATATTTGTTCAGGCTGTTTGATGCTGGTATATTGGCATTCCCATAACACTGTACCCGGTAATAATCAATTTGAATGCTTTTTTAAAAATCTACCATTGAATTTATATTGAACTGAATAATTCATTCTTTGACAAGTAGATGACTAGGTAGGCAAGTATTGCATCAATTTATAAAAACTGGTACTTGAATTTACTCAAGAAAGAAAAGCCAGGTCTACCAATACACTTGAACAAGCCCGCAAATTGGATATACGAATATCTTTCTCCCTCTAGGAAATTTGATTTGTGTAAAATGCAAAAAAAGCCACAACGATTGCAAGTGATAGAACTGGAAGTTTCAGTTTTATGCACCGTTGTTCTTCTGACCATTTCTGGTCAGTTGAAGATGAAACTCTTCCAATACTTTGGGCACACTGGCTTTTCCAGAAACATATTTAGCCAAACAAATCAGAACTTGAGAAGAGATGTGTTCTCTGCTTTTAGTTAAAGTGATTTAAGTGAATCCAGAGAGACCCAAGTTCAAATCATACCAGAAAGCTATTCTACTCCACTCATAAAGAGCCCAGCAAATTGCTTTGCTTTTTCTTTTAGGAAAGGTAGAACTATTTTACTTGGGCAGCAGGGAGAGGGAGTTCAACATTTTTATTTCTGCTTTTTTGAAGCTGCAATTTTCTGGACTGGAACTGTTTGTAATATCCTGATGCTTTTGGACTGTGCTTTTAAAAATTATGTAATTATTATTTATGGGATAAATTCTTTCTGATCATTCCAGTAGTATGTTACACAGGGTAGCCAAAAATAAAATTAAAATAATTAAACAGAAAATATACTCTAAAATATACTACAGTAAAATATATTGGATGTCTTCCTTTTTATATTAACATTAATTCCCTTTCTGCAGGGGACACAATATTTATAAACAAATAAGTAACTATTATACAGCATCACCGTTTGGCCTAGTTCCAAGGCTGCAATCGGACCTAGGATTAGGCAGCACACTCATATCCAAGGTTAGAAGTGCCATTCAGCCTCTTCGTGGAGCAGATCTGATGTCATGAAAAGACAAGAAATTGCTTATTGGCAACGAGAATGATAATTGCATTGACGCTATCAAGGAAGGATGGGCTGCTGGTGGGATTTTAGTCTTGTAAGTTTTTCCCTTTGACCATTAGGGAGTGATGTGTAGCTCTACCCAAGGGAATAAACTAACTTGGGTCCTTGGGATAACTCCTTACTTACGTTTTGTGGGCATATGAAGTGACACATATATTTTGTCAAAACTGGAATAGGGCAAGCCAAGCCAAAATCCCCAAATGTTTAGCGAATGTATAACTGGGCAATATTTTCCCAACTTTAATCTTCTCAGCTCCAAATATTTAAATAGCAATAGCAATAGCACTTATATACCACTTTATAGTGCTTTACAGCCCTCTCTAAGCAGTTTTAGAGTCAGCACATTGCCCCCAACAATCTGGGTCCTCATTTTACCAACCTCAGAAGGATGGAAGGCTTAGTCAACTTTGAAACTGCTGGCAGTCGTGATCAGCAGAAGTAGCCTGCAGTACTGCATTCCAACCACTACACCACTGCGGTCCATAGGAGCATTTCTTCTTCATATTTTACTGAGACTATTCTACCCAGAGCTAGAGACTCCTACAGCATAATTCTCTCCATTTCTAAATAGAAGGATTGAATTAGAAGGCTAAAAAGCAAGGTTAAACGGGTTGTGACTTTAAGCCCCCTGTTTTGTATTGTGATCACTGGATCTACTGTAGGAAACAATAGACATTCAAACTGCCATGCAACCAATGAAGAGATGTACACTGGAGAAGGGAAGTATCTATGCCCATAAAAAATGCAGAGCTCAGCAGAAGAGTAGAGAAAGCAAAGAAGATAGAAAGTTCCTTTGTAAAATTTTAAGCTTCCTCAACTGGGTGCCTCCAGATGTTTTGGCTTCATCTTCTTACACTGGTTGGCATGTCCAACACATCTAAAGAAATCCTAGCTGGAGAAGGAGTTCCCTTCTCTCATTTAAAATAGAATCAAGAATGATAGCGAAGTTCAGCGTTTCTGAAGAATGTGATATTAGCAAGATATATGAGAGGGCAGATGGAATACTAGCCGAGACTCTGAATGAAAAGTATGCTTTCTAATTAAAGCTCAGCTCTTCTTCGTCTTTCGTTTACCATATCAGCGGGAGCCCCCAGGACTATCTTGCTCTAGAAACACAAACTTAGGGTAAACATACTACTCTATGATGCAGAGTTTAGTAAAAGGATGCAGGGCTTTAAGCCACTTCCCTTTCCCATCAAAGCAGTCATTTAGTGCAGGTTCAATTCTGGATACTGCGGGAATGCAAATGCAAGTTGTATGTAAACTGTGAAAAGGTAAATAGATGACTTTGTATATCTTGGTAGTATGTTTACTAAAAAAAAATAAAAAAAAGTAGACAAAAATGTAAATGCTGAAGGAAAAGCTGTGAATAATATGTGATCTCTTGCAAAGCACAAATGCTTGTTGGGAAAAAAATGGAGGTGGTTGTATATAAGGAGGATACTCCTGCTTAGTTTGTAAGAGGGAAGTGAGAATTCAAAATGACAGGAGAAATTTAAAAGTAATCTGAAGACAATGAAAATGGAATATCAAAGAAATGCATGTCGTAAAGCAAGAAGATATAGGATCAAGAATGAAGGGGTAATTGAACACCAGAAATCAGTGGCCAATGGTAAAGAAGTATGTTGAGGTTGTTTGTCATATAAGGAAAATGAACAATGATCAATTGAAAAATATGAAGAAAAAGCGAATGGAGAGAAAGAGAGAGACCAAGAAAACTGTGGTTGTATGGAGTTGATAATATCCTCAGAAACAGTGAGATGAGGAGACCAAAGAGAAAAGGCAATATACAAAATGCTGCATAGATACAGAAACCAGAATGGTTTCTATGGATAGAAACATAAGAGATAGTACACAAGAGTTGTTGGTGTAAAATAGATTTAGCTGTTTGTTTTTCTGTTTCTTATCTATGGTTTTAATATTTGTCTTATTATTTCTTATTCCTTCGTTGCACTTTCCATATTTACCAGAAAAAGGAACAATACAATGACTATGTTTATAAAGTGAGCAAATGTCTTCTTTGATTTGAAGAAAATCTCCAAACCTAATAAGAGATAATATGGTAATTCTAGGCATAGGCGAGAATCTGTATTTTCGTTTATTGAAATCTGCTCTCTCGCCAATTGAAACTGGTTCTGGTTTAATAGAGAATAGATTCCTCTCTTGCTGTGACTGAAAAGGAGCCATGTCTAAGGAAAAACTGATTTCTCTACTCATAATAGCCTTGAAGTTTCTGCTGGGTTGTTATTCGATGTTGCTTTCACACCAACCTTAAGACAAGCTTAGGAAGACAAACGTTACTCTGTTCCAAAGAACAGTTGTCAGTTTAGGTCAGCAACTAAATATTAAAAGGACAGGAATTGTATGGCTGCATTTTGGACTCGACATTCAGAGAAGAATGTAGAAAGCTATGCAAAAACTGATCTGCTTGTCATTCTAGGAGGAGCTGGGAGCATTACAAGGGAATGCTATGTCACTGCAAGCATCATTAGCTTATTTGGTGTTTTTTAAGCAGCTGTGGATATGCTGACAACTGCATTCTAGAGCTGCCAACATCTCTTTTCTCTTTGATGCAAAACAATCCCATAAATCTTTGCTTTCCTGACAGGACCAATTGCGCAGATATAATGTGTAGATACTTGTTTACATTTGGTATAACCCAGAGTGGAGCGTAAGCGTATGTACTTTCTACATTGGTCTTTGCCCAAATTCACTGGAATGCTGTGGCTCAGAAATTCCAAGAAACTCAGAACATAACATACCATTGCCACTGTTTTTATATAGGGAAAACATTAATCCAGAAGCTAGTATGCTCCAGCAGTCAGTGTTGGACTTGTTTGGATTGGAGAAATTTGAGCTCTAGACTCTGCTTCCCCATCCTGGTTCACGTTTTCTCTCCAGGTTTAAAATTAAAAAAAAAAGGTTTATGTATTTATAATCCCACCTTCATTATCTTAATAAATAATTCAAGGAAGCTAACATACCTCTTCCTATTTTCCCCACAACAACAATCCCTGTCAGGTGAATTGTGTTGAGAGAGAGGGACTGGCCCTAAGTTACTCCCCTATCTTTCATGCCTAAATTGGGACTAGAAGTCACAGTCTCCTGCTTTCTAACCTGGAAAGGGACAACTTGCCCTGGCAAATCATCATTGCCAGTTCGCCACAGGACAATTCACTGTGGCCAGCTTGCCGTGGGACAACTTGCTGTGGGATAATTCAACGATTATATTTAATTATTTTTTTAAAAAAATAATTATTATTTTAATTTTTGTCATGCACATTTCATTTTTGTCCTCATTTTGTCATCCTTTCTTTAATGACATGTTTCCGCCATTTCTTTGATATTATGTCACTTTTGTCCTACAGCAGGTGGTCCTGCGGAGAGTTGGCCATAGCAAATTGTCTTGTGGCGAGTTGGATGTGGTGAGTTGGCTGTTAAACAAAACAGCCAATGACGCTGACTCGAGATTATGGGCTCGGTGGCCCAGTCCCACAAACAACACTAGGTTAAAGAAAATAGCATTGATTAGTGTTCCTTCTGCCACTGATGCACATGTGCCATTCAGGCACCCAACCATCTGCACATTAGGCTGCCTTGAAAATGGGTCCTATTCGTGTACAGAGGTATACTTATAAGGAATTTCTTTGTAGAGGCAATTCTGGGTCTATCAGAATATACCTTTTTAATATTCCAGGAATGCACAGTCTGAATTTATTTGTATACTTAGCTGGTGACAGAGGGGAGAGCCAATGGAGGGGCCAATCAATGATTTCTGCATTCTTGGGGTAGATGAACTACGCTTGATGCTTAAAAGCAGTCAAAAGAAGCAAGAAGCAATGCAATGCAAGTACACAATTACGTATTCATTACTTCTTCTTATATTATATAGAGACACTGAGTAAAGTATTACGTTGGGAATAATTGTCCTCCACAATTAATCCTTGATGCTTTAGATTCTATTGGAAGTCCCTCCCTAGGTGTAGCCATACATGTGCACATACCAGAGGCCAAGTTTATGAACACAATGCACTTCTCAGATTTTTTTTTTAGTATACAGGTAGTCCTCGACTTTCAAGAGTTCATTTAGTGACCATTCAAAGTTCAACGGCACTGAAAAAGTGACTTATGACCGTTTTTCACCCTTACAGCATCCCCATGGTCATCTGATCAAGATTCAGACACTTGGCAATTGATTCATATTTATGACGGTTGCAGTGTCCCAGGGCCACGTGCTTACCTTTTGCGACCTTCTGACAAGCAAAATCAATGGAGAAGCCAGATTCGCTTAACAACCGTTACTAATTTAACAACTACAGTGATTCACTTAACAATTTTGGCAAGAAAGGTTGTAAAATGGGGCAAAATTCACTTAACAAATGTCTCTCTTAACAACATAAATTTTGGGCTCAATTGTGGTCATAAGTCAAGGACTACTTGCACAAACCTGCTCACTCTATCATTTCTTTTCCTTTTACAACGAGAAGCACTGTGCTCTTGATTATCCTCACATTGTAAGGTTTGATAGCTCTGCCAAAAAACAAAAATCTCCAGATGATAATCTAGAATACAACATAGAAGAGGAACTCAGTTCCGATCCCCAAAAATGAAACTAGAGTTTATACTACAGGTATTTTGAGCAAGGCATACAATAATCCAGTGTTAGGTACTGATGTAACCCAAGGCAGGGCAGCAAATCTGGAGTGCTCTTGCGTGATCAATAACTCCATATGACAGAGCGATGGAGAAATTGCGACAGACTCAAATTCATTCACTGAACTTTGTGGTTAACCAGAGATTTCACACTCTCAGTCTGTATGATCCAACACTCTAGAGACAAACTTGGGCACTGTTCAACTTGGTGAATATCATATGAACATTTTTAAAAGATGCATTTGAATCTGAATCATACAGTATGTCCTGCTGTTCATGCTGGGACAAGAATAAATGAGTGAGTGAGTGAGTGAGTGAGTGAGTGAGTGAATGAATGAATGAATGAATCAAATGTATACTATGTAGTATCTCCTAATAAAAGCCTTTGCTGTCTCCTTTTAGGAAGTGTAAATATATAGCTGCAAGAAAGGCTTTCCAGTTTAGGAAAGACTCAGGTCTTTCAGAACTGTTAATTTTGGCTGGTCGCATGTTTTACAGCAGGGGTCCCCAACCCCCAGACCATGGATCGATACCAGTCCATGGTCTGTTAGGAACCGGGCCGCACAGCTGGAGGTGAACAGCAGGTGAGCGAAACTGTGCACATGAAGGATCTAGATTGCACCCCCTCTCCTCCCCCGCTCCTGGGTTTGTGGAAAAACTGTCTTCCACAAAACCTGTCTCTAGTGCCAAAAAGATTGGGGACTGCTGTTTTACAAAAACAAACGTTTAGTAGCATCAGACAATAATTTCCATGTGTTAATTCATTACTCCATGCATCCGATGAAGTGAACTTATGAAATGCCTTATAACAAAATGTATTGCTGCAATTGAAAAAAAAATGCTACTAGACCCCAATTTTCACTACCACAGACTAACGTGGCCCTTCTACAATGTCTACATAAGGCTGTGTCCCTATATAACATGGTAACAACTGGACATGATACCATCTGCTTAATTTTTTCAAGGAGAAGAATTATTTTATATATCTCACGGCCACTGAAAACATTGCAAGGATGTTCTACAGGCCTCTTAGAAGAAGGTTTCAATATTAAAGGATGGGTTCCCACCCTTTTTCCTCCCTCTTCAAGCACTATTTCAGTCCCTTTACTGCCCACCACAGGTCATTTCCTAAGATTATTGCATCATTTTGCACTTTGTAATTTATAGCACATAACCTGTCACACTTGGCTAGATGGGCAGTAAGGTAGGAGTTCCGATTCTTAAAGCAAAAGAACCATTAGGACACAGGGATTCAAGTTCAAAGCAGTTGCCAAGCTTGTTTTATAATTTTCAGGATTTCCTAGCTTTATCTATACTTCTGCTAGGAATGGGACATGGCTGGGAAGTAAGGGACTGAGATCCCTTTCCTTGCCTGAAGTTAATTGGCTTGAAAATATATCCATTCCTTTATTCTTTTCTGAAGATTTTGCTTTATGTGTACCAAAATTTATAAGCTTTAATTTGCAGCTCTGGCCAAACTACCTGAGGTTTGGTCATTCATGCTGGTCACACACACATGCAGTCCTGAATCTGCCTATATGCTCATCTATCCAGCTGGCAATGGAGGAAGGCTCTGAGATTCATTGCAATGAGGAAGAAAAGAAGGGAGAAGAGATGGAGGACAGCTGTATGAAATTACACTGCAGTTTAGGCAAATGTTTTTTAAAACCCGGCCTCAGCTTTACACAGCAGGTATTAAAGAAAGGGGCTGAACTCAGTTTCTCTGGTGCTATTCTTTCTTCCCCACTCCCTTCCTTTGGACTCTGAAGTTTGGAATGACCGAAAGTAACCCAGCAGCCATTTCTCTCTCTCTCTCTCTCTCCCCCTCCCCCCACCCTCTCTTTTTCAGCATTATCACAACAGCCAAAACAGAACAGAACGCGCAGCTGCCTCCTCCTGTTCCTGCTCTAGGTTACTTTCTCACCATTACCTTCCAAACGGAGTCTGGTACACAGTCACACACACACACCTTTTCCAGTTCTGCTAGGGAAAAAGATACTAAATGTTTCTGCCGCAGCCATTGGAAACATCATCACATCTCCAAAGGTAAAAATGATGTAAGCCACAAAGTTTCCACAGCAAAAAATGTTGCAAGGACGAAGGGAAATCTCCCTGCAATTCAGAACAAGGACACATTGAGTGCTCTCTAGCCAGGTGCAAAGAGACCTTCTCCAAACTGCTGCCCTCTGAATATGCGGATTACACCTTGTTCCAATCCTTGGCCAATGGCCATACTGGCCAGGATGAAGATACAAAACTGTATGTGGAAGGGCAAGACTGCAGAAGAGGCAGGAGAGGGGGACAAAAATAAGTCTTTGCCTTGGCAACATTTGTGAAAAATAATAGGAGTTGGGTTTTCCCCTACATTCTTGAAAACTATCTCACTGACATGAGGAATAATAAATGGGTGGTTTTTGGATGGTATTGTATAGTATATAAAGCTTTCTCTTTCATGCGCGTTTGCGCAAACACACACATGAAATGAACAGCTTCCAAATAGGAAACAATCCTCTACTTTCTCCAGAAAATTTATCAAAAAAAAAAAAACTCTTTGGAGAATAACTTTGGGTTATTGGCTATACCCAGTCCTCAAAACAGGATTTGAGGTATGCTCTATGGTAAAGAGACAGCTCTAACCATTAGTCCTATTATTAGCTCCCAAAAAAAGGATTTTTTTCCTGGGCAAGTGAACAGTATTGATGGCAGATTGAAAACTTTCAAATCCCATAGCAGGTCGTATCAAAAAGACCTTCCATATAACTCTGCATTGCTACTATCATTACTACAAATCCATCCATTTAAACATTACAATGTCACAACTGGTTAGTTGCTTCTTAAGACTTAACCCAGCAATTTCTGCGTTTTTATGGTTGGCATGGGCCAGCCTTCCTCAAAAGAAGACACCCAACAGATATCTTCACTTCCCATCATTTGCAGCCCCCAGCAGCCCTAGTGCTGGCAGGAATGATGGGAGATGTAGTCAAACACCTTCATACGGCTTCCATATTCAGCGCTACCAAAAGCACCAATTAATTTCTCTCTGCTCTGCTCATGCACGCTGCCTGCAGCCTGCGTTTCTGTAGCCCTCCAGGGGATATTGAAGAAAGGGGGTGGGGGGGGTGTTAAAAAATATTTTTAAAAAGGACAGCAGCCCAGCTTTGACATCAAGCAGAACCTCTTCTGAGCTGCTTTTAAGTCCAAAAGGGAACCAAAAGGCCAGGGAGCATTTTGCACACAACAGCACAAAGTGTCAGATCTGAGACCTTGGCAGGTGGCATTGAAAACCGGCCTTCTCACGTCCTGGGTTAACAGAAGAAATGGAAAAGTACCTGCCTGTTTATTTGCTGCCGAAGGGGAGGCGACAGTCACCGCACCGAGCTCCGGCACAGCGACTCCCAGAGTTTTACTCCCGCCTTGACGAAAACGAGTTTTCTCTAGCAAAAAGCTCTGCCTAAAACATATGGTGGGAAATCGTCTTTTTTTTTTTTTGCTCATTCTTCGGAACTTGGGCGCTCCGATCGATCGGAGAGTCATCGGCGCGTTCAGAGGGCGGATCGTGTCCTTCAAAGGGGGCTCCTCCGTCATCTCTCCCACCTACCCCCCTCCCCGTTCCCCTCCTTTATGACAAACAACTTCGCGCGCAGAGAAAGCCGTCTTGGCCTCCATGTCCTGGAGCAAAGGCGGATTTTCGCCCGTCCTTCTTCCGTCCACTTATTTAGCATCCCGAAAACCAGAGTCTCCGTCCTCCCCCCCACTCCCCACCAGAGGCCGGCTAACCGATCGGCCCCGCTCCTCTCCAATGACCCGGGAGATCGGCGAGTAGCCCGTTTCCTTCCCGCGTAACGCGGCTTGCACACACTGTGCTCACACACACACGCACGCGGGTCGGATTCCTTCACTACAGCCGCCCGTTTCTTTCTTTTTCTTTCTTTCTTTCTCGCCTTTTTCTTCTTCTTCTTCTTCCCCTTTGCGGGGTTCCTCTTCTCCCTCGCCACCCGTCGACCCCGTCCTCTCTCTCTCTTCAGCCGCGCCCTCCCATTGCGTGAAGAGGCGGGATCGTGTCCTTTCCTCCTTACCTGAACTTTCTGTGTTTCTCGACCCCCGGAATGCGGGCGAGTCTGGAAAGGGGGGGGGGTGAGGCAAAGAAACACCCCGCCAAACTTTAAATTACCCCCAAAGCAACGGAGAAAAAAGATCCCGACCGGCAGCCACTCCTCCTGGCATTTAAGGGGAGAGGGGGGGAGATGAGGAAAAAAAAATGCGGCTATTTTTCTTTTTTAAAAAAACCCAACGTTTCCCCCAAGAAGATTGACAGGATGGCAAACGTCGTTCCTGGCAGTCGCCAACAGGCGAAGGGAGTCCCGACGTGCGGCCAGCAGTCCAGAGGGTGATGTGTCCTTTAGCTCTCCTCGCGTAGTACTATATCCCCGTCACATGACTGCCGGGGAGGTTATCACAGTAAAAGCAGGGGAAGGCTTGAAGGAGGCTCGACCCAAACTGGCGGTCTGATTGGCTAAGGAAAAGTCGAGGGGCGGCGCCAGAGATTTTGTCGTCAATGGAAGCCTCTGGCACGCTGGCGCTCTCTTTGCCAGCCCGCTCAGCCAGCGGTGGCTTCTTTCCGTGCTGTTTCTCAGCCACGAACGAAAAGATTCCTGCCTCCTCGCAAAGTGGAAATCTCCCAGCCTTCTAGACAGGATTCCCCCATTTTTTTTGTTTTCCCTTGATGGAAATCACGTGGGCAGCTCTGACAATGGTCGGACCTTGCCTGGGGTTTTCAAGGATGCCCTTCCTAGAAGAGCACAAATGGTTGTGAGACCCTGGTCATGAAGTTGGGCCAGTGGTGAAATCCAAATCTGTTTACTACCGGTTCTGTGGGCGTGGCTTGGCTTGGTGGGTGTGGCTTGGTGGGCGTGGCAGGGGAAGGATATTGCAAAATCCCCATTCCCACCCCACTCTGGGGCCAGCCAGAGGTGGCATTTGTCGGTTCTCTGAACTACTCCAAATTTCTGCTACCGGTTCTCCAGAACCTGTCAGAACCTGCTGGATTTCACCCCTGAATTGGGCCCTAGGAATTAGTTCAATTTCAAATGTTCAAATCTTTATTGGCAGCACACAACATATGTACAATGAGATTGGTTGAGCAAAAAGTTGGGATTGTTGCTGTTGTGCCATCCTTTCTTGCTTCATAGCAACCTCCCTATCTGGACTCCTTGACTCCGTTTCTGGGCTAGCTGTAGAGTTCCCTAGAACTCTATGGTTATGCGGGACTTTACTCTGCCTTCCCGAGAACTAGGGTGAAGTGGTTTGGGAGTTCATGGCTTCCATGACAGCTGAGAATCCACACCAGAGCCCATCTTAGGACACTGGTCACTTTCTGATTTTGATGTCCCTTGTCAAAAGCAGTGGCAATATGATTGAAAATTGGGGGAGCTTTCCAACCGTTGTAATGGTTGAATCATGCTTCATTTCTATAGGATTCTTTAGAGCCACTATCCACCACAGGGAGGCTGGATTCATTAGAGTGGTTTTCCCCTGGCAACTACTGGACTTGATGAGGTCTATGGGGAACTGGGAGTTGTCCCATTGGTCTGTTGCGCAGAACTTTGAAACCTCGATTGCCTCTTGGAATAAGGGGATAGCTGAGGCCTTGGATAGAATTGTGCTTATGCAATCTCCCTCCTCTGGTGAAGCCTGACACTCCCTATGGGGTATGGAGGCACTGGGCTAGATAAAACAGAAGAAGAGGCATCTAAGCATTGCTGGCATTCCACAAAGGGCAAATTTGACCAAACACAAATTAGAGCCACTATTAAGGCCTACTTCTGACCTCATTGCATCCTCTTACAGAGATGTGCAGAGGAATTTGCACACCTTCTGTTGGATAAAGTCACTCAGATTTGTTCCAGAACGGACACTGCACTTGTCAAAGGCCCAGAGGAGATGAGTGGGTTAAGACAGGTGTGTCTTGCCCAGTTATTTGGGACTTATTTGAACCTGTTGAACCTGAAAAAGTGGACAAAATCCTCAGAACTATGGGCTCAGCCACCTACTCTTTAGATTCCTCCTAGCTTATTAAAGTGTGTGTTTGTGTTTTGTGTGAGTGGATTCTGGCAATTCTTTGGGTGGTGGGGTTGTTTCTTTACCTCCTAAGGAGGCCTTGGTTTGCCCCTTCCTCAAGGAGACCTCATTAGATCCTTCCATACTGAGCAATCTCACCTCCCTCTTTCTAGTGGAAGATGGTAGAGAACAATCGCTTCAGAGGGACCTGGCTGAAGTGGATTATTTGGTTCCTTTTCAGTCAGGATTCAGATCCAGATGTGAGATGGAAATGGCATTCGTCATGCTTTTGGATTCCCACGAATGAGATGGGACTGTGCATCCATATTTGCCTTACTTGACCTCATTTGTAGCTTTTTACACTAATCACCATGGTAACCATCTAGATCAGTATAGAGGACTGGGGGTGGGTGGTACTATGTTGTGCTGGCTAGGCTCTTCAGGGCAGATTCCAGTTGGTGATGATTGGTAGGAGAGTCCCGTCCTCAGTCCTTATTATGTGGGGTGCCTCAGGGTTCACAACAGATATTTTGGGCTCAATTGTGGTCATAAGTCGAGGACTACAAACTTTATTTAAGTTTGAGAAGACGTATTTCTTCATAAATTTCTGACTGCTCCTCCTCTCCACCGACCCGTACATAGCATGCTATGGTAAACAATGTGACTGAGATATCACAGAGTTAGGCAACCTAGTGCTTCAGCAGCTTTGGACTACAACTGCCATAATCTTTTATCATTGGCCATGCAGATTACAGTTGATAGAAATTGTCATCTAAAATGCTAAGAGCAGTGTTTCCTAAATGCCACATTCCCCTAGAATTGGAAATAATTATTCCATTTTATTCTGCTTCTCTTTAGTTAACAGCCCCCCACCAATACTGTATCCAGTTCAAGGGTCCATATTTTTAAAAGATTCAAAGAAAGAGAAACACAGAATGTTGTCCAGAAGACTATTTTGTCATGCAACACTGAAACAATACCCCAAATCTTTTTTTCATTGCCTTTGCCCTCATGGTGTTGCCTTCATCTGAAGCTCACCACATACCTGAGGCAAATTTAAGATACGTTCAGCTGTTCTGGTCTTAAAATAGCATTTTCCTTTCTATCCCACTTTCCCAGCTATTCTGTTGGTGAGGCAGCCTGGTGACTCTAACATGTAGGTCAGCCTAGCTCCTATTTAGGTTAGTGCAGGCAGCTCCCTCCCCGCTTGGTTAATTGGGCAAACCCCCCATATGATATATGTCTGAAATAAACTTGCCAGTCTATCTATCCTTTAAAGCCCACATTCTCCTCAGCTCTAACTCCATCCCACATTAAAAAGGGGTGCTTCATCACTGGAGGCTTTTAAGAAGAGACTGGACAGTCACTTCTCTGGATCTCCTGCTTGAGCAAGGGGTTGGACTACAAGACCTCCAAGGTTCCTTCCAACTCTGTTATTTTGAGTAATAGGACTGCTGACAATGGTGATATTTGGCAGGAAGAGAGCAAAACAAAAACCTTGAAATTCATCAATCTCATGCAGGAAAGGGATTGGCAATAGGGAGAACAAATTTTATATCCATATGGTTTTCTGGTGCTCAGAAAATGGGTGATAGCTCTGAAGAACAGTTCTGTGAAGGAGTTGACATGTGGAATCTGAGAAGATTGAGGGAGCAAATGGTAGCACTTCTCAAATATCTGAAAAGTTGTCACATGAGAGGTCAAGACTTACTTTCTTGTCTTCAGAATGCACAACACGGAGTAAAGGATTTAGATACACGAAATTCCAACTGAATGATAGAAAAAACTGTTGAGAGTGGAACCCAGAAAGGTGGGAACTTCTCTGTAGGTGTTCAGCAGAGGTTAGGCTGCCATCTGTTGGGGATGCTTTAATCTCAAAAGCCATCATACATCTACACATAGCTTAAAACTAGACAAGTGTTCAAACTGTCAACACTTAAAAGAGTCTGGGAATTGGATTGGGAAATGTGGAGACTGTTCCATCAGTCTCTTCCTGAATCCTAGGGTTGTAAACTACAAACACAGCACTCAGGTGTCCTCAATAAATGGATATTTGCAGGGTTGGGATGATATGGAAGCCCAGGCGTTGCCTTTGAACGTTACCTAAATTTGCCTAATTGTGATAAGATCAAATATAGTTTATTTGCAATATTTGGGGGGGAGGGGAAGGAAAGCAACTTTGTTTTATTATCCTCACTACAGATTTTATCATGATTTTATGAACCCAGTCAGATGTTCATAGATATGAAAACATAGGTGTGCATACTGAAGTGATGTGCATTATGTGGATAAATTTCAATCATAGATAACTGTATCATTCCAGATTTTCATATTTTTTTATAAAGATACTTTTATTATTAGAATAATAAAATGCAAAGGAAAAGCAAAGTCCACATTGAATAATAACAGCTGACTAGCACAAAAACAAACTACTGTACTACTGAGCATGAAGAAAACATACATAAAAACATTGTGGAAATATTGTTAGCAATATGTTCTCCCTTTCTTTTCCATTTTCTCCCCAACTGCTGACTGCAAACTCTGTCTCTGTCTGTCTGTGTGTGTATTAAAGAACATATAGAAACTAACAGAAACTAATACAGAATAAACAGAACAAAGAAAGATAAAGAGTATTTTGACTTACTGCACCTGTGTATGGTTTGCCAATTGCACAGTGGAAGATAGGACAGCGCTCCAGAGGGTTAATGTCATTGCCCAGAGGATCATTGGTTGCCCTCTCCCCTCTTTGGAAGAGCTTTATAGTTCCCGCTGTCTTAAGAAAGTTCAAAACATTCTTAAAAATCCATCTCATCCTGGGCATCCTTTTTTTGAACTATTACCATCTGGCAGACAGTACAGGATAATAAAACAAGAACAAATAAACTGAAAAACAGCTTCTATCCCAGGGCAGTAACTATACTGAATTCTACTGTATAGTGCAATATTAATGCAATATCAGGGGTTTTCAATTCAGTTGTATAGAATGTAAAGGATGTTTGTTTGTGTTTTATTTTTTCAGTTATAATGTACACTGAAGATGACATTTAATTATGTTGTAGAATAGAATAGAATAGAATAGAATAGAATAGAATAGAATAGAATAGAATAGAATAGAATAGAATAGAATAGAATAGAATTTTTTATTGGCCAAGTGTGATTGGACACACAAGGAATTTGTCTTGGTGCATATGCTATATGCTCTCAGTGTACATAAAAGAAAAGATACATTCATCAAGAATCATAAGATACAACACTTAATGATAGTCATAGGGTGCAAATAAGCAATCAGGAAACAATATCAATATAAATCGTAAGGATACAAGCAACAAAATTACAGTCATACAGTCATAAGTGGAAGGAGATGGGTGGTGGGAATGATGAGAAGACATAGTAAATAGTTTGACAGTGTTGAGGGAATTATTTGTTTAGCAGAGTGATGGCGTTCGGGAAAAAACTGTTCTTGTGTTTAGTTGTTCTGGTGTATGAGGTGCAATGACAATAAAGTAAACTAAACTAAAAAAAAGTATAATTACAGTTATATCCTTCTCTTATGCTTATAAAAAAGTGCACTTTCTCTAATCATTGCCACCACGCATCATAAGCGCATGTTTTCCCATTTCATGCAAAATGTCTGCAAGGGATTCCCAGTCAGCCATAAATGTATATATTGTCTTTTCTCTAATGAAATCAGTTAATTTAGCCATGTATGAAAATTCCATCATTTTCAACACCATTCCTCCATTGTGGGTAGCATCCAATCTTTCCACTTTTGAGCACATAATGCGCAGTTGTCATATATAAAAACAAAACTCCACAACTTTATTTCAAGTTGTCTGTCTACTAGCAACTGGTTTCACTTGTACTTTAATCTTTAAAATCTTCTGAATGAATGCATTTGTATCAAATTTTTTTAAAAATCTTTTTTTACAGGTCCATTAAGCGCACCTCTTACTTTGCAATCTCGCAAAATTTTAAATCATACTCTCTCATTTTTTCCCCCTACTCCATATGAACCACTTTGCTGTTCTTTATCAGTCCTACAAGGTTTTGTCTGAGATTACAATCAGTACCATTTCAAATAGAACATTCAACCTGGGCAGGGTTTTAATTTTTACTACCATGATTAAGTGCTAGCCATGAATACTTTTAAGTATTTTCACCTGTTTTTTTTTTTTTTTAAATCTTCACATGTCCCTTTCTAAAGCCCTAGCTGGGGTCAGTTTCCCAGAACGTGATTACTTCTCAGCAAAGGTAAAGCTGCTACCTTGATCAACAGCAAAGAAACTCCTCTTTCTTCTGGGTAAACCACCAATCAGAAGCATGTTTAATATTAAGGATTACTTACCAGTGGCTATTCTGCATATCCAATATGTACTGATATGCAAGCATTTAGGCCCGTGATGGCAAACTTATGGCACGTGTACCGGAAGCGGCACGCAGAGCCATCTCTCCGGGCATGCTAGCTGTTGCCTGTTGCTCTTCTGGGTTCCAGTGCACACATGCGTGCTGGTCAGCTGATTTTCGTGTGTGCGGGAGCACCAGAAATTGGAAGAGTAGCTCCCTGGTACGCATGCATGCGCCAGGAAGCTGAGCTTCTGGCTTCCGGTATGCACATGCACACCAGAAACCAGAAAACCAGGTGATGGGCACACATGCACACACCGAAAACTAGAAGCTTAGCACGTGCCGGGAACTGCTCTTCTGGTTTCCAGTGCTCCCCCGCACGCACACGCGCTCCCGTTTCAGCACTTGGTGACGAACAGATTCGCCAACACTGGTTTAGGCAATTAACCCTGCAGAGGTGGTAGTGTCTCTCTCTGTAAAGCAGGGTGTCAAACTCATGTCATCACAGCGGCATCATGTGACGTATCGGGACTTTTTTCCCTTTCACTAAACCAGGTGTGGGTGTGGCCAGTGTGTGACACGTCCGGCCCAGGAGTTTGGCAGCCTTGCTGTAAAGGGAAGCATGTTGGCTCACCCTATTGTGCCCCTCCTTAAAATATACTGAGGAATCTTCTGCCTTCTTGAGACTTTCTCAAGAAGGATTAGCCAATCCAGATAAACTATAGTAACTTGCATACACTGAAAACCCTACGCAGGAAATTAGGTCCAATGATTCGCTTGTGAATCTCTCATGTCATAAAAAGGGTAAAAGATTAAAGTCACAAGTTGTAATTGTTGTGATTGATGTTGCTATCATGGTAATATTTTGGTGCTCTCCAATTTAGTATTAATTTGATTCTGACTTTGGTTTGCTGATTAAGAAAGTGCATTCCTAAAAGATTTTATTATTATATATATTTTAGGACTGGCAGCTTCAAAGGCAATTGATTCATTGATCTATTTATTCATTTATTTTCTAAGTTATCCAATAATTAAAATCCCTGGGCAGATGAAAACATGTCTTCAAATATTAAAATGCTCTAAAAATAACATAAAAAGCAGATAATGCCAAATATATAAATCCATGTTTGATTGTATGCTGTATGCTCCATAGTGAGTGCATCAGAAGGAAAACATCAAGGCAAGATAGATGTACTGGCTATAAATTGTTACTACCATGTAACAAATTTTGCTCCAAAAAAAACATTAGGGTTTATTTTCTGGTTAGGTCTTATTTTCAGGGAAACATGGTAATAATTACTGCACAGAAGCAAATATTCCAGCATCTCAAGCCTAAATAGTGTTTCAAAGATAGCAAGTGAATATAATTGTTCCTCTCTGTTAATAGAGCAGGCAAAATCTCATTGTTCTAATTAAAGGTCATTTATTTATTTAATGAATTTATAGGTTACTCATCTATCCAATGAAAGTCTGGGTAGCAAAGCAAACAGAATAAAAACAAAAGCATTCCACAAAATCCAACAAAAGAAAAACAAACACTATCTTTTTTTTTAATTTGATTTATATTCCGCCCTTCTCCGAAGACTCAGGGCGGCTTACAATGTGTTAAGCAATAGCCTTCATACTTTTGTATATTTTATACAACGTCAGCTTATCTGGGGTCCTCATTTTACCTACCTTAGAAAAGATGGAAGGCTGAGTCAACCTTGAGCCTGGTGAGGTTTGAACTTGCAGTAATTGCAGGCAGCTGATGTTAATAACAGTGCTTTAGTCTGCTGCGCTACCAGAGCTCCTTTTAATATCTAATATGCTAGAGCTCCCATGCCACTTAGTTTTAAAGCATCATAAACAAATAGATGACAAGCACAAGGAGGGAACTAACTTCTCCAGAAATATTCCCAATTGAGCAATTCAGTTAATGTTCCTGGTTTCTCTTTTGGGGAGCGGGGGGGGGGCAGGAGAGGCGATTGCATTCCCCAGTTGCTTTTGAATGTCAGGATTTTTTTGGTAATGTTGTTGGTGTCAATGTCTTGCTTTGAGGCAGGGGATGCATTAGCAATGTTATTTTGTGGATATGTCTTGTTCCAAGAGGCTAGGTGAAAAAGGGACTGGGAAGTCAGAAGTCCCATGGGTTTCAATGACTCTTGTAATGATCCCATGATAGTCAGGTCCATATGTTGGCAAGGGTGAATCGAGGTCAATATTGGCTCACATGAGATGCTTTAAATAAGAAAAATCAGTCTTGCAAAAGTGTTCAAACTCTACTTTTGCTCAAATTGAAAATCAGCAATACAAAGATCTTATCTCTTCAATGCTACACAGTACCCCACCCTCAGCGTTATTCATATGGGCTCTGATGAGGTAAAAGCTAGCAGCAAAATCTTTTTCAGCTAAAAGCATATATGCTTTTTATATTATTTTCCTTTTATTTAGCAAGAATGCACAGTGCTTCAAAGCCATAAGCTTGGGCTATTAATGAAAATGTTTGGATCCCATTTCTACACAGGCCGCTGGGCTGTTTTGTTAATTTGCAGTCCTTGAACATTACCAGATAAGGACTCCAAGTCCTCTTAATGCTACAGGAGTATTGACACAAAGAACATGTTTTTCCTCTACTGCTATATTGCAATACAAGATAGAAACAGTGACAGAAACCAAGAGTTCATCATTAATTGCTGAGAATATTTTTCAAGGGCATTCAGCCAACATGGCTGTGATGTTTTCAATTTTCATCAGTTTTGAAATTACAGATTACTGGCTCATGGTAAAATGGACTGAGTAGAAGTCTAAAATTCTATGTTAAAGATAACAGATATATTGTTGTTGTTGTTAGTTGCGAAGTCATGTCTGACCCATCGTGACCCCATGGACAATGTTCCTCCAGGCCTTCCTGTCCTCTACCATCCTCTGGAGTCCATTTAAACTCACACCGACTGCTTCAGTGACTCCATCCAGCCACCTCATTCTCTGTCGTCCCTTTCTTCAATCGTTCCCAGCGTTAGGCTCTTCTCCAGTGAGTTCTTCCTTCTCATTAGGTGGCCAAAGTATTTGAGTTTCATCTTCAGGATCTGGCCTTCTAAAGAGCTGTCAGGGTTGACCTCCTCTAGGAGTGACCGGTTTGACCGCCTTGCAGTCCAAGGGACTCACAGGAGTCGTCTCCAGCACCATAGTTCAAAGGCCTCAATTCTTTGGCGCTCAGCCATCCTTACGGTAACAGATATATTATCATTTCCTAAAAGTGTCTGAAAAGATGGGGTTTTAGTGCTTTTCTAAAGGAGGACAAAAACGGAGCCAGTCAACCTTTCAGGAGGGATGGGTATTCCAGAAGATGGGAGCAGTGAAAGGGAAGGCCCAGCTCTGGAATTCTGTTTAATTGGTGAGTTCTGGATTATGCCTACCCTCACTGATCTTATACGATGGCAGAAATAATTAGACAAAGGTGGCCCCACAAATAACAAACTTATGATACCATACTACATGTTTTTTTATTTATTTGTCAAGCATATATAACATTACAGATATAAGAAGTAAGAAAATTGTTACAGATATAAGTATAAACATGATTATTAATACATGAAATGGATATGAATAAAAAGGGACATTAAGACAGGGATGGTAGACACGTTGGTGTTCTTATGCATGCCCCTTATAGACCTCTTAGGAATGGGGTGAGGTCAACAGTAGACAGTTTTAAAGTTTTGGGGGTTTGGGGAAGAAACCACAGAGTCAGGTAGTGCATTCCAAGTATTGACCACTCTGTTGCAGAAGTCGTATTTTCTGCAATCAAGTTTGTTGTTGATGAATGACTTAACCCAGCAGTTTCATCTAGGTGTCAAGTTCAAGCCCCAAAACAGCACAGAGAAATCCAATTAAGTCCAATCCTTTATTGCTTACACTTGATGGACAAAATCTTGCCAAATTAAGGCTATAATCCTCTAACTAGATCTATCCTGAGAAATTCTGGAATGTGGCTACCCTGAACATGAGAGAGGTTACCCTCTTCTCTCATCCAGCCTGGGACTCTGAGGTCTCTTAAGCTAGGCTTCTCTTTGATGAGATTTACTGCCTCCTTGGGAAAACACTGTGATATCAAAACTCCTCTCAACTGATTCTCTATCACAAGGGAAAAGACATTCCACATTATAAAACAGGGCTCCATACCAGGGGTGGGTTCTAAATTTTTTTACTACCGGTTCTGTGGGTGTGGCTTATTTTGTGGGCGTGGTTTGATGGTCATGTGACAATTCTTTAGGATTTAGCAGAGGTACTGGTCTACCAGGCTTTTAACTGCTTGCAGAGCTGTACCGGTCTACCCATTTGTTCTTGGAGCGTTCCAATCTACCCATTTGTTTTTGGAGGCACCGGTCTACCCATTTGGTTTTCGAGTGCACTGGTCTACCACCACACTGCCTTTTAACACTGATCAGCTGTAGGGTGGCCTTTTGAAGCTCCGCGGCAAGAGTTTAAACAGTTTTTTTCCTTCTAGCCGATCAGCTAGGACTCGGGAAGCAGGGAATAGATTGGGTGCGGGGCCAAATAAAAGGTAAGAATAATGCGGGGGCAGGCAGCTCCCGAACAAAGAGAACCAGTTTGGTGATGTCATATTGTCACCGCTACCGGCTCGGCTGAACCAGGCTGAACCGGGAGGAACCCACCACTGCTCCATACCCACCCCATCAATACTGATTGAAATTGGCTCCAGAAAAAAGAGAACCACTGCAATAGTGTGTGCCTCCCACTCCCAATCTCCTACACCAACCCTCATCTCAAGCCTGCCAAATAGACCAGAATGATCAATATTTTTCTTGGTACTATGACCAGGTCTGAGTCCTCACTGGAACTGAGGTCCAGATAATCTGTTTCTGGAGCTATAGGTTAACCATCTTCTCAATACACTTCCTAAAAAGGTTTGGCTGGAATCAGGATCCTCGTCAACTGACTTCTCCTGAACCCACTCCTGTTGATTGCTACCTGAGTCAGTACTTACCAAATTTGAAGGCTGATAATCTGCTGAATCAGTATCATGTGATTCTTGATACTATCTCTTCAACCTTGTGTCTAAGTGAGAGAGAGGAGGACTTGAAAGATGGAATTTCTATGGAAAGCAAATTAGCCATTGCAATGGTTCACAGTGGAAATTCACTCATAATAACACACATAGAAATAAAATTTGACACAACCTCAATCTCAATCAAAACCAAACGACACTCCTATTTCCAATTTGGCATCAAAACAGGCTCATTGCAGCAGTGATTGGTTGGCTGGTGAGATAGTCATGGAATTTTTCCTTCTTTGCAGTAGTTTTCCAAATAAACAAATCAAATAAACATGCAAAGCCCATAACACTTTAAAACAAGAACAGAAGGACACTTGAAGCATGAAGAACAGAATACTATCAAAAACATTTGTATCACTTCTAGGGAAGTTGGAAGGTAATTTGTGACCCTATTTCTAAATAAATGTATATGCGTCTGTTACTGGAGCTAAGGGAACTCTGTTGCTTTTCCTTTTTAACTGACTGTAGTTCAAAAAAGCAGCTACTGTGTGTTCTGGTGCCTCTGTTGGTTGAGCCTAAGACATTGTAACAAATGGAGATAATTATTTCTTATGTTTGGTTGCAATTTCCTTGTACTTATTCATCACTCACCATCACAAACCCATTGGGCTCCCATTCATTATAGCCCTAAAGTGCAGAGTTTATTCAAAAAGGAGAAAACAATCCAGTTGGACCAATATGAGTCTTCCCCAGGTTGACTTCCTTGTCACTGGTAGATTTACAAATGTCCTTCTCAGATAGCAAAGCCAAAAGGTGTGAAAGCTTGGAGATGATATCCTTTCTTCTCTAAATATGATAGTTTTGTCGGTTCTCTTCCCGCCCAGCTAATCACTCTTTCAATGGGCACTCTCTTCCTCTGTTTTCCATGTCTCCACTGATAATGAGGATAGGAGCCACTGATATGAGCCATGGTGGCACAGTGGTTACAGTGCAGTATTGCATAACTATGCCCACAGTCTGGTGTTCTATCCTGATGGGGCTCAAGGTTGACTAAACCTTCAATCCTTCTGAAGTCAGTAAAATGAGAACTCAGATTGTTGGGGGTAATGTGCAAATAATGCTTACATTGCAGGGGTGAAATCCAGCAGGTTCTGACAGGTTCTGGAGAACCGGTAGCGGAAATTTTGAGTAGTTCGGAGAACCAGCAAATACCACCTCTGGCTGGTCCCAGAGTGGGGTGGGAATGGAGATTTTGCAATATCCTTCCCCCAGGAGTGGGGAGGGAATGGGGATTTTGCAATATCCTTCCCCCAGGAGTGGGGTGGGAATGGAGATTTTGCAGTATCCTTTCTCTGTCACGCCCACCAAGCCACGCCCACCAAGCCACACCACGCCCACCAAGCCACACCCACAGAACTGGTAGTAAAAAAATTTGAATTTCCCCACTTACATTGTAAACTGCCCAGAGAGTGCTGTAAAACACCTTGGGATAATATAGTCTAAGTGCTATTGCTAGGTGCTATTACTTTTACTCACATCCATCCACCTCTCTGCTAGCATATTTATTCACTTGCAGTTCTAACCCCCTTCACTGGCTTTCTATCCTCATTTTCCAAGCACATAATGGCCTAGCCTTTCCATACTTTTGACTCATCTCTTCCTGTCACATTTACTGATTTTGATCCATGTGCTCTGTTAGTTACATAGTGGGAAATTAAAATTAAAAAAGAGCCTGAGTGGCACAGCAGACTAATGCTACTGTTAAAGATAGTATTTAGCTTCCAACTGCCTGCAATTACTGCAAATTCAATTCTCACCAGGCTCAAGGTTGACTCAGCCTTCCATCCTTTCTAAGGTAGGTAAAATGAGGACCCGGTTTGTAGGGGCAATAAGCTGACTTTGTATAAAATATACAAAAGCATGAAGGCTATTGCTTAACACATTGTAAGCCACCCTGAGTCTCCAGAGAAGGGCGGCATATAAATCAAAATAAAAAAAAAATGGAAGTGTCAAGGTGTCCAGCTCTGAGCATACTTAGCACTCCAAAAGCAATGGAAGACAGTGCAATATCAGCAGGCAATGGACCAAGAACAGAACAGGTTCAGGTAGATCAATTCTTCTCAATCCCCTGTCAGGTAGAACAATTCTTCAAGGAACCAAGATCTTCATTTGTTTGAGGATGCTAA
Source organism: Arizona elegans (assembly GCA_022577455.1). NCBI lineage: Eukaryota > Metazoa > Chordata > Lepidosauria > Squamata > Colubridae > Arizona > Arizona elegans. The sequence continues at coordinate 119,378,965 of JAKOOJ010000003.1, forward strand.
ATAAGGATTTTACACACCAAACTCTGAAATAGACAGGTAGCCAATGCAGGTTGTTTAAAGGCTGGTTAATAAGGGCTTCAAAAACTCAAGAATTGCCTTTTTTTCTCTACAAAATATAGAAGGCATGTACGGTATATGCCCAGTGGTGGAATTTAATTTTTTTTACTACCAGTTCTGTGGGTGTGGCTTGGTGGATGTCATGTGGCTTGGTGGGTGTGGCTTGGTGGGCGTGGCAGGGGAAGGATATTGCAAAATCTCCATTCTCACCCCACTCTGGGGCCAGCCAGAGGTGGAATTTACCAGTTCTCCGAACTACTCAAAATTTCCACTACTCATTCTCCAGAACCTGTCAGAACCTGCTGAATAGCACCCCTGGTATATGCCATACAAAATTCTTTGCAATTCATCCAAAAGTGGTAACTCTGTAGGAAAATCAAGCAGCTGAAAGAAGGAGGCACATAGAGTAATCTTTTTATTATTATTTTGAGACACTAATATTTATTGCAATTGGTTGAGAGATCCAAGAGGCTGGGCTGGAAGAATCTTACCCTTCAACAATAACAATACATTGTAGTATTGCATTCCTGGAAATTATACACCCAGTATGAAATTGTCCTGGATCCTGGACAAAATGGATAATGCCTATGAGTCAGTATTTTCCAGACTTGTGCCAGAACATAGGTGAATGCTGCAAAAGACTTGCTAGTCTGCTACAAGCCATAATAAACACATAATTAAAGAGCAAGATCGCTGCCCTACCAAAACCACTGCAAGCTATGCTGCAAGACAATTCTATTGTTCTTGCTCCAGCTTGCATAAAGGATGATTCATTCTGCCACCTCTCTTCACTGGAAGAATGGGAGCCTTCCAGCCTTCCTTTTTCTCCTTGATAATGAAAGCTGGCAGTAGAACATATATGAAAACTACTTTGTACAAGAGTTGGATTCAAGCTTTACCTTGAGCAAAGGCAAACAAGATCAGTTACCAGGGAGGTGCTAAATAGATGCAGGCTGGGCAAATATATGAGAGATGCATTGGGTTCCTGCTTTGGGCAAAGGATTGAAGGTTGAACTAGCCCCTTTCCATAGATTCCTTTTATGGAATCTCTACCCAGCCAATATATCCAGTGGTGAAATTCAATTTTTTTTATTATCGGTTCTGTGGGCGTGGCTTGGTGGGCATGATGTGGTTTGGTGGGCGTGGCTTAGTGGGCATGGCAGGGGAAGGATACTGCAAAATCTCCATTTCTACCCCATTCTGGGACCAGCCAAAGGTGGTATTTGCAGGTTCTCTGAACTATTCAAAATTTCCGCTACAGGTTCTCCAGAACCTGTCAGAACCTGCTGGATTTCACCCCTGAATATACCCTAAAACTTTGTCACCCCAAGCAATCCTTCTTCTCCATTATCACCTTATTTAGTGATGATAATGTTAAGGAGGGCTCAGTGTTACTTAGACAGTTGATTAAGCTCTGGTACTATGACTAAACTCAACAATACACAACTATATCTTTTTCCTACATCTTGTTTTCCTTCCATCTTCATCCCTGAAGCAAAGAACATAATTAAAAATATTAACATCCTTAAAGCATATTGTATTTCTAATAGATTTCTACAGTCCCAAAAATGTTGTATACTATTTGTTAAAGTTTCTAGGCACTTAATTTAAATTTGCTTTTGATGTTCACCTATTTTAATTTACTATTATGAATCATGTAGCATTTTATCCAATTACTGAGTCATTCATTTTAAGCATCCATCTCTAGCACTATCAAACCCTATATTTTATTTTTCAGGATAATGCTGTATTATTCAGAAGAATAAAAGATGAGACTCTTAAAATAGTTTGAATGTACATCAGTTCCTATTTTTCTTAGAGACACTTGGCAATTTTCTATTGACTATAGAAATTTCTGACTTCTATAGAGGAGAGGAGGGTAGCAATGCAAACTTTGGTAAATCTCTCTCACTCGCACATATTTCCTTTTGGTAACCCATTAACCACGCTGTGTGGCGATCGAACTCTCCTAATGTGATTTTGCTCATTCAGTGACAGTAGCTGCAATCTCACCTGGAAACCTTACCACTGCTGGTGTTGAAATGATATACAGGGAGGAGATTGCAGGCTTTGACGTCATTCCAACAGCATGAAACTCAGCTGTTTGCCCAAAATGGGATTGCACGTAGATTACTTGAAAAACAGAATGGTTGCACAACAACAGAAGACTAGATCAGACATAAAATAATTTTGAGCATACAGCTATGGCAACCGCAATAAAGGGAGATGCAAAATGATGAGTTACATATTGCATTGCTGGCTACCAGAAATATTCCCAATTCTCAGAATGGAACATTGTGTACCTGGGAAAAAATCGGTTAGGTTAGTTTTAGGTTTTTCTTTTTTTCCTGTAGGCAAGCCTGGTGGATCTGAGTGGGACTTATCTTTAAATGGATATGTATAGGATTGTACTACTTATAGGAAAATGTAATGGTTGATATTCAGTAGCTGAGTTTGCAAGCGGCCTAAATCCTCAGGGTTTAATTCCTAATACAGCTAATTTGGGCGAGGGGGAAAGAAAAGAGGACCCAGCATACTCATATAATTATAAGCTGATCTGTAGAAATAAGTACCCAAAGATTTTTAGGAGGCCATGCAAGTGTTGTCATCAATAATATCTTTGATATTGCAAAGAATATCAGGAGAGCCAAAGCCAAGTGGGAACTTTGTTTCAAGAAGTGTTTATTTATTTATTTTATTTTATTTTATTTTATATCTAGATTAAAAGATAACTAGGGATAACAAGCACAAATATAAAAACCTGCCCCCTGGGTGTGTAGATTCACAATACAATCTGCCTGAAGTTAAGGGAAATCAGCTCCCCCATCATATAATTCATGCTATGGCCCTCCAGATGTCATTGGAATGGAGCTCCCATCAGCTTTCCCTTTTTACTACACTGGCTAGATTTGATAGGAAATGGCATTTAGCAATATACTGAGAACCAGAAATTGCATCTAACTCCGATTCAAAGGAGTAGACTGATCACTGCCACTATTTCTTTTAGATACCAGCTCAGCGAGGTGACAGAGTTTGGGTGTCCAATAAAAGAGTTTCCCGAGAGCAACAAAACAGGGATCATTCCTTCTACCAAGAAGTCCCATTATGGGATCTAGTTGAAGAATGCTAAATTAAACAGGTGAAACTAGAAGTACCATTCTTTTAGACTAGGAATCTTTAAGGATCTGCCTCCCTTCAGCAAAGCAATCAGCTCCACTGGTAACTTATTTCCATCAGTACAGCTGCAAGACAAGAACAGCTGCAGCAGCCCTTCTATTAATAGCCTGATCAGGTGTCAGCTACAATGTTTGTGCTCTCTATGGATTGTAAAGTACAACAAGGGGTGGAGCAAATTAGTGCAGCTTAACGAAGCAGTATCCTCCTAGCTGAATACACCTGGGAAAGAACACCTTCTGGCTCTGTGCCCGGAGTTTCTGCCTAGTTCTCAGGAAGCCAAGCAGATTGTTGAGCAAATGCCATTAGAGATCAAGGAACGTTTCAGGTAGTTGATTATTGCCCTTTAAAAATAGGGCTACTATATTAGGCAACTTATCCAAAGGACAGTGAAACAGATCTTCCTTTACCTCTGTATTTTGTTTAACCATTGCTGTTGCAACCCTGTGCCATTCTTGCTACATCTGGTTTAACCAAAAGAGAAACTGACTGTTGATTAACATTGCATCTTAATTTCCTTCTATTCAATGCAGCTTGTATCTCTGGACTCCCCAAAACTTCATCTGAGCTGCTGCTTTTCTAAAGAAAGATGGAATGGACTGAGGAAATGGGGGCTTCGGTTTACTTTTAATGCTTTGAAAGTAACATCATCTCCATTTCATAAATGCACTGGGTTCGGCCAAATTATGGGTCCTATGTCAGAGTAGAATAATATGGAACACATTTTCGTTTCTCAGAGGCAGAGCAAATAAATCTGAATCTGTTCCGGTTTCAGAATCAGAATCAGAAGAGAGCTGGAAGGGACCTTGGAGGTCTTCTAGTCCAGCCCTCTGCTCAAGCAGGAGATCCTATACCATTTCAGACAAGTGACTGTCCAGTCTCTTCTTAAAAACCTCCAGTGATGAAACACCCACAACTTCTGAAGGCAAGCTTTTCCATTGGTTAATTGTCCTCACTGTTAGGAAGGTTCTCCTCAATTCCAGGTTGCTTCCTTCCTTGATTAGTTTCCATCCATTGTTTCTTGTCCTTCGCTCTGGTGCTTTGGAAACTAAGTTGACTCCCTCCTCTTTGTGGCAGCCCCTCAAATACTGGAATACTGCTATCATGTCCCCCCAGTCCTTCTTTTTTCTAGATTATCCAAACCCAAATTCTGCAACTGTAGGATACAGGCCTTTAATCATCTCAGTTGCTCTTCTTTGCACTTTTTCCAAAGTGCACAGAAAGCACTTTCCATTGTGGGTCTCCACAAATCTCCAATCTTGTTATCTTAATCTGGAGCTCTGGTTTACCACAAAAAAACAAAAAAAGTAGCAAGCCTACAGTAGCTTTAGGAATTGCAGGGGAAATCATCATGTTACATGGCAGAGAAAGGTAAAAGGGGAAGACCTGCTTTTAAACATTCAGGTCAGTATTAGTGCTTTTGTGGGATAGATGAAGCAGAGAGAGGTGAAAACCTCTTAATTTTATCATTTGGTCCATGAGTTTTTGTTTTATTTTTCCCCTATACATGCCCAGAGTGGTTATGTGATTACCCACTCTCAAATCTGCTTTAGTTGATTTGTGGTTTATTTTATATCAAAGCCACAAAATTTCCCTCTTATTTGGCTTTCTCCAGTCCTGATCAAAACAACCACTCCCCACTCATTCATCCAGGAAGAAGTGTTTTTTTTTTTTTTCCAAATAGGATTTCCCTGCATGAAGCTTCCTTTAAGCAAGCAGTCTAAAATATGTCACAGGCCTTCCCCTTTGTAGAAGCTATTATTGCTGGTCATTTTTTTCAGGAGGTTATTATAACTCTTATTTTACAAAAATAAAGTAAAGGATTGTACTGTTGCTCAAAATCTCTGCATCAATTTTAATGAAATTTACCTTGTGGTACCTTGCTCAATAGTAGTAACTGTGAGAGAGATCTTGGGAGTCCTAGTGGAGTCATGAGCCAGCAGTGTGCAGCAGCTGCCAAAAAAGCCAACACAGTTCTAGGTTGCATAAACAGAGGGATAGAATCAAGATCACGTGAAGTGTTAATACCACTTTATAAGGCCTTGGTAAGGCCACACTTAGAATACTGCATCCAGTTTTGGTCGCCATGATGTAAAAAAGATGTTGACTCCAGGCTTAAAGTTGCCAAGGTTAGAGACCCCTGCTCTACAAGGTGGGTGGGCTCAGTTACGGTATGCAAAAATGGAAGATCTGAAGGACCAGGCTGTAGACAGATTGTTCTGGAGAAAATCTATGTGGATGCTAAGAACTGACATCAATTTGATGATTCAATATAAAAACCAAGTGTCAACAAATTCAGAACTATCCACCATTGAATCTCTGTCTTATTCCAACTTTAATTGCTCTCCCCCCCCCCAGTTTATTCTAATATGTCCTGGTTATTCTGGGTGACCCTTTATAGTGAAAGAAAGAACAGAAAACGTATCATCCATTTTGGGTCAGGATAGCAATAGCACTTAGCACTTAGATTTATATATCGCTTCATAGTGCTTTTACAGCCCTCTCTAAGCAGTTTTACAGAGTCAGCATATTGCCCCCAACAATCTGGGTCCTCATTTTACCCACCTCGGGAGGATGGGAGGCTGAGTCAACCTTGGGCCTGGTGAGAATCAAACTGCTGAACTGCAGGCAGCCAGCAGGCAACACAAGTAGCCTGCAGTAGAGCATTCTAACCACTGTGCCACCATGGCTCATAGGATGACTATATTCATCTAACTGAGATGACATTTGAGGGCTTGAAAAATTAAATAGACCTGTTTGTGGAGAATAAGATCTCCAATAGCTATGAATCAAATATTAAATGGTTCCTCTAAAATCACAATCAGTATGGAGAAAAATACAGTGTTATTGCCTTCATGTCTGGCTATTGAGGTTCCATTAGCATTTTGTTGATTGCTATAGGAAATAACTATATTATAACGGGGTGAGCTCCCATTACTTGTCCCAGTTTCTGCCAACCTAGCAGTTCAAAAGCACGTAAAAAATGCAAGTAGAAAAATAGGGACCATCTTTGGTGGGAAGGTAACAGTGTTCCGTGCGCCTTTGGCGTTGAGTCATGCCGGCCACATGACCACGGAGACATCTTTGGACAGCGCTGGCTCTTCGGCTTTGAAACGGAGATGAGCACCGCCCCCTAGAGTCGGGAACGACTAGCACATATGGCGAGGGGAACCTTTACCTTTACCTTATAGGAAATAAGGTAATAAGATAAGCCTTTTTCTGATCCAGAAAAAAATCCTTATATTTTCTAAAAAAAAAAAAAAAGGTGGAATGATAACAACACAAAGTATGATTGGTCATTCTTTCTGACTATGCTCAAGGTTGATTCTGAACTTTAGGAGGGACATTATTCAACTGTTTTTAGGTTTTTTAAAAAAAAAATCTGCTCAACGTAAGGTCTCATAAGCCCTAACTTGACAAAGGAGAACAAAGATTTTTTTCAAAACTTCTTCCTGACCAAAAAAACACAAAACACCACCATTCCCTCAAACTGAATGGGGTTATTTTAGGACCCTTCTAGATTTGGAAGAAGACAGAGAAGATGGCCTCTGTTATCACCCCATATATTAAAGAGCTCATCCCTAATAACAATTAATCTGATCGCTATGCAGGGCACTGACCTGTGGTACAAAAAGCGGGTGGGAAAACCCAGGGAAAGCAATGAGATGCAATATTGACACAAATGACAGGCCTTTTAACTGCAAAACAGCCTCCAGGATCTGCTGACATTCTGGTTCCTGGAATTCTGTGAAGGTGTGACCTTGGAGAGATAAAACGATTGATGGTTCAGCTGGATCCTTCCAGTTTGAGTGTTGATTGGAATCAAACCGAAGAGCTTAGAACTTCCAGAGAAAGGAAGCCGAAACTTTCATTTTTGGTCATTGGAATTTCCAAATAATCTTAGAAAACATGGTCCGATCAGGTTCCAGGTCTCTTAATAGCTACTTGATTTGTAAAAATTAGCAGCATGCTGCATCAATATGCAAATATGCAATATGCAAAATTTATCTGCAGGTACTTGAATAATTGTAACTGGGAGTGTTCCTGAAAAATAATCATATATTATTCAGCTATTTTTCTCTTTGTCCTTCCTAAATGGCCATTTTGAAATGGAACTTTGCAGCACCACTTTCAACATGGCTACAGTACATACAGCATATATATGTAATGAAAAGAATTATTAGGGGCGACATGACAACAGAGTTCCAATATCTCAGGAGCTAACACAAAGGAGGAGGAGTCAAGCTATTCTCCAAAGCACCTGAGGGTAGGACAAGAAGCAATAGGTGGAAATCTAATCAAGGAGAGAACCAACCTTGAACTAAGGAGAAATTTCCTGACAGTTAGAATAATCAGTGGAATAACTTGTTTCCAGAATGTTATGAATAGATGTTTTAACGCTGGAGGTTTTTAAGCAAATATTGGACAATCATTTGTCTGAAATGGTATAGGGTTTCCTGCTTGAGCAGGAGGTTGGACTAGAAGACCTCCAAGGTCCTTTCTAACTCTATTATTCTATCTTCTGCCTGATACTTTACATATAAGAATTACATACAACACATTTAACACAGGAAAAATCTAGGGGGTCGTATTAGCACAAAATATTAGGCTTAGTTATGGTGTTTGCGACTTGCATGTGTGAACATAGCATCTTGTGATGTAGCATGGAGTGTTATCTCTTCCCCTTTGGTTACTGTAGGCTTTAAAGTATTGACTGAACTTGGAAGATGGATTAATTTAATAATCAAAATTTATATCAACACAGCCAGCCTATAGCTTTTATTTCCACTTTTTAGGAATTGGTCACATGTCAGCACATTGGAAGATTATATTCCTTTCTTCCCAGCATTGATACCACCCAAAAACATCTGGACTCTCACCTTGAGATGCTCTGCTCTGAATTGTGCTTGCTGCTTTATTGGTGGTCCTGGGCATTTAATCCTGAATTAATGCCCTTTAGGGCCAGAAGCAGTAAAGTCAGAAGCAAATGTTCTGAAACCAGGTTGGTCTATTATAGTAGCAAATGCAAAATTATCAACCATTCCTTCTGCCCAGAAGCATGGGGCTCTCAGCCTGTTACACTTCACAGGCAAGAGAAGAGATATGAAAAGTGAATCTTGCTTCTATGATAAATATGGCTTGCATAAGTATAATATAATATAAATATTAAACATACACTAATACATATATGACTTAACATTTTATGGGTTTTAAAATGGCTTTTCTAGTTTTTGCAATAATTATAGTTTGTCAATGAATGTGTCCTTGATACAATATCTGGAAGGTTTCGAATACTTGCGTTGTTTGGGAGAAGGCAGACAATCATCTCATCCTATCAATTCAAGTAGGAATCTGACTATTATAAGAAGATTTATGTCACTAGAGAGGCCTTGATACTTTAAACCTAAAATTCTGGCAAGCCATATGCAGTTTAATTGAATTCATTAGGGTTTTTAAACATATATATATATATATATATATATATATATATATATATATATATATATATATATATATATATATATATATATATATATATATCTTTTTCTTTTTCGTAGGCTTTTATGTGCATATTCTTTCTAGCCAGGTTTTACCTACGTAAGTTAAGATGTTTCACAGCCCTAGTTCTGTGAAATCTCATTCACAAGTTTCTGGGCTTTTTGTATCTTGCTGAAAAGCAACAACTCTGTGCTGCAATATATATATATATAAATACTTAGCCTCTACGGGGAAGGAACATATGGTAAGGGTGTGGCTAACTGATGAGGACCAATCAGTCCAAAATAGATTTATATTAGTCTCCCAATAGGCAGCAAAATGCATGCCTGCTGTCTGAAGAAGCCTAGGATAGCGGATGTGATTTCACTGAGCTATGGTTGCAATTTGAGAAACTTAGTTTACATAGGAAAATACCCGGTTGAAGAAAATGTGTGTGTGTTTGTGCGTAGAACAGTTTAGATTGGCTCAGCATGGCATAAACTAGGAGAAAGGTGGAGATGCCAAACTTTAAAAGCTAAAATGTACCATCTTGACCCATATTGTGATATTCCAAGCAGATATGAAAGGGCTGAGTTTGCATTGTGATTTCAGGATCAATAAAGGAGAATATTTGTAGCTCAGGGTTGAAATGAGCAGTGTTGGTGCTCTCTGAGCTTGATGGTTTTCATTGCTCAAAGGCAACATCATCAGTGCTAGTAAGGAGTGGGGTTTGCTCTCAGTTTATATTCTAGCACAGCGGTACCCAACCTTTATTGCTTGGCAGCCCGGCAGGGGTGGGGGTGGGGGTGGGGAGAGGAGAACTGGGTCATGTAAGCAGTGGGCCGGTGCATGCAGTTCAACCTGAACAAACAGCGGGCTGATGTGTACTTACATGCACATGCAGCTCAACTTATGCAAGTTGAACTGCAGGCACGCTGCCCTGCTACTCGCGGAATTTGAGCTGCACATACATGTGTGTGCGTCACCCTGCTGCTCATACAGCCCAGTTGCAAATAGGCCATGGTCCGGTAGTGGGCTGTGGCCCAGGGTTTGGAGACCCCTGTTCTAGTGGCTTGCCCTTGGACGGTCTTAAATGTTTTTGGTTGCACTGTTTACTGTTGACTTGTTTGGCAGTTCCTTGATTGGGGTATTGTTTACTTGTTAGTTTGGTAATCTTGGAATTAATCTATGATAATCTGGGTGCTGATTGCTGGTGGGAAGGTGTTTGGGCATTTTTTGTCCCTTTTTGGCTGGTTGATTGTCTCTTTTGCATAGTATATAGATGTTGTTTACATCTGTGTTTCTACTGATGGCTAATTTGTCAGAGTTCCAGGCTTCTAGAAATTCCCTAGTGTTTTTGGACTTGGTTTGGTCTAGGATGGTCACAGTTTCCCAATTGAAACTATGGTTAAGTCTGTCCATAGGTTGTGAAATTAAAGAGTTTTCATCATGTCTTCTGACTGCTAGTTGGTGTTCATGGACACGTTCTGCCAGTTTTCTGCCTGTTCGTCTTACATAGTAGCTGTTGCAATCATTACACTGTATGTTGTAGATGACTTCTGTCTTTTTCTTCTGGGGCTGCTGGGTCTTACAGCAGAACTGGTCTTGCCATTCGCAACCTAGAGAAGAATAATATCAAGAGCAGCTGTGTTCTATACCAGCCTGTGGGACAATCTGTAGCCTTCCAATGTGTTGAGGCTGATACTTTGAGGCCTACGGAGACAGATGCATAGAACTGCATAGAACTTGAAATTTTACATTCTTAGTACATGGCTCTGACTAACCTATATCTACTGCTCTGTCCGAAGGAAGGAGCTTTCTACGGCAGTAAATAAAAGTGCCATGACATTCAGTGGCAGTGTTGCCCGTATAGGTATGCACTTTTCAATAAATTAGCTTATAGCTCAAATTAGCTTGACCTGGCTTGAACCTCATAGGAATGAAAGAGCTCTAAGTAACCTCCAGAGTGGACACCTAAGTTTAGATGAGTGCAGTTGGTAGCCTTTTTGGCTTAGTTTGCTCCCTGCTTATTTTAACTCCCAAGGAATATGGCGGGAAAAATAAACTTTTGCAAGGTTCACTTGTACAGTTTAATGGTCATTTTCAGCTGAAAAATGCCATTTGGAAAAGAAGAAAATAAAGAATAAGAGCTAAAAACAAGGTGAAATAGTTATATAATAGATAGATTTCAGCAATTTAATACCTTCCAGATCTGTTCAATGGTGCAATTTTCAAATTTCTCACACATGTGGCCTTTGGTTACAGTTTTATTTTAATGGATTGACAAAGTAGTGAGGTCACCAAAGTGGGCAGAGGTGGAGTGGAAGGGGATATTTGTTCAGATTTGTTTTGGAAGGGGGTATTTTGGGCATAATCAAAGGGCTTCCTGCCTGCTTTTCTTTCTTTCTTTCTTTCTTTCTTTCTTTCTTTCTTTCTTTCTTTCTTTCTTTCTTTCTTTCTTTCTTTCTTTCTTTCTTTCCACTTTGTAATGTGTTAGGATGGAAGGAATCCAGTTCCTTTAAAATCACTATTCCTTGAAGGTCAGAACTCTGAAAATTGAAGGTGCCTTGGGTAATTCAAAGTGCTGAGGATGAACAATTTAGAAACGTCATACTTGAATGGAACATAATGTGCAAGTACTATTTAACTCTTCTAATATTTTTATCTCACTTCATTAGCTCAAAAGGAGAACTCTTTTGTCATATGCACTTACCGAGATCTCATCATTTTTAAGTCCCATTAATTTCAATGGATCTGTTCAATATATGGTTTACCAGACCCTATATATTTACTGATCATATAACAGAAACTTAAAACCCAACCTTGCTTACAATGACAAATGTGCACCTTCCATTTGTAAACAGAAGAACTGTTTCTTCCAACCAGGACAAAAAACAATGGTTGGAAACTAATCAAAGAGAGAAGCAAATTAAGGAGAAACTTCCTAACAGTGAGGACAATTAACCAATGGAATAGCTTGCCTTTAGAAATTGTGGGTGCTCCATCACTGGAGGTTTTTAAGAAGAGACTAGACAGTGACTTATCTGAAGTGGTATAGATTCTCCTACTTGAGTAGGGGGCTGGACTAGAAGACCCCCAGGGTCCCTTCCAGCCCATTCTATTCTAGTATATAAGGTCACACCAGCACAAGAAAGAAGCAATTTTTAACATTTCCCCCTTCTTCTCTATAGTCCCATGATTAATCCAGCAGGGCCTTGAACTATATTTAAGGAAGACGCAAGCTGCAAAGGGAAGAGGGGTTTAGTACAGGGGTTTAAGGCACCCTGTTATTAAGCTGGTTATTAAGACCAGCTGCCTGTAATTACTGCAGGGTTCGAATCTCGCCAAGGCTCAAGGTTGACTCAGCCTTCCGTCCTTTCTAAGGTAGGTGAAATGAGGACCCAGTTGTGGGGGCAATAAGCTGACTTTGTATAAATATACAAAAGGATGAAGGTTATTGCTGAGCACATTGTAAGCCGCCCTGAGTCTTCGGAGAAGGGCGGCATATAAATCAAATTAAAAAAAAAAAAGAGGGGAGCATCTAAAATTACTCACTAGGACCACTGGTGGGAGCATCCTGTGTGTTGGATTCTGGTCAGAGGGAGCTTAGAGCAGTAAGAGAGAGCAAACTTGCGAGGCTTCTATAAAGCAACAGAGCAGGAAATAGAGGAAATTATCGGCTGTAAAACAGCTTCACACTTTCATTTGTACATGCATAATTGAAAAAGTATCTAAGAATCCTGGCCATAAATCCTGTGGCATGCATGCACACAAGGAAAAAAAAACAAGGGTTAAAAATGTTTTATCTGTTTTGGTCCTAGAAAGAAAATAAATCCCAACGTGGAACGACACCATGTGGCAGATGCGGGAAATGCATGTCTTAAGGATGGAAAATTTCTCTGAAAACATTATGTTTTCGTAACAAAAGAGTTGCAATGGGAAGCCCTTCTTGCATCATACTGCTGCTCACATTTTAAGGATACAGAATGAAAACAAGTCTAGAGGATCAGATGTCAGGGCAAAAATGATATGGTAACACGTTTTCTGAGGCTTTCTTGGACCCAATAGAATTTCTCATAATCACAGCTGATTTTCCTGATTTTATGAAACGGTCATTTTCTTGCTTCTTGCTTTACACTGCATTATGCCTACCTTAATATGTAATTGGGGCAAAATTAAACTTAATAACATAGATATGATTTAGTCAATCAGTTCATTCTTTGACTGTACTGTCACAGGCCCTTTTATAAATGGCAATGGCACATAGACTTATATACCGCTTTACAGTGCTTTTACAGCCCTCTCTAAGTGGTTTTACAGAGTCAACATATTGCCCCCAACAATCTGGGTAAATAAAATCTCATTTTAACCACCTCACTAGGAAGGAGCCTAGTGAGATTTGAACTGCCAAATTGCAGATAGCCGGCAGTCAGCAGAAGTAGCCTACAGTACTGCATTCTAGCCTCTGCATGGCTCTTCTTAATGATGAAGTTAAATTGATGCAAACAATTTTCTTAAAGAGTAATGGGACCTCCATATTGAACTTTAAAGAGAGGGATGCACTCACTTGCATAAAAATAATAGCTAAAATCAGTGAATTCGGTGCCACGTCTAAGATTCCAATCATAAGCAAGGCCATTCAGTCAAATATACCTACACTTCCTTTTCAAATTGCCATCTTACATCTCCTATGATCTTTGTAATCAGCCACATACATGCGAATCTGCACCCATGTCTGTATGAAGCTATAGCATTAAGGCAACTATGTGTAATGGTTGCAGCTGTAGATGCAAAATAAGGTATGATTTTGGGATACATGGGATACATTCCTGTACTGTTGATCACTTAGACCAGGGGTGTCAAACTCACGGCGTCACGTGATGCGGCTTTTTCCCCCTTTGCTAAACTGGGGATGGGCATGGCCAGTGTATGACGCATCCAGCCTGTGGGCTGGGAGTTTGACAGCCCTGACTTAGACTGACCTGTGAAGAAATGTCAGTTTGGAATAATGATTAAGTTAAATGTTGACTTGCTTTCTCCCAAAACTGAGAGATCAAATAGGTCAAAAATGATTAAGGGCTAGGGCAAGACTTACAGGGATGATCAAGTTGGTTCACTTCTGTTTGTGTAAACAGGTTGTTCAGGGTTTTTTTTTTAAAGTCCCAAATGGAAGGCAGTAAATCTGTGGTTTTTCATGGCCTGTGAGCAGGAACATTCAGATTAAGGATCCTTGCAAAGAATAGGATGTAACAGGCACCACCCTTGGGAAATGGACCAGCCCTGCCAAAGGCACCTGTCCATAGTCTGTAATTAAGGTCTGTCATGTGAGCTAATGAACTTATTAGCTTCTGTCAAATGAATGTTGTTTAATCTACTGTGGGAAATTAACCTAACAGCTCTAAGAACTAAGCAAGACAAGGGGCTCTGCAATCTTACCTAGACAGCCAAGTGATTGCCTAAATTAAATAAATCTTTTGTTAGCAAAGTATGGGGATGGTCTAATCCAAACAATATTTAATAGATTTATATACCGCTTCATAGTGCTTTTACAGCCCTCTCTAAGTGGTTTACAGAGTCCGCATATTGCCCCCAACAATCTAGGTCCTCATTTTATTTACCCACCTTGGAAGTATGGAAGGCTGAGTCAACCTTGAGCCAGGTGAGATTCGATCTGCCAAATTGCAGGCAGCCAGCAGTCAGCAGATGTAGCCTGCAGTACTGCCCTCTAACCACTGCACCACCGCGGCTCCTCGTCATTTAAGATGAAACAATATCAAAAATTCAGCTAATATAGCAACTAACCAAGTCATTATCAAGTGGAAGGAACAGCTGCGGGCACACTGCATATGATCTAAGCCAATCTCCTGCCTGATATAGGGAAATCAAGAGGCCTGGCAACTCTAAAAGTTACCTGCTCACTTTCACACCTTTCTCCCTAGTAGGTTTCCTTCAGTTATCTACTTCTATAGCTCTTCACATTCATTTCCCCCGCTCTGCATAATACATCAAAAGTATGGAAACAATATGCTAATGTTTTTCTCACTCTGTTATTAGAGCAGTGTTTCTCATTGGCAACTTTAAGATGTGTAGAATTCATCTCCCAGAATTCCCTACTCAGCAGTTATGTTTGTTTGCCGTTAACTTTTCTGGTATTTTGTTGTCATTCCTTATAAGTGCATATTGCCTGTAATTAGGTTTCTTGTATGGGGCTGGTAAACTTATTCGCATCTGTCAAATGAATTTCATTTAACTATGTAGCAAAAAGCAGACTTTTTTCCCCTTAAATTCTGGATGGGAAAAGTGACGCTTATACCATGTTCAACATCTGTGTCTCCTACATATATATATAATTTGAACTTCTGCTCTGGAAATTCTAATTTATGACAAAAAACATATACTTGGAAGAATTTATTTATCTCTTCTTGATGAAGACTGTGGGGTTTTCTCCAGCCAAACAGATGTTTGGCATGTTACTGTTTATTTTTTTCCGCTGATACTTTCATTCTTTCTTGCTTTGCTTCATTAAGTGCTTCTTACTGACTCCAATATTGGAATGATTGGCACTAAGGGAAAAGAGTGTTTTTGGACACATAAATAAACGTGTTTGTGTAAAAGAATAAGCATAATCAAGCATTATAAATAATGCATAATCTCAATGTTGAAATAAATCATCTAATAAAGACAGGTAGTCCTCGATTTACAACTTTTTTTTAAATTTGACTTATATGCCGCCCTTCTCCAGAGACTCAGGGCGGCTTACAATGCATTAAGCAATAGCCTTCATACTTTTGTATATTTTTACAAAGTCAGCTTATTGCCCCCACAAACTGGGTCCTCAATTTACCTAGCTTAGAAAGGATGGAAAACTGAGTCAACCTTGAGCTCGCGAGATTAAAACTTACTAATTGCAGACAGCTGGAGTTAAATTACAATGCATTAGTCTGCTGAGCTATCCAGGCTCCTCTTTGTTTAGTGACCGTTCAAAGGTTAAACGGCACTGAAAAATTTTTGAACTGTGAATTTTTTTCACAGTTGTTACCTTTGCTGCATCCCCAAAACCAAAATTGGCAACTGGTTCATATTTATGACCATTGCAGTGTCCCAAGATCATGCAATCACCTTTTGCAACCTTCTGACAAGCAATGTCAATGGAGAAGCCAGATTCACTTAACAACTAGGTTACTGATTTATAAACTGCAGTGATTCACTTAACAACTGTGGCAAGCAAGGTTGTAAAATGGGGCAAAACTCACTTAACACATGTCACACTTAACAGAAATTTAGGGCTCAATTGTGATCGTAAGTCGAGGACTGCCTGTATCACAAACACATGCTTTCTGTGAGATGGTGCTCAGTGCTATTCCAACACTGCTGATGGCTGCAGATTAAAGAACTGTTAAAGACATAATGGCAAGCAAAGTAATTTTAGATTCTGAACTTAACTGTTTTAGGTGTCCCACCTTATGGTATTAGTATTGTTGCAATGGGAACTCTTTAGACCTGAAATGCAGTACTTCATTTACTTCAAAATGTGGTCTGGAAGGCCTGATTAATTTGGATGGGTTTTGCTGGATGGCAGCCTGTCTTGTGCCTCAAACTGAGCCCCCTTCACTGTCTCTGGACATTGACATGTGTTATAGAAAATATCAAATTATTTCCCACAAAACAACAGTATCCAAACTGTTGTTTGGACTAGATGTTGAGACTCTAGATGTTGGACTAGAAGAGCAACCAGGATGATTAGGGGACTGGTGGATAAAACATACAATGAACAGTTGCAGGAACTGGGCATGGCTAGTCTAATGAAGAGAAGGACCAGGGGAGACATAATAGCAGAGTTCCACTATTTGAGGGGCTGCCACAGAGAGGAGGGGGTCAAGCTATTCTCCAAAGCACCTAAAGGCCAGACAAGGAATAATGGATGGAAACTGAACAAGGAGAGATTCAACCTGGAAATAAGAACTTTTCTGAGAACAATCAAACAATGGAACAAAAGTTGCCTTCGGAAGTTGTGGGAGCTTCATCACTGGAAGCTTTCAAGAAGAGACTGGACTGCCATCTGTCAAAAATGATGTAGGGTCTGCTTGGGGGGGTTGGACTAGATGACCTACAAGGTCCCTTCCAACTCTGTTAATCTGTAATCTGTATATCTACTGACCATCTCTATCTCCTACAGCAATTAATGTTTTATGAATTAAGAATATAATTGTCTTGCTTTTTAGGATATTCTCCCCCGACTGATCACAAATTCTTCCCTTACTACCTTGTTTTATTTAGTTTCCCTATTTAGTTCCCAGATTGTTAGAACTTGTGGGTGCTTCATCAGTGAAGCTTCTTGAAGAAGAGACTGGCAGTCACTTGTCTGAAACGGTATAGGATCTCCTGCTTGAGCAGGGGAAGGAGTCGGGGGTTGGACTAAAAGACCTCGAAGGTCCCTTCCAGCTCTCTTCTGATTCTGATTTTGATTTGGACGTGAGGCGCTCGATTCCAGCTCGCTGCACTCTCTACGTCCCCGTCGCATCCCCTACCTAGCGCTTCTTTTCATTGTGACGTCAGCACCGCCTGGCAACAGGAGAAAATGGTTTCCACGGCAACGTAAACAAGAACGGAGAACAATGAAAGAGGCGGAATGCCGAGGACGCTGGAACCTGCCTCTTGTCCGAAAGCGCTTGCGGCTCCTGAGTTAAATTGGCCAAACCGACTGGCAAAACCTCCGGGACGGATGTTCGCCGAGCAGAAGCAATTAAAAGAGCAACGCGGGACCGGAAAATAACTTCAGTCACTGAATTGTGCTTTCCTTCCATAGAAAGTCATACCTTTTTTTTTTTTTTTTTTTTTAATTTCCAATCGGGAGAGAATTCAGGCTGAGCGCGATATGTTTTCTTGAACTTCCAGCGCTGATGAAAAGGCTACGCCTGGGTCGTCGAAAAGCAGGAAAAATCTACAGGGAGAAAAAAAATCTCAATATTGAAATTAAGCATCTATGTCTCTGGAGTGAGCTTACAAACATAGTTACCGTGTGTGGTAATTCATCTTCTATTTCTATCAGGAGGTTTTAAAACTAATTTTTTTTACTACATTCTCCTCTCTCTCTCTCTCCCCCCACTCCCCAATTGATTTATATAGTTGTGCTTTCAAATGCAATGTACCTGTTCAAGCACTCTTTTTTTTTTTGTACTTTGGTTTTTATGTATGTAACCAAGAGAAAGAAGATGGTAGCCTGAGGCTGTTTCCAGACATCAGCAGGATAATATTAAACAGGCTGTTAAACAGTAATCCTGCCCCAGCTTTTACAGTGATGGCAGGCTTCAAGTCAAAAAAAAGTTTTTTAGGCTTCAGCTTCAAATGGAATTGGCAATGGAATTATTAGGGTGGCTTGCTCGGCCCATTCCCCTTCAAAGGCAGCTGCCAACTTTCTTCCTTACCTGAGCCTTCTCACTCTCTTGGTAAAATGCAAGTAGTTCTTGACACAACAGGGGGCCAGAATTTCTATTGCTAAACTGCTAAGTGATTTTATGATTATTATTATTTTGGGGCATGATTATTAAGTGAATCCTTGCTGTTGTTAAAGAGAATCAGGTGGTTGGTTTATCCCATTGACTTTACTTGTTGGAAGCCTCTTGAGAAGGTTGCAAATGGTGATCATGTTATCCCAGGAGACTGCAACCAGAGTAGCCATAGCAATAGCATTTAGGCTTCCTGTATATACTGCCCCATAGCGTTTTATAGCACTCTTTGGTGGTTTATGATATAAGCACTATTTGCATATTGTCCCCAACAATCTGGGTCCTCATTTTACTGATCTCGGAAGGAGGGAAGGCTGGGTCAACCTTGAACTCCATCAGGATTGAACTCCAGGCTGTTGGCCAGCAACACTGCACTTTAAACCACTGCGCCACCAGGGCTCAAGAATAAAGGCACGCTTGTTGCCAAGTGTCCAAATTTTGATCACATGACCACAGGAATGCTGCAATAGTGATTAGTGCAAGGATCAGTCATTAAGTTCCTTTTTTCAATGCAGTTGTAACTTGAACGGTTGCTCAATGAATGGGTGTAAGACAAGGACTGCCAGTAGTTTAGATAATTCTGAGAGATGAGACCTGCTACTCCTAAAATGAGTGAATACAATACTGAGGCTTCAGGGCTTCAAAAACCATTTCTCCAAGCAGAGAGATGTTTTCTAAATACTCTGATACCAAAGTCAAGCCTTTGAATCAATCTTGACTATTGGTGACTTCACAGACATAGCCATGCAGTTTCCTAGGCATCAGCATGAAATTTTTTGCCATCTTTTTCTTGCAGGATCTTTTTTCTCAACTTCCCAGTCTAGCCTACAACCTTAGATTTACCTGGTGGTTTCTTCTCCAAGTATCTGACAAGCCCTGCTTAGCTTTTAGGCTGAGGTAAGGTTGATCAAGGACTACTATCTCTACAGGAAAAAGGTAAAGGTTACTCTGTCTGATTCTGTCCAACTTTAGGGTACGGTGCTCATTTTTGTTTCTTGGCTGAGGGAGCCAGCATTGTCCAAAAATGTTTTCCATGGTCATGTGGCCAACATGGCTATACGCCAAAGGTGCATGGAATGCTATTACCTTCCCACTGAAGTGGTACCTATTTATCTACTCACGTTTGTATGCTTTCGAATGCAAGGTGGGCAGAAGCTGGGGCAGGAATGGGAACTCTACCCATTGCACGAACCTGGACTCAGGTCTCAAAACTTGTCTGTCAGCTTTCCAACTGACAAACTCAGTGTCTTTAAGCACTAAGCCATGACACCCCATCATCTACTGATGTACTTTACAGTACATCGAGTTAATTTGTTAGAAGCTATGAAATGAGTGTGCATGAAGTGAGATCATTTTCTTGAAAATAACTGCTTCAACGTGAATCACTGATATATCACTGAGAAAACATCTCATAGAATTGGTAGCCATTAATGTTATAGTGATCCTTCCCTCTATGGCTGAATGAATGTTAACAATTGGGAAACAATTTCCAGTTGCAGATTTCCAAATCTCTTTTAAAAAGCAAGCAAGTCATTTAAAATTATGGTGGTGGTGATGATTTCTACAGATCTTTTGTTTGGGTTAGCATCATTTTATTTGACCCCATGCCTATTTTATGTGCATGTTTCCCTTTTTTTTGTTTTGTTTTGTTTTGTTGTGCTTAAAAAGGAGGGAGGGAACATGCCATCCTTTCTGTGAAAAAGATTCTTTGGATTTAATAGGATATGGCAATAATGATACAAAGATTGGGAGCAATTCAGGTTTTTCTATGGTGAAAAAAACTGAATCTGCACAAAATTCCTTTCTTCTACATGAAATTGTAGAATGTTAATGTTGGAAGAGGAATTACAAATCATTCAACCTAGCCCCTTTCTCAAGAATAAAATGGATGTCCAGTGAATCAAAGCCCACTATCATTTACAACTGTTTGCCCCAGTCTCAATTTTAGTTATTAGGAGGGTTCTTCAAAATCTTTTTCATTATCATTTCAATTTCTGCTGCAAATGTTAGCAGTTGTAAATTAGTTTCTATGTTGTTAAGGTTTAGCTGATCAATGAATAAAATCACATTTAACAAAGGATTCCTTATACACATCTCTTCATAGGCCAAGATTCAGTATTGCATCTCAGGACATCTGTTCACCAAGTGGGAATTTGTCAGCCTTCTTGTTAAACTAGAAGAGTCTCAGGATGTCTGGAGTGTCATTTGCCCCTTCAACTGCATCTACTGGCTCAGTGGACTCTGAAGAAATTTACAGTAAGATTCCTTTGTTTTATTTGCTAGAATTCAATCCTTCCTTCTCTTCATAGTTTTAAAATTCATGTTAAGGTGTGGGCAGCTCCTGAAGCAGAATACAGATCTATCCTTATTGTATATGTACTGTAGATTGTTCCTTTTGAAACAGCCAACTTCATTGATGCTTGGTTTCTTTAGAATTTAATACCTGGAGCATAAACATCTCCTAGGTTGAAGTGAATACTTCTTGCAGGTCATTTAAAAAGTATCTGTTGATATGGTGATACTCAGAGGCACCAGGTTGTTTATTGAGAATTTACTATATGTGTCACCCCCAATGAAAGATACTCCAAGGCTTGAGTTTCCTCAAAGTTCCATTTTATTAGAGATGTCATATTGGCACATCTGGGAAAACCCGAATCTGAAAGTTTCCAGGTTTTTCCCACCCAAGTGAAAGTTCAAGTCCCTGCCCAGCACCCACATGTCCATCACATGGTCCAATCATCTACCATCCAAATTGGAGATACCTTCCAGTCATCCGACTCCCGGTGCCAGAGCAAGGCGTCTCTGAGAAAGGAATGTTATTTTGACTACATTTCACCCATATCCTATGCAATCCCCACTCCCATTTTCCCACAGTAGAAAGTATGGCAGGCCTGAAGGCCCAAATGTAAAAGATGGCTTCCAGGTTTGACATCATATCATGTTCGTGTGTGTGTGTGAGTGTGTGTGTGTGTGTGTGTGTGTGAGAGAGAGAGAGAGAGAGAGAGGGAGAGACAGAGACAGAGAGAAAGATTAATGTAACTCTGTTCCCAATGATATATACAAAGTGCCCCATACAAATTGGTCTTCAATCTTCAAACACTGAAGTATGGTAAGTCCTATGATGCTGACACTTACGTCCTAGCAACTTTCCCTATAATATAACTTATTTCTGGATAACTAAGTGAAGTTTGTTGTTTATTGGATCAGGGACACAGCTGACAACTCAGCAAACTGGAGATGTGTTTACAATACCCTCCTCTAAGTCCAGCTCTAGACCAGACACCAAGTCATGTAAGTCTCTCATTTTAATTGCTTACTATCAGCTCCCAAATTCCATTATGCAAGCAATCATCAGATCATTGAGCAATTTTAATACAATAGATCGATTTTTAGAATTTCCACACAGCAGAGGAAGCCATTGCCATTTTAGCAACTTTGAGCAGATCAATTACCGTTCTTGCATTATTGTTTCTAAACTTCCTTGACAATAGGATCTTTCAGGATCAGAGAATCTTCCAAATCATGTAGAGCCAATGTACTTTGATTTTATCTTAGGTCTGAAATCCAATTGTATGTTTTCATGAACAGAAAAACCTTCCCTGTGCAATCTTCCCCACACTTTTGAAATTCTTTTCAGACCGTCTTGAAGTCACAGAGAATAAAGAAAAGAAGAGAAGATAAAAAGAAAGTTGCTTTCAAAGCCAATGTTTATCATGTGGGAAATAATAAATTGTCTTGATTTTAAATAAAGCTAAGTATAGAGCTATTCCTAATTTGGAAATCATTTGGACTAAATGCTTGAGATTCCATTAAAATGTGAACATAGCACTACTGTGTCCAAATCACTTTTCTAGTATGATATATTGCAAGGTTTCCAAAAAGTCTTTTAACATGAAATAGGATAACTCGCCACAGCCAATTTGTCCTGGCCAAATTGCCATGGCCAACTTGCCATGGCTAACTTGCTGCGGGACAATTCAATGCCTTATTAATAATTTCAATGTTACTTTTATTATTGGTGACCACATTTCATTGAAATGACTATAACTCTTGTATTTCTGGATTGCCTTTATTTTATTATTATTGGCCACAGTTCTGTTGAAATGAATTTAACTTTTGTATTTGTTGAATTGTCCTGCGATGAGTTGTCCTGCAGTGAGTTGGCCATGGAAAACTGGGCAGTCAATTATATATGTTCAAATGTTAATTCATTTGTGATGAAGTTCACCAACATTCTTTCATTCTTCTTTGCCTAGTTGAACACATTTTGGTTATTCTTATTAATTTCCTTGTTATATTTGGAAGACAAAATGCTGCTCGGCTATTGCTTTCCTAATATTCTTTTTGCTTGTTTGTTTGTTTTGCAGCCGCTCCTCGAAACATAGGCTTTCTGTTGGAACAAAATCCATTCAAAATCCCTGCAGATATTGATATTTTTTTGCTGCGAGATAAACAGAAAGAAAAGGCCAGGATGGTATGTAGAAAATACAAGATGTTTCCAAAAGAAATTCTTCCCAGCCATGGCCAATCAGAATGCTGACAGTGTGATGTGCCCTCTTCCCACTCAACGGGTGTACTGTCTCATTGAATTAAGAGATTTCATAGCAGAAATAATGTTATTATTCATGCAATATTATTTTGCAGGGGTTAAGGAGACTCTCAGAGACTTTTAGAAAAACTCTGTGTATTAAATAATAAGATACACTGGTGGTTCTGTAAAAGTGTCAAAAGTGCAACCTAAACTGAAGTGGGGAGAACTTTTTTTTTAAAAAAAAAAAAAGATTACAAATGAGAAGAGAGGATTGAGTGTTCAGACAGCACAGATAGAGAGAATCTTCTTTTTCGTAAGATTAGAATCCAGCACCATCCAGTGAAAATGATTGGCTATGCTTAGCTGGAGATTATAGTAACTGGAATTCAATCCAACTGGAGGGCAGCTGGTTAAGGAAGCCTGATCTTTGTTTTCTTTGTGTAGTTTTGTTCAGCACTAAATTAAACAAATGTGGAATAGCAGCATCAAAGCGAATTTCATAGTAAGTTCTGAGAGGAGGATCCTCTGCCCCATTTTTATAGAGTCCCAGGTGTGTGATGTGGTATAGGGTCTCCTGCTTGAGTAGGAAGTTGGACCAGAAGCCTTCCAAGGTCCCTTCCAACTCTGTTATTCTATATTCTGTATATTTCGTATACAGTAAAACTGATCTCACAGAGTGACTAATTAGCTCCAATGTTACAAAATACAATTCCATGCTGACCTCCTGAGAAACTGCATTTTCTTATACGGCCCTTGATGCTGGAGATATACTTTTGCTGGGGCAGCCATCTTGTGAGGCCTCCGATAACCAAGGCAGCATTTAATCAACTCCTTCCTTTAGGAGCGAGAGCGACGTAAGACTTTGAAAGTCCACGAGAAGATGACTTGCTCCACTCTGCAGAGTTCCAAACAGACGGGATTCAAGAGAGCGATCCAAATGGAAGAAGAAGCTGAGGACAAGGAGTTATTAGCAGAAGCCGAACGACTCAAAGCTCTCCGAGAAAGCATCTCCTGGAAGATAGCAATTACTAAAGGTAGCTAAGGAAAGCATTCAGATCCTAGGCTGCAATGTAGCGGGATAATTACTTGGTATCAGAACATAATACTGTATAAGCTTCCCGCTTAAGATTCTTATTTTTTTTTCACATTCAGACTGAAATAATTTTAGACATGGTTTCCCAAAAATCTGATCTAAGTGAGGGTGCAAACTTGCTTTAGGTTTGCTAGTCTTTTCCTGTCTCTGGTTAGCATTATCACTCAAAAGTAAAACACATTTGGAGTTATTTGTTCCAAGCTTTTAAGAGAAAAACAGTTGGGAAGGGAGGATTATTTTGAATAGGGAAATAGCCAAAGCAGCAGGCCTCTGCTTCAGAGGTGGGTTTCAGCAGGTTCTCACCAATTCTGGAGAACTGGTAGTGGAAATTTTGAGTAGTTCGGAGAACCGGTAGTAAAAATTCTGACTGGCCCTGCCCCCATCTATTCTCTGCCTCCCAAATCCCAGCTGATTGGGAGGAAATGGGGATTTTGCAGTAACCTTCCCCTGGAGTGGGGTGGGAATGGAGATTTTACAGTATCCTTTCCCCTGCCACGCCCACCAAGCCACACCTACAGAACCAGTAGTAAAAAAATTTGAATCCCACCACTGCTCTGCTTATCAATCTTTCTATAATCTTTCATTTGTTGGTTGGGATTTTTTAAAAAACAAGTTAATAAAGGAAACATCTATGCGAATAATTTCAGGAAAGATCTTACCATAAAGGGGACTCTTATTTTTATAGGATCAGCTTAAAATTCGCTTTACATCTTGACCATAAATTGGAGTATAAGATGAATAAAATTTTCTTAAGTCTCTTCAAAATGTTTCTAATACACTCTGTAATATAAATGAGATTCACCAGAGTTTGGAAATTTCTGATGGGCTCTTATCATATGCCATAGGGTCATAGCATATGAAAGATGTCTATGGAGATTCTCAGGCATCCAGGTCATGGTTGTCCCAAAGGTGCTTTTTTCAAGAGGCAAGTTCAGTCGCCTCTTGAAAAAAGTACCTTTGGGATAGCATATGAAAGAGTTTTTTATGGGCACCAAATTCTACAAAAGCCTGCTGTCTCCAGAAATGGTATCTCCTAATACACACTAGTCAGCTGCACATCTAAAACATCCCTGATAAAAAGATCCAACTGTTATTTACAGAAAATAAGATTAAATGAAATAAATAGAGCAAAGATGAATAGAAGAGATGAAGAACAGTTTGACATAGAAGCAGAACACTTTCAGTAATGGAACGGGCCAGTTTCTAAACTATGGAGGTGGTAAAATTGTTGGCTGCAAGTGTCTCTCAATCAACTCAGTCAACGGAAAGAGATTTTGGA
The DNA here is from genome assembly GCA_022577455.1 of Arizona elegans. Classification (NCBI taxonomy): domain Eukaryota; kingdom Metazoa; phylum Chordata; class Lepidosauria; order Squamata; family Colubridae; genus Arizona; species Arizona elegans. The sequence continues at coordinate 119,404,083 of JAKOOJ010000003.1, forward strand.
AGCTCTGCTAAAAGCATTGTCCGCTCACTTCACTGTGAGCGGCTTGCACTGCTGCCCCCTTTTTTTCCCCTTCCCTCCTTCCTTCCTTCCTTCTTTCTTTTCTTTCTTTTCCCTCCAGACCAGGTTGTAGAGAGAGAGACGATGCATGATTACATCAATCAGAAACGGCAGATGTTCTTGCTGCAGGTATTTAATTTTGTTCTAGTGGTGTTGCCTACACGTCAATTTGAGATAGTAAAGAGGAGCTTGAGATCTGTATTGGGGACAGTTGGGAGTCAAGTCTCCCCTCCCCCCCCCGCTGTCAAATTCACTGGAGGGCCTTGGGGGAGACTACTCTTTCCAATCATATTGTTGCAAGGATAACATGGGAGGAAAACCAGCACCAGTCTGATTCTGAATGCTTTGAAAAGGGGAGGGCTGATTACAAATGCAGCATTAAATGAAGTTGCTTCAATGCAACTCGATGGTAGCTTTTAACATGAGGAATCATTTCAGTAAATTGCCTGGTGGAAGATACTAGATGGCTTATGCCCGTGATGGCGAACCTATGGCTCGCATGCCAGAAGTGGCACACAGAGCCATCTCTCCAGGCATGCCTGCCGTCGTCCATTACTCTTCCAGGTTTCCTGTTACCAGCTGGTCTTTGCACACACGGGAGCGCCGGAAACTGGAAGAGCAGCTCCCTGGCGTGCATGCGCACACCGGAAACCAGAAGCTGAGCTTCCTGGCACGTGCATGTGTGCCAGGGAACTGCTCTTCCCATTTCTGGCACTCCCCCACGCGCATGCACTTGGTGCCGAAAAGGTTCGCCAACACTGGCTTATGCAATGGGCGTATCTGCTTACATAGAGTAAATTCTATGGGAAAATACATAGTCACATCCCATTTATAGCCATAGCATATTTTCCCATGTCTAGGAATAGGCGTGTTTGTGTGCACAAATTGCATATCTGTATAGATAAACACAGATACAGATATATGTTACCATGTCTATTCAGGAAATTCTGCACCACCTATCTCTCGTAAGTGGCCGTTATCTGTTATCTGTCTTTAACAGTGTATCTGTTAAAAGAGAAAGATAGAAATCATTGGACAGTTTGGGAGGTAATAGCAAAGACAGGTAGAAGAGATGAAGAGCAGTTTCACATAGAAGCAGAACTCCTTTAGTAATGGAACAGCCAGTTTCTAACCTATGGAGGTGATAAAATTGTCCATTAACTGCAGAGACATTACTGAGCTTCCTTTTCTCAATCACTTTTGGCTTACATTTCAGTATGCTGTAACTGTGAAAAAAGATGAAATTCAGAAACTGGAAAATCTGGCAGTGGAAGAAGAAGTAAAGCTGGAAAAAGCTGAGGAAGACTTGGAAAAGGATGCTGCCATGTTTGATGAGTTCCTGAAAGAGAATGACAGAAACTCTGCCCAAGCTTTGAAAATGTAAAACTGAACCACTGGATTTATGCTGTAATGTTCATAGACATCTCAAGTCCTGGGGAAGTTCTACAGTTTTCAGCAGGAGACACAAAATCTGCCACTAAGTGTTGCAGGAGCTTCCTACAAGCATTTCTGCAATCATATTGAATAAAGGGGCACTTAGTATTTTTTGGGGAAATCTCCCAGGACTACAAGGGACATGGTAGGACATAATATCAGAGGGGGAGGAATTGCAATGTTGGCTTTGGGTTTTTTCCCCTATACTTTTTGTAGGATTAAAATCTTGAAGAAAATATAATCATAGGCACACACAGACAGACAAAGGTTGAACTATCTGACACATCATTTTCATAACTGGTCTGAAAGGGGAGGCCAGAGATACTTGGTGAACTAAAGGAGTGGCTTAAGTGATGCTCACCTTCTATCTTAAGATTGGAGAACAAATTATTTCAGAAATGACATCCTGAATTTCTAGTTTCAACAAAACACGGCAGCTTATATCAAGAGATGGAGAGGGAAAGAGAGGGAGAGAGGGAGAGAGAGAGAGGGAGAGAGAGAGAGAGAGAGAAAGAGAAAGAGAAAGAGAAAGAGAAAGAGAGGGTGGGTCTGTGCAACTTCAGCTTGCTGTGGACAGTTAAATTCAGACAGTCAAAGCTTGCTGTAGAATCAAATTCTGACTCTAATGCTTTCATTGGAGACGAACCTGCTAAAGTTTCACACGCTTTGAGAATGATTCAGAAATACTTGACACCATATATCCCTGTAGCACACCAAGATTGTGTCAAAAAAGGAAACACGGTGATCTCATCAGACAAATACCACCCTTGTATTGATCCCAATATCTAATACAGGTATGCATGTTGGGTGGTTTGCATTATGGCTCAGAGTTATTCACCTTGACTCCTGCAGAGCCTTGTGATTCAGATCTCATCAAGTGTAGCATCTCTCAGCTACCCCTTAAAGGAACTCAAAGGCTACTCAAACTTCAGCCTAGGCCTGAAGAAAAAAAAACCACTACTGCTTTAAGAAACCCATTCAGAGTTAATGAAATTCTCCATGGAATTCAAAATGGAGACTTGATTTATTTGTCAAATCTTTTCGACTGGGATTCAGATGCCCAATAATTCATGAGTTAATTTATTTCTATACTATTCTTTCTTCTTGTTTAAGAAACACAAGAAAACCCACCGTCTGATATTTTTAAAGAGTTACAAAGCTGCTAAGTAAGCAGCTAAATTTCCTGAAGCTCGTTAGCTAGATGTCTTCCACTTTCCACCCAGACTAACAGAACTTTTTCTATTAAAAAAAAAAGAAACAGCTCATATTGAAGTTCTAGAATTGAATCTATGTTGACAGTTTAGGAGAGCTGCCTTCGCTTTTCTCCAACTAACATATAGGCTGTCCACCCCGCACCTTAAAGAGAATATTTACCAGACAGAAGTCAATTAAAAGGTCCAAAAGAAATTCACAGGTAGATGAAAGTTGCAGTAAAGCACTATGGAGCACTATATGAGTCTAAGTGCTATTGTTATATGATCCATCCACAGTTGACCATGAAAAAGAGGGTCAGCCCATTCTTGTGTCATCTAATGTGTCAAACCAACTTGACTGAGAATCATTACATTCTACATATTCTTCAGCCAAATTCTCAATCAATAGATGAGTAGACTGGGGGAAGGAGAGAAATGGAACACCACCAGGAAGAAATGTATATCTCCCCTAACCATTGCCTCTGACTTTTCATGGTGGCCTAAAACTTTGAGATCTCCCTTAATTCTGATATCACTTATCTCCAGTCATGCTCTGCAAGTAATTTCTGTCTTTATTTCTTCTTTCTTAGTGCTGAAAAAGAAACCAAAGCAAAACTGGAGAAAATAATTGAGATCCGAGAATTGACAGCGCAAATGATGAACATCCAAAGGTAGCAGTTACAGAAGATATAATCCAGGGTATATTTTCCTTCCTCCCTGTTTCCCTTTCCTGGATGTCCCAATACAGTTAAAAGTACACTAGTTCTATAGATCTTTATGACATGCTAAATGTTTATGCTTGATAAACATTAATTATATGCCTGAATTATGGGTAACAAGATTTTATAGGTTTCCATTTGTGTCTCTCTCCAATGAATTTTAAATCCATAGATTGCTAAAAAATATTATGTCCCCAAAGATAACAATCACTGTTGTTATTTCCATTGATCCTGCCTATGAAACATTTGAGAAGATGCAAATAAATACTTTGGAATGTATTAAAATTAAAAATGAAAATTGCTATTGTTTTTCTAATTCAATATTAGAAAAAATGAATTAGACTTGTTTCAGGAATTATTTTAAAATAAAGCAAAAATTTTTGCTCCAAGAGTTACTGTCTGGTAATTATTATCCGAAAAGACAAACAAATAAAAGGTCTGGAAATAAAAAAAGGAAATCTTCAAGGTGCAAGCTTTCGCTGATGATCTTGTGTTCATTCTAGAAGACCCTTTACAATCGGGTGAGAGGTTAATGGAAGTATTGGGCGAATATGGGGAAGTTGCAGAAGTTCCTTGAGGGTGAACAAGGAAAAAACCAAAATTTTAGTCAAGAATATGAGTAAAATGCAAGAAAAAGAATTGGCTGAGAAAATTAAAATACAGACAGTAAAGAAAGTGAGATACCTAGTTATCTATTTGACGTCAAGATGTGCTACACTAAAGGAGGACAATTACAATAAATTAGTGGATCAAATAAAGGTAGATTTGGATAGGTGGAAAAGCCTGCAACTTTCCTTTATGGACAGTCAAAATGACTATATTGCCAAAGATACTCTTTCTATTTCAAATCATACCAATAAGATTGAAAAAGGATTTTTTAAAAAATTTAAATAAAATAATAACTAAATATATTTGGCAAGGAAAAAACCTAGAATTAAATTGAAATTATTGCAAGACTCGAAAGAAAGAGGTGGATTTGGACTCCCTGACTGGGAAAAATACTACTAGGCAGCAGCACTCACTTGGATCAGGGAGTGGATTAATTTAAAAAACAGGAGGCTGCTAGCATTGGAAGGACATGATATGCAAACTGGGTGGCACGCAATCCTCTGGGACAGGAAGCATAAAACACATCAATACTTCCAGAAACACCTCATCAGAAGAGCTCTATTGGACGTTTGATTAAAACTAAGCAACAAAATTATATAGAAATTCCCAATTGGCTGTCGACTCTGGAGATGTTTGTACATCCAAATTTCATGAAATTAGGAAGAGTGATTACATATAAAGACATATTGAATGAAAAGGGAGAACTGAGGTCTAGACAGGACTTACAAGAAGAAGGGATAAAACTAGAATGGTGGACATATCTTCAGATTCAATCCCAATACGTGAGAAATAAAAATGAATGGGGCATAAGAACCGAACCGATAGAATTGGATGAAATCTTACAAGGGGCAGATGTGAAGATGATTAGGAAATTATATAAATATTTACTGGATTATGACATGATAGAGGAGCAAGTGAAAGACACCATGCTCACCTGGAGTAAGAATTTTGGCTATGGCATAGATCTAGATAGCTGGCAAAAACTATGGGAGAGGAATAGAAAACTTACCCTAGCCACTTCATATAAAGAAAATCAATACAAGATGTTTTACAGGTGGCATTACCCCCCCACCCCACAAGACTGGCCAAGATGTGCAAAATTGCTCACCGAAATGTTGGAAATGTAAAGCAACATTAGGCACCTATTATCATATATGGTGGGGGTGCCTGAAAGCCAAGGACTTTTGGTGCCAAATAAAACAGTGGCTAGAAGAAATGTTAAACAAGACGATAGATATGATGACAGAACTCTTCCTTCTAGGTATAGTAAGGGATAATTACAAAAAAGAAGAAATATATCTTATGGTACACATACTAACGGCAGCGATGTTGATATTCGCACAAAATTGGAAATGCAGAGAGAACCCACAGGAGGTAGAAATAATTAACAAAATATTGACCTGTGCAGAAATGGATAGGTTAACAATGGAGCTCAAAGATAAAGATGAATTGGAATTCTATGTAACCTGGAATACATTTTATAAATGGCTAGAGAAAAGGAGGAAAGGGATAGAGAATTAGAAACAAGAGAGAAGGAAAGGGGAGAAAAATAAATAAAATTAAATTAAGAAATATTAGATAGGAATAAATTGGATTTGAATAGGTATGAAGGGAATATGTATGTAATTGAAGTGTGATTGAATGTACAAAAAGTATATATGGAATATGCATGATATTATATTGTAATATACACGAAAGAAAAAATGCTAGAAAAATATATACCAGACAAGTCGGACCAAGTCTAAAGTTTTAAAATTGTATATTTAATAAAATTAATTTTTTAAAATCAATTAAAATTTCATTTAAAAGATTCGGACTTCCTTGAATTAAGTTTGACCTTGGGGGATTACATAGATACAAGAATGTTGTCTTCTTGGCAAGAATGTGAAACTAGTTTTCCATTATGTTTTCCAGAGTGGATTTTTTTTTTACTATTGCTCTCAGATTTAATAATAGCCATCTAAGAAATACATTTTAGATAGCCATCTAAGCACTTAAAAAGTCTGACCTTGATGACTTGGCAAGGTCAGCTAGATGCTGCCACCTGCTGGGACAAATTTCATTTTCTGAATCCCTTCTCTGAAGGCAGAAGAAAAGAGAGTCAATGGAGTCCTGTCAGAGGAATTAGCATTATGGTAGCAGTATGGGGCCATAAAGTAAATGGCATCAGACTCTTGATAGACCAGATTTTTCTCATGACCAACCCACAAAAACAATCACACATCAGTATGTCATAAAAAGATATCTTTTTATGAAGATATCTTAACTTCAGGCAATATAAAAGTATTGTTTATCTTCTACCAAAAGCATTCAGAGTAAAATTAAGGGATATTTTAGGAATATCCATCCATCCATCCATCCATCCATCCATCCATCCATCCATCCATCCATATATTTTAGATGTTACCTTCTTGCAGTTTCACTTCCCAGAACTCTTACTGTCTCCTGGTGTCTTATCCAGCATTCTTTAGGTCTAAAGAATTTATGGCTAACAATTTATTTTCTCTGGGAATATGTACAGTGTGCTTTGGAAGTACCGCAGAGTAATCTCCATTTGCTCTTGATGCAATGACTGTTTCTTTTCTTCAGTGAGATAGCCCGATTTGAGGACACTTTGCAGGAATATGTGGTGTTCAAAGATTTCCTCTACCAACTATCTCCCAAAGATTGGTGGGAAGATCATGAAAGACGGCGGATGAAAGGAAAGGCAAATAATAAACTCAATTCTGATAGTAAAGAGGATAAATCAGGACTGTCAAAAGGTAAGCACTTCCATAATCCCAAAACTCTGTGTGATTCTCAGATCTGCATAGAAATAACAATAGATCTTCAGAGGCTGCTGCTGAACCTTATCCAACTTCAGAAGAAACCAACCAGAAGCAAAGCAGTATGATATACAGTAATTACAGAAAATAAAAATAATATAGAGAACTTCCACATTAAACACGTAAATTCGACTATCTTGTCAAATTAATTGGTATTAAAGGTGCTTCCATTCAGCTATCATTGTTCAAATTATAATCCATACATTCATGTTATCCCATTTTTATGTTTCTTCTTTCTTTTATATTGTTTAAACAGGCTGTGGAGTCCATTGTGAGGCAAAATCAATATAGAGTTATTTTTACATTTTTTAAAAAAAAATGGAAGCATTTGAGCCAATGTTTTACCACTGCAAACAATTTAAATTTCTTAAGCTTTCTTAAGGTATTTCACAACAGTACGCAAATGATACTCTGAGTATTTTCTTTCCTTCTCCTTCTGAAAGCATTTTGCTTCACATGCACATATATCCACATGGATGAAACAAAATAAACCCAATTTTGAGGTGACTTTTGTCCATCCTGTAAAATTACAGTATGAATATGTGTTTTCTAACATGATTGGCTTATCCATTTATTCTGTGAATTGACCCTTAGACCAAGAGAAGAAAATTACTGGTCGTTTATATCATACTGCTATCATTTTTCTATGCAGTTTTTCCAGGTGATGAATAAACTCATTTGCCAAAGAACATAGGAAAATCAATGTACTTATTTTTTTATATCTCATTATGATCTAACAGCTAATGAGTATCTGTGCTTAATGTGTTTGATGTAGGCACTTGTGACTGTTACTGTCTGCCTTTGTTTAGTCACAAGTGTTCAGTCCAGAAGTGCCTTAGCTTGATAAAACTGTTTAGGACAGTTTTAACCTTGACAGGATACTGTATACCAAGTTATGGTAAAATACGTCTTATTGTGTCAGACATAGGTATAATATGGGGAATAGTAAAAGACTCCTGAACCTCTCATGAGGTGAGAACATGAGCAAAATGTTATTATTACAGTATTTAAAATGCTTCCAATACAGGTATCTCTCATCATGTTTATTTTATTAATTATTACTTATATTGCTCTAATTCAGGGGTGTCAAACCCACGTTGTAACAGCATCATCACGTGACATATCGTGACTTTTTTACCCTTCGCTAAACCAGGTGTGGGTGTGGCTAGCGCATGAAGCATCCCAGCACAAGGGCTGCGAGTTTGAAACCCCTGCTCTAATTTCTATTTTCCTTGTATTTGCTTATATTTAAAGGGTAAATAATGAGACTCTTATAACTTACAAGACTTTGGTCTTTTTCAGTCTTCTGTGTCAGGGAAGATAAGTTTATTCTGCAGTTGCTTACTGTCAAAAACAATGAGCAACACTGAGGAAAATGTATGACCGACACAGATTTTCATTATATGATTTTTCTTTCTCAGTACTAGATCTGTGTACATATTCATCGGCATTAACAGAAATGCATATGCATTTATTTTTGGAAGAATGAAAAAGAGTGGTGATATCAATATTAATACTAATGATTAGCATTTTATAGAAAGTTTTAATTATTTAATTATTTATTTCTTAAATTTATATGCCACCCATTTCACTATCAAGCAACTCTTATTTCTTGAAATGATGCAATAAACCTAGTTCTATACATTTTAATTAATCAAAAACATAATGAATTTCAAATGTTATACTTGTAAATCCTTTATTTATTACTAATTTCTTTTCTTCATGCCCTATGGCTTTTTCCATTTTTTTATTGTATGTAGTTATTCGGTTCTTCAATTGTTTTTAACAAATATTATTAATAATGTTAAAAAATTATATCTGGAGCATGTACTCATGACAAAATTCATGCTTTTCATATCTTAGCTAACAACCCAAATATTCACAAAAACACATAGTATTAAGGAATTTTGCCAGCCCCAAAGCCAAGAATGACATGTGTCAAGCTGAGTTCTTTATTGCTTCATAAAATCGTATCATACTAAGCAGTGTACTATTTGTACCTATAAAATACTCTTTGAACTATTAGGGAGGGGCTGTCTTATTTATTTGTTTGTTTGTTTTTTTGTTTATTTATTATTTACATTTTTATACCGCCCTTCTCCCGAGGGACTCAGGGTGGTGCACAGCCATACTAAAACATGTGTATCTATAAAATTTAAGTCTTGAGTTGACCCCAGGGGTGGGTTCTAATTTTTTTTACTACCGGTTCTGTGGGTGTGGCTTATCTTGTGGGTGTGGCTTGATGGTCATGTGACAATTATTTAGGATTTAGCAGAGGTACTGGTCTACCAGGCTTTTAACTGCTTGCAGAGCTGTACCGATGCCATTTATTTTTGCAGGCACTGGTCTACTCATGTATTTTTGCAGGCACTGATCTACTCATGTATTTTTGCAGGGACCGGTCTACTCATTTGTTTTCTTTTAACACTGATCAGCTGTAGGGTAGCCCTTTGAAGCCCCACGGCAAGAGTTTAAACAGTTTTTTTCCCCTCTAGCCATCAGCTGGGACTCAGGAGGCAGCAATAGATTGGGGGTGGGGCCAAATAAAAGGTAAGAATAACGCGGGGTGTGTGGGGATGGGCGGGGGGGCCAGAACCGGTTCGGTGATGTCATATTGTCACTGCTACCGGCTTGGCGGAACCGGGCCAAACCGGGCGGAACCCACTGGTTGACCCTCTTTCTCTCACACATAATATCTGAGCTGAGTTGCCTCTTACTCCTCTGGAATGCGCTCCCTCCCTCCTGGAAACCTACCTCCTTACTACATTCCATCACAGATTTACCTTAAAAAAATATATTTCAGAGGACATCTTCACAGAGATGTAAATAGAGAGGTGGGTGTTCTCTTTTCTTTCGGCTGCATTCATAAACTTATGTAGAATCAAACTAGCCATTAAAATGAACTGACAATTGTACCCATCCCTCTTTCTATCATGGCTTTTTCTGTCTAAACAGTAACACTCAAATGGGGATGACACAATTAATTAATGGGTTTTTCTGTATTCAGGTTCAGGGAAGGATGTTCAAGAACTTCAAGACAAGGGCCGACGTCGAACAACAAGCATAGCAAAACGTTCTAGTATTGAAATGACCAACGTAGAACCTCCCACTTCTAGAACGCCAAGCCAAATTTTGTCTAGAAAGGAATCTTTCAAATTAAGCCGAGTATCTTCTAGGCAGACTCTAAAGTCTCAACAAAGCAGAAAGCCGTAAGTATGTTAGGGAAGTGAGTTCGAAGTAAGAGAGACAGAGAGGAATCAAAGTCACCAAAATTGGGTATTGGATCTTATAGGAAAATATCATAATATACTACCTTACCGTAGGACAGCTTTCAAATTATGCCTTTATTTTGGCCTCTCGAATGAGAATAAATGCAAAGATATAGGATGTGTGGAGCATTACATATAGATGAAAGTCAAACTTTGTATACAGTAATGGCCAAAATTGTGGAAAAAGTGTATTTTTGAGGTTTGATGGCTAATAACATCACTTTTTTTTTTTTTTGAGTTTCAAGATAATCATATTCCACTGCTGGAATGGCCTGGGAATAGGTCAGACCTTAACCCAATTGAAAATCTATGGAGCCGACTAAAGAAATTTGTTAGTCAGAAGTGACCCAGCAATAAAACCCAGTTAATAGAAGCAATCATTCAATTTTGGTTTCACATATAACAACTGCAGAACTAAAAAACTTGGTTCACTCCATGGGAAGACGTAAGGCCATAATTCATGCTAAAGGTTACCCAGCTATTAACTGACATGGTGATAATTTTTGTATATCTCATTTTTCCTATGGTGATAATTTTTGTATATCTCATTTTTTCTAAGTGTTTCACTTTTCTTCTTTATACTGTAACTGCTATTCTAATAGCAAATATTCATAAAAGTTATTGCATTACATTCTTGATTAAATTATCTTTCCATTGATACATAATTTTATGGTACTACTAAAAACAAAAGTGGTGTTATTAGCTAGTTTTAGAAAATACACTTTTCCCAAAAGGTTTCCACAATTTTGGTCACTATTGGATGTTGCCAATTTACATGATATAAACGGTGAAAGAATTTGCTGGTGACATCACCGTTGCCTGGGAGATGCCAAGTTGAGGGCTCCTTTAAGGTCCCTGTGAAGTTGCCCATTGAAGTGGTACCCATTTATCTACATGCAGTTGCCCACTTTCAAATTGCTGGGTTGGCAGGAGCTGGAGAGTGTGACAGGAGCTCATCCTCGCTGCAGGAGCAGTGGATCTTGAATGTGGGCGTGCCGATTGTCAGCCTAGCGTTCTAACCTCGTGAGCCACCAAACTCCGTGATGTTGTCAGTTTACATTAATTTCTAACTGACTGCATCTTCAATGCTTTTTTTCCACTTCCACTCTTCAGAATTATGTATCCATTGTTGTACAAATAGCTCTCTGCTTTTCTAATGGGACTTCCCTTCTTTTCCCTCTATGTTCCCATTTTGAAAATTTGCCATGAAATGTTGTCACACTTACAGGGGGGAAAATGGAAGTATGCAGGAGAGAAGGTAGTCCAACCATTAACTGAAAGGAAACAGGTAGTAGCAAATTTTAAAAGCTAAGTAGTAGTAAATCTGGTTAACATTTGGGTAACAGACCATCAGAGAATATTCAACTTGTTGGCTAGATAGGAAAACAGGGGCGGGGGGAGGAATTCCCAAAGGAAAGTAATGGCAAACTACTTTCATGAGCCGTGGTGGCGCAGTGGTTAAAGTGCAGTACTGCAACTCTACTTCAACCGCCTGCTGGCTGCCTGCAATTTGGCAGTTTGAATCTCACCAGGCTCAAGGTTGACTTAGCCTTTCATCTTTCCGAGGTGGATAAAATGAGGACCCAAATTGTCGGGGGCAATATGCTGACTCTGTAAACCACTTAGAGAGGGCTGTAAAGCAGTATATAAGTCTAAGTGCTATTGCTATTGCTGCTATAACATGGCCAAGGACATTGTCTCATTGCATCAGGGCATTTTTAAAATAATCTATAAGAAAAGTGTGTGATTTTCTGGAAAAAAACTACAATTCCCAGAGTTTCAGAGAAAGAGGATAAATGATTGAATCAGTTTAATATTTTTCATCTATGGATAGCCTGTCATCTCTTTCAACTTTCCACAAAGTGGAAAATAGTTGTTGTAATCCATTTCCAATTCCAGTTCAAAATGCATGTTGAGGGATCGGCAAGATAAATGATTAAATAAATATTGCATTATAATGCCCTGTAAACAACTGACTCAAGAATAACCTCTACAGGAGTGTACAGATTGCCCCATCAGAAGAAAAATTTAGTCCAGAATTATCTGATGAAGATGATGATGAGGTCAGTAATTCAATGTTTTTAGCATATAACTGGAGAACTAATGGAACTCAGCAATTAATTGTACATTTTTAAGTTGGAATTCTTAAGGTGAAATAGTATTGAAAATTTTTAGTAGCTTAAAAAATACTGAAACGTTTAAACTAAGCAATGGAGGAAAATCGCACCATTAAAAATTACAATTTTCATCTTGAATTTTGATGGCACAATCCTGACACTGTGGAAAATGTGGTTAGGCTCTATACAGATTATGAGTTGCCCATCCTGCTCAAGGTGATCACATGTAGATGGGATCTTTCCTTATTTAATCTTTCCTTATTTACTCAATAATCTACTGAAGTAGTTTGGAAGAAGAAATAGTAGCTCAGGGAACTCAGTCATTAAATAGCGATGTGAAATGGATTTTCAGAGGCCCGGTCTAACATGTAACTCCTATACTTCATTAGCTGAATTGGGTGTACTCATTGAAGTATATCACCAAGATCAGAGGTGGTATTCAGCAGGTTCTGACCAGTTCTGGAGAACCAGTAGCAGAAATTTTGAGTAGTTTGGAGAACCGGTAAATACCACCTCTGACTGGCCCTGCCCCCATCTATTCTCTGCCTCCTGAGTCCCAGCTGATCGGGAGGAAATGGGGATTTTGCAGTAACCTTCCCCTGGAATGGGGAGGGAATGGAGATTTTATAGTATCCTTTCCCTGGGGTTGGGTGGGAATGGAGATTTTACAGTATCCTTCCCCTGCCCCGCCCACCAAGCAAAGCCTACCAAGCCACGCACACAGAACCAGTAGTAAAAAAATTTGAATCCCATCACTGACCAAGGTATAGATGATAGACAGAGATAGATGATAACTAGATAGATAGCTAAATAGAGATAGTAGATATTTTATTTATTTACTTTTTTATTAAATTTATCTGCTGCCTATCTCATGGTTGAAATAGATAATTGTTTTTCTCTCTTTCACCATTTTCTTGCCACTAAGATTAGCTATTATTTAATTTTTTATCAGTGCTGTGGAGAAATGATTATCAAAGCTTATCCAGGATAAACAAAGATTGCTTTTTCTCTCAATTTGTACCTTTGATTAACAATATGGGAACTCCTTCATGTTAATACTTTCCTTGGCAGGTACCTGAATTATTCTTTACAGATCCACACCAGCTGCTGCAGCTTTTCACAGAGCTGGAAGAACAGAACTTGTCTCTGATTCAGAATTCTCAGGAGACAGAGGAAACCTTGGATGAGCTCCGACACACTTTGGAAACCACACGCAATAAAATGTAAGCAGTTGCAAATGATTGGCCATACTAATCCCTTGCAACACAAGGATGTTCTCTGTCTCTTTCCAAACATGAGCAACTCAGTCATTATTTCTGTACCCTCCAACAACACAGTATTGTTTTTCTGCCGTACTGTTAAAGAACGTTCTACCCTACATCTTCTATAGCCCCAGATATATTAGCATCTATTGTGGGAAACAAAAATGGAAGAGGCATTTGTAAGGTTTGCAAACACTTTCTTCCATTCCACTTTTGAGAGTGAAGGATCAGGAGACACACCAGCCTTCATTCATCTATTTCTGCCAGCTGCTGCACTGAATACATATACAGTCTTGCATGTTTCCATAAGCTAAAATATTTTAAATAGTTCAGATTGCCCCAAATGTTAAGAGTAGCAGCTTTAGTTAAAAGGTGCACAGGCTAATGTAGACGATAAAACATTGTTAGCAGCAATTATTATGATTTAAATATTAGTACACAACATCTTAGCATAGAGAGCCAGTTTGGTGTAGTGGTTGAGGTGCTGGCCTAGAAACCAGGAGACTGTAAGTTCTAGTTCTGCCTTAGATATGAAACCCAACTGGGTGACCTTGGGACAGCCACTCTCTCTCAGCCCAACTCATTTTAAGGAGTGGTTGTTGTGAGGAAAATAGGAGAAGGAGCATTAGGTATGTTTGCTGCCTTAAGGTACTTATAAAATAATAAAAGCGGGATAAAAAATCTAATAAATGAATAGTAGGGAAGACGATTAAGATTAAGTTTAGCCAGATTTTTTTCCCAAGTGTTAACTGGTTTGCAACCTCAAAGACACTGTGCTCCCTCCTGAAAAGGACACCAACCAACTTCTAGACATTTTATATCAGTAGTAATAGCCTGCAGCCACTATTCCACTCTTGTACCCAGTTCCCTCATGGAGGCAACCAGCATTTGTGTCAAGAGAAAGTACAAAAAGCTCATCACATGGAGCAAATGGAGGAATGCTGGCAAAACATCACAAAACTTTGCCAATAGTACAGGTAATCCCTAGGTTACAAGTGCTCCCTTAGCAAATGTTTGAAGTTACGAGATAAGTGACCCCTAGCATTTACAAACAAGTCCCGAAACTACGAATCTTACAGTACCACAGCAGTTGGTTGCCCTTACGAACAACCACAGAGGCTCTGCAACATTCATCCTGCACTTTGCTGGCCAAAATGGAGGTTGAGAGGAGCGGGCCTGCCTCTTGGATGCTCCGTTTAGGTCTGCGCAGGCCTCACCCGGCACATTGCCGGCCAAAATGGGAGATGCGGAGGTGCGGATCCACCCTTCCAATGCTCTGTTTGGGCCTCACTCGGCATGTTGCAGGTCAAAATGGAGCTCTGTAGGGATGCCCTTCCAGAGCTCCATTTCGGTCTGCAACATGCCGGGTGAGCCTAAACGAAACTGCAGAGGGATGCATGCGACTGAGAGGTTGGAGAGGACGCAGCTTGCTAGATTTTCTCACAGTACGTGATCTGGCACGGCACAATGGATGGAAGGGAAAGCAATGAGATATTTCATTGGATCGGGGATGCCTTGGGTGGTCTTAGACAGGTGGCCTTTTCCATTAGTAGGCTCCCCCATGGCCTTCCCCACCCTGAAATACCTCATGTGCACTTATCAAGCCTCACATTCCATTAGCAAATACGTGGGCGAAAGGAGGGAGTGATCCTGTTCAAGGTATGAGATTCATTCCCACAAATCTTCAGGTTACAAATGGAATGGGCAGGTTCCATTACATTCCTAACTCGAGGACTACCTGTATAGAGGGGCTGGGAAAATTCAGGACCTGGGAGTTGAAAAAAGATGATCTTGCCAGTGGAAAGCTGACACTGACTCACTTACAGCTCAAAAAAAAAATGCTTGAAAAACTGGTTTAACCGAGTAAGAATTGAGCAGATATTGAATTAGGTCATCTTTCCAAATAATTAAAGTAATTGAAGTATAAAATTACTCATGTCAAACTCTTCCAAAAAATGACTTCATTTTTTTCTGGATTAGGGATCGTGAAATAGAACAACTGAAAATGCTTGCTATCACTCTGCAAGCCAACATTGTTAAAGAGGAGGAGACAGCAGCAGACCTGGAACTTAAAGCACGTGTCTTTTCTTTTGGGGAGTACAAAGCTGACGTTCAGGTATGTATAACATCAAGTCAATTGATAAAAGCTTGAACCTGAAGATCAGAAGTTACGTGCCGTGCCACAGAATGGTGCAAATACGAAATGGCTACTTTTCCCTCCAAGGGGAAATATTATAAGACCAAGCTCCACAGCCACAAGATAATTTGGATTCTCTATTCTGTTGTCAGAAACAGTGCTGTGATCTTGTACAGGGTAAACTGATATTGGAAATCTCCATCTCATGCTATTTCCCTGACATTCTTCACCCAGATCCTAAGAAAAGGTAAAAAAGAGACATGATGAAGATTTAGGTGGCATGCTGTTGAAGTCACAAACTCGTTGAAGCAGAAAACTGAGATCAGATCTGAGCTCTTCTAAGCATTTGCGTGTGCATGTACATGCAATGCTTCGCAATGCTTTACCTTCTGTAGCTCTCCCCATCTGGAGAGGTTCAAATTCTTTCTGTAAATTTTTTGGTTCTCTCCTGCTATCAAGAACCCATGTCACAGCTAGGTTTCTTAAAGACAGTTCAAATGGGAGGACTTTTGAGATTAATATAACTGAAAGCTGATGTTAGAGTCCCAATATCTAGATTTCTGAGCCCTGAAAGTTCACTATTGGTCCTTAATTTGCAGGACAAAATGTTGGTGAGTTTGTATCGAAAGGTGTTGGAAGTCTATCGTCGCTGCATTGGAGAGAATGAGGCAAACCTGGGAACCTTGCAGATGCTTACTGTTATAGAACATCAATTAGATGACTTGCTAGAATGCCTTGAGAGGGTGCCTCCAGGAAAGATAGAACAAGCTGAGAAAGCCAAAGAGAAAGAGAGAAGGATGAGGTAAGATAAAAACCCTATTCAGAGTTGGATCCAATATGATGTCTTCAACAGAATTATAACATTCCTCCTCCACCTTCTTCTGTGCAACTTCTAGTTAATCTTATCGATGCTATGATTTTTGTTGCCATCAAAACTGCTTTGTAAGCATGGTAAGAGCATTAAAGAGCCGTGGTGGGGCAATGGTTAGAATGCAGTCCTGCAGGCTAACTCATTGTTCACTTCAGGAGTTTGATTCTGAACAGCTCAAGGTTGATTCAACCTTCCATCCTTCCGAGGTCAGTAAAATGAGGACCCGGATGGTTGGGGGCAATATACCGTACTGACTCCATAAACCACTGAGAGAGGGCTTTAAAGCACTATGAAGCAGTATACAGTTGCCAAGAAAAAGTATGTGAATCCCTTGGGATTACGTGGAGTTTTGCATGAATTGGTCATAAAATGTGCTCTGAACTTCATTTAAGTCATAACAATAGAAAAACACAGTCTGCTTAAAATACTACTACACAAACATTAGATGTTGCCATGGTTTAATTGAACATAACATGGAAACATTTATAGTGCAGGGAGGAAAAAATATGTGAGCCCCTAGCCTAAGGACTTCTCCAAGAGCTAATTGGAGCCAGGAGTGAGCCAACCTTGACTCCAATCAGTGTGATGATATTGGATGTGTTGCTGACAGCTGTCCTGCCCTTTAATAACACACACCTGTTTTGGGTTTACTGGTTTCAAGAAACACTGTCTGATGTGAACCATGCCTCGCAGAAAAGAGCTCTCAGAAGACCTACGATCAAGAATTGTTGACTTGCATGAAGCTGGAAAGGATTACAAAAGTATCTCCAAAAGCCTTGATGTTCATGTGTCCACGGTAAGACAGACAGTCTACAAATGGAGAAAGTTTAGCACTGTTGCTACTCTCCCTAGGCATGGTCATCCTGTAAAAATGACTGCAAAAGCACAGCGCAGAATGCTTCATGAGGTAAAGAAGAATCCTAGAGTGTCAGCTAAAGACCTACAGAAATCTCTGGCACATGCTAACATTTTTGTTGACACATCTACAATAAGGAAAACATTAAACAAGAATGGAGTACATGGGAGGACACCACGGAGGAAGACATTGCTGTCCAAAAAAAAATATTGCAGCATGTTTGAAGTTTGCAAAAGAGCACCTGGATGTTCCACAGCACTACTGGCGAAATATACTGTGGACAGATGAAACCAAAATTGAGTTGTTTGGGAAGAACATACAACACTATGTGTGAAGAAAAAAAGGCACAGCACACCAACATCAAAACCTCATCCCCACTGTAAAACATGGCGGAGCATCATGGTTTGGGGCTGCTTTGCTGTCTCAGGGCCTGGACGGATTGTTGTCATTGATGGGAAAATGAATTCCAGAATTTATCAAGACATTTTGCAGGAAAACGTACAACCATCTGTCTGCCAACTGAAGCTCCGCAGAGGATGGGTGATGCAACAGGGCATAGCATACAAGTAATGCAACAAAAAAATGGCTTCAACAGCACAGAATACGCCTTCTGGAGTGGCCCAATCAGAGTCCTGACCTCAACCCGATTGAAATGCTGTGTCATGACCTTAAGAGAGCGATTCACACCAGACATCCCAAGAATATTGCTACACTGAAAGTTTTGTGAAGAGGAGTGGTCCAAAATTACTCCAGATCGTTGTGCAGGTCTGATCTGCAACTACAGGAAA
Organism: Arizona elegans; assembly: GCA_022577455.1. Lineage (NCBI taxonomy): Eukaryota > Metazoa > Chordata > Lepidosauria > Squamata > Colubridae > Arizona > Arizona elegans. The sequence continues at coordinate 119,422,220 of JAKOOJ010000003.1, forward strand.
CGTTTGATTGAGGTTATTGCTGCCAAAGGAGGGTCAACCAGTTATTAAGTCCAAAGGTTCACATACTTTTTCCTCCCTGCATTGTGAATGTTTACATGTTATGTTCAATTAAACCATGGCAACATCTAATGTTTGTGTACTATTATTTTAAGCAGACTGTGTTTTTCTATTGTTGTGGCTTAGATGAAGTTCAGAGCACATTTTATGACCAATTCATGCAAAACTCCACGTAATCCCAAGGGGTTCACATACTTTTTCTTGCAACTGTATAAGTCTAAGTGCTATTACTATTGCTATCAAATGAACTTGTAATAGTATGACACGGATGAATCTTGTGTTCTTACCATAGAAATAGCTGGCCTTATAAGTATCATCTGGATGTTTGCTTTTTGTCAATCATACAGGTTTAGTAAGGACACGGCAACTGAGTTTGAACTGCACCAGTGCTTTCAATAAAGCTTCTGACAGAAGTAATAAAATGAAGTCTCAGAAAAGGTCCATTTTGCAGAGTACATGCTACAGATATTTTGTCAATATACAATACCAATCCCAGAATCAGATGAGACAATGAATCAGATAGCATTTAATCCCTTTGGAGCCAGTTCTTTATCCTAGAAGAGGCTTTCAACGTAGCGTTATGTGAAGAGCAAAGTTCTTTGTGGATGCAATGCTCTCTCTATGACACAAACCAGTAGAATTCTCCAAGACAATTTGGGGCTTATGTGACTTGCAATTGTAACTTTTAACCTGCTCTTTTATTTGGCCAGGATGAGAGAAGAAAAGATCAGGCAGCAGAGACAATTGCAGGAAGAGAGGCTGCAGCGGGCCCTGGCAAGAGCACAAGCTGATGTTAAGAAGAAGGTATGTTTATCTCCTGAGCACCTGTTGCATCCTTTTGTGATTTTAGTAGCTCAGATTGTTTTATCAATTCTTCCACCCGAAGCCTTTTGTAAATTTAGTTCCAAACTGTCTATACATGAAGTACCAATAAAGGAGGATATTTGTAGCTCAAGGTTGAAATGTGGGGTCCTTGGTGTTCTCTGAGCTTGCTTGTTTTCTTGCAGATGTTTCATTACCCAAACTAGGTAACATCGTCACTAGCATTGATGATATTACCTAGTTTGGGTAATGAAACATCTCCAAGAAAACAAGGAAGTTCAGAAAACACCAAGAACCCCTCATGTCTACACATGAACAAGAATAAAGTCTGACTGGATTCAGTATCTACATTTGTGCCTTGTTTCTATACCTTTCAAGTCCAAAGGAATTTTTGGTTAGTGGTATTTCTTGCTATAAAATGAAAACCTAGCTCAGGCTTTCTCCTTTCTAGACTTTACTATCACATATAAATAGTAAATAGTAAGGATAACTATTACTATGACAACTTATAATAAGAGCTTTAGTGATACAGTAGTTAGACTGCAGTATTGCAGGTGAACTCTGCTTACCACAAGAGTTCGATCCTGACTAGCTCAAGGTTCCCTCAGCCTTCCATCTTCATCAGTAAAATGAAGACCCAGATTGGTGGGGGCAATATTGAGTTGAGGAAGTTGTTCATGTTCTGAATCATTGGGATTGACCACAATGGACTAAAAGAAAACCAATCCTATAAATGGGAACAATCTTAAAACAAAGATGCCTGAATGGAAGAAAATAAAAATTAGAATAGTAATTCAACCAATTTTTAAGTAAGTATTGAATAATCCTTGCTGGAAGAAGCAATGTTTTTTTCTATTATACTCATATTGCATGAAATAATGACAGAAGGGAAGAAGCAGTTAGAAACTTCTTTGTGGAAGGAAGAAATAAAACTGTGCTCAGGAAAAAAAGGTGGTCAGGAGAAGTTGGGCCTGCTTTTACTGATGCATGCTTAGTTGCAAAATGAATTTATTTGCATTATTTCAGTATAAAATGTGCAGAGTTGTTCTTAAGTGTCCCTCTGATCATATTTTAGACTGGCAGAAGATTAATTTTTCGTTCTGAGCCTCCCGCTTTCAAGGAGAAAGAAGATCAGGATCAGGGGATGATCGATAAAGAAAAAGAAGAGCTGCTCTATTACTTTACTTAGCAGTCAAAAGGTGCAAGACATTATGAAGCATACAGCAAATGACAAACTAACAAGAAAATGTTTCAACAGATACTCTGTAAATTTGGGGAGAAAGCTACTCTATCCTAAGTATAATGACATCTAGTAGATCAAAATATAGATGACATCTTTTCATAGTTGTAAAATTATTATTTTTTTGGTCAGTAAATTAACTTAGTGATAGAAAACATCTACCAAAGTGATCAAAGATCACAGACTAATCTAAAATCTTGCAGCTAGGAAAATAGATATACCAGTGATGAGTACCAATTTCTTTTTTTTTTTAAATTCAACCTTCAATATCAGATTCATTTTTTTTTTGTAATTAAGCAGATTGTATGGACATTAACAAAAATAAAGTTGAAATGAAGAATTGGACATTAATTAATTTTATTAGTCCTTTTAACTCCGTGATTATAAATATCCATTGCCAGCAATGGACTTTGCCAGAATAAATCTAATGCTTGCTCTCAAGCCATTAGGAATTTACAATGAGTTAAAACTGAGTATATAAACTTCATAAAAGAACACATTTGTCTGTCCACAGAAGCAATTACTTATTCTTCAATAAGCAAGACTCCGTATAGGATAAGCACCACAACAAATGGATACAATTCACATTCTTACCAATTTAGGGATCCTCTTTGGGTTAAAAAGAACAGAGTGGTCTGCCTCACACATGCTTTGAGGAAAATGTAGGCCACATCTACTGTGGAAACCACAATTTTTTTTTTATTTTTTTTTTTTGCTCAAAGAAAATATATGAGGAATAAACAGGCTTCTTATGGTCCACCTATTTAATCTAAATCTACTTCTGTGTCTTTATAATAGACAGTTGTGCTAGGATTCCAATTTATAGAGGATCACTATCACAGTAAGTATGTGAACTATTCCACTGAATTTTTGAGGTGACAATTGTTTAGGACAAAATGCCCCCATTTCTCTTTAAAACTGAACCTTGGTGATAGAAAGAAAAGATGTTTAAAAATAAGCAATTTCTTCACTTTTTCACCGAGAGGTTTTATATCAGAAATAAAAACAATTTGTTTTGATAATGTAAATGTATAGTAATAGGTCACAATAGTCAGGTAAACGTTTTACAGTCAATGAAAAATACCCACTCAAGATTTTTTTTTTCTAAAAAACATCCACAAATGAAATTCTGAATTAATGTAATCTGCATAAAATGCTTCTAAACTACATTCTTCTGAAAATGAAGTTCAAAAGGCACAGGCATCAATTAGTATATTTCTGTTGATGGGTAAACCTTCTTAATTTGGAATAATCTATTGTGAATAATCCAAGACAAAAATTATCCATGGTTTAATTAACACAGTAGAAAATAGTATTTCCAAAGCCATTCCAGACAGAGAATCTTCCTGGTATATAGTATAAAGGGACATCAGGCTCAAGAATCTCCCTTCAGATTTCAACAGCTCTAAGAAATATATTTCCTAAGGCTCCTGACTTCCAAAGCATAGATGCCCACATGATGCACAGTAATAGTTTAAAGACCAGAGAAAACTGTTGATCAGTCTTCCTCTTTGTCAGTGCTACTAGAGATATTGCAGAGCAATAGGGCAAGGCTACTTTTATTTAAGCATGAGTTCCAAGAATACAAATTTAGAATGTAATGGTAGAAGGGTCAATTTAAAGATATTTGTTGCTCACTCCTCATATATTCAAAACAATTAACCTTTAATTTTCTCCTAACTGTAAATAAATAAGAAAAATTCAAAAATGTTCCTTTGTAGGATATCTTTGTATAAAAAACAACAATGCTCACACAACTTTTTAACGAAGTCATACATATGTATAATTTTAATGCCATGTGGCATATCATGAATAAAATGTTTTAAGTTCCAGACTTAAATTCTTTTGTAAAACACTGACATCTTATTTCTCTGCTGAGCTGAAAGCTTAGTATTTTTCTTAAAAGTCTGCATGAATTAATTCTATTATCTATAATAAAAGATAGGTGTTTTAAAAACATATATATTTAAAGATGTTATTTTCCATTTCGGTCAATATGTTACTTTTATATGCTGTTACTAGCTGGCAGCTCTGTCTTCAGCCAGATAGTCTGTATGGAAATAATAAGCAGATCATCATATCAACATTAATTTGGGAGTAAATTCTACGGAAATCAGCAAAACCTATTTTTGACCAAAAATGCACCATGATAGGTATATGTAATAAAGGTGGCTTTGTACAAATTGGCAATACTGTTTTATATTACTGTAAACATAACCAAAGTGATAAGAAATAACATGTGCTAGGCAGCTTTCTCAAGTTCAGTGTAAAATGTTAAATTAGAGATAGCAAGAGCAAGAAATCACATTGCTCTACTAATTCAACCTTTACTATCCCTGAGTATGGTACTATTTTAATGCTCTTATCTCTTTAAAATGTCAGTTTGTAAAAATAAATTGGTCTTCCTGCTTATTCCTTCATTTTAACCCAAAATTTAATTAGGGATTCATTTCAAGAAAAAAAAGTGCTAAGCTTAATTGTTATCTACTATTTTGAGAATTATTATTAATTCTTAATTATTCTTAAAATCACTGTAGGCTATCACCATTGCACTCTAATGCAGGACTCTAATTCTGCCATATGTACCTTTTCCTGACTCTAAGATAGAACATACCAAGATCTCCAAATGCCTTATCAAATAAAATTTACTGGTCAAGATTTTTGTTGCACGATAACCATCAAGTATCCCAGCACTGGTGATCATGCTTCCATTGTTCACTTTTTCCTTTAAAAGCAGGAACAGACTCTTATTTCTCAGGATGCTTCAGTGTCTGAATGTTCTAATGGTTCTGTCTCCAACACAATCATTCAAGGTCTTGTAGATTAATGGTGCTTCCTGTAAACTGGGAATTATCAGAACTGGCATCTTCTTCAGCAGAATTGTGTGGCTCCTGTTTAAAGCAAGGTGTTAAAAGGTTCAGAATTTCACAATTTGTAATGGATTAACTACACTCCTTAGATTACACAAACACTGCAGTCTTCAAAACCTATTAACTTTGTTTATAGGAATAAACTACTCATATTTCTCAACAGGTAAAACTCTCACTAAAAAGCCTGCAACATGTTTCATTGTTTTCTCCTCCTTTACCTTAACCTACCAAATTTAAAAGACACAATCAAACACAGAAGGAACCTTATTGTAAACTTAAAGTAGTGGCTAATTTTATTATAATGAAATCAGCTGAAGCTGCATTTTATCCAATTTTGAAACTAAAAAGTTTTGTACCTGAAGAATATGAACTGGTAAATCTACTGTCAGCTGAGAGTGTGAGGAGGAAGATTGAGAACTGAGCTGGAATGGTAGATCTCCTTCTCCTGGAGAATCATCCTAGCAACAAAGGAGACAATATATATATATTTAACAAAACACTTTAATAACTTCAATTAGGAGCTCCACACACTTTCACTTAGGCAACCCAATTTATATCATTGTCTAACACTGACTTAATACACCCATATTAATCAATAAATTCTATTGCCATCAACTTCTTTCAGAAGGCAGGGTTGTTGATGATGTGGACAAAATAAGAGCTGTTCCAAGTAATGCTCCCTCTATAGCATTTTTTTTTCTATTTCAAGTAGTCCTCATTTAATAGTCACAATTAAGACCAGTAACTCTATCATTAAGTGACATGGTTGTTAAGCAAAACATAATGTGACTGTGACTTGTGATTTTACTATTGGCTTCTCCATTGATTCTGTTTCTCAGAAGTGATTGTGAAGCAACTTGAACTTATGTCCGGGGGATGCTGGTCATAAGTGCAAGGACCTCTCATAAAGTTACTTTTTCAGTGTTTTTGTAACTTCAAACATCACTAAACAGAGCAGTTGTTAAGCAAGGACTAGCTGTATTCCAAATGTTATCTTAATTTCAACTTTAGCATTCTAGGCAGTTCCTATAATCTATATGATGCCATGTTAATAAGACGCTCCTCATAGGTTCCTCTACAACTGAAGGCTCAGATCATTAAAGAGCCTGGATAGCTCAGCAGACTAAGGCATTGTAATTTAACTCCAGCTGTCTGCAATTAGTAAGTTCGAATCTTGCCAGGCTCAAGATTGACTCAGCCTTCCATCCTTTCTAAGGTAGGTAAATTGAGGACCCAGTTTGTGGGGGCAATAAGCTGACTTTGTATAAATATACAAAAGTATGAAGGCTATTGCTTAACGCATTGTAAGCCGCCCTGAGTCTCCGGAGAAGGGAGGCATATAAATCAAATTTAAAAAAAAATAAATTAAAAAAAAATGTGACACTGATCGGCTTGGTTTGTAATCATTCTGCTGTTTGGGAACTTCGAACCCTTTGACACCCATGTATTCGCAATGCTCAATTTCATCTATGATTTTTCTCCTCTGAAAATGCTTCTCTGATGCAAAGTGACTCATTCCAGCCCATTTAAGTTTGCCAGTTCCTATAATGTCAATAATGAATCTCGAAATTTCTAATCTGATATGAAATATGTCTTGGTTCATGGTTCTAACATTCCATTTACCAGTAGTACCTTTATTGCTGAATTTTTTAGTAGCACATCTCTCTTTTCACAGGTAGAGAAATAGCCACTTAGTTGAGGAGCACAAAATTGCACTTGAATTCATTTTCCCCCTTTCCCTGACTTTATCAACTGCCAAATATATCTTTTTACATTTCTCTGTTATTTATTACCAACATTCTTCAAAGAAATAATAATTGCAAATATTTATTTCTGAATCAAAAGGATGGCAAAAGTGATCATGTGATTAAAAAAATCAAGATGGAAATTTTAGACATGTGATAAAAAAAATTGGAAAGTTAAATTTTGCAATTATTTTCTAAGCAGAATTTGGATTTGCTGCACCAAATCATAACATACTTGCTCTATCTAGCTATCTCCACCAACATATTGTATCACAAATCCCAGTTACATGTTCTTGGAAAAAGAATATTATTTTCCATAGGTTAAATTGCCAATTGTTACCTGAAGCAATTGAATTTGAACAAACTGTGCGCCAGCTGAAGAATCTCTTACAGTTAGATTTCCATTAGGCAAAATACTGCTGCATAACCGATTTCCATGACTAAAACAGTTAACTTTATCATTTTTGCTTTTTCTTATAGCAGAATCACTTGAGCCTGAAATAAAGAGGTGGCATTTGTAAATATAAAGCTACATTCTGGAGTAAGCTTCATTACATATCTGAAAATATTTCTCCTGAACAACTTTGAATGCAAGATATGTTCTTACCATATATAGAGCAAATTATTTAAGCACTGTTGTTAAGCATATTAATAGCTGAGGCTGCATACAAGTTGTTCACAAAAAGGAGTAAAGGTAAAGGTTCCCCTTGCACATACGTGCTAGTCGTTCCCAACTCTAGGGGGCAGTGTTCATCTCAGTTTCAAAGCCGAAGAGCCAGCGCTGCCCGAAGAAGTCTCCATGGTCATGTGGCCGGCATGACTAAACGCCAAAGGTGCACGAAACACTGTTACCTTCCCACCAAAGGTGGTCCTTATTTATTTCCACACCTATTCATCCCATGGTTACTTTCATCTTCTAAAAACGTATTCCCAAGAGTTGAGAGGTATTTCAGAATAGGAGGAAATATTATATATACTCTTATATATTCACTTGCCTTGGAAAGGAAGAATTATAAAAAAATACCTAATCTAAAAATGCTATCAGTGCTGTTTCTGTCCTGTATCAAGGCCTGAAACCTGACTAAAAAGGGCCAGATAATCAATTTCAACCAACATCCTCTGGAATTGAAGCTCCACCATCTTCTAAGATTGGATGAAAATTGTCCACAATAGTGGGGCCCAGTAATGGCTTCTGGTGGAAAGGGTACACTAGTTCCTCTTTAAAAACTGTAAACACCACCTCCCATCAAGGATGAATTCATCATTGCTTCAGCCACCCACATGAGCAGCCAGGAAGGACATGGATCTAGCTCATAGGTATTTACAGCCCAAAGGAAGGACCCTGCCCACTTCCTCAGGTCCAACAAGGTAAAAGTGTCCCAGATAATGGGTTAAGTCTATTCCCTGGGCATCTCCATAGGACTTGAACCATGCTTGGTATCCAACTGATCCAGATCTGGGCAATTTTATCTACCAGTTAAGCATAAAATTCCTCTGCATGGCTGATTGTCAGACCTAACCCAGTCTGATCCCTTAGGGAAGTAAAACTCGCGACTCCATTTGAAGTGAAAAGAAACTTTTACTAAGAGGTGCTTGATTGCAGGAGAATCAAGGGGAATTTAAAATTCCTGCATGCCAATTCAGAAATATAAGCCCTGGTTTCCCTTAGCCCTCCCCCCAAGGTCTGCTGGGCATACCCAATCCAGCACACCATGATGTTTTGAGGTGTTTGGGCTGGTGAAATTCCACACTCAGTGCAAACGGCCTTGAAGATGCCAGTGCGCCAGCACGAACCAGCTTTCAAACTGCTCTGCTCTTCCTTTATTGTCCATGTGTTCCCCCCTCTCTTCCCCAACTGATGACAGAACGCCAGCAAGGCGCCCAGCCGAAACTCCTTTTCAGCTGCCTCAAGTCTTCTGTGAACCACAGGGAGCAACAGGCCAAGACAATTCGAATGGGCACAATCCTGTACAAGGCTCTGGCCACCTCCCTACTCAAAATAGCTACCAGAGCATCCATAGGACTGTGCAGGGCACCAAGTATTATCCTCAGCTCCCTTGTAATTGCCATAAAGAAGACTGGAAGCAACTCTTTAATGGTTTTTTTTCCTTTGCTCATCTGTACTGTTTATCATTTTTCCTACTTTATATATTTTTTCTCGTTTTATCATTTAATTACGTAAAAACTCTTGATAAAATTATACACACATATATAGAGGGAGAGAGAATGAGTTGCTCTGAGCAAAAATTCTAAATACTGTAGCCTACAGCACTCCCAACCCTAAAAATCACTTTGTAAATAGTGGTTCAATATGTATTTCAGCAAGTAGTTTGTTGTGCATGGATGTGTTCAATGGTGTTTTCAGAGGTCTGGTGGGTACTTGGTACCTATAGGTAATGTGTGCTAATCAAGAGTTGGTTGATTGTTTCAACTTCAAGGATCTAGTATGTATTTATATGCTGCAGAAGAAAAGTATCTCACAAAGCTAAAAAATGTCTTGTACAGCCAAGATAAATGTTTCAATAGGAGCTTCAAAATTGAGGTAGCTGTCAGCCATCTGAAGGCTTGCCATTTCTTAATAAATGCAGATTTAGATAATATTACAAATTTTAAGTTATAACGGACACACTATTTAACCTGGCTGGTGGGGAGGCGGGGGAGGTTTTGAGTCCTACCAACAGCCTGGATAAGTTCCTACAGTTTTCTTGGCAAGATCCTTTGGAAGTGGTTTGCCCTTGCCTCCTTTTAGGGCTGAGAAAGAATGACTGGCCAAAGTCACCCAAATGGCTTGTTGCGTAAGGCAAAACTAGAATTTATGGTCTCCTGGTTTTTAGCCTGATGCCTTCACCACTACAGCAAAGTGACTCTATTCAATTTAGGGTTCTAAATTTAACTATGATACTATCCTAAGATCCAGTTTGATGTATACACAATATACTGTACTGAAATAATTAATACTCACCTACGTCATTCCCATTTCCCTTTTGTTTTCTTTTTTTGGCAAGCTGAATAGCTCGATAATCTGTTCTTGCAGACCCACCACTCTCCTGATAAGATAAAAGGGTTTGTTCACATCACTAAATCCAGGTAGTTAAGATATGCAGCTTTTCATTATGAATTCCATTTTCCCCTAATAACATGTATTAATCCCTAACAGCTTCCTTGCTTATATTTAATTCTGTGTAGCATCCTTCTCGTTAAGTCCATGGGAAAAGAGTCCCTGTTTATTTTACTCCACTAGACGTTGCTGACTACAGATGCTCATCTTCGTTTCAAGGCTGTTGATCCAGCATTGTCCGAAGATGTTTCCGCAATCATGTGGCCAGCATGATGTCACGGAGCGCTGCTTCCTCCCCACCAAAGTGGTACCTATTTATCTACTTGCATTTGCATACTTTTGAACTGCTAGATGGGCAGGAGCTAGGCGAAGATGGGCGCTTGCCCTGTTGCACAATGCTCGGGTTTCCAACTCGGGTTGTTGGCTTTCCAGCCAACAAATGTAGCATATTAACCACTGAGCCATTGCAATGTCCCATCTATGGTTAAGTCCATAGACAAAATAAATTTCCCTTCCTTTTGTAAAACACCACCATCTGCCGATATAAAACCCTGCAGAACATATTATTTTTCAGAGGGGGCTGCAGAAAAAAAGAGTCATTCTACTGTGCAAGCTATCTTTGCATGCAGTCCTGTATATATGTCAGTATGTATTTTAATAAGTCATGCAATCAAAGGCATATTTCAATAGCATGAGCGAGAAAACAAAGTCAAACAAGGGCAAAATTTTAAGAAATGCCTTTTTCTATAAATATGGAATACACTATACTTTTTCATCACTCAATCCCAAAGCACTACCTAGTTTTAAATATTTACAATGGTTTGAGAAGGAAGTAATGAATAAAACTAAGCATTGGCTTCTAAGCTTCTGCTATGAAAAAGACTATCCTCTTTCACTTGACGCACAACATGTAACAGCATTGAATCCCTTTCACAGGCAGAAACAATTTATGCCACTTACATTATACAAAATATATGGTGACTTCACTCGGGGCAGACATTCCAAAACTTTTTTGATCTGGTAGAGAATGACACACAATGACAATATCCTCAAAACCAAGATACTAATAAAAATTAGTTACTTAGAGTTATTGCATACCGGAATAGAGCTGCTAGTCACCGTGCTTAGATCAGTTTCTTTTTGTGCACTGTAACTTCCTGAAGGATTGGAGAACACATACTGAGTGACCACTTTGCTGCCTTCTTGTTGCTCTACAACGTCCAGGCTAGGAAGCAAAGTTTGCTCTGCTTTATTTGGAGCTAATAATTCAGCTGTATTGTTTCCACCAAGGCTGCTAGAAGGGGATAAAGTGGCTGTGTCTACTGACAAGTTATTGCTGGAAGTCAAACCATGCAAGTCTTGACTGGAACTTCTCGCTGACAAAGATGCTAATGAGCCTAAGGCTTCTGCATTCACCGTCTGTACTTCATCCAAATTTAAAGTGCTTTGCTGTAAAACGGTGGTGGTGGTTCCCAATAAAAGAGAGCTATCCAGGCTCTGTGGAATGTCACTACTGGCCACTAAAATCAGTGGGTCAACTGTCTGAGCAAGGGAATTGCTATTGACAGACAGACTGCCTCCAAGCGTGGAGCCTACTGAAGCGACATCTATAGTAAGAATTCCAGAGTTTATTAGAGCCATATCAGCTGAAATTCCAGAGGAGTTCCCAGATACACTAGAAAAAAGAGATACCAGATCTACATTGCTGAGGTCACTTTGTCCTGAATTGGCAAGTTCGTTGCTAGGTGTGAGGGAACCAATGGTTTCCATTTGATTTAATAGATCTGAAACAAAACAAAACATGTTTATAAGATTACCTAGTTAGTATGATAGGTATCATACAAATCTTGCCTCCTTCCTCTCCCTCCAATTTGGCTACATAGCCACATTCCAAGTATCTGATCTTCCCTTTCTGATCAAAGCAGCCATCACTACCCTCTTTAAATTTGGAAGAAAACAGTACAAGTATTCCTCAATTTACGACCACAATTGAGCCCAAAATTTATGTTAAGTGAGAAATTTGTTAAGTGAGTTTTGCCCAATTTTAAGACTTTTCTCGCCATGTTTGTTAAGTGAATTGCTGCAGTAATACGGTTGCTAAATGAATCTAGTTTTCCCATTGACTTTGCTTGACAGAAGGTTGCAAAAGGAGATCACATGACTCCTGGACACTGCAACCGTCATAAATGTGAGTCAGTTGTCAAGAATCCAAATGTAAATCATGTGACCATGGGGGAATGCTGCAACAGTCATAAGTGTGAAAAATGGTCATAAGTCACTTTTTCAGTGTCGAGGACTTCCTGTAGGGCCAGAACTCAATGCTATTATGCCACGGTAATGTAACTTTGTTAGGATTTCAGATAATCCCTACTTCCTGATAGCACATATTCAGACCTCAATAATATGCTATGCATCCCTAGCAAAAATGGATGGTGTTAGAAGTGATTTTCAGTTAGCAGTAAGTGCCAGCAGTATTTACAGAGGGTGTGAAGGGAGGCATTATGGTATAGGCTCTATCCTTAAGTATGAGTGTTGTTATCTTACTACATATAAAAGGGCAGATCTTTGCAGCATTATGGCACAAGCCCCACCCCTCCTTTATGTGCATTTTGTTATTATGTAAGACAGACAGAATTTAGGGCAAAACACAACATTGCTATTGTCATTCTCAGTTTGCTAATCTTTGCTGAACTAAACGAAAAAGCAGGTCACAGAAAATACTAGATGAATTATTCAGAAAACATTTTCAATAATAAAGAAGGTATTTGTAGTAGTATCAACTGAGAAAACCTTTGAGCAATACCCAAAACAAATGATTGTTTCACTTAAGTGACCCATTTATTTTGCATTCAATTTTTATGCTTCTCCTAAAATACCCACTTCTTGCTCCCATTGAACAAAGTGACATAATCACCTTTGTCCCAAAGGTGCTTTTTCAAGAGGCAACTGGACTTTGTTTTTCTTTGAAGATGTTTCGCTTCTCATTCAAGAAGCTTCTTGAGCTCTGACTGGATGGCGGGGAATGGAAGGATTTATATTCCTTGCACACAATTGGTCCATCTGCAAGGAATATGAATCCTTCCATTCCCCTCCATCCAGTCAGAGCTCAAGAAGTTTTTTGGATGAGAAGTGAAACATCTTCAAAGGAAAACAAGAAAGTCCAGTTGCCTCTTGAAAAAAGCACCTTTGGGACAACTATGACCCAGATGACTGAGAATCTCCATAGACATAATCATTTTTGCCTCTTTTGATGGGCATACATTATTTGAAAGAGATTACTTAAAATCCAACACTCATATTCCTATCTTTCATGAACAGTTTATCAACATTCTTTTACTTGCTGTTATTTTTGCCATTTATGTATAACCTGCCATCAGTCACTCATTTTGTTTGTTAAATATAACTACTTTGGCCTTTGATACATTAATTTTCAAAGCCACAATCCTGGTTATCATAAAATTACCCCTTACTACTGTCTGTCCATGAAAGTATATACATTATTTGTTTCACCAAACAATACCCCGTGTAACATCACTACAATCTTTTCTTTATTAATTTATCTTTAAATAATCAAGGAGGATCACTCACTCATCCTTGGGTAACTCACTCCTCAATTCTGAACAATCTGTTAAGCATTCCAGTTTTCGTTACTTATTACATTCAGCAAATAATTAACGCTATGTTGATATAAAATGTCTTATAGCTCAAAATCATTCATTTTATTATATCTTCTATAAAAATCAATAGTAAATGTTGTTTTTAATATTTATACATATATCAAGTATATACAAAATGTTTATACATATATCAAGTATATACAAAATAACAAAATTATTTGGGCTATAGGGACTCAAATAATTAGCTTTTGAATAAAGAAATCTTTTTTTTGCAAGATCTTTAGATATAACACATTCTATGCATTATTCAAATCCCCAGATAACTCAAGTCTTCTAAGATAGCAGATCATACCTGCACTAAAGTTGTGTTGCTTGACCATATGTGTTTTCATACTATGCTTTGAATTGAATAATTTGCTACAACTGGATACAGGGCAACGCATCTTCAATGAGTCCACATCCTGAAGGTGTTTTTTGGAGTGAATATATAGACTACTGCGTGCTGAGAACTTTGCACAACAACCTGAAATATACAACAACTGGAGCATATGAATATAATATATACTTATAGATTTAAACCCTATTATAAAAGTTTCCTATGAGATTGCAGATAGCACAATTTCTCACAATTCCTTACTCATAGGCCTCAGTGTTTTGATTCCCCAGATCTTTTCTCATTCAATTTTCAATGATTTATAAAGCCTCAGACAGGTGACAATGCTAAGAAACTGCTAAGGAGAGAAAGCCAGTTTGAATTGTTTGTATGTACTGTACTCTTGTCACATCCTTAGAGAGGAGCAAGAAGGACAGCGATAACTATACTGACTACATTTGAAAGGTGATCTTACAAATCTTAGAACAAAAGTTATGCGATACCAGCTTGTGAGAACCCTGCATGCAATTCAGAGCCAAATTAACTAAAACAACTGTACTATTCAACTATGGATGCATTCATCAAGGCAGTGGAAGCTTTAAATATAATACAGAATTTAAATCTCCATCCTGCACCCACTCCAATTTTATTTTATTTTTTACTTGTTGAAGTAAAAGTGTTGAAATTAAATAATTTTTGAGGGAACAGCATGCCTTTGGAAGAAAGATTTATTTAGCTCCTTCTTCACAATTATGTGAAGAAAGTATTTTCTTTCCTGTCATGGAATTCAGTAGCAATTCTTCTGTCTATATAATGTATAGTTTGATCATTTATACATATCATCAATCTATGCAGAAATAGAATCAAGTGTTTGAGTAATACCTTCCACAGGGCATTCAAATGGTTTTGTACCAAGATGAGTTATACTATGGCCTTTCAAATGTTCTGCTCTTGTAAAAGATTTTCCACAACCTTCTACAGAGCATGTGAATCTCCTGTCATCTTCATGTTTCCTACAAGAGCAATTAAATTGACATTAACATCAAGCACTTCGTACACAGAACTGAGAAAATCATATATCAATAGATTGAAGTCTGATAAGTTTGTAAAGCCTATTATTAGACTTGACTCCAAAAATGTTTTAGCTAAGAAGACTGCTTCCACTCAACTTAAAGTCTATTTATGTTAAGAGCATTTATTCAAGTTCATTTTCTATTACTTAACTTATAACTCCAAAAACTTAAACTGCAGGTTCTTTAAAATTTTGTATATAATATGTGTATGGCAATGATTTTTAATATAATCAGTTGGAATATTTACCTTTTATGTCTTAATAGCTTAGACATACTGGTGAAGGACCAGCCACAGCCTTCAAAGTCACAAATGAAAGGTCTTTCCCCTGGGGGAAGAAAAAAGGCATATAAAAACTAACACATTTGTTTCCAAAAATGATTAGCATTTATATTCATTAACTTCTTTACATTGATGATTTTACCAATCAAATTCTTTACAAGATACAATTAAATCCTTGCCTAAAACCAGATTATCAGTTTTTAAGGATAAATCCATCCAATCAACATAATTTGTTCTTTAAGCCAACCAAATGCCAACTTTAACACTACCCTAGTTCACACCTGTGTGACTTCTCATGTGGATTTTCAGCCGGCAAGCTTTGTCATATTGCTTGTTACAGCCTGGGAAGGAGCAGGAAAACAATTCTTGTTCCCTGAAGTGGACTCGATTATGAGAAAATAATGCACTCACTGTTATGAAGGTCCTCTCACAACCTAGAGAAAAAAGGAACAATTAACCATGTTCCGCAGGAAAGCAGAAACAAACAAAACAAGTGACTTCAATAGCTCAAAACAATGTTACAAATAAAAACACAATTTTCAAAAGCAGATATGCTGCTAAAAGCCAATAAAGGAATGTTTTCATGTTCAATTTCTACATCTTCATCCAACTAAAAGTTTTTGAAAATAGAATATTAGCAGACTTATTTTGCTCTACGCACCTAAATTACAACATAAGAATCTATTATCTAACTTCCAATCTACCATAATAGGGCCACTAAGGTATCTAGAAATGATAGAAGTTGAGATCCAGCATTTGCAGAGGACTACAATGGGAAAGGATGCCAATTGTTTTTACCAATTCCCTTATTTATTTATTTATTTATTTATTTATTTAACAAATTTCTATACTGCCCTACTCCCGAAGGACCCATTAATGTTCCTCCTGATAACCTATATAACACTAAATTAGAATTTAGATTTGCAACAAAAATTCCAAATAATAATAAATTCAAGTCATCTTAAAATCAGCGTACCACAATGGAAGGTATATTGAATTGAGGTTAAGGAGATCTGAGTTCAAATAAATCATGGTAAGTGTACAGAGAGATAATACATTTCTGAATATTCCATTTTACAATCAGAACAGGCATACCACATTTCACAAATTTGCTGTTTTCCCTTAATGGTACTCTTATTATGAATTCAGCTATGGTAGTCCACAAAGCTTTTTAAAAACTTTCTGTAATATATCATGTAATTATTCTAAACAGAGTATATTTTATTTAAAATTGTATGGAACAAAAAGAGATCTTTTCCATGTGGACACACATAGGATTGCAGGTCTGTGAGCCCCTCTAGAAATTCAGAAAGATCAGTTCATATCAAAGGTCACAGAAACATTCATGGGTATTTTTTCTGATAACATGTTCAACATATAAACATACAAAAAACACACAAAGTAATAATGCAAGAGATTTTAGTACTGGGAATTAGTTCAAGCTGAAGCTATTATCATATAATAATACTTTGATGTGAATTTGTGAATTGCAGGGTATTTCTTTTACTTTGTACAGGTAGTCCTCAGTATACATCCTTTTTTTCAATGACCATTCAAATTTATAGCGACTTATGACCAATTCTCAAAACTCTCGCCATTGCAGTGTTCCCAAGGTTATGTGGTCACAATCCAAGTGCTGTAGCGCTTGGCTTGCAATTATGACATTGCAGCAAGCCATATTATGTGATCGACATTTGTGACCCTTCAATATGGAAGCTGGCAAGGAAGGTTGCAAACTGCCCTAGAGTTGGTTCAGCTACCTTTTCTCCTTGAGGGGCCAGCTATGGAATCCAAGAATCCAGAGATCTTATACTCTGCAGCACCTCACCAACACTTTATTGTAGGGGTATCCAACCTTGGCAACTTTAAGTCTGGAAGACTTCAACTGCCAGAATTTCCCAGCCAGCTTTGCTTCAATAGCTCAATAGCTTTGCTGGCTGGGGAATTCTGGGAGTTGAAGTCCGCCAGGCTTAAAGTTGCCAAGGTTGGAGACCCCTGCTTTAGTGCATGCCTGCCCACAGCACCTTCTCCTCTGGCCAAGGCCTCTGCCGCCCCTTCTATGCCTCCACTGGCCCTCCCATTGGCCCTGCCAATTTGCCATGACAGCTGTGTATCCTCTCTACAGTCCCATCTCTTCCTGCTTAAGAACTTGTGGGCCCTTGGGTTACAAGGGCAACCAGAACTGCTGTCACTAAGCAATGCAATCACATGATCTCTCTTAGCAATGATCCCAACTGCAGTCATAACCCAAGGACTACCTGCCCTCAATTATGGATTAAAAGTTAAATAATTGTATACACTTTTAAGGGATTTTTTTTACCTTTCTCTTTTTATTTTCAATTCTTTAAAATGTTTAAATAATAGAATGTTAATTTTACATATTAATTATATTACTGCACTGAAATCTGCAGAGAAATAATACAACGATCCTGATTTGCTATTTTACAATGAAGAAATATCAATGAGTATTTCTGTTTTCGATATTAATTGGAATACGAAGAAGATCTGGAAAGTAACTGGACTACACCCTCGATTTAAAATAGCCTTCCTTTTTCCCCAGTTCACGGCTACACACGAGCAGCGCGAAAGGCAGTTTAGTTTGCCCAAACCAAACCAACCAGGTCCGGATCGACTAGATTACCTGGGTACTCGCAGCGGTAAGGCCGATCTGGTTCCAGGTGGCTCCGCCGTTGATGAGCCCCGAGCCGGGCGGCGCTAGGGAAGCGCTGCCCGCAAGCCTCGCACTTGAGCCTCGCCTCTTCCTCGTGAGCCCTGCCGTGAGCCCGAAGGTTGTAGATGGTGGTGAAGCGCTTCGTGCAGCCCGGCGCAGAGCAGGCGAAAGGCCGCAGCTTGTCGTGGGAATGCAGGTGGCGCCGCAGTTTGTAGGCCGTGGCGAAAGTCCAGGAGCAGCCGGGAATCGGGCAGCTGAAAGGACGCGCCGCCCGGCTTGTGCCAGCCGAGGGAGCCGGAGCTGCTGCTACCGCCGCGGTCTCTCCGCCCTCCTGCCCAGCGCCGGTTGGGCTCCCGCCGCGCGCCGACAGTTGATGCAGCCGCAGAAGCTGCTTGCGGGAAAAGGTCTCGGCGCAGTGGGAATCCGGCCGAGGATACGACGCCGGAGCCCGCGAAGATGCAGCCGGGGGCTGGGCGGCGTCGGCGTCGGCGTCGCTCGGCTGAGCCTGAGCAGGCGGCGGGGCTGCCGGCGCCGGTCCTCCGAAGCTAAGCGTCCCATTTTCGAAGCGCACCAGAAGGCTCTGGTTGTTGATGGTCAACGTGCCCGAAAAGGAGGAATTCCCCTGGCCGCCGCCACCCTCCTCCTGAGGCCCGCCGCCCTCGGAGACTGGCGCTGAGGCCTGGCCTTCTCCGCCCGCCTCGCCAACCGCCTTGCCCTCCCGGGGCCGCTGCGCCGGCGGGGAATCCTGAGAGGAGCCTCGCGAGGGGCTTCCGGAGGCTCCGCCCCGCACTAAGTTAAGCACCAGCAGCAAAGCGTCACTTTCCGGCGGCTGCCCGGGGCCTCCGGCTGGCGGGGATAAGGCGGCCGAAGCGCCGGCCGAGTTAGCAGGTCCCGGCGGAGGCGGCGGTTGCAACTGCTGAGGCGGCTGCGGCGGCTCCGGCAGCTTCCCTTCGAGGAGCAGCAGCACCGGGAATGTCACGTCCAAGCCCCAGGCCCCCGCCGCCGCCGCCCCCGCAGAGTCACGAGGCTGAGGAGGTCGGCGAACAGGCCCTGAGGGGGCAGCAGCCCCGTCGTCCGCACCGGCGCCATGTTGTTGGGTGGCGGGCTCGGGCTGGGCCGCCTCCGCGGCGGCAGGCAGCCCCTGCGTTTCCATCTTGGGGGTCCCTGTAGCAGCGGCTGAAACCGGAGCCGCGGGGCGGAGCCGGCCGAGAGATCGGAGAAACCCGGAGCGCGGAGCGCAGGAGAGGAGTCGATCCTTGCGCGGCCGACTGTAAAACAAGGAAATGGTGTAGTTCTGCGTGAAACTGGAGGATAGCTCAAAAGTGGGGAGGAGATTCTGAAAGATTCAAAGCGTCACTGAAACTGAAGAAAAACATCTCACTTTGCAAGGGATTTTATGCTCCTAGGTAAATGGAGATCTTGTAATCATTTACGTATTACCGTAGATAGATTAACAGAGTTGGAAGTGACATGGTAGGTCATCTAGGCCAACCCCAAGCAGGAGATCATAATCGTGAATAGGATAGGATAGGTAGAATAGAATAGAATAGAATAGAATAGAATAGAATAGAATAGAATAGAATAGAATAGAATAGAATAGAATAGAATAGAATAGAATTCTTTATTGGCCAAATGTGATTGGACACACAAGGAATTTGTCTTGGTGCACATGCTCTCAGTGTACATAAAAAGATATTTATCAAGAATCATAAGGTACAACACTTCATGATAGTCATAGGGAAACAGTCAACAGTATCTTAAGGATACCAGCAACAAGGTTACAGTCATATCAAAGTTAAGATATTAGAGCAATAATTAACACCTAACTTTTGTTAGATTCACCGGGCACCACATGATCAATCAGGGTTTATAAAAGGGAGACAAATGAGATATAATGTTAGACAAATTGTAAACTTACTGGAATACTTGGAAAAAAAATAATCAAGTCCCTGCAGCGTTTATATTTTTGGATGCAGAGAAGGCATTTGATCGTTTGAACTGGCAATTTTTGTTTAAAATAATAGAGAAAATGCATTTTGGGGAATATTTTACACAATCAATTAGAGTGATATATCAGCAGCAAACAGCACAAATTATAGTTAATGGAGGTTTAACAGAGGCTTTTAAAATTGAGAAAGGAACAAGGCAGGGGTGTCCTCTGTCCCCACTATTATTTATTCTGACTTTGGAGGTACTATTGAACAAGATACGGGACTCAGAAAAATTGAAGGGTATTGTAATTAGACAACAAGATTATAGATTAAGAGCATTTGCAGATGATTTGGTTATTACCTTATCCCAACCTATAGAGTCGGTTCCATATATATTGGATATAATTGATCAATACGGGAAAGTATCAGGATTTAAAGTTAACCCACATAAGACAAAGATGATAGTTAAAAATATGACTATACTGGAAAGAGATAAACTGGCAAGATTAACAGATTTTGAAATAGTTAAAAAGGTTAAATATCTAGGGGTATACATAGCAGCTTCAAATACAAAATTATACAAAAACAATTATGAGGTTCTTTGGCAGAAGGTACAGAAGGATATGGAAAATTGGAAAAAATTACAGTTGTCTTTATTGGGAAGAATTGCAGCAATTAAAATGAATGTCTTACCTAGATTTTTATTTTTGTTCCAAATGATACCTGTGCTTAAGAAAGATGAGAATCTGAGAGAATGGCAGAAAGGTGTTAATACTTTTATTTGGGCTGGGAAAAAACCCAGAATAAAAATGAAAATTATACAAGATACACGTGAAAGAGGGGGTCTCAAAATGCCTAATTTAAGATTATATTATGAAGCAGCGGTTTTATCACAAATTAGTGATTGGTTTAATTTAACTGAGGGGAGAATTTTGAATTTAGAAGGTTATGATTTGTTATATGGATGGCATGCCTATTTGTTATATGACAAAAAAGTGGATAAAGTATTTAAGGCTCATATATTAAGAAATGCTTTGTTGAGGGTTTGGAAAAAATATCAATATAAGTTAAATTATAAGATACCTGTATGGGCAAATCCTAGACATCCAATAGAAAATATAAGTATAGAACAAAAACAGGAGGTGATTACCTATAAAGAGCTTCTTATTATGGAAAGGGGGGTAATGTATTTGAAATCTTTAGATACACTGAGAGAAGAAGGTATAATTTATACACGGTTTCAGTACGGTCAACTTCAAGCTAGATGGAAGGAAGATCAAAAAACTGGCTTTGTGCAAAATGAGGAGAATTTGGTAAAACAAATTAGAGATCAAAAACAAATGCATATTAAAAGGTTGTATAATGCTTTATTGGAAATAGATTCTGAGACGGAATTGGTTAAAGACTGTATGATTAAATGGGCACAAAATTTTCAAGAGCCAGTAATGATGGAGACTTGGGAAAAGATTTGGATTAGAAATGTGAAATTTACACAAGCACAAAATTTAAGAGAAAATTTTTATAAAATGTTCTATAGATGGCACTTAGACCCCAAAAAATTATCATGTATGTATCCTAATGTGCAAGCTAAATGTTGGAGATGTGACTGTGATGATGCAACTTATTATCATATATGGTGGACTTGTAGAAAAATCAAAGCATTTTGGATAAAGATTTGGTGGGTGATGCAGAATATTTTTAAAAAGAGACTGAAATTTACTCCACAGTTGTTCTTAATGGGTATAACTACGGACTGTACAGTTGCAGAGACTAAATTGATTTTGAACTTGATAACAGCAGCAAGATTGTTGGTAGCACAACACTGGAAGAAGGACTTTTTGCCTACTATTGATGATTGGATATTGAAAGTAACTAATTTAGCTGAAATGGCTAAAATTTCAGCATATCTGAAGGATCACACACAAGAAAGGTATATACAGGACTGGAGAAGATGGATTGATTATATACAAAATAAGTATCAGACCAAAAAATATCAAATAGCTTATGAATGATTTCTTTTACTTGTATAAGCGCTATATAAGTGATATTAGAAGTATTATGTTTAAGAAATAAGATTTTATATATGGGGGGTTAAGAATTTTTTTTTTTAGGGGGGTGTTAGTTTGATGATTGGTTATGCAATTTAGTTTATTGTTAAAGGTCAATAGAAATACCTTGTGTTCTGCTCTGGGAAGTCAGGGAGGGGGAGGGGGTTGGGAGGGAGGGTTGTGGGGAAATTGTGTATGTTTTAAAACTTTTTCAATAAAAAAAAAAATGATAGTCATAGGGAAACAGTCAACAGTATCTTAAGGATACCAGCAACAAGGTTACAGTCATATCAAAGTTAAGATATTAGAGCAATAATTAACACCTAACTTTTGTTAGATTCACCGGGCACCAGTTCAATACAGTATCTCTTAACACTACTAACAATAGGCCTCGTAAATAAAACTTCAATATGTGTGTAAATGGTGTTTTCCTTCATTCCACTTCCGCGAGGACTATGGAGCTCTCATCAGACCTTCGCCTGGTGGGTAAGCGGCTGGCATTGCTAAATAATGTCGGAGAGCTCAGAGTTCTTGGTCCCTTGCCCTCGGATGTTTCATTATTACTGAAACTTCCATCTAACAATACCTTCCTAAATTTAATCTCGTATAAAGTGACTTTCTTTCATCACAGCCTTAATGCACCCTTTCCGTATGTTTGAAATTGATGTTTCCAAGCCAGTTATGACTTTCCAAAAGATATGTGCTTGCCTGTATTTGCTTTGCCTCCAACAAAGCAGCTATCTGTGTGTCAGAATCATGCCTTTTATTCTGAAGTACGGTAAATACTCAGGGAGCCTGAGTGGCGTAGGAGTCTAATGCCTCCTACTAAGGCAGCATATAACATCCAGCTGCCTGCAATTACTGCGAGTTCAATTCTCACCAGGCTCAAGGTCAACTCAGCCTTCCATCCTTTCTAAGGTGGGTAAATTGAGGACCCAGTTTGTGGGGGCAATAAGCTGACTTTGTATAAATATACAAAAGTATGAAGGCTATTGCTTAATGCATTGTAAGCCGCCCTGAGTCTCCGGAGAAGGGCGGCATATAAAAATAAATAAATAAATAAATAAATAAATAAATAAATAAATAAATAAATGTTTTAATGGTGCTGTTTTAAACTTAATGCTAATGTCTGTTTTTTCTGTAACATAGTTTTCAGTGTATACTTTGTTTAGTGATGTTTAGTCTGATAGGTCCCATTAGGGAGGCAAACTCTCTTAAAAACCAGAAATAAAGAGTAACTGCTGTAGGAGAAAGGGGGGAAGCCAGGAGAGAGGAATTAAGTCCCTGTAGCAGTTAGCAGAGTGGTTTCCAAACATGATGTGAATTCTTCAGTTTACCTGTCCAATTTAACATGTTGAGAAGTACAGTAAAACTGGAAAGGCTAAAAAGTTGGAGAAGAATAATTAGATAAGGAAACAATGAGTGTAATGTTGGGTGGAGATTGAAAAAAGGGTTGCTGGGATGCATGAGCTAAACTTATTTACATTTTACACTGCATTCAAATATAAATTGTGGTGCACACAATTCAAAATACGGAAGTATGGAAAAAACAGCAAGCTGGATAGTTGAGCAAGTGAAGGAAGTGGCAATGAAATCTGGTTCCAGAAGGAACCATCCTTAAACAGCCATGGGTAGCTATCCTTAAACTTGAGTCTTCCCAATTGTAATGGAAAGTGAGATTGGTAGCATGTAAATTTAATAGGTCAGAGTATCATATAGGTCAGAGTATCATATATGAAGAGAACTATCAATCTTCTAAGAAAGAAGATGGCATGCATTGTATATATTGAAAGAAAGCTGCTTCTTTAGTTATTTAAAGTTGTTGACATGTTTTATCTATTACTAATTCTCTTTCCACCTTATAGAACTGGACTGCAGATGATTCTGAGGCTGGACTCACACTTTGTGTTTTAACCAACCAACCTTTTTGATTAGAACACACTAAACCATAAGTCATTAGTTACAAGTCAGCCACTGGGTTTACCCAACACATGAACCAAAAGCCAGTTGAACCAGATTATGGTGTGGTTCCAGTCTGAGTGGCACAGATAATGTCCTCAAATATTTCCCACTGTGCTGTTATAGATTTTATTAATATTTTAATACGCCAACTACTGTAATGTCATGAAAATTGCCATAAAACATTTAAATAGTTAATAAAGGCACTAGAGCAACAACCATTAAAAATGAAAATAAGCATTCATTAACATGTTTTAAAATATAAAATACAAACAAAAGAATATACTTCAGACATCACAGGTAGCAACTCTCTAGTAAATGTGTTTGCAGCAACTATGGGTCAGATATCCCCAAATAATCTCAAGCATGAATGTAAGAGAGTGAAATCATATGAAAGAAACACAAACTGCTTAGGGACTTAGAGCAATAACCAGCTCTTAATATTCTACCTGAAAATGATTTGGAAGCTGACATGATGCTTTTAGCAAAGGTGTAAATGTTATGTCCTTGACTGGCTCCACAAATCAGTCTAGCTGCTGAATTGTGTGTAACTAAAGTTTCTTTAATTGCACTAATCAGGCTGGAGGTTACCAGTATGTACACCAGTTCTTAGTCATTGGCTTTTAGAAAGGCCAGGTTTATGTGTTACTAAAAAATGATAAAGGAACTCCTGGCAATTACTCAGCACATAGAAAAAGAAATATGGATCTAGAAGCACCAGTTCCTTTGGGAGAAAGGTAACTCCAAGCAGAGCTGGAAGATCTCCCACTTATAAAGAAGGAAAGTAGATCTCAAATTTGTTGAGACTATTAACAATTCTACAGAGAATTTATAAAGAGGTTATGTAATAGCCTGGGGAGATTAATTAATGAAGCATGGCATAAAAAGGTGCACTGACTTTCTGGGAAAAATTAACCAGAGGGAGTAGAAGGAATTGCATTCTGAATCTTTCACGTGAAGGAAATGTGCCAATTCATGCCTGTCAAGATGGTTTCTGCATGACAAAATTAAAGTATCAAAACCAAATTGGATACTATATATAGAATTATGTGGAACTAGCCAGGATCTAGTGTAGACTTTCATAGATGGTATCTTTTGGGCATCTTCGGTTATAGTTGCTGGTGAAACATCAGGAAATTTGCTATCTATGCCACAGTCACCATATCCTAAAGCCAAACATTGCCCTCATCAGGATTCACCTAAACCTTATTAATTTGATAACTAAATGATGTTTCTTTCCTTAATGCACTCATATGGTTTGCTACAGTTTTCATCTTACTGCTTTCTTAGATTCCCTACAGCAGCATTCCAACATTTGGTGCCCTCCAAATGTCTTGGATTTTAATTCTCAACTTTGACCATGCTGACTTGAAATTCCACCCACTTAGGAAGAGAGAATTTGGCCTAGAATTAGCCAGGTAATACTACAGCTGAGATTTAGTTTTTAAAATGTAGGAATTGATAAACCTTAACTCTTTAATTATGGATTTCACCCCATTATTTCAGTGAAGTTAAAAAGATATTCTAACATGCAATTTGATTGGGTTAGCATGTATTGCATGTATATACACTAATATATACACTATGATAAACCATAAGCTGGTTGGTTTGGTTTTAACATGAAGTAAAACAAATCTTTGGCTCAGATTTTCTCAAGTTGGTCAGTCTTCATTTGGTCCTTTGGAAAGGCTTCCCCCCCCCCCCCCCATTTTCTATTCATGGATTTTTGCTTTTGTATAAATTTTGAGTGAGTTATGTAGTTGATTTCACTACATAAACACCATCATTATTTTGTAACTTGAAATGAAAACAAATATGCGATATCTAGCATCCCTGGGGAGAGCAGGGATGGGGAGTTAAGTGAGGCAATTCATTTAATGTTCAAACTTTCAACCATAACGGACAGGCTACATTATAGTTGCAATAAAAGAGCTAACTATATACCAAACTGCCTCTCTCACATTATTAGTTACAATATAGTATTGTATGGTAATTTTTTCTTATATTATTCAAACAGTAGGTGGTGCTATATTACCTTGTATCTGTTTGCAAATAAGCTAATTACTGTATTCATTGCTAAATAGGCCATTGTAGTTTTAAATGAAGCTGAACACACATCTTAACTAATATTGAAAAGCAAAAGGTGCTCCAATATTCCAGTGATTTTATTGATTGGTTACTACATTTCTAGCAATTTGTTATCTCTTACTTTCAAAAATGTTAGATGCGGAATAGCTAGTTTTTAATTGTCAAATTTAACACTGCATGGTTTGTTTTACTAAGCTTGTACTCGTAGTCAAAAGATTTAAACAACCAATCATAGTTTATAAATCAAAATCCTTGGGTTCACATATTATCCTGAACTCAAGACATAATCAGTTTTGTGTGTCTGATCATAGCAATTACATTGTTTAGTGACCACAGTTACAACAGTGATGAAAAAGTAACTTTATCACCAATCCTTGCATTTATGATCTTTGCAGGATTGTAAATCAAAGACACTGGAGTAAGATCACGAGCCCAGTTGCAGTTTCACTTAGTGACTGCTTCACTTAATAATTGAGTTGCCAATTGTCACTAAATGAGGACTATCTACATTACTTTGTATTGCAGGAAAGGTAGCATATGTTATGCTTCCTAAGTAAAAGTTGATTTTTCCAAAATGTGTGCCCCCAGTTCCATCATTCTGCAATTCTCCATGTTTCTCATCTCTCGTGACCAGCTTTCCTTGGTTATTCCTATGGCATCTCATTCTAACCTCTTGTCTATAACTAGTTGATATTGTTGAAGTTGCCAACTAAGACTGCCTCTATCAGTTAATAAGAAGATAACTACCTACTGGAAATGTTTCAAGGAATCGGAGTTGGGAGGGACTTCACACTAGTCCATGCCACTACCACCATTCCCTGCAAGATCTGCTGAAGCATTTTGGATAGATGGCTACCCAGCACCTGAAGACCTCTAATGAAAGACAACATGATCACTACACCATCTGAGCCTCAGTGGTCCAGTGGTTAAGAGTGCAGTACTGCAGGCTACTTCTGCTGACTGCCAGCTGCCTTCAATTTGGCAATTTATATCCCACCAGGCTCAACCTTCCATCCTTCCGAGGTGGGTAAAATGAGTACCCAGATTGTTGGGGGCAATATGCTGACTCTGTAAACCACTTAGAGAGGATTCTAAAACACTGAAGTGGTATATAACTCTTAAGTGCTATTGCTACTGCTACATGAAACAGAGCCTATTCTACTAAGCCTACAGCTTTTACTGTCAGCAATTTTCTTAACTCAGAAGTCTACTCTCTGCATAAAAACACTTTGGACAGAAGAAGGATGCTATTATATCTCCCTTACTACAGGATAAATATACCCATTTCCTCCACAGTACTTTTTTCCATTACCCTTGCTATCTTGATAGATCTTCTATAAAATTATTCCACTTATACCTTTTTTAGATTCTGACCAAGGAAGACTAGAGTGGAACTTTGTGTGATCTGGATCCTACATCTTTTAATGCATTCCAAAATTGCATTTGCCTTTTAAAAGCTACATCACTTTATTGGCAGATGTTAAATTTGTGATCTAGATAGAACACCCAGATTTTTTTGGGTATGGACTCTGGCCAAATCACACCTCCATCTTATACTTGTGCTTTTCATTATTCTTCTCTTGGTGCAGGAATTTAAATTTCTCCTTAAATTCTGTTCAGGCCATGGTTTCAACCCATATAGGTTTTTTTTTAATCTTTCCTTTTTCTTCTAAAGCATTAGGCACTGATCCTAATTTAATGTCATCGTTAAAACAGAAAATGATCCTGTCCAACTTCCCATTTGGCCAAGTCATTAATAAAAATGTGGAACAATATGGGTCCAGCCCAGAGTCCTGTGACACTCCACTTGATACTCTTCTCCAAGCTAATGGATTTGGTGCAGAACTAGCTTAGACTGATAAACAAGGAGTGGTTCACTTATAATTTAGCTTTTAAATTGTTGCCATGGATCTGTGGAACAAAATGCTTGCAAAAACCTCATTTTGAAGGAGTTTAAATTACTTTGTTCAGCTTCCAAATCAGAGAGTAAATCTCACTTTTAACAATTATCACAGCACATCTTGGCCATGTCCACTTGCGTTTCATGACAGTGCAAACATCTATCAACCTCTTTCCCCCCCCCCCCAACATAATCCCATGATGCCACCTTCACCTCATAGTTTTCTACCCGTTCTAGGAGATATGAAGAGCACTGTAAATCAGTAGTGAGGAAAGATCTTCATCCATCTCTGGCTTTTCTTTGCCTGATGCAGTATATGGTATCCAGCCCCCACTTCACATGATCACTTTTTTACCTATGTCTCACCGCCCCTTCTAAATCAGAGCCAGACTGCAGTGTGCTCCTCGGCTAACTCCTAGGTATGAAAGTAACTCGGTATGCTCATGTAAATTCAGGATGACGAGAAATAAATCTGGCACATTGGTATGAAACTGAACATCTTGTGCTTCAGACAAAGAATACTGAAGATCCCGTACTTTAAATCCACAGTACATTTTTAAAGTGAAAGTATCCAACTTTAAAATGTCCAGGCACCAACTTCCAAATGAGATGCTGAAATATGTTGACAGTTGAAATGTATCTCCACCCCAGGCCACCCCAACGATGCCCCTGAAGTGATGTCCCAGTGCCTGGAGGCTGTGCGGATCTAGATGGGGAGGAACAGGCTCAAGCTCAACCCTTCCAAGACTGAGTGGCTATGGCTCCCGGCATCCCGATATAGTCAGTTGACTCCATCACTGACTATTGGGGGTGAGTCTTTGGCCCCCACAGAAAGGGCTCGCAATCTGGGAGTCCTCCTGGATATGCAGCTGTCCTTGGAGGAACATCTGACGGCTGTAACCAGGGGGACCTTTTGTCAGGTTTGCCTGATTCACCAATTGCGGCCCTTTCTTGATCGGGATTCCCTGTGCACAGTCACTCACGCCCTCGTCACCTCTCGCCTTGACTACTGCAACGCTCTCTACATGGGGCTCCCCTTGAAGAGCACCCGGAGGCTCCAACTGGTCCAGAACGCAGCAGCGCAGGTAGTGACGGGAGCAGCATGGCGCTCCCATGTAACACCGCTCCTGCGCGAGCTGCACTGGCCCCCAGTGGTCTTCCGGGTGTGCTTCAAGGTGTTGGTCATCACCTTTAAAGCGCTCCATGGCATAGGGCCTAGCTATCTTTGAGACCGCCTGCTGCTACCGACGACCTCCCATCTACCTGTGCGCTCCCACAGAGAGGGCCTCCTCAGGGTGCCATCAGCCAAACAATGTAGGCCCCCAGGGGGAGGGCCTTCTCTGTGGGGGCACCTACCCTCTGGAATCAGTTGCCCCCAGAGATAAGGAGAATCCAAGACCTCAGTGCCTTCCGCCGTGCCCTTAAAACCCACTTTTTCCAGCAAGCCAGGCTGGCTTAAGAAGAAATTTTTAAAAGTTTTAAATTGGTTTGTGATTTTTAATTTTTGGGCCAAATTTATATATATTTTAATTGTTTTTTAATATTTGTATTTCATGTTCTTAATTCTGGCTGTACACCGCCCTGAGTCCTCAGGGAGAAGGGCGGTATATAAATTGGAAATAAAATAAATAAAAATAAAAATAAATCTGAATATAAGTAGTTCAGGTTGGTAGTTGGGCTGTTGGGCTGTGCTCCGAGTTTAGAAATTTGGTTGCAAATATTTCATCACTGAGAATGTCTCCTCGAATTATGATGAAATGTTTTCAACTAAATTATCAAGTTCATAGCACAGTCCCAACAGCCCATATGTTGACTGTAGCTGTATTCAACGGTATATGCAATCATTCTCTAATAAAATTGAAAGCTTTTAAAATTACTGGTAAATACAAAATATGAAAAATGCAGGAAATTGAATAATGTCAGTGGGATAATTTGGCACCAAGTTAGAAATATTCTGATATTATTTTCATGATTTAAGATATGCATCATCTCAGTGATAGCCTAGAATAGAATCCATTACTGTAGCAATGTAAGTGGGGAAAAAAATATCCATGTGCAGTCAAGGATAATTTTATCATCCATTCCAAGTAGCAGCCACAATTGTTGTATTCTGCAGGCTACTTCTGCTGCCTGCCGGCTGCCTGCAATTTGGCAGCTCAAATCTCACTGACTCAAGGTTGAGTCAGCCTTCCATCCTTCCGAGGTGCGTAAAAATGACCCACATTGTTTGGGGCGATATGGTGACTCTGTAAACTGCTTAGAGAAGGTTGTAAAGCACTGTGAAGCAGTATATAAATCTAAGTGCTATTGCTATTGCTATTCTCTCACAACAAAAGCCATTAGTGAAGACATTTAAAGATTAAAGAGCAGAATGATATATATGGTATATATATATATATATATATATATTAAAA
The DNA here is from genome assembly GCA_022577455.1 of Arizona elegans. NCBI lineage: Eukaryota > Metazoa > Chordata > Lepidosauria > Squamata > Colubridae > Arizona > Arizona elegans. Next base: position 119,452,366 of record JAKOOJ010000003.1, read on the forward strand.
ATATTTTTGTATATGGAATTCTCAAGTGCAGGTAGTCCTTAACTTACAACCATTTGTTTCGTGAATGTTTGAAGTTACAATGGTACTGAAAAAGTAATTTACATCTGGTCCTCAGACTTATGACCGTTGCATCATTCCCACAGTCACATGATCAAAATCTGGGCACTTGGCAACTGGCATGTATTTATAACAGTTGCAGCATCCTGGGGTCCTCTGATCACCACTTTGCAAACTTCCCAGCCATCTTCCAATAAGCAAAATCAATGGAGAAACCAGATTTGCTTAATGACCACATGAGTCACTTAAGGCATGTCGCGAAGAGGGGGTTGAGGGGTTTTTTATATAAAGTTTTAACGAATGTCTTAAGGGGTTCCAGGGTGGGGAGGGTTGGATCAGAAGTAAGGCTGTGGGTATGGGGGATAACCCACTAAGGGGAGGGCCAGGTATGGCTGTGGAGCACAGCACGGGGGGTGGGGGGCCCGGGGTCAAGAGGGGGGCTAAAGTTCATTCAGATGAGGTTTTTACCATCAGTACTGTGGGTGGGAGGGGTAGATATGGTGGGAGCAGGGGGCCATATCGCGTTAGAGGAGCGCGTGCCCGCTGTCTTCGAGCGGTGGCGCGCTCCGGCCCCCAAAGCTCCACTCGTTCTCCAGGTGGCGCAGATCCTCAGGGCCCTGGCCTCCGTCTGATGTTATGCAATGCCAGGTCTGTAGTAAATAAAGCCCCCCTCATTTGTGATCTTGTTCAGGAGGGGGGAGCGGGCCTGGCAGGTATTATGGAATACCGTGCTGTGAAGACCTTTTTATTCCATCAGGCGGGCTTGGCCTAATCTCTCCCTTTTTAAATATGTAAATTTTAATCTGTTTTTAAATTATTGGGGTGTTTTAATCTGTCTGGGCCAAAATGATTTAATTTGATTTTATTCTGGTTTTAAATTTTTTGTATCTATGTATTTTATTGTTGGCTGTTCACCGCCCTGAGTCCTTCGGGACTAGGGCGGTATACAAATCAAAAAAACTAAACTAAACTAAGAGCTGTAGTGATTTGCTTAACAACCATGGCAAAAATGACCATCAGATCAGGCACGATTCATTTGACAACCATCTTGCTTAGCAATAGAAATTCTGAACCAAATTGTGGTCGTAAATTGAGAACTACCTGTAGCTAAGAAGATTAATGATTTTAAACGTTAGAAATATCATCTGGTCCTCTCTTTCCAGAAACTTATGGCATACAAGAGAACAAGTAAGAAAAACACAGTTAAATAAGTAAAATGTTATTTTAAATTGCCACAATCACACCAGCCAAGAGACAAACCAGTTGACTTTATTTGGAAAATGCTTATATGGGGAAAAAGACTTACTGTACAGAAGAAGGATAAAGAATAGAAATCAATCTTAATCCTTCTTAGCAGATCATTCTGAAGCCTGTAAACAGCCATTGAAAAGGCTCCTTCTTGTGTTTCTTTCAAATAAACCTCTGATAACAGCCTCTCCCAATGATCTTAAAACTTGACCAGGCTCATAAGGGAGAATGTTTTTTTTCTCCCCTTTCAGATAGACTTGTCCCAAGTCATACAAAACTAAAAGCCAACTATAACGCTTAAAAGTGAACTTACAATTTGGGACAATTTCCACACTGTAATATGGGCAAAAAAGCAGAAACCTGAATAAACATTGGACCATGTGATAGCTGCTCCTCACCCAGATATAACAAAGAGGAAATCAACAGACTGAATTGTTAGGGAGCTAAGACAAACATATTCTATATCCTTAGTCTCCATATAAATCAGCCAAAAAACACTGTATTGAAATCAAGGCTTTTCAAAATGCATTTTGAATGTACCTCAGCGTGAGTCCGATTTTGCTGTGAAGTTGAGGGCAGGGGAAGAGATGTCAGCGAAATACAATAATGCTGAGTTTTCACCACAAATCTTAAAAAGAACCCAAGTTGCAGCAAGCAGTAACATGATTAGCAGTAGAAAAAGTGTTGCCTATTGCTTTTTCTGCATGGATTTCTAATCAAATAACAATGGGTTTGTGCACTAATTTTAGAGAGCATACCAAGATTAACCAGTTCCTAGACTAGAAATCACTTGGTGACTTGCGTCTGAAAAGCTTGCATTAATGTTCAACTTGTGCAGAAACCAATGTTACTAATGTGGATTTATTTTAGTATTACATTCCTGAAAGATAAAATTCAACCATTCTTTTATTGTATCATCAAATGGGAGCTTTGGACTAGAACAAGAGGAAAGTAGCAGTTGGAACCTGGTTCAAAAAAGGCAGAATAAATGACGATTGTACAATTAACAACTCAGAGCTTGTTCCAAGATGCTGTCATTTAGCACCTTATGTGGAAGTGTCACTTTCAGATTCTTCTCTTTGTCCATGGCTTGACAGATGGTTTCATAAGCGTTGCTGTTACCAGACCAACAACGTCTAGCAACCTGCATTTATGGAATAAAAATGAGTAGATACAATATTTAAAGTATAAGATAGCCAATTATTTAAACGTATATTGTTTTAAGAAAAATACATGTAACATTTTTTTTCTAAATTGAGTGATTCCTTTAAATTCTTGCAGGAGCATCCAAGCTGTTACTGTTTAATAAATAACCTGAATCATAAAGATAATATTTTTAGTTCTAATTTAAATGTTCCAGCATAATATCTATAAAGAGATTGATATGGTATAAGGAAGATGTTTTGCGAGGTTACTTCCTTCGGATTAGAAGAATAGCACACCAAATATATTCTGTAACACACTAAATTATTTTAATTTGTGTCATTTCTTGTGCACAGTAATGAATGCATTTCATGGAAAATATAATCACTTAATGCTGAATTTAGAAACAATGGCTGGGAAAGTATTGTTTGAATATTTTCAAACTTGTCTTCAAATATTGCTTGAAGACAATGTTTGAAAAACATGCATACTGAATTATTCAGCTATAATAACTTTCCCTGACCTTGGTGCCTTTTCCTACTGTGTGCCAATTGGCAGAGTTCCCATCTAGTGTGGTCTTTGAAAAGTTTAGGAATTCCAGTCCTGGTACACTGAAGCTGCCAAGTTGGAAAGAACTATGTCACTGTTTCTCCACCTTGGCAACAGTAAGATATGTGGACTTCAACTCCCAAGATTCCTCAGCCATCTTAAAAGTTGTTAAGGTTGAGAAACACTAAGCTAAGTTAACATATGTTTAATTCAAGATTAATGATTCTGGTGAATAGAATCAGTGGTGAAATTCAAATTTTTTTACTACCGGTTCTATAGGCGTGGCTTGGTGGGCATGGTGTGGCTTGGTGGGCGTGGCTTGGTGGGCATGGCAGGGGAAGGATACTACAAAATCTCCATTTTCACCCCACTCCAGGGGAAGGATACTGCAGAATCTCCATTTCCAACCCACTCTGGGGCCAGCTAGAGGTGGTATTTGCCAGTTTTCCGAACTACTCAAAATTTCTGCTACCGGTTCCCCAGAACCTGTCAGAATCTGCTGGATTTCACCCCTGAATAGAATGACATTTCTTCTGATTACTGTATGTATGCCAGAGCAAGGATGTAAAAAGATGAAGTTTGGGAGAACTCTGGTATTACTTGCAGTATATTGTTCACATCAGTAGGTTATAACAGAACCTTCTCTAGTTTTAAATTTAAAAAATAGCCCTGGAATAAAATAAGCACCTACACTGTTTGGAAGTTACATAATAGAGGATGGTATTAATACCCCAAAGTGCTCTCTGTCTACTCCAGGGGTCTCCAACTGTGGCAATTTTAAGTCTTGTGGACTTCAGCTCCCAGAATTCCTCAGCCAGCATGGCTTGTGAGGAAATTCTGGGTGTTGAAGTCCACAAATCTTAAAGTTGCCAAGGTTGGAGATCCCTGGTCTACACTTATTCTAGAACAAGGGTGTCAAACTCATGGCATCACGGCAGCATCATATGATGTATCAGGACTTTTTTCCCCCTTTGCTAAACCGGGCATGGGTGTGGCTAGCATATGACGCATCTGGCCCACGGGCCACAAGTTGACAGCCCTGTTCTAGATGTAATCAACGCTGAATTGAGTTGAAAGGCACTGCTAGGTTTGAGTGGGCCGAAGGCAAATATGTCTTCAGCCTCTTCTTTACTGCCCATCCTAATTAGCAGCTGTGGCTATAGCCAGCTACCTACACTTCGTCATCTAGGTTCTAACCAATGAGTTTATAACCATCAAGAGAACAAAACAAAACAAAACAAAAAGGTGCTGGACTAGAAATGAGGAGACTACATTCTAGTCTTCCCTTATGTCTGAAAATTTGCTGGGTGACTAAGTTAGTCTCTCTCAGTCGAACCCATCTCACTAGCAGGAACACTGAGTGCCTCACTCAGAGTTTTACAAAATAAAGAAGGGATATAAATACAATAATAATAAAAGCTAGTCAGTTGACAATGAAGACACAGATGAATGGCAGACACCAAAATTCATTTTTGCCTTAAGTTGGGACCAATGAGGCCCTATTGGCGCTTTCTTTCTTCTCAAATGCTCTCATTAACTGTCAGTCATTATATTGTGCAAAGTCAGCTCCTTCGATTGATTCAAATGGAAATTCTTTAAAATAGTGAGCCGCTGCTATTGCTGCTATCAATTAACTGCCTAGTTAACACACCACTGTTGGTTTCTGGAAGCTATTTGGAACTCAAATCAAGACCAGTATAATGGAGTATGGGAGAAGAACCAGCTTGATAGGATGTTGAATCCAGAAAACTCATAATTGATAAGATATTACTAAGCTGGTGCTATTTTGGTGATTAATGTAATTACTGTCAAAAAGCACAGCAACAATATGCTTTACTCTTGCCTACTCTTGTAGTTATGAAATATGATGATTATACAAGCTGTTCAGATAGCACAGGGTGTGAATGCATGAATTGTGAGATAATGGTATTTGTGCCCCTTGAATGACATTCTCATAGTATTCTAGTTCAGAAAAACCAATTTGGAAGTTATAAACTTTCAGTAAATGGAATAAGCAAGATTTTATGATGTCATGAGCTTGTATAATATAAATATGAAAGCATTTGCAATTAAATATATATCTTATTTGGAAATAAATTAAAAAACTCCCTAAGATGACAAGGTGGGGAAGCTGAATATCGCACAAGATTTGGGTATATTTGTATATGTATCTTCCTCAGGATGGAGCGACTGGAATCATCTTAAATTCTATGTCATCTTCCTTTAGCATAAAAAGGAAAGTGATATGGATTTTGTCCTGAAAAGTTTGTTCCTCATTCTGTAATTATCCAGTACGGATAGTAAGGAAATCCTGAAGATCCCCTCCCAAATTACATCAAATATGTAATATATCGTATATCATTAGAATATACTGTATTTTTCACTCCATAAGATGCACTCTTCCTCCCACAAAAGTGGGTGGAAAGGGTGCCGGTCCCTTGGTGAATAGCAGCCTGGCCGCGGTGGTGGGGTCCTTTTACAGTGCTGAACCCCCCTCTTCTGTCTTTGTCATTGCCCGCCTCTTCTGTTTCTTTTCCGCAGTGCAGGAGTCAATAGGCAGAGCTGGCACATGAGAGGACACCTATCTGTAGTCCTCTCAGACTCTGCCTGATAGTTTTGTTTCTTATTTTCCTCCTCTAAACCTAGGCATGTTTTATGGTCCGGTGCATCTTATGGAGCGAAAAATACGGTACATAGCAAAGAAATTTACCCAAATATCTTTGCTATAAATAATAAATTTACTAAGTTCCATAACAAAATCTATTAGTTTACACTTCTTTTAAAAGGTACAATTTCAAATTGATCTATTTTTACTTACCCCATTAGAAACATCCCAGTTCAACATCATCTTTGCACGCTCTTCAGCACCTGTTGACCCATCCAGGACAAGACCAAATCCTCCATTGATCACTTCTCCCCTTCAAATTTAATAACAAAAACAGATCTTCATTTTTGTGGCATTAATAAGACAGATACACAGTGTGGGGTTATCTGTATGCCAACTAACAACGGTAATCTAGCTCCAAGGTTGAAAAGCACAAAGCAAACAATTTATTAAATTGTGAATAAAATGGAAGAAAGAGCTTCTGATTAACTGCTGTAGATATATACAAAAATTTGCACTTTGTATTAACAGAGGGAAATCAACTGTGCAAAGTGGTTCCATTATACCCAAAAAGATATTAACTAGGGAGGAGATGTTAAGTGTGTGGAAAGTTGCATCAAATTCAAAGTCTGACAGCCATCTGAATTCTAGCCTGGGAATCTACCATCCTCTTCACCAGAAGTGAAGTTTTCAATGAACAGCTCCAATTTCCATCCTAAACACGGCTATTAAGGTTTAAGTGGTAGGGGAGTGCACCATGGTAGAAAACCCAGCACTAAAGTAAGAAAGAATAAAGGGGTTTTGTTTTAATAAGGACAGCAAAAGAAAGACTTGAGGAAACAGGAGACCAGAATGAAGGTGTTTAAAACTAAGATCTGCATATCAAAACTAGCATAGACAAACAGAGAGATGGAAGGACAGAGAATGGGACAAGAGTGCCTCAGTGAGAGAGACGAGTTGTTTAAAACTGTGATGAATAAAAATACATGAATAAAAAACACACACCAAAAACATGGCTATAGAACAGAGTTAAAGCAATACTAGGAAAAAAAGACACATAATCTGGCATAGCCATTCCATATTTTTCCTGCCAAATTTACATTACTGGATGTAGTTCCCAGGGAGATTGGGTAGAAGGTCTACATTTTAGGACCATTCAAACAAAATATATTTCTTAACCTCCTTGCTTTTCTAAGGACTTCTGGCCAGGGCTGCCTGGGAACCAAGAAACTTCTAATTCATTCTTCCCCTGAATCCCACATCCCAATTCTCATTGGAAGAATTGGCAATTTTAGTTATTTTTCTTTATTTGTGTGTTTATATATTTGTATCCTGCCTTTGTTATTTTTACAAATAACTCAAGGCAGCGAACATATCCAACACACCTACCTCCTCCTGTTTTTACCCACAACAACAACAACCCTGTGAAGTGGTTTGGGCTGAGAGAGAGTGACTGGCCCAAAGTCAACCAGCTAACTTTTATGGCTAAGACAGGACTAGAACTCACAGTCTAGCCTGGTGCCTTAATAAACAGACCAAACTGGCCCTTTGTGGAATAGTTATTATGGAACACTTTAAGTCACCAGATAGCCTGTAGGCCTCTAGATCCATTATAGGCTATTCATTTTTAAATTACCCCAAATCTGTGGAAAAGTAGAATTATTGCTTTAGAAAAGCATAACTATTACACGTGCCAGAGAAATTAGGTATAATTACTGTAAGTGTGCTGTTGAGTCATTTGTTGGGAATGTTAGTACTGCAAGTTTCTCCCACAGAGTAGGAGTCTGACTGGATTTATTCCTCTGCTTCTCTCACCCCCCTCCTCTCTCCTTCTGGGTGGGCAGCAAAACACATAGATGGTGACCTTTAAGGAGGCTTTCCATTCTAAAATTAGGTAACTTCATTGTTGAAAATGTCTTAAGGTATTTCAGAAGAAATGAGATTCTTTATATGGGATAAGGAGGCAACCATTTTATTATCTTTACATTATTAGTTTTACAATGTATACAGTACAATGTACTCTACAAAATCAATTGTTATCCTAGTGTGAATGCCAAGGGTTTTTGAGCCTGCCTACTGCAGTTCCCCCGAGGACTGAGCCATCTAAAATGTACTTGTTCAGACAAATAATGAAAATGCCAACATGTCTGAGATTAAGTAGCTGTTGCCTTAAAGTCCAGACGATTTAAGACAAACTTATTTAAGTTTATTGCATGGCGGTTTGAAATTCCATCGTGATGATGTCAAATTAGTTGTTGCAAGTCATCAGTTGAAATAAAGTCTCTTGCTTCTGCATTATCAGGAGAAAATGCATTTTTAAAACATAAATAAAATAGAGATAAAGTGAAGAAAACTAATTTATTAAAAAGTAGCGCAAAACAGATGGGTCCTTGTCATGCATGTGGGCAAAAGCAAGAGGATTTTTTTCAATAACGTTTCTTGATTTTTAGGCAATTTTTGGGATAGGATGCTTTGATGAATCAATTTGGAATGGTGTATGTTTAGCTTTTGTGGGTTTCTTGCCTTTAAGCACGCTCACAATTTGGGGCAATTGTTCAAAGACAGCTCAAGGGCATGCATACACAAATGGAGGCCAATGGAGTTCAAAAGCCTCACTTTGTCTACTCTTAGGTCTAGGGCTCCCAGAATAATTATAGCATACCTGAGCTACAATAATCTAGGATAGCTACAAACACATTTGTGGCAGTGTAGTGATTGCCTGGTTTTCACCGCCCAAATATGCTGTAGTATACTTACTAATTTACATCTTTAAATCACAAAACAGTAAAGTGACTTGTCCTTGAACATTTAAGTGCACAGCGTAACACACCCCAAAATCAGTTATATTTAACCCAAGGCAGAGCCAGTCTTGCATAGGAGTAAATGAACACTACCTAGTCAAGGAGTAAATGAACATTACCTAGTCAGCGCTATCATGGGAAGGCTAAACCCCCATGTGATTTGCCCATCATCATCATCGTCATCATCATTTAATGACCCCATAATCCCTTGCAGAGTGGAGTCTGGGCAACTGAATGGAGCTGAGTGTTTACTGGCCAGATGCCCTTCCTGTCGCCACCATGTGATTCACCCATATTGCCTACCTAATCATAAAAGATGCTGCAGAGAAAAGGCCACTGAAAAAGTAAGCATCTCTGTTACAGAATTCCTTGCTAGCTTACTTTTTGGTTCAGGGAAGGAACTTTTGATGTGATGAAACCTTGCCAGACTTTCTCTGGCATAGGGACAAGAGACACAAAGGTGCCTTATAGACAAAGTAGGTAAGGATTCTGAACAACACATATGATTACTTTTGACCCTATTAGTGTGTTTGTCTCCTGCCAGAACCACCACCAAGGGAAAAGCTAATGAGGAAAGCTAATGTGACAAATACTGAGCCATATAGTCAAAGATTTGATATGATATAATATGGCATATATACCATATGGCATATATAACAGTGTCTTCTTAAAGAAATCCTATTTCATTGTCATCAAATTTCCTTTTATCCCAAGTGGTCAGCCCTCTATGGAATCAAATGGAATCAAAATATGAATGAAGGCAAATACGTGTCCCAAGATAATGTTGCAGGATCCAATCTGGATAGGTTACTGGGACCGAAGGTTTTGTCTTTCGAGCTATTGGACACTTCAGAGAACTTCTCCCTAGCAGAGTGTGTGCTATTCTGTGTATGATATTTATAGTGCCTGTTGTGAGTGAACAGCACACGCTCTGCTAGAGACAAGTTTCCTAAAGATGGGCTCCAGCACGAATTTGAAAGCTCGGAAGACAAAACCTCTGGTCTTGGTGACTGACCCAGATTGGATACTTGAATCAAAATAGTCCAAGGAATTGAAAAACTCTGTGGAAGTACTTTAATCAACACATCTGTTTTCTAAAGCAAGGATAGGCAACTCGTGTGCCATGAGCTGTATATGGTCCCAACAAGCACCTAAAAATCATCTCATTGAAATTGAGCAATAGACTGCCCAGTTTCCAGCTGTAGAGTATTTCAAACTTTTGTTCCCTTTAAACATAAAGCCTGAAATGAGAAGAGAAAACTACTGGGAAATAAATCATTCCTATTCCCCCGTAACTGCTCTAAAGAAATTATGAAAGAATTAGACAAACTTGTACTGTCAGAGTTTGGCAAATACTCTGTGTGGGAGCTGCATGATTTTTAAGAGTAAGAATGACAATGTCTGCTTCTTTCTCATTCCTCTCAATTCTACCTTTAAATCTTACTAAGCCTCCAAACAAAGCCCTCATTTGTTTGGCCCTGTCACTACTGGTGACATCCACATGGCATTCAAAAGTCTCTTACAGCTGCAGCAAGGCAGGGGGACTGAGTTGTAGCTTTTACAAGTCCTTTTAGTCCTTGGGATTAATGGACTTGTTAGGGAGGAAGCAGATGTGTTTTTAATGTATTTTATTATTATTTATATCCTTCAAAACATAATAGGCGGCTCTTCTCATCTTTGGAGGCCTAATGCTTAACCCACCCAGTAGGACAGAGGTGGGTTTCAGCAGGTTCTGACCAGTTCTGGAGAACCGGTAGCGGAAATTTTGAGTAGTTTGGAGAACCGGTAGTAAAAATTCCAACTGGCCCCACCCCCATATATTCTTTGCCTCCCAAGTCCCAGCTGATAAGGGAGGAAATGGAGATTTTGCAGTAACCTTCCCCTGGAGTGGGGTGGGAATGGAGATTTTACAGTATCCTTTCCCTGCCACACCCACCAAGCCACATCCACAGAACCGGTAGTAAAAAATTTTGAAACCCGCCACTGCAGTAGGGACTCAAATTTCTACTTGGAGGTCCCCTGGAGAGACAAATGGCAGATGTGAGGAGCTCAGAATGACCAAAAGTTCAAATGAGTTCTTCCTCTTATGCTCTTTAAAAAACACACTAAAAACAATTAGGGGCAGAAGCGAAGAAAAAGATGGCTGTGCACCTGGTCTGTTTTATGTCAGCAAATCCTGCTGCCTTTAGCATATGGGGATGTTATATTGAAGTCCAAAGATCACAGATGTTGTTTGATGGGAGTCTAAATGCACAACTCCTTTACAGACACTTTGAAGGCCGATGCAAGAATACAGAATTGGAAGTGAATGCTAATTTAATACACCTACACACCTTAAGGAAACCTGTTTTTTGCTTCACAAATTGAGGTTTCCAAAGGTTGCTATGGTCACTGCCTAACTAACATGGGATACTAGAAAATAATTAAATGGGGGAAAAAAAATACTTAGGAGATGTTAAAGTGACATATGGAGAGGAGAGGGGGAAAAAGTGGGGAAGGAGGTATTCAGTGTATATTGTCCAGACACCCATATTGGTAGATGGGAATTCTCCTAATTAAGTGACGTTGATAATTTTAAAAATGATCCTTTTGCGTATCATTCTGAAAGGTTGGATATAGTTGAAACATAATCAGTAATGAAAGAAGCCATCAGCTGAATGTAGATTCTATAATCATTTCACCAGTAAACATATTAACCTGAGGCAATTCAAGACCCAGAACTTGTATAACTTTCATGTTGAACAATTGTGCAGTATTTACAAGTATTTTATTATATTTTAATTTCTTTCAACCCTAAAGCCAGTACGCTCAAGAGAACTTTTGGGTTTCCTAAAAAACAAGTGAAGATCAAAGACAAATTTGCTAAATAAAAGAAAATAAGAAAAATGTAATCATCAGTTGTTCTGAAAAAAATCATCATCATCAAAGAAATACTGCCAGAACTGGGAAAAGAGACATATTTCATGAAGTAGCCCATCTTCTCCTACTGTTTGGGGATGATGGGAGATAAAATTCAATATTGCTGGAGAACACATTTAGGGAAGTAAACCATATCAGATTTCCTCAGCAAAATCTCATTTTGCTACAATGAATAGCTGCAGCACCATATATATATATCTTTCCATCTGTCTATAGCTTCCATTGCTCATCTTTTTTTCCCCTTTGAAGGTAAAATCTCCTTACCAGCCAACACCACCACCGTTGTGTAAGGCAACCCAGGTTGCTCCTCTAAATGCATCTCCGACAAAATTCTGAACAGCCATATCTGTTAGGGAAGAAAAAGAAAGACATGACAACAGAATTCAATGGTAAAGGAAAAGAAAGATATTTCTTTCAAGAATTGGGATGGGACACAAAGGTTTTTTTTCAGCACTTCATGAGCTCTATTCAGGTATTGCTGTTTCTCTTGCATTCTTTTTTTAAAAAAAATCCAAAGTTTGTAGGACTTCCCTTCTGAGAAAACAGGACACTGAGAAGCTCCTGCAGATACAAATCTACAAAATAAATAAATCTTCCATGTCCACTGATACAAAATGAGTCCATGAGACCTTTTGCCTCTCCTAAATCTCTCTTGCATTTATCTGAATTAGTCATTTAGAATTAAAACATCCTATTTAGCCTGAGCTCAAATGAATGCAAATAAATATATATATATATATATTTCTCCACTGCTTACCAGTTAATAGCTGGATGTTTAAACTGGATTTCAGTCCTATGCAAGCTATGCTGGCTATTAGAAGCATCATGATGAGAAGGTTCAATAAAGAACTCTGGTGCCAGTGGGGGTGTCAAAAACTGCAAGCTGGCAGTCATGACAGCATGATTGAAGACCTACCCATTTTGTACATGAATGGATGTAGTCTGCATGTAAAGGTGGGGTTTTTAGTGTGCTGCTGTGACCACCATCTTGGGTTTTTTAAAAATATCTATTACCACTTCCCATCCTGCATGCAGTTGTCAGGGCAATACTGAGCCAGAGAAGGAGATGTTAAACACGCCCTCCCTTTTTTTCTTCTGTTCAATCAAGTCCAAATCTCAGAGACTGTTTGGACATGTCCCTTGCAATGTTCTTGGCAAGGTTTTTCAGAAGTGCTTTGCCATTTTCTTTTTCCTAGGGCTGAGAGGAAGTGACTGGCCCAAGGTCACCCAGCTGGTTTTGTGCCTATGGCAGGACTAGAACTCACAGTCTCTCTGTTTCTAGCCTTTCTGTTTTAACCACTACACCAAACCAGCTCAAACATTCTCATAACAACCTAGCTGATATGAAAATAAAGTGACAAAAAAAATTTAAATCCTGAAGGATTATCAGGAAGTAGGAACATAACTTTGCTATCCTGAATGGCACAAACTATTCACTGCAGTGATTGTGCTAATCTAAAAATTATTATCGCTGTTCATTCAAGAGAGACAAATTTGGTTTGAAATTTATATTGGAATAAAACCAGGTTCTATTTAAATCAGTAGTTCTGCCTGGGATAATCAAATGCAAAAAGAGGGCAGGACTACCATTTGAGATTTCCAGTAGGTACAGTTAGACAACTGGAAGTAGGGAAAAGTAAGTTGTGAGCCCTGGTATTACAATGGTTAAACTGCAGTACTGCAGCAAACTCTGCTCACAGCCTAGAGTTCGATCCTGATGGGGCTCAAGGTTGACAGTCTTCCATCCTTCTGAGATTGATAAAATGAGGACCTAGATTGTTGGGGACAATATGCAAATATTGCTTACATTGTAAACTCCCAAGAGAGTGCTGTATATGGTGCACTATATAAACCTAAAAGCTATTGCTATTGTTTGAAATTTCTCCTTTTAAAATGCATTTTGCTTTCTGTTATATTTGGCCATTCTAGAACTATCTTGGTCTCAGGTTCAGATTACACATAATTAAGACATACTTTGATGCCTATTACAAAATGTTAAAGTCTGGAATACTCTTGGATTCAAAATATTCCATTCTAATCCCTCTTTTTCCTGGTTTCCTTCTGCCCCAAAGATCACCAGCAGAGAACTCCTATGTCTCTTTCCTTCTAAATATTTTCTGTAGTTCAGGCTTCAAATACAGATTTCCCCTCCCCTTTTACCCCCTTAACTCTTTGTTGCATCTCATCTTGCAAGATACAATTTCTCACTGATCATGTTTTAATATTACCTTTTCTGTCTACTCCTTGCACCTGATTAAAGATCTGCTCTGAACTAACAGCAGAATTACTCTCCAAGGTGCTGCAGTTTTGGGGAAGTTTGATTTACAAGCAACCATTATGGGAAATGAAATCTTTACATCAAAAGGCGAACCAGTTATAGGCATGAAATGTAGTTGTTCATTGTATAGAAATTATGTTTACTAGAAATACTTGCAATCTATTCAGCTAACCTGCACAAAATGCAGAACCGTCATAGATATTTGAGGTTTCTCGGTAAGGACTGTCTGCTCCACTCACATCATGGTGGTCTCGACTAAGAACAACTGGTGCCTGAAAAAGAAGTACAGGTTTACAGGGGAAAAAATAGAGTGGAATCAACTAGGCTCCTTGGCATAATTCTGTTCATTTAAATGAAGAGATCAATTGTTCTGTTACAGGTAAAGTTCCTGAATAGGGAAATCAGCAATCTGATATTTGCATTTTTAGTGCCAAAAAACCTGGAAAATCATGCACCTGAAAACTGATAGTTTCAGAAGCTGTAAAATGTAGATTGAAAGGTTGAATTTGGTCTTGGGGCTCTGCACCTCATCTGTATAATGAAAGAATCAGGAAGTACATAAGACCTACCTTCATTAAATTAGGAAATACTGTGAGGTTTTTCAATAAGAAATTATTCAGTAATCTGACAGCATGGGATATGTTTACAACCTACAGTTAATATAAGTCACACTCATTTATAGTCACACTCATTTCAAACAATAAAGTAACAATTGTTACTTTACTGGAAATTCATTGACTTTACATGGTTTGCATTTTTATAAGAAACATTCTTGTCCCATCATCTATTCTATTTCTCTCAGTATGACCTTTTCAATCTCCAAATCAATCTACCATGTCAAAGAAAATTAACAGGTTATGCTGAATAAAAGCACAGAAGAACTGTACCTTAATTCTTCCTTCAGCAATTCCTTTGTTAATAGCCACTGCAATAGCTACACGGCCTTTTTGATCAGAATACAGAATTCTGGCTTGGGAACCAACAACCTAAAATATAGAAATAATATAATGATAACATCCATCGATTATCTCCACAGTCCAGATGTGGATCAGAGACAATGCCTGTCTGTTTAATGAAGAAAGCAGGACAGTGAATTTACAATTTCTATCCTCCATAATTAAGGATTTCTGCCTATGATTTTGTCTCCATTTACTTTTGAATATATTTGCCATTTTCCACTCATTTAAAATCAAGATTTAAAGTTTATTACTAGGTCTTACATTATTGTTAGATAAAATCTAGAACTAAGGATGGAACTGGAATCTAAAACATAGTTTTTCTTGCCCGTAATATACAAAAACTTGCAATAATGACTTTCTCCTAGAGGCATTATATGGCTTTTCCCTGGAAAGATGAGCATATTGGCTCCCATTAAAAATGACTCATCTAAAGGATTTATTTTGTATAGTCATCATACAAGAACTTCATTGCAATGATAGCAAATTAGAATTAAGTTGTATTTGGAATTATTTTTTTACAAATTTACAAATTCTTCAGGTTAAGTATTCAAAGTGCTTCCTGAGAATAAATAGACTCACAGATTCGGAGTCTGATTTTACCATTGTTAAAGCTGGTGAGGCAATGTTATTGTCCCAGGCCTGGGATATCTGAAAGACACTGCTAATTCTATGGCCTGAAACTCAGCAAGGAGACAGTAGCCTTCATTCTAGTAGGGCCTAATATTGCTTGCCAATGATAGGATGTGCTATAGCATGAAAATCCAAAATTCACATATAGGGCATATCCATGTGGCATCCTTACTCTGTGTTCTCATTGATTTAACTTCAAACCAATTTTAAGACAATCCTGTCCAGACTGAGATGCTTATAAGGTATTCAGTCTAGAGTTCAAGCTACCATGATTAATTCCCCTGCTGCTGGAAAGAAATTCCTTTCTTTCATCTTCCCTCTGTAACATCTGCTGCAGATGCTGTGACAACAGATGTTCCTTACTAGGATAATAATTATAACCCTTGCCTGATGTGCAAAATATTCCTGATTCAAAACCCAGCAGAATTTTTTTTTTTACATTGCTATTTTCATTTCCTGAACTACTGAATTCCTTTTTTTAATGAAAAAATGCTTCAGAAAAATATGTGACTCAAAGAAAGAAAAATATTAATTGAAAAAATACTGCTGGTTTCAAATCAGGGACATTTTGCATGTAAGGCTTTAGAGTTACTATGGTGCCTGGTGCTTTCTGAGTCTGGTGTTTTTCTTGCAGATGTTTTATTTCCAAAGTAGGTAACATTTTACCTAGTTTGGTAATGAAGCATCTGCAAGAAAACCACAAAATTCAGAGAGCACCAAGGATCTCCACAGTTCAACCTTGAATTACAAATATTCTGTTCCATTAGAACCATTTAGGCTATAGATGGCAGCCTTCTGCCCAAACGTTTTCTACTTACAAAGTCTAATCTTACATATAAACATCCTTATCTTCTCCTTGGCATCTGATTTTCGAGTAAAAGATTTTTTTTAAATAGAAGAATAACCATGAGGGTCCTGCTAGCCATTTTAAATGTTAAACCCAGGAAGTAGGTCAAGATGAGATTAATAGAAAGAGATTGGATTACAGTATGTGAAAATTGCTTCAACAGACAAGCATGAAGGGGTCTTGACTCTGATTGGATGCCCCACTGTGCAATGGAATTGGGATGATAAAACTGCTACATGTTCTTTCAAGAAATGATTTTAAGGCATCTTTTAACATTGTCAATCACCTTGAGTATCTTATGGGCAGAATGGCGAATTAAAAATCATAAAAATAAACAGAATTAAAATATAAAATAATGGCACTGTATTCCAATTAAGAATCATTGTAGTTGGATTTACATACCAAATTATGTCTTCTGGCTTCCTGAATCCAGCGTATGTTATCATAATACTGCTGTTTCACAGATGCATTTGCTAGGCAAGAGAAGATAATACAAAATGGTTCACCAAAGCAGTATCAAAAGACCACTGGCAGTTTACAAACAGATTCTGAAGTATCCACGAAACAGTGCCGAAAACACCTGCCTTTGGGAGGAGTCCAGTGATATTATACAAATTATCACAGGAGAAAGGAATAAAATATTCAGTTGTCTTTAGATTTACAGGTAACTGCATTGTCTGGAAGCAAGAAAAGGACAGCACAGCTGTAAACAAGTTCAATATATTATTCAAGAGAAATATAAAATGCACCTATTAATAAATGCTTGATAATGAGATATTTCAGGCCTGCCTTTCTGAGTAGAGTATAAAATCTGAATCAGAATACAAAAATTAACATGGCAATCTTTTAAAGAGAAATAACCAAAATATTTGAGTCTTGCAGCGATTATACTGCATGACAAATTCTGCAAGAAAAACATACTATATGCAAGTATTTACCAGATATAAATAATATTGATAACTATTGAGGGTTTGGTGAACTATAATAGGACAGTCTTCCAAAATCAGAACCTCTCCAAACATATGAGATAATATACATGTAGTCTTTGACTTACAACCATTTGTTTAGTGACTGTTCAAAGTTACAACAACACTGAAAACAGTGATTTATAACTAGTCCTCACTCTTATGACTGTTGCAGCACCTCCATGATCTTGTGATCAAAATTTATGCCCTTGGCAACTGGCATATATTTATTATGGCTGTAGTATCATAGAATTCTGTGATCCCAATTTGAAACCTTTCCTGCTGGCTTCCAACAAACAAAGCAGGGGTGAAAACCAGCAGGTTCTAACAGGTTCTGGAGAACTGGTAGCAGAAATTTTGAGTAGTTTGGAGAACCGGCAAATACCACCTCTGGCTGGCCCCAGAGTGGGGTGGGAATAGAGATTTTGCAATATCCTTCCCCAGGAGGGGAGGGAATGGAGATTTTGCAGTATCCTTCCCCTGCCACGCCCACTAAGCCACGCCCACAGAACTGGTACGGAAAAATTTTGGATTTCACCCCTGAAACAAAGTCAATGGGGGTGTGTGTGATTCACATAACAACTATAGTAATTTGCTTAACAACTGTGGTACAAAAGGTAAAACTGCAGATGACTGCCTTCTTTAGCAACAGAAATTCTGATCACAGTTGTGATTGTTAATTGAGAACTACCTATAATTCCCAACCACTATGCTGGAAATTTTGGAACTTTCAATCCGATATAAGCAAGGTTGGGGAAATAACAGCCTTTAATTATTTTTTAAAGTCATCTTAGAAAGCAAATCTGATATTTGAAAGAGTTAAGGACCTCAGAACTACCATCTCAATTGCTCTGTAATTTTTCTTCTTTTCTTTAAAGATGCCTCTCATTCAGTGGTGGGTTCCTCCCAGTTCGGTCCGGTTTGGCCGAGCTGGTAGCGGTGACGATATTACGTCACCGAACCGGTTCTCCCCCCCGCCCTCCCCCCCACCCACGTTATTCTTACCTTTTATTTGGTCTCATCCCCAATCTATTGCTGCCTCCTGAGTCCCAGCTGATGACTAGAGGGAAAAAAACTGTTTAAACTCTTGCCGCGGGGCTTCAAAGGGCCGTCCTACAGCTGATCAGTGTTAAAAGCAAACAAATGAGTCGGGTCATAAGTGTGAGGACTGGTCGTAAGTGCGAAGACCTTCCAGAAATGATTCTGACCAGCTAGCCACGCCCACCTAGTCACATGACCTCCAAGCCACACCCACAAAATAAGCCCACAGAACCAGTAGTAAAAAAATTTAGAACCCACCCCTGCTCTCATTGCAATGGCAAAATATGTGCCTCCTTAAAATAGTCACAATCAGATTCTTACCACGATGGCATGATGATGGTTGTCCCACACAATCAAAAAGGTTACATTGTGTAAGCACTAACTGGAATTGTCTTTACAACTGTCAGATAAATGCTGATACAATTATAATTTATAGACATATTTTAGTAGACATGCTGCAATTTATGTTTTTCAGCATTAACCATTTGACATGCTAATTAAAGCAATTCCCATATAATATCGGTGTAGATAATATGTACATTCCAGTAAATGAAAAATGAGAGGGGACAATTTGTATTCAATTTGGACTGAATAAATCATAATTAATTTTACATTTGAATCTAATGTCTTTGAGGTTTTATTACTTTTAAGTATTCTCCATTCAGAACTTTTTCTAAGAATTAAAAAGGAAAAAAGAAACGCATGAAGAAATATAAAGGAAGGGGGGGTTTGATTATTCACCAGGGGTCGGGGCGACAGGGAATATTCCATCAGCCATTTTCCTGCACACAAGTTCCAGTTCAATATATTTGTAATCTAGGTTGACATGAATACAGGTAGTCTTTGGTTGCTGAGTGACCATTTGAAGTTATACTAGACATCTCAAAAGCTACTTACCACCCAGTTCTGAAGTTCCAACGTAACCCCCTGCAGACACATGACTGCATTTTGGACACTCGGCAACTAGACTGCATGTACAGCTCTTTGCAGCGCCATGTGCTCATATGATCACAATTTATGGTTTTTTGCCAAAAATTGGCATTTATTTCCAGTTTCCAGCAAAAAAAATGCCTCCTTGTTCACAACCATTGCATTCACTTAACAACTGTCACAAAAAAAGGTTGCAAAATTGGGTCCGGTCATATGGCAACTTGCTTTAAAACCATCACAATTTATGAACAAAATGGCTAGGCTCCATTATGGTCATAAGTCAAGGAATACTTGTAACAGGAAAAGGGAAAAAAGAAGAAAGATATAGAGGAGGTGGCACACTTATAAGTATTATATTTCCAAATTACCCAGTAAACGTCATTCTTTGGGGAGTGTAGAAATCAATACAGCTTTTTTAAAAAAGCATAAATAAAAAGAATAACAATAATAATTGCAATAGATATAGTGTGTGTGTATATATACATACATATATACATATATATGTATATTTGTTTTCTTTTCGTAGGCGTTTATGTGTATTTATCTTTAGCCAGGTTCTTCCTACTTAAACCAAGATTTTTATGCAGCCCTAGTTCAGTGAAATCACAATCCACTAGTTTCTAGGCTTTTTTCAGGCAGACAGCAAGCACCCTGCTGCCCATTGGGAGACTAAGGAGACTAAGATAGATCTATTTCGGATTTATTAGTCTTCATCAGTTAGCCACACCCTCATCCCATTATCCTCCCTGTAAAGGTACAGTATTTGTTTTCTTTTCTTTTCGTAGGCCTTTATATATAGAAACTAGTGGAATGTTTCATGATTTTATCTCTTTTCATACATCTAAATATTGCAGTTCATCTGCCCATCATATACAGATTAACATCCTTCCGCTATTTTGGATTTTGGACATTTTTCCTGAAGTACTGAAATTGTTGGGAAAGCCCTGACAGTCTAATTTATATAGTTTTCACACTCCTACAAGAAAATGCACACTTATGACATGAACTTTAGCCTTGTTTCCTTTCTGCAGCTTAGTGTCTTTGTTGAAAAATTCTGGAAACACAAATAGTTGCACACCAGAAATCACCAAGCCTGCATTTTGCACCTGTTTGTCTTTCACTTCTATAAAAAGTTACTACTTCAGTTTACTTTGTCATCCCTCCTGTTTATTGATTTTATTAAGAGTATAAAAGATACTGAAAGCACACTTCGATCTCATCAACATTGTTTCAGAAAGGAAGTTGACTCCCAACATCAAAAATTTGTAATTTGTTTTCTATTTCATTTTATACTCCATCCAAGCCCATCTAAATATACCGAGGACAGGGAGTACATTCTTTCCTTAAAACTATTTAGCATCACTGCACTCCCATTACAGCCATGGTCTAGGGCAGGGGTCCCCAACCCCCGGGCCACGCAAACAAGCAAAGCCCCACCCAGAGGATGCAAGCAGCACACAAATTCACACCAGGGGTGGGTTCTAAAATTTTTTACTACCGGTTCTGTGGGCGTGGCTTATTTTGTGGGCATAGTTTGATGGCCATGTGACAATTCTTTAGGATTTAGCAGAGGTACTGGTCTACCAGGCTTTTAACTGCTTGCAGAGCTGTACTGGTCTAGCCATTTGTTCTTGGAACATTCCGGTCTAGCCATTTGTTTTTGGAGGCACCGGTCTACCCATTTGTTTTTCGAGCGCACTGGTCTACCACCACACTGCCTTTTAACACTGATCAGCTGTAAGGCGGCCCTTTGAAGCCCCGCGGCAAGAGTTTAAACAGTTTTTTTTCCTTCTAGCCGATCAGCTGGGACTCGGGAGGCAGCGAATAGATTGGGGGCAGGGCCAAATAAAAGGTAAGAATAATGTGGGGGGGCGGGCGGGAGGAACCACCTCTTCAACAAAGAGAACCGGTTCAGTGACGTCATATTGTCACCGCTACTGGTTTGGCCGAACCGGGCCGAACTGGGAAGAACCCACCACTGATCCACGCCCACTCTGGTCCATGGAAAAACCTCTCTCCATGTAACCAGTCCTTGGTGTCCAAAGCTTGGGGGCCACTGCTCTAGGGATACTGTTTTAGCACATATTCTGGTTCTTTTTACTTTTTACTTGTTCTTCGTATTATATACTTCACATTTATGCTTGATAAGACAGAGGGTTATGAATTGGTTCACAATTGATTCTCCATTGTCAAGCACTCAAAAGATTGTCACAATGTATCCTGAGATACGTGCACATACAATTGATGTAATTCAACATTAAAAACGATTACTTAAGATCAGAAAATCATAGAGTTGAGGTGACCATTTAGGTCATCAATTCCAGTGTTCAGTGCATATAGATGGTTGTCTTGTCTTCACTTGAAAACATCCAGCAAAGGGGAATACAACACCTCTCTGGATTATTATAATCTGGCTTTCTTATGAATTAAATCCATTATTTCATGTCCCACACTAGAAAACAAGTTTTGACTTTCTTTTCTGTAACATTGTTTCAGGAATGTGAAGAGCATTATAATAAACCCACCAAGGAATAATTTCTAAAGGATAAACATATCCAACTTCTCCAATCTCTCTTCAGAGAGGTATGTTCCTAATTCTTTTATCATTTTTGTTGCTGTGGCTGTTATGTTCAGTTTCTCTGAATGTTTTTTAAAAATGTGACCAAAAACTGGATACAATACTTACAATGAAATCTGCTCAATTATTTCCCATGATCTGGAAATTATACTTGTGTTGATGCTATTTAAAGTTGTAGCATTGCATTGTTTTCAAGGTGATTACACACATATTTTTATTTTATAAAACTTTACAAAGCTTTGTGAACTGGTCTAGAATCTTCTCAGATATTGATGGCAGACTGACTGCTCTGTTATTTCCTGTGTCTATTTTTCCTCTCTTGAACATACAGACATTTGCTCTGCTGCCATTCTCTGGCATTTCACCAGTACTCTGAGGTTTCTCAAAGATAATTAATAAGAGTTTGACCCAGAGAATTAGCTGGTTCAAAATCCTAGGATGGATGTTTCCTGATCATGCTTCTACCTACCCCTCCATGATCTCTCAGCAACTTTCAAAATCATCAATCATGAAATCCATCTGGACTGGCTTGGGATGGGTGGCTGGGAATGGAGGCACTGTATTAGGGCTAGTGCTCTTTTGATTCATCTTCAATAAAAGCTATGGGTTTCATCAGGAAACCAGGGAGGGCAGGTGAATAGGCAGGATATAAGCTGTTCCTGTTAATATTTTCTTTACTCAGTAATAAACAGTCACCCAATCACTCACAATGAGCATTTAGCGGCTGTCAGGATATACCCCTTACAACCAGCAGCTATGCTGGAGATTATCTTTATCCTCATAGCTCAACATCTAATCCTTCAAAATACACAGTTTCTCTAGCCACACTCTTCTCTTCCTCCTGATGGAATTCCTTCAGCAAAACTCCTGTTAGTTCTTCCCATTCACTTGCTTGCTCTTGCAATAGGCAGTACTTAACTACAATAATAATTGAAGTACCAGGCTCTTAACATTAAGGACATAATAATAAGTCACCCTCTGCTTCCTTGACCACCAGTATAGTTGCTCCCATATTATTATCAATTTCTAATAAATATGGGGTGCACTATAGTCCAGATTGATGGCAAAGCATTATATGTTCTTCAAAGTACCTTACTCTGAATTTGATTTCTCATTACACTACTATGTTTAAAATAATATTGGTACATGGGAAAGTGAGAAACCACAAGCAGAACACTGATTAACAAAGAGGTCAGTAGGTATTCTAAGAAAGAATAACAGGCAAGTTTCCACTGAGGTTCAGCTATCATTTCTGTCTAAATTCTGTTGCTTATTTCTCTGCCAACCATAACAGCAAATCCAGTAATTAAATTGCCACCAAATCTGCTTCAGTCAGCTGGAATGTAAAAGGTCACTTTAAATATATGTTTATTTAATTCCAGTGGTTATTTTATTATGAAATGAATATATCTTCTCTAAATTTACCATGTATTAAAAATATTTAGGGCTGTTTTCCAGTTGAACGGTGGGAAATGCAAGGCAACTTTTCCAAAACTGGGTAGCATAACTTCAGAGATCTTCTGCTCTTTGGGAATAAGAATAGCCCAGCTTTTACTACCAGTTCTATAGAACTGGACCGAACTGGGAGCAACCCACCACTGGAAATGCCTATTCAGTCACCAGGCCTTTTGTATGATTCATTAAGTCTGAAGAATATTTGAATGAACGAATGAATGAATGAATGAATGAATGAATGAATGAAAGAAATTGTATATATATCCCTTGCCCGAAATACTAAAATATATGCAGTGCTGAATAAAACACATTCAGGTAACAGCCTGAAGAAGTTCAAGGCCACAGTTATGGTCACATGCAAGGAAGTTCCATTGGTAATAATAAACATATACTGTATGCACCTTACAGTACATATGATAGAGGTAATTTAGAGCAAGTGCAATTTCTCCACACAGTACATATGAGGAAAAAAAGTTTTTAATTTCTCACAAAGTATAATAATTTGATAGTTACAGTCTAAAATTACAAAGTATAATTAACTGCAAGTTATTTTTCTCGTGCTCTATTATTCACCCTCTGTACCTAAAAGACAACACATCTTACCTCCCTGGTGTATAAGTTCCTCAAGCACTGCTGTGGATATAAAATCAGTGGTTGCCAAGTCTTCTGGGTCACCAGAGGTGCAAACCCACCGAAATGGGCCAAATCCCATAGAAAAAATATCTCTGGGAAGAAAACACAGTTAAATATTGAAAAAGATAGCTTACATTCCTGTTTTATTTATACTTATGGTTCGTAATGCTTTTCTTTCATTAACCGAGGATAGAAGAATTTCAGCTATTTCGAACAGACTAATCCAAACACAAAGCTCTTTGAATCCCTATTTTAGAACTTTAAATAAAGCTTTACTTGCAGACATAAGCAACGTATGTATCTGTGGCCATTTGGCCACTTGAGTTTACTAGTCATTGCTGTGCCAAAGTAACAGGAATCCAGTTGCAAAGTACCTTTAATATCAACTATTACAATTGCCTGTTTTATTCTACTTGTATTTAATTTTGTTTACACCTTTTATCTATGGTCTTTGACTGTAATAAAGATTCATTCAGTCACGAGTTGAAAGGGCCTGCTAGTGCATCATCCAGGTTAGTCCTGCAAATGCAAAGGTATGGCGATCATGGGGAAGAGGGAAGCAAAAGAGCTAGCCTTAAGTATCTACCCTGTTTCCCCCAAAATAAGACATCCCCTGATAATAAGCCCAATGGCAATAAGGCTAATCGCTTATTTCAGGGTTCAAAAAAATATAAGACGGGGTCTTATTTTGGGGGAAAAACGGTAGCAATGCAGAAGTTGGTACACAGATAAATGTATTGGTTACATTTCACCAAGCCTCAGTGAAGAAAAATATGTGGATTTATCACACACACATTTGAATCGTTATTATTATAACTGTCACATTACTTTTCTCTAGTTCAGATTTCTTTCACAACTTCCCAAAATATTTATGATATGCAGCACTCAGAATCCAATTTATAGCCTTTAGCTCCTACAAGGCAATTGAGCCAATGTGAACGTTACTTAAAGTGATTTAAGAAAAAGAAAGCTGACATCTGGCAGCTCTTTTGGGTCTTCCCTTTTCCCATCCCCGTCCCCAGACACATTCCTTTCTAGATAGAAAAGGATTAATGTTTTGTATTTTCCTCTTGTACATACCCCATAATGTGTTGAACATAGGAAGGGTATCGGAATTCTCCCTTGCTGCCTCCTTTTTTTGCAACATCAGCACCTTCCAAAGAATTTAAAAGCAAATGTTCAGTGAGAAGGAAATGCAACACCAAGCAAAACAGCAGTTCAATAAAATAGGACTGGATAATGCTGCGCTGACTAAGAACACAATAGAAAAATGTGGGTTAGACAGCATCACCACCAGATGGATTCGTAACTGGTTGACCAACTGCACTCAATGTGTAGTCCTCAATGGAACTGCATCTACACAGAGGGAAGTATGCAGTGAGGTACCCGAAGGCTCTGTTTTAGGCCCATTACTCTTCAACATCTTCATCAATGATTTGGAAAAGGGGATAGATAGGGAACTTATCAAATTTGCAGATGACACCAAGCTAGCAGGAATAGGCAACACTCCAGAAGACAGGCAGAAGATAGGCTTAAGATACAGAAGGATCTTGAAAGATGTGAACATTAGGCGCTATCTGACAAAATGAAATTCAATAGTGAAAAAAGTAAGGTTCTACATTTAGGCAAGAAAAACAAAATGCACAGGTACAGTATATGTGGTACTTTGCTCAATAGTAGTATCTGTGAGAGGGATCTTGGAGTCCTAGTGGGCAACCATTTAAATATGAGCCAGCAGCTGCCAAAAAAGCCAACACAGTTCTAGGCTGCATAAACAGAGGGATAGAATCAAGATCACATGAAATGTTAATACCACTTTATAATGCCTTGGTAAGGCCACACTTGGAATACTGCATCCAGTTTTGGTCACCATGATGTAAAAAAGATGTGGAGACTCTAGAAAGAGTGCAGAGAAGAGCAACAAAGATGATTAGGGGACTGGAGACTAAAACATATGAAGAACGGTTGCTAGAACTGGGTATGTCTAGTTTAATGAAAAAAAGGACTAGGGGTGACATGATAGCAGTGTTCCAATATCTCAGGGGCTTCCACAAAGAAGAGGGAGTCAAGCTATTCTCTAAAGCGCCTGAGGGTAGGACAAGAAGCAATGGGTGGAAACTAATCAAAGAGAGAAGCAACTTAGAACTAAGGAGAAATTTCCTGACAGTTAGAACAATTAATCAGTGGGACGACTTGCTTCTAGAAGTTGTAAATGCTCCAACATTGGAAGTTTTTAAGAAGAGATTGGATAACCATTTGTCTGAAGTGATGTAGGGTTTTCTGCCTAAGCAGGGGTTGGACTAGAAGACCTCCAAGGTCCCTTCCAACTCTGTTATTCTATAATTCTAACAGGGCTAGTTGGGGACAGGATTGTACAGGAATTTATAACAATCCTGCAGAGAAGTCCTTCTGCATTCAGTGAATTAATGGTTGTTCTGATCATGAAATTATCATATACAATACACAAGAATAATACAAAATGCCTGTTCCCATTCAGAAATTATGTGATGCACTTCATGCCAGAAAAAGGGAAGACATTCTCTCCTTACCCGCTCTTTGGGCTTCTAAAAGGAAAGCATTGCCATAATCCCAAAAAAACATTCCTTGATCAGACAGCTTGTTGATGGCAGCTACTTGTCTTCTAAGACTGAAAGAACAAAATAAATAAATAAATAAAAAAAAAAAAATGGAACATAATTTTTGACACCATATCATTTAAAAATAACACTTCAGTTTGAACTATGGGACAATAGTTTACTAAGTAAATGTGGAAGATGAGAAATCTGGCTTCAGATTTCACTGCTGAAATAAACAATCTTCTGCAATTTTTCTTTTATTTATTTATTTTATTTATTGGTTCAATTTATATGCTGCCCTTTTCCAGAGACTCAGGCCGGCTTACAATGCGTTAAGCAATAGCCTTCATACTTTTGTATATACCTGCATGGTAGGGCTTTTGGGGGGCCCCTAAGCGGTGTTCTTTTTTATACAAAGTCAGCTTATTGCCCCCACAATCCGGGTCCTCATTTTACCTACCTCGGAAGAATGGAAGGCTGAGTCAACCTTGAGCCTGGTGAGATTTGAACTTGCAGTAATTGCAGGCAGCTGGCTTTACTTTAACAGCACTTTAGCCACTGCGCCACCAAGGCTTCTTTTTACTAAAAAGAAGAAACTCCAGACTTCAATAGTAATGTTACGATGGGACAGGGCAGGGTATACAGCAGTCCTCACCCACATTCTTCAACCAAGTTCAGAGAATACTAAAGACTCCGGATTTTTCTTTAAATTACCCAGTCCCCATTAGATTTCATAGATACTTTTTTGTTTAACTAGAGAAACAGAATGATAATCAGTGGGCAAAAATTCAGGGGAATGGGTTCAATTTCTGACTTCCAATTGGCTTCTCTATTAAGTTTTTTTGTGGGATGCTTGCAGGGAGTGTCAGAAAATTTTCCTTCCTTCCTTCCTTCCTTCCTTCCTTCCTTCCTTCCTTCCTTCCTTCCTTCCTTCCCTTCCTCCCTCCCTCCCTCCCCCTCTCCCTCTCCTTCCATCCCCTCCCCTTCCCTTCCCAGCAGGCAAATAAATGAATGCTGCCAGGTGGGGGGGGGGAGTGTGTCAGGACACTGTGAGTGCAGAGGAACTGATCATTTCTCCATTGACACTTTCACTGCAAACTTCTCACAAGCCAAGATTTCTTTAATGAGAAGGTGGCAAGAAGTCTAGAATTTATAACTAGATTTTGGCAGACTGATCTTCTGACTCTTATTCAAAAATGAATCATTTATGTCCAAAACCTAGCCCCAATCTTCTAAAAGAAATAGAAGAGAATGAAACGAACATTTTAAGACTTTGCCAGGTGGTTAAAATAAATATGAAAATGATTGCCATACCTTTCTTTTATAAGAGCCTGGAATTTTATGGGATCACTAGACATGAGTTGGTTGGCATCCCTAAAGCTTAGCTGTACTGGGTAATATCCACCGTTAAATGGATTGTGACAAGATGTTTGGTCAGACCCCAAATCTACTAATAGTTCCCCCGTAGTATTAAATTCATCCACCAGTCTCTCCCTACATACAGAAAGAGGAAAACAGGAAACTGAGAAAAAATAAGCAGAAATGAAGAGCATCTTGAGAAAATTTAAACAGAATTATTGATCAATACACATTTGGTAAACATGCACTTTAAGAAATAAATGATTCAGTCAACACATAAAACATGTACATATCCCACTTATTTCAAAGACGTGTTTCATTCAAAACTTTTACAGATACTTTTTCAAGTGAAGCAAACTGAGCATCATTTTCTCAAACATATGCACACACCCATCAGTCTGCAATGATGATCACAATCAGACATGAAATGCTGTCACTTAACACATTATCAACTTTGTTTCTAAAAAATAAATCACTTTTGTTCTACAAGAAAAAACAAAATGTGGCATTGAACCATTCACATTATAAATCAAGGAAATTGCATCAAGGCTTCTAAAAAGAATTGTTCTCATGTATAAACAACACTAACATACAGTAGGAAAAATACCACACACATTTGGAGCAAAGGAAAGTGAAATACTCAATTAAAGAGTAAAGGTCTATTTCAGTTTATAGCTATTGTAACAGAGGTGGGTTTCAGCAGGTTCTGACCAGTTCTGGAGAACCGGTAGCGGAAATTTTGAGTAGTTCGGAGAACCGCCCCCATCTATTCTCTGCCTCCCAAGTCCCAGCTGATTGGGAGGAAATGGGGATTTTGCAGTAACCTTCCCCTGGAGTGGGGTGGGAATGGAGATTTTACAGTATCCTTCCCCTGCCATGCCCACCAAACCATGCCCACCAAGCCATGCCACACCCACCAAACCATGCCAACAGAACCAACAGTAAAAAAACTTGAAACCCACCACAGTATTGTAACAAGGAAGTTAAAATAACAAATATTAAAAACATATCACTGTCAAGAGGACCATTGATCAACTGCCTACTTACCAAAGATCTACCACGTTCCCATGATATCCCAAACTAAGGGTCATCTTGTTCTTCTTTGCTT
Source organism: Arizona elegans (assembly GCA_022577455.1). NCBI lineage: Eukaryota > Metazoa > Chordata > Lepidosauria > Squamata > Colubridae > Arizona > Arizona elegans. Next base: position 119,481,047 of record JAKOOJ010000003.1, read on the forward strand.
CTCTGTGTAAATATTTTAAACAGAATTTTAGCATTAAGGATGTAAAATAATTGTTTATGGGGACCGGAAAATGCCTTCAAGTAAGTTTTGACTCTTTACTGACTACCTATACTAGCCCTGCAGTTTTGTTGGCAGTGGTTTGCCATTGCTTGCTTCTAAGGGTGAAGTGAGAGAGACCAGCCCAAAGTCACAGAACTGGCTTTGACGCTAAAGTGGGACTAGTGGTTTCCTAATGTCCAGCCTGGTACCTCAATGACTACTCTCAGCTTCTCTCCACAAAGTATTTGCCCAGAATAAAAATGTTACAGGGTTTAACCCAGGGGTGGGTTGCTACCGGTTCACCCCGGTTCACGTGAACTGGTAGCAGCAGTGGCGGGAGGCTTTGCCCACCTGCCCAGATGTCATTAAAAACACTCTGTGCATGCGCAGAACCCCCCCCCCAATAGTGAATCGGTAGCGCTGGGATTTGAACTCCACTATTGGTTTAACCACATATGACAACAGTAGAAATTAATGGTACCTTTGTGAAAGGATATATTGAATTTATTTTTATTCTTTTTCCTCAAGAAGCTTAGGCTATATGTTATATTCCTAACAAAGATAATTTGGTTAAAGCACCTAATAGACCTTGGCTACTCTTAAAAACCTAGGTTGGTTGGACTTAGTTAGGACTTGGATGATGACCTCTGGGCCAGTTTATGACTAACTGCAAAGTCTTATATGGATGAGAGCTAATCAAAGGTTTGTGGAACCTGGAACCTGCTTGTTTGTCCAACAGTCATTTATAGATGTTGCAAAATATGTCAGTCTTTGAAGTGTAGGTTGTTTTTCTCCAAAGACATTCCCATGTCTTGGGCTGGCATATCATATTAATTAGTGAGACAACAAAGATGATTAGAGGGTTAGAAGCTAAAACATATGAAGAACGGTTGCAAGAACTGGGTATGTCTAGTCTAACAAAGAGAAGGACTAGGGGGTGACATGATAGCAGTCTTCCAATATTGGAAGGGCTGTCACAAAGAAGTGGGGGTGAATCGATTCTCCAAAGCACCTGAGGCAAACAAGGAGTGATGGATGGAAATTTATCAAAAAAAGATCCAATCTAGAACTAAGAAGAAATTTCTTGATAGTAAGAACAATTAATCAGTGGAATGGGTTGCTTTCAGAAGTTGTAGGTGTACCAATACTGGAGATTTTAAAGAAGAGATTGGACAACCATTGTCTAGAATGATATGGGGGTTTCCTGCTTAAGCAGGGGATTAGATTGGAAGACCTCCAAGATCCCTTCCAACTCTGTTATTCTGTTAGACATTAAAGAACATGCTTTATGAGCCATACCTAAGTTGAGCAATGCAATCATCCAGACTTCTAGTTATTTTCATCAGCCATCCCTGATTATGACGTTTTAAGAGGGCAGCTTCGTCAACCTGAGAGATTGTATTATAGGAGGAAAAAATCAGGCACAATTAATCTTTCTGTATTTTATATGCATTGTGAGTAGCAAGTAAAAAATTAAAGTTAATCACCATCACAGTGTGACAAGTTTAGTTTTGAACAAGCTGTTCATAGTCTGAGAAACACAAATTATGAGTGAAATTTCCTATTAGAACCAATTTAGAAAAAAGATTCTCTCCCAATCAATAGTGAAAAATTACGCAAGTAAATTGAAAGCTTGTCTTGCTGTATTTAATACCTCTAAACTTGTAACCCTGAGGCTTCATCTACATGAAACCATTTCATCTCCTTGGGGATTTTTGAATGAGAAAGATATGACCTATTTGTCAACCTCTTTGCAGCAAAAATTAGGCTCTGCCCAACAACATTTGCATCTTCTCAATAGCAAATTCCCTCCTTACTCTGATTTAAATAGACAGAAGAATTTTCTCACGAAGCAAGATTGGAATGGCAGGACTGTATGCAGCTTGTACAAGACCATGGGGGAATTAAATTCATGAAATATAACATTCTATACATAAACATCTGGAAGAAGACTCTGTTAAACTTTGTGGACTTAATATGCAGTATATAGAGTTTCTGAATCTGGGCTTCAAGCTTTTGGCGAATTATGATGATATGGAAAATTCTTTTTGTTGTCATCTAGTGGGTGTCTGGAGATTTGCAACCTAGATATGTTTGCCCTGCAATAGATGGCCATACCATCAGACTCTTTAAGCCTATTGAAATCACTGCGGCTAACCTTATCTGTATATATCAGTTTCTAAGAAAGCAATGAGAAAATTGAGAAATAAATTAGAGAAACATAAAGATTTGGGTTTTGCTTATGATTAATTTTACTTACCCATTCTCAAGCAGTGAAACATCTCTATTCTTAAGCATTAAGATTTTAACAATTATTAGAAAACTCTATATAAGATCTCTCTTATTACTTACTCATTACTTATTCATTACTATGTACTTATTCATTAGCCAGCAGTAAAAACCTTACAAATGATACAGGATAGAGAAGGGCAGATTAACACTGTTATTACATATACTTTTTTTTTCGAGAAAAAAACTGGCTTCAACTCAGTTTTATTAATAATAAGATTCCAACTTTTAAACTTATATGTTCTCTTTGCCTATTACTGGTATTAAAAATAATTACTGGCATCCATAACCCAGTATACTGACTTTGAAAACAGTAATAGTATTGTAATTAGGCTGTTGGTTTGAGCTCCGAGCTTGGCAATTTGGTTGCAAACGTTTTGTCACCATTCGAGTACACATCGTCAGTGTCAACTCAAAGCGCACTAGCGACGTCTCCTCAAATGGTGACGAAATGTTTGCAACCAAATTGTCAAGCTCAGAGCTCAAATCAACAGCCTAACTAACTACCAATCCGAGCTACTAATATTCAAATACATTTCATAGTATTGTAAACCGGTTATAAATAAAATGGAGCTGACATCAGAAAAACAATTTAGGACTGCTGTCATTCTAGACAGAAAAATTAGAGAGACTATTTGAAGGAATGCATCTTTTTTTAGAGAATGACAAAGACTGCGTCCTCCATCCATCATATTTTAAATACCAGACAGACAAAGTTCCACATGGAAGAAGCATGCAAGGATAGCTGCTGTTTTGACCCGTTTTTGGTATACTAGCATTGTTTATTGGGGTCTTCTTAGATTGTTAGACAAGGGATGAAATAACTGCAGTACTTAGACATTAAGCATCCTGAATGTGGCTATTGATGCATAAAATCTAGGCAAGTTGCTTGGATGGATATGAAAGGATTATTTAATGTGATATTTAGAAGAAGAGCAAAAGATAAAAATAATAGGTAAACATTTCATTATTGGCTAGCCACAAAATCCTTTTGTGGAAGCTATGTATCAGGTATCTGAGATTTTAAAAGTTTTTTTCTTAGCAAAACTCCTGTCTGAAGATGCTTTAGATTAGAAGATGTACTGTATATCTTCTTTTAGTGTTGAATTATCCCATTCAGTGGCATCTTGCAAGCTCACTCTACTTTCATTAGGAAAATGCAAACAGCACTGAAGCAAAACCTACAAGTTTTGCTCCTATTGGCCTGCACACAGAAAAGGGGCAGGGCTTGCCTTGTGGTATCAGGATGCTGCTTCCATTACTCTGAAACTTTTGCCTACTGTAAGGATCCCATGGAGCCCATTGTCTATGCAGATTCTCAATTATCCAGGTCACAGTTGTCCCAAGAGTGCTTTTCAAAAGGCAACTGGGCTTTATTGGGGTTTTTTGTTGTTGTTGTTAAAAATGTTTTATTCCTCATCCAAGAAGCTTCTTCAGTTCTGGCTGAATGGTGGGGAATGGAGGGATTTATTTTCTTAGCAGTCATATGATCGTTAGCACTCTTAAGATCAGCTGTTAGCTCTCTGAGAGTCATTGAGGCCACTTGGAGGTTTACCTGTACAGGTAGTCCTCGACTTACAACAGTTCATTGAGTGACAATTCAACGTTACAATGACACTGAAAAATGTGACCTATGACCATTTTTCCACACTTACAACCGTTTCTATATCCCTGTAGTCATGTGATCAAAATTCGGATGCTTGGCAACCGTATTTATAATGGTTGCAGTGTCCCAGGGTCATGTGATCACCTTTTGTGACCTTCTTAAAAACAAAGTCAATGGGGAAGCCAGATTCACTCAACAACCATGTTACTAACTTAACAACTGCAGTGATTCGTTTAACAACTGTGGCACAAAAAGTCATAAAGGGGGACAAAATTCACTGAACAAATGTTTCATTTAGCAACAAAAATTTTGGGCTCAATTTTGGTTGTAAGTCGAGGACTACCTGTACTCCGAGGATCACCTGAATCAAAGTGCAAACGGGTACGGAACTTTCTTGGGTCTGCTGACATCTAATGCCAGTTTTTAAACACAGAAAGAATGAATGGATATAACTGGAAAGTGAAGAGTAGGACAACTTGAATGAAAGCAGAAGGGTACAACTAACCACAGAGGTTTACCTCAGCAATAATTCCCACACATCCAGCAATGACTGCAGCTTTTGCTTGGGCACCACTCATTCCTCCAAGGCCAGATGTGACAAAGACTTTGCCAGACAGATTCTCCACCCCCAAGTATCGACGGCCTGCATTGAGCACTGTTAGCTATAATTGAGAAATATAGGAACTGCAGTACATTTATAGTCTCATATACATGTTTATGCATGTGAACAGAACCAAAAATAACAAACCATTTTAAACAGAATACTAATCATGTGGAATGCCATGTGGCTAGCATGCATGCATATGTAAAGGTGTTTACCATATGGATTTTTTATACATATTTGTGCATCTACATTTAGTGTGCACAAACACCACAAACAATGCTTCAAATTACCACTGAACTTCACATTCTCTCCATTTGCATTCCAAACTGCTGTGAAGGCCTCCACTGCCCAATTCAGAAGTGCCAGATATCTTTTTGTGTGTGAGGCAAATAGACCTGGTCAGTTTTCATGGGGGAAATTACTTCATGATTTTTTAAAACCCTGTATGGGGAATAATCAGGATACCAATGTCTCAAATAAAGAAAATGGATTTCAAAGCTCTTATTGGCAGGAAAGCTCCATAAGTGCACCAAAATTCCAGTGCCTATAGAAATTAATTTTCTAAATATAGGCATCTCTCTATATCAGTGTTTAACATAGAAAGGCTACAATTTAGGATGCTTTGCCAGGAGAAGTTCCAGTTTTTGAAATTGGCATTTCCAGTTAAAATAAACCCCTTTAGCAATGGATGGAAAAGGCTATCTATCTAAAACTCTTTCAATCAGAAAAGATATTGTAAACTTGAATAAATAAATGGAACTGGCAGAAAGCAATGTTTCAAAACAGTATTTTCCAAGTTTCTAGATAAGGTAATTTTTTCTCCTTCTGAATTAATACTAGAGTCACGGCTGACTTTTATCTGTAGTCCATTTGAGAGCCTATTCTGATATACATATCCCAAAGTGTAATTTTGCTATATCTAGACATTGGTTTTTTTGCACTGCTAGTTACTAATAGCATATTCTACAAACCAGAATAACAGCAATAAGATCAACATTTTTATGACTATATTAGTAGCTAGGTGATGCTATGGAAAATCAGTAAAATCACTAGTGTTTAAAAGATAAGTGTTTATAAGAAAAAATATATAATATCTGAACTAGAGACATGACAGAGAATTGAAAATCTCTTTAATGGAAAGGGAAAGGAGAAATTATTAAATACATTATCCGTTGCAGGGTATCCTCTGAATAGATGAAGAGGCATTTATTGAATCTGAAATTATCCATTAAATCTGAAGGTTCTCATCAGAATGAGAAAATGTGCATTGTAACATTATAAAGCAAACTCCAACCCTTGTATATATTGCATATCAAAGTACTGTATATGTTTTGTCATTTGTCTCTCTTCATCTGTGTGAGGACACCAATGGGTTTACACTAATCTTTGTGATTTAATTCAAGGGATTCAATTTAATTCAAGATATTTTAGTGAATAGCTCTAATCAGCCTGAGCCAGCATGCTATGTCGGCTCAGGAACCATAGGAATGTTACCCTCAAATATTTAAAAAAACACCAGTTTGTGTGCCTTGATCTAATTTATTTAGGGCAGAGTTTGAGGAATTACTGTTTTATGTTTATCCCTCAAGCATTATAAAATGGAGGCTTAAGCCCTGTGTTCAACAAAGCAGGAAAGCCAGTCTAAATAAATAATGAAACATGCGTAATATACACATACATCTATATATTGTGTTTTTGAGTCAGTGTTGAGGCCTGGTGACTGTCTAGACAAAAACCTGCACCTTTTTTTGGCTAAACTTTGGAAGTGGTTCATCATTGCCTCTTTATTAGGGGATTTATTTATTTATTTATTTATTTGTTTGTTTGTTTATTTATTTATTGGTTCGATTTATATGCTGCCCTTCTCCAGAGACTCAGGGCGGCTTACAATGTGTTAAGCAATAGCCTTCATACTTTTGTATATACCTGCTTAGTAGGGCTTTCGGGCCCCCCTAAGCGGTGTTCTATTTTATACAAAGTCAGCTTATTCCCCCCACAATCCGGGTCCTCATTTTACCTACCTCGGAAGGATGGAAGGCTGAGTCAACCTTGAGCCTGGTGAGATTTGAACTCACAGTAATTGCAGACAGCTGGCAGCTAAGTGCTACTTTAACAGTACTTTAGTTCGCTGCTCCACCAAGGCTCTTGATATGACTGGCCTAAGGTTACCCAGCTGGTTTTGTGCTCAAGGTGGGACTAGAACTCACGGTTTCTTGGCATCTAATCTGGCGCATTAATCGTTACATCAAACTGGCTGTCTAGTGTAAATATATTGCGACTAAAACCAACAGCAACAACGAATTGTTTCAAAAAGTATTCTTCTATATTGGCCCAGTTCTTACCACAGTTCCATGGACTATCCCTTGTGGTCCAATGTAGCAATAGCTTCCAGCTGTCATCTGTCCATACCTGTAAAAAAAAATGATGCTATTTTCTCAAATAGATTATTAATGATAATATGATAGCCAACAACAACAATGGTAACATCAAATATGCAGCTATATATGTAAGAGCCGCTATGGCACAATGATTAGAATGAAGTACTGCAGCCTACTTCTGTGGACTGCCGGCTGCCTACAATTTGGCAGATCAAATCTCACCAGGCTCAAGGTTGACTCACCCTTCCATCCTTCCAAGGTGGGTAAAATGAGGACCCAGATTGTTGAAGGCAATATGCTGACATTTGTAAACCGCTCAGAGAGGGCTGTAAAAGTACTGTGAAGTGGTATATAAGTCTAAGTGCTATTGCTATTGCTTACTGGTTCATCAACCTAATGATACAGAGCAGGGGTATCAAACTCATGTTATCATGGTGGCATCATGAGACATATCGGGACTTTTTTCCCCCTTCGCTAAACTGAATGTGAGAGTGGCCAGTGGGTGATGCATCTGGCCACAGGCCACGAGTTTGACAGCCCTAATATACTGGTAGATTGTCCAGTTGATCATCAATACTTTTTCATGAAACTGGAGTGTAATATCAAATGATATCCAACAAATTAAGCCTTGTGCCCACTAATCTTCAGTATTTATATTAGTGGCTTGAGTAAAGAGATAGAGAAAGTGTAAATAATGCTAAATTGGGTGGAATAATTAAAAAGGCAAAAGAAAATTCAACCTATCTTTACAAGTTAGAGAAGAAAGCTGAATATAATGAAATTTGAGTGACAGAACCTAAGTTATAGGATGGAGAATACTTGGTTTGAAGATGTTAAAAGGTTAATCACAGACTGAGTATGAATCAGCAGTGCAATATGTCTGTTGAAAAGGAAATGAAATTTTAGTCTGCATTATTAGAAACATAAAAACATATTATTACTTGAACTGAAACCTGCATAAGTCACAGTGATTCTGCAGTACTGTAATCAATTTTAAAATTGATTCACAGAAACTGGTATAGAGCAGTGAGAATTATCAATGGACTAGAAAACTAAATCCTACGAGAAAAGGTTTAAAGAAATGGAAATGTTTGGAAGAGAAAAATGAAGATGGGGAAAATTTAACAGAACTCTTCAAACACCTGAAAAATATGCCATCAGAGAAGAAAGTCAAATTTTATAATCTACCCTTCTGTGCAAGAAACAGAGCAATGAATTTAAGTATAGGAAAGCAGTTGCCAATTGGATATTAAAAGATAAAATTTAATGATAAGATACATAAATCCAATCAATCAGCTCCCCTTCACTAGAGCTATTCAAGTGGAGCCTAGACAGATTTCTACTGAAAATGCTCTAATTTGCATATCAGCATTGTGTCTTTCCAACTCTATGATTTTATAGAAGATATTAGAAAAGAAACTTGGGAATGGATACGTACATTGTAACTCCTTTTGCAAACATAGATTCATATTCCTCTCTAGAGGAATAATTAGGGATTACCTAAGTAAAGAAAAAAGAAAAATTAGTAAGAATGAAGAATTAAAGAAATAGTCTCTGAACCAGATTTTGTTTAAACATATTCCATTAAATCCCCTTCTTACAATGTGTGTGTGGTGGGGGAGGGGACTCATATGCTCATTCTTATGGGACATATTGGATTAATTTGATTTAATAAAAGCAGGAATATTTTTTTCAGGTTAACAGAATAACAAAGTTGGAAGGGACCTTGGAGGTCTTCTAGTCCAACCCCCATTCAAGCAACAAACCCTGAACCATTTCAGACGAATGATTGTCCAATCTCTTCTTTAAAAAAAACTCCAGTGTTGGACCACCCACAACTTCAAAACATGCTCAATCTTAATAAATTTTCACAATGACCAGAAGGATTGTTCAATGGAAATAAATAATCCTTACTAATTGCAAATTGAGATGGTTGGATGATCTGGCTCTCCATGGAACAAGAAGAGAGAGCTATAGAATGCCAAATGTGAACTGGAAAATTAAAGTAAAGTAAAGAAAAGGAAATTAAATGGCTTTATACTTTGTAGTGAGGGGAGAATCTTTTTTCAGCAAATGATTATACTGACTGGCATGCTGTTGGCCATCCTCTAAAATGAGGGGAAAATCAGGACAAAGAAAGAGGAGACCAAAAAAAACTCTAAAGTTATTTTATTCTATGTATTAGATTGGATTCTGTCAATTAAATATAGTATAACAAACATATATCCTATGTATAATAATCTTGTTACTTATATAGTTTGGTAGCATTTTGTGAGAAGATTCTGGGAAGAGCACATACAGCCTTAAAGCTACAGATGTTGTAGCCTTGTCACATGATATCTTTGAGCTATATCTGACTGACAGCTGAATAGAAAATGATGGGATTCTCATTTAATAAATCCTGTGTACATCAGCATGAGAATGTTTTTTTGTAACAGATTCTATTTTTTCTGGATATCCCATCCTTGAAAATTCTGAACCCTCAATCTCCATCTTGGATGGTGGACCTTCCATCCACCTTGAAAATAAGGAGACATAGTAGTGCCTAGTGGTGGCCTAGTAGTTAAGATGCTTGTTGACTGGAAGGCTGCAGTTAGAGAGCCAAGTACAATGTGACAGAGTGAGCTATTTGCCCCAGCTCCTGCCAACCTAGCAGTTCAAAAGCATGCAAATGCAAGTAGATAAATAGGTACCACTTTGGTGGGAAGATAACTGCATTCCATGCGCTTTGGCATATAGACATGCTGGCCACATGTCTACGGAAGCTTCTTCAGATAATACTGGCTCCCTCAGCTAGGAAATGGAGATGAGCACTTTTAACTTTTATACAAGCTACTAATGAAAGGCCGTCTTTCCAGAAGAGATATGGCTTCATGCTTTATAATTATATACTTATAAATAATTATAGTGGACCTACTGAAAGGTCTAAACTAGGTGTCACAATGATAAAGAAACAGCGAAGAGGAGATATTATTGCCTTTATTTACCATGCCATTAGTGATAACTAATCGAGGTGCATTGCAATGGCTTGGGAAGAGTCCTAAGGGATGTCCACTGTACATCACTAATGTCTGTTCTTCAGTCATCTCAGATAAATAGTGCATCACCAGCCAAAACTAGAGAAAGGAAAGAAATAGTAGATTAGCTTCTTGTCCTAAAAGGATCATTGTCCTACAGATTTTTAATAGCTAGACCAGACAGAATGACGGGAAACCATTTGATGAGAATTCCTGAAAAGTGGTGAGGCTGATTAAAAATGCATTATCAGGTGGGAATAGACATGAGCTACTAATCTAATATTTTCACACAGAAACTGTTCCTCCCCTATTGTTTTTATTCATAGCAGGAATTAAAAAGTAAACTTTCTCCTACTCCTGGGAAAAAAGAGCTAAACTGATGGGTGAAAATATGGACTGGTTAACAGCCTTTTCTATGATGGCACAGTAGAAATCTTAATTAGAATTATATCGAAATGTGCAGGTAGCTCTGTTCATAGTACAATTCAATATTTGAAACTGTAAAATCAGTCAGAACTTTTCATTCAAGACATTAAAACTATTTAGGCAATATGTAATCCCAACACAATTTTAGGTTTTTGGATTTCCTGTCCAATCCTATTTTTACTGGCCCATTGATTTCAATGAACCCCCGACAAAAGAAAATCCAGGAAAGAAAATAGTGATCTGGGATGCCAGGAGAAGACAGGGCAGATGGGGCAAGGGGCAGGATAAGGATTCTATTTCCCAGGTGCTGTGAACAATAATTTAGCTCCCCTCTCACCTTTCCATACTGCATTTTTTAGTTTTCCCTTTTATCAATGGACTTTGGAATGAGGATTTCCTATTACAAAAGTTTACATTAGCAGAAGCTTGGATTTCTGCCAGAAGCTCTAAAGAAACTTGGTTGGTTGGTAGGTTTGATTGATTGGTTCTTTGTATACTTTTCCTGCAAAAGAACAAAGTCTCTTTGCCCCCTTCTCAAAGTCTCCTTGCCCTCGTCTCAATTACTTTTTGGAAGGGAGCTGTCATTAGGACTAATGGCAATTTTGATCCTAATTGTGGTCCCATCACCTACTCTGGTATTAGCCATTTTCCAAATCATCATAGGTATTTTGTGATAGCATAAGTCTTAGCCATCAAAGCCTTGATGGAAATTTGATTGCCTCTGGAGATCATTGGTTGGGTGACAAGTAGACTTCCTTGTGCACTTGGTTGGCCACTGTGAAAATAGACTACTGGCCAGGGATCCAATCTAGCAGGGCACTACTTATATTCTTATGTAGCATTAACTAAAAGTATCATCCAGCTATTCTTAATCAAATGTTTTCCAAGTGTATTGGATTTCCCTGTTGAGACGTTTAGGCATTCAGTAGAAAAACTTACTGGACTATTTTTGGGCCACTTGCTATCACTGTGACCTACTGACTTACTTCAGTAGGTTGTTATAAAGATTAAGGGAGGAAGGGAAGGTTAATCTCAGCTCCTAGAGAAAGAGCAAGATGCTCATAAACTAAATAAATAAATAAAATAATGAGAAAATGTGGGTTAGGCATCTGTAAAAAAAAGGATATTCCAGGGCAAACATGGCAAACTACAAATGAGTTTTTGTAACATTAAAAAGGGGAGAAAAAAGCAGCATTGATAACATGCAGCAGGAACAACATTTTGAGGTGCAGTTTTGCTACAATCACACATCTTTAAAAAAACAGTCTCTTTTTCACAATACCAAGCAGGGAGAACAAGCTGGCTTTATCGCAACGGAATAAAATCATTCACCCAATAGCTATTCTTAAGTAACCAGAATGACAAAGAAGTATTGTTTGTTCTACTGTGAAACTCTTTTGAGGTATCACACTCCTATCAGAACAGGAGCAAAAGTACAGACAGAAGGCGTCCACAGATTGTGTTGTCTCGGTTGCACAGTGCAACTCAAGATGTATGCCCTAAAGTACACCAAGGCACACTAGATACAAAATCATGCTCATCATATATATATTTTAGGAAGCATAGTTGCTATTTTGAGAACAAAAACTCAGAAGGCTCCACTCTGCCTGGGAATCCGGGAATCCTAATTCTCAAAAAAAAAAAAAAAAAAAAAAAAACAAGTCAGCAGAACTAGCCAGTCTGCATAGGGCCTTCCTGCACGTCCATCTATCTCCTTATTGAGAAAATGTTAAAGCAATGCATGAAATTAGTGGGGAATTAACTGGTTTGGTGCATGTAGTTATATAGGTCCTCCTGCACATTTCTGTTCAAGATGGGGTAGTTCTGGGTGCAATCTCCTTTGAACTTTGCTTTATGGGAGCACAAAATTGTGGAGTCCTTGGTGATTTCTGAGTTTGGTTGCTTTCTTGCAGATGTTTCATTATCCAACTAGGTAACATCATCCATTACCTAGTTAGGTAGTGGAATGCCTAGGTAAAAAAACAACAACCAAGCTCAGAGAGAGCACCAAGGACTCCAGAGTTTAACCCAGAGATACAAATATTTTCTTCTATTGGAACAAAAAGAATGATAACATGGAGTCAAGGGGAACAAGCAGATTCATCCTCACTTTTTCTCCTTTTGCATAAAATAAGTAAAAGTTAAAATAGATCTCAATTTATGGTCAGCTGCTCATCAAACTTTGCTTAAACAGAATGAGAATAATTTTTTAAAAAACCATTTCTCACTGAAAATATATCTACAGTATCATACCTGCGCCCAGTTGCTGAACACTTGTCCATTTCCTCCATATGTTACAAGTTCCTGGGGAAACTGAAAAAGGTACATTTTAAATCCATACAAGATTTCAAAACAACTCCTATACAATGATATTAAGTTCTCTTATGTCTGCCTCCAGAACAAGATCTTCATCTTGAGGACAGCTGTTTAGTATCCATAACATATTACCATAAAAATGAAATAAAATTATGCATTTTTATTTGCCCTCATGATATATGATTTTTTTTTATGAATAATGATTTTTCCTCCTTTTTAATTGCTATGAATGAATGCAATCCAAGGAAAAATAATTCTATTAGGCAACATGGATGAAAAGATGGAAATGAGATGAGAAGACAAAGTCACCGGACCATTTAGGAACTCAGTAATTAATTAGAAGGGTGACTAGAGAATATTTGCTTAGAAAAAGACTTGTTTTGAATATATGGTTAATCCATATATCTATTCATATATACATATGCAGAAGAATGAATAAAAATCCAAAACAGTATTTAACTGATTTATAATGAAAGACTGAATCAGAAACAGAGAGACAAGAATGATCAGAGGTTATGAATATGGGATAGATAATTTGGAAATGCCAATAACAAAATTGGGGGGAAAGGACATGGAAATGAAAATAAAGAAATGAAAACGAACTATAGGAAAAGTCCAATCTTGTATCCAAACAAAATGAATAAAAAGTGAACATAAGGAAAGTGGGTGGATATTAATTAAAACATAGTGAAAACAATTATGTTACCAGGAGCCAAAGAAATATGTATGCAAAGGAATACATGAATGAAGGCATGAAAGAGGTTAATAATGTAGAAAAAACATATAAATGATGCAAAAAAGATGAAAGGTATTTTATAATATATAAGCACAAAAAGTTGCAAAAATGTAGAGAGAAAATAATGGTTAATATTAAATGAGATAAACAGGGCCTGATGGCTCAGCAGGCTGATAGCATTGTGATTAACACCAGCTGTCTGCAATTACTGTAAGTTCGAATCTCACCAGGCTCAAGGTTGACTCAGCCTTCCATCCTTTCTAAGGTAGGTAAATTGAGGACCCAGTTTGTGGGGGAAATAAGCTGACTTTGTATAAAATATACAAAAGTATGAAGGCTATTGCTTAACGCATTGTAAGCCGCCCTGAGTCTTCGGAGAAGGGTGGCATATAAATCAAATTAAAAAAAAAAAGATAATAAAAATACAGAGCAATTTTGATGAAATAAATATTTGTGCATTATATATTGATTTAGAGAAAGAACATGATACAGGCTTGGTTAGGGTTGCTGAATGTGATAAGAAAAATATATGATGGAAGTAAAATGTGTGAGTAAAACTAGAATCCTTAATAAATGGTTCAACTCTGAAAAGGGAATAAGGCAAGGAAGTATGAGTTTCCTTGGTTGTTTAATGTATAATAAATATATAATACTGTATCAGAAATGTACCGTATAAGAAAATTTTGTAATTTATTTATTTATTTATTTTATCAAATTTATATGCCGCCCTTCTCCCGTAGGACTCGGGGCGGCTCACAGAATAAAAACAGCATAACAATAAAACAGTGCTAAAACAAACCCATTTAAAATCCCCAGACAATTAAAACCTCGCAGGGTTTTATCAGGGAATTTGCTGAAAAAGTCATGTCTTCAGGTCGGCGCGGAAGGTGCGGAGGTCAGGGGCCGTCCGGAGCGCGCTGGGTAACCCATTCCAGAGAGTCAGTGCGACTACAGAGAACGCCCTCATCCTGGGGGCCGCCAGCCGACGTTGTCTGGCCGACAGCACCCAGAGGAGGGCAGTCCTATGTGAGCGCAATGGGCGGTGGGACGCCAGTAGGAGGTGGTCTTGCAAGTGATGGTAGAGATATATTGACTTGGATCATGAACATATAGTATGTACTTTGCATATGGATAATGCTGTGTGTAAATCTGAGAAGACAAATGCTTTGCAGGGAATGATAGGTAGATTCAACAAGGAATATAAATCTGAAAATTATTGTACCAAAGACCAAGATAGATACATTTGATAGACAAAATGGAGTGAATGTTTGTAAGCTATATATAAATGTCAAAAGCTAGAGCAAGTTGATAAATTTGTATGCATTGGTAGAATGTTTACTAAATATGGGAAAATAGATGGAGAACTTTTAAGACATGCAAAAGGTAGTGGGTAATATGAAATTGTTGTCAGGAATGGAAACTGGTCAAAAGAAGTGAAAATGGAGTTTGCTTATAAGAGCTTGCTTCTGCCCGCTGCTTTTCTGGAAATGAGAGCTGGTTAAATCAGGAGACAATAAAAGTTGGGTGCAATGGGAATGGCAAACTTAGAGACGTATGTCTAAAAAGTTATAGAGTCAAGAATGAATGGGTAATGAATCAATTCTGACTAAACACAAAAGTGACTCACCAGTTAAAAATTGTACAGTGAAGTTGATTATCATATAGAGAACACAAACAAGGATTAAATTATAAAGCAAATATATAATGGGAAATTGAATGGGTTGAAAGGAGGAGAAAGACTATGAAAATCTTACTTAAAATTGATGAAATTCTTAGAAAGAGACAAGTGAGAAATTTAAAGAATAAAAAGTGAGACATGGTGCAGAATATTTATTAATTTATTCAATTTATATGGCTGCCCATTTCTGATAACCTTCTTGGATGAGAAATGAAATGTTTCCAATGAAACAATCAAGAAAATCCAGTTGCCTTTTGAAAAGCATCTTAGGGATCAAAACAATTGCAATAATACAAAACTTAGAATATAAAGAAACAGAGAATAACCCTCTGGTTTACAATTTCTTTCTGCACTTTGATAACATTGCTTGCCTGAAAGAGAATAGGATGGTGATTAAATATGTATGAACAGTGAGAGCTGGGTATTGTGGTTTGTAAACAATGGTCTATATTTACCGAGTTTTTCCAACATAGCTAACTGTAGATTTATTCAACAAAGTATTGTTAATACAACCATCACTTAATATAATATATTATCCTAATCACTGACTCCATAAATCACTCCATAAATCCTAAATCACTGTCTCCATTATTTACCCCATAAAAGGCAGTACATTCTCATGAGCATGCAAGGAGATTTCTTTCCTAGACCATGTTTTCATCAATATTCATTACCTGGGCTACTGCAGGATCAAGGTTATTCATAATCATGTGCATTATTGCAGCAGCTTGCTTGGTTTTGCAAGGATATTCTTGAATGGGATAAGCTCTGAAATTGAAACAGATAAAGGCAGAGATGAATTAATTATTCTCTAACTGTTTTTACCAATGAATTCTTGATCTGATGGATAAATTAAAAGAAAAACCAATATAGAAAACAATTAATGGAAAGATAAAGTCAATTAGGATGTTGGACACCCTATTATGAATAAAACCATCTGAACTCAATTTAGATTACTAATCAGTAGATTTCTCCCTGTCCCCAACCCCAAAAAAGAGATTGGTATTTTAAGGGCTTCTTTCTACATAGTACCCTCTGGATATGTCAGATAGTTCTTATTTAAAGATTTGTAGGCAGGTGTTCTGTTCACATTCCTGAGTGAATCCAACCATGTTTTCCAAATTAATTCTGAACTTCTGCACAGCCCTGACATATATCCATGCACATAGAGAGATAAGAAATAATTATCAACATTAGACTAGTAATAGACATAGTGCCATTCACAAACAGTTTGGTTAGTGAATATATCCACCATCTGCAAAAGAAATAAATATCACAGTGGGTTTTTTTTTCCAGTTTCGCTTGTTCTATATCTATTTTGGAAGGATTCCATGCTAAATGAAGAAAATATATTGTTTATTCTGACTTTGTTACCTGACCTTATTTATTTAAAAACTGAATTCAGAAAGCCTGTATCAACTCAGCTGCATACTTATAGAATATGAGCTTTGTGCCCTTGGGCACTCATTTTTTAAACTGCTACGCATATTTGGAATATGGGCAGAATTTGAGCTGTTCATTTGAGAATCCAAATATAAAATCCAACTGGAACAAACAGATCCTGAGCAATTAACAAAAAAATGCTTCAAAATGGAACACTACATTTGAGGAATGTAATTGCCTTTTATCAGATTTTCAAAACTACAGCTCAGAACAATTACAAAAGCAAGCTTTTTTCAGCCTACAGTCAATGCAGGATCTGTATAGTGCATTGCAGTCAATTCAAACTAAGTTCAAAATAATTTGCACTTTTACACTGGCAGAACATGGTTGCCAAAAACATTAAATGAAGTAAACAAGATCAGTTAATGAGGACAAATGAATTTTGCATTTAATGATTAAAGATATTTGAGAGATCAATGCAACAGTATTTGGCTGTCTCACTTTTTCCTCCTCTCTCCTCTTTGTAATCCTGTGAAATGGGTGGGCTAAGAAAGGGAGATTGGCCCAAGGTTCCATGGCTAAGAGATGACTTGTACTTGGGCCTCTCAGCCTTAACTCAACAGTTTAATCAAAACCTCACACAATGCCAATCTAGTTAGTTAGTTTACTTTATTGTCATTGCACCTCATACAATGAAATTAAATGCCATCTTCAGGGTAAATTATACATAAAAAGAAAACAAAAACACGCATCCTTCACATTCTATACAATTGAATTGAAAACCCCTGATATTGCATTAATATTGTACTCTACAGTAGAATTCAATATAGTTACTGATCTGGGATAGAAGCTGTTTTTCAGCCTATTTGTCCTTGTTTTTATTGTCCTGTACCATCTGCCAGATGGTAATAGTTCAAAAAAAAAAAAAAAAAAGGGTGCCCAGAATGAGATGGATCTAATCTAATAAGGCACTTGGGAGTCTCTGGCTTGGTATTTTGATGGTCAGAAATAAGCCAAGTCTTGACACTTTGTGTTCTGCATATCTTACTTCTTGTAGAATAAATTTGTTATATTTTATTTTTATTTATTTATTTTATTAAATTTGTATACCGCCCTACTCCCGAAGGACTCAGGGTGGTGAACAGCCATGGAATAAAACATATAAATACAAAATTTAAAATAGATTAAAACAAAATTAAATAATTTGTCTGAACAGATTAAAACCCCAATAATTTAAAACCAAATTTAAAATTTCCATTTAAAAAGGGGAAAAAACTTAGGTCAGGCCGGCTTGGTGAAATAGAAAGGTCTTAAGCGCGCGGCGGAAGGTATGCAGATCCGGGATCCTCCGTATCTCCGGGGGGAGCTCGTTCCAGATCGTAGGTGCCCCCACAGAGAAGGCTCTCCCCCTGGGGGCCGCCAGTCGACATTGTTTGGCCGACGGCACCCAGAGGAGCCCCTCTCTATGGGAGCGTACTGGTCGGTGGGAGGCTATTGGTGGTAGCAGGCGGTCCCGTAAATAACCAGGTCCTAAGCCATGGAGCGCTCTAAAGGTGATAACCAAAACCTTGAAGCGCACTCGGAAGACCACCGGGAGCCAGTGCAGCTCGCGCAGGAGAGGTGTTACATGGGAGCGCCACGTCGCTCCCATCACCACCTGCGCGGCCGCACTCTGCGCCAGTTGGAGCCTCCAAGTGCACCTCAAGGGGAGCCCCATGTAGAGAGCGTTACAATAGTCCAAACGGGAGGTGACGAGGGCATGAGTGACGGTGCGTAACGAGTCCCGATCCAGAAAGGGACGCAACTGGCGGATCAGGCGAACCTGATGAAAAATCCTCCCGGTCACGGCCGTCAAGTGCTCTTCTAAAGACAGCCGTGAATCCAGGAGGATGCCCAAGTTGCGAGCCCTCTCCGTGGGGGCCAATGATTCGCCCCCAATAGTCAGCGATGGCACCAGCTGACTATATCGGGACGTCGGAAACCACAGCCACTCGGTCTTGGATGGGTTGAGCCTGAGCCTGTTCCTCCCCATCCAGATCCGTACGGCCTCCAGGCACCGGGACATCACTTCAAGGGCATCGTTGGGGTGGTCTGGGGTGGAGATGTACAGCTGGGTGTCGTCAGCGTACTGATGGTATTCCACCCCGAAACCACGGATGATCTCACCCAGCGGCTTCACATAAATGTTGAACAAAAGGGGCGAGAGAACCGACCCTTGTGGCACCCCACATATAAGGGGCGTCGGGGTCGACCTCTGCCCCCCCGTCAACACAGACTGCGACCGGTCGGAGAGAAAGGAGGAGAACCATCGTAATACGGTGCCTCCCACCCCCAACTCTTCCAACCGGTGCAGCATGATACCATGGTCGATGGTATCAAAAGCCGCCGAGAGGTCTAACAGGACCAGGACAGAGGAGCACCCCCTGTCCCGAGCCCTCCAGAGATCATCCACCAACGCGACCAATGCCGTTTCCGTGCTGTACCCAGGCCTGAAGCCCGACTGGAACGGATCTAGATACGTCGTTTCATCCAGGTACTGGGGAAGCTGTCGTGCAACCACACTCTCAACAACCTTCGCCACAAAGCGAAGGTTGGAGACTGGACGATAGTTAGCCAATACTGCCGGGTCCAGGGAAGGCTTCTTGAGGATAGGTCTCACCACCGCCTCTTTCAAGGCGGCGGGAAAGACACCCTCACCCAATGAAGCATTTATAATCCCCTGGAGCCAGCCTCGTGTCACCTCCCGGGAAGCCAGCACTAACCAGGACGGGCACGGGTCCAACAAACATGTGGTCGCATTCAGTCTACCCAGAATCCTGTCCACGTCCTCAGGGGTCACAGGATCAAACTCATCCCAGATAACATTCTCAGGACCTGCCTCCGTCATCCCCGTTGGATCTACCCAGTCGGAGTCCAGATCTTCCCGAATCTGAGTGATTTTGTCATGCAGATACTGCACAAAATCCTCGGCTCTTCCCTCCAAGGGGTCCTCCCGTGCTTCCTGGTGGAGCAGGGAGCGGGTCACCCTAAACAGGGTGGCCGGGCGATTATCTGATGATGCAATAAGAGCAGCAAAATGGGTACATTTTGCTGCTTTTATCGCCACTAGGTAATTCTTAATATGAGATCTTACCAGTGTCCGGTCAGATTCAGCACGACTGGCCCTCCAACTACTCTCTAGGCGTCTTTTCCGGCGCTTCATCTCCCTTAGCCCCTCAGTGAACCAAGGAGCCAGGTGAGCTCGGCACCGGGTCAGAGGCCGCAAAGGCACGACTCGATCCAGAGCTCCAGCAGCCGCCCTATCCCAGGCGGCCACTAGGTCTCCAGTCGAGGCGTGAGCCAGAACCTCAGGGATTGGCCCAAGCTCCATCTGGAACCTGTCAGGTTCCATCAGGCGCCTGGGGCGGTACCATCTTATCGGTTCCGCCTCCCTGCGGCGGGGTGCAGCGGTTCGAAGGTCAAGGCGAAGGAGAGAGTGATCCGACCATGACAAGGGCTCGATGACTATATCCCCTATCTCGAGATCACTCAGCCACTGTCCAGAGACAAAAACCAGATCCAGCGTGTTTCCCCCCGCGTGTGTAGGGCCATGAATTAACTGGGTTAGGTCCATAGCCGTCATGGAAGCCATGAACTCCCGAGCTGCCTCAGATGCCTCACCCACGGACGGCAGGTTGAAATCCCCCATGACCATAAGTCTGGGGGTATCAACCGCCACCGCGGCGATGACATTGAGAAGCTCGGGCAGGGCTGCTGCCACGTGGCAGGGAGCCAGGTACGTGATCAGCAAACCCATCTGAACCCCATGACCCCACTTCATGAGGAGAGACTCACAGCCGGCTGTCTGAGGAACAGTGGCCTCCCTCGGCCTAAGGCCCTCTCTAATAACAACCGCTACTCCCCCACCCCTCCCCTGTGACCTTGGCTGATGGAATGCGTGGAAGCCTGGTGGGCACATTTCTACCAGAGGGACCCCTCCCTCCGGGCCCAACCAGGTCTCCGTAATACCCGCCAGGTCCGCTCCCCCCTCCTGAACAAGATCACAAATGAGGGGGGCTTTATTTACTACAGACCTGGCGTTGCACAACATCAGTCGCAGGCCCAGGCCCTGAGGGTCTGTGCAACCTGGAGAACGAGTGGAGCCTTGGGGGCCGGAGCGCGCCACCGCTCGAAGACAGCGGGCACGCGCTCCCTCCACATGATATGGCCCCCTGCTCCCGCCATATCTACCCCTCCCACTCACAGTACCGATGGTAGAAACACAATCTGGACAAGCTCGACCCCCCCCCATCACCCCCGGATCCCCTACCCCCCCCTGCCGCGCGTCATGGCCAGGCCTGACCCTCCCCCTAGTGGGTTATCCCCCAAACCCACTGCTCTAGTTTGAATCCTACCCTCCCCCCCCGGGACCCCTTAAAAATTTATCTAAAAATTTACACAGAAAACCCCTCAGCCCCCTCTTTGCCACATGCAAAGCATCTCTGGGTTCCAAAGCCCGTCATTGAGGTAGGCCCTCGATAACGTGGAGGGCCAGGCTTGTGAGAGGGGGGAGTCTCGCAGACCAAGAAGCTGAGACCTTAGGTACATCAAAAGCCCTGAGATAGTAGTGAGGCATGGCCAAGGGCTCCATTATGATAGTCCAGAAATTGTCCAGGAAAAAACAAGACAGGTTGACCATAACGAGAGAGTCTCCACTGTCCTCTCACGGCAGTGGCGGAGTCCAGTGTTCCATATGCTGTACTTCCCATAAGAAGTTGGCTGCAGAGAAGAACTGCATTACAAACATACAGATTATAAAGAGTGGATGGAAATTTACTGTACGGGCTGATGAGTAACAGTCCCCAATGATTTCAAACACAAGTGCTATGAAGATGCTGGAAGTAAACATTCATTAGAAACAAAGGTCTACTATTCTCCACCCTGTTACAAAGCTGTTAATATTGGCTATAAACCAAGTCAAAGATTGAATTCACACTTTCAGTGTTCTTATTTTTACCATGGTTTGTTTTCTAATCCAGAATTAACAGGCTTGGTATATTGTCCTAAGTCATAGTTTATGCCACCAGAAACAAAATAATTACATGATACTTTATTATGATACTTGAATCCAGTTCAAAGTTCCCAGATGTTCAGCAGCTGCATACATTGACCAATAAATCAACTTGCTTATTTATCAGCCTTTTTTCATCTCATCTTGCTGGTTAATCAGCAAGTGACCTTCTGCTAATTCACTTTATGATTGGGCTTTGAAGCAGCCACACGGACAAACTTTTGCTAACTTTATAAAGATATCCTGGATTCACTTATGGCACTAAGTAACCCAAACGGTGGTTTGATTGTTGTTGACTTAGAGCAGAACACAACCATTTAAGTTTTTAAAACAATATTTGATGGCTTAGGGAGGGTACTGTATGAATTCAAAAAATGGCAGCTAAAAAAATGATGGCTCTGCTTTATATGAGATTGGTTAGCATCCAGTACAAGCTCCAATGATGTCATTTGAAACATGATGTCATCACTTGATTTGCATTGTGGGCATTCCCCCCCCCACACATACAGATGCCCATGATGCCCAAGCTACTGAGTAAGGAATTTTGATGCCAACCTGGAATTCCCAATCTTTTGGCAAATCCTAATCCTTACCTCATTTCAATCTGGGGGCAGAACCTGTACATGTAGATATGCCCATAGAGCTTCAATTCTTTGGCAAATTCTGGTGCCAGGATTCCATGCAAGTTAGGCGGGAAATACCGCAGAGAGTTTTTTAAAGCCAACTGCCAAAACAAGGGAGAAAAAAGCAAACATAACTAAAGTTTAAAAATGACTAAGTGGGTGGCTATCACAATTAATTAAGCACATGCATTTTATTAGGCTGAGTGGGAAACATGCCCAGTTCTTATGAAAGGATTCAAGGAGATTGATCCTGAATAAAAATGAGGGTCTATCCACTAAGGTAGTAGCACGTTTTCAATGGAATCTTTTCATTCAGCCTTTTGTATGAATACGATAATGCCCGGGTGCCCATTTTCCAGAGAAGAAACGAAAGAACGTTAATGTAGGCCTTTACATTAAGCACAAAACAAAGCAGAAAGCTCTTGCTGGCTCTTTGGCAGCAGAGATGGGCCATGCCAAATCTGCTATTTCATCACCAACCTGAGATGACAGAATATACACAGCACATGTAAAATTTCCTAGTAAATTAAGATTGTCTTTCCCAGTGCAAAGAAACTGTGAAACTCCTGTACTCAATATACAATGTGCTAGGATTACCAAATATCCAGGTGTTCCCCTACTGCCTCTTGAATTATTTCCCCACTAGTGATTTAGAGTCTTATACACTCATTTAACCCCTGATCTGCCAGCATAACAGAGAAGGACAGACTTAATGCCACTTTAGCAAGGGTTTGGTGATGCTCTAAATCACCAGTGAGGAAATGGCTGTGGAGGATTGCTGAAAAGGAGATGATGAAGTGAAACCAGGGAGAGAAAATTCAAATTTATAGTTTCTCCTGCTAGTCGACTGCTGCAGCAGGTATGTGTTTTTAGTTTTCCATGTTACACTATCCCAGCAAATTATGATTTAATCAGTGTGGTAAAGCAAACCATAGTTTAGCATGGTATGAACCCATCTTAAGTATTATATATATATATATATATATATATATATATATATATATATATATATATATATATACATACATATACTGAGCTGGAGCTACAAAAAAACCTTGGCTACGTAGGGAAAACCTGGCTAGAAGAAAAACACACATAGACCCTACGAAGAAGTAAGAAAATTTATATATATATATATATATATATATATATATATATATATATATATATATTGCAATTTTCCCAAAATCTTCACAAACTGGCCACACATCCAGGGAGAATGCCTCTCTTACAAAGAAAAGTGACACCCATTCAGGAATGGTTTGTGCCATGCTCTGTGAGCGCCACTCCTCTCGGAGGAAATAAGATCTCTGCTGACTTTGATGTACTCCAAAATGTGTACCAAAAATTATGGCTTAAAACAAACAAAAATGCTGACATCTGAAATGCATTCTTTCATAATTTATTCCACTATTTTTTGTTTACTTTTAAATATTTTTTTTAATTTATTTTATTCTGATGCAATGTTCACACAGAGTTTGAAATTCATGGGCAGAAACTAAATCAATAGAGAACCCAGACAAAAAGGACCATACCATTAACAGAAGAAGCAGCACATAAGAATTAAAGTCTAAGAAGGGGTGGGAGCAGGAAAGGCACTACCATTTTAAGGTGGTTTGCAGAAGTTTTTTTTTCAATGATGTAACCGCCTGGGGCATTAGAATAAATTGCTTACCTTCAGGGAACCAAATACAGGAGTGTCACAATACGTACACTGAAGCTTGATTTGTTCGCACAGTGCATTTCTCTACATGGTTGCTGCTTGTGAACATGTGAGTATCTGTGCAAAAACATGCATGAGGAAGTACAGAGCAGGCTACATAAGCTCCACTCTGTCTGATGTATCTAGCAGGCAGACAGGCAGGAAGGCAGGAAGGAAGGAAAGGAGCTTAGAATGCATTGGTCAGTACCATTCAAAGTTTCTCCCAGACCAAGGATCAGTGGTGGGTTGTTATCGGTTCGCCCTGGATCAGATGAACTGGTAGCAACGGCGGCAGGAGGCTCCGCCCACCCACCCGGATGCTTCTGCACATGTGCAGAAGTGTTGTGCATGAGTGCGCCCACAAGTGAACCAGTAGTGATGGAATTTGAAACCCACTACTACCAAGGATGCATGGTGGGGGGAGGGAATCTTTCTCTGAATGCTAAGAATGAAAGCTGAATGAATTGGACTGAGTAGCACAAGCTACATGTACCAGGGGGTTGAAAACGCATTGCTCTATGGAAACTATTCCATGAGACTTGCAGCACAACTAAGGTTATTGAACTATGTGAATATGCTCAGGATTAAGTTTTTTTTTTTTAAAAAAAAAAGTCAACCCAATTGTTGGGTGACAAAGGGATTGAGAATGAGACTGCATGCATTCCTACTGAATTCAGGAGTTACTGTTGTATAAAGTCACTGTGATCTCTGGGGGAAGGCAGAGGAGATCCAATTTCAAGTCCAGGCTCACTGAATGATTTTTAGCCAGTTCAACTCCAACATACCTCACATAGGTGTTATTGTGAGCATCAAATGAGGGACATCTCCCAGTAAACCACCTTTAGCTCCTGGAGAAACAAACTGAAAATAAATCTAACAAATAAACAAAATGGTGTACCAAAGAGAGAGGATGACTTCCAACCAAAGGGATAAGATGATTTCCAACATCCAATGTTGGGATATCAAAATAAATGCATACAAAGATATATACATCAAATACTAAGCCAATGCTCAGAGACATTTATTTGTTTATCAAATGTCGATGATGCTCATCTCACTCTTAGAGTGAACTCTGTGTGGTATCCAGGCATAAGATCAATACAAACGAATACTTTAACAAGCTGGCCACATTTTAAAGAAGATTGCTTGGAGTTTTGTTTAAACTGAATTTAAAAAAATACAGTTAATATGCAAGGAAACAGGATCTTTATTGTGGCAGAAAAAGCCTTCTCATTGTATATGTGAGAAAGTATATATATGTGTGTGCTTGTGAGAGACACATAGAATGTACTGTATGTGATTACTGCGATCTCAACCAGGTAGGCTACCAAACTTGGATTTTTCAAATGTGTTGGAAATGCAGCTCCCAGTTTTCTCGGACTTAGTCTTCACACCTCAGGAGGACATCCAGCTCAGAATAGCTGGCCTGACCAAAAAAAATGTTGTCACTTAAAAGGCAAAATAACAGATTTCAAAGCAGTAGCAATTGTCTACACCCATAAAACTGGAACCTCACATCTTTGCCAGAAGAGTTGGTTTACAACGAAGAGCCAATAAAGAGAGATTCTCCTGAAGCCAAACCCTAAGAATAACATGATAAAGCCACAGTAGACACAATATTATTCACACAGTTTACATTGTCTTTAAAATATAGGAACAAATACAGATGAGACAAAACTACCCTTATCAGGAGGTGAGCTAGATACAAAATAGGCTTTCGTTTTTATTAAGAGAGCTGTGTTGGTCTCTGATGGCAAACAATTTAGAGTCTGGTAGCACCTTTTCCAACTAACCAATGCTATTAAAGCAACAGCTTTTTAATATGACTTTCAATAAAATATGCTAGATGGAAAAAGTGCTGCCAGACTTCTGACTTTTTGTTAAAAGTATCCATTTAAAAAAAAAGTATTTTCAGTTGCTGAACCACTGCTAGTCCTTGAAAATGGGTAAAATCACACACTTTTTTGGAGTAAAGTCATTCTCTCTTAAGATATATTTTATCATATATATTTATTTATATGCTGGATCAACTCAAGAGACAGAGGTCACCCCTAATGTTAAAGGTAAAAGGTAAAGGTTCCCCTCGCACCTATGTGCTAGTCGTTCCTGACTCTAGCGGGCGGTGCTCATCTCCGTTTCAAAGCCGAAGAGCCAGCGCTGTCCAAAGACGTCTCGATGGTCATGCGGCCGGCATGACTAAACGCCAAAGGCGCATGGAACGCTGCTATGAACATAGAATTAGGAATGCCCTAATGTTAGGCAGAGCAATTCCCTCAGATGGCAGTGCTAGGAGGCAGCACTAAAGTTGCAATAGACATAAAGGTATGTAATCAGGTGTGGCTTAGTGGCTAAAGTGACAAGCTGATCGAGCTTGTCGATCAGAAAGGTCGGCAGTTCGGCGGTTTGAATCCCTAGTACAGGTCTCCTGCATGAGGACTAGATGACCTCCAAGGTCCCCTCCAACTCTGTTACTGTTACTGAATGCCTCAAGGTCTATAACATTCCCCCCACCATCACTCCACAAATTGATCTCCTGCTTTCATATGCAGTACAGAACAAGGTGACCACAGAGTGGTGGTGGGGGGGAGATTTCAAGATAATGCCTGTGATCATATAATTGGAGTCCTATCTTTCTAATATGCAGAGGGGGAGGAGGAGGAGGAGGAGGAAGTTTGAAAGATGCTGCCACAAGTGTTATCAAGACTTTGACACACAAACCCCTGCAGACACTCCCAGAACAGAATGAATCTTATTGCCAATGCTACTCCAAACTTGTGAGTGCTCCATCACTTGTAGTTTTCAAAAATAGACTGGACAACCATTTGACTAGGATGATATACAGTAAGGGTCCTGCCTTGAGCAGGGGGTTGGACTAAAAGACCCTCAAGGTCCCTTCCAGCCTTATGATTCTATGCTCATGCAAACAAACATGACCACTTCTGCTAGCTTATCCAATGAGGTACTGAAATGGATATATAGGCAAAAGCACCTATCCAGCAAAACATTTGGGCACCCTGGTCCCCCACCTGTAAGAATTCCCACCCCTCTTGCCTCTATCACTAGCATTTCAGTCACCTTTTTGGCTTCTATTCATTGCTGAAAGGCTGTTTTCTATGTTTTGACTGTATGACTGTAATGTTGCTGGTATCCTTAAGATTTATATTGATTGTTTCCCTATGACTATAATTAAGTGTTGTACCTTATGATTCTTTACAAATGTATCTTTTCTTTTATGTACACTGAGAGTGTATGCACCAAGACAAATTCCTTGTGTGTCCAATCACACTTGGCCAATAAAAATTCTTTTCTTTTCTTTTCTTTTCTTTTCTTTTCTTTTCTTTTCTTTTCTTTTCTTTTCTTTTCTATTTTCTATTTTCTATTTTCTATTCTATTCTATTCTATTCTATTCTATTCTATTCTATTCTATTCTATTCTATTCTATTCTATTCTATTCTATTCTATTCTTCTATTTTGAGGGTGAAAAGCAGGAATCCCAAGTTAACCTTGGAATGGGCAGTGAAAACAGAGGCAAAGTATTAACCTGCTTAGGTTTCAGAGGAAGAAAAAGAACATGAAGGATGTTACTGTCACATATTTCAATCCACAAAGCAGTTTGGAAGCAAGAGAATTCAGGAAATAACTAGAAGAAAATTCTGGCAAATACATTTTGATTTATTCAAGAATATTAAAATCAACTAATGAATGGATATTGGCCTTTACACAGTCTTATAAAAAAAAGCTACATATTATTTACAGAAACCAAGGGACATGACATAAAACACAGGAACAAAAAAATTATTATTACAAATTCAAATGGCAAATAGACACAATATATAGGTCTGATCCTCAGGTTATGTTTGCTATCATCGTTTCCTTGAAT
The DNA here is from genome assembly GCA_022577455.1 of Arizona elegans. Classification (NCBI taxonomy): domain Eukaryota; kingdom Metazoa; phylum Chordata; class Lepidosauria; order Squamata; family Colubridae; genus Arizona; species Arizona elegans. The sequence continues at coordinate 119,508,774 of JAKOOJ010000003.1, forward strand.
TAAGATAAGTGTGATAAGTCATTATTATTTCTGTTAATACTGCTACTCCCATTTCAAAAGGGCCTTGTCTATGCAGAAGGACCTCACATTTTTACTGAACAGAACCATAAAGAAACACTCAAGATCCCAGCAACAGGACTTCATAATGCTGAAAAATTGGGAATTCCTGAACACCACCATGTTGTTAAGGGTGTGATGAGCAGAGATATGCATTGGAACTCAACAGACCTGATAGAAAGATATTAAGGGCAATATAATAATAGAACTCTGCAGTGTTTATTTTCACAACTGGTAGCTATCAATAATATAGCTGGGAAGAGACCACCAGACTTGCTTTAAGAAGCAGATCTAAATCTATCAGGGATGATTCGCCCAACTCAGTTCTAGGGAACATTTTAGGAATGCAGAGCCTGTAGCTCTAGCTAATGGAGAGATTTTTCATGGAAAATAGGAGAGAGAAGAATTGTACAAACTCTTACTTTTTCTTCACTTGCAGTGAGATTTGGGCTTCTCACAGGAGCATGAGGGATTCCATTCTTTCGGCCTCTGTTCTCTGGAGGAGGATGGAGGGGGAGCCCAGCACAAATTGCTTTCAGAGTAGACATAGCTTGTAAGGGAAGGCTGGTACCTGACAGACTGCTGGACAAGGACAAGACTTAGAAGAGGATTGAGGTTCTATTGCAGCTAAGGTGACCTTTGACGAAAGCAGGTCAATGTTTGGCTTTTCCTCCAATCCTCTGGAGGAAAATGCCCTATTTGACACCCCTCATCATCCTATTGGTTTGTCCTGCTGCCTCCTCCTGAGGAATCATTGACAGGTCTACTGTTTATTCTGTCTGTTCTCCACATCTGGTTGCTCTGTTGCACTGAATCACAGTTGATTTGCTCCTGTACTTTGTACGCAGACATGGGAAGATTCTTTACATACAGCACCCGGAGATTTTGCAGGCTTTGAATTGGAAATTTGGCAAAACACATCCTTCTGATTATATATAAGCAAATGTTCAAATATTCAGATATTTTTATTTGCGAGCATGACATTATCGTGGGCCTCTTCCACTTTTCTCTAAATATTTTAATGAAATATTTATGCTTCCCTCTTTCGTTCCAGAAATCCCAAAGCGTTTTAATGACATTTAAAGTATGATCAACAATGAAATTATTGAACAATATTCTAAAATAACAATACAGCAATAAAATATTTATATGCTGAAACTATAAATAGAATCAATAATGTGTCATGCAATCTCAGGGCCCTGTTATAACCTGTTTTAGGCATTTGGAGGCCAGTATAGAGGCTACCATAAAAGTCCATGCTGGCTAGGAAAGAAATGCGCTGAATTCTAGTACACCTACTTGAGAGGTTGATTTTTAACTGTTGTAATAATTAAGTAGGCCTATCCAGAAATGTCATTCTTCATACTAATATTGGTGAGGATATCCAAACTCTCATGGATGACTTTCTTCTGGAGAAGACACAACTAACACATTCAAGTGACTTCAAGTGGCCAATAAAAACATACTGCAGAGGTCCAGTTGTGGACTTCTCTGGAAGCTGTCTGGGATAGTCAAACTGGATGCTTCAAAAGAATATTGAACAACCTCCTGGAGGATCTGGATCTCTAAGGTTACTAAAATAACTGTGAGAGAGGTCAAGGAGTCCTAGTGGACAACCACTTGAATATGAGCCAGCAGTGTGCTGCAGCTGCCAAAAAGGCCAATACAATCCTAGGCAAAGGGACAGTATCAAGATCACATTAAAGTGTTAGTATTGCTTTATATTGCTTTCATAAGACTACACTTGGAATACTGCAACCAGTTTTGCTGACTGCAATACAGAAAGGTGTTGAGTCTCTGGAAAGAGTGCAGATAAGAGTAACAAAGATGATTGAGGAGATGAAGACTAAAACATAGGATAAATGGTTGCAGGAATTGGGTATGCCTAGTCTAATGAAGAGAAGTACTAGGAGTGACATGATAGCAGACTTCCAATGTTTGAGAGGCTGACACAGAGAAGAGGTCAACCTATTCTCCAAAGCATCTGAGGGTAGGACAAGAAGTAAAGGATGGAAACTTATCAAGGGGTGATCCAACCTAGAATTAAGGAGAATTTCCAAGCAGTAAGAACAATTATTCAGTGGAATGGCTTGTCTTCAAGAGTTTGGGGTATTCCAAAACTGGAGGTTTTTAAAGAAGAGATTGGACAGCCTTTTATCCAGAATGGTATAGGGTGTCTTGCTTGGGCAGGGGGGTGGACTAAAAACCTCCAAGGTCCCTTCCAACTCTGTCATTCTGTTAAAATTGATGGCAGTTTTACTAAATATCCTTGAATCATAGGCAGAATCCCTTGAATCCTAGTTATATTAGGAAATATAACTACATGGAAATTACTGCTCTCTAGTGAACTACGTAGGTGCATTCAGCTCATGGTGGTTAGAGTATGAAACTAAAACTGCAAAATCTGGAATTAGAAGGGCCTCTGTTCTGATTCAGGTGTTACAGATTCAGGCCATGTGGGGCTTGCAAAAACTCAAAACGAAGTTCAGAAGTAAACTTAAAACCAGTGAAGTTGTGGAAGAATTGGCATTTAACTTTCAAAAGATCTTGCCATGATCATTATTGACATCTGCATCCTGTAGTAATGGCCCTTTTGAATATATAGAATAAAATCTTTGGCCTTTATTAAATTCCAATTATTATTTGTAACATTAAAATGGTACTAAATGATTTGTAAGTGAGAAAAGCAAATTAAAAAATATTTTTAAAAATATAACAGATTTCAATCGCTTAAGGATGATGTTAATTAAAGGGAAACCAAGGGAGACCGACTGGAAGTGAAATACCCAGCCAACCTGCTAGAAAATACCTTAACAGGAAATGAGTTATAGTTGAGTCAGAGAAACAAAATACTTGGAATTGCATTTTTGCAGAGCATCTGAGGCAGTGGGTTCCTCCTGGTTCCGCCCTGGTCCGCCGAGCCGGTAGCGTTGACGATATGATGTCACCGAACCGGTTCTGCCCCCCGCATTATTCTTACCTTTTATTTGGCCCCACCTCCAATCTATTGCTGCCTCCTAAGTCCCAGCTGATGGGCTATAAGGAAAAAAACTGTATAAACTCTTGCCCTGGGGCTTCAAAGGGCACCCTACAGCTGATCAGTGTTAAAAGGCAGTGTGGTGGTAGACCAGTGCCTCCAAAAACAAATGAGTAGACTAGTGCCTGCAAAAATAAATGGGTAGACCAGTGCCTGCAAAAATACATGGGTAGACCATTACCTCCAAAAACAAATGAGTAGACCAGTGCCTGCAAAAATAAATGGGTAGACCAATGCCTCCAAAAACAAATGAGTAGACCGTTACAACTCTGCAAGCAGTTAAAAGCCTGGTAGACCAGTACCTCTGCTAAATCCTAAAGAATTGTCACATGGCCATCAAGCCACGCCCAAAAAATAAGCCACGCCCACAGAACCGGAAGTAAAAAAATTAGAACCCAGCCCTGATCTGAGGCCCCAAATCCAGTGGTGAAATCCATTTTTTTTACTACCGGTTCTGTGGGCGTGGCTTGGTAGGCTGGTGTGGCTTGATGGGCATGGCAGGGGAAGAATACTGCAAAATCACCACTCCCTCCCCACTCCTGGGCGAAGGATATTGCAAAATCTCCATTCCCATCCCATACTGGGGTCAGCCAGAGGTGGTATTTGCCGGTTCTCCGAACTACTCAAAATTTCCACTACCGGTTCTCCAGAACCTGTCAGAACCTGGTGGATTTCACCCCTGCCCAAACCAGTATTCCCTCTATTCTGTACTGATGCCCATCTTGAACAACGGACAAAAAGAGTTGGAAATCTACCGTTTTCTCTCCTTGCAACTTTCCCTTTTAACCAGCGCCATCCTTAGAGTGGTCGAAGTCCCTAACACGGGACGGGAGAGAGAGCTCTATAAATTCTAAGCAACGCAATACAGAGCTGGCGATTGGGAGCGATGGGCCGTGTGGTCCGAGAGAGGGCGCTGCAGAGACAGGCGAGGAAACGCATCCCCCATCAGCGGCCGGGCAAGACAGGGACCCGGGCAGCCAGCGCAAAGGGCGCGGTGCCGTCCAGCCTCCCCTCTCCCCGCGGTCGATAATCCTCTCCAACCAGAAGGATAGATGATTCTTGGGGCGGGGAGGTGGGGGGAAAATCGTTGCCCGACTCTCTGTAGAAACAACCGAGTTTAAACACACCCGAACACGCGTCCATAAGCGATGGGAAGGAAGTTCGAGGGGGGTTGAAAGGAGAGCACCCTTTCCCGTCGCCGTTGCGTTTGGGTGGGCTCGTTTTTCTTCCTCCTCCTCCTCCTCGGCCCTCTCCTCGCGTCAGATGAAAGCCTCCAAGAGTGAAGGCGGGAAATATGTCCCCCAACCCCACTCCGCACCCCTCCGCCCAACACAATGCTCGTCTTTAAAGCAGGGGTCTCCAACCTTGTCAACTTTAAGCCTGGCGGACTTCAACTGCCAGAATTCCCCAGCCAGCTTTGCTTCAATAGCTCAATAGTTTTGCTGGCTGGGGAATTCTGGGAGTTGAAGTCCGCCAGGCTTAAAGTTGCCAAGGTTGGAGACCCCTGCTTTAGTGCATGCCTGCCCACAGCACCTTGTCCTCTGGCCAAGGCCTCTGCCGCCCCTTCTATGCCTCCACTGGCCCTCCCATTGGCCCTGCCAATTTGCCATGACACCTGTGTACCCTCTCTACACTCCGCAGGAAAGCTGGCTGGGGAATTCTGGGAGTTGAAGTCCTCCAGGCTTAAAGTTGCCAAGGTTGGAGACCCCTGCTTAAAAAGAACGTGCGACTATTGCACGAGGCCCATGATTAGCCTCGATTGTGGAGGGACAGCGCGAGGAAGAGGATCAATAAACCGCACGTTCGATCCGATCGGGTCCCACCGAGGGGCGGAGAAGTGTGAACGGAGCGTGGGATGCGGTCGCGGACTTCTTGCTCCGTCTATGAAGCAGAAAGCGAGGAGGAAAAGGGGAGAGAGGAGGGAAGAGACCCCGAAGGGTGGCGACCAGGATGTCGTGGGTGGTCGTCGGGTTTTGCTCGAGACTAGCGCCCGACCTCGCACGTCGGACTGTCCCTCTGACCAATCACCTTCCCTCCCCTCCCCCGGCCTGCTGCTTCGGAGTGAAGGAGCCAGAAGGAGAGCCGGTGTAGTAGTGGTGGCGCCCAACACGAAGGCAGCTTTGCCCCGGAATGCACTCTCGCTAGGTCTAGGAGATCTCAGGTAGATAGATAGGTGGGTGTGGGAGGGAGGGAGGGGGAGAGACGAAAGAACCAGCCCAGGATAAGAGATTCCCCGCGTGGAATCGAGAACTCCGAGCCCCGGAAACCGATTGACGGTGCCTCGTGTTTTTGACCCAAAAAGTCTGCACAGGAGGAGAAGCAGCAGCAGCGATTTTGGCGCCTGCTCGCTGCACGGCTGCCTTTTGCCGATCCCGCGCGACTTTCGCCGAGTCTCCGGAGGGGCGAGCCGGGGAGAGAGGGGTGGGTGGGTGGAGGTGTCTCCCCCTCTAAGCCCGCCAGCGGGGTTTGAGCTACTTGGCGGCGATAGACGGCCGGGATTGACACGCAGCGGAGAGAGAGCGCGGCGGCTTGGGAAAACGCGACCCCTTGGGGAAAAAAGGAAGGGGGGAGCTTAAAAGAGAAATGACAGGGCGAAATCCGGCAGTCCCAGAATCGTCCGAATAAATTACGAGGGGTTGGAGTTTTGTTTTCTTTTTCCTGCCAAAGTTTGAGTGGGCACCAGACATGTAAAATAGCCTTAATTACTGTTTTCGACCTCACGTCAGTGGCGAAGATGGATTTCCTAGACGGAGTCACACAACATAAAAGCTTAACGCTGATCGTATTCCTGGAGTATATTATTTTTGCCCAGCTTGCAGCAGGTAAGTAGAAATAAGCAGGAAAGGCGTTTAAACTTGCAGATACTTCAGACGAGTCTTTAAAAGCTTTTCGTATTCGATTTGAGTTTAGTAAAAAAAAAAAAAAAAGCAAATTAGTAATTCTCCATTCACCCTCATTTACATCTATACATTTACAAACTGTTGGAATTTGCTTATTATAATAGCTCTTGTCCTCATTTTAAAACCAGAAAAGTGAGTTCAGAAATTTCCCCTTCTAACAAATTTAATGTAAAGTGTCAGGGAAGAATGTTTAGTTTTGCCTAATTTTCAAGAGGGGGTGGGGGAGAGAGAATGTATCGATGGCAATTCCAGTTTGGAGGTTAAGATTTTATATTCTGCAAATGAGCTACTTTGTTTCATGCCCTGAATATGAATAATTTTGGGGTGGTTATGTATATGCAACTGTAAGCTCAACATTTCTGTATAGCAAGCACCTGACACAAAGTTTAAGTGGAATAAGACATGATAAGAACATAGAAGAATGGGATGATGTACCAAATCTGAATCAAGTTGTTCACTTATGTAAAAGTGGCCCCTTGGTTTTTCAACAAAAATACCTTTAGAAAGACATTTAGAAGAACTCTTTTATATTCTAAAAACTATCCCCTAGCATAAGGATTAGAGATGCGTTTGTAACAGGGAGCTTGAGGCAAAACCTTCTGTGCTTAGACAGCCCCCTAGTGTTGCTGAAGGATAAGGCTTCATTTCTTGAGACAGAAGTTCCCCTTAGAAGATACTGATTTAGAAGGCTTAAAAAGACATTGTTCGGCCATGGATTACCTAACAATTAAGTTAATCATTATTGCCTATGTTCCATGGGTGGGTTCTACTTATCTTTACTACTGGTTTGCAATGGGAGCACGCACGCATGCTCGTTTGCTTCGCTTGCGCTTTTGCGTATGCGCAGATCACCCTTGATGACGTTGGGGCGGGTGGGCGGAGCCTCCCGCCGGTTTTACTACCGGTTCTATAGAACCGTACCAAACTGGGAGCAACCCACCACTGCTATGTTCATACAACATGCTAAGCTGCAAATTATGGTTTACAAGGCATAATAGCTGGATTCACACATTGCATCAAGCCAAACCAAACAAGTGAACCTATGGTTTAGCAGCTGACTGGCAAAGTCTTTTCCAAGTTTTGCATAGGAATCTTTCCCAAGTGTAGTTTACAACATTGGGGCTGAATGGGAGGCTGCCTGCATGGAAAACATGTACTTAAGGAAACCGTCATATGGAAAACCCGTTCCGTTTCTCTGCTGGCTGGCTGCAGTTTTGATAACAGACTTTTCCAAACTTACCAATAATGCTATCCATTGAAACTGAGGTGGGTGGGAACCAAAGATAGGTTGTCTCCATAGACACAGAACCTTTTCCCCCTGCAATCTTCACATGGGTGTGCTTTCATTGGGCTGAGGGTTGCCTTCAGTCATTCCCAATAATGTAACACATCATCCAGTTCCAGTGATATGTTCCTCTTAGAACTCCATCCTGCAACATTCCTCCTATTTGGGAAGGGATGGGCAGCTGGATACCTAGCAACTTTTTCCAGCCTTAGGGATTGTTGTGGAATGACCGCAATGGCCCAAGGGCTTCCACTTGGCCAAAATCTTGTGAGACCTCACACAAGATTGCTTAACTTTTGCAAAAAAAAAAAAAAAACCAAAAAAAAAAAAACCAAAAAACCAAAAAACAACAATTTGTGATTCTGTGAGATTACAAGAAAACCGTTATGTAAGGCCAGATTGTTGAGGAATGCTATGGAGGCTGATGAGCACTGCTGGATATTTTTGTTGCCATCTGGCAGAGCAAAACCCCTTCTCAGGATAAATCTTCACGTAATAATAGCTGGATAGTGCCACAGATTTCAGACCACGATTTTCTGGCTCTGTTGTAAAAAAAAAAAAAGTCCAAGTACAATGTACTAGTTCCTTTGAATGGCAGCCAAAGATCTGTCACCCCAGAAAGCCATAGAGCCTGCCTAATGATTCAAATATGATTTGCTAAGATTTTCTACTAATCAAATAATAATGAAAGCATTGAAAAAATGGCTGGAGGGAACTGTTGACTGTCAGATCCAAAAGCCTATGTAGGCATCCAAAAGCCTACATAGCCCACTGCAAATATGTAATATGCAAGTACCATTTCAGTTCAACAGTTTAATCCAAATTTTGTCTTGCTCTTTGTTCTTTCCAGCACGATAGCTCCCAATAAGATTCAATAAAGATTTTGGTCCAATAGCATAGAAAATCATAGTCTCTGGCTATCCCTTACATTTGTTCAATAAAACAACAGATATCTGGTATAATGCAGTGTGGACATTACTGCAATAGAAAAAACTTGCAATATTTAGCTTGATTTCTTACAGGCATGACAGAATTAAGATGTTGTTGCTTTTTTTTTTTTTATGCCTCTTCCTGCTACCAATCCAGATGTTCACAAATTCTTATTTGTTAAAGCATTGCAAAATGCCAAGCAAGGAGGGAAGAATCTTGTTTTGTCTCTGCCCTATCTATGTTCAACTATCCCACACCGATGTGAAAAACCGGAAGGCTTTAATTGGCTGAACCTAGCTTTATTGTTTGGCATGACTAAGAACCCTATGGACATGACTTCCCATTTTGTGATGGGAAGCAAATTAAAAGTTCGATCGTTTGACTTTTGTTTTGGAGTTCATGTAAAGTCATTTTGTGATGAATTACAACATATAGCTGACCCAGGAAGACCTGGTATCTAAGGAAGGAAGGAAGGAGAGAACCTGCCTTTGATTCTTTCCTTTTTCCTTCTTCCCTCTTGGTACCTGATTCTGAGGTGTCGTAAAAGCAAAGTATTGTGGATGAAGGGGCAATGGAGGCAGTCCATGTTTTGACAGCACAGGTGTCCTTCATAGCCCCTTGCCTCATTCAAGGTCCTCTGGGAGCAAAGGTCAGTGTTTAGTCTGCATGCACTCTGGGCAGCTTCTGCAAAAATAAAGCAGGCTTCGTTCTCTTTGATGCCTTCAGTCCGAAGAATCCTTAAGAATTGTTCATGTTGCCTATCAATCTTACTTGGTAATGGTGAATGGTTTGAAAAAAGCAGGAAGCCCAAGTTATATTGATCCACTCTATTAGTTTTCAATCTTTTCCCTATCATCTCATAACAAAGACTGGGACTCGTGCTACATGATATGCAGAGAATATTTCCAACTTGTATTTGTTTAAATAAAACACCACCACTCCTCACTATTTTACCTTGCTCAAAAGTTCAGAGTAACCTATATGGGTATTTGTATGAAGGAAATGCAAGCTCTGTTCAGGTCTGTAATTCAAAACAAATTTGTGGACGCAGGAATCCTTACTGGTGTGTGTGTGTGTGTGTTTCACCAGATTCTCAGACTTGTACAATAAGAACAAAATGACAAGTAGATCCCACTATCCCATTCCTGCAAAAATCATGCAAAATTGAGATGTTCTAATTTGTTTAATAGCAAATATAAAGATGATTGCATGAGTACAGAAAGGGCACTTTGCTAGACAAAGCTGGTGGACAGTTTTAATCCTGGTTTAAAATTTAAGGGAATAGAATTCTGTGGAGTCTCTGGTCACCCCAGTAATATCATCATTAGCTGGATGTATATACAGAACAATGTTGTATTTTGAATGAAGCTGTGATCAACTACTTTCTATATAATGCTAAGCTATATAATGCTAAGCTCCACATCATACTGATCTAGAAAATTATTGCTGAAATTATTGCTTTAATAAAAAGGACAACATTTTTCTCTTCCTAATGTTTTCCTGCAAGTGCAGGGTACACTTTTCAGAATGGACAGCACATGATATTTCTAAATATAATGTGTGTATTTGTGATGTTTAATATGCTATGTAAATCCATGCTCACCTTTTCATTGGGCTTCTGTTTCCTGATCTCACTAATTCTCAATTCAAGAACTTGGTTTGTTTATTTGTTGATAATAGAGAGGAATGCTAATACTAATACCAAAGCACTGATAGTTTGCTTGACAGAGGTTGATTAAATTCAGTTGGATGGCATTAATGGGGCCCCACTATAACATTGCAACTTTTCACAGAAAGCTACAGTAAGTCACATTGCTGTCTCAGGGTAGTCAAAATAGTTTAGTTACAATGATTTATATTCTCCTTCCCATCCCAATTAGGAACACAGAAGGGGACCAATGAGATATATGAAAAGTTCTGCTGGACACGGTTGAAAACCAAACGGTAAATTAGATTGCAGCAGAGAGTGTGATTTAATCAGAGTACATAAGAAATTAAGCAAAGCAGTGCAGGTTCAGGCCAACAATTTTGTTTTCTGTAAAGCTCTGCCAATAGGAACCTCATAGATAGGACATAGGGACATAATTGTCCTTCACGTTTTCCCACCAACATTGCTACACAGTGTAAAAAAAAAACATCACGACGAGAAGCCCCTGATAACCTTATTCTCTAGGGGAATTTTCCAGTCCCCTTTTATTACAAGTGCTTTTATACCATTTCAATAAATAATAATAAAAAAGGAAGCTGCTTACATAAGTGGTATGCAGTAAACTATACCCTACATAAAATTTAATTAACATAATGAAGAAAATAACAATAAATGTGACCATTTCATGAATAGCACCCCTGTACTTCTTAGGTACATACATCTTCCATATCTCAATCCTGAATGCCTCTTTAAATAATAAAAAGTGTTCACTTATTTTTTAATTACTAAGCTTATTTCTGAGGCGAGCCAGTTCTACAGGGGAAGAGCTCCATAAAACAATGCTTACCTCTGTGGGAGAGGTGTTTATTTACCAAATTTTATGTATGGCACACAGGGCAAGCAGTTTTTACTTGGATAAGTGGTCCTGGAATTCTCTGTATCCCAAGTAGCTATAATTATCATAGGAACTGAAATTCCATACAAGCAGCTTTGAAGTATCACATTTATTTTCTCAGACATTCGTCTTCAGTGGATAAGAATTAAAAAATTGGCATTCTAGTTATATATCACATCTGTCTCTGCTTTTCTCCCAAACCAGATATGGGTCATTGTGATTCTACACTGTTACATGCTTCTTCCCATCCTGGACTGTTTCCCTCACTGGCAATTCCAGCTTCATCATTGGAAGTTTTCAGGAAGAGTCAGAAATGGTGTAGGGTCTCCTGCTTGGGCGGGGGTGGGTGGGCTAGATGACCTACAAGGTCCCTTCCAATTTTGTTAATCTGTTAATCTGTTAATCTTAATCTGTCCACCTCTCACCTGTGCATTCTAGAGGGACAAGTGAGTGAGAGAGAGTGTAGCCTTTCCATTTGCCTGATTGGATCCCTCTGACATTTTTTTCTCCTTTACAAGAACTGTTTTTCACACAGTACCTATCATACCTACAATGCCTTCATATTCTACCCACTTTTCCTTCTGATGTGGTTCCCTTTAGGTTATTCTTTTAAATTTTAAATTAACTTCGGTGCACTGATACAGTTGCAATATATTAAATTTCAAATAGCAAGGATAGGACAATCTAGGAAGCACCTCTGAAATACAACAGTACTCATAAGTGGGTTTATTTTTTTTAATATAAATGTTATTGCTTTTAAGAGTAATAACAAAGAAAAAAGATACAAAGCAAAAGTACAGACATAATAGAAAATGCATAACAGGTGCTTAAAAAGTAAAAAAAAAAAATCAGGAAAAAAGCAAAATATAACATACGCTACATATTGTAACAATATTAATTAAATACAGAATTACACACTTAAAATTCCGTATACAATTAATGCAAACATTCTGCAAGTATATATACATAAACACACAGACTTCTGGTACACTTATATAACTATCATGCTTTTTTAAGCCTACTGTATTTTGTATAAATGAATCCCATATTTCATTATGGGATTCAGGCCACCCCAACGATGCCCTTGAAGTGATGTCCCAGCCTGGAGGCTGTGCGGATCTGGATGGGGAGGAACAGGATCAAACTCAACCCTTCCAAGACTGAGTGGCTGTGGTTCCCGGCATCCCAATATAGTCAGTGGATACACAGCTGTCCTTGGAGGAACATCTGACGGCTGTAGCCAGGGGGACCTTTTGTCAGGTTCACCTGATCCGCCAGTTGCGGCCCTTTCTTGATCGGGATTTCCTGTGCACAGTCACCCACGCCCTCATCACCTCGCGCCTGGACTACTGCAACGCTCTCTACATGGGGCTCCCCTTGAGGAGCACCCGGAGGCTCCAACTGGTGCAGAATGCGGCCGCGTGGGTAATCACGGGAGCCACCTGGCGCTCCCACATAACACCGCTCCTGCATGAGCTGCACTGGCTCCCAGTGGTCTTCAAGGTGTTGCGTACCACCTTTAAAACCCTCCATGGCAAAGGACCTAGTTATCTTTGAGACTGCCTGCTGCTACCGATGACCTCCCACTGACCTGTGCGCTCCCACAGAGAGGGCCTCCTCAGGGTGCCATCAGCCAAACAATGCTGGTGACCCCCCAGGGGGAGGGCCTTCTCTGTGGGGGCACCTACCCTCTGGAATCAGCTGCTCCCAGAGATAAGGAGAATCCAAGACCTCGGTGCCTTCCGCCATGCCCTTAAAACTTTCTTTTTTCAGCAAGCCGGGCTGGCTTAACATATTTTTTAACATATTTTTAAAAATTTTTAATTGGTTTGTTATCTTAAATTGGGGCCAAATTAATATATATCCTTTTAATTGTTTTTAATGTTTGTATTGTATGTTTTTACCTGGCTGTACACCTCCCTGAGTCTCTCGGGAGAAGGTGCGGTATACAAATTCGAAATAAAATAAATAAATAAATAAACAAATAAACAAATAAATAAATAAATAAATAAATAAATAAATAAATATTTAGCCATACAATGTCAACCTCTAGGCAAACCGCTTATAAGAAGTGAGCGAAATCAAGCTTTCAATCCATTGAGTAAATGGGGACATGTATTTATTTTATTTTATTTTATTTTATTTTATTTTATTTTATTTTATTTTATTTTATTTTATTTTATTTTATTTTATTTTATTTTATTTTATTTTATTTTATTTTATTTTATTTTATTTTATTTTATTTTATTTTATTTTATTTTATTTTATTTTATTTTATTTTATTTTATTTTATTTATTTTTATACTGCCTTTCTCCTGAAGGACTCAGGGCGGTGTACAGCCTAATTAAAAATTTAATTAATTAGACAAAATTTAAAAATAATTAAAATTATTAAATAGGCCCAATTTATAAAACCCCAAATTTAAAATCCCATTTAAAACCAATTAAAATCTTTACATTGATACCCCAGCCTGGCGGAACAACATGGTTTTGAGGGCACAGCGAAACACATGGAGATCAGAGATTTTACGAATTTCTGGGGGCAGATCATTCCAAAGGGCAGGGGCTCCCACAGAGAAGGCCCTCCCCCTGGGTGTCGCCAGCCAACATAATTTGGCCGATGGCACCCTGAGGAGACCCTCTCTGTGGGAGTGAACTGGCCGGTGGGAGGCTACTGGTGGCAGAAGATGGTCTCGAAGGTATCCAGGTCCAATGCCATGGAGTGCTTTAAAGGTGGTAACCAACACCTTGAATCACATCCGGAAGACCACTGGGAGCCAGTGCAGCTCGCGCAGGAGGGGTTTCTCGTGGGCACAATGAGTTATGCCCATAACCACACGTGCGGCCGCATTCTGGACCAGTTGGAGCCTCCGGGTGCTTTTCAAGGGGAGCCCCACGTAGAGACCATTGCAGTAGTCCAGTCGGGAGGTGACAAGGGCGTGAGTGACTGTGCGCAAGGCGTCGCAGTCCAGAAAGGCCGCAACTGGTGGATTAGGCGAACCTGATAAAAAGTCCCCCTGGCCACGGTCGTCATATGTTCTTCTAAAGACAGCCATGCGTCCAGGAGGATGCCCAGATTGCGAGCCCTCTCTGTGGGGGGTAAAGACTCACCCCCAATAGTCAGCGATGGCACCAGCTGACTATATCGCGACGCCGGGAATCACAGCCACTCGGTCTTGGAGGGGTTGAGTCTGAGCCTATTTCTCCCCATTCAGACCCGCACGGCCTCCAGGCAGTGAGATATCACATCAAGGGCATCGTTGGAGCGGTCTGGGGTGGAGATGTACAGCTGAGTATCATCAGCGTACAGATGGACTCTCACCCCAAAACCACGGATGATCTCACCCTGCGGCTTCACATAAATGTTGAACAGAAGGGGTGAGAGGACCAACCCCTGCGGCACTCCCCAAGCAAGGCGCCTTATCCTTCTAATGTTGCAATATCAGTTGTTTAATTTCAGTAATAGTTCAGAGAAACTATTTATATTGGAACAAGTTATTAAGTTCTATGTACTAGATATATAATTCAAGAGAATATTATCCTCTGAAATGTTTAACTTTGTGCGGTCATACCTATATGTGGTGGCAAAATGGTTAGAATGCAGTATTGCAGGCTAACTCACTGCTCACTGCCAGCAGTTCGATCCTGCCAACGGTTTGATCCTGACTGGCTCAAGATTGACTCAGCCTTCCTTCCTGAGGTCGATAAAATGAGAACCTAGATTGTTGGGGGAAACATGTGGATTTGGTAAACCACTCAGAGAGTTCTGTAAAACATTATGTAGCAGTATATAAGTCTAAGTGCTTATTGTTGTATATAGTCTTAATAGTTTCTTCAAAATGTAGCAAGTGTAGAACATTATAAAGGCAGGATTTTTAAAACAATGCCCAAGTTGTAAACATACAGTGCAAACCCAACTGGAGTCAGCTGGAAGATTTTTTAAAATCAATTTAAAACACACTGACAATAGAAATTCTCATAAAAACCAATACAAAAGGACACAGACCATATAATAATAGTCAGGCCATACTATGGTGGGTTTTTTTTTATTAAAAAGTTTTTAAAAATTTTACACATATTTTCCTTTCCTTCCTCCCCCCTCCTGCCCCAACCCCCAACCCAATTGCCAGAGCAAATACAGGATATAGCATTTAACAAACATATAAAAAAAACATAAGCTAACTATCTATAGATTTATCTCCCTTTTGCACTTAAACTCCCCTTGTTCCTATCTGAATATAACTATTTAAACCAGTTATTGCTTGAAAATAATCAATCCAACTTCGTTCTTGTCCGTTCTTCAATAATAAACAAGTCTTCTTTCTTCCAGCAGCTATGGTGTTTTTTTAAAAATCATTTTCTTACATGACAACAGCATCATCTGGAAAAATGTACTTAACAACAACAACAACAAAAACTTACAGAACTAAATGGTTTTTCATCGAAGAAAAATGAAGTGTTGCAAAGCACACTTGATGACTGCTGAAAATCTGTAGGCCCTATGCCAGTGATGATTGCATACATCTTTCCTCCTGAATGTACATATAGGCAGCTGAATTCAGTATGAACATTTCAGCTTTCATTTCCAATTGAGTTCTGCATATGATTTCAAAAAGGATAACAAATCACCTATTTACTAGTTAACATTTTAATGTCCATTGAAATTGCCTGTTCCAGCCATCGCCTGTGGAAGAGGTTACCCAGTTTTGCTTTTCCAGCTGTGTGACTCACCCTCAGTGGAGCCACTCTTTAATCAAGCCACCTCCAGCAAGCAGCCACCCCTCTGAACAGCCCCCTGGGGACCGTGGAATAAATACATAAATAGCCAAGGAGCAGGGATTATTGAACAAGCCATCAATCAAGAGCCAAATTCTCAATGACATGCAGCACCTGGGGCCCAGAGAAGAAAAATGCACTACAATCTTGATTGTCTATCCTTTCTATGAATTATTCAAAGAGACCCATTTGGTATTCAGGCTAGGTCCCAAGTTGCTTCTGTCCCTTCATCCATACTGCCCCATGACTGTGACCCCACATTTCAGGAATAAGTGAGTGATGGATGGGCTGCCTGATTGGGAAGCCAAGCAATCACATTGATTTTTTTCCAATGTGAGGCTCTTAACCCCATCATTTGAACCAACCCTTCCCCCACAACTAACTTTTCCCTGTGTTCATTTGCCTTGTGTTCTACTGTTGTTCTTAGCCATGCAACAGTTCAACAGGAACTGTTTACTCTTTTTTTTTTGTCCTGTCCTGTGTTTTTAAGTCAGTTTTTGACTCCTGGTGATGCTTGGACTAGTCCTTGCAGTTTTCTTGACCCCTTTGTACTGAAGTCATTTGCCACTTGCCTTCTTAGTGACTAGTTCAGGGTCACCCAGCTGGCTTTTCATGGCTAAGGTGGCACCTGATTTCTAGCCTGGTGCCTTAACTAAACCAAACTGACTCTTGACTCTGTTCTACAAGGTAAAAGCTAGGGAAGTTAAGAGAGAGGGGAAAGGTTTTCTGGCCTCGTCTGTAAGAACTGAAAAAAAGTTGGCTTGCTTGCTGGCTGGTTTGCTGGTTTTAAGTGGTGAAACATGTACCTTCATAATTTTCACCTCCATCTCTTGCCCCTGATCATTCTTATTAATACGTAGGCAGGTTTCCTTGTGAAACAAAGTTGGTGCAAAGGTTTCTGTTGGGTTAGAACCTTATGCATATGGAATGCATCTTACTCACCCATAGTGGCTTTACACCTTAAGTCAGAGGATCAGAAAGAAGATTTGCACAAGCTGAAGTATAGAATCTGCTCTTCTCCATGTACATTTCCCCCCAACCTTCTACTCTTAGGGTGCTTCTTTAATGTTTTCTCAAGCAATCTTCTGTAAATCCAATGTGCTCATTGATTTCTGGAAATGAGTAGATTTAAATCAGAGATCTTTGGTGCTCTCTGAGCTTTGTTGTTTTCTTGCAGACATTTCATTACCCAAATCAGGTAACATCAGTCCTACTCTAAGGTAATCTAGTCTAGCACTATCTAGTCTAATCACTAGCACTGATGATGTTCCCTAGTTTGGGTAATGAAATGTGTGCAAGAAAATAACCAAGCTCAGAGAACATCAAGGACCCCTTATTTCAAACCTGAACTACAAATATTCTCCTTTATTGGAATCAGTAATGTATCCTAATTTGCTACCTCTTCTCTCCCTCCATTCCTCCATATAAGCAATAAGAAACACCACAGAACTGATTGGTATTTCATGTTCAACACAATTTAACAGAAGTAATCTGAATTAAAATCAACATATTGCTGCCAATTTTGATTGGCCCCCAAGGTTAAACATTTTACTGCATCTCCATCTCTCTCTCTCTCTCTCTCTCTCACACACACACACACACACATACACACACACAGACAGACACACACACACGTTTGCAGAAACTAAAGGAAAAATAATTACAGATTCAGTTCAATATATAGAGAGTTAGAGAGACAGAGACAGAGAGATAGATATATAAAAAAATCAAATCTCTGGTTTGCTTTTTCCCTCTTTAGTTCATAGGTGTCAAACCCATGGCATCATGTTGCAGTCATGTGACATTTCACGATGTTTTTTCCCTTCACGGAGCTAGGATGGGCGTGGCCTGCAAATGACGCATCTGGACCACGGGCCGCCAGTTTCACACCCCTGCTTTGGTTCTTTCCTTTCCAAGGTGGAAAGGCAAAGAACCCAAGCCCTGCGTACCCCACGACATTAGAAGCCTAGGGCTTGACCTCTCTTCAGCCCAGCAACACTGACTGGAACCAGCCCCAAAAGAAGAATCAATACAAAAATACAAAACGCACCCTCCACTCTCAATCTCCAGAGCAAGTCCAAGAAGAAACCATGGCCGATGCTATTGAACACTTCTAAAAGATTCAGGAGGGCAGGGTGGATTCATCACCTTCATCCCAAGTCATTCACAATGCTATCTCAGTGCTATAACATGACATGAATTCTTACTGGAAAGGGTCGAGATAATCATTTCATCCAGGATCCTCCAAAGCTGAGTGCCAGCACCCAATTAGCAACCTTCCCTAAAATAGTTGTTCACTATTTTATTTTGCAGATTTTTACACTTGCTTTATTCTGTTACCTCCATTTTTTCTTCTCATTAACTCTCATTAGATATCTTCACTGATTTTGCATCATATGCCCTGCTTCTAAAATAAAGGATTTCAAATAGTTTAGTATTTTCAAAAATCCAAAATCAACTAACCACTCCAGTGGGGAAATCCAAATTTTTTTACTACCTGTTCTGTTGGCGTGGCTTGGTGGGCGTGGCTTGGACGTGGAAGGGGAAGGATATTGCAAAATCTCCATCCTCACCCCACTCCTGGGGGAAGGATATTGCAAAATCTCCATCCCCACCCCACTCCTGGGGGAAGGATATTGCAAAATCTCCATTCCCACCCCACTCTGGAGCCAGCCAGAGGTGGTATTTGCCGGTTCTCCAAACTACTCAAAATTTCCGCTACCGGATCTCCAGAACCTGCTGGATTTCACCCCGAACCACTTTCTTTAATAGCCACCCATCAATATGAAAGATAGAAAGGCTGGCAGGATAGGTAGCCATGAAATATAGTAGGGCCTTAAGTGTTCAGGAAGCATTTGAGGAAGCAGGTGGAACAGTGCAGTGCAGTGAATTGGTTTGTCATCCCTCTGTTCTTGCAGGTTCAATGAAGCCACGAGCTTTCCGTTGTGATGGGCATTCCTGCAATCCTGCAGTGGGAAATCTAGCAACAGGCAGGATACCAACTACACTTACCACCTGTGGACAGAACAGCACAGAACTCTACTGTTTTTATCCAGAGCACAACCTGCACCACGGCTCCTGTGGAATGCCCAAGTGTACCAAATGCAATGCAAACCAGCCTAATAACTCTCACCATCCTGATGAGATGACTGATGACTTCTTCCTGCATCCTAGTTCCTGGTGGCAGTCCGCCCAAGGGGTGCACAGAGAAGAAATCAGGCTGGATCTGGAAACAGAGGTCTATCTGACCCATGTCATTGTAGTCTTCAAGTCACCCCGCCCAGCAGCCATGGTACTGGAGAGGTCCCAGGACTATGGGCAGACCTGGAGACCTTACAAATATTTTGCTGTCAATTGCACAGCTACATTTGGGCTTCCAGATGATAACAGTGAAGCGGGATCTCTTTGTACTTCCAGATATTCTGATGCGGTTCCTTGCACCAGAGGAGAGGTAAGCTATGGTAACTGAAAAAGTATATCCTTTTCAAAAGTTACCTTGATCTTATGTTTAGTGAAATTAGAGCAGGGATATCAAACTCGGCCCGTGGGCTGTATGCGTCATGCGCTGGCCACGCCCACCCCTGGTTTAGTGAAGGGGGGGAAGTCATGATACATCATGTGATGACAACATGACATCAAGAGTTTGGCACCCCTGAATGAGAGAGTCCTAAAGGAATTGCCTCTGGATTATTCATCAATCACACAACTGTTAGCATGTGTCCTATTTTATTGAGGATGGCCCTCCTTTGAAAGATTTTGAGAGGGTAATTCTCTGTTTGAAAGCATACTCTGATGGAAGGATTGCTCATCAGTCCAAGCATTTTAAAGTTAAGAAATTAAGAAATCTAGGGAAGTGGCCTTGAAGTTGCCTGTCAACAGCACTTGGACAGCAGATTTGGGTAGGTAGTGAAGTCATATTAGTCACAAAATCCTGAGCCAAAATTCTCTTCTAAACTTCCTGAAAATATTGCCAAGGAAAGAAGTAAAATGAAACTCTTATATTTTATTTTTATGTGAAAGGAGTTGAACCAGGTTGTTTTGTTTGGAATGGATTGTGAACAATCTGAGTGTATGTTGCATCACTCCACGTACACTATAAGTATGGCTGTAGAGAAGTGGCCAAAAACAAGATAGCAACATTTCTAGATTGATATTCCCTTTTCTTTTTAGCATCCAATGTCTCCTTCAACCAGGGACGAATTTAGAGATAGAGGATGGGTTTTCATACAGAAAAGCCTTTTCTGAAACTCTGAAAACCTACAGTTCCTGTTAATAATATTGACTAGACAGATAACTGATGTGTCTCAGTATAACACAGTTCTTAGCACACGGTGATATAGCCCAGACCTATTCAGAAATTCCTTCCTAAGGGTGTTTAATGGGTTTATGCACAAATTATATACATAAGATGACAGCTTTAACAGTCGCGTGATCTTATTTTGAATGCTTTTTTACAAATGGATTATATTGAATAGATAACCATAATCTATGCCAAGCATGGTTATAGTAGTGCAACACAACTATAAGGGTACCATATTGGGAAATAAAGACAGTGTGCTTGTCAACTGGAAAGTTGACAGTCCAGGTTCGAGACCCGAGTGCCACACAACAAGGTGAGTTCTGTTACTTGCCCCAGCTTCTTCCAACCTAGCAGTTCAAAAGCATACAAATGAGAGTAGATAAATACAGTAAGTACCACTTCAGTTGGAAAGTAACAGTGTTCCATATTTTCATGCTGACCACATGATGATGGAAAGTCTTCAGGCTCCCTCGACTGAAAATCGGAGATGAGCACTGCCCCCTGGAGTTGGTCATAACTTAATCTTTATCTTAAAAAACGCGAGAAGTTACATCATAATACAGTTTGTAGAGGATGATTTTCCCAGGACATCTAATACAGCAAGTATTGCTGGTGGGTGATGGTGCTGATATAAACATTCATATTTAACTTCTATAGCTTACTTCATTTTTTTGCTACTCTGTTGATATAATACAAGCCATCCTCTAATTTCACCTACATTGAACAGAAGTTATGATCAAAAGCAGAAGCTAATATTAAAGTACTGATGCGTTCAGCTTAAGGTCCCAAATGATATACAAATAGTTATAGAAATGAAGTTTTTTTTTTCATCCTGTTCACCTGTACAGTCAAAGGATCTGGGAAATGAGAAGCACATTTTTTAATAAAGCAGAGCATGCGGAAATGAAGATAAGAGTCTCTTTGGAAGGAGGATTTTGGAGCAATGAAAACCAGCTCATTACAACTTTCTACTTTAATGTCACTGGAGCTATATGTCAAACTATCCTTCTAACAAAAAGTACAAACACTTGCTTGTTTCCTTGCTTGTTTATTTACACTTCCATTAGAATGTAGAGAAAGTTAAACTATCAAAAGGCTATTCATTTTAGACAAGAGCCTGTGTGACAGATGACACCAATGAAGTGTGCTGGAATGAGCCCATTACTGGAATTCACTAGGAAAAGAAGAATTGTGTCTGCTTGAATAAGATAACCTGTTGCTATGGAAGCATGTTAAACATGTCTTGCTTGGCAGACTAGTTTAAGCTCTGCAGTTCAAGCCATATCCTGCCCAACCTGGGAGGAGGGGAGGAATAATTAAAATAAAATGCAACCAAATATGTTTTTAAAATGTTTGAAATATATTTCAAAACAAAAAGAGGATCAGATCTATTCTGTTCATCTTGTTCCTGAACTGGCAAACATGATTCTGATAGAAATTGTCCTTGGAAAAAGTCCAAAATTTAGGACTGGCAACACCTAATTTGGACTAGCCCCGGATTGTGCTTTTTAAAATGGCATCATAAAAAGATGTATAGAAATTGCATTCTTCTCCCAGGATCAAAGCCACAGGGATGGACTTTTGTCAAAACTGAATGTGGACTCCCCTAGATCTATAACTGCATGGATGTAAACATACACCTTCCATATATTTATTTTAAAAAGTAACAAAAATGAGTTTTGTAAAAGAAAAAAAAGTCAAACTTCCATTCATTGTTCTCCTGACAACCATCATAGGCTGGAGCAGGTACCTAGTCTTCAGGATACAGCAAACAGGTAAGGCCAGAAATGACTTCAGGGGAAGATGTTGGCTCAAGGGGGTCATGCCTATAAGGAAGATCAAAAATGTATCCTAAAAGTACAAATATACTGAGAGCGAGAAGGAAGGGCCTTCAAGGCTACAAATATCATATTTCTCTGCTTATGAAGCTCCTGAAATACTGGCCTGATAGCATCTCCTAAAATCAAACTTGACTCCTGATGACTTTAGGAACAAATCCATTCAGGTTTGGGTTTTTTTTGGCAATAATATGGCAGCGATTTCTGATTTTTCACCCCCAACTTTCCAGTTTAGCCATAGCCTAAGTATTTCCTGGTGGACTCTCTTTGAAAAGATAACCAAGCTTGACCATGTTTAGCTTCTGAGCCCAGACAGGTCATCCAGCTTCTGCCATGTGACAAGGCAGGGCAGCATATTTTTCCATTGAAAAGCAGGACTAGGGAAAAACTCAACAGGTTAAGCCAAACCCCACGAGGGCCAAGTTGCAACTTCAGGGTCACCTCTTGAATACAAGCCTTTGACTCAGCATTTCCGCTTTGGACCTCGTGCCAAAGAAAGCTCATTGCAATTCTGTAGTTATTTCAGCTTCCAGCTGGAAAAGATCAATCCAGGGATTAGTCACTGCGAAAGGCAAGTGCCCAAATGTTATGACTAGGGTTGTCTTTTCAGTATGTCACTGAACTTGAACTGCAGAAGAGATAAAATATAGAGGCAGAGGTGGAGGGAAGCAGTTAACCTCCGCAGAATAAACACACAGCCAGCACAGCCAGGTTCTGCTTTCCCCAGAGGAAAGGCTTAGAGTGTGCCTTATGTGCTTTTGAGTGGTAGTAAGGAGTGTAAATAGAGAATACGGTCTTGTGCAGAAAAGACAGAACAGAGGCTCAATTTATTGCTGCTCCAATGCAAAAAAAAAAAAAACAACAACCCCATATCCTTTCAACCAGCATTTTAATGAGCCACATCAACAGCAGGCTGGCATTTTTCTCCCTCCCCCACCCCCACTTTCCTTTTGACTTGAAATCAGCCAGGAACAAGTCCTAGGTTTTCCCATAATTTCTGTGCTTTCTGACATGCAGATATTCAATTAAATTCCTCATCCTTGCATGGTGATAGAAATGCCTGGTGCTACCGCCGTTTTTATTTATTTAAAGCACTTATATAGCTGAGCTAACATTGGGCAGCGTTTGTTGAACCCTAACAGAAAAGGGGCCATAGAGATGTTCTTAACTGAACTTGAACTTTCTCCATCTCCTCCTCCTTCCTCTTCCTTCTTTTTCTTCCAGAACTTATTGTTGCTAGGCTTATGGCTCCATCTGCTTTTGAAAAGCTGGAGGAGGCTATTCATAGGGACCTCAATGATCTCCCATGCAAACGTTAATCAGAAGGGCTTCTACTTAGAATGCACAGTATTATGGTACCAGAGGTTTGCAAAGCCATTTCAGGACTCTATCTTAGAGTATCTCTTAGACCATTGGTGTACTGTATAAGCTTCCCCCCACCCCCCCAGCTAAGTTCATTTGAGTTAACTAGTTCAAATCTCAGTGCAGTTGGCAAGCAATGAAGGTAATGAATTACTCTGCAGTGGCAATGTGTGCATGCACGTGTTTGTGTGTGAAGTGACCTTGATAATTTACTGTCCCAGCTATTCACGCCACATGATTAGTACAGTGACCTTCAGAAGATACACTTGCTACTGTGCGAAAGCAAATCTGAAGAGCAATTAGTTGTTTACATACTGCCATTTTATGTCCATTGGAGAAATCCATTCTTCAAAGAGAATGGATATATTTGAAAAATATGTAAATATGTCTAAAAACACTCCAGGCAAATCCTAATTTGCCATAGCACTTTTGTTAAGATGTAGTGGAAATATTTAGACAGACACAAAGATTGATACTAGTGCATTTTAAAAACTTCAGAAAGTAAATGCACGATGATCAGCATTAATTTTAAACAAACTTACAAAGAAAGTTAGTAAAAGGGCATTAGAATAAACATGAACATCCCATTTAGTTTGTGTGG
The DNA here is from genome assembly GCA_022577455.1 of Arizona elegans. NCBI lineage: Eukaryota > Metazoa > Chordata > Lepidosauria > Squamata > Colubridae > Arizona > Arizona elegans. The sequence goes on from JAKOOJ010000003.1 coordinate 119,532,403, forward strand.
TGCAGTGGTGAAGGTGAAGGATTTAAATTCTAATCCCCCTGCAGCCGTGGAACCTCACTGTGTGGCTTTGGGCCAGTCATCCTCTTTTACTTCAATTCATTTCAAGGGGTAAAATAGGAGGAGAGACCACCTTGAGCTCCTCTACAATTGGTGGGATAAAAATCTAGAAATGCATTTTAAAAATGCAAATGTGATCTAAGGAGAAATTTTAAAAAACCCTGTATACATTATTTGCATTTGAAATGCCATTTGTATGTACAGTATGTATGTGTATACACAAACACACACATAGCTGTAGATGTAGTCAAATATCTCCACCAAAGTTTAGAAGGCAAAATAGAAAGGTGTGCCTGTGTATGTGTGTCTGTGTTTGTGTGTGCGTGTGAGAGAGAGAGATTTCAGAACAAGTGTTGCCAGGTGTCCACTATTTGAGCGGACAGTCCGCTTTTTTCACATTATGTTCACTATTTTTTTTCACAAAATAGTGGACTTTTTTTTATTCAAAAGCTTTATGATGAAATTAAAATGTAATTTAATATTTTACATATTATTATAATATATTTGATGTTTTGAATTTTAAGTAAAGTTTTGAAGTGATTATTTTTATACATGTTAAAATGTTTGTAAGAAAATATATAATTTAATTGTAATTTTTTTTTATTTTTTTACTACTTAACCACCACCACCCCACCACCCCCCGCTTGTCCGCTATTTTTTGGAAGCAGACCTGGCCACCCTAAGAACAACTGTTGAGCTAGAAACAAATTCCTGCTGCTGACCTCAGATAATGATGTAAGAACAAAGGTCCTGAAGTGATTCTGGAGTGCTCAAAGGACTTTTGTAGAATTAGGGTTATATAGTGAACATTTCCAGTAATTCCTCTAGAACAGGGGTGTCAAACTTGATTTCATTGAGGGCCGCATCAGCGTTCTGTTTCACCTTGGGGGAGGGGGCCGGGGACCGTGGCTAGGGTGGCCATGGCCAGCTCAACATAAAACTCATCGAGGCTCTGTTTTCGGCAGTGATGGCCTCCTGCAGCCCTCTGCCAGCAAAATGGAGCTTGGGGTGTGTGTGTGTGCACAGGCCTGCAAGAGGCCATTATGGCCAAAAACGGGGCCCACATGGCCCCCCCGAGCTCTGTTTTTGCTGGCAGAGGCTGCAGGAGGCCATTTTGGCTGAAAACGGAGCCTGGGAGGGCTGCATGCTGCCCCCCTGAGCTCCGTTTTTGCTGGCAGAAGCACCACAGGCTGGTCATTTGCTGTTACCAGGTCGGCCCCGCAGGCCAGATCTAAGTATCCCACAGGCCGGATCCAGCCCGCGGGCCTTGAATTTGACACCCCTGCTCTACAAGAATCTGTTAGAGACATACCAATTAGTCTAAAACCATCCAATAATGACTTGTTCTTAAGAGACGACTGTCTATATTTATTCAGAAGCTCATTACTCGTTTATGGTTTGTTTTTGAATGTAGTATTTTCAATAGAGAGTGAAAAAATAACCACAATGGATCATTTTGAATTAAATTACTATTTAACATAAACATATAACACATGTTTATTATTCAGTGTGTTATTGTTTTGAGAAACTGTTACTGAAACATAGTACATTATGGTCTGGTGGAATTAATAATATAAGCAGACCATCACAATTTGCTAACTCAAACATGTATTTTATAAACATAAAATACTTTGGCTTTCACCATCTCATAAGCAGGTGTCTGTTCTTTTTCCAAAAAAAGAGAGCCAGTTTGATGTGGTGAAAGTGCTGGCATAGAAATCGGGAGACTGAATTCTAGTCCTGCCTTAGGCATGAAAAGCTGGCTGGGTGACTGAGGACCGGTCACTCTTTCTCAGCCCAATTTACCTCACGCTTTTATAGTTGTGGGGAAAATAGGAGGAGGAAGAAACATTATGTATGTTCACTGTCTTGAGTTATTTATAAAAAAATAATAAAAACATGATTTAAAAATATCTAAAATCTAACAATACACCCATTTATGTGTTGAACTAATGATAATGCCCTAGTCATGTCCATTTCTTGCCTACCTTTTAGGGACACTGGGTCCCACTCAGGGGGAAAGATTAGGTTTTCAGATTCTGTCTTTGATTGGGCACATTCAGATGATGTAATGATAAGACATATGGAGTGATCTTTCTGGTATAAAGAAAAAAATGTGTTCATATATGTATATAATGGACACATAGTCCATTTACAATTTAGTGCAACTGGGATTGGCAGATCTAATCATTAGAATGCCATCCATCTTTTACATGCCCAGTGAAAACAATGGGAAAATACTAGAAAGGAAAAAAAAATATTCTGTTTTAAGGAATTTTGATTTCCACTAATCACCAAGGACGTGCTGATGGGAAAATGGAGGGGAAGATATAAGAAACACCTCAGTTCACATAGGACACATTTCCCCTCCATTAATTTTATGCCTGCTTTCTTAAACTGTCTTAAGAAAGCTGCAGTTCTCCTGTTGCATATGGCCTATAGGAGGTGATGCGTAAAATATCTCAGACTTCAGGCTGAGATATCGGAGTGTAAAAACAGAATTCTAGACATTAAAGAATCACAACCTGGAGCCATGGATGGCAGGAAATACAAAATCAGAGACATTGTCTCTAGGATAAAGCTGACCTTTCCGCGAAAGATAAAATAAGAACAAGATGAAAAAATGTCAGTTGCTGGAAATAAATTTGGGGGAGAGAGAGAACATTCTTTTCTTGATTGTTGTCAGCTTCAATTTTTATGTAGCTTCGGGGCACACCCAGATTTCGTTAAGTTTGCTAAAGGTCAGGGACAGAGATACCAATATTCTATTTTATTATGAATTGAAGCCATGAGTTTGGAAACAAAAGCTTTTGGGAGATAAGAATGAAAATTCCAGCAACATAACCCCCGCCCCCACGCCCCCAGCATCATTCTGAATATAACAGACAGGGTTTAGAGGGCCTTTTTTATCCAAGTCTAGGAATGCCCATAATAAAAATATGCTTTTGTTTTATTAATCATGAAGAGAGGCAACCAATAGAAGTTATAGTTAGAATGGAACTGACGCTGCAAAGGTCTCCTAACTGCACCTAAGCTTTTAGCTTGTCTGGATTGGGCTCTTCACCTGGCTCACCTGTTCTGGAGGAAACTGGGAAGTCCACATATAACAATAGTTGAGGGAAAGTTAAGATGTGGTGAGTTTAGCTGCCTCAAACACAAGAGAAACCACCTTGATGGACTACAAAACCAAAAGAGGTCATGCACATTATAAGTGAGCAGGCTGAGAAACCAAATCATAGCAAATTAGTCTGCCTTGAATGGTATTCCCCTGGGCACTTGCCCAATGCCTCTGGTTGTTATGAGTCACTGACATTTCCTTTCAGAACTCATTTTTACAGTTGACCACTGCTCCTTTCCAGCCAGAAACATTCGGCATGGTTTTTGCTCTCCATGAAGCCTGCTTCTCTTTCAGGAAGATGCCACAAATGAATCAGCAAACCTCACTTTGATACAGAAGACTGAACTATAAAGAACGAAAGGAAGATCTCATTGGACTAACGCCAACTTTGCTATTAGGGAGGATAAAGTTGCTGCTAAAACTGATGTGGGAGTTAATTCTCAGCCTGATAAGACCAGCAGTTGCAAAAACAGTCAACAGCTGCATGTGTCCCTCCCCCCTCTTTAGCAAAAGAGGCTTCTTTCCATCATGTGTGTGTGAGAGAATTTGAGTGAGTGACTTTGTCTCTTTCAACAGTAAGGTGCTTGATGGAATTCTTTTGTCGTATCCTTAACCTTCCTTCTAATAAGTGTCACCAGTCAGAGCTCTTGGAGGTGTATTTCCTGCTAAGCTGTGAGGTATTCATGGGAGGCCAAGGGGTGAATGACAAAATGTGCAGATGCAAATATGCATGAATGGTTGGTTTGTATTGCCACATGGCAATGAATGCTTCCCCATTTTTGCCTCTTCCCAGTTTATACTGGATGCCTGTGGCTATGATGAGGAGAGAAAGTGGTATATAACAAATGGCAGGAAAGTCAGGAGATCAGAATGAAGATTTTCTGATCTCACCTCATCCCTTCTGTGCTTATCTTCCTTCCATTTCTTTCTGGAAAATTACCTTCAGAGAGAGGCCTTTGAAATAAGATGGCAAGAAAGATGGATGGAGCACTGGTGCTCTGGCTGCTGTCAAAAAGGACACAAGGAGTCAAGTGTGCAAGCCAGGTGGAGATAGGATTGGTTGGATATAAGAGGTTGAATAATATGAAGGCAAGGTGGCTTGATGCCAAAGGACAAATATACAGTGATAGATTCTGTCTGCTAATAGCAGATATGCATTGTACTTAAAGGCATGACAGAAAACAAAAATATTGGAAAAAAACCCTTCCTGAGATAGTGTCCAGCTGTTACCTTTGTTGTGCATCTTCAATATCTTTTCCCCTTAGGATTATTTTTAAGATAGATTATTTTTAAAGTGGACATCATTCCAACAGAGGGTACCTTCAGAGCAAGTTTGTCCATTCAGGGACTTGTCTTCTGTACAGGAGATATATTGCTACTCATGTGACCTCTTAGATTCACCATCATCAACAACAGAAAAAGATGTTATGCAGAAACACACAATTCAGCAGTCAACTAACAGATTCAGATCTTTGGACCTCAGAATATTGGACTTCAGTGAAATGAAACAGTCACAAATAAAGTCATTTAGAGGTTTTGAATTCATGTTTAAATATACTGCTGCTTTTTTTTTTAATCAACAGTGAATTGGTGTGATCTGAATTGAATAAGCTGGTCTGTGAGTCTTTGTTTCCATTACCCAAACCAAGGCAGGCATGTGCATTGAGTAAACTTGGTCACTGGCCCTTAATTCCCTGGGTGGAAGGAATGCTGGGCACCTGTGCTAAACAGAATGGGCTATTTGCGCAGGGTTTCATTCATTAGGGGAATGCAGGCAGCTGGCTGGAAAGAGGCTGGGTTGTTTTCTCATGCTTTCATTGATCAGGGAAAGTGCAAGCACCTGCAGTGCTTACACAGGCTGGGCAAGTTGCCCATTGCTCCCATGAGCAAGAGATATCTCTGGTTTGAACCCTAGGCCATCTGCATCCGTGTCCCCTTAAAGAAAGAAATGGAAAGAAGGTGGAAGGGAGCAAGGCTAAACTTAGAGTAGCAGGCAAAACGTGTGCACTGTTGGCTTCTCTGTCATTTCTTTGTCAGGCATGGATGCTTCTGCAGTTCTCAACTTAGGCAGCTGACTTGTGTTTCCTTGACAAGGTTCATCTCCTAGGATCCTATTGCATCCTGGAAATATACCCCAAGTATCATTCCAGAATGTTTTTCCTTAATCTGTAAAGCCAGAAATAGGGAGACATTGTTAGACAGAGCATATTTGGAAAGGAAGATTGTTTATAAAATATATATAAGTTGGTAAAAATAGCTTGAGTAAGTTTCAGTGTTTATATAGAAATATTCCAACCTGACTGCTAAAGCAGAAATAGCTGCTACACAAAATATAGAGCAAGTGAGAGAGCTCCCAGTACTTTTGCTGGCATCCCAAATTGTAATTCATGAAATTTGTCACTCTCAAAGGAATTGCTTCATTGAGCGGTGTTCAGTCTGGACTCTGGAGACTCTGGTTCAATTATCTTGAACATTGGGATAAAGCCCCAGTGAATCTCTGGAATATCCTCTGAAACCATATCGCCTGAACTGCTATAAAAACACTGGATGTGTTTTCATAATCCACAATTGTACTTATGTGTGGGCAGCCCTGATGGATGGAAGCCCTGCAAATTACATGTCTGCATCTAACATCAAGATCCGAGTATGAAAAGGTGGCTTTGAGATGTGATTTCATGACATACAATATGTTACATCATTCTTTCATCATCATGGTTTATGATGGATGTCTGAAGCACAAGATACACATTTTAAATTTCTATGGAAGTACCCCATTTTTCTGGGTTTGTCACAGTGAATCATGGGCTGACTTTACCCAACCCATTGAGGTGAACTATGCTTGGTTGATTTCTATCAGGTGTGTGTGTGTATATTGCGTATGTATGTATGTATGTATGTATGTATATATGTATGTATGTATGTTTATGTGTGTGTGTGTATGTATAAATGTACCCTGTTTCCCCAAAAATAAAACATCCCCTGATAATAAGCCCAATTGGGCTTTTGAGCGTGTGTGCTAAAATAAGCCTCCCCCTGAAAATAAGCCCTCCCCGAAAATATTTAAACACAGAGCTGGAAATCAGGTAAGACAGCAAGAGGATTCCCATCTTGCTCCATGTGCCCCATGGCGGTGTTCTGATTGGAGCCAAGCCCCCAACCAATCAGAATACACCTCCACTCAATCACAACACAGCCAAGCTCCCACCCAATCAGTTCACACCCCCACTGGCAGTTAAAAGGAAGAAACAGCTGCGATCACACATTGCTCCTAGAAGCACAAAGCCGAAAACACCAGCCTGAAGATGACGAATGAGACTTCGTCGAAACGTGGCTAAGACACTTCCAATTTTATGCAGGAGAAAACCCGAATAACCAAAGACCTACATACTAACACCCGCGAAAACCTCAGAAAACACACACACACACACACACACACACACATATATATATATATTTGTTTTCTCAGGTTTTCGCGGGTGTTTGTATGTAGGTCTTTGGTTATTCGGGTCTTCTCCCACGTAAAATTGGAAGTGTCTTCCAATTTTACGTGGGAGAAGACCCTAATAACCAAAGACCTACATACATACATACATACATACATACATATATATATATATATATATACACACACACACACACACACACACACACACACACATACAAGTCTTGGTGTATTCAGGTCTTTTCACATACACACACACATACATATATATACACACAATACACACACACATACATACATATGTATATATGTATGTTTAACACCATTCTGTTTCCCTTTTCAGGTGATCTTCCGTGCTTTAATGCCTACTAATAAGATTGAAGATCCATACAGTCCCGAAGCACAAGCTGTCTTGAAGCTCACCAATTTGCGGCTCCTTTTATTAAAGAGGCAAGAGTGTCCTTGCCAAGGCTCGGGAGGGCTGGAGAAACCGCACAGATTTGCCCATTATGCCATCTATGACCTAATTGTCCGTGGCAGTTGCTTCTGTAACGGCCATGCAGAAGAATGTCAGTTTGCCAATGGGCCAGGTGTTGGCAGCAATATGGTGAGTATCAATGCTACCCTTTCTTACATTAAGCAAGAAAAAAAACGAATGCTTCTGAATCACCAATGTCTTCATGGTAGCATTAATTTTATCCATGTAGCTAATGTTATGTAGATTTTATATATTTCAATGTAATTTTAATACAATTTTGGAGGCCAAAAGACTTTGCTCAATGGTATTTAATTAATGCTATTTGTGTGAGAGGACAGCTACTGTAGGAGCATGATCTTATATTCTACCTATCACGTTTGCCCGTTTGAATCTAAGTGGGCCAGTACAAAGGTTTATTCATTCCTATTATTCAGCACACAATGAATAGAATAGAATAGAATTCTTTATTGGTCAAGTTTGATTAGACACACAAGGAATTTGTCTCTGGTGCATAAGCTCTCAGTGTACATAAAAGCTATTAGTGATAAATCATAGTCATCATCAAAATAAATTCATCATAAAAATATATAAAAATTACAAAAATTACAAAAAAAACATGTAATGAATAATGTCCTGAGTATGGTAAGTCCTCCTTCCTTAAACTATTTTAATAGTTAAGTCTGCTACTGATTAATCACCATTTTTAATTTTAAGTTTAGTTTGACTTCTGAAAAATCCATATTTGCAAGAAATCTGATAATTCCTTGGAGTTTTTGCAGGGAGAGGGATAACAAGAACAAATTCATGATTACATACTTATGAGTCCTCATAAGAAATAAATAAAAATATATCTAAAATAGAATTACAGAATGGGAGCAAAACTGCAAAGCACAGTTTAATTTTGTGATTCATACGTAGACAAAACCATGTGCACATTTTTTCTTAGCTTTTATCTTTCCCAGTGGAATAAATTGAGATTTAATACAAAGAGACTGGCACATGTTGACAGGATCTGGAAAATGCTAATTATAAAATAGAAGGGAAAACAGTGGTCCTTATAGGAACTCTCTTGACCCCCACACATTCTTTGTGTTCAGTTTCTATTCCCAAGATCATAAAATCTAAATCCATTTTATACATATACATACATATCCATTTTATATATATTCCAAGGGAGTAAACTTTACTATTCATGAATGTTTTGAAGGTATAGACCAGTACTCGGAAACCTCTGAGCCAATTTTCAAGTGACCCCACTGTTAGGGTGTGTGTAAAAAGTATTTGTTGCTTGTGCAACGAGCAGAGCAGAAACACACAGGGAAGGAGATAAACGTGCGGCTCGTGTGAGAAAAAATAGTTTATCTACAAGTAACAAGCAGTCTCGGTGTAAGTAAAACAGTCCAAGGTCATAAACAGTAATATCAGTCCAGTAAGTATCTTCCCTTACCAAAGCAAACAGACTTTAGTAACTCTTGGTATACAGTACCATATAATAGACTCAGTAAGCAACAGGATACAAACAGGTATCACTCAGGAAGAACCAGGAAGAAGCAGGAAGATCCAGAAGGGACGAACGCTTCTCTGTGCTGCTCATTTATGCACTGCAGCCTAATTACAGGGTTCAGCAAACCCTGATTACGTGGCTCAGTTGTTTCTTAAAGAAACAGATATATTGCCTGACCAACAAGTTAGGAGTAAGCTGCAAGCTGAACTATTTTTTCCCTAAATTTTATTATTATGATTGCAGACATTCAATAGCATGATTTCCAGTCAACAGGGTACAGAAAAGATATGAGAACACTAGTGTACACACTAACATTGGCTTAGCATCCTTTGAAATAGAAGGACATTCTTCCCGGCGTTGGAAAAATATAGTTCTAGCACATGCATGATAGGATCCCATACATTTTGTATTATCACAGAAACTGAAAGATATATGGATCTCTTCTACTCTAAACAGTGCAGTCATTACACAGTTGAAGACTATACTACCATAATTTTACCCACAAGCTTCTGTTTAAGAATCTCCATAAAAGTCCATCATCATCCTAAAATATTTTTGAATATATTTTTGAATATATTTATATTTTTTTATTGATTGAACATATTTTTCCTGATGGCCAGTGCTTTTTTGTGTGTGTCTTTGAGTCAGTTTTTAAAAATGATTTGCCATTGCTAACCACTTCTTAGGGCTTAAAATCACCCAATTGGCTTGGTGTTTAAGGCATTGAAACTTAGTTTCTAGCATAATACCTTAAATTCAACAACAAACTAGGTTTTCAACTTAGATCTAATTCTTTATATTTTAAGCCCATTACTTCTTCTCAGTTTTGCTCAAACAACACTGAAAAATTGTGTTCTATCTTTTAGATAACAGTCCTTCAGATATTTAAAAATAGTACTGTGTTTTTTCCTAATTCTCTACTTATCCAACCTAAAGAAGAAAAGATAGATTGACTACTGTATATTTATTTAGCCTTGTATGCCAATTTCAACAAATTGACTTGACATACAACACCTCCAACTATTCTCCGTATTTTTCTTTTTCTTCTAGGATTTTTTTTTATCTTAGTTGTCTTCCTCCAGATACACTGCACTTGGTCAGTGCACTTCCTAAAATGTGCTGACAAGATCTAGACACAATATTCTATATCTGGGTTGACCAATGCAGAACAGAGAGAAATTATGACAAATATTGATTTTGATATTATAATTCTCCCTAAAAACTCCTTTAACTGATTTCCTTCTTTTACAACAGATGTATTGATTTTACAAGGAAATAAAGAAATAAAAAAGGAGGCAAAACAAATTTACATTCATTAAAATAGCTAAAAGTTTCAAAATAATGACTGACCCATGGACCTGCCTGCAGAGGTGGGTTTCAGCAGGTCCTGACCAGTTCTGGAGAACCGGTAGCGTAAATTTTGAGTAGTTCGGAGAACCGGTAGTAAAAATTCTGAGTGGCCCTGCCCCCATCTATTCTCTACCTCCCAAGTCCCAGCTGATTGGGAGGAAATGGGGATTTTGCAGTAACCTTCCCCTGGAGTGGGGTTGGAATGGAGATTTTACAGTATCCTTCCCCTGCCACGCAACCAAGCCATGCCCACCAAGCCATGCCATGCCCACCAAGCCACGCTCACAGAACCGATAGTAAAAAAATTTGAAACCCACCACTACCTGCCTGCCACTTTGTGGTGGGGAGGGTGGGTTTCCTGCTTAAGCAGAGGGTTGAACTAGAAGACCTCCAAGATCCCTTTCAATTATTCTATTCTATTCTATTCTATTCTATTCTATTCTATTCTATTCTATTCTATTCTATTCTACTCTACTCTACTCTACTCTACTCTACTCTACTCTACTCTACTCTACTCTATTCTCAAAGGAAGTCATGAACTGTGATGAAAACCTCACCCCCCATTCCCCATTGAAACATCTGCAAGAAAGCAACCAAGCTCAGAAGGCACCAAAGATCCCTCCAGACCAGTGTGTCTACAGTTGACACCTTTCTTATACAAAGTACACTGCTAGTACAACATTAATACAGTACAGCAAATCCTGGAGCAATGAAAATCAGTGAAAAAAAATACTGATCCTTTAACACAGATTCCAACACCATGAGAAGAAAGCAAAGTTGCATTAAGTTTTTCAGCAAGGCTCAATGCTAGTTTAACTGTCAGGAAATCCTTTGTAAGGGTTTTCTCTGAGGCAGGTCCTTGTTTCTTCCAATTGCTTGAGAGAGTTGCATGTGTGGTTTGGGGGCATGACCGAATTTGGAATTCTTCTGTGTAAGAGAAGTTTCTCATGTAGAGAGGATGGAAAAGAAAAAGGCTTGTGAAAGTGGAGAACTTCCATTTTAGAGAGCAGTTTGTGACAGAGTTTTCATTCCAATGACAAATCTAAATGGATTTGGCTGTTTTTGTCTTAAAATTCAGTAATCTTATTCTGGAACAATGTCTTCTATTTAGAAAAAAAAAATAAGGACATTCAAGGATTATTATTATTATTTGGTCTTTACTTTCAGAAACAACTGTTTTGTGTGATTCCACTATAAGAAGGTTCCTGATGAGTATATTGAATATTTGGCTACATAAAACCAAAGATGCAAAAAGTCTTTGAATCATTGCATAGGGGTGGGGGTGGGGAATTGAATGAAATTGCCCTCTATGAAAAAGTTTCCATATTGGGGATGTTTGTGGAGTCCAGATTCAGGACTAAAAACAGAATTTGACTCTTTCAATTCTAAACAAGCAACACCAGTCAACTACTGAACGCAGCCAATATCTTTGTTTGGTTATTTGGCTCGCTAAAGAAATACAAAAGCCAAAGCAGTTTGAAATGCTCTAATCTTGGCAGAGCTTGACATTAAAAAGTCAAAGGCTCTTTTCATAAACTAATTTCACATCTCTCTAAGATTTTTGTCATTTTGATTTGCTTCCCTCTGAAAGGAAATTCCTGACTTCCCTTTCATTGATAGCTTGACAGACTCAACAACTGCTCTCAGTTCATGAAATTGTTAACTGAAATTCTAGGCTACCATATCTTAATCATTGGTTAAAAAAATAATAAATTACTGTAAAATCATAGTATCCCAGCAACAAAGGATGTTGTTACACTCCACCTAGGACAAATATGGATCCACTTAAGAAACAGCACAAGAAGAAAATAAACTGCTAAATATTCTTGTGGTCTCATCAGATGAATAATACATTAAATTAATACAGCTGGTAGAAGAATAAACAAACTGCCCATCACAAGAGAATAAAACATAATACGCCCCACACTATTGGCATAGGGAGTGTAAACCATCACTAGATTACTTTTTTTGAATTTTATTTATTTTCCACTGCCTGTTGTGCCATTAAATGACTTCATCTAGCAGCAGAAAATTAAATTGTTTTGTTTAACCAAAATTCATAAGTTACTCATTTCTCAGACTTCAATGGAAAGAAGAATGCATCCTGGAATGTGTACTGACACATTAACAAGAGTTTTATTCTTCTGAGAATAAACTTGATGGACTGTTCCTCCTTTTCACATTAGATGTTTGTTTTATGACCGTGGAAAAGTACATTCCATTTTGAGTAATTTAATTTAGGTTGCTTCCTCTCCTCCTCCTCCTTTATTATCAAGTCTCATCTGCAAACATTAAACATGGTAAATTAATGTTTTAGTAACTTATTTGATTTTGTGGGTGATGCTGTGGCTTTACAGATGACATGATGATGCCACAGGCACGTAAACACAATCTTGGAAGCAATCACAACCAACAGGACTGAATTAGCAGTGAAAGCAAATGAGATTCAGAAAACTGATAGACAAGATGACAAAGCAGTAGCTGTGGGAATAAAATAAAATCAAAGAACAAAGTTATACTGCCATGGTGTGCATCTGTTAATGGATTGTATCAATTAGGAACTGAGGGAGAACAAAGTTGTACAGGACCAATCAAGCTGTAATTTAGCTGCTTGATAGATACGCTAATTGTTCCCAGTCAATATTCATCCATTGTGAGACCTTAAGATTTAAGTACCCAAACTTCCTTCAATTCTAGTAATCATTGACATTGATTAAAATGTCAATGCAACAATGCAACATTTTTTTGTGAAACAGTAGCCATCATTGCCATTCTGGAAGCTTTTTCTTTCTACAACAAATTTCTGACATCTGTATATAACACTTTCCACTTATCAAATTTATTGTCTTTTATTTGTTGTTCCTCCCTTAGGTTTACACTTGCTGAGTGTTCAATCCTTTCCTCTAGACCAGGATTCTATGGGAATCTTGTTCCTACCACTTTCTTTTTAATCTCATTGCTGATATGTATAGCCATGTATCTTTGAGCCACCGTTCCTTTCTGCATTTTTCTGTTATTCTTGTTTATTGATGTACTTGCAAACTTTCTGCTCTGGTGCACTTTCAAAGGCAACTAACAAATGTTTTGCTTCCTTTTTTTTAAAAAAAAGTTAAAAGTTAAAAATATAGAGTTCGGTAATAGTAATAATAGCAATAATAAAATCAGTGCTAAAATCAGATAACTATTTATAGATTGGTAGGAGAAATGTGGGCTTTACTGATTTTCTAAACAACAAGAAAATGAGACCTAAACACAGTTTTTCATGAGATCACATCACATAGGCTGAGCAGAGAGCAGGAGAAGACCCTCTTTGGACTGCCAGAAGATAAGTCTTGGAGTGCAGGGTCATCCAAGGATTTGCCTGGGATGAGCGTGATAAAATGTACATCATGATAATCATGTTAAAAAAACCCCACAAGGTTAAGGGATAAGTATGTGAGGGTGGTGTTTCTCTCATGACATCACCACGAGCATATTTTGATTTGAACCATGTGAGTTTGCTCTGGGTATCTTGAGAAAGGAACCTTTAAGAAGGAATCTCTTGTTGTTAACAAGAAAGGATTGTTGATTTTGTATTCAGATTTTAATGAAGGCACTAATGGCTTGTGGGAATAATAGTTTCCTCAAAATGTTGTATCGCAGTTTGAGCACCAGGAAAATATATCCATAGGATAGATATCTGAACCTTATAGTAATAAGTAAGAATCGAGACTTGATTTATGCATTTGCTAAGTTGGGTTCTCAGTGCAGGATCTCCCAATGGAGCCTGGCAACTAGGGACAGCACAAAAAGGAAAGGGATTCATATCCTAAGTCCTAAACAACACTATCACATTTCATGTAATCAGTTCTTATTACAAAACTGTACTGTTTTCTCACTATTTCTCACTTTGTTTTGTTGGCATCAAAGAGAAATGAGAAAAGGAAGTCAAACAAAGATATTTCATATCATTTAATTCCATTCCATTTCTTACTACATTTAATATGCTGCACTAATCATAAATTGATTCCCAAGCAGGGCATCATTTATTAAGCCAAGAAGTTTAATGCCTCTTTTAAAATATTTAAACAATCTGCAAGAATGCTAGTTTGTAATAGCGATGCTCTGGGGAAATGGTCTTTCTTGTGATAGATGAAATAATCCTCCGTTGTGCTTTGGGATCAGGTTTCAGACTTGTGGATCCTCTTGGACTCTATTTTATCCTGTCCAGGAGCACAATTTATCAACAGTCTTCAGGAAGACAGTTTATCAGCTCCATCTGTTGCATCAGTCTTCCCTAGTCTGAATTCTGCCAGTCGTTTCATGCTGTTATATAGCATTCAGGACAAAGTCCTGTGATCTCTTTTACCTTGAAGCTTGCTCAGCAGGCTTTCCTACAAGAGGCACAGAAGGCTCCCTGGCTGCATTTGGGAAGTCGGACCAGAACAATCCTACTTCCCATGAGCTTCTGAGCCCAATTGGTGCCAGGTTTTAACTTTGTAACTTTTTCAGAAAATGGGGAATGGAAACAGTGGGAGCATAAGCGATCTCATGCGTCTATAAAGCAACACAGAAATCTGGATCATGTAGGATAAAGTCTGCTATTATAGTAACAGATTAATTCACAGAGTTGGAAGGGACCTTGTAGTCCAACCCCACCTAGTACAACCCCATGCCCAAGCAGGAGACACTACACCATTTCTGACAGATGGCAGTCCAATCTCTTCTTGAAAGCTTCCAATGAAGCTATTATCTGGTTTACACCTTATGGTAACTTTTTCCTAGAACATTTGTCTTTTCCTAAGTACTTCTGCACTATAGTACTTCTACTTTCCTACTGTATGCTGGAGAGATCACACAGTAAGTAAGATTACATATTGTGGGTTAGTAGCAGCTGTGGCAGCAGTAGCAGGAGCTATAGCACTATTAATATTCAATCTTTTAGGATTTTATTTTCAGAAGAATGATCTTAGTCACAAAGCTGCTTAACCTACAAAGACATAGAAAAGTTATTTGCTGTAGCCTGGAGGAACTGCGCAGATCAGTTTTTGCTAGGGAGAATTTGTTCATGAGGAGACGACTTTGTGTTGAAAGAAAAATTAGCGTGAAATATCCCAGTGAAGTTTTGATTGTCTGGAAAAGCTACTTCAGACGGCAGAAATTAGGCTACAGATGTGCTAGTTGGGGAGAGGAAGCACGTCTTCCCTATTTGCTGTTCTTCCCGTCTAACCCATCTTTGTCTGTAAAATGTTTTTCATCCCGCAGGAAGTTAGATTTATGTTTAACTTTATACATGTGCAGTGCATTTGGAATTCCACACTGGAGTGGGGTGGGGAGAGAAGCAGCAGCTGGAAAGTGTTCTCAATAGGAGCCTGTAAATCTCATGCTAGATTTGGGGTAACACCTGGTGGTGTTCCTAATTGCCAAAGCAGGCATCTCATCTGAGCGCTCCCTCAGTTGCTTTGGACTTCGACTCCCTCAGCCTTTTGCTATTGAGTCAAT
The DNA here is from genome assembly GCA_022577455.1 of Arizona elegans. Lineage (NCBI taxonomy): Eukaryota > Metazoa > Chordata > Lepidosauria > Squamata > Colubridae > Arizona > Arizona elegans. Next base: position 119,547,833 of record JAKOOJ010000003.1, read on the forward strand.
GCGAGCTGAAATTCAAAATAACCTGAGACTCTCAGTTGCCTACCTTAGTATAAGATGTGAATAAATCCAGAATAGATTGAGGTTAGATCTGCAACTATTAATAGATCGGTGCTGTGATAGAGATGAATTTATAATGTGGTATGTTAGGCTACAAAAGGTCATAAATTAGTAATCCAGCTGCAGACCAAAGCTAACATCTGTATCCTATTTGGACTGTGATACTTCATATTTTTGGAAGCTATAATGCTAGAACCCTTAAGGCATTATTTCAAATATAAAGAAGGCAATGTGATGAGGAAAATTATTCATTCCTGGACCACACAAAATAGAAAGAACTATTTCAGCACTTTGGTGTATCATTGGAAGTGTCCCAGCCTTGCAAAAGGAACCCAATAGATGCAGAGATCTTTGTAGGGAGCAGCAGAAAGTCCCTGCATCACATTTCCCCCAAGCACAGAAACCTCATGATGACTCTGGTAAAAAGTCTGAGGACCTGCCAGTCGGGATTTTCAGTTAAAGAAAAAGGCAGGCTGAAGAATAAAGAAATAGACACATATCATATAGATGTATATGTTTCAAGAGAAAAAACTAAGGCACACACTTTATTAAGTTTCATAACTGCTGGGGTATATTTGTGTGTGTATTTTGTATTGTTGAAAGCTACAGAAATCAACTCACAAAATTAGACTTCTATTTTTTAATAAAGTCCAGGGAAATCTGTTTGTTATGTATCGATACTTTTAAGCGGGAGTTTCAAACCTGCATACGTTTTCTGATTGGCTGACAGTCCCTCCTGGATTGTATATAAGGAGGACTGCAGCCCCTGAGTTTTTGCTGAAGTCTCACTGTATATTAAAGAGCTGTTGTCACTTGCTTGCTTGTGCCTCTCGTTATTCCCGGACCACTTCATTGGCGACGAAGGTGGGATAGAGGCTACAAGAAGCCAACCAGTGAGACCACGAGCTTCAGCTAGTCGACGAGGCGAACCACAGGAGGCATACCAAACATGTCTGCCTACGTTCCGCCCAAGCCTTTCGATCCGACCCGCGAAAAATGGGTCTCGTACCTAACGAGGTTTGAATGCTCGCTTGAAGCCAGCGACATGCAGGGCCTCTCGGCTAATCGAAAGAGAGCCCTATTTCTAAGTCACTGCGGACCGGACGTGTTCGAGATGGCCGAGTCACTGTGTGAGCCAACGCCGGTTCAAACAGTCTCCTGGGACACCCTGATGGCAACTCTCCGGGCTCACTACGCTCCCGTCCCCTCCAAGTTCGTGCAGCGATACCAACTGAGGCAGCGCGTTCAACAAGAGGGAGAGCCGGTCAGCGCGTACATGGCCAGCCTGAGAAAAGCCGCAACCCATTGCGACTACAGAGATTTGGACGATGCGTTGCTTGAGCAACTGATCTGTGGTGTTCGGGACATTAGGCTGCAACAGCGTCTGCTCGCCAAGCCTGATTTGACGCTTGCCGGAGCCCTAGACGAGGCTAGGGCTCATGAAGCCTCCACAAAGGCCGCTGAAACGCTGCAGCGTCCGCTGACCAGCAAAGACAGCCCCAAGTCTGCCCCGGTGCACAGAGAAGACGCCGGATCCAGCTCGGAGTCCGAATCGGATGAGGACGTCTTCCGAACGGAGCACCAGAGAAAAGACACTGGCAGCCCCCGGCGAAGCTGTCCCAGCTGTGGCGGGCACCATGATAGACTGTCCTGCAAATACAGAGAGGCTATTTGCAGGCGCTGCGAGAAAAAAGGGCACTTGGCGCGAGTCTGCAGAGCCATTCTGCCCAGAAGACACAAACCACGTGAGCGCCGCAGCCAACCGGAATCAGCGCGCCAGAAGCAGCCAATGAGAGAAGGCGACGCGAAAAAACGGCGCGAATTTGAACCGCGAGATGGCCGCAGCATACACATCGACCAGGCCAGCATGGCGATCGAAGACAAGGTCAGCACGGTGGTTGAGATCAATGGAAAGCCGTGCTCGATGGAGATCGACACCGGATCAGCTCTCTCCATAATGTCGTGGACGACCCTAAAGACCCTCCTGCCGTCGTTCCGGAAGGATCAACTCTCCAAACAGAGACTACGCATCCTAGACTACCAGGGGAACCGAGTCCCCCTCGAAGGCGTGGGCACGTTCCGGGTCACCTACGGAGACTACGAAAGAGACCTGCCGCTGACCATCGTCACGAAGCAGCTTCCTAGCCTCCTGGGCATGGGGTGGTTCCGAGCCCTTGGCATGGGTTTCACCGGCGTCCACCTGATGTCCAGATCAACCCTGAAAGACAGCCTCCTGTCCGAGTTCCAGGACGTCTTCGGGGACACGTTGGGCAAGTATGTGGGGACCCCTATTTCACTAAACTTAGACCCCAACGTAGCCCAAGTAAGACTGAAGGCCAGACGAGTACCGTTTGCATTGAAACCGAAGATCGATGCGGAATTAGACAAGCTGATTAAGCAAGGGGTGTTGGTTCCCGTTGACCATGCTAAGTGGGAGACCCCCATAGTGACCCCAGTTAAATCCGACGGCTCAATAAGAATTTGCGCCGACTACAAATGCACGATCAACAAGGCTTTGCAGCCGAGCGCCTATCCGGTGCCGATCGTGCACCATCTACTACACTCCCTGGGGCCCGGAAAATTTTTTGCCAAATTAGACCTGGCCCAAGCCTACCAACAGTTACCAGTCGACGACGCCACGGCAGAGGCACAAACGATCGTAACTCATAGGGGTGCATTTAAATGCACCAGGCTCCAGTTTGGGGTGAGCGTCGCACCCGGCTTATTTCAAAGCACCATGGAGCGCCTATTGCAAGGACTCCCGGGAGTGGTGCTCTATTTCGATGACGTCTTAGTCAGCGCTCAGGACGAACACCAGCTGGGGGACAGGGTACGGAACGTCCTGTCTAGGTTCAGAGAAGCGGGACTAAGACTCAAAAGGAACAAGTGTAGGATAGCTGTTCCCTCTGTGGAATTCTTGGGGTACAGGGTGGACGGCACAGGCATCCACCCTACCGAGAGCAAGGTGAGAGCCATTAAGAGCGCACCAGCCCCCAAATCCAAAGCAGAGCTCCAAGCCTTCCTTGGACTGCTCAATTTTTACTCCATGTTCCTAAAAGATAAAGCCACGGTTGCAGATCCCCTTCACAAGCTTTTGGGGAAGAACGTACCATGGGTCTGGGGGAAACCGCAAGCAGCCGCTTTTGAGGCAGTGAAAAGACTCCTATCCGAGGACAGCTTCCTGATACAGTACAATGCAGAGCTGCCGCTCGTCTTAGTCTGTGACGCCTCCCCCGTAGGAGTTGGTGCCGTCCTAGGCCATAGACTGCCGAACGGCCTAGAGGCGCCCATTGCTTTCTATTCCCGTACTCTGTCCAGCACAGAACGAAACTATAGCCAATTGGACAGAGAGGCTCTGGCTGCGATTGCGGGGGTTAAGAAGTTCCACGAATACCTCTATGGCCGTAAATTCGAACTTGTGACTGACCATAGACCGTTGCTAGGACTGCTAGCAGGCGACAGGCCAACCCCCGCTGCCCTCTCCCCCAGTTTGACTAGATGGGCGATTTTTTTGTCGGCCTACTTGTACCAGCTCGTCCATCGACCTGGGCGGACCCTGGGTCACGCGGATGCCCTTAGCCGTTGCCCCCTTCCCGACCTGCTGGACAACCCAACGCCGGAAGCTTCCGTCCTTTTGTTGGACACATTAACTTTGGGCCCCATCTCCTCCGGCGAGGTGGCGAAAGCATCAAATAGAGACTCAGTTATCCGGACTGTTATGGGTTGGGTTCTGAAAGGGTGGCCGGACAAGGTGGTCGGGGAGGAGTACCAAGGGTTTGCCAACAAACGAAATGAACTGTTTATGCAAGGGGGGTGCTTGCTATGGGGTGACAGAGTGGTAATTCCAACGAAACTACGGAATAGGGTTTTGGAGTTACTGCACGAAGGGCACCCAGGCATTGTTAGGATGAAGTGTTTAGCCCGCAGCTATGTTTGGTGGCCCAACATGGACCAGGTCATTTCCGAGTGGGTGGGGAAGTGCAGACCCTGCTAGGAGTCTCGCCCCGATCCCCCAGTAGCGCCCATCCGAGAGTGGGAGAAACCAAAAGGCCCATGGAGGAGGATCCACATTGATTTTGCCGGCCCGTTCCATGGTCAAACATTTTTAATAGTTGTGGATGCCTACTCAAAATGGCTCGAAATTATATTAATGCCATCTACAATGGCCGAAGCCGTTATCAAGGTCCTAAGGAAGTTGTTTGTTACCCACGGCCTGCCGGATACCTTGGTATCGGACAACGGGCCTCAATTTACAGCAACCCTTTTTGAAAGTTACTTGGCCAGCCTGGGAATCCGCCATGCCCTTTCAGCTCCATTCCACCCGGCTTCCAACGGATTGGCTGAACGTTTTGTCAGGACAGCCAAGGAAGCACTGTCCAGATTAGACAATGGGGACTGGCAGGCCAGGATAGATCAATTCCTAGCGGTTCAGCATGCATCACCATGCACAGCAACAGGGAGAAGCCCAGCAGAGCTCCTCATGGGGAGGAAACTCCAGTGCGTGTTAGACAGGCTTCACCCTAACTACTCGCACGAAAACTTTAAGGGAGAGACCTGTGGTCTAAGGCAGTTTCAGGTCGGGTCCCCGGTGTTCGCTCGCAAGTATGCCAGCGGTCCTCTATGGGTTGCAGGAACCATAGTGGGAATAACAGGCCCAAAATCGTACACGGTGGACGTTGGGGTAGATAGACTCTGGAAGCGCCACATAGACCAACTTAGGAAAAGGGTGGTAGGCGAGGCGAACATTAACTTAGACATCTCCGAGCCTAACTCTGACCACTTCTCCAAAACAGCTAACTCAAGCCCGGGGTCGCGAGAATACTTAGCTGACAAGCCCTGGTTCCAGCGCCGCCCCAGCGAGTCGCCACTCCCAGCCGGGGATAACCCCGCCCTGGACAAAATCCAGGAGGTTCCATTGGCAGAGCCGGGAGAGACAAAGAGTCCCTCCGACCAGCTCGACGCCCCACCAGACTCTGAACTGCGCAGGTCAACTAGGGCGAGAACTCGTCCTAAGCACCTGCGAGATTTTGTCTGTACATATGTTAATTTTTGAGTATTAGTGCCTTCTGGGAAGGGAGGGGTGTTATGTATTGATACTTTTAAGCGGGAGTTTCAAACCTGCATACGTTTCTGATTGGCTGACAGTCCCTCCTGGATTGTATATAAGGAGGACTGCAGCCCCTGAGTTTTTGCTGAAGTCTCACTGTATATTAAAGAGCTGTTGTCACTTGCTTGCTTGTGCCTCTCGTTATTCCCGGACCACTTCACTGTTGTTATCCAAATATTGGTGAATTATAGCTTCCAATAGAATCTAGCTAGAAAGGCCAGTAGTAAGGAATGCTAGTAGTTGTAGTTTAGCAACATACTTATAGAATGAATTCGTCACTACTTATAGAATATTCAGATTTTGACATCTTTGTCATCTTTTGTTCTTTATTTTTGTTTCTTATTGCATATTTTTTTTCTTTAATGGTTTTCCTTGTGAATGTTCAGGTTTGTTGGGAGTTGGGCAGAATAACATTTTAATATGATTTATTCAATTTCAGTTTCTTTTCTACTTAACTTTAGGAACATATGGATTAAAATAAATTTCTTAGAAGGAAAGCTTACAGACATTTAAAAGGAGATTGATTTGATTTTTAATTGTTTATCCACTTGTTCAATTAATTTTATTTTAATTGTGGTAGGTATGTCAAATCTGAGCTGCAAAATTCAAGACATTAGATGGCAGCAAAATTAGAAAGCTACTAGCTACAGTTGTGATATCTAATCTGCAAAAATCCATGCAAGCACTGGATGACAGCAAAAAGAATTAGAAGTCTTTTAATAACCATTCCTATGGGGAAAATATAATGCCAGCTGAGCCTTTTGATTAGAAATATATATAAAAGTGCTAAAGATTAGTATTCAGTAACTCCTCAAAGCGACGCTACATTTTCCCAAAATAATATTTTGCTATTAAGTACATGCTACTGGGTTCCTTTTTAAAGGAACCATCAACTTGATCAATTGCAAACAAGAATTGTTCTAAAGTATGTTCCTTCCCTTTTTGTCCAATGACAATTAATGGTTGGTTCTGTCTATCATTTGTCAAATTTAATTCAAACATTATGTTCTGCCAATGTCTGAATGAATAGCCTCTTTTCTTCACAGCTGGTAAATGTCAAAAGTAAGCAGAAAAATTCACCTAATGTATTCTCTAGACTGATATAGTACCTGTGATGAAAAGATACAAAGGCGGGGGAGGTTTGGGATTAATTCATGCCCTGTTTTCATTTAAGGAAAATGTAAATAAATTGCCTGCTGTCCTTTCTGAAAATAATGCCAGAAAACGGCATGGCTTAGCTTCTTCTCTGTTCAAGCAATTTCAGGAAGTTGTATGATTTAGGTTCACAGGAGTCAGTTGCAGGGGTGAAATCCAGCAGGTTCTGACAGGTTCTGGAGAACCGGTAGCGGAAATTTTGAGTAGTTCGAAGAACTGGCAAATACCACCTCTGGCTGGTCCCAGAGTGGGGTGGGAATGGAGATTTTGCAGTATCCTTCCCCAGGAGTGGGGAGGGAATGGAGATTTTGCAGTATCCTTCCCCTGCCATGCCCACCAAGTCACACCCACAGAACCAGTAGTAAAAAAAAATTGAATTTCACTACTGGTCACTTGCCATTTGAAGGGGATGGAAAACAGACATACATGGTTAAGGTCAAATGGGTATGTACCGGTATTTACATACGAAAAAAGCAACACTGCATTGTCACATATACATTCTGAGAGCTTGTGTTATAGCATTCCAACACTACTTTCATGTTTTTGCAAAAGCATCAGATCCTGTGGACACTTTTGCCTCAGAATAACTGGCAATGTATAGAGAAACTTTTCTTAACATACCTCGATAATCTCATATCCAAGCATTTTTAATTATCAGACCTTCATAGTTTCATTAATATAAGTTATTATAGTGCCTAAGTTCCTATCCATGAAAACCTTGGGTTTTTTCATTCACATTCTTCATTCTTAGGACGCCTTAAACTTTCTCTAGAACCATGATGGTGAACCTATGGCACGTGTGCCAGAGATGCTACACAGCACCCTCTCTGATGGCACATGAACCATCATCCGGGTTCAGCTCTGCTGTGTGTGCGTGCGTGCCTCCCACCAGCCAGCTGGTCTTCGGGTCTCTGCCGCACATGTGGGGGGAGTATAGGTGTGGGTGGGTGAGTGGGTGCATGCATGTGTGGGGGCCACACGCACATGCATGGGGGCATGAGCGTGGGGGCATGCATTGCATTTTGGGGATTTGGGTGCACTCTCTCCCGCACTTTGGGCACTTGGTCCGGAAAAGGTTAGTTCTCACTGCTCTAGAACTTCTTTTGATGGGGATTTAAAACGTTTGTGGAAGTTGGTGCATGCTTCCATGGCTGCTCACTTCCTGATTGAAAAAGTCTCAGGGAGATTTGTGTACATTTAAAATTGAAGGTTAGTTGCTGAACGAAGAGATGAAGGTAAAGCATGCAAAAGAATAGGTAAAGGTAAAGGTTCCCCTCGCACATATGTGCTAGTCATTCCCGACTCTAGGAGGCAGTGCTTATCTCTGTTTCAAAGCCGAAGAGCCAGCGCTGTCCGAAGACGTCTCCATGGTCATGTGACCAGCATGACTAAATGCCAAAGGAGCATGGAACGCTGTTACCTTCCCACCAAAGGTGGTCCCTATTTTTCTACTTGTATTTTTTACGTGCTTTCAAACTGCTAGGTTGGCAGAAGCTAGGACAAGTAATGGGAGCTCATCCCATTATGCGGCACTAGGGATTCGAACCGCTGAACTGCCAACCTTTCGATCGACAAGCTCAGCATCTTAGCCACTGAGCCACTGTGACCCGCAATGCAAAAGAATAAAGCAATGTTAATGAATGATTGAACAAGGGACTAAGACAAGGATGTGTGATGTCCCCTAGCTCTTTAAAGTGTTCATGTATAAACGTATCAGGAGTGCTTTGTATGTGGCTGTTGTATGTGCTGTTGTGTGGAATGATTGTGAGAATTGGAGAAATACAAATTGAATAAGATAGCAACGGGTTACTTAAGTGCGTCTTGTAAAAGGGCCAAGAATGAGTGTCTCTTGAATGAATGTGCTTCGAATACAAAAGTGACTGATCTGTAGAACAAAAAAACATTAAAGTTTAAAAGAATGAATGAGGAAGTAAAAGAATGAATGAGGAACTGATTGCAGAACAAACATGAAGGAGGACTGAATTAGTTGGAAGGAAAGGAGAGATCAAGGAAGTTAAGGCTGAAATCTTCAAAACAGAAATTTGAGCTAACAAAAATAGTGAATGCATGTAGTAAAACAGAGCAAGGATAGAAAGGTTTGCAAGGATAGAAAGGTAAGGAGAGAGATATAATGAGTGGCATTGTTATAAACTTATAAAACATTTGATGACTATCTCCTTGTAATTGTGAAACTTTCAAGTAGAAGACACTATCATGCTTATAAACCAATGTTTCTGAGGACAGATGACTCCTGCCTCAAAATTTTAGGAAATGTAGTCCATTGGCTTTTTGACATTTGTGTTCTGACAGGGCTCTAGGTGGCAAATACCACCTCTGGCTGGCCCCAGAGTGGGGTGGGAATGCAGATTTTGCAATATCCTTCCCCCAGAAGTGGGGAGGGAATGGGGATTTTGTAGTATCCTTCCCCTGGAGTGGGGTGGGAATGGAGATTGTGCAGTATCTTTCCCTGCCCCGCCCACCAAGCCACACCACACCACGCCCACCAAGCCACGCCCACAGAACCGGTAGTAAAAAAAATTGGATTTCACCACTGGTTGAATCCCATCACTGGTCATAGACCAGATGTAGGTACAATTTAGTAGCAATATTATAGGAGGGAAAGGGACTGGGATAAAGATAGCAGACCAATTTACATGAAAGACAAGAGAAAGAAGAGGAAAAGTAGAAATAGCAGAGAAGAACTGGAGTGCCAGATCATATTTAAAGACAGTGAGAACAACAAGAAATACTTCAATGTAAGTACAAAGCTATATTGCTGTACAGCAGTCTAGTAGAGTATTAAAATATAAAGGGAGAAGCCTCGGGTTTAATTCATCCCTTGTTTTTACTTAAGTAAATATATTGCCTGTTGTCCTTTTCTGAAAATAATGCCAGAAAAAGGTATGTTTTAGCTTCTTCTCTGTTCAATATATTAAAACATTTAGAAGTGGTGATACAATGCAGAAGTATAAATTAAAATAATAATGTTATACCTGGAATTGACAGTGAACATAAATGACAATGTTCATTTAATTATTAATTATAATAATTAATGCTGCCAATAGCCTCCCACCGACCGGTTCGCTCACACAGAGAGGGCCTCCTCAGGGTGCCGTCGGCTAGACAGTGCCGGCTGGTGACCCCCAGGGGGAGAGCCTTCTCTGTGGCAGCACCCGCCCTCTGGAATGACCTACCCCATGAGATACGCACGATATCAGACCTCCGGGCTTTTCGTCGGGCCCTGAAAACACACCTTTTCCATTTAGCCGGGCTGGCTTGATTCCATCCTCTCAGTTTTAATTGAATTCGGTTTTAATTGGGTTGTTTTTAAATCTTGGGCCGAAATTATTTAATTGTTTTTAAAATTGTTTTTAAATTTTATATGCAATGTTTTATCTCAGCTGTACACCGCCCTGAGTCCCGCAGGAGAAGGGCAGTATAGAAATAAAATAAAATAAAATAAAATAAAATAAAATAAAATAAAATAATAAAAATAAATAAATAAATAAATAATAATCATAATTTAGAGTTATATAAGAAGAGGAGAGAGAGCGAGAAGGGAAAATGGTTCAAGGATGTTGAGTTGTGTAGGTGATATCAAGATCTGAATCTGAAAGGACCTAGATGGTATAGATCAGTGGTCCCCAACCCCCGGTCCGCGGACCGGTGCCGGGCCGTGGAGTACCTGGCACCGGGCCGCACAGCGGCCGGGGGCCATGATCGCTGCAGCGGCCGGTAGGCAACCTCTGTGCCTGAAAAGTGCATAATAAAGGAGTTAAAACCATCGAGTACCGTATTGATAGAAAGGATGGGAGGAAAGGAGAAGCGCAGAGGAACTTCCTTTTCCGGATGACTCATGGGAGGAAGTTGGTGTGCAGAGCGGCTTTTGTGCTGTTTCCATGGTCGAAGCTGAAGCTTCTCAGCTGCTGCTGCTGCAGGTTCCTTCCCTCCCCAAATGGAAGCCCACTGGTGCTGCAGGCTGGGAAACTGGTGGCTGCAATTTCTGCTGGTGGGAAGATTGAAAAAGCCTCTTTCAAGTGGAGGTTGGTTCTCCAGAGGTTGTGGGTGCTGCATCCCTGGAGGTTTGTAACAGAGGAGTTCATAGTTTGAAGGATCCTTGGAGGTCTTCTATTCCAACCCCAGATCAAGCAGGAGACCCAATATCATTTCAGACAAATGGCTGTCCAGTCTCTGTTTAAAAGCCTCCAGTGATGGGTCTCCCACAACTTCTGAAGGCTAAGCTTTTCCACTGGTTAATTGTTCTGGGTGTCAGGAAGTTTCTCCTTAGTTCGAGGCTGCTTATCTCCTTGCTCCATCCAGTTTCTCCTCCTACCTTCAGGTGCTTTGGAGAAGAGGTTGAAACCCCCTCCCGCACAGGACTCCGATGTTTGTTTGTTTTTTTAGCTCTTCTCGCTTTTCACTGGTACTTTCTCATTTTTACAGTAGTCTGATATATAAACAATCAATGTGTCGTCGCGAACAATGCCCCCCACCCCTGCGCGCACTCAGCGGGCCACGGTAAAATTATCAAAGGCTGATTGGTCCGCGGCGATAAAAAGGTTGGGGACCACTGGTATAGATGGTATAGAAATTGTCTGTTCTCCCCAAAACTCCCAATAAAATGAGAGTTATAATTTTGTTTCAAAGATCCTTGAAGAAATTCCAATAAAGGAGGCTTTAGTTTGTATGAGGACAGGAACACATAAAACAGAAGAAATTTCTGTTCCCAATCCCACCATTCCCTGAATGCTTACATATTTTTAGTTAATCTTTGAATCCTGAATATGCATTCCTATGCATTATAAAAAATTAGCATATGAAATACTTTCCTCCATACATCTTGAATATGTATTTTTCAGGGATACATTTCGCAACAAACCCAGAAGGAAGAGTTTTCCCTTCCTAAGGCAAGCAAGTTTTGCTGATTATAGGCAAATCTCTCTGAAGCCAAATTGGATTTGGCATCACTACAAAGTGAACATGCACCCCAAAGAGAAATAATTTTGGTAAATGAGTGACTGTTGTCCAGTTCTGAAACAATTCCAAAGTCCTCATTCAAACGGGGTGAGTAGGAGTGGTGGTGGGGGAAAGAGTGGTTCCCCAAATATACTGATGACCGCCAGGAAGTCACAGCCAATACTATCGTCAGCAGTAAGTACCAGCAAGAGGATGAATGGGGATGAGTGGATAAACAAAAAGGAAGGAGGGATGAAGTGAAATTCAAATGGTGGTACAAAGCTGGGTCACAATAGAAAATAAAGCCATAACCTCTTCCCTGTGAGAACTTTACAGGTTTTGGAAGGCTGCCTCCCCTTAGCCTTCTCTTACTTAACACTGTTTGAATTTCATGGGTTAGTATTACATCTGACCTTTCCTTGGGAAAAGAGAGCTGGCAGTCTTGAATAGCAGCACACAGCCAACTTCACAATCTTTTCCTCTAGCTTTTCCCTTCTTCTGACACTGACCTGCAGTATGATCAAATATAAATTCTGAGTATCATAGCAATAGCACTTAGACTCATATACCGCTTTACAGTGCTTTTGAGCCCTCTCTAAGCAATTTACAGAGTCAGAATATTGCCCCCAACAATTTGGATCCTCATTTTACCCACCTCGGAAGGATGGAAGGCTGAGTCAGCCTTGAGCCTGGTGAGATTCAATCTGCCAAATTGCAGGCGGCAGAAATAGCCTGCAGTACTGCACTCTAACCACTGCATCACCACGACTCATGAATGTCCATCATGTTTTTGAGCTTTCCTTCACATAGATCTAATTGAAGCATAAATGTGCCAGCAGCTTTTTATGCTCTGTTGTAATGGCCCATCTTGCCCAAATTCATAAGTGTGACAGGTTTCAGTCACCTTCAGTTATAGCAGTGTTAAGATAGGCTTAAAGTGGATAAAATCTGTTAGGCTTTACTTCAGATGGAAGTTAGATGATTGGCAGTGACTAGGAAGAAAGGCAGTAGCGGCAGGAAAGAAATTGGCAGTGGGGGCAGCAACTTGTCATGCTGGCGTACTTTTCCGCCAACTCAAGGATAAGTGGAGAGAAGACCTTCAAGTCAGTGGAGGGAAAAGGCAGCATGTGAGATGGAAAGAAGTCTCCATCCTTTCCCGCAGGCAGCAACTTCTCATGGGTCAGTTTTGAAGACAAGAGTATTGATGTCCCTGCTATATCCCATCAAATGTTTCTTTCAGTCCTGCACTTGTCTATATACCCTTTGTGAGTTACACAGGGAGTCTGAAATGCTAAAGGCTGAAGCCACAATATTCCATTGTTTTCTAAACCCATCCCTTAAAAAAAGTCATTCTTCTTTCATTCTAATCAGTTCAAAGTTTTGCATGACCGGGCTCCTAGAAAGAATACCGAGAGATGCTCTTTATCATGTACCCTATAGAGAGCCAGAAAAGCAAAGCAAACATCAACTAGGCTTTGAAAGTGAAGGGAATCCTCCAGCAATTCTTGGTAGCTGTGGAACCTTAAGGAACCGTTTTACAGTCTGCACCAATTAATGTAAGGCTGGTCTAACATCTCTCTGCCAGTTTTCATCAGGAAATCTGTTCTGTTGCTACTCAGAAGGAGCTACAAGCCCAAAATTCTTAGAGCCCATTATATCCATATTTAAGCCTTTCCCAATGCAACTAATTGGGTTGTTGTCAAAGCAAACCCTTGCCATAAATCTTGGAACTGCTGAAAAGGAGACTAGGAAGTAGGATATACTGTAAGTTCTGGGGAGACAGGAAAGAGAAGGCAGAGTTCCTCCTTGCCTTTCCTGGTGAGGCATGTCAAAGCAAAGAATCCAACTGAACAATTCTTTGGAATGCAGGGAACCTATGCCCAAGCCTTATAAGACCCTTTCTTTTAAAGTTCTTGCCTGCCTGCAGCTTTTGTTCAGATCTGTCGGGTCTTTTTCATGCTTGCAGCCACTGTTTCCAAGTATTACTTTTTAAAATGATTTTTTTTTCCTTTGATAGATCCATGGGAAGTGCATGTGCAGACATAACACTGCAGGACACCATTGTGAGAAGTGTGCGCCATTATACAATGACCAGCCATGGGAGCCGGGCAATGGAAAAACTGGGGCAGCAAATGAATGCAGAAGTATGTGGAGAGAGGGAAGGAGGGAGCAACACAATAATGAATCTTTCCAACCCAGGAGCAACGCCCTGGTGACTAAATCTGGATTTATGATGCTTTAGCAGCAGATGGGGAATGGTCTAAGAAAATGTATGAAAATACTTTCAAGACCTCCTCTCTTTTGCTCTTTGCATACAGAGAGAGAGAGAGAGAGAGATCAGCCATGTTCCGTACCTCAGCAAAATTCAGCTAATATCAAAAGAATAAATTGACTGGAATTATGGACAAGGCAGAAATATTAACATTTAAAAGCAGAATAGTTTTTGACTCCCTCAGCTGCTGTTACATTCACTAGCAAGTGTGTTTCCCTATAGAACATTGAATCGTATATTCATGAATACAAATATAAATAAATAATATTTGCCCTTCTTGCTATATTATACATTTATATATATTATACAATAAAATAACTCTCTAGTTTTAAAGAGACTTGTGTTTTTTCCGTTTTCTAATAAAGCCGATGACAATACTCAGTAGGATTTTTAAAATGTATCAGTTCTTAGCATTATATGGAAGAAAACATTTATTTTCATTGAATTAAGAATAAAAAAAATGGCAACACTCTGTTTGCTGTTGTTTATTGTTATTAGGCAAAATATGGTAGGGATATCAAGCTGGAATAATCTTTGGTAAGAAGAAGATGGATAAAACAAAACTTTAGCCATAGTGAAGTTCTTCATATTTGGGTAGATGATTTCTCTTTATAAAACTTCCAACTATCAGATTCCTTAGGTTTTAGAGGTATGTCACAACCCACCTCTGCTTTCGCCTCATTTTGCTGGCAATTTTTTATAAACAGGTGGTTGGTACTCCAGAGAGAATCAAGTTGAAACTAGTCAGAAGAGGAACAGTCTAAGATTGGACAATGGTTATTAAGGTTAAGTGCAGCAATAAACAAATTTTATTTATATCCCAATGGTTTTATAAGAATTAAAGGAGAAGGAGTTCTGTATCTTTTCATTTTTGTTTAATAGTTAAACAACAACAACAAGGCAGCCAACTCCTTCACAGATCATATTAATACCTTCATTAAGAACATAAAAGAATCAACTGAAATGTTACATTATTCAATTATTATTTTTGTGCAAATTTAGCTACTCTTAGAAAAGATACCGAAATCAATCTTACATTCCTTTACTTAAGGTAAAAAAATTTTCAGATAGATGGATGACAGACAGACAGACACATGCATGCAGACTCACTTTTCCTCAACTGTAAGAAAGAGCTATACTTTTCTTTCCCTGAACCTCAACTTGTGCTTTGCCTTCTTTTTCTCTTTATTGTCCCTCTCTCAATTTCCCGCCTCCCCATTACAGAGTGCCGCTGTCACCATCATGCAGATAGCTGTCATTTTGACCAGAAGGTCTGGCTGGCCTCTGGGAAGAAGAGTGGGGGGATCTGTGATAACTGCAAGCACAATACTGAGGGTTTCCGATGTCAAAGGTGTAAGCCTGGTTTTTACCGAGACAGAGCCAAATCTATGACTTCCCCAGACATTTGCAAACGTAAGTGGTTTGTTTTGCTAAATGTAGTACTGAGAAATGCACAAGGGACATGTTTATCGATAAAATACTTGTAGGTCAGGATTGAACTGTTGGTGCTTTCTGAGCTTGGTTATTTTCTTGTGGACGTTTCATTACCAACTAGATAACATCATCAGTGCTAATGGTGAAAATGTACCTATATGTATATTTCTCCCATTTGCATGTTTTCTGAAGCGATTGATACTCATATGTCAAGGGTATCAAACTCAAGGCCCACAGGCCACATCGACCCATGGAGTGCTTAGATCTGGCCCATGGTGCTGCCCTGGAAACAGTGAAGGACTGGCCCGCAATGCCTCTGCCAGTGAAAACGGCACTTGGAAGGGCCGCACGCAACTCTCACAGGCTCCATTTTTGCTGGCAGTGGGTTGCAGGAGGCCATTGCAGCTGAAAAGAGCCCTGGAGGGCTGCATGTGGCCCTCACGAGCTCCATTTTCACTGGCAGAGTGCTAGCAAAACAAACTACTAGCAAAAGTGGCATTTGATCACATGAGTGATATCAAGCTGGCCACATCCACTCTGCCCCTCCCCTTGCCACCCTGAGATCAAACACAACCTTGATGCAACTCTCAATGAAGTCGAGTTTGACACTCCTGCCATATGTGGTACAGATAGAAGAAAATATTGGTTGCGCATGGTTGAACTGTGAGTTCCTTGGTGCTCTCTGAGCTTGGTTGTTTTCTTAGATATATTTTATTATCAAACTAGTTAGCATTTAGCAGTGATAATGTTACCTCATTTGATAATAAAATGTCTGCAAGAAAACAACCACAAAGAACGCCAAGGAACCCACAGAACATGTTTGTAGCTATCAAAATGTCTTTATTCATTTCTTTAAAGGTGCTGATTCACTGCTTTTATTTTGGGAGGTTTCTGTCCTTAGAAATAGAGATATTCAATTAGTTAGCAGTTGAAGGCAAACATATTTTATACTTTTTACTAACATTCAAAGATTTTTCAGTTTTTCTGTATTTTGCAATTTAATTTGCCAATAATAAAAGGTGTATTAGCACAAAATGAAGTACCCTTCAGAGTTATCTTTTTAATGCCTTTACCAATGAACTCAGGATAACTATGCATGTATTTGTGAAAATAATGTAGAAAAGTGTATTCCATAAGAAAAATTTATTTTAGAAAGTGATGCAAAATTGCAAAGCAAAATGTATGCTTAGAGAAATGTCCATCAAACTGCATATGTATTTTAATATGTATATGTATTTTTAAAATTAATTAAGAAATGAAATTTGAACTTGACATTGTTACAAAAATGGGTTGCTGAAGAAACCAGCATTGATTGATTAGTCTATCCATACTGAAGACTTGCAAGCAACCTGAATCTACTACATGCTCCACCATTGATTTCCTTAGCCAAGAATGATTTGCTAACTTTTAATTGTTTTGTTTATCATTTTAATTAATGGGGCCAAATTTATATATATATATATTAACTGTATTTTAATATTTGTATTTGATGTTTTTATTTGGCTGTTCACCGCCCTGAGTCCTCAGGGAGAAGGGCGGTATACAAATTCAAAATAAAATAAAATAAAAATAAATAAAATAAACTTTACTATTGTAGGGCTTTGTATCTCATGAGATCATAATACTTTAATTCCAGTTTCAGGTTTTGAAACCTGGAGACAAAATATTCCCAATGAAAATGCCTCCCTTAATTAAAGCACAAATTTACATCTGGAAGCTTAGAGTTCAGGTTAGTGGGATGAAATTATATCCTGAAATTATTATAGTTGTGGCTGTGGTGTGAAAACTGTTGCAGATCAGCTTTTTAATCATGCAGAATGGATCACACCAGAAGTCCTGTGAGAAGAGAAAAGGATGTCCAAAGCACCCAGGGCTTTTAAATAAGACCAGATGACAACTGACATTCAAAGAATCCTGGATTGCATTAGTCTCAAAGATGTAACTTTTCATCTTTGTTTCTTATATTTACAACCTGCATTGCCTCTAAGGCATTAATGTTCATTTCATATGTAATTGTCTATGGAGATTCTCAGTCATCCAGGTCATGGTTGTCCCAAAGGTGCTTTTCTGAGAGCTGAAGAAGCTTCTTTGATGAGAAGTAAAACGTCTTCAAAGAAAAACCAGAAAGTCCAGTTCCTCTTGAAAAAGCACCTTTCATACGTAATACTATCATGGGGAGATAAAGTTTGTTATTACAAGTAAGCTTTTCAATTGCAAAGCCAGGATCTCTTTTTCCTATTACACCTGCTTTCCCTCCAACATTTCTTGAATCAAGTTACTGACTGACTTCTGGGATTTCTCCTGCTGCTTTGATAGACTAGATCAAGGTTGCCTTTAAACTCAGGTTACATATGCTTTTCACACCGGGATTGCCAGGCCTCTGATGTTGCTCAAGTGACCTCCAGTTCACAACACTTCCTCTGTTTGTGCTCTTTTGTGTTGGCCTTCCTTGAATACTAGTGCTGGCTCAGCCTTCATGCCGTTGCCCACCCCCTCTGCCTTCACCTATTTGTAACCTTTTGTGAAAGCACATGGATCAAGGATCTACATAACCTATTGGTATGCTGGGATGTGGTGGCTCAGTGGCTAAGACACTGAGCTTTTTAATCGAAAGGTCGGCAGTTCAGCGGTTGAATACCTAGTGCTGCGTAACGGGGTGAGCTCCCGTTACTTGTCCCAGCTTCTGCCAACCTAGCAGTTTGAAAGCACGTAAAAAATGCAAGTAGAAAAATGGGGACCACCTTCGATGGGAAGGTAATAGTGTTCCGTGCATCTTTGGCATTTAGTCATGCCGGCCACATGAACATGGAGACGTCTTCGGACAGCGCTGGCTCTTCGGCTTTGAAACTGAGATGAGCACTGCCCCCTAGAGTCGGGAATGACTAGCACATATGTGCGAGGGGAACCTTTACCTTTACCTATTCTTTTGCATGCTTTACCTTCATCTCTTCGTTCAGCAACTAACCTTCAATTTTAAATGTACACAAATCTCCCTGAGACTTTTTCAATCAGGAAGTGAGCAGCCATGGAAGCATGCACCAACTTCCACAAACGTTTTAAATTCCCATCAAAAGAAGTTCTAGAGCAGTGAGAACTAACCTTTTCCGGACCAAGTGCCCAAAGTGCGGGAGAGAGTGCACCCAAATCCCCAAAATGCAATGCATGCCCCCACGCTCATGCCCCCGTGCATGTGCGTGTGGCCCCCACACATGCATGCACCCACTCACCCACCCACACCTATACTCCCCCCACATGTGCAAGACACCAAAGGGCTTCTCCTGTGGCTTTTTCTCCCATTCTCAGAAGTTTTGCTAAAAAGGAAGCTTTCTCAAGTCCTTGTTGCATCAGATTAAATTTCAAGATTTAGGGCAGTTGAAAGAGTTTGCATCCTTGTTCTAAAGCCCAGTTGTGCTGTTAACACTCCCTAATCAGAAAGAAGTATTATTAGATAGTCACTTGAATGGGAACAGCTTAGAAGTAAAATAAGCTGTGGAAACTTTACTAAGGACTGCATGAATGAAACTGTATCTCAGTTTTCTGCAGTTTTCTTTTTGCTCTTTGATCTGATCTGATCTGACCAGCAACTGCCCAGTATGGGGGAAGGCAATTCCCACCCCCCAAGTCTGTGTTTTAAATTCCCCTCTGTGAGTATTAGCATCGTCAGTTTACCAAATTATTCTCATCAAATAAGCCTCTTTGAAAATTACAAGATATATTGGATGTTGTATTTGACAGCATTGGTTAACTGTGTATTCAGTGATGTTTTTGTCTTTTGAATCCTTTGTCATTTGCCACCCATAGTATTGGCCATGTGATACGGAAATTAATAGTAAACAGGTTATGAGATATCATAATTCCCAATTGTAAATGGCAGATTAGATGCAAAAAGGTGTAAAGCATGTTAAGAGACAAATACATTTGAAATTATATTTCATATTCTCTGTTTAACTTTAATTACCTTATCTTTTTTACGGATCAATCCTTCCCTTCTATTGCATATACATCACATACCGTCATCATGCCTCATCAGAAACTTCATCACATTTAGCATTTTTTCCTGGTTTCTCCAAAATCTGGCCAAAAAGAATGAATGAACAAAGAAGGGTACGGAGATACGGAGGATCCCGGATCTGCGCACCTTCCGTCGCGCACTTAAAACTTTTTTATTTCATCAAGCTGGCCTGGCCTAAATCTTCTCCCCTTTTAAATATAAATTTTAAATACAAATTTTAATCTGTTTTAAATTATGGGGTATTTTAAATTCAGCCAAATTATTTAATTCGTTTTTAATCTACTTTAAATTTTTGTACTTCTGTGTTTTATCTTGTGGCTGTTCACCGCCCTGAGTCCTTCACGAGAAGGGCGGTATAGAAATTTAATAAAATAAAATAAAATAAATAAATAAATAAGGGTTGGGAGGCTACCTGAAAGATGCAAAAACCACACAAGTGCAGCTAGATTTATAGTCATGTGCCTCTTATAGTGTTTTCGTTCCTCAATATTCATTCCTATGTCACTGGGAATGGTTACCTGTAGATGGGAATGACCTTGGGAGATGGGGCAAAGAGATGCAGCCAAGGGTAGATAAAAGGCACCTTAACCTGCCCTGGGAATGTGCACAGGGCCAGAGGCTCAGAAGAGACCCTCCCTAGTTTCTGGCTAAGGGAGGAGACATGTTTAGTTTTATCTCACCTTAATTTTTTTATAAGCAACTCAAGGTGGCAAACATACTTAATACCTCTTCCTCCTCCTCCCATTTTCCCCACGACAACCCTGCGAGGTGGGCTGGGCTGAGAGAGAGAGAGAGATAGGAAGAAAGAAAGAAAGAAAGAAAAGTGACTGGCTCAAAGTCACCTAGCTGGTTTTTCATGCCTAAGGTGGACTAGAACTCATGGTCTCCTGGTTCCTAGGAACCTTAAGCACTAGACCAAATTGGCTTTATTGATATCCTTTCAGACTTGCAAGATTCTTTTAGTGTAATGTTAACAGTAAACTAGTATTAGCTTATCTGGCCGTGTTTCCCATCTGGTCTACCTTGCAAGACTGACATCAGGATGCTGAAACTATTATTACCAAGTATTATATGGAGCTCCTTCAGTACAAGTGTGTTTCCCAATCCAATCATTCATAGGGTTTTGTTTTGTTTTTTAATTTGACATTAGTCACGTACAAAAGGCAGAGATTCAATACCCCAATCATAGTCAACATTGAAGATGCTTGGAATACAGCAGCTGTGCCTTTCTTGAGAAATTCTGGCAACTTTTTGGCTTATTTACTAAGGCTAATGACATTTGTGGATCCTTGTCACTTTGATTTTATTCTCCTGAAACCATGCATATACCATATGCATAAAGAAGTATGTTCTTTAGTGTTTAGTAGTAGTGTTTAGTTATGTTATGAGTCATTTGGGTGATGCTAAGAAAATATCTACATGAGGCTAAAAACACCTGATGTTTCTCTCCTGCAATGTATGCATATGCTTGGTATGAATGTTGATTAGAAAATGGAACAGAATACATGATCTCTCTTTTGGTATTAATTCTAAAAAATTACTGGGAAAACATGTGTTGCCAGTGTTGTGTCTGTAAAATTGCTTTAAATATCTGTCTAGCATCAATAGAAGTTTTTAATTAGTATTTCATGCTTCTTGGTTTCTCCATTGGTAGGTGATTTCACAAGAGCCCCATTGCCCAACTAGTTTCAGGACTAGCAAAAACATTTTACTGCCTGATAAACATGTATTATACATACATGCATATAGTAAATTTGTGTGTGTTAGTCTGTGTATCTTTTTTCTTATCTGGAATACAGCTACTTATCCAGTCATGTTAAGCCTATGAAGTTTCTGCTGTTACTGAATGCAGATTTGTGTTTCTG
Organism: Arizona elegans; assembly: GCA_022577455.1. Lineage (NCBI taxonomy): Eukaryota > Metazoa > Chordata > Lepidosauria > Squamata > Colubridae > Arizona > Arizona elegans. The sequence continues at coordinate 119,568,691 of JAKOOJ010000003.1, forward strand.
GAAAGTTGATACTTATTTTCATGTTTATTGTGAAGTCCGTTAGCTAGGGACTTCTAGAGAAGACATGGTGAATTAAAGCAGATATGTGGAAGGCAGAGCTGGCAACCATGGCAAAAACCAAAGAGCCAATGGGCAGATTGGTTCTTCAGAACTGTCTTTATAAGGAGAGGTTGGGAGATCATCCACATGTGCTCTAGTTGACTGCTCCTCATGGGGACACCATAGGGCAGCATTCATCTGCAGGTTTGAGCAATAGGAGACAAGGGTATTAGCTATCTTGCTTGCAAATGCAGTAGAGCCTTTTAAAGAACACTTGTGTTCACAAGCCCCACTTTATAATGTCTTTTGGAAATTGCCTATTAACCATCTAGAAGCTATTAGAGACCTTCAGTATGACAAGTGTGAAAAGTCACAGAGTTTAGCCTCAACTGAACAAAAAGAAAAAATAATCACAGGCTTAAGAACTTAGAGAGTTTGAAATCAAATTCAAATCAAAAAGCTGAACAAGAGTTTGATCTAAGAAAGTCGTAAACAGATTTAAGGTTCCAAATGAATTTGGAATAGTGATTTTACTATCAGATTTTGGAATTAATGATAAAAAGTTTTATGATTAATTTCTCAGTTTCTCATGGGAAACAGACTTTTTTATTATTGTCTCGTAATAAAAATAAGCAACTTTATAGTTTTAGAAACTGAACTCTAGGTAGGATTAAAGATTCTAAATAAAAAGACATATGGCAGTCACCTTCCTCTGACTGGCCAAAGTGAATACCCCTTTATGATTAAGCACAATAACTCTTGAATCCTAAAATCTGAAGTGTTTTTTTTTTTTTCAAAGACAAGGTTTATTTTGCAAATAACTCTGGATGTGTTACATTTAAATGACACATAAAAGAACAATAAAAAATAGAATTGGAAAAAAAAAATGAAAACATGCACACAAACTTCCAGCTTCTGGTATTAGTTAATTGAGACTTGCAAAATGACAAAATGTCATAATTTGGAAATATTAAAGATCTTTGAAGAATCGGCTAGAAATTAGTAATATCAATATTTTTCAGTAATGTTTTTGATTCTATGGGTTAGATTCGGTCCAAAATATGGACAGAATAAAGGAATGAATAAAGTAGAGCAAATTTTGTCTAGTAATTCAGAGAAAGTATTGAAAGTTGCACTACAAATGACAGACTGAAAGGATGATTTGGAAAAGGGCGCTTTATTGGATATACAAAAGAAACTGCCTAAAGTTTAAACGTTAAAGAGGAATGATAAATCAAGCAAATGACCTGCAAAACTATTTTTATTGGATTCTGAAGAGGTCTGTGTGATGGGACAAAGAAGAATTGAAGAGAAATCAAATCCTATGGCAACATTTGAATGAACTAAACTGTAAGAATGTTACTATGCCAGATAACAATCCAGGTTTTCAACCTGATTTGTCATCCAAAGAACTGTAATGAAGAAGATGAGATTACACCTCAGGCTCTCTGATCCCCGTATAGTATACTCAGAATAATTCCGACAAAGATTGTGAACAAATTGTAAAAGAGTAGGGTTTCTCATCATACAATCTGAGCCTATCTACACAGGTGGGTTCTTTCATCGATGGAGGCTCCTTCTCAAGTATTGCAGAAGTTGATGGATGGGAATAATCTTATCTCCCCTCGTTATGTACATTGAAGATAAACCAGAAGATGACATGTCGGCAGTCAAACTGGTTGTCCTTTAATCGGATTTCATGGTCGGTAGCTAATTCTCCACACAACTCCACAGCTTTTGAGCCTTCATTTGTGCCACACTTTGTCCATTGGATCTTAATTAAACAAAATGCCTAAAGGGTTTGATATCACATTCCAGGAATAACTCTTGTATCTGCTTCTTTTCACTGGGAAAACACCATGATAAAAATTGCTGTGAAATACCAAAGAAGAAAACAACAAATTTGTCACAGCAGATAGCACAGATGTTTGTGGGATGAGCAACACAGTTCTCAGCTCCTTTTATGAGAAAACCATCCTGTCTCTCCTTCCCTCCACCCCACCCTCCCTCCACCCCACCCTCCCAGTGGGCAGCAAGTTTTGGAGTGAAGACAGACGAAAAGTCTGAATGAAATATCTCATTAATCCCTTAGTTGAGAGCCTGTTTAAAAGAAGTATTCCATTCAGAGACTAGTCCTTGTACTTGTCTTCAAGGATAAATCCTCAAGCTCCCAGGGGAAAAGAAAGGAACAGGATTCAGATGTGAAGATATCCCTCTGTTTTTGTCATCATGATCAAACATGTTCTCACTTGATCAGTAGCATCGGGGATAGCAAGTTCAAATATTCAAACATTAGTCAAATCCTTCTTTACTGACCTCCTCATAGTAATACTCAAACATCCTTTCAAAATATGGAATGCCTTAGCCAAAATGTAATATTTAACCATGAAGCTATATTTGAGATTTCCAGTTATTCCAGTAGATTAAACGAATCTTCTCAATGAGGCCTAAAAGTAGAACTAGGAATAAGGAATCATTTTGCCTGAAACTTATGGAGTCATTTCGGAAACTTCAGTGAAGCCATGTTCTTTCAGGAGGTATGGCTATAACATAAAATGGGCATGGCCAGAGCTTGGAGCAAATAGGGCAGTGGTTGGCCGCTGCCAGTTAGGACTGGTTCAGGCGAACTGGTAGTTCTGACGATCAGCTGGCCCCGCCCACCTGCCCCTGCTCTATCCTGTCCTATATTTCCTTCTTTCTGGCTCAGCTGATTCACGTGGCACAGCTGATTCACGTGGCACAGCTGTTCTGCTTACCGGGGCTGCCTTAGAAGGTAAGCAGCTGAGCTTCAAATTGTTGTATTTTGAACGCTGTGCACAAGCACATTAGGCATGCATGTCTGTGAAGCCCACATGCGCATGCAAAACATGTGCTCACAGAACCGGTTGTTAAACCAGTTGTAGTCCACCACTGAAATAAGGCCATTCTTCATTGTGTCATGCAAGAAATCTCCTCATTCTATTCCATCTAACAAACTTTCCAAGTTCTTCCTATGAAGAAAATGGGCACCAAAGAAGAGCAGAGCAGAGCAGAACAGAATAACAGAGTTGGAAGGGACCTTGAAGGTCTTCTAGTCCACTCCCCTGCCCAAGCAAGAAACCCTATACCAGGGGAGGGCAAATGTGGCTCTTTTACAACCTGTGGACTTCAACTCCCAGAATTCCTGAGATAGCTGTCTCAGGAATTCTGGGAGTTGAAGTCCACAGGTTGTAAAAGAGCCACATTTGCTCACCCCTGCCCTATACCATTCTGGATAAATGGCTGTCCAATCTCTTCTTAAAAATTTTCAGTGTTAGAGCACCCACAACTTCTGAAGACAAGCTGGTTAATTATTCTCACTGTCAGAAAATTTCTCCTTAAATCTAGGTTGGATCTCTCCTTGACAAGTTTCCAACTGTATTTCTTGTCTTATCCTCAGGTGCTTTGGAGAATAGGTTGTCTCCCTTTTCTCTGAGACAGCCTCTTAAATATTTGTTTCTATTGATAGATAGATGAGTTGCAATTTATGTTTTAATAGGATTTATTCCATTCAACTTTATAGGATTATAGCTTAGGCTTACCATCTCCCAGTTTGGCCAGTTTAGAACATTTTATTCATAAAATCAAATCTAAAAATGCAATACTAGGAATAGGAAAGCAAGCGAAAATCTGAAATAAGCAGGCAGAAAAGTAAACAGGCAGAAGGTTCATTCCCTGCAGAAATCCAAATACTTCATGAGTATGTTATTTATGGCTAGCGATAGAGACAGACATTTGGTTTCCATTTAAACAGAACTGACCTATTCATATTTCCTGACATATTTCCTGAATCAGAATACAATTATCCTTCAACTTTCACATTCTCTGAATTTTCAGATGTATAAGAGGAAATGCATGCAGAGATTCATCAGTAACAGCTGTATCTAGTCAATATTTGATATAGAAACCTAATGATATTTCATCCTAATTACAGGGCTACACAGCAATAAATAGTCATACCAGTATTGCAACACAAGTTTAAAACTCAGTTGACTTAACCACTTCCTGACCTAGAGCCCTTACTTGAAAATTTTCAAAGGGAAACCCCCCCATAAGGTCTATTATTTTCTATTTTCTTCTTTTCCAGCTTGCTCCTGCCATCCCATGGGCTCACTGAACATAACGCTGAACCAAGCTCAGAAATGTCATCCAAAGACAGGCTTCTGCTACTGCAAGCCAGGTGTTGCAGGACCCAAATGCGACTGGTGTCTATTGGGGTATTGGGGCTTTGGAGAAAATGGCTGCCAGCCCTGTGCCTGTGCTAGAGACTGTAACAAGCATACTGGAGAATGTCTCCACAGGTAAGCCAGTTTTCGGCAGTGGAAGCAGAGGGAATTTGGGAACTTCTTGGGAAGGCTCCCCAGGGCAATTCGTTTTGGGTCTCCCCATCCTGCTTAGCCCTCACCTGGACCTGGTTCTTCCTGCTTCCTCCAAATTCTGCCCTTGCTTCTTCTAGTACTTTCTCTTGCTGGCAGGAGCCCCCATGTCACCCAATAAGCTACTTGTCATTTTAAATGTCTATGGAGTTTTTCAATCATCCAGTTCATGGTTGTCCCAAAGATATTTTTCCAAAAGGCAACTGGACTTTCTTGGGGTTTTTTTCTTTGAAAATGTTTCACTTTTCATCCAAGAAGCTTCTTCAATTCTGAAATGAATTGAAGAAGCTTCTTGGATGAGAGGCGAAATATTTTTTTAAAAAAAGTCCAGTTGCCTTTTGGGAAAGGACCTTGAATTGGAATTGGAATTGGTCCTTTAATTTTAAACACAACAAACCCACAGGCTATCAAGCATAGGCAGTTCAACTGATAAGATATTGCCTAGAGCAGGAGTTCCCAACCCCTGGGCTGTGGCCAACTACTAGGCCATGGCATCCCCGCTTGCAAGCTCATGTCCATGTGCTCCATTTGCGGGAGTGGCTGGTGTGCAGCCTTGCCACTTGTGCAAATGAACCTGTGCATGCATACACACTTGCCCACTGCTCGCACAGAAGCATCCCCTCTCTCCTCCCCCCCCCCCCCCACGTCTGCTGGTCCGCAAAGCCAGAAAGGTTGGGGAACTCTGGCCTAAGGAAACCTTTAGGCAATCAGCTATGAGACGGCCCTATCACTACTCTAGTGCTTTCCTTGGCCAGGCCCAAAATGGCATCTGATAGGCTCCAGTGCCTGAATTAAGGAACACCATTACAGCCATCTGCGGGATTAATTAATTAATTAGAGCTTCGGGAGATCAATAAGATAAATAAACCATTATATTTGATTCTTAGAGTGGCCTTCAGTGCCTAACATAAAATATACATCAGGAAGAAAATTATGTTTTTTTTTTAAAGTTTTCAAATTATTTTTAAAACAAATAAAAAGAGGGTGAAGGGAATGAGATTCTCATAGCACTGGGATTACCACAGAGAAGGGCCTGGTCCTAGTTTATTTCAGCTTTCTAGGCAGTGCCCTTAGAAAACCCCAATGGATCAGCAGAGCTTCCAGGCAGTTAGAAATGGAAGAATTATTTTCCAAGAAGCATTGTATCTGTTTGTGTAGCAACTGCTAACAGTTGGTTAAATGTTCCATGTTTAATTGGTTCATTGGCCCTACTTCTGTATTATTGAAACAGATTAAACAGATGGCTAAATAAAACATTCTTTAATCTCATTCTGTTCTTGTCTGTCTGCTCTTCTCTTTCTAGTTATGACAATTCAGCTTTTTTTAATATTCCTGTTGGTGGGAAGATTCCTCACTTCCTCCAAACCCCAGCCAACGAAAGCGAAAATGAATGGCAATGGAATGATCGCAAGCAGGGTTTTTCAGCCTTAAGATACCCAGGTATGATTTCTGCCCCCCTCCCCCCCTCCCACCCCCAATAAATAGACTGAGACAAATTACAATGTTGATAAGGTACGAGAACATTTCAGATTATTTAGAAATATTTATCATATGACTTACAAAGCATTGACTAAAAAGGATAAAAGTTCTGGGAACTTTTGTGGCAGCACATTCTTTATTGAATACTGAAGGAACTGCTGATACAGTCCTACAGAGGAATTGTCGAGTCTGTCATTTGTACTTCTATAACTGTCTGGTTTTGGTACAGCAACTAAACAGAACAAGTGCAGATTCAATAGATAGTTAGGACCAGTGGTGGGATTCAAGTAATTTAACAACCGGTTCTCTGCCCTAATGATTTCTTCCAACAACCAGTTTGCCAAACTGCTCAGAAAGTTAACAACCGATTCTCCCGAAGTGGTGCGAACTGGCTGAATCCCACCACTGGTTAGGACTGCAGAAAAAACAATTGTAACCAGCCTGCCTTCCATTGCTGACCTGTATACTGTATGAGCCAGAAAGAGGGCCGAGAATATATCTACTTACCCCTCACATCATAAACTGTCTCAACTTCTTCCTTCAGGATGTCACTATAGGACATTGTGTGCCAAAACAACCAGACACAAAGACAGTCCCGTCCAATGGTGGGTTCCTCCCGGTTCGGCACGGTTCTCTCGAGCGGGTAGCGGTGACGATATGACGTCACCGAACCGGTTCTGCCACCCCCACCCCCCCACGCCCCCCGCATTATTCTTATCTTTTATTTGGCCCCACCCCCAATCTATTACTGCCTCCTGAGTCTCAGCTGCTGGCTAGAGGGAAAAAAACTGTTTAAACTCTTGCCGTGGGGCTTCAAAGGGCCGCCCTACAGCTGATCAGTGTTAAAATAAAACAAATGAGTAGATCAGTGCCTGCAAAAATACATGAGTAGACCAGTGCCTGCAAAAAATAAATGGGTAGATTGGTACAGCTCTGCAAGCAGTTAAAAGCCTGATAGACCAGTACCTCTGCTAAATCCTAAATAATTGTCACATGACCTTCAAGCCACGCCCACAAGATCGGTATTAAAAAATTTTAGGACCCATCCCTGGTCCCGTCCCCCCCATGCCATCACTCTGCTAAACACGTAATTCCCACAGAATTGTCTTATGCCTAATGTGTAGTAAGACAGCATTACTATTATCCTTAGTGTCTTTCCTATTACCTGCTCCTGTCTTATGACTATCACTTTGTTGGTTGTATCTTATGATCTATGATATATATATATATATATATATATATATATATATATATATATATATATATATATACTTTAAATTACAACTGCTCAGAATTGTTTGGAATCAGGCATCTTATTAATTGTACAGTATAAAAATATCAATTAAAAAAGAGTCATTTTGGAGAGAAAGTTTTCCAAAATTGGGGGGGAGACCATTTTTAATCCATTATTCTAAATTCTTTTAGCAGATAAAATTTAAACAGATTGGAGAAAGTAAATGCTTACATTTAATTATTTTACACAACTTGAAGCATTTATACAATATCTCAGCTCGGGACTTACATTCTACAGCTAATTTATTGCAAGCATTTATGAAAATCGGGGTGACTGGTTTCTCCCTCTCCCTTGTTCTTTTTTTTTTGTTTTATGCAACCCGTCTTCTTTGACACATTGGTTTATGATTTCCCGGCTAGAAAAATGTGTGTGCAAAGAGAGGATCCTAGGAAGTGTCAGCAATTTTTGTCAGATGAAATACGCCTATGGTAAGTAAAAGAAATTACATTTTAAAAAATGGAAATGCAGCATAATTTTCTTGTTGCTTTTTCCATCTTCCAAAAATCTGAACTCTGAATAAGAATGTTTCTGGGTCAAAGAAACTTAAGTTCTAGGCTTCCTCTTGAAATAAAAATTAGGCAATAAATGCCAAAGAGGCCATAGTAAAACCTTATAAGTATTTCCTTTTACATGCACAGAATGGGCTAATCCATGCACACATTTTGCCAATCGTAATTATATGCCCTGCCCTTCTTAAAGGGGGTGCAACTTTTCTTCTGGATTGGGATGGAAACCTTCTTTAAATGCCAGCCTCATTAGGTAGATCAAACAGGAAATCTGCCGGAAGGCTACTTTTATTGAAATTATCTATAACAACAGAATCTTGCAAGTCTGAATGTGCTATACCGCCTCTTCCTATATCCCAATCGATTAGGAAGGCATCTGCCTGACCAGTTTCCCATGTTATCTTGTTTCTTGGGTTTTTTTTTTTTTTAAAATCTTTCATCTCCTTTTGCCTCAGCAACAGTTCTTGCCTATTGTGCAAAGGTCATCTTTCTTACTTTGTACATCGGTTCTGGGATGAGTGTGCTGCAACTTGTATTTGGGCCAGCAATGTCTGCGGGATGGGTCAAAGCAGTTAAGATGACTGATGTGGCATAGCAATGTAAGACCCTTCCTTTTTTGTACATGTGTTTCTGTTAATCTGCGCATTAACACTGAATTTAGAATTTGCAGGAATTCTTTGGATACCAGAGAAGGAGAACTGAGGGAAATTCCTAGACTGTAATAAAGGTTAAAACAGGTGTATTAAGAAATTACCCATAAATATTTACAATGTCAGGAAAACATGACCTCAATCAGCCAGGTGAGCCCTAATCAGCAGTGGGTTGCCCCCGGTTTGGACCAGTTCTATAGAACCGGTAGTAAAACCCGTAGGAGGCTCCGCCCACTGACCCCGACATCATCAGAACGCACGTCATCAGAGCACACAGGCGGCCCCGTTGCGAACCGGTAGTAAAGGTTAGTAGAACCCACCCCTGGCCCTAATGGTAGGGAAAGGTTCACGTTCTGGAATTCAATTCACAAGGTAGCTGGGAAAAGGGGGAAAATTGAATACCCTTTTCCCCACTCCCCTACCCTTTTGAATCCTCACCTCAGTACTAGGATAATTAGCAAGAGAAAACCAGTGTATTTGTATTTACATTCAGTGGAAAGGATGAGATTACAAGAGAGTAAGCAAGCACACAATGGGGAATACACATTGAAAGGAATGCCTTCGTGCTGGCAAGCTTAGCATGCTCCTGGCCTGACTGCTTAGGATATAAAGGCAAGCCTTTGAGACCAAAATGATTAGGATCATGCCAATTTCAGATGGCAATGCAAGCTGGACAATCTAATTAACTAATGAAGGTTGCAGAGCTGAGCTAGCTTGCAGTTTGCACCTTTCAGGGAAGCACAGCCTGTACACAAAGAAAAACAGTTTAGAAATAGATAGCTTGTCCAAACAATATCTTCCGTCTGCAAGGAAAAAGATTCTGGGAAGAAGGAAAAAGGAGAAGAAAGGACAAAAAATATAAGGTGATCCTACAGGGCAGCATGTATGTGTAAAATTGACTCTCATAGAAAAGGGGTGGGGCTTGAATCACGATGCCACATCTGCCACCTTGCTTATTTTAACATCCCCATCCTACTGATGCTGACTTGTGCCCAGCCTGCTAACAATGTCTTGTTATCTTTAAAGTGGGTTGGCCTGAAGCTTTTGGCCCCAACTTATATTTTAAGGAGATGGGATGGGGGGTAGGGGGGTTATAAGGAGTGAAATAATTGGCTTGGACTTTGTGGATGCTGAAGATAGCTTTAGCTCCTTCAAACCTTCCAACCAGCTTGATTCTGAAATTTCTGAGCTTTTAAGGATGAAATGGGTCTCAATCTTCTAGTGTCTGTCAAAAAGCCATTGTAAAAAGGCTGAAAAGTTCAGACCTTTTTGCACCAAGTGGCCTCTTGGCACCTACAAATGGGGGTTTCCTGCCCCTGGTCCATGTGAATCCTAAACCATCATGCGCCCAAATAGTTGCTAGGAACAAGCCTCTATAGCTTCAGTAACAAAGTTGCCTCATTTGATTTATATTGTTCTCATTCTAAGGGTATCAGTACTGGTAGTAGATAAATAATAGGAGGAGATAACACCCATCTGCCTGGCAGCAATTATACATATTGATGCCAGTATGAATAGGAAGGCAGATTTTTTTTTAAAAAATTAAGATTGGAGTGTGATGGAAAATATAAACTTTCTTCTCTTGCATTACAGTTCTGGTTCTGTTCTTATGTTCCTTTGGCAGTTGCTGTAATGTAATTTATGTTTCACTTATAATCTAATTGGGCTTTATAAAAGCTGAGATACTCATTAGTCTCTCTTAGGGAACTCAGGAAAAATAGGCAGGACTTTTTGGTTAAATCTGCTATAGCATCTAACTGACTTGGGGATAATCTTGATAGAAACTAAGCGGAATCAGACCAATGTAGCATAATCAGGAAGCCAGTAGGCAACTCTAGGCTGTAGAGTAGACTAGCAAGTGGGGAAAAAAAACTCAGATGGCAAAAACTGGTCATGTCCATATTCTTGCCAGGAAACAGCATCTATGAATTCTAGCTTGGTTCAAAGAAGGCTTGAAATTATTATACAAGTGCATTATGCTGTCTTGTAGTTTTAAGAGCAAAAGTTCTATCTGCGCATGACAAAGGAACCCATGCTGAAGTAATTGTGAAGATAAAGAAGGTTCTGAAATCAGGCAAAGTAAAAATCACCAGGAATAACCGAAGCATATATCCAGATTCTTGGACCAATCGAGGGTGTACATGTCCTATTCTAAATCCTGGTAAGTATTCTGCCCCACTATTCTAGTAAGTTGAGGGTCACTGTCGCATCTTTAACACACGATGATGACATTTGTTTTTCTTCCAACTCATATGCACAGGAGAAATCCCTTAGTAACTTAGTTCATTGTTGGAGCATAATGTTATCATGTAGTAGGATCCATCTCTACCTGCAATGATTAAAAAGCTCAATTTGAAGAAGGAATTTTTTTTCTCAGAGAATTGCTATCAACACAATATTCATGAGCTCACACATGCTAAATAGCAATAGCACTTAGACTTATATACCACTCTACAGTGCTTTACAGCCCTCTCTAAGGTTTAGAGTCAGCATATTGACCCCAACAATTTGGTCCTCATTTTACCCACCTTGGAAGGATGGAAGGCTGAGTCAACCTTGAGACTCGTGAGATTTCAACTGCCAAATTGCAGGCAGCCGGCAGTCAGCAGAAGTAGCCTGCAGTACTGCACTCTAACCACTGCGCCACCGTGGTTCATCAGCTTTGTTTAAAAACAGTTGGCTGAAGACAGGGTTTATGCAATATATTTAGTGAAACAAACCATGATGGCTACAATCATAGAACTTAGAATAACACAGAATAACAGAGTTGGAAGGGACCTTGGAGGTTATCTAGTCCAATCCCCTGCTCAAGCAGGAGACCCTATACTGTTTCAGACAAATGGTTGTCCAGTCTCTTCTTGAAAGGGTCCAATTATGGGGTATCCACAACTTCTGAAGGTAAGCCATTCCACTGATTGATTGTTCTCACTGTTAGAAAATTTCTCCTTAATTCCAGCTTGCTTCTCTCCTTGATTAGTTTCCATCCATTGTTTTTTGTCTTGCCTTCTGGTGCTTTGAAAAATAGTTTGCCCTCCTCATCTTTGTGGCAGCCCCTCAAATATTGGAACACTGCTATCATGTTTCCCCTATTCCTTCTTTTCACTAGAATAGACATACTTAGAACTTGCTAAGCCCAAATCAACAGATCACATTTTTTTCTGCTCATCTATATGGCAACTTCTACCCTGCATTTGGGGTCTGAATTTATTTATAGCCATGGGGATGAGTGAGTATAAGGGTTACAGATGGCATGGCTGTGAAGCAGAGGTATCCTCAATGGATGGGTTTGTCTATTATCTGTTTTATATATTTTTCATGGAAGTCACATAGGTACATTAAGGACAATTCTACTGATATATCAGTGAATTTCAATAGCGTCATCATTGATCTTTGAGGGCTTGGTATGTGCAAAACAAGAATGTTTTTTGGGGCTTGGTGTAGTATGTTGTGTGAACCCATCTACTGTGGTTTTTCAACTGCAATTTACATTTCACTATGTTGTATGCACTTCAACAGTCATGGTATATTCAGTAAACTATAGTTAATCCAATTATAGTTTAGCACAATGTGTCAACTAACCCACTGTGAGCCAGCATAAGACTGGATATTAATGTGATATCTTGTGATACAGGAGCAAAGTTAGGGATTAATGTCTACATTCTGAAACATTCTTCATAGCCTGGTGCCTTTGGATAAGTTATATTTTAATACTTGCAGGCTGGCTATCCTGACTAGAGATTATGAGAGTCAAATCCAGTCTTTCTGAAGGGCATCGGTTATAAGAGTGCCTTAGAGAACTTGCTAGACATGTGCATGGACTGATACGCAGATTCTGCTGTCTTCTTGATCTTTAATTCTTCACATCATAGGCCTAATTAAGTCTCCTGCATTTTGTTTCACACTTCTCTCCAGATGTTTGCTGGTCTTTTTTTCTTTAGCTTATTTTAGAAAACTAGTAACTACCCGTGTTTCCCCAAAAATAAGACCCTGCCTTATATTTTTTTTTGAACCCCGGAATAAGCGCTTGGCCTTATTTTCGGGGAGGTCTTACTATTTTTGGGCATGTGGAGGAAACCAGAGGAAATGGCGAGGACAAGTTGTGCATGCAGTTAAATATTTTCAGGGTGGGCTTATTTTCACCGGGGGGGGGGGGGTATTTTAATGCATGCACTCAAAAGCCCAATTGGGCTTATTATCAGGGGATATCTTATTTTAGAGGAAACGGTATTGCTTTTTCACAATTCAGTTTGCAACTCTAATCATCCCTACAACCTATTGCATCATTTCAAATTGCATATCAAATTAATTCATTTGCATTGATTTTTCAAAATGTCCAACCTAAAACTACATGCTCCATATGGTGCCACAAGTGTGCTTGAAAATAAAGTATTATTCAGTTTGACTCTTGAGAACTTCATAAACACGCCCAAGTATCATCTTGGCAATACCGTGAAATCAGTTTACTATTGCTGTCTTCCAGGATTTTTAATTTCCCAGTCTAGGTTAAGTACAAATCTAGCTATGCGAGGAAACTCATGAACCTTGTAATTAAGTAATTTGCATTTTAAGTCATCCTGAGCACCGTGTTCAGGTGGAAAGAGAGGGGAAGAAAAATTAATGGATGATCTTAATTAAAATTATCCCTGTGAAGTCGTCTGGGCCAGGGGTGGACAAATATGGCTCTTTTCTAACCTGTGGACTTCAACTCCCAGAATTCCTGAGACTGCCAAGCTATCTCAGGAATTCTGGGAGTTGAAATCCACAGGTTGTAAAAGAGCCACATTTGCCCACCCCTGGTCTGGGCAATCTTTGATTCTGTAAGAGAATTGATTCTTACAATATGTAATCCTTTTTCAAACCAGGTATAGACTACTTAATAGCAGGACAAGAAGACGCACGGACGAATAGACTCCTTGTGAACATGAACAGTCTGGTGAAGCCCTGGAAAGCTCACTGGGGGAAGTTTGTTGCAGATATACTACGAACCGGATGCAAATAATGTATTTTTTTTCCAGGTCAAGTCACACACATTAATAATATGGCAGTGAAAAGTTTAGTTAGTTCTCTAATGGTTAATCATAACTTTTATAATTAAGGAGAATTTAAAAGCAAACTCTCTTTCCTCCATTCCATTAAGTGCTTTAGGCAGGAATCTTGTTCCGGGATTTCTTTTTTCCAAGACGATTTTCTCTCTCGCACATTTGTAAAAAAAAATAAATAAATGTAAAGACTGCTGAATTAAACTCATGTACCTAGGCTCACAGCCTGGCATATAGCTTGTTTTAGGATTACCGTATCTAGAGCTTTCAAATTCCACCAATACAATATATTTGTAACTGAGGCCAAGATTATATTACGCTGTTGATGCACAGTCATTACTAACAGAAAACTAGAACTCCTGCACTATTTATTTTTCTGGAGCTGGATTTTTTTTTTATAGTGACTATGAAGGAAGAGCAAAAATTTGCTAAGTTACAGGGCTACAAAACATCAATCGTTGGTCTGTCATATGAGTCTTGCTTATAGTTGAGAGGCCTGTTTAAAAAGCTGTTATTTTAAGGTACTCTACATAGCTTTTGGGTTCTACGACGTCTATGTGTTCTATTGGAATTTGCACTGGAATTGAGAAGATATTGTAGATGTGTCTTTGTGTCTATTTCATCAGAGAAGAAAACAGCAAAGTTATTGGAAATCTGGAAGGCAGCCTGAAAGGACTTGGAGCTGCAGGGATTCTGGGAAGTGGAGGTCCCTGTTCCTGCTGTTGGTGTCCCCCTAAACGTCCTGACAAAATTCATGGGGAAAGAAGATGACTGGCAATCTACACATTAGAATAAAAATAGCTGGCAATCCAAAACTTGATTACCACCACATTCCAAAGATTTGTTTTCTATAGTGTTGTTCCCACAATGCAAGAATCCAGAAAGTTCTGGTTTTCAAGTTGGTCCCACCTGCTCTCACCAACAGCCTTCTCCTGTTTTGTCCTGCATTTAGCATCCGTTGCATCAAAACCAATGCAGAAAGACCACTGCTATGAAGGACTTTAGGAGCCTACCAAGTTCTTTTAAGAGAACGAATGAGGCAAGAACCAGAAGTATTGGAATTTGCTTTGGGGTTATCAGATTTGCTACTGGATTGCATAGAAGACATACCAAACTGGTGATTTAAAGACTGACTGCCTCTTGAAACCCTCACATGGTCCTTTTTTGTTTTCTAAGTTAATATTTGATTTTCAATTTCTGTTGTGCTCGTTTCACCTAAAATGCTTCATATTACCACTTTGTAGCTTCAGTCACTTGCCTTTTTCATACTGTATGCATGTTCAAGACATCTCAAAGGACAGATGCTTCTATTCATGATATTTATTTACTACTAGCCAAGATTCTTCTAACAAGCAGTGCTCCAAGGCAGATACAGATGAAAACCACTAACATTGCTGTGATTTGCTCAGGCAGAGACTAGTCAGAAAAGCACACAATCTGCGCTGCAGAAGAATGAGTGATTCCCCAGCTCCCTAGTGTTAATTTGTACTTCATTAATCTTATATACTATGCAAAACATAGTTGTGGTCTGAGACATTAGATACCGATGCAGAGAAAGAAAGTCTTCTAAGACAGCCAGTAAAACCCAGGCATTGCCATATAACTTGTGCTGGAGTATGACTGATGTAATTGTTTATATCACTTCTTGTTCTAGACTATGGAATTTCTTTTGAAAGGCACTAAAGTGTTTGCACTAAAAAAAATAATCTCTCCTAAAATATGGGCAATAGGTTAAGGGAAGAAGTTTAATTTTGAATACATAGTTAAATGTCTTTTACTTAAGCTTTGGCCAAGGCATTATAAATCTTACTACCCTTTTAATGTAGAATCTGTTATGCATGTCAGTTAATTTATGGACACAGGACTTTTATTTAGTTCATCACAGTTTCTATTAAAATGCTAAAATCATTTTGGACACACTGTATAAACTATGTTTATATTATTCCGCCTGCCTTTTTTTCGTATTTTGTCTGATGAGTGTTCTGTCAGATAAAAGAGCTAGATGGTTTATTGCTAACCTAAGGGATTTCATTCATATAAAACGTATTGTTAGAAGCTCTGCGTTTATAGCTGCTACTAAGTGAAAAGGCAATTCAAATACCCAAAATTTAAATGAAGAGACTAAAGAGGAAAAGTAGTAGAATAGGATATGAAGAAAAGTAACAGCAACAGAAGCGGAAACCAGAGAATGTTTGCTCCATTTTCACCAGCATTTTCAATGGGGCATGACAGTGTGGATTGGAACTAAGGAGTCCCTGGTTCAAATTCCCACCTACCCAGAGAACTCCCTGAATGAGAACAACTTTTTCACAGAACTGTTCCAAAGATAAAACTTGGGGAGACTCTAATGCACGCTAATTTGAATGCCAGAGAAAAACAGAATATGCAATGGAAACAAGAAATGGAAACAAAAACATGACAAGACTAAGCATATTATCCTGAGATATAGTTGAGGTATATCTCATTCAGGTAAGTGGGGTAGTACTGATGTTAATGTGGTGAAAACAACTCTCTACAAAGGCAAACTAAAAATAATGGAATTGCTTGAATTGCAGTCCCATTGCTTGCAATGGGGATGTATGGCTTATTTTCTGCAGTGATTTCAAATGAACTCACCTTAAGGAAATTTAGTCCACTACAATATTCAAATGCAGACCTAGTAGCGATGCCTTTTGGACACCAAGGTGGCCCTGTGAGAATCCTATGGTGAAGATGTATCTTAAGAGTGCTGTTGTAATGGCTGACAGCATTACCCAAAAGCAGTCTCCAATAGAGATGTCTTATTAATCAGATGCTACAAAATTGGTTATATAAAAAATCTTTAAACAAAGGGGGCGGCACCAGCTTCTGATAGTCAGCCTCTGATTTTCCTTTTGACCTGGCTTAGTTAAGTCCTATTCACAAATGCACTTCATCTGATTTCTCAGGAACTGTTCTCGTGGATAGCTGTTTCATTGACACTATATGCAGGCTGAAGAGGTTTTCTTGACAGTTTTTCTGAAAGGGTCAAACTATTGCTTGCATTTTACTTCAGTAAATGAAAAATGTATGTATATAAAAAATAAAATAAAATATGTCACATATATTCTGACCCTGTCAAGACATAAAAACGAGTTAATCGAAGTCAGCAGATTAACTGACTGGGGTGCATAGTATTGTGTGCTTCTGTTCAAAGATTATTTGGTTCAGTAGAGGAAACCTTAAGAGACAACAAATTTGATTTTACAAAAAAAAAATTTTTTTAAAGAAAACTGTTGACCTCACATTTATTAAATGTCCCTTAGGTTCAAGTACCCAGATTTTGGCAGGTGCAGGGCATCAGACTTAAGAAAATCAGTGAAATCACCTCTTTCCTTTCCATCCACACTCATATCTAGTTGATCAAGCCTTTGCTTGAATGGAAAGATAGAATCTCAAAGATTTACATGTGTATTACACTCCTGCAATATTTTGTAGCGGAAAATCTACTTTAAATATGACTTAATCACCATGGCTATATGGGACATGTACTGTACAGTGAAAACTTTAAACTAAATTATTGGATAGGTTAAGATGTTCTTAACACAAAGAACATCTACCGATATCCCTTGATGATTCCAGAGCACTTTGTCCCAGAATTCAGATCACAGGATGCTAGAATTCTCCTCAGATGAGGCTTGAGGTAGTCCTCGTTCAAAGACCCTAATTGAGAATGGACTTTTCACTGCTAAGCAAAATGGTTGTTAGGAGGAATATCACATGACCATACCGCTTAACAATGGCAGTTCCAGTAGTCCCAGTTGCGGTCATTAGACAAGGACCAGACACTTCTGCTCTGTGCAAACTGTCGCCCCCAGCAGAAGCCTGAGGTTCTTGCCTAACAACTGCAACTGGGACTAGCAGAGCAGGGCCTGAGGAGCTCCCTTTGACAGATGGGACTCTGCCACTGCTGCATTTGCCTCTGGTTCAACTCCCTCCGCTTGTCTATCTCCCACTCCATCGCTTCCCCTTTTTGAATGCCTTGTACCTTGCTGCCCCTACCTGACCTTTGCCATCTTTCTCCTCCTGCTGGTTGAAGGCCCAAACCTGGGATGTGCACAGCAGACCCTCAACTGTTGAAGGGATCATGCCAGATGTGAATGGGGAGGAAGCAGCAGGATAGAGTTGGGGACAGAAACCATAAGAGGCAAGGGAGCAGTGTGGATGGCTTGCTCAGTTGTCACCTTCTCCAGGGAAGAAGACAGCAAACATCATTTGGAGGTGGTGGTGGTGATAAGAGCAGACAGCAAAGTACAGGGTGGCCAAAAGTGGGGGGAGTTGAAGTGCATAGTCTGGTCATAAATGTGGGCCAGTTGCCAAATGCCCACATTTTGATTATGTGACCACGGGGTGGTAATGCTGTGGCCTCAATTTTAAAGACTGGTCATAACTATAAATGGTCACTGAATGGTCATTAAGTGAGGATTGCCTGTTTGCCCATTTGAACAAATCAATGTAGCCTGTCAGAGGGAACAGTTATTAGCATTAACAAAAGACACAGAGGCTTGTGTAACGGTAAAAGGAATTCACTTTTAATATACAGTCAAATCACAATACCTATGCAGAGGCTTGTTATCCCAGGTAACATTGCAATTGTCCTATTAGGGTCAGCAACCTGCTGGGAGAGGAAACAAAAGAAACCCCTCAAAACAGGGATTATAAGGAACATTAAGGAACACAGTGACCAATGTTTTTCTCTGACTGCTCAGTTATGGCTAGGCCTGATCGTTTATTTTAAAATAGAAAATCAATATATTAACATTAATTTTCTATTATTAGAAATTAATTATACATGCAAACTTCCTGTGCCATCAAGCACATAACTGACTAACCGAACATTTTACCCAGATTTCTGAATCTTTCTGGTGGATCTGAGAAATCTGTGTTAATTTTAATCATATAAAATCTTGAAGATAGCTAACAACTGACATTTTGCTGATCCGGTGTTCTTGCTTTCCTAAAAGAGCATTAACCATTGCTGTTCTTCAAGACAACCTATAGACTGAACATAACTGGAGAAGAAAAGTGATAAAGCACTGGTGGCGTCTACATTTCTTCTATACTGACTCTACTGCAACATTTCTTTGTTAAAACCATAGGGCTGAAGCTTCTTCACAGTGAGTTTCACATGATACAGTGTACAGAAGTGCATTCCTTGCGGGATCAATGGGGTGGAAAGAAAGAAAGGAGAGAAGATGCTCTGCCCTGTCTAAATGTCTCTGAATATGGAAAGGAGACCACAGCCTCCATGCTCATTCATTAGCTAGACCCATCCTTTTCTTTGCCAGCTGAAGGAGTCGTTTCCAAATCTTTGCTTTGATTATCTTCTTCATCTTCATCATCATCATCATCATTTTCTTGAGGATAAAGATCCGGGTATTTCTGCATACATTCTTGCATTGCACGAAACTGGTCCACACAATCTGATCCCTTAATTTCTTCCTTGCTATAATGAAAACAGGAAAATGCTGACTTGAATTGTTCCCCACAAGGACCACTAGCCATTCCACCAAGGCATGGGCAGTTCCAGTTGATATCTCCATTAGGCAATATCAAACCTTAAGAAGAAAGGAAAAAAGGTAGTAAGTTACAGAACTATTTTATATTGGGACTTACATAATGGCTGGGTTCACACACAGCACAACATAGATTCTTTAACTATATTCAGAGTCAAAGTTTAGTCAATACAGATAAGGCAAGCCAAAAATTAATTACAGTGACTGAGTTGAAATGTTTATTATTTTCAGTTTTTATAAGCTACACTCTGCAGATATGCTTATCATACCCTGAACCAAACAAATTACGTTTTACTGAGCATTATGTGTGATCCAACTCATTAAGCTTCATAGTTTGTTAGGAACCAAAGTGAAATTCTGTATTTTGGTGTAACATATTTGGTGATTAAGATATTTTTGATCTTCCTAAAAACCTTAGTGGTGACATAGGAAAACAAAAGATAAGAGCAACTTTGTTTTTAAAGTTTATGGCAAAAGGAAAAAAAAAAATCAAATTTAGGATGGAAAATATTAAGCCAATGAAAAAAGGCTTTTGTTCAAGGTAGCAAAAATAGTGGTGTGTTTTACAAATGAGAACTTACAGAAAATTTTCCGATTGTTCAGGTCTTTTGTAAGCACTCAAAATATACATGTTATCAGTTTTCAGATGTGAACTTTCCTTTATCTCACTAAAATCACAAAAATCAGCACATGCAGGCCACTGAAATCTGCTGTTGTCCATCTGACATGAACTTGGATGGAACTGGACAAGCAATGGTTTTAAATCTTGATAAAGATTGTGAACTAATGTCCAATAAATGGCTGTAAACAGAGAGACTTCTTATAAGATACATGAAAACTAAAAAAAAGATAATCAGAGTGTCAAAAAGTGAGAGAAAAAAGATAATCTGGATTTCCTAGATCAGTGATGGTGAACCTTTTAGACACTAAGTGCGCAAACTGTGTGCGCGCATGCCCAAACTGAAAGGCGTGTGTGTGTGAATGAGCGCATGTGCGAGCATGCACAGACATGCACACGCACATCCATGGACATGCACGCACATGTAGCAGAGACCTGAAGACCAGCTGGCCAGCGGGAGGCAGGGCATCCCAACACTGGAAGCGTGGCAAGAGGTAAGATCCTTTTCTTTTGTGAGCTTCTGTTTCGTTGTTTGCAGGGAAACAGAAGCTCACGAAAGAAATACCACGGAGATCTGACCTGGGGCGACAGCGCACATGCCAGCAGAGAGGCCTCTGTGTGCCACCTCTGACACGCGTGTCATAGGTTCACCATCATGGTCCTAGATCATTTTATTAATATCAAAAGTCACTATTCTATCCTAAAGGAGAAAAGAAACTGATGACTGTGTGTAATTCAAAGACATGTTTGCACATTTCATTTTTACATAACTTTTATGCAAACCTGTTTCTTGTGCTGATTTGGATGTAACATAAAAATAATAGTTCTGCATCTTATGCATAAACTCAGACCTTTTATTGCCTCACACCCCTTGGCAATCTGTATGCTGCAAAGAAAATATTAGAAGTTTTTTTTTCAATTATCCATTTTGTTTCATAAATTATCCACTGTTTCATAAAAATCCATCCTGATTGTTTATTTGAATCTGGAACTGGTTAATAATGTATCTATATAGATTCTCAATCATCCAGGTCATAGATGTCCCAAAGGTGCTTTTCTTTTTTCCTTGAAAACATTTTGACTCTCATCAAAGAAGCTTCCCCTCAATTAGAGGGGAAGGGGAAGATTTAACAGATGTGGAACTTTTTTGGGAATGCTAGTCCCAAGAAGATTCCACATCTGTTTGTATTCTGATTCAGGTGACTCTGGGGATAGAGATAAAGCTCCAAGTGGCTCAACAACTCTCAAAGAGCTAAGAACTCTCAAAGTACTGACAACCAGATGACTGCAAATAATATAAATCCTTCCATTCTGTCAGAACTGAAGAAGCTTCTTGCATGAGAAGCAAAACATTTTCAAAGAAAGGAAAGTTCCGTTGCCTTTTGGAAAAGCACCTTTGGGAGATTAATAATATATATAATATACAGCTAGCATTGTAAACCATAATTTGAAATTGGCTTATTTTCAAAATAACAATACATGATGTCATACATCATCATCATCATTATGCTCAGGTACAGACGTAAGGACAGCAAAAGCTTTTTGTTTCCTTCTTGTGGAAGTGCCAAAAAAGGGAATGGGAGCATGAACAAACATGAAGCTCATTGAGAAAACATAACTCTTCCGTTTAGAATTAGAGGGAAGGTGCAATGGCAAAATAGAAAAAAAACTGGTTGGTTATGTCAGGGAAACTATATAACCTGGAGAAGAGTTGGTTTATTCCACCACCACACACACCCCTCCCCCCCTTGCCAATATATCACAAACTACAGAAACAGACAGGTGGCCCTTTATTATCCTTTTTTTAATAGAGTGCTTGAAAACTATAAACCAAACCTCATTATTTGTTTAGTATATCTGTTATTGGCAAGCTTTTTGTGTACTTTATGCATATGCAGAATGGCAGACAGATCTTTGCACATGATATGCAAAAATCATTTTTTGCAGTTTTGTTATCCATTCTTTTGTTTGGCTACAAAAGAATTCCCATAAATAACAAGGGCTACCTGTGACACACATATTTTAAAGGATTCAGTATGATGGAGCCACAGATTTCTACCAATATACCATCCTGCTTGTGTCTATGCTTGTAAAAGAATTGGAGGATCTTAACGTAAAGATTTAAATTATTAGATTTTACCTAATTTGTTACCAAAAAGGTACTATCTCAGATTAGATATTATTAATCATTCACTAAGACTGATTATTATGTTGGTTATATTTGTTAATTATTGAATGCTCATTTGATTTTAATAATGATTTTGAAATGCTATACACAAGGACATTTTTATTTGCAGTACTAACCTAACATTACTTCAAAAACTTTATTCAATTTTATACAGCTTTTAAATTATTTTCTTTTTGCTCCTTTATTTCTTTTTCTGCTGTTTTCATTGTACTTTCAATTTTCTGTTAACTTAAATAAACAATTTTCCATATTAAATATTAAGATTACGTGAAGGTAATAGTAACATTTTCCAAATAATATTTGCATATTAACATATTCCAAAGAAAAATCTTTTTCTTTCTTTCCTTCCTTTCTTTCTGTAAGCAGTTTTGTTCACTTTTGTATTTTGTTTTTAAAGTTTTAACTTAGTTTGTTCTTATATGATAAAAATAAAATTTACATGAACATTCAGTTCATTATAAAAACCATTTTTCCTGATCTTTAATTTTTGTACAGATTTTTTTTTAATTGGCATATTTTATAGGTATGGCCATTGAAGAGGCACATCACAACTATAGGAAAAATGATAATTAGTTTTGGCTTGTTGAGTGGGCTGCACACTGGTATGTAAAGTAATTTTTTTATAGAATACAAACCAAAAAATTTCTCAGCCACCATTGCAAAAAGTCAAATAGTAACAAACATAAAATCTATTTGATTCTCTAATGTACTAACTCCACAGGGGGGAAAATCCAGATGGTTCATAAGAGCAATGATGCCCCAGGAAAGCTGAAAATTGGTTCTTACAGTCACTTGTGACACACAGCTGCAAGTAGATTTATAGGATTAATTTGGTTTCCATTTCTATAAAGTCAATTGGCACTTCTATTTGGAAACAAGGAATTGCTTCTTTAAAAAAATGCATTCAGCTTTTCATGTAGATTTTCCTCTGGACAGACCCTCTTTTCACTAAGGCAAATATAAGGGTGGGGAGGGAAGTTTCATTCATTCTTTGTGTTTATATGTGGCCAATAAGCAATTTTGCTTCAAACCTTTAGAAGCTGTGGCAGGAGTCACAAAGCAGAGATCATTTCTATCCATTCTAAATGCTCAGTCCTGGCTCCGGGCCAGCAACGCAGCCTGTCTGAAATTAGAAAAACTGAAAGATGGATTTCTGCACATCCTTTGGCTATAATATACAGATGGCACTTAAGGTCTAAGAGCTGAGGGAAAGGGGCTAGCGATTTCTTTTCATCTCAAGAAGGGTGCAAGGTTAACTTTAATCACGTCAAGGCTGAAAGTCATTTTCAGTGTCTTACTATGAAGTATATTGGCTAGCATACTCTAAGAATGGCTGCTCCTAATTATATAACTGAAATTACGTTTCTCCCTAAATGTCTTCCCTAATATCTTATATCATTTTGATGTATCTTCCTGATGTAGCAGCCCTTGCAATAACCTCATTTAGTATGCAGCACTTAAACATATTGTTTCATCTGAATATTTTGATAATTAATGAATCAGAAATAGAGCTCAGGATGAGACATAACAAAATGCAAAAATAATGAAAGCATGAAACAAATTTACAAACACAGTAAATAAAATTGAGTGATATAATAAAAACTATTATTGAAAAATTTTATATTCTCATCTAAAATATGCCACAGCTTACACATGTACAATAGGAAATGTATTTTATTAAGAGTTCCAAACAAAACCGTCCCACTTTAAATATTGTCTGTCTGAGCAGACTCCACTGTCTTCTGTCAAAACAAAATCTGAAGTGTTTTGTTCTCACATTAAAGCAAAATTCTTGGAACATAACTATACTTTATTTCAACCCTAAAATACTCAAACACTGACAGTGGAATATCCCATTTTAAGTTTGTTTTTTTAGCTGCAAAACTCTGAAAACACAATCGCCCAAATCTTTGTTCCAAGACCAAAATAAAACAGAGTGCTTTGTTTCAACCTTAAAATGAAACTCCTGGCGCATATCTTTTTTTCATTCAAAATGGCCATTTTGGACTCAAAACATTTTGCTCACCTCTCTTACAACCTCTCCTTTTTAAGCCTGTCCAGGTACTAAGCACGAATTGGATTAAATGCATTATAAATGCCTTGTTATTCCTATAGCATCAGAAAAAAGGACTTTTTTCACTATCCTAATATTGTTTTTATAAAACTTAGATTAGCCATGCACCCCAAAAGGCATAGGAGTCATTAAGGAAGGATTACCTATATTCTACAAGCTATCACTAGAGGTTCCATAAGAGGGCCATCTGAGAGATGGCTTCTCTTCTCAAGCCTTTTTACTGGTTTTCTTACCTGCTTTTAGGCTGTTTTCAGTGGTCAAAGACATTGAGCTTGTCAGGTAGAAAGCTGATAGCCCAGGTTCAAGGCCTAAGCACTGTGCACTGGGATAAGCTCCCATTACTTGCCCAGCTGTTGCCCATCTAGCAGCCTGAAAGCATGCAAATGCAATTAGATAAAGTAGTATCACTTCAGTGGGAAGGTAATAGCATTCCGTGCGCTTCCGCATATAGTCATGCTGGCCACATGACCATGGAAGTGTATTTGGACAATTATGGCTCTCTCTTTCTCTCTCGGCTAAGAAACAAGAGATGAGTACCGCCCCCTAGAGTCAGACATGACTGGACAGGAGAAACCATAGTTTTCATTCAGGTTTTTATTTTTGTACTTTTGTAAAACTTGAAGCTACTAAAACAGACATAGCTTCTGAGATATAATCATGGAAAAGCTGGTGTTCAGTATTAATTCAAATGAATCCCGTGTTTTTCTATGAAATACTTTCTAGGCTTTTAAAGTTTGAAATATCTGATTTAATTCGGGGGCTTGATTCTATTTACAAAAGTAAAGAATGTCATATAATCCTTTTCAATAATGTACACCTTTCATTATACCAATTTACAAGTTAAATATATAAGCTGCTTTGCTCCAGACAATACATAAAATTAATGGTGTCCATTACCAGCCAAATCCATGTGAGTGAGGTATATGTTGGGAAATAAGGCTCAATCTAGAATACAGCCAACATATCTATGTTTGAACTATCAGAGTGAGCAAATGCTGCCCTCTAGAGATAAGACTGAAATACAGATTTCTCACTTAATATTTTGAAATAAAATTACTTGTGTGCCACCTAACTCTGAATGATTCAAGAATGATTTTTGCGAGTTTGATTGTAGGAAATATGCCAAGCATATAGGAGCACATGTTAAATATACCTAATTAAAAAACACTAAGTATATTTCTCACTTAATTGATAAAACAATCTGTTTTTGTTTTCCTTTGAAAATGCAAAATGACAATCTGCATGTTTTTCTTTAATACTGCTAAACAGAGGCTCTCCAACTTTGCCATAATGAATATTCTCCATACGTGTCTACTTATATCTTATTCCAGGTTAATGAGGATGAGATGTATTACATATTTTTAGATTCATCCACAATCAGAACTCCCTTTTTGAATAAAATGTGAATAAATTGGAACAAACAGTAATAGTCTTAGCACAAAAGGTATGTAAGTGAAAACTCGTTCTCATGAAGTGGAAACATAGGCTACTATTATACCTCAATAGGCTGCAAGTCATTTTATTGCAAATTGTGCTTTCTTAAGAAAACATAAGAAAAACAATATCATCCACAACATTTGCATATATTTATATTGAACATGGAAGTATTAAAATACCAAAGGGATTACTCTGTATAGGCAAGAAGAGTTATTTAGATTATGTCTTAGTTTCAAAAGGTGATTTAAAAGATTGCCTGCTATTTTTTACATAATAGAGATGTGCAATATAGGTAGTCTTTGAGTTATAACATCCGTTCAGTGGCCATTTGAAATAACAACAGTACTGAACACAGAGATTTACAACTGGTATTTGATGTTTTAGCTATTACAGTACCCCTGTGGTCACATGAACACAATTCAGGTGCCTGGCAAAAAAACTTATGACTAGATGCAGCATCCTTCAGTCACATAATCATTTGTGACCTTTCCTGCTGGCTTTTCCAAGCCAAATCAATAGTTAAATGTCGTTTCTACAGGCCTTTCTTTGCACACACCCTTTCCTTTGCACAAACTTCCACATCATTTTTCCTTGGCCTCCTTGCGATCACTCACACACTACACACTTTGTCTTCCCTGCAATGGCATCTATGATCACATGGACTCTGTGCTCTTTCCCTGGCCTTGTGATCACACACGTATATCATGTTCCCTAATGCCTTTGGATTATAGATTTCCTGTCTGGTCGCTCTCAGAGGGTCAGATTAGGTAATCATAGCTCTTCAGCCCTTATTCTTAACACTGGTACACCACAGGGTTGCGTGTTGAGTCCCTTACTCTATACTCTTTATGTGCATGACTGCATTTCCACTCACGCTAGAAATACTATTACTAAATTTGCAGATGATATAACAGTGGTGGGATTTATCTCCGGGGTGTGTGTGTGTGAGTCTGCCTATTGAGATGAGGTGGACCAGTTGCTTTCGTGGTGTGGAGACAAAAATTTGGTCCTTAACACCAATAAGACTAAGGAGTTTATAGTGGACTATAGAAGGAATAGATCAGACATCCAGCCCTTGCTTATCAATGGAGACCGAGTGGAGCAAGTGGTCAGTTTTAAGTTTTTGGATGTTAGCATAACAGAGGATCTGACCTGGGGCACTCGCATTGTAGCATTGGTAAAAAGGGCCCAGCAGAGATTACACTACCCGAGACTTCTCAGGAAACAACTGAATGAAAAATGGCTGGTGACCTTCTTCCGCTGCACCATAGAGAGTATTTTAACTTACTGCACCTGTGTATGGTTTGCCAATTGCACAGTGGCAGATAGGACAGCACTTCAGAGGGTTAACATCATTGCCCTCATCCCTCTTTGGAAGAGCTTATCATTGGTTGCCCTCTCCTCTCTTTGGAAGAGCTTTATAGCTCCCGCTGCCTTAAGAAAGTTCAAAACATTCTTAAAAATCCATCTCATCCTGGAGACCCCCCCCCCCTTTTTTTTAACTATTACCATCTGGCAGACGGTACAGAATAAAAACAAGGACAAATATGCAGAAAAGCAGCTTCTATCCCAGATCAGTAACTATATTGAATTCTACTGTATAGTGCAATAATAATGCAATATCAGGGGTTTTCAATTCAATTGTATAGTATGTGAAGGATGTGTGTTTTTGTTTTCTTTTTATAGTTATAATGTACACTGAAGATGGCATTTAATTTCGTTGTGCGGGGTGCAATGACAATAAACTAAACTAAACTTTTTCCTTGGCTCCCCTGTGACTGCACACCAGTATGCGTGTACCCGGCACCCTTTTTGCTTGATCTCACTGTGTGAGATCATACACAACCAGGACTGTCTGGATTATCATCACTAAGCAATGCAGTCAAGTGTAAATCTCAACATTATTCAATAAGACACAAAACACGTTATTTACATTCCACTAACCATGATCTTCATAAGGATCATTGGGATCATCTGCCACCAATTCAGCATTGCTTGGAGTTTCATGGTCTTCTTTGGTCACAAATATAATTCTGTCCTTTCCTAAAAATTAGGGGAGGAAAGCATACACAATATTAGAAGATCAGGTAATGTCTGTTCTGCCATTACCTTCTGAACAAGTTCATCAGCAGATGACACTGGGCCCTGGAGATGCTTCAATGTAAGCCATGTATATCTTGACATTAAATGTAATGTCAGGTAATAATACTGGCTCAGATTAACATCTACTCCAGTTTAGTTTATTGATTATATTATTAATTTAGTTTACTCTCCAGAGGAAAAAAGAGAAAGTTGGCAAAGAATCATGCTAAGTTTAATTTTCTTTCCTGCATATGTTTACTTTGGCAGATAATTGTCAGTATATATACTCAGCCTTTATGTAAGATGGTACCACTTCCTATCAGACTGGGATCTGAGTCAAGTATGCCCAGAACTTAGTATTCTTTCTTATGTAAGATTCTATTGAAAAAACTTTTTAAATTTCACCCTTTATTTGAATAGTTCTACATGTTATCTCTTTTGCCATCAAGTACCTTACAAGACTATATAAATATGATAAGGAAATAAATGACAAGCTAAAATGAACTTTTATGTTTTCTTATTTTTTTTTAATAAAGACCATGTTTATGGGTAGTCCTCAGGTTGTAATAGCACTTTGGGATTGGGATTACTGTCACTAAGCAATGCAATCAAGAGTGGTATTATAGGACCACATCACTTAACGACAGCAATTCCAGCAGCCTCAGTTGCCACTGTATCCTCAGAACTGTGCAAGCATTTCAGTGGGAAGAAGTAGGAGTCCCAACAAGGGACTTGAACAGTTGCTAAATGAGGTTGTACTCAAGAATTATCTTTATTGTTTGTGAGAATGATCTACCTCAAAGAGGATGTATGTTGTTGCCAATTTCCCTAGTCGCACATCCTGAGGCAGGAGATTGCACTAAAGAATTTATTTCCCAATTGTCATTTAATTTTTTTTTTTTTGTTTACAGGTAAATTGCAGAGTGTGAAAGCCATCTCTCTCTCACACGCTAGGGTTGGTGGAGGAAAGAAACATCTCCCTGGAAAATAGATGGTGCCATCATCAAAAGGAGGCAGGAAGACAACGCCAGGACCTGCAGAGCCAGAAAATTTCTAGAAGATGATTCAGATCTGATTTCTCAGTCTTGCTGCTGCAGGAAGGTCCTAATGAAACACTTACATTCATTCATTTGTTCTGATCAGAAAGTTGATATTATCAGCTGACTGCTCGTCAGTCACTCAGACTGGAATAACAATAGATTTATATACCACTTCATAGTGCTTTTACAGCCCTCTCTAAGTGGTGTAGAGAGTCAACATATTGCCCCCAACAATATGGGTCCTCATTTTACCCACCTCGGAAGGATGGAAGGCTGTCAACCTTGAGCCTGGTGAGATTCAAACTGCCAAACTGCAGGCAGCCAGCAGTCAGCAGAAGTAGCCTGCAATACTGTATTCTAACCACTGCACCAATCTGGCTCCTCTGCAGAATGGTTAGTTTTATGCACCTATAGAGTCCTTCCCAAAGACCTGGGATAGACAGGTGTTCTTGCTCTGATAATGTAAAAGGGTATTGTCGCAGAATGTAGACTGTTTATTAATATTACAGGTAGTCCTTGACTTACGACAATTGAGCCCAAAATTTCTGTTGTTGAGACATTTGTGGAGTGAGTTTTGCCCCATTTTATGACTTTTCTTACCATAGTTAAGTGTTACCATAGTTAACTGCAGTTGTTAAATGAATCTGGCTCCCCATTGACTTTGCTTGTCAGGTCACAAAAGGTGATCACATGACCTTGAGACACTGCAACCATCATAAATATAAGTCAGTTGCCAAGCATCTGAATTTTTTATCACATGATCATGGGGATGTTGCAAAAGTTGTAACTGAAAAACGGTCATAAGTCACATTTTTCAGTGCCGTTGTAACTTTGAATGGTCACTAAATAAACTGTTGTAAGTCGAGGACTACCTGTATTATTCAACATTTTATCTAACTGGGGCAATTCAATGCGATGATAATATATACAGGTAGACATAGACTTACAACAGTTCATTTAGTGACCGTTCAAAGTTACAGTGAAAAAAGTGACTTATGACTGTTTTTCACACTTACGAGCATTGCAGCCTCCCCATGGTCACATGATCAAAATTTAGACACATGGCAACTGACTCATATTTATGACGATTGCAATGTTCATGTGATCAGCTTTTATGACCTGATAAGCAAAGTCAATGGGGAAGCCAGATTCAGTTAACAATTGTGTTACTGATTTAACAATTGCAGTGATTCATTTAACAACTGTGGCAAGAAAGGTCGTAAAGTGGGGCAAAATTCACTTAACAAATGTTTTATTTAGCAACAGAAATCTGGGGCTCAATTGTGGTCGTACATCGAAGACTACCTGTAATATAGGTAATACAGGTACCATGTTTTCCCAAAAATAATTTTTTTGAACTCTGAAACAAGCACTTGGCCTTATTGCCATGCACTCAAAAGCCCGATTGGGCTTATTATCAGGGAATGTCTTATTTTTGGGGAAACAGGGTAGTCCTTGACTTACGACCACAATTGAGGCCAACATTGTTAAGTGACACGTTTGTTAAATTAATTTTGCGATCTTTCTTGCCATAATTGTTAAATGAATCACTACAGTTGTTAAATTAGTAAGCCGGCTGTTAAATGAATCTGGCTTCTCCATCGACTTTGCTTGTCAGAAGGTCATAAAAGAGGATCGCGTGACCTCGGGAGACAAAGTTCACTGTGAAAAAACAGTCACAAGTCACTTTTTTTCAGTGCCGTTTTTAACTTTGTCACTAAGCGAATCGTTGTAAATCGAGGACTACCTGTAATACTCTTCTCTCCTCCTATTTCCCCCCCCCCCGTTAACAACAACCCTGTGAGGTGGGTTGAGCCGAGAGAGAGAATGACCAGCCCAAAGTCACCCAGCCGGCTCTCATGCCAGCCTCCACGCTCCTTTCTCCCCGGTCCCGTTTCTACTGGGCTCCCTAAAGACTCAGCTGGGGCACAGATCCGTTTGCCGGCTCTCCTCTTTCTTCCGTTGGGCTGCCCTCAGGAGCCGGCCTTACCGTGACCACCGCCCCTTCCTCCCGCGTCCCCGGTACCTTCTTGCCTGCAGTAGGACATGTCTGGGCCGAGCTGGGAGCGACTCCGAGTGACCCACTGACTGAACGACCCGCTTAATCCGCCGCGGGTGCCCGGCTGCAGCCCAGCGAAGCGCGCGCCTTTCCCCACGCGCTCGCAGGGCCCCCTCGCGGCCACCTCTCAGCCCAGAGGAGAAGGACCCAAAAGAGAGGCGGCCTTGAAGCCGCCTGACCGCTTCTCTCCTCACAACCCCACCCGGCTGTTCACATCCGCAGAGGAGCCCACGAATCGGGAGGCCTCCGCGACAGTTACAGTGCGCTTTTTTTTCCCCTCCCGAGTATCCCAAAGTAGAAACGGGGGTGAGGAGAAACGAACGGAAAGAAAAAAACGGATAATAGCCGTTATTCTCATAACGGACTACATGTTCCAAGAAGCTGTGCGAAAGAACCGGCTCTTCCGCCGTTTTCCCGACAGGCTTTGCGACCTTGACTGGTTCTCAGTTTCGCCTCTCCTTCCCGCCTAGAAAGTTCAATGATATTCCCAGCAATGCTTTGCGAAGGATAGGCGGGGTCAGGGACTTTATTTCTCTCTGGGCTCCAGGTTATATTGCCCCCCCCACACCCACCCACTCTATATGCACGCACGCGCGCACGGGCCATCCCAGGTCTGTGAAGGAGGGCGGAGTTTGCCGCGAGTGGTAGAAAGGGAGAGAGAGTGAGAGAAATTCGCGTCTGATCTGTAGGAGACTTTGGGTGTTACATCTCCTCCGGCCATTAGATCTCTTCCTTCCACTTTTAAGAATACCTCGGGGAGTTGGTGCATTTATTAAAAAAAAAAAAAAGCTCAAAGCACACCGATATATGTAAGTATGGGCTTTTTCCCACCCCCTTTTTTTTTATTTAAGAAAAAAAGTTTGGAGATACTTTGCAAATGGGAAGAAGAGGGAGTCAGCCTCTTCTCCAAAGCCCCTGAAGGCAGGACAAGAAGCAATGGATGGAAACTAATCAAGGAGAGACTCAGTTTAGAATTAAGGAGAAATTTCTTGACGATTAGAACAATTGATCAGTGGAACGACTTGCCACCAGAAGTTGGAATGCTCCAACATTGGAAATTTTTAAGAGCAGCTACTTGTCTGGAATGGTATAGGGTTTCCTGCCTGAACCAGGGGGTCGGACTAAAAGACCTCTAAGGCCCCTTCCCACTGTGATATTCTGTTATTCTGCAGCATAGAAATACTAATGAATAAATGTATACAACCAGTAAGAAACAGGTAACCCCTTTATGAGTGTTGACAGCCAGGAGTGCGATCCACCACACCTGATTTCAGAGGAAAGAGACCGGGTAGCTGGCCGATTTGTCAGGCAAGGTTTTTTTATTTTTAGGAGAAACGCATTTGCTTTATCCAAGGGGTGGTGGTAGGATCTCGCTATTTTTTGGTTGGCAAGCATGAGAAATGAATAGTTACCCTTCGGACCAAATTCTGCATAAAAGATAAGGTGGTTGCTGCTGAACGATTTGACAGAATGAGCTTGCGTGTAAGAGTTTCTGCTTGATTTCATGCTGCTTCCAATTTGCACATGCGTTCCCATGGAAAAGGGCGTCGTCTTGTAAATTGTTCTGGAGTGTTGTCATTTGCAGTGTTTAAAACGGGCCTAATGCATTCCGATGTTTGCATTCTGGCAGACTTTTCTGATTGGGTTTAGTAGTCGCTATTACCTTAAGTTTTGAAGTGTCTCACCTTCCACTTTCTGCTCACCATAACAAGGTCCACCCCTGTAAACCAGTGACATGATTGAGACTGTGTGAACAGCAGCTGTATTACAGCGTTGTGTTACTGTATTTAACTGAAAGTAACTTCTTGAACTGAATGAGACTTATTTCTAAGAAGGCGTGCATACAATTATTTTTTTAAAGAAGTCATGTCTAAGTATATTAAAAGTGATGATTAATGTAATAATCAGTCTAGTTTTCTTATTAGGCTATTAAAAGTTTTTGTGCTAGTAAGGAACTGGCTAATAAAGAACTTAATTTAGTTTTATTGCTGGTTGAATTAGTTCAGAAGGCACATAATCGGAGAATAAAAGAAAGAAAAAGAAAAATATGCATTTGTTTCTTTTGTTTGTGTTCTGATATTTAGGCTTGATCCTGTTTTATTAGCTATGGTGTAGGATATATACATGGATTGCTACAATAATGCCATTACTTCAGAGTAATCTTGGAAGAAGGGCTTCAGAAAGCATGGCAGCAACACCTGAGTACTATGACTCATTAAAACACCCATGTCTTTTTCAAGTATTCTGTGACTACTGTAAAGAGGCCTTCATGGCAACCAAGTTATTCTTGGGAACAAATCTGTATTTTTTTCAAAGAGTTGTAGGTGGATGTTGCATCCCACTTCTGAAAAGTTCTGAAGAGCCTCTTCTAAACTAAATCCAAAGTTTGTACAAACTTTCTGTGCACAGATTACTTTCATGTTCTTCTCTGAAAAATTCCATACATGTTGCTCTAAGCAACTATTACAAAATATTATGGCATAGACACGCCTACAACTATCTTTAAATCGGATGATAGGAAATTTGTTATTGCTTTTGTTGCTAAGTTGTGTCTGACTCTTTGCAATCCCATGGACCACAGCATGCCTTATTATTTACTTATATATGTAATATATATTTATTAGCATAGCCTTCTTATTTGCTTTCTTAATGCAAATATTAAATTGTACTATGTAAACCTGTAACCTATTTTGAGAAGAAGCTACTATAATTATTATAGCTTTATATTGAAAAGTCATGCATTACAATAACCATTATGCAATTTATTCAGTTTTGGCTTGGGATGATATGTGAAAGCATATGGGTATCTGGCTCTTAGGTTAGTTGAATTTGTATTTTTTCCATGGTTTATTGAAGAATCTTTGTGCATACACTAGACGATAGCAAGAAATATTAATAGGAAGATTCATACAATGTGCTAAATCAGAGGTAGACAAATATAACTTGTGGGCTGGGTGTTATCCAGCATTTTGAGATTACACTACAAAAAATCAGCAACAAAATAGACTAGTTTTGAGTGTACCTTTTCCAAGGTTTAGCGCGTTGTAAGCCGCCCTGAGTTTCCGGAGAAGGGCGGCATATAAATCAAAATTAAAAAAAAAAAAAAGATGCTACAGAGACTTGGAAGGCCTCTGAAATGCTGTTTATTCTGTTTTAAGTCACAGTTAAATCAGTGACATAGGTGAAGCTAATTAGTGCCACACGCATTAATCATATTGTCTTGCTCCTCTTCTGCCATTGCAGAATTGTGATGCTGCAGAAGGAGGATTGGACTGAAAGAGTTCTTCCAAGGAAATAGTTAGAGAAGTTAGACTTTTCCCATCTGTGGATAGATGGATAATCCATCAAATTGAAACTTAGCACCACAGCTGAGTTTCTGCCCTCCAGAAACTCCCAGTTTATGCTGTCATATTTTTGCTCATCAAGTGAAATCCAAATATGTACCATATGCTATTGTCCTTGAGAAATCACCATTGCCACTTCAGTGCCACTAGTAAACCCAGTAAGTGAAGCTATGTTTTTCATTATTAATGGATTTCCTACGGTAGTTAGAAAATTTCTTGTAGCTGCTGCTACCCTGCCAATTTCTATAGAAGTCCTTGACTTACGTCACAACTGAGCCCAAAATTTCCATTGCTAAGCAAGGCAATTGTGAAGTAAGTTTTGTTCCATGTTGCAAACTTTTTTGCCATATCATGTAATCATTAAGCAAATCCGGCTTCCCCAATAACTTTGTCAGAAACCAATGATGATCACATGACCCCAGGTCAGTGCAACTGTCACAAATACACACCCGTTGCCAAGTGCCCAGATTTTGAGCATGTGGTTGTGCGGATGCTGCACTGGTCGTAAGTGTGAATACTGGTCATAAGTCACTTTTTTCAGTACCATTGTAACTTGAAACAGTTCAAACAGTTGCTAAACAAATGGTCGTAAGTCGAGCACTACATGTACCTGAGTTATAACAGTAGGTGGTAGCAGATGTGCCATTCAATAACTCTTTCCCTTTTTGTTCTTTTCAGTAGTTCTCTGAAATGGGTGGAAAGAATGAGCACGTGAAGGTCACAACCGAGCACAAGCCTGGATTTCTAGAGCGCCTGAGTGAGACTTCTGGAGGGATGCTTGTTGGCCTCGCCACCTTTGCCCTGTCTTTCTACATTCTTTTTACCAATGAGGTGAGAGAGAATGGGTCAAAATGTCAGATTTCAGCTGTTTCAAGTTTGAAATACTTCTCCTTCAAAATGCTTATGGCATGCTGTTTTATGAATGAACCAGTGAATAGTTCTGATTATGGAGACTCTCAGTCATCCAGGTCATGGTTGTCCCAAAGGTGCTTTTTCAAAAGGTAGCTGGACTTTCTTTGTTTTTCCCTGAAGACGCTTCTCATTCAAGAAGCTTCTCATTCAAGAAGCTTCTCATTCAAGAAGCTTCTTCAGTTCTCAACAATTCTCAGAACTGAAGAAGCTTCTTGAATGAGAAGTGAAGCGTCTTCAAGGAAAAACGATAAAAAGTCCAGCTGCGTTTTGAAAAAGCACCTTTGGGATGAATAGTTCTAACTTTTTTTTAATGCAGTTTCAACATTCCTATCTACAACATCTACAATCTACAATCCTGTGTCAGGAGGTTTTGCATTTTTATATTTGGCATCAAACTCAGAATTTTAATTCAATGATTTCTTGTACCAAATAGTTACAAAATAGGTTTTGTAAGCTGTTTTGCACAAACAGTGCATAAAGCTTGCATCCCTATCTTCCTGCCTTCCTAGATATTATTAGTTGGTTAGATTATTTGAAGAAGAGAAGGTTGATCGTTGAATTCCTGCAACCAAAGTACTTAATTTTTTTTCTTGTGTGAATGAATTTTCATTAAAAGAAAATCTGTTCTGTGTGGTGATTTCAGCATGAGGCTGCAGGGATGAGCCCTTGCTTCAAGGGTTTACTTGAATCACTTTATTTCTCATTTCATCATTCCTAGGGGCGAGCTTTGAAAACAGCCTCCTCTTTGGCCGAGGGGCTTTCCCTAGTTGTCCCGCTTGACAACATCCAGATTATATCCCATGAGAATGACAAGAAACTTGTGCACTTCTCTGGTATCCTTAGAACATCAAAGGTAAATTTCCTTAGTCCAAACCTTGCTTCATCTTTTCACATTAAAGTTTTTTTAAAAAATGCATTGCTTTTTCTGTCTCTTTCTCCCCCCGCCCCCAAGTCTTGCTTGTGCTGACTCATTGTGTTGGTGGGGGTTTGGTTGTTTCTTGGTGGGATAAGCAAAGAACATTGGGAGTGTATTTCAAGAATATATGTATTCCCAGCAAGGCCACCCAAGCCACAAAAGTCATCCCAGGTGCTGAGCTAAAACAAAATGGCGCCTATAATGAACAGTAGCAATATAAAAAGATGGCAGAGATAGATTTCATTTCATTTCATTTTATTAAATTTGTATACCGCCCTACTCCCGAAGGACTCAGGGCGGTGAACAGCCATAAAATAAAACATATAGATACAAAATTTAAAATAGAGATAAAACTAATTAAATAAATTTGGCTGAACCATTTTAAAACCCCAATAAATTAAAACCAGATTTAAAATTTCCATATAAAAAGAGGAAAAAATTTAGGTCAGGCCAGCTTGATGAAATAGGAACGTCTTAAGCGCGTGACGGAAGGTACGCAGATCCGGAATCCTCCGTATCTCCGGGGGGAGCTCGTTCCAGATCGTAGGTGCCCCCACAGAGAAGGCTCTCCCCCTGGGGGCCGCCAGCCGACATTGTTTGGCCGACGGCACCCAGAGGAGCCCCTCTCTATGGGAGCGTACTGGTCGGTGGGAGGCTATTGGTGGCAGCAGGCGGTCCCGTAAATAGCCAGGTCCTAAGCCATGGAGTGCTCTGAAGGTGATGACCAAAACCTTGAAGCGCACTCGGAAGACCACCGGGAGCCAGTGCAGCTCGCACAGGAGAGGCGTTACATGGGAGCGCCACGTCGCTCCCATCACCACCCGCGCGGCCAAACTCTGTGCCAGTTGGAGCCTCCGAGTGCTCCTCAAGGGGAGCCCCATGTAGAGAGCGTTACAATAGTCCAAACAGGAGGTGACGAGGGCATGGGTGACCGTGCGTAACGAGTCCCGATCCAGAAAGGGACGCAACTGGCGGATCAGGCGGATCTGATGAAAAATCCTCCCGGTCACGGCCGTCAAGTGCTCTTCTAAAGACAGCCGTGAATCCAGGAGGACACCCAAGTTGCAAGCCCTCTCCGTGGGGGCCAATGCTTCGCCCCCAATAGTCAGTGATGGCACCAGCTGACTATATCGGGATGTTGGAAACCACAGACACTCGGTCTTGGATGGGTTGAGCCTGAGCCTGTTTCTCCCCATCCAGATCCGTACGGCCTCCAGGCACCGGGACATCACTTCAAGGGCATCGTTGGGGTGGTCTGGGGTGGAGATGTACAGCTGGGTGTCATCAGCGTACTGATGGTACTCCACCCCGAAACCACGGATGATCTCACCCAGCGGCTACACATAAATGTTGAACAAAAGGGGCGAGAGGACCCATCCTTGTGGCACCCCACATATAAGGGGCCTCGGGGTCGACCTCTGTCCCCCTGTCAACACAGACTGCGACCGGTCGGAGAGAAAGGAGGAGAACCACCGTAATACGGTGCCTCCCACCCCCAACTCTTCCAACCGGTGCAGCATGATACCATGGTCGATGGTATCAAAAGCCGCTGAGAGATCTAATAGGACCAGGACAGAGGAACAACCTCTGTCCCGAGCCCTCCAGAGATCATCCACCAACGCGACCAATGCCGTTTCCGTGCTGTACCCAGGCCTGAAACCCGACTGGAACGGATCTAGATACGTCGTTTCATCCAGGTACTGGGGAAGCTGTCGTGCAACCACACTCTCAACAACCTTCGCCCCAAAGCGAAGGTTGGAGACTGGACGATAGTTAGCCAATATTGGATATTAGATGAGGCGTCAATTAATACTATGCTGGAAAAGGCAATGATAAACCAAGAAAAAGATGGCTGGACTCACAGTGGCGGTGAGCGCAACATTGGGACATGTGAAAGAGCAGGTTAGGGATAGATTGTCATCTGTCTGTACTCTATAATATGGTTGCTAGGAATCAAAAACAACTTGACACATAATCAAGCAATCCTCTGCCCTGCTAGGTTAAGTGACTTGTGGGGAAGAATTAAATGTATCCCCCCACCCACCCACTGTGCATGCTGAACATCTAAGGAAGTCCTTTGTAGATAATAGTTCTCTTACCAACTGATGTTTATTTGCATTTGCTAGCCTCTATATGATCCCAGCTATGGGCTCTCTATCCGGGCAGTCAAGCTCAAACGTCAGGTGGAGATGTATCAGTGGGTTGAATATGAAGATTCCAAGTAAGATGTTTACAGCATTCATGTTTTCTCTGCCTTAAACTGTGTGCATGTTTCTAGTGATGGTGACAGTGGAACAGGTTTCTTTGATTTTTTGAATTTTATGTAATCCAATTTAGGATTAAGAGAAATACTGGCATATTTATTCTTATTTTTACTAAGTGACCTTTCCTTTCTATCCGTGGGAAATATAATAATGGTTTGATTTAGCCTCCTGGTATCTATTTTTTCCTCACCTATAACAACTACAGTAGTGATTCAGAGCTATAAAGAGTGAATGAATACAGAACTATGAGTCATTTGTTTCTAGCTGGCTTCTGGGCTTCTGGAAAGAATGAGCAGCTGAGAGGTGATAGGAAAATAACCAGCAGTTGTCATGCCTACAGCACCCTCCACATTTCAACTTGGGTGTATGATGCCAAACTATGCTACAGCGAAGCAGCAGGTAGCATGAAACTTGGACTTTTGGCTTTCCTTCAGATTTCTCAGGCCTAGCAAGGATAAGTGTATTTAGTAGATAGCTTATGTAGAAGAGGGAAATTTGCAGTGAAGGTTTGAACTAGCAAGTCGCAGAAGGAAAAGAAGCAGGAGAAATTTAACTTGTCTTTTAGATAAATACATCTTCTTTGTCTAGTTTCATTAATCTCAAATCCCAATATTTCCCCATGCATTTAGTTTAGTTCTCTTATTTGGAAAGTGTTATTATTTAAGCTTTGGACAAGAGAGAGATTGTGCTGTGGTAAGATAAAAGAATATAGAGAGGTAGGCAAAAAACATCAAACAATGAACTAATTATAAAGTTCCTTCTCTGGAAAGAAGGCCTGTGTTTTTATGCCTTGGAAATGTTTTACTAAAGCTCTACCAAATCTTTTAAAATGATAGTAAAGGGGAGGGGCACTATATGAGGGCATTCACATTCATACGAATTAGTTAAAAATTTGGCTAATTTTAGCTAAAATTATTATTTATAGTAAAATTGTGTAAAACATGATGGACTTTTCAGTACTTTATGTTCATCTGATGATGTTTTCCCCCCTTCTTGTAGAGAATACGAAGAAGATGGTGAAGTAAAGAAAGAAACAAGATATTCTTACAGTAAGTTTGCTAGTAGAAAATTTTGTCTCATAAAACAGTCACTGGATATGGCTTTAATATCCGGCACCTCTTCTCCAGCTAGGGAAGAGCTGTCCTTGCAGCTAC
Source organism: Arizona elegans (assembly GCA_022577455.1). NCBI lineage: Eukaryota > Metazoa > Chordata > Lepidosauria > Squamata > Colubridae > Arizona > Arizona elegans. The sequence continues at coordinate 119,607,715 of JAKOOJ010000003.1, forward strand.
AAAAAATGATGGTGAAAGTTGTCTGTTGAATGTCTACTGTCATATAGCTTATAAGGGAGAACAACTGAAAGAGAAAAAGTTACCAATATTATCTATGACGTGAACTTGGAACATTATTATTTTTTATTGCATTTGCATTCTCAAGCAGTTAAATCTTTTTAGTTGATTAAAAAATGCTGAAGGAAACAAACATATTGTCCTTTTTAGCCAGGATGTTGCATCCACATTACTGATGTTTATCTTATGACGAGGTTAGCTGAACTTCAGTGCTTGCAGACCACAGAAAGCAAGTTTTCATTGGTTTTTATTCATAAAATCATAGAGTTGAAAGGTGGCTTGATAGTAATCCAGCCCAAGCCTGTCCTTTGGGAAGGGCCTGCTTCAAACAGTGGTTATCTCAATTTGAAAATCTCCAAGTGTAAAGGAATGTGAGAATAACCTTGGAAGATGATGGCGTGGAGAAGAGATCCTGTCTTCCTATAGAAGATATATGTTATTTTACTTTTTCTCAGTTTTCTCTTCTGTAGGATACATTTACTTAGTCCTTTTAACTATTCCTCATCAGACTCCGTTTCCAATCCTTTCCCCATCTTTACTCTACTTCATTATTGTTCCTTTTAGACTGCGGTCTAGAACCAGAGTCAATATTAGGAAATTATAGAATGGGAATATTATTTTTCATGATCTGGATTCTATGCTTCTGTTAATAAATCTCAAAATAGAATTTGTCTTGTATTTGTGTCTGTTCATGAACAGTAGAATCCGAGGGGAAAAAAACGTAACTAGCATGGGCTTAGAGAAGAATTCTGCCTGTGATGTTCACCAATACCCATTCCCATATAAGAGCTGAAAAATTATAGGGACAGTGGGAAATATCCATGATCTGTGACTCCTGGGATGTTTTCAAGGAATCAGGATAGTATTCTTATTCTTATTCTTATTTCTTTACTCCCCTTTTAGATACGGAATGGAAATCGGAAGTTGTGAATAGCAGAAATTTTGATCGAGAAATTGGACATAAAAACCCTAGGTAAACTTGATAGTATTCTATACTATGGCTCTTCCAATACTGTCCTTAGGATTCTAAATTAAGAATCTGAGTAACATTTCTAACTGATTCACGAGATTTTATTCTGGAAGTTAAACAAAGTAGCGTTAGTTGTTGTGTTGGGAAATACTGGAGTACATCTTTGTGGTGGTTAATAGCTAGAAGATTTGCTAATTCTTTTGTGACTTTGTGTCCACCATGCTAAAATTCATCTGGTAATTCTTTTTGTCTGTGCAGTGCCATGGCTGTTGAATCTTTCACTGCAGTTGCTTCTGATGTTCAAGTTGGCAAGTTCTTCCTTTCCAGAGGTATGAAGCTTGGATCTGAGATATGTCTAAATATATGCATACTAAGATATACTTAACAAGGCAGATAACGGGAAAATCCTCCCAACTTTGTAACATTTGGAAGAATAGTTAAATAGCTTTTAATTTAAATCATGGTTTTCCAGTTCCCATGGTTTACATTTTATGGAGCAGATCATGAGATAGTATCAAAATATTTCATGGGCTTTTGGATTAAGTACTATGTTCTAAGGCATAGTATAGTTATTCTATGCATGAGATATTTGGCATCCCTATCTGGATGTTAGCTAAGTTTGTCTGTAGGTTCTTAGGTCAGGCATGGTGTTCCCCACCACCATGCCTGCTTTTTCCTTTTTTAATTTTGCATGGTGAGATAGGAGAGTTAAGAAGTGGTAGAATTAAAAGCTATTTTTAAGCTGTTGAATTGAACTTCTGCTCAGTGCAGGAATTCAGCATCAAGCATCTCTGACAAATGGACTTTTAGGGCTGTGCAAGAACACATTCAGTAAAGGGACATCCACTATATTGCTGGGTGGTTGTTTCTGCAGTTTAATTATATTTACCATCAGGAACATTTTTCTAACATTAACCAAGAATCTGTCATTGTAATTTAAGGCAGTTATTCCATATCTGATGCTGTGGGATGATAGAAAATATGTTCTTAACTTGTGTCTATGTGGCATTCATTTGGGTACTTGGAATGCTATGATATTCCTTCTTGGTGACCATTTTCTTCATAGGAAGAATTTGGAAAGTTTATTAGATGGAATAAAATGAGGAAATTTCTGGCAAGACACCATGAAGGATGGCCGTATTTGTTCCAAGCTCTGGCCATGCCCATTTTATGCTATGGGCCTACCTCCTGAAAGAGCACAGCTTCATTGACGTTTCCCAAATAACTCCATAAGTCTCAGGCAAAAAATAATTTCTTATTCCTATTTCTACTTTTAGGCCTCATTGAGAAGATTAATAATTTCAAGCAGATGAGCCTATCAAAATTGGAAGATCCTCATGCAGATGTGATCCGCTCAGGGGATTATTTCTTTCATAGTGAGAACCCACGACGTCCAGAAGTAAGAAATGGAAGAGGAAAATAAACAATTGTTCCCCTCTGCCCCAATCACTCTGAATTGCACTTTTTTACTTGAGCTGAGTTCAGAGAATATGAGAATCTTGGATCTAAAATTTCCATTGGGAATCTTTAGTTGTCCAACAGTTTTGTGTTGTTGTTTTTTCTCCCTCTTTTTAGGTTGGGGATCTTCGTGTTTCATTCTTCTATGCAGGTTTAAGTGAAGACTTCTCACGCACAGCTCTACCAGATATGGTAAATGTTCCATATTTCTTCAAGACCTTCTCATATAATTAGATAAAACTGTCCAATTTCAATGTGCAAATTTCTTTAATTTCTCACTTCTGCCCCTTTTCAGGTGACCATAGTTGCTCGTCAGCAAGAGGATCACTTGGTTCCTTACCAAACCAAATCGGGGGATGTCTTAAATATTCTCTATCCTGGAGAGCTCACAGCTGAGGTAAGGGTTACAAATCAGTAGAGGGAGAAAAGTAGGGAAGAGTTATACATGTTCTGTTTGCTTAAATAAAGGAGAACAACTCCCCCCCCCTCCATTCTCTTGAATTATTGCTTAATGGAAGTGTCGAAGCGTAAATCAGCCTCGTTTTCCCCCTGGGGTAATTGCACTTAATTAGAGATGGATGGATCTTGTTTTCCATGCTGTATACTTTAAAGAAAGAAAAACCAATATATATATATTCTAATAAGGATTTTATTAAACACAGAAAAACTAGCTAACTACATCTTTACCGGCAGCATATCACACAGACGAACAAAAGAAGAATAAATCAGGAAGTTAGAAAGGAAAGAATGTAGACATGCGCAGTAGCTCAAAGTTTCACAAAGGCTAGTCTTATCTCTGTTGCTATAGATACGTGATAAAGTTCTCTGGCAGGCTACCATAACGCTCAGAATGCACGCTCAGCTGACAAACACATAACGCAGTGACAGGAAGGGCTGTAGCTCAGAGGTAAAGCTCATCATTGCAAATAAAACAACTCTGAATCAGTTTCTGGCTGATGTAGCTCTTGATGACCTTATCTGAAAACCTAAACTTAACTTAAGTTGGCAACCCAACTTAAGTTGGCTAACTTAAATTGGCAACCCTAGTAGGCAAAACTGAGTTTAAGTAAGTGGATCAGTGTAGGTTAACTTCCCTATAAAACTAATTTTTCTCCAGTTCTACTAGTGGAATTTGGTTCTGATTAGTGTAGATGTTTCATTTGTAGACATTTCTCCAGTTCAAAAAAAAAAAATGAATGCATTCTCATTTGCGTTTCTCATTGCTTTCTTGCTTTCTCATTTAGCAGCATAGATAATTTTGATGGATTAAAAAGTGTTTTCAGTTTCTGCCAAAAAAAAGTAATGTGTATAGACAAAGAAAAGACATGAATGTATAATGTTTTGCATGTCAAGAATGGCACAAGGGGCCTTGCAGAGCTTATCAGGGATTGCTTGCAGGGTGGAACAAGAGGAAAATTAGTATGTTCTAAAATCTGTTTTTCTTAAAATTCTACCTACTCATAAATTTTGCCTGTACCTCATTCTTCCATCCATTTTACCCTGTCTTTAAAATATTGATCTGAAGTTCAGCTGCAGTTGAAGAATCATCATAAATGCTCTGATGATGCCATGAGAACAAAATTGACGATATTTCTTTTGTTTTCAACTAATCAAATTAGTTTTAAACATGGTTTGTCAAAACAGTTTCAAATTGTAACCTAGGGTTGTTCAAATAATTTTGAAACCAGCATTCCTCTTAGAATATGTTAGCAGATTATGGAGGGGAGGGGAATAGGTTCAGGCCAGCAGCCTCGGCATTGTGTCCAGTTGCATTGTGTATCCTGCTGATCAAAAGAGTTAGCATGATTGGATGCTGATAAAATACCAAGTATATGACTGGAAGTGCTAACTAAATATCAAATATTTTTAGGAAGTATTTCAGAAGGAACATGAGAGTAACAGCATGAAAACCTGGGGCCTACGTGCAGCTGGATGGTTGTCTATGTTTTTAGGCATCAGCCTTATGACCAGAATTATTTATACCCTGGGTAAGTGTTGCCACTATCCCCTAGTTTGATTTCTAAATAAAGCATTAATCAAAAGTTGTATTGAAGTACCTTCAGGTCTAAGTGTTTTTCTGGTGAGACCAGTCTATCAGGACAACCTGGTCTACCCAAATATGGGACGTAGCATACTGCTTCCGCTTTCACCTTCAGGTCTAAGAAACATAGTCATCTAACATGATAAAGAATATTAATAATTGCTTTGAAGCTGAATATTGTTCCTGGGCTCAAATGTTGACTCAGGAAATAAAGATTTTCCTTTCTCATGCTTGTGTTAAATGAATAGTCTAAGGGATAGAATCGTAGAGGGTATTTCAATTGTCTCAGTTCTCTAGATGAGATAAGTCATAGGAATGTGGGGGAAAGCAATTAGTTATTTCAGCACTGTGTTACAGTAAAGAGGTGTTTCTATAAGCTATGAAAACCAAGTACTAATCAAAGCTAATTAAAGTCTGTGGTTAAGGTGAGAATTGAATAATAATACTATTCTTTATTGCTGAGTGCTGAAAACATATTTAGGTAAAAGTCTGTTTTTTTCTTCCTTTAATGGTCCATAGTCTGTAGAGATGAAATTTCAATGAATTCGGTAGGCATTGGATTAGATTTAAAGCAGATACAGTTTGCTTTTATAAGGTTATCAATGAGATTTTTATTTATTTATTTATTAAATTAATTTTTATTTTTCCTTATTGCAGTGGATTGGTTTCCAGTTGTCCGGGATCTGGTTAACATTGGTTTGAAAGCATTTGCCTTTTGCTTAGCCACTTCTCTCTCATTGCTGACCATTTCAGTGGGCTGGCTCTTCTATCGGCCCTTCTGGGCACTATTGATTGCTTTGTTGGCTGTAGTTCCCATTCTGATTGCAAGATTTCAGGTTCCATCAAAGAAACAGCAGTGACATCATGGAAGAAGCACCACCTTTGTACTCACATTTCTTTGGAAACTTCATACATTCAATGCTTTTATCATATTTGAAGAAAATACCATCATGGATATTTTTGCTCAAAACAAAACACTTCTTTATATTGCAGTACAGAAAATGCACCATCAGCGTGTTCTATAATCATTTTAGATATGTTACTTTCATTATGCAATCCAGGGGTAAGGAACTAAGCATTTCTGAATTATAGTTCCCAGGAGCACGGGTACCATGGTCAGAGGTACTAAGATCCATATATATTTAGACCAGGCCTGCACAGCTGGTAGAAAAGACCACATTGATAAAATAAGTGCAGGCCACAAATAGCAATAGCACTTATATACCGCTCCATAGTGCTCTGGGCGGTTTAGAGCCAGCATATTGCCTCCAATATTCTGGATCCTCATTTTCTGACCACAGAAGGATGGAAGGCTGAGAAAACTTTGAGCCCATCAGGATCGAACAGTGGCCCCCAACCTTTTTGGCACCAAGGACCAGTTCCGTGGAGAAAGGTTTTTCCACAGACCAAAGGGAGCGTGGTTTTGCATGCTGCCTACATCCTGTGGATGGGGCTTCACTTGTTGGCACAGCCTGGTTACTGGCATGCTACGGACCGGGGATCCCTGGCCCACAATACTGCATTCTAGCCACTGTGCCACAATGACTCAAAGCAATCTGTAATGTGCCAATTAGTTCTTTGGTGACAATATTGGAAGTGGCAGTGAGGTCTGCAGGTGTTCAGTAGCATGTCTTTCAGAGTGGCAGTGAATTTATTGACTTTTTAAAGAATGCTGGAATGCGGCATGAAGCTGCTTGGCTGGTCAGATGCTGTGCAGGCCTGATCTAAACATTGACAGGTTTCATACCAAGTAGAAACAAACTTGGAAATAGAAAGTTGAATGAAATGTAAAAAAGCTAAGCAAATTAGGTTTCCTATGTAACTTATGTCAAATGTCTTCCTATCTTCATGGAGAAGAATAGGTATATGGGCTCAACAGGGATATGAGGCTTTGAAGAGCTAGTAAATCCTTGTCAGATTAATCTATTCCTTATCTATAACTTTACTGCATGCAACTTTTTGAAGTTTTTGTCATATTTCACTTACCTTCATTTTTGTTATTCTTAGTATCCTATCTGAATTCTCACATAGGTAACTTACTTTATCTGTAACACCTTGAATTATATGTGGATCAAAGTATCCTACACCACTCTGGTATTTCTGAGATGCTGTTTATTTTCACATTACTATATTCAGCATTATTGTACCTCAGTCTTATTTATGATTTATACTTATCCCATGCTTCATTTTTTTCAATAAGTAAAATAATTTATGATTTCAGGTGGTTTTTTTTTTACCTGTGACTTGAAAATTGTTTCCTGAACTAACTCAGTACTTTACTGATGGTTTCATGAATCATGATTTTTAAAGACAAACCAAAGCTATACCCTAAGGGAGAAGAGACTTTCTGCTGTTCACGTAACTTGCTCCATGGGCAAATTAATATATTTGTTTTTTTACTGAAAAATTATGTAGAGTAAGGTTGGGTACTCAATGTACTAATGGTACTCTGGCAAAATTTTTATTTGAAACCTACCCAATTTCAGGAAAAAAACAAAAGAGTGTAACACTTTAGAATTGGGTGCTTTAAATCTGTACAACAGTTTGTAACTTCGTTGATTTTGTCCAGACATTGCCTGCTTTATTGTATAGTATATAATGCTAAGCTAAAATGGTTAATTTACAAATTATAAAAGCAAATGAATTTCCTTAAATCTAGGACTGAAAGAACATGTTAACTATTCATACCCAGAATAGGTTTTTTCCCTTATAGCTTCAATCACTGCTTTTTCTGGGTTCAGAACTGTAAATTGTGCACACAACCTTCAATTGGACTATTTTATAAAAACTCTGAAGCAATCAAAAAGCCAGTGTATACCCAATTGCAAGCCATTATTGCCAGCAATGAGATGATCCCAAAACATGGATTACATAGAAACCTTTTATATGGATGCAATCTACTATGGTAAGAGACCTAAGCGCTGATATTCTGTATCTAAAATAATTGTCAGTATTATTCCCAGCTCATTATTAGAGGTACATCAAATTAGTCTAAGAGAAACAACTAAGCCAAGGCTCTAGAAGTAAATAAAAGTTCATTAGCATCATCCTGGATCTGCCCTTTTCTTGAATTTAGATTCATTGGTCTGGTGCTATCTAATGTCATTTCACATTTCATTTCATTTCAAGTCCAACTACAATTTGCCATGGAGTTATTCATCATTTTGTTAAGATGACAGTTGAATCACTGGTACAGAACGAAGCATGGCGGCTGCTTCCAACTAATTTCTAAGTTTGTATTCTTTATTTTTAGAATATCATTTGTAAACGTTTCTATGGATGGAAATGCTTATCTTCTATTTTATGAATAAAACTTCAAGAAAAATATATGATTTGCATGTGTGTTTTGAAATCAGAGTTCAGTATTAAAGGTAAGAGAGTTAAGAATAGGAAGGTACCATTTATGTTTCTTAACTCCTGGGCCACAGCCCACCACTGGGACAAACCAGGTTCGGAACCGATGCTTGCTCTGACATGCATAGCTCCACTTGCATGAGCAGCAGGAGCTTGCACTGGCACATGTAGCTCCATTCACACAAGCAGCAGGTGCGTGTGCTGGCATGCGAAGCTCCATTCTCACAAGTGCAGGTGTTTGTGCTTGTGTGTGAAGGTCCATTCATGCCTGCGGCTCACACAAATGGAGCTCTGTGCCTGCACAAGCCTGCCACTCGCACAGATCCATCTCTCCCCTCCCCCCACCCAAAAAAAACCACCAAGCAGGAAAGGTTGGGGACTGTTGATTTAGATCACCAAGTACAAGCTCATGTTTAATGTATGAATCCAAAATAAAGTATTCCAAACAGATACCTGCCTAGCCTCTGTTTCAACACATCTGGCAAAGGAACATCTGCCATCTGTTAAGTTTTCTCCATAAAATGTTCTTATTGCTAGGAAGCTATTTTCTAGCATTCAGTTGGAATCAGTTTTCCCCTAATTTAAAATCAGTTATTCTGTATCCTATATTCAAGAACAAGACCATTCTATACGTGACATCCTTTTAAGTTTTTGAAGAGTGCAATAATTTTTTCCCTTCAATCTTTTTATTTTACAAACATCTACCTCTATCAACGTCTGTTCATGAGACTTAATTTCTAATCTTTTAAAAGTCGTCTTTGTTCCTCTTCCATTGTGAATCTTTCAAATGTGATACCCAGCACTGGACAAAGTACTTGAGGCAGAGCCCTGACTAAAGAAGGATAAACTGAAATATTCATGTATTTCTCAGATTATTTTTTTTTTGAAAAGACCTACTCTAGATTTAGAACATTCTAGTTTAATAACTTAAGACCTTCCTTGAAAGGGAGACAGACTTCTGACAAGAATATTGCTGCTTATGAGATAATATTTGGAAAGCTTTTCAACTTTCTTGACCCAATGTATAACTGAAGCTAATTCCAGAGCAAATTTCACAATTACTGGGACTGTCAAAATGTTCCTAAGGTGAAAAGGAGGTTCTGGGAGGAAAAACACACTAAAAATATTAAGATCTTTAAAAACATTACTTCAGCAACTAAATTAAGTTTTGTTTTAAATGTTCCTGTTCTTATACTTGTTTATAATTCTGTACGTTGTTAGCATTTACTTGGGGGGGGGGGGACCCAGCTTGAAATAAACTCAATATATTGTCATTTCAACTTCCAGAACAAGTTAAAAGTGCTGGTTATTACATAAAAATCCACCACAGCAATGGATTGGGCTCTATTATGGACAACTTGATCAAGCATAATTCAAACATTGAGTGGGCCTGTTAAGATTCCCTCTGCATGTGAGGTAAAGACAGTACAGGCTCCCAAGATAGGGCTTCTTAGTAATGGCCTTCACAATTTGGAACATCCTCCAAAGCTACACCTGGCCTAACCACTCTTATTTTCTGAAAGATCTTTAAAATCAGGTTTTTTCAGGGTGATGCTGGCTTGTAGGGAGACTGTGGAAGGTTAGAATATTCCTATTCCAAGAGAAGCTCCTGTGAGATGAGAATCTAATAACGTTGAATATGTAAATGACAATCTTAGGAAAAGGACTGGTGCTCAGGACTTAAGTTTTTATTTTTTACCCAAGATTCAGTATATATATTTTTATCTGAATAAATTTAAAGTGCCCAAATTAGTTCTGGTCAAGTCAAATAGACTAAGCTTATCATGACAGAATATAAACCAAACAATGTACTTCTAAAATTGCTTTCAGTAAGACAACTGCTATAGTTATTTCTTTTGCACAAAAAAGTGTGCATTGGTAAAACATTCAAAATAGCACATTAGGCAATTAAGTAATTGCACTATGCCTGAACATGTGGCAGACTGCAAGCCATTTTTGTAATAAGCCCCACTTGGACTACACCATTTACAATGTCTAAAACTAGAATCTGTCATATGATCAATATACTAAGGTAAGACTCAGAGTTTTCTTGATGATGTAGAAGAGGAAAAGGAAAAAGGAATAAATTCAACTCAGCTAAAAACTACCAGTAGGTATCTTCTACCCAAATGTCCTACCTATACCCATACTACTCTATTGTTCACATTAGTTTCCTCTGTAAAGCTGAATAGAAACTGTTAAAGTTATAGACATTTCCTATCAATTCCCTCACTTATTCCCACCACTTTTTTTTACATATATAATACAACTTAAGCCCAGCTTTACTATTGCAACATGTATGTTTAAGTACCCATACATGTATGAGTACATGTGTGTATACATGTTCCTTTCATGACTCTTCCTGGAAGCTCGTGTGTCTAGCTTGTTAACAACTTTGCAATAAAATAATGCAAAATTTCCAAGAAAAGGAATGTATTTGCAGGTATTAAGATCTGGCATTGGAAAGTACTTTGCCCCAACACCAGTGTTCTTGCTTTACCTATCAGCAGCACCTTATAGAAAATGTGTCTATCAAGAATCTAGGAAAAGTAGGTGCCACTGGGCTATATAAAGGTATAGTAGGCATCCAGCAATGAGTCCAGACCAATTGTCCTGCTTCAAGTCCTGCATGCATCTAGGAATATTAGAAAAACTGGTTGGAAGTTTCCTGAGTTGTTTTAGCTGTTCCTGCTGGCAGGAAAAAACTCCTTGTCACAATTTCTCAAACGGGAACAAATGTTTTGCTTCTCCTTTCTTTTCTCTCTTGTTCTTTTTGGTTGTTTTTCCTTTCTCACTCTGCTCCTCAGCTTGTCGATTTTGGGGCCAAGAAACAGCCACATCTTCAGCAAGTGTTTCTGAGTTTGGTCCTCCTTCATCATCTGATGAGAAACCAGACTCCCTTTCCATCATGATTTTTGTCTCATTCTGGAAGAGAAAGAGTTAGAATATTTAACTGATGCTGTGGAGCAATTCTCCTTTTAAGGAGGGTGTTGCAACAAAACTAGTACTTGACATTATAAATGTTATACAAATCCAAATTTATGTTTTCAGATTTCAACAACCCTGTTGCATCCTACTGCAGGAAAAAAAAGAACCAGCAGAATGCAAACATTATCAAAATACTTTGCATGAAATGCTATGAGAAAAGAGAACTCTTTTTTCTATTATTTTTGCCCCAAAGAACCCATTGTCTGAAATGGATGATCATACTTCTTTCAACAAATAACATATCCTTGACTGTCAAAAGCCACTTAACATTATCATAAGATAGTGTTGTTGATATTCATACTGTTGACAGAATTTATGATTGAACCCACTGTTAAGCATACCTGCAATCCCTATTCAAGTATACTCTAAAAGCCCAATTATCCCTTTCTTTCAGATAAACTTCAGATAAACAAGCAAAATATTCAATTTAATATTTATGCATCAAGAAATAATGCCATCACTTGTCATTTCAAAAGTAACAAAAATGTATTATTTTTATGCAGGAAGTACTTGTTCAAATGCAAAGTATGTTTACATATATTTCTTAAAAAGTATTTTACTTCAGATTATATCTTCAATGTTAAGAAATCTGTACTAACATTTTGTTCTTTCTCCAATCTAGGCATGAACACCAGTGTCCAGACAGCCTTGAATAACTTTAGATTTGTAATCCATATATTACACCAATGTTTTGTTACCTTGGTAGAAAAGCGCTTCTTTAATCTCTCTTTGATCAGAAGTCCTTTCACCAACAGTTTCCAATTTCCCAGCACTCTCTTCTCCCGCTTCTGTTTTTAAAGTTCACCCAGAATTAAAACCAAAGGGCATATACTCATTAACAGTGCAGTTAGCAAAGTAGCATCTCTATACATTACAGTATTGAAATGTCTTTGAATATTAGACGCTCGGGTTGGTAGTTATGTTGTTGGTTTGAGCTCCGAGCTTGGCAATTTGGTTGCAAACATTTCATCCCCATTCGAAGAGACTTCTTCAGTGATCTTTGGATTGAGCTCATCTGTCAGAGCACTGGCCTTTAAATACCTTTCTGAATCCTGGTCTGATTTTGAGTTGTGTGTGATTGGCTGGCTGTAGTTGCTGAATCATAATTCTTGGTTTTAAATACTATCTATGTGATGTAAAAGGGACGCGGTGGCTCAGTGGCTAAGGCGCTGAGCTTGTCAATCAAAAGGTTGGCAGTTCAGCGGTTTGAATCCCTAGTGCCATGTAATGGGGTGAGCTCCCATTACTTGTCCCAGCTTCTGCAAACATAGCAGTTCGAAAGCATGTAAAAAATGCAAGTAGAAAAATAGGGACCACCTTTGGTGGGAAGGTAACAGTGTTACGTGTGCCTTTGGCATTTAGTCATGCCAGCTACATGACCACGGAGACGTCTTCGGACAGCCCTGGCTCTTCGGCTTTGAAATGAAGATGAGCACCGCCCCCTAGAGTCGGGAACAACTAGCATATACATGCAAGGGGAACCTTTACCTGTCTATGTGATGCAAATTACTGCTGGTGTTATTGTTAGATGTTAGACATCTGAATGACATCATCAGAAGATATCCAAACAAAAACACCAGCATTAATTTACATCACACAGACAGTACTTAAAATCAAGGACTATGACTCAGCAAGTACAGCCAGCCAATCATACAACCCAAAATCAGACCAAAACTTAGAAAGGTATTTAAAGGCCAGTGCTCCCCCAGATGAGCACAATCCAAATAGCACTGAAGATGTCTCCTTGAATGGGGACAAAACGTTTGCAATCAAATCACCAGGCTCAGAGCTCAAACCAACAATGTAACATTACAGTATCTGTGGCAGTCTCAAATAGCCATCAATGGGAATCCAAAACTACATCAAAATTTCAAAAAATACTCTTCTGAACCTTAATGAGGAAAAGGGAGGAATTCTACATGCACAGATAAGATGTGGTAAACAGAGAAATGTTGCAAGGATTGAATCATTGAGGGGAACCTTATAAGAGTCTTATAAGAATGGATGGCCTTCAAAGTTGAAGTGGTAAATTATATAAATTTATTATGGTCTCCAGTTGGCGCTGGAACAACTCCCTTAGTTCTGAATCATTGTAATCCTTACACATTTGGAGGACACCAGGCAAAAGTATTGTCTGTTAGATCTGTAATTAAATTCACCATTCATTTAGCTTGGTAATGCTGCTGACTATTAGCTGTTCACCCCTCTCCCCTTCCCCTAATAAAGACTTCAAAGTGATCCTCACCTCCTTTTCCTTCTTTTCCCTTTCTGACTCTTCATTCTCCCAGGCTGCAACAAGCACTTCTTTGTACTCTTCACAGATTACATAGCCTTCTGTGCTGTGAAAAGGATCCAGGATGTTATTTGGAACAAAACACAATTTAGGGACTTGTGTTTATATGGGATTAGGGCGGGGCAACAACTTTTGGCCTTCCAAATGTTGCTGGATTCCAATTTATCCTTGGATGGGCAACAGTGAGAGATGCTGAGACTTATATTTCAACATCTGGATGGCTCCAAATTCCCCATCCCTCCAATAGATTAAATGTCAGTCCGCTCAACAACATTTGGAAAACTAGATGGAAAGTACACAGGAACTGGTGAAGGGATATAACTCTATTCATAAATGAGTAGCTAACAAAACTAGGAAGGAATGTTAATTGCTTTAGCATCTTTACCTGAATGATATGGATATAAAAATATTAAATAAGCAGAGGTAAAAGAGGAACATATTCTACATGGGGCTGCCCTTGAAGAGCATCCGGAAGCTCCAGTTGGTGCAAAATGCAGTTGCCCACATGATTTTGTGCAGACCCTGGTGTCCACATGTATCATCTCTCCTGCGGGAGCTGCATTGGCTGCTGATTTGCTTCCCGGTGCAATTCAAGGTGCTGGTTGTCATCTCTAAAGTCCTTCATGGCTTGGGATCAGGTTATCTGAGGGACCATCTCTTGACGGTCACATCTACCCGACCCATCACAGCGGGGAGGCAGGGAATGTTGCGGTCCCATCCCCAAGGGGGATATACCTGGTGGGACCCAGAAGAAGGGCCTTCTCTGTGGTGGTTCCCTCTCTCTGGAACATCATTCCTCCAGAGATTAGAACAGCCCCCACTCTAATACTCCTCCGGAAGGCGCTGAAGACCTGGTTCTGCCAGAAGGCCTGGGGAACCCAGAGCGGGATAGCCCATTAAATGGCTCGTGTGATCTGCTGTCGCTGGGGTGGGAGATGATTTTATTATTTGATTCTTTTTATTAGTTTTATTGTTTTAAATGTGGTTTTATATTCTGTAAGCTGCCTTGAGTCGCCATGGGAAAATAGGCGGCAGTATTAAATACATACATACATACATACATACATACATACATACATACATACATACCAGGTTAATCCATCTTTGTGAAAGTGGATGATAAGGAAGGGGGCAAGTGCTGAGCTCTTACTATTTCAGACTAAGCAACTAAGCTGTTAATTCTGATTTTCTGTAATATTATCACTAACCACGTATGCCAAGTAAATCCAATCTAACAGTATTACTAAGTAGCACATAGGACTATTGTATATCCTAGCAAAACCAGATCATAAGTTTATGACTTACACAGGATGAGAGTAACCACCATGAAAATCAAATCCTGTAACAGCTGGAACACAGTCAATATCTAGTTTACGGGCCACTCTATGAAGGCTAGGAAGGTTTAGCTGCACACAGCCTATTGGTAACATGCAGGGTTGGAAGAGATAGACATTCCCAAACTCATTCCGAGGAACCTAAAAGAGAAGTGGAATGGGAACAAAATTGGAACAACTTATACTGAAATAAACTCTGAGGGAGAATAGAGTTTAAAACCTGCCCAGTCTACCTAATTGCCAGCTTACCCTTCCATCAACAGCCAGAGGTGGCTGGTATTTCTCAGTCTGCCAGAGACCAAACAATGGCAAATCCATTTTGTCCCGATTTGCAGGTTCTACCATTCGTGCTTTTCTCGCTTGGTTGGAATAACCTTTCACCATCTGTGCAAACACAAAGAGTTTAGAGTGTCGTCATCATTCTTGCTCATAATACTCAACACAATTATCACAGCCTCTTCCTCATGGAGAAACATGTAGGAGTTGGCTGTGTGTATCAGGAGGTTGCCCATCTCTTTAGGAGTGAGAAGTACTTAATCTTCCACTATCCCCCTCACAGTATTTGGCCACAATCCTTTAATTTGTCCCCAAAGAACATTTTTTTTAAAAAAAGTTATTCAGCTTCAAAAGTTTTATATATAAATATTTCCTGCCACAAATTTCAACATTAGCCCGAAAATATTGTTGATATCACTCTACCTTGTAAGGCACTTCCCCAATCCTCACCACTCGAGCTTGTTTTAACCAGGTATCCTTGGAGCGCAAGGTATGGATACAGTCTCTGAAATTACCCAAATAATATTCTTGGTAAACAATATAACGTCATATAGGTAATATTCACAATAAACTATGTATTAGGTAATATGTGTAATATACAATAAAGAACAATATACAAAATGGCTCATTTTCCTCTGAATGCTTAGAAGAAATCCCCATACTGTGTTTAATGCAGGGATGGGGAAGACTAGTAAAAAATAAGCATAGGTGGACTTTTCAAGCAGAAAAACAGGTTTCATGGATGTACTCTGAGTAGCCCCATCTACCCCTAGTATCCAACTCAAACCTCGTTACAGAGAGGGGGAGGAAAAATCAGATTCATTTTAGGAGGGAAAAGCCAAGGGATGAAAGGGACACTGGCTTCATATCCAAAAACACCAGATCTGTCCTTCCTATATAACTTGTATAAACAAGCTGTGGCTTCTAGTGATGGGCAGCCAAGGCTCTCTTAGGCCTCAAACAGCCAACACAGGCCTCACTTTTTCAATGAAGCTGAGTAGATGGAAATTTCTTCTGTGCTGAACTGCACCCTTGAAATTTAGTCAAGTTTGGGAATAATCATCCCATGCCAAGTTAGAGAAGGTAACTCTCTGTACCTTGATAGATGAATAACATTCATTGTGAGGAGTGCAAACATGGATCCTTGTTTAAATGTTCAAAATAAGAGGAAGTAAGGTATTGCTAGTGGGACAATGTGATGATCCCAGACCAGTGTACCAAATGAAGCTGTGTTTCATGGCATACACACCTGAGAAATGTCTCACCTGGAGTAGACAGCCTCCCCTCGGCAATATCCTAGAATTGAAGCTGTCTCAGGATATATGGCCTCATACTTAAGGAGATGCCTCTTCAAGGCATAAAGCGGATGATTCTTGTATTCTGTGACGGATTTTGGCAAAGGCTGATCTTGAAGTGTAGCTATAAACTGGGAATCATGTTATTACCAGTAGAATATAGAGGAAACCAATTACAAATATATTATTCAGCTTTTGGAAGACTAGATATAGGATAATATTGAGTCCTGGTATATTAATCCTGCCTTAATGCAAAGTTTTACATTTAAATAACTAGTGGTTATAGACATTATCTAAGCATCATTGGCAACCCTACTTTTCCCGGAAGGGATCTCAATTTTGCTTGCTTTCACTGTGTGGATTACGCTGGAAAGTACAGTAAGGAGTTTTTGTTCAAAGAAGTATGAGAGACCAAGTCAGCTAAAACTATTTCTGGTATGAACTTGCTCAAGTATGGATATATTAGAGGCCTCCTTCTATGTGGTTTCAGACTATAGATTGGCCTCCCTAAAGATGTGCATTTGAACGCCACTTTCCAGAATTTAGGAAAATGTAAAAATTAATCTCTTCCCCCAAGCTTGTTAATTCATTTAATTGTACTTATTCTAATATCATCTTTTGTATACTTTATAGTTTTATTCCAGTTAATTTCAGCTTTCATAGTGCTTATACAAACATAAAGGTGGGGAATAAATTTAATCAATCAGATGCAGTACAATTGAATTAAAGTATCAATCCATTAGAGTTTTGCTGAAGATAGAACATATATGTTGGGTGACATCCAAACTGAAAATCAAAGAAATAAATACAAACTAAAGAATGTTGCTCACTTGATTGTTATATACAATTTCTGAGGTCTGAACACTTCTCATTTTCATCAATAGGAAGATGTCTTTGAAACTTGAGACTGTCTAGGCATTTGCCTCTTAATCGTTATATAAGCTCAACAGCCAGCCATACTGAGGGACATTTAAAGAGGATACTTCACAAGCTCTGCTGTCATTCAGCCAAGAACTGACTTGAACGGAAACTGAATAAAAGCACACAACAACTGAGTTAGTGGGTAAACCAAGAGGAACAGATTAGTTGAGATCTTGGATGAAAAGCAGACCAAGATAAAAGGAGAGAGCTCCATGTTTTTGCAACCTAAGGATCTAAACCTATTAGAAAAGGATAAAGAATATTCTAGTCCTTCTGGGTGTAATTTTGATTACTGGAAAAATATCCTCCCGTTCCATTTTATTTACCTCTCTTTCTTCTTTTGCATCTCGTTCCACAAAAGAACTTTTGTACGGCTCCAAGGTATCTTCCCACCACTGGGCATCCACACGACACTTCCTCGTTGCAGTCATCCATGCTGGGTCGTATCTCTGTGTTACATCTTTTACAAATCCACTGTTGTCAATGCCAATGATGTAACTCACTGGCTTTGAGGCGTACTTGAAACATTCCAGAGGGTGTCCAACATTGCCATGCATGCAGTCCACACATATCCACCGGTCTTCTCGTTCAAGAAAAACCTCTACCCAATGGTCCGTGCCTCTCGATACAACTGGCCTCTGCTCTTCTTCTTCATCACTAGAAATTATTTTCTTTTTCTTCTTGGATGAATTTGAAGAACATGGACTGACCATTTTGTCTACCGAACTACCAGTTATCTCTGAATCCTTGTGTCTTTTCGACACAGAAGGCACGGATTGTTGCTTGTTAACAATTGCTTTTGTTTTCAGGGTTCCTAACGTTGTTTTAGGAGCTCCTAGTGGTGACTTCAGTTTTTTTCTGGGAATTTCAAAATCCTCATCAGATATGCTGTCATCATCATTTTCCTCTGTAGGACAGAATTCAGAATCATTATCCTCACTGTCTCCACTCTCTTCTTTATAGGACACTTTTGATGCTACTTGCCGTCGTCGGTCATTTTTAGGCCTTCCCAGCCCTTGTTCCACCCTCAAACTCTTCTCATCATTCTCAGATTTTATATCTTTTTGAATATCTTCCTGTGTTGGAGACTTTTTTCTTAGTCTTTTGGCCCTGGAGAGGCTTGGCTTCTTAGCAGTATCTGCTCTTGTGCATTGTCTTGAGCTTTTGGCAGAATTGGGCAATGTCCCAGAAGCTACCGAAACATTCTTGGAGGATTTTCCCTGAAACAAATATAAAGGAAAGATAAAGATTTTGAGAGGCAAAAGTAGAACAACAACAACAACAACAACAAAAAAAAAAAAAATGAATAGCTCCACTGAATTAAAATTCTAATTGCTGAAATGATCTGTTCTTAAGATTATATTGGCTATTCACTTCTTGCAACCCAAAATGAATTACAGTGCATTGGTGAAGATGCTGGATCTGCGGATTGTGCTGTTTGTTTCACTGGCACAGGGAGTCTGTGTAAGAAAACTCCACCACCATCATTTCTCATCTTTTGGGGCTTTTATGATGATGAAGGACTACAAATCTGGACACCTTTTAGTTTTTTCTCTCTTAATCGTAAGGACTAGAAACACATTTATCGTTACAACCACACTGCTTCCCTTTAAAAACCATGCATTATGTCAACCTGCAAAACGACTTCAGTTGAAGCCACACTTATTTCTGCTCCATTTCTTGATTGCCATTCAGGTGGGAAGGGGAGGGGGAGTTCAGGAATGCGGTGCCTCAATCGGCTAGCCATAACATCTACCAGCTGGCGTGAGAACCAAGGTCATGTCAATGGACACCTGTTGAAGCTGAGTGGGAACCTACATCTGGACTGATTGGCCCATGTGACCTGAGAGCAGTGGTGGGCTGTAACCGGTTTAATAACCAGTTTGGTGAGTGTGCGCTTGCACACAGCGTTCAAAATACAACAATTTGAAGCTCAGCTGCTTACCTTCTAAGGTAGCCCCGGTAAGTAGAACAGCGGAGGTGCAGAAATAAGCTGTGCCGCGTGAATCAGCTGAACCAGAAAGAAGGAAATATAGGACAGAGTAGGGCAGGGTTAGGGTGGGCGGGCCAGCTGTTCATTAGAATTACTGACTCACCTGAACCGGTCCTAACCGGCAGCAGCCCACCGCTGCCTAAGAGACAAAGGGGGGTGGGGAGGTCTCATTCTTTTAAATAACCCTAAGCGCAGAAATAATTTAGAGCTAGCTTCAACTTTCTAAGGGCCGATATGATGTACTCAATAAAGGATCTCTTCAACCTGAACAAAGCATCAGAGTTCTGACTTCCCTGAGTTCATAACTCGGAATGATGACACATAACCTATGTAAACCAGTTCTATTGTTCAGACAACTTTCAAACTGCTAGGTTGGCAGAAGCTGGGACAAGTAACAGGTGCTAACTCTGTTACACAGCACTAGGGATTTGAACTGCTGAACTGCCGACCTTTCGATCAATAAGCTCAGCGTCTTAGCCACTGAGCCACCGCGTCCCTAAGCACACTCATAAACCTAAGCTAAAATATTAAAAATAGACACCAAACAGATTTACTACAAAGTAAGTCTCAGGTTGTTCGGGAAGGATTTTCTCCTGAAAAAAACACAGTGACAATTTTTCCATACTGACCTTCCCTGATGGCTCTTTCAGAGGAATGGGTTGTAAAGACAATACAAGCCGGCACATTAGATGCAGTGCTCGAAGAATAAGTAAAAATATCTATTAGGGGAAAAAAAAAACAGTTTGGAATCTGATTTTTGTACCTCTCTTTCCCCTGTTCAGTGTTAATACTGTTTACCCACAGGACAATTGCTACAAATGTTTTGAAAATCAAACACATATATAATTTGTATATAATATGTAAAGTATGTTCCCCTGCCCTACAATTATGACAATTGAAGCTTTAATCTTTTTTGCTAGTGCCATGAATGCTAAAACTGCTGCATATGTGTGTATTTGTGTATATGTGTGTGTACAGACATACTGTACACTCAGGTTCACACATGTATAAAAAGTAAAGGTAAAGGTTCCCCTCGCATATACATGCTAGTTGTTCCCAACTCTAGGGGTGGTGCTCATCTCCGTTTCAAAGCCGAAGAGCCAGCACTGTCCGAAGACGTCTCTGTGGTCATGTGGCCGGCATGACTAAATGCCAAAAGCACACGGAACGCAGTTATCTTCCCACCAAAGGTGGTCCCTATTTTTCTACTTGCATTTTTTACGTGCTTTCGAACAGCTTGGTTGGCAGAAGCTGGGAGAAGTAACAGGAGCTCACCCCCGTTACGTGGCACTAGGGATTCGAACTGCTGAATTGCCAACCTTTCGATCAACAAGCTCAGCATCTTAGCCACTGAGCCTTCACATCCCTGCACATATATAATGTCCAATAAATTCCTTGTATAATGTCCAACAAATTCCTTGTATGCTATGCTCAGCATAAAAACAGAATTTACAATGATTACATCAACGGCTAAAGGAGCAAGATGTGTATAGAAATCTCCGGAAGTCTGTCTTTCTTTTTGTATGTGAAAAATATAGCCTCTACCTCCCTCACATTATCCTTCCTATGATTACAACATAGCAGGGATCCAGCATGCCTTGCAAAGTCTTCTATCACTTACCTGCACCAGTTCCACCTCATCTCGTGCAGCATAGACAGCAAAGCGCTTCTCTATAGTAACCCGCCAATCTTCACTGTCGGAGAGCTGATTGTTAATAGTGAAAGTTGCAGAAAACCTTTATTTTAAAAACAAGAGAACCATAATTTATTTATTTGCCTAATCCCATGGCAGCTGGAATAGACGGTAGGGAAGCTATCTCAGCCTTACAGTTAAACTAAAAAGAAGACTCCTTCACACTTACTTCCTTATTCTTGGACTAATCATAGTCACAGAAAGCCAGATTTTCCACTGTTGGACCCTAACTTTAATTAAAAAAGAAACGGAAAAGGAAAAAAAAACCTTACCAATTCACAAGATTTGACAGAAACAGACGGTTGATGCGATCTACGGAGTCTTTGGTAAAGCGAATTGGGATGATAGAAAGGCCAATCGCTTGAAGATCTGGCTGAAGGCAGATCCTGTTCCTATGGAAACCGTTGGCCAATAGGCACAATAAGTGAACCTGTTGGGAAAAAGGACATGGATTTTAAGGAAACAAGCAGCCTTAGGGTACATCAGAGATACTGAAGTGATTTTTACAATTCAAGGGACAAGCTAAAATAGGCCAGATCCATTCAGTTGGACCCAGCTCTGCTCCCCCCACAACACCTCACTGGTTGACAGGAAATATACATTTTAAGCATCCCAATCATCCATGTCACTGTACCAGTTAATTCCTGTTAAAAACTATCTTGTTCCATTCTTTAGTCTAGGCATCAATCATCATTTCGTGGAACAAGACCAGCATTTGGGCTTTCAATGGTATGCTGGGGCTAACCTCCCCCCAAATAAGCAGGGGCAGGGCAAACTATAGATGTATACCTCAATTTTATACATAATTAATTAATTATCATAAGTAAGTCATTACTCCTCATACATTTAACCATTTCTTCTCATCTCCATTATATTAAATATTAGAATTGGATGGCAGCATTTGAAGGAGCTCCCAGGGTCAAGGTTTTGGGGAGCTGGTAGTGCCTCTGAGGTCTCACACTGCACATCCCTACTTTCCAAGACTGGGGGAGGGAGGAGGGAAAAGAAGAGGAGGGAGAAGAAAAAAGGAAATAAAAATGCATATTTAGGAAACCATTTGTAGAGTTACAGTTCTTTCGTGACCAACTGGAGTGAATGTTCTGCTTTCAACCAAGGGGTGAAATAACCTTATTTCTCTATCCTCCTTGGATTATATACATTCATATTTTTATATGAATTTCATAGACTTCTAGTATGCATGGCAGATGGTAATATAACCCTCAGCCCTTAGCTAATACATATTCCAGGCCAAACCCACCTGTTAAGTTTGCAGTGTTAAAGTATGCACTGAGACCAAAAAGGGTTTTCCTGCATTGTTCTAATTATATCATGATGTATTGTGAGAGACTACAGGAAGTTAATATTCTCTGCCTCAAGTCTTATGATGTTTCCAGTGTCACAGAGTTGAATTTTAACTGAGTATCAGTTTGACAGTTGGTTTCTTTTTGAGGCTGTATTTACATCTGCTAGTGTTTTAACTTCAGTTTATTTTTAAGATGCATGTGGCAGTTGAATAAAAAAATGTGGTTTTAAATTTGCATTTACAGATCATTCGCCACTCTGAGCAAAGCAGCTGCACTAAACAGGCTTCTCAAATAAAATTCAGTTTTATTACAAAATGTGCAAAAGTAATTAATACCTTGAGTTATGTTTATTGAGTGCTAACTTAAAATACTGTTATATACACAGGAACCTTTTTTTAAACTCCTTCCAAAATTCAGGATGCTATTTTCCCAGTAACAATATATTGAATTAGTTTTTGGAAATTACTAACGTATCTACAGTAGATGAGTAGTATTTATTTATTTATATTCCCTCTTTATTATTTTTACAAATAATTCAAGGAGGCAAACATATCCAATACACCTTCCTCCTCCTATTTTCTCCACGACAACCCTATGAGGGTTGTCATAGGGAGAATGATAGTCTCAAAGTCACCCAGCTGACTTTCATGATTAAGGTGAGACTTTTAATCGCACGGTCTCTGCATTCTAACTGAGTGCCTTAACCACTAGTTCAAACTGACTCTCTTATGTTCCTCCGTAATGTTCCTCCAATAGTAAAAACTGCTCAACTGTGAAACAGTTCTGAAACATTCATACACCAATAAGCTCACCTTTCAGAAATTTGATTATGCCGAGCTGGAAGATTACCGATCAGGAATATTTTAATGGCATACTGCATTGTAAGTCTTGCATTGAACAGGGGCTTGATTAGACAGCAATAGCAATAGCACTTAGTCTTATATACCGCTTCGCAGTGCTTTACAGCCCTCTCTAAGCGGTTTACAGTCAGCATATTGCCTCCAACTATCTGGGTCCTCATTTTACCCACCTCCGAAGGCTGGAAGGCTGAGTCAACCTTGATCCTGGTGAGATTTGAATTGCCAAATTGCAGGCAGCCGGCAGGCAGCAGAAGTAGCCTGCAGTACTTCACTCTAAGCACTGCGCCACCGTGGAGCCACCATTAGATGGTCCTAACTCTTCAAGTACCTTCAAATTTAATTAGTTTCATTGCCAGGGTAAATTGATAAATGTAATAATTCAGATAATGAACTTTGCCCCTAGAAGTCTCCCAATTTTCTGACAACTTAACCCTAAAGATCAAACCTTATGGGTATCTTCGCGGACTTCTTTGCTGAAGCGTTTCACCATTCGACGGAGATATATCGCAAACTCAGCTTGCCGTTTCTCTCTGCAAGATTTAATGTAAACCAAATCAATGAGTTCTATTTAATTATTTTATTTATATCATGCCTTTATTATCTTTAGAAATAACTCAAGATGCCAAACATACTTAATACTCCTTCCTCTTCCTATTTTTCCCATAATAACTTCCTGTGAGTTCCTAACTTAGTGCCAAACTGACTCTATGCTATAATGACTTTAGGATCTCTCTCTCTAACTAAGCCCCATTTTGTTGTCCCTGAAGGCTCTTTCAAAAATGCTTGTTGGAATCTTATCCGCCAGAAATACATGAAAAGAACAGCAAAACCCCAGGAAATGTTTTTTAAAAAAATCACAGTTCTGATTTATGGCATAAAGCAGTTCTCCATTTCCTATCACCTTCTTAAAAGTGGACAGTCCTCAACCCAATCTAGATTTTGAGCAGTCATTTATAGCAAGAAACCTCAAGGATCACTTAACATATTACAATTTGTCAGAAGCTTTACACTATATGTGACTACTAGTTGTGTGAATTCCTTTATTTGGCAATATGTAAATTTCTTCCTAATAACGTAGGAGTCAATTACAGGTAGTCCTAGATTTACAATTGTCTGTTAAAAGAGCTTTGGAAAAAGTGACTTATGACCTCTCCTCAAAATTACAACCATCACATCACTCTCATGATCATGTGATCATCATTTGGGAATGATGGGAAAAAGAGACCATAGCAAAATGTCAGAAAAATCTTTTATATAGACTCTTTTCCTCTAAAAGCCAAATCAATTGTGAAAACCCCAAATATTATTATGTTATTTATTATTATTTTAAATTTATGGGCCACCCAATTCCAATGCGACTCCATCCCATATGGATGTCTGCCTACCTTCTCTCTCTTTTCTTTGCTTGTTCAGGTGTTTCAATTTCTATCTCAACAGTTGGGCTGGGCAGCTTTGGTGCCTTAGCTTCTTTCAGCATCTCGATCTCAGGTTCACAAAGTTCTGAAAACAAAGGTTTAAATCTAACCAATGTGTTTCACAGTTCCAATTCAGCGCTGCTTCCCATATGGTTTCAATGTCAGAAAATTAAGATACATGAAGGCATAAGATATGATAATTTATAAGTATTTCTGAATCACATATTTTGGCAACATAACATAAACAGTATGTGCCTATCAGTCTAACAAATATTTTGCCTATCAATCAGGTAAATAACACATTCTTTTATGAGTCACTCTTCCCCAACTGGGTGCTCTAATGGACACTACTGGCTTTGCTGGTTTGAGTTTTAGGAAGCTATATTTCCAACATACCTGTAAGACATCAGATTGGACAAGACATTTATAAATGTCTGTTATAGCACATAACCCATGTTACATTGGAAATCTAGTATTTAATGCAATATATGAGCCGAGGTGGTGCAGTGGTTAGAATGAAGTATTGCAAGCTAATGCTGACTGCTGACTCCCAGCAGTTCGATTCTCACTAGCTCAGAGTTGACACAGCCTTCCGTCCTTCCAAAGTCGGTAAAATGAAGACCCAGATTGTTGGGGGCAATATGCTGATGTGTTCTGCCCCAGCTACGGATCCCAAAGAACGCAGCACACACAAAGTCTGTTCAAACCTTAGTTTACTAAATAAACCAGTTTTTTACAACAACAGCTGTTAATTAACTGCATTAACAGCCGCCAAGAATTCAAAGAATAATACTGAAAGCTTACTGTGGTTGGCAGAATGCCCAGAAGCAATTTGCAGGAAGCTGATAAGCAAGACAAGTCATGAAAGTATGTGAACGGAGTTGTTCCCTGCAAATTGCTTCAGTTGGCATTCCTCCTTAAATAGGCTAAGGGAGTGGCCAATTAGCCCCAAGCCTTACTCTCGAGGAGACCTCCTCCTGAGGAGCCACTCCTGCCTTTTGGCAGCTCTACGTGCCCGTGCATCAAGAAGAGGCTCCTCCTCTTCGTCCTCTTCACTTAAGGGAGCTTCTGGAGGTTCTGAAGGCCCTGGCTGAATCTCCGCTCCGGCACCACATCTTCTCCAGCCTTCTCATTGTCCGACTCGAGTACCAGCTGCACAGGCTGCTGGCGCAGCACCACACCAGCCTCCTCGCTGTCGGAATCAGCTACTAGCTGCACCGGCTGCTGACGGGCCACAACATGATGTTGTAAACCGCTTAGAGAGGGCTGTAAAGCACTGTGAAACGGTATATAAGCTTAAGTGCTATTGCTATTTCCTTCTGTTTTAACACCAACCCAACAGCCATGTCCAGCCCATTAGGAATCATTATTAAATGAAGTAATCCTTTTGTTCAGCATAGAAAATAATGATTATAGAAATGTTGTACGTAAAATATGGGTTCACTTTTCACTTATTTCTAAATTTCTAAGGATTTTTATGCAGAGAAACTAAAGCACAGTTCACCATCAGAATGAATTTACTATATGTAGTCCTTGATTTATAACCGTTTATTTAGTGTCTATTCAAAGTTACAACAGCATGAAAATAGTGACTTATGACCAGTTCTTACAGTCATATATGACTGTTGCAGTATCCCTTTGGTCATGTAATCAAAATTTGAGTGCTTGGCAAATGGCATTTATTTACAATAGTTGCATTCTTCCCTCGTCATGTGATCACCATTTGCAACCTTCCCAGCTGGCTTCTAATAAGTCAATAGGGGAAGCCAAATTTGCTTAACATGAGTCACCTAACCACAGCAAAAAAGTCATAAAATCAGATACGACTCGCTTAACAATCACCTTGCTTAGCAATGGAAATTCAGGTTCCGATTGTGGTCATAATTCAAGGATTACTTGGATACTTTTTTCATGCTTCCTCCCCTTTTTACCATCTTTTTTCATTTTTAATTAATCAATTTATTGTACCATCTTAGCTCAGATAAATTACAAAAAACCTCATTTACCTTGACATGGTAAATGAAAGTTTCAGCCATATCAACTTCCAAATAGTTCCTTCATCTTATTTGCAACTGAAGAAACAATATATCTATAATTTACTTATTTAATTAATTACTCTGCAACACCTGAGAAAAAGCTTTTTTCTAAAAAAAAAAAAAAAAAAAAAAAAAGTCAACCAGGCTCAGAGAGGCATAAAAGAAACACAACATTCCATAGATCTGTGATAATCTTTGGACAACTTCAATATGAAAATAAGCATAAACCACAAGAAGCCAAAATAGCCATCACTAAATGAGACAAATGGCTCATATAGCAGAAAATGAAAAATATGTTACCTTCCACATCTTCCCATTCTTCCTCACTTTCCTCATCCTCATCTTCTTCTTTCTTTGTAATAATTAATTCTTTTTTTGCATCTGTTTTTTTCTTTAAAGAAGATCTCTGCAAACCACTATTGAATTCAAAAAGAAATATACTATGATATTTTTTTCTTGTCTCATGTACTCTGCATTGCTTTCCCTGATACAATTCACACTGGCAATAATATTAACCACAGTTTATTACTTTAGACAACATAGCAAACTGTGTGTAAACAAAGCAAAAACTAAAAACCTCTAAATTCCTTATAATCATTGCAAGATGGAAAAAGATACAAAACTCGGATGAGATAATTAATGCTTCAGGAGACATAAACAGACCTCCAAAGAATCTTCACAGGTTAAGTGGGAAGAAAACTGCATGCAATTTAATAGTTACAAATGCAATATTCTACACTTAGGAAAAACAAATTTAATTCACAGGCATAAGATCAGGAGATATCTGCTTTGATAACATTTAGTGTGAAAAAACCACTGCAGTTTAAACTTTGGCAAATAAAAGTTCCAATACATTTTGCATTGGTCAGAATCTGCTTTGAAGTACTCTGTTCAGTTCTGGATACATTTTAAGAGACTATTCTACTTTTGAGGAAAAAAACAGAAGAGGAGAAAAGATGATAAGAAATTACGTCTACTGAGGAGTGACTGAAGGGATTAGGTACATTAGTCCTCAAAAATGGCAACTGAGAGGGGATGTAATGGCACTTTCCAATATCTGAAGAAATGCCATACCTCTTCAGAACATTAAGTGCAGTACTATTATCTATCTTTCCAATGGTCTGTAATTCCAGAAAAAGTAAGATTCTGGTTACTTTTTAGGCAACTTTTATATGCCAAAAAAACAGTAAGAGCAGTTTAACAACAGCAAAAACATGCCTGCTGGGGTCCTGTTTTCTGTATTCAAGCAGAAGTTAACATTTATTCTGGATTCCCATACTAAGTAGAGAGTTGCACTAGGTAGCCTTAATAGACTCTTTCAATTCTAATAATTTGTATGTATACATTGAAAATGTCTACAAATACCTTTAAAGTTGCTTACCTGCGTTTCCCCGCTTTTGGAAGGAAGCCTTGGTTTTCTATACTTCTGTTCATTTCCTCCTTGACTTTGGATTTTGGTCTTTTTTCATTGGAATTTTTACAAAGTGTCTGAGGGACATGCTCTTTTTCTCTCTTTTTTCCAGATGACAATTTGGGCCTAGTTTTCTTCTCAGGTTTTTCATCTTCAAATTCATCTGTATCAAAAATGGAGAAAATCGCCAAAAAAAAAAAAATCACTAGAGAAAAGTAGATTATAGATTTTTAGTGGAACTTTTTAAAGCAAAAGCCCACTTAATTTCCAATTATCTTTTCAAAATTAAGCTGCAAGGATTTGTAAACTAACTGAGATGCTTCTGCTTTAGGTATGTAGACAAGCAGATATTTTTTTTATTCAATTCAACACACTCAGCATTATAAATGAACTTTAAAACTTTGTATTAGTGACAAAATCTTTTTTTTTATTCTCCTTAAAGTTTACTGAATATCCAGTGCATTAACAAAACAAGGGCATCATAACTCAATAGCCCAATCAGCAGAAAGCTATATCCCATTCTGATAGAGAATAAAGAACTGAAGTTCAGCCTTTGTTTTCACTCTTCAGAAAAAAAAAGGGAGAGAAAAAAGGAATTACACAAGGTCCTTTCCATGACACATTTAGTAATTTCTAAGGATATATTGGCGACAAAGAACTGCGCACTTACATAACCACAACAGTAACTCTACAAAGGAGAGCGCCATTCGAAGTGTGCTTTAATCACGTGGCACAACAACTCGAGCTTCATTCACAACTTCATTCCGCACTACACTATTACACTTTAGCATTTATTGCATCTACCCCCAGAAAAGCGTCTTAAATGTATAACTGCAGAAACGGTTATTTTAAAGGGGGAAAAAATTAAAAGAGCTGGGCAACAGTACTGGGGAACTTTCTCTAACCATTTTTTTTTTTACATAAGCGTTGCATAAGGAGAATTCCGCCCGAAGCGATCCAAGTTGCTAACTTCGCGTCGAATTGAAATTATTATACCATAAGAGACGAAAGGAGGCGTGAAATCTACCAGGACCGAGGAAAAAAAAAACTGCTTTAATTACAGTTGCTCTTTTCCGACTCTGAAATATAACTTTCCAGGCTGTCCCCCAGCTCCCCAATCAACATACTTATCCTCAAGATCTGACTTGTTTTTTTTACCGTCTCGCTGCTCACAAGTTTTCAGACCCGGGGAAGAGGAGGAGGAAGAGGCGGCGGCGGCTGAGCCCTCTCCCTTGACTTTCTTGCAGGACCGCTGCACCTGCGAGACCCCTTTACGCTTCCCGACCATCCCGGCTGCTATTCCGCGAAAGAAAACAGCCCGATCCGCCGTCACCAGGCGTCGGCGGAGCCCCGAAGGTTGAGAACCGCAACTAAGGGAGGCAGAATCCCGGGCGGTGCCAAAGAAAGAGCCAAAGCGTCTCTTTCGGGCTTAGCGCAGGGCGCTAAAGGTGCTGGCCGCGCCTTTTACAAGCCGCCCTCCGTTATTCTCCGCTTCTCGTAGGAGGCAAGCAAGACAGAGCCACGCCGGGAGCTCTCCCGGCTTTCCGTGGCGCCTCCCCCCTTGACGTCCCTTCCGTGCCGGCAACTCCGGAGAAGTTGCGCTGCAGCGGACCGGAGAGGCTCTCTGGCTTGTCCTTGTGAATCGCTGGATTTACTCCGGATCGAGCTGACTGGCTGCGCTTCACATCTCTCTCTCTTGCATCTCGGCTCCCTCGAAGAGGAAGCGTAAAAGCGCTCAAGCTTCAACCGCCCGATCTATGAATATTCATTCATACGGGGCGGTTTTGAACTGGTTCAAAGGGAGATGCATTAAAGAACGGGCTGAGGCGGCTTGGTTTCCACCAGCCTTGTTTGATGTGTGAACTCAGCCTGTTCATCAATCCCAGCGTCTGTGGAGATTCTCAGTCATCCAGGTCAGGGGTCTCCAACCTTGGCAACTTGGCAACCTTGACTTCAACTCCCTTTTTCTGATTTTGCTTTTCTGATTTTTTTTATTTCCTCCCCCCCCCCCGGGAGTTGAAGTCCGCTAGGCGTAAAGTTGCCAAAGTTGGAGACCCCTGATCCAGGTCATGGTTATTATCTCAAAGGTCCAGCTTGTCTCAAAGACTCTTGTCCAGTTGCCTCTTGAAAAAGCACCTTTGGGATAATCTAACCCAGTGTTTCTCAACCTGGGCAACATTGATATGGGCTAGGAATTGAAATCCAGACATCTTAAAATCGCCCAGGTTTGGCGGGGGGGAATATATATATATATATACATATATACATATATATGGTCCAGTCCAACCCGAGTAGAGTTCAAAAGAAATTGCAGTACTGGAAAGACAAAAGGCGATTTCGATGAACTAACCCGGAAGCTGGACAAACGTTTACACGAGCATCTCTTATTTTCGCAGCTCTATGTACTCCGCTAGACGTTCGGTAGCGCCGCCGTATCAGGATTGATTTAAAATCTCGCGAGAAGAAAGCGGTGTGCCTTTGAAAAAAATGGCGGACGAGGTGGATCAGGTGGGTGAAACGGCCGGTTTGGCGGCCGCTGAGTCTTCTAGGGGATTTGACCCTGTTGCGGCGGAAAGTGTAGCAAGCCTGGGGTTTTAACGAGAGCTTCAGTTTCTAGCTCTCGCTTTGAGTTCCGCAAAATCCCAGTAAACGACTTGTGGCGTTGCGTTCGTGTTTCATTCAGCGACCTGCCTCTTGAGGTTTATTTAATCGATTTATACGGCCGCTCATCTCAAATACCGACACGCCTCCTACTATATAAGTTGCTTTTGGTTTCCTTTTACAAAGCCTTAACTCAGGGGTCCCCAAACTTGGCCGCTTTAAGATTTGTGGACTTCAACTCCCAGAATTCTGGGGAGTTGAAGTCCACAAATCTTAATAGAATAGAATAGAATAGAATAGAATAGAATAGAATAGAATAGAATAGAATAGAAGAATAGGATAATAGATATTTGGAAGGGACCTTGGAGGTCTTCTAGTCCAACCCCTGCTTAGGCAGGAAACCCTACACCACTTCAGACAAATGGTTATCCAACCTCTTCTTAAAAACTTCCAGTGTTGGAGAATTCATAACTTCTGGAGGCAAGTCGTTCCACTGATGAATTGTTCTGACTATCAGGAAGTTTCTCCTTAGTTCTAAGTTGCTTCTCTCCTTGATTAGTTTCCACCTGTTGCTTCTTGTCCTGCCTTTGGGTGCTTTGGAGACTAGCTTGACTCCCTCTTCTTTGTGGAAGCCCCTGAGATATTGGAACACTGTTGTCATGTCTCCCCTAGTCCTTCTCTTCATCAAACCAGACATACCCAGTTCCTGCAACCGTTCTTCATATGTTTCAGCCTCCAGTCCCGTAATCATCTTTGTTGCTCTTCTCTGCACTCTTTCTAGAGTCTCCACATCTTTTTTACATCGTGGTGACCAAAACTGGATGCAGTATTCCAAGTGTGGCCTTACCAAGGCATTATAAAGTGGTATTAACACCTCACGTGATCTTGATTCTATCCCTCTGTTTATGCAGCCCAGAACTGTGTTGGCTTTTTTGGCAGCTGCTGTACATTGCTGGCTCATATTTAAATGGTTGTCCACTAGGATTCCAAGATCCCTCTCACAGTTACTACTATTGAGCAAAGTACCACATATACGGTACCTATGCATTTTGTTTTTCTTCCCTAATGTAGAATCGTACTTTTTTCACTGTTGAATTTCATTTTGTTAGATAGCGCCCAATGTTCAAGTCTGTCAAGATTCTTCTGTATCTTGAGTCTATCTTCCGGAGTGTGGGCTATTCCTGCCAGCTTGGTGTCATTCGCAAATTTTAAAGCTGCCAAGTTTGAAGACCTCTGCCTTAACTGATACAAACATAAGACAATAGTAAGGTTTGCAGTGGATGAAATGCTATTTCATGGTTTCTGGTCAAATGCCTTAAATCGGCATTTCTCAAAATGTGGCGTCTTAGAGGTTCCGCAAAATCAAAATGATTTGCCAGTCAGTCTGTGTTGAAAAATAATGCAATATTAAAATCTTACCAGATTTTATAGTGAGAAGCCGACGAAGGATTCTCAGTCATCCAGTCTGGAAGTTGAGTCAGGGCAACTGGACTAATTTTCTTTTTTGGTTTGAAGCGTTTTGCTGCTTATCCAAGTGTCCAAGTTTTAATTTTTGATGTGAATATTGATAAATACAACCCACACAAACAAACTATTTTGGGGTCCGCTATAATTTTTAAAAGTGGCAAGGAATCCTGAGGGGAAACAGTTTAAGGAAATGCTGCCTTAAATCATTCTCCATTGCTATATTGATCCTTAAACCTTCAGTGACTCCTGGATTAAACCCAATAGGCACCTTTTTTTTCAAAGCAAGTGTATCACTAGTGTGTTGCGGGTGTACATATTTGTGTGGCTGTTGAATGCCATTTGTGTGTAAAATTAATATGTTCTAATTTACTAGTACTTGTTGAAGCGGGTAGCAAGTTGATATAGATATGCTGTCTATAAATAGGAAAGCTTACTTTTAGGCTATAAAATCTCAATTGTATGGGCATTTCTTGTTATGTAACTTTTTAATTATTCCTTTATTTGCAATTAGCAACCTTTTTCAATATTGGAAAATAAATCATTATGAACTTGGAATACAAAACAGAAAAACAGCATATGACAATATAGTTGTTTGGGATTGACAAGTATTATAGTCAAAAGTATGTAATACTTTTATTTGTACAACGTTGACTCAAACTGTGTCAGCAAAATACAGACATTGTTATAACCTTTGAGTCTTTCTAGTGAAATGTGCGCCCAGTCTTTTGTTTAAGAAAGTGGTGGTCTTTTCTAAGATTTTTCAAAATCAAATATGAATATATCAAAACAGTTACTAATTTATTTATTTATTTTTGCTTTAATTTATATGCCGCCCTTCTCTGGAGACTCAGGGCGGCTTATAATGTGTTAAGCAATAGCCTTCATACTTTTGTATATTTTATACAAAGTCAGTTTATGGCCCCAAAATCTGGGTCCTCATTTTACCTACCTTTGAAAGGATGGAAGGCTGAGTCAACCTTGAGCCTGGTGAGATTTGAACTTGCAGTAATTGCAAGCAGCAGATGTTAATAACAGTGCTTTAGTCCACTGTACTACCAAGGCAACCTAGTCCACTAATGTGGACTAGGTTGAGGAAAGCAGTATGTTTTTTCTAATTTTACTTGCATTTTCCTGTTAATCCAGTCATCACAAGTGAATTCTTGTCCCTCTGAAAGCTGATGAAAATTCACCATATTATATTACAAAATATAACTTAATTGCTTCCCATTTGATTTCAGTACACATTAGTTGTCATCAGATTAGGGTTTTTTGAGAAGAAATGAGTATCAGTAGCCAGCATTTACTATTTATTCATATACAACCTGCTTTTATTATTTTTATAAATAATTCAAGATGACAAACAAATCTAATACTCTCTCCTCCTATTTTCCCCACAACAATAACCTTATGAGGTGGATTGGGCTGAGAGATTGACCAGCCCAAAGTCACATAGCTGGTTTTGATGCTTAAAGTGAGACTTCTCATGATCTTCTCATTTTTAGCCTGAGCCTTAACTACTAGACCAAATCGCTTCAGGTTTCTTTGCTAACATATATCTCTACATTTTTATATTTTACAGCAACAAACTACCAACACTGTAGAAGAGCCTTTGGATCTCATCAGGCTTAGTCTTGATGAACGGATTTATGTAAAAATGAGGAATGACCGAGAACTTCGAGGCAGGTTACATGTAAGTAACATTACATAGAAGTGGGGAGAGGGACTGAAATTTTAAAGTAGAGTTGTACTTTCTTTTTAGCTCAAAGACTGCAAGAGGCTTTTGAGAATCATACTCCAAGCATAGGTATAACCAGAGCCCATTTGCAAGTGGTTATAAAGGGGTGAAATGCCTCTGCCAGGCTTAAGTCACCTTTTTTCTGCAGTTTTATATTTCTGGTTTAAGGATTAGGTTTTTTTTAAAGTAAAACAAGTTACAAACAATGCTTATTTAGTAATAGATCATTGTGGAGAAAAATTAGTTAAGTTATAATTTATTATTAAATTTATATGCCACTTATAAGCCAGTTAGTTGGTCATACAAGCAAAAACAGAGTCAAAGTAATTATGGTTTGTTTAGCCTATTCCTGATTTCTATTTTCCTTTCTAAATCTTTATTTCTGTTCTATCTCTGGATTTGTTAGAGCTTTGATAAGAATTCAAACAAGTTAAAAACATGTTCAAATCTTGAATTTCCATTTTTAAAGTCACAGCTTTACACTACAATTGCGATTAATTAGCAAAACAAATAGAGATTCAGTGAATGGTTTATTAATGATCTGTGTGCTTGTATCATGCTATATCAAAAACAATCATGTAGTTTTTCATTGAGTAAGGTGGTATTTTATCCTTTTCTCAGGCAATTGCTTCAGTAGTAGATCATGCTTTTTTGTTTTTAAAAACCAGACTACTTTACTTGGTTGTAAAAGCAAAATATAATAGTTGATGCTCAAAGTTTAAAGTTTTTCTTTGTTATAGCAGCATTATATCTGACATAGAGGAATACTTTGGGGGTTCAAATGTTGGCCCTCAGTATTATTTCAGTGGAAAAAGAGTTGAAAGTATATTCAGTTTTATCTAGACAACATAACAAGAGAAACCTTTTGCAAAGTGATAGATTATCCTCTATCTTCAACTTCATTATGTATATTTTTGTATATTTTGTATATCCATGTTTTTGGCACATAGTGGTGTTTCAAGTGGGTTTTTTATATTTGATGCATGCATTAAAGAATGGATGAGCTTTATCATATCCATAAAGTATATGGACTCATCTGTGGTTGTTAAGTTAGACTGCCTCTCCTGATCCAAATAGCAAGATCCATCTTTGCGAATGCATAAAATTATAGATTATATGTAAATGATAGAACTAGGTTTTCTATTCATTGGTATAATATTAGCAACTGGTCAGTGAATATTGTTCAAAACTGTCCATGCTGTTCACTTAGTTTCCTGCTTGTGAACTTTTCATTAAAGTTTGGCTATGTATGTTGTATGCACATAACATTTATTTCAATATATATTTAATGACGCCAAGGAGAAGTATAGTATAAAAATAAGCAAAACAAAAAATAGAAAAGACTGTTACAAAGTGAACATTAAAATTTTGAGATATCATTAGATCAGACTGCATATTAAAGACTCTTTTGTATCTAAGATCTGAAAATCATTAAGATTAAATCCATATCCATTAATTAACTAGAGTGCTCAGTATAATTAGTCATAAGTCAAAACAACCTATTAATAAAAGTATCTGTCAAAAATAAGAATTCAAATGCTTATTTAACAATTCAAACAGAAGCTATTATATTAAATCTTATGCTAAGAGCTACCCAAATTTTGGATGTAGTACAGGTCCATGCAGAATTATAATCCAGAAAAGGTTTCCAAATTGAAATTAAAATTCTGTGCCAAACTTGTTTTTAAATATGAACTTAAGTTTGACTTGGATACACACTCCCATAACTTAATTTGCCATCTTTTAAAGGGAATTATGTATAATTTCCAATAAAGGGACAAAGAGTCCTGACAGTTATTATCATGTAAGAGCTACCTTAGAAATCAAAGTTTTGATAAAATATATTGAACAGAAAAACAGCTGGCAGGAAAGAAAAATCAGCTTTTAATATTTGTTTCATTCTATAATAAATCATTTTCCAGATTGTTAGGATTTACACTATTGCCACCAATATATATAAGAATCATCCAGCCTGATTATAGCACTTCCAACAATTATGCATAGAATGTAACTG
The DNA here is from genome assembly GCA_022577455.1 of Arizona elegans. Classification (NCBI taxonomy): domain Eukaryota; kingdom Metazoa; phylum Chordata; class Lepidosauria; order Squamata; family Colubridae; genus Arizona; species Arizona elegans. Next base: position 119,643,231 of record JAKOOJ010000003.1, read on the forward strand.
TAGAAATCAATTTGCATGATAAAAGAGTTAGGTTCAGCAGACTGGAAAATTAAAACAAATTACTACATGTTAAAGCTGGAATTTTTATTTTTTTCTATTTGTGCCACATAAATGATGCCACCAGAACAATATTTATGAAGTTGTTTCACTTTCAAAGGCATATGACCAGCATTTAAATATGATTTTGGGTGATGTTGAAGAGACTGTGACCACAATAGAAATTGATGAAGAAACTTACGAAGAGATTTATAAGGTGAGAATTTCTAATATCACTGATGATGTTTAAATATTAGAAGGGCAAGGTGCATAAATTTAAGTACTATCTTACACTTTACTAATCAGATCATTGTATAATACAATTCAATTCAAAACAATGTTGGATGTAAAATTAAATATATCTAGTATTCATTGTGCAAATAAATTTTAATTGAATAATCTTGTTTCCAAATGTATGAATTGTATTTACCGTATTTTTCGGACTATAAGATGCACTGGAGTATAAGATGCACCTTAGTTTTTGGGGAGGAAAATAATAAGAAGAAAAAGTTCTGCCTACCAGCATCTATCTGGCTAGTGTCCTTAGCAAACAGCCTGCAACAGGTATATTAGCCTGATTCAGCAGCTGATTGGTGGGTGGATCAGCCTCCTGGAATACCCCCAATCAGCTGTTCCCAGAGGTGAACTTTAGCAACAGGTTCGCTGGTTGTGAGCATGCACGCACAGGTTGAAAAATGCAGTGGATCATCGCAGGGTGCTTCAGTGAGTACAGCAGGCGAAGTGCGGAAGCAGTCCAACAAGGCAGCAGCTGTTCCTGATTGCCATTTTGCCTCTATGCCTTGCTTTTTCAGCTTCCGAAAGCTCCATTTGAGAAGCTACGTTTTAGGCCTCCGAAAGCATTTTTGGCCTCTGCGCGTCGTGTTTTTGGGTGGTGATCGGCGGTGATGTGCTTTGGCAATCCCTGCAGTCTTGAATGGACTTTCGTAGACTGAAAATGCAGTCTCTCAAACGGAGCTTTCAGAGGCCGAAAAAGCAAGCCAAGGAGGGGACGATGGTCTGTGGCAATCCCTGCAGCCTGGAACAGGTATAAAACACAACACATGGAGGCCGAAAGGTGGGGACCGGCGAGTGGGCGGGGCTACATTCGGTGTATAAGACGCACCCAAATTTTCACCCTCTTTTGGGGGGGGGAGTGTGTCTTATACTCCAAAAAATATGGTAGTTATATCTTGCCTTTATTTTTTTTAATAAATAAGTGATAAACACACACAATATTCCTTCCTCCTATTTTCCCCACAACAACAACCTTATGAGACTGATAGAGTGACTTAACTAAAGTCACCCATTCAGCTTTCATGCCTAAGGTGGACTAGAACTCACAGTCTCTTGCTGTGAGGCTACTTGCTTGGTGTCTTAATCACTAGACCACTTTAAATAGAACTAGTTCTATTTAATAAGAGTAGAGTAGGGAAGGGAAGAAAAGATGGTAATGGTTGTTTGGTATTCTTAAATGTAGTCTAAGCCTTATTGCTTTTTCTTTCCACAGTCCACCAAGAGGAATATTCCAATGCTGTTTGTCAGAGGAGATGGAGTTGTATTGGTTGCTCCTCCACTGCGGGTTGGCTGACATTGCAGGTCGCTCCTTCACTGTGGGTTATTGGATTTCCAAGACATTAACTCTCACTCCCTCTAAATATTAGGACTATCCAACATTTTACAAGAAAATTCCCAATCCTGATTATGTATTCCAAAAGTTTGTGTTTATTTGGCATATAAGATTCCTTTTCTCTCAAGACTCTTGAGGCAATTCAGTGTCATCAAATCAGTGGATTTTCTTGTTTAGTTAATACCTTTGTTCCCTATGTATATTTTTAAATAAACCAATTCACTTATTTTGTATACGTGTATCTATGAATAGTCTTCATGCTTGTTACAGTTCAATGTAGTGCATACACATCAATATTTTTGTCTGTTTGGGTAAATGCTATTCTGCTGTCAGATGAAATTCATAGTTTAAAAACATCTGGCAAAAAACAAATGTCATCAAATTTGATTTATATTTAAATGGAAAATAACCAGAAAAGGCTAATCCAGTAACACTTTAAGTTAAGAAAGGGAATATTTTGTCCAGAGTATTACCGTAAGAAGTTAGGCAATATTCATATAAACAAAATATTTGTATGTGTTTGTGTCTATTGTTAATGAAATTATGGAAATAAGTATTGTTAATTAAATTGCAGTAAACTTAATAAAAAAGCATTTGAAAATAAAGCTGACATTAAAAAATGGAAGTCTTCTCCAAATGAAGAAAAATTAAAATTGAACAAAAGAAATATGAAATGAAAAAATAGGGAACCTGTTGCTATAAAGAAAACAAAATATGTAAATGTAATTAGCTAAAATGCCATGTAGTGATCCAGAAAAATCAGAAAAAAAGCAAGAAGATGAGAATGTAGAGAAACTGAATGAGCCATTTTTGTTTGCTTTCATTGTACATAATGGAGGAAAAGTATGAATGCTTTGAACCGATTCTATTTTCAAGGAAGTAGAATTTGTAAAACTAAATTGAATAATGGTGACAAAAGATTAAATTTCTGATTGTGTTAAGTACAGATGTGCAAATTACTCCTCTGCTGCAAGCCAGTCCTGTCACTTAAATTGTCAGCAATTTTCTGGAAAGTAATAAATATAAATTATATGCAATTTGCAGTGTTCAGGGCATAGGGTCACCCTAAAGCAGCTGATTTCATTTAGAACATTACAATCTGATTCAGATAGCTCAGTTCTAAAAAAAACCTAAGGCACCTTGGAATAATCAACCTGGCATGGTTTAGAGTAGAAGCAGAACATTTTTTCTCCAAAAAAGTATGCTTTGCACCTACCTAACATGGAAAACAGAGAGTCTAGATGGTATTCACTTGAATGTTCTGAAATATCTAATGTAAACATGCCGTATATAATAAAAATAGAACTGATCTTTTCAACCTATATGAAATGTATTTAATATCAATGTCTAGAAAAGGGTTTATGGAAATCCAGGGAACAATACACCAATTTATTTTTCTGTACTAATTAACTATTTGCCTGTTTAATTGTTTTTTTTAATCAATTTAAATGATCAGGTATTGAAAAGTACCTTGCAGAAATATAAATTGAAGATATTTTCTACAATATCTTGCTAAAGTCTCAAGTTTTTGAGATTCCAAATAATTACATGGTATTAGTTAACATTATTTACTTGCAATTTCAAATACGTTTTGCTACATTGTCTGCAAATTTAGCAGTCATGTCAAAAGTCATCTTAAAGATTGGTAAGTAATTAAAGAACAGAAAATTGTAGGAATGTTACAGTTTTGAAGTGGAGTGCCATTTCCACAAATGTGCGAAACTCACTAATTCAGGAACAGAATGTTCTAAAGATGTTGATTCCCTTTTTGAATCATGCTATTCCAGAAATCCTCAGAAATAGTTGGGGGTATCCTGAATAAAATAAGCCTGGTTTTCGGTTAGAAATGTCAAATCACTTTTAATTCAGAGGAATTAGAATTTACTATCAGAAATTGCCCAACTATCCCCAGAATGGCATGGATGGTTGGGCAATGGAGGAAGATAACATAATCCAGATGGGGAATGGAATGATTCTGGATTGGTGAGTAACTTGTGTGAGGATTGGTTACTTTAAATTTGTTCATAACATATTTGGCCTCAACACTTGAGATGTCAATATCTGCTAATGACTTCAACTTGCTTATGATTGAAGAAAAGTGGTTAGTAAAGACTTTCACAAGAATATATCCAAAGCAGAGAGGGGAATTACTTCAGTAATGTACATACAAGTGTACAGTGAAATACATTTGTGCAATTGCTAGCTGCATATATATTAATATCTGACAGTGGCTAACCAAAGGAGAACTACTGAAAAGGCATAAAAATGTGTTCTGATTGTAGGTAGGCCAGAAACCTCTATTACCGTTATTTCTTTAATTTGTATATTTAGGTGACTAGAATGAGCTGTGGTGGCGTTCAGTGGGAGGCCTTGGCCTTGGCCTTGGCCAGGCAACAGCTATTGCTATAATAATATAGTATTATTATTATAGGCTAGTGAATGGAACAGATGGCTTATTGAACATGGCCTGATAGAACTCAAAGTCCTCTCAAAACTAAACCTGACCCTGATCAGCATAATTGTTAGGATATAGTTTGAGCCTAACTATGTTGTCCAGGCAATATAAGTGTACTGTAACTTTAATCTGTTGTTGATGCTGCTGCTATGCTATGCTGCCATTGTGTATGAAGATGATGAGATGATGAAGCTGCTATGATAAGCTACCATTGAGAGGAGTTGCTATCTGCTAATCATCGTTGGATGGATCTGCAACCATCGTGGTTTGTGAACCAGAGTGAGTTTGTTATTCTAACCAACTACTGTTTGTTGGGTAAGAAAATTCTGTAACTACTAGACTGATTTAACTGGCAAAGACTTGGAATTTGTTTAAAGACTATGAGACTGTTTTTCTACTATAAAGTAAGCTTTTGATAAACCAGTTTGCATAACTCTTATTCATTGCTCTCAGCAACGTTTCTCTGTGCAATCTACTCTGCTGGTTGGTAACACAACAACAATATCCTTAATAATTTTTTTTCATTAACACTTGGTAACCCATAGATCAGAGCAATTGTGGCTCTCAAACAAGTAACTATTTCTATGGGAAGCAAATTAAATTGTTACTAGTTATTTATAAGGTCTATAAAATAACAAGCTTGAATCTTAATCCTAATGTCTCACTGGTTGATTGCTTTAAATAACATTAATTTCTGTGGTTTTAAAACAAGGTACTATAATGAATAAAATTCAAAGGTGTTTCACAAATTCTGGATACCTCAGACAATCAGTGCTTGTTACTTTTGCCTTGCTTTTGAAGATACAGTATAACACAAGAGTTGGAACATTAACTCAGGGTTGGGCTCAGATCAATACTGTAGAACTGTTGATGTAAATCTGATTGCTCAATGCTTTAAAGACGTATGTGTTATTTTTGGCTATATACTTATACCCACCCAGCAAAGGACAACTACCTTCTGCCTTCCCCGATGGGTTCCATTTTCTCACTGTTTTTTATGAACAGAATATATCTAAAATACAGGTATATTCAGAAGTGGGCATCATATACTGGAACATACTGTAACTAAAAACAAGAGTGTGCATGTGCGTGGTATCGAAAAACCAGCAAATATATAGGATGTGATAGAGCTAGGGTGGATGGGTGGGGCCAGCCGCTAGTCAGAACTACCAGTTCACCCGATCTGGCAGCAGCCAACCACTGGGTATATTCTGATATGTATATATACCAGTAGATATATATCTACAGCACATATATGTATAGTACTGTACAAATGATAAATGTAAGCAATATCTAACATTCCCACATGAAATAATTAAAATCTACATGCTAAAAGAAAACAAAACAAAAAAAAAACAGGATATAAGAGGAAAATTAAAGCAAAAAAGCAATATGATGTAGTAGAATAAGCATTTTTCTACTTGTGTATTGAAAGTAAACGAGGTTTCTCATTTTATTTTTAAAAAAACACATAACCACCTATTTTACAACAACTGTGCAGCTTGCAACCAATAAAACAGTACAAAATTCAACAACAAGAAAATTAAAACAAGAAAAACCTGGAGCCATACCCACAGTTTTTGCTAATTCCACACACTCATCCCACCCTGGCCTCTCCCTATCCCAACTCCTAGGGAAAGAGCCAGTCTCAGCGCTTTCACAATGCAGCATCAGATTTACTTAACTTTCTTAGTTTCTCATTGTAAATTTTAATTTGTTGTCTCCTGGTCGTTCTTGTTGCCTTTCTTTGTACAGCAACGTTCCACTTTCCAAGTTGCCTTAAAACTCAGTGCTTAAAATTGAACACAGCACCTCAGAGCAAGTCACTGTGGAATTATCTTTTTGCACTAACTACTACTGATGCACCTACAGCCCTGCTATTTGTACATGGATATTGTATTGAAAGGCAGGTGCATATGGGGATCAAGTAGTGAAGGGGGCCAGTGTGAGTAGCCTTCATCAGGCTTCTTACAATCTTTAAGGAGTCATAACTGGGTAGTAGTTAATAATTCTTGTTTTAGTATATTGAGATGGAATGACAGAATAATGACAGAATGGTCTAGAGTTTTAGTATGAGTATGCAAATGTCCTGTTCAGGCTTTTGGGATAATCCGGTTAAACTTTCCATGAGAGCTTATTCTCCAAACCATCCTATTTGCCTTGTTACTATCTAGGAATTTCGCCTTTTCACTTTCCCTTTACAGATCCCCTTGACTGAACACTAGATGGTGCTGCTTGCTTTGGTCACAGCAAATCTGCACACCGCTTGATGGTTATCATAAACTAACACACTGGATAAGTATTTTCATTTTATCTAATAATTAAGAACCAGTTAGATAGATTGTGAGTTCTAGTCTCTCCTCAGGCATGAAAGCCAGCCGGGTGACTTTAGGCCGGTTACTTTCTCTCAGTCCAACTCACCTCACAGGGTAGTTGTGAGGAAAATAGGAGGAGGAAGGAGTGTTACATATGTGGTTACCCTCTTGAATTATTTACAAACATTATAAAGGATGTGTCTGTATCTGCCACAATATGCAGCCTTGAGTGGAAAGTTGTAACATTCTGTGCAATAATGCTTAACGAACACACTGCTTTTTGGTCACTAAATACTAATCGCTTTCCCAAGAAAGATATAATGAATAACCTTAAAACTTTATGTTTTTTTAATGCTATACTGCCAGGAATAGTATTACTGTAAACATTCCCAGTTGTGGATAAGTAGCTGGAGAAGTAAATGAAGAAACACAAGGGGTTGCTAGAGAGGGTGAAGACTTTTGCCAGCAAATGTCATGGCTCATACTTTTTGGAGGATATTACTCAAATGCATCAGGAATACAAAACAATATGTAGGAAGGATTGGCTTTGAACTTTGCAGGGAAGAATGGTGTCTTGCAATATAAGTGTTTTCTGTGGACTTTCAACTGTTCTACCTAATATCACTCTTTGAGTGTAGAAAAGGGAAAGGAGTATTTTGGCTCTATTATTCCCCAACCTGGGGTTTGAGTGGAGTCAATGATGGCATCAATTCTGATACAAGAAAGGTCTCTTTAGTCTAAATTGTGACATAAGCACCTACGGTATTCAAAATTTTGCTACATCACTCCTGGTATTTTTAAGTGACCTTCTTTCCCTCCTCTTCACAGAAAATAAACCTGTCCCTTTGTGTTCCATGTACTTGAGTGGTGGGATGCAACCAGTTTAACAACCAATTCAGTGAGCATGCACTTCAGTGTTCAAAATACAGCAATTTGAAGCTCAGCTGCTTACCTTCTAAGGCAGCCCCGGTAAGTAGAACAGCTGAGGCGTGGAAATCAGCTGTGCCGTGCAAATCAGCTGAGTCAGAAAGAAGGAAACAAAGGACAGGATAGGGCGGGGCCAGTGGGCAGGGACAGCTGATCGTTGGCGCTACTGATTCACCCGAGCTGGTCCGGACTGGCTGAATTCCACTTCTGAAGTACTTGCTCTAGAGGCCAACCTTGGCAACTTTAAGACGTGTGGACTTCAGTTCCCAGAATTCCCTAGCCAGAATGACAACTGTTAGTTATGGTGATGAAAAATTAACTTTACAAACCAATTCTCACATTTACAGTGTTCACAGGTCCGTAAAGCAAAGGAAAGTTGAAGAAAGATCATAAGCACAGCTGTTAGTTTCATTTAGTGACTACTTCACCTAACAACTGGGTTGCCAGTCCCAATTGTGGTTCCTGTATGTCAGGAAAGGTTTTCTTATTGTTTTAAGGTTTAACAGATTCACAGATTCACAGAGTTGGAAGGGACCTTGTAGGTCATTTAGTCCAATCCCTTGCCCAAGCAGGAGACCCTCCTACACCATTTCTGACAGATGGCAGTCTAGTCTCTTCTAGAAAGCCTCCAGTGATGAAGCTCCCACAACTTCCTAAGGCAACTTCTGTTCCATTGGTTGATTGTTCTGTCAGAAAATTTCTCCTTATTTCTAGGTTGAATCTCTCCTTGATCAGTTTCCTTTGTCTTCATCAGGTTGTCTTAGCAACTTTTGCTGCATCTCAAGTCTAGGGAATTTATCCTGCCTGCCAATGGTTTATCATAACAGATTACTCAAAGCAAATCCCTGCATTTGAGTTCCATGGCTTTACCTTTTTATGCTTTTCATTTGGCACTGTTTTGCCTACTGCTGCAAGAAACTCCTCTCCATGCTGCTAAAACCCAGGATTGGACTTGCTGCTTCCTAGACTAAATTGGTATTCCATAGAAGGCAGTCCTATTGCAGTGTTCCTTACTGAATTGCCCTGTGGGGATAAATTAAGCTGCTGCTATTTGTACAATGTAGCAGAACAGATCATGGATTCCCATCTCAAAGACCATAGCTGTCTTATCTGATTAGGATTCAATGAACCTTTGAAAAGTAAGCAAAAATTTGATGCACATCTTCCTGATTTTTTCTCAACATTTTAGCTAGCACTGTGCTTGTTGGATATATATATATATATATATATATATATAGATAGATAGATAGATAGATAGATAGATAGATAGATAGATAGATAGATAGATATAGTAAGGCAGTTGATGCAATATCTCTGACAGTATCTTAGTTCTCATCAAGAGGCAAAAATATATTTAGAAAATGCATCTGCAATGAATGTTTATCGGTTATCTCTGGCATCCTTTATGGGCATTGTACTGATCTAGAGAAATAAGCTTTACATTCACATTAAAAAGATTCTGAAAGCGAATTTATCTGAAAGGTACATTGTTACCCCCCCAACCCTCACCCACTAACTTATTTTTTTTTTAATGGAGAGTTTATATTTGTAAATTGCCTGAGAAGGCAGCAATCAAGGCAAATGAGTTTGTGTTCACTGAATCTTTAGGATGAGGAATCTTCCAAAAATTCTAGTAAATAAGATACAGCTAGATTTTCTCATGCCTGCAGAGAAAAGAAGTCTATTTTCAAGTTTTTTTTAAAGTTTCAGCTCTTCAGGATTGACTACAGTAATAAAATCTTACTCTGAATTTTGATGCTGCCACAGGTCCTGTTAGGCCTAGATATACAACATTATATTGAAAATGTGTTGATATATAAGCTGTCAGTTACTTTTAGTTGAAAAAAAGACACCTTAATATTAGTTTAGCATAGTCACCAGAGCCAATGGTAGAGTAATAATTGTGTTAGTGTCAAAGGGGGGAAATGAGTTTCAATTACTCTTTGGCTATAAAACTCAAATTGAGTGACCATAGGACAATAACGCCTATCTTTAAGGAAGTTCCAGATAGGACATATGAGAGACACATAGGATTGTATATAAATATAGATGGTCATAAAGGCATAAATTTTGCAGGCAGAGAGACAGTAAATATAAAAAGTCTTGGCATAAATTTCTGTCAACATCAGCAAGAAGAATTAATGATAAGATTGTTACCATGCACTTAAAAGTTTTGAATCAAGTAACTATAGGGCATAAGTATTAACTATACAGAAATTGGAACAATCGTCCCCAGACAGATCAGAGGTGATTCAGAGTCCTATTGTGGCGTCATGGGCTTCTCAGTGCCTATATCTAATATTGAACTAGAGATACAGCTTGTATATATAGCTTGGAATTCATGACAAGGCTACATTTGGCTGATCCCCAACTTATAATGCTAGCAGACTTCAATTTTCATGCCTTGAAGTGCTGCTTCAGGAGATCTCAGTATTCATGGCCTTCCTTGCAATCATGAGCTTATTGCAGGTAATCTGCAATTCATTTCACAACAGGCACAAAACTTTATCTCATCTGCAGTTGGTTTACAATCTCAAAATGGAGGAATTCTTTGCCATGGTCAGATCACTCCCCAATTCACCTGAGGCTAGTGCCTGTTTCAAAACCCTGTAGGGTAAGAAGACTCATTAAGTCTTATGGATCTAAATGAATTTCCAAGCTCTGGGAGGTAGTCCCACTGTGGGCCTGATAAAATTGTGGACCATGATATGTTTAGACTCTAGAGTGCTTGATGAGGTTGTCCTCAAATGGCATTTTCCTGTTTGCCAATTCTAAGGGGATAATTGAGCAAATAAAATGACAAAAGAGATTGTGTAGGATGATTCTTCCTGTTGGTTAGCTAGAGTCAGTAAGATCTTCCCACAGACTGTTAGGAGATTTGAGGGCAATATTTCACTAATAAAATCCCTCAAATTCACTCATATTCAGACTCACATGAGTAGGATCTTTGGAGATTATATAAAAGATAAAGTCTTGTGATATTATCTGGGATAAGGTTTCATCCTGGGGATACCAAGGAGATAGATAGCATCAAGGGCAAGATGATTATCTGTTGTTTTGCACACCAGAACTTGTCTTGAAACTACCTAGAATTTGCCAAAAATGAAAAACACACTGTTCAACTAGTAGGAAATACAATATTTGTGGGTGTGTTGAGATTATAATTTATAACTATCCTTGGCATGGCCTTTGTCTTTTGAAGAAATTTATGTACTTACTCATCCATGTTATACAGCCCAGAGTAAAAAAAAATAAAGTCCTGTAAAAGAAGACATTAGCAGAACATGGCCTAGTTTTCTTTAGAGCTATGATATTGCGGGTGCCACACTCAGCACAGAGCCTCATTTAGATTCTTGGAAGCAATCTTTGCATATTCCAAAACAGTGGTTAGTAAAACCCTTGGGAGTCATGTTTACAAAAATCAATTAACCCTTGAATCCCTCATTCAGATAGAAAGCAAGTGCTATTAATCCCATAGGTATGCCAACATACTCCGGTGTTCAGAATGCTGATGAAAATTGGAACAATACTCAAGTAGTTTAGACTCATGGGGAAATTTAATGCTATTATAAGTTTGTGTCCCTAACCAGACTTCTGTACAAACATCTAAATACCCTTATCTTATTCTGCAAATTGTACACAATAAGTATGTGCAATTAAGTCAGGTTTGATTTCTGGTGACTGAACAGTCAGATGTCATCTACCTCTAGTAATAATAAGAATATGTTTCAGTCGATTATAATGTGATGATAATAACACTTCAGTTGGTTGTAATATAATAATAAAGCTTCATTTGGTTCAAAATGCAGCAGCTTGCATAGAGCTGCATTGGTTACCAATTTGCTTCCAGGTACAATTCAAGGTGCTGGCTATCACCTTTAAAACCCTACATGGCTTGGGGGTCAGGTTATTTGAAGGATCACCTCTCCCCTTTTACATCTACTCAGCCCAACAGAGCAGGAAAACAAGTGTGCTGTCGGGACCATCTTTTGGGAAGTACATGTAGTGGGACAAAGGAAAAGGGCCTTCTCTGTAGTGGCTCCCTATCTTCTTAATAATATTATTCTGTCAGAGGTAAGAATGGGCCCACCTTGATACTTTTATGGAAGGACCAGAAATGGTGGTTCTATCAAAGGGCCTGGATTGTTTCCCATGGAGATCGATATGATATGGAGCTGATGAACTGGCTGGTGTGATTGTGTGGTTGTCGCTTCAGGAGGTGAGTGGGTGTGGTGGAGTGCTTATATTGCGAAATTTTAATGCTGAGGGTGCCAGGAGTCATAGTGTGTGATTTGGGCAACCATATAAATTTGTTAAATAAATAAATAATCAAATTTATATGCACCTGATTCACAGCCACTCTCGGTGGTTTACTAATCATTAAAAATGTTTTTAAAAAATTAAAATAGCACATAAAACAGAAAAGAAACTATGTGACAAAGAAAGCAAACTCAGACTAGGGAAAGGAAGAAAAGGAACATCAACCATTCTCCCCAAAGATCTGCAGTTCTTCCAAGGATAGTCCAGCAAGTGTTCGATACTGTCTTATCCACCGAATTTACTGTTTTCCCTTTTTCCCCTTCTTTCAACCTGGCCATTTTTTTTTTCTAGTTCATCTTCTCAGATCACATGCCCAAAGAATTAAACCTTCCTTTTCCAGCAAGCCGGGCTGGCCTAATTTTTTAAGTGTTTTTAATTGTTTTGTTTATCGTTTTTAATTAATGGGGCCAAATTTATATATATTTTTAAATTGTATTTTAATATTTGTGCTTGATGTTTTTACTTGGCTGTTCACCACCCTGAGTCCTCAGGGAGAAGGGCGGTATACAAATTCAAAATAAAATAAATAAATAAATAAATAAATTAGAATACAGGTAGTCCTCAACTTACAACAGTTCATTTAGTGATGGTTCAAAGTTACAACGGCACTGAAAAAAAGTGACTTATGATAATTTTTTGCACTTATGACTGTTGCAGCTTCCCTATGGTCATGGGATCAAAATTCCAATGCTTGGCAACGGACTCATATTTATGACAGTTACAGTACCCTGGGGTCATATTTTGTGACCTTCTCACACGCAAGTCAATGGGGAAGCCAGATTCACTTAACAACTGGCTTACTAAATTAACCGCAGCGATTCACTAAACAATTGTGGAAAGAAAGGTGATGAAATGGGGCAAAAGTCACTTAACTGTCTCAGTTAGCAAACAGAAATGTTGAGCTCAGGTTGAGGACTACCTGTAATACAGTGATGGCTAACCTTTTTGTCGCCAAGTGCCAAAAGCGTGCGTGCACCCATAATGCAATGCATGACCCCCCCAGCACCCTGCCCTCCCTGCACATGCATGCACAACTCCCGCATGACCCTGCCCCCACACATGTGCATGTGACACCCTGCATGCACCCCACCCCCCGCGCATGCGCACGCAATCCCCCACATCCACTCCACTCCCTGCACATGCGCATGTGTCTCCCACCCCCTACGCATGTGCAGCAGAGACCCAAAAACCAGCCTGCCAGTGGGAAGGTCACGCACATGCATGGTGGAGCTGAGCTGAGGCAACAGCTCGTGTCCTGCAGAGAGGGCTCTGCATGCCATCTATGGCACACGTGCCATAGGTTCACCATCACGGCTGTAATATATACAGTTCACCTTCTTTTTCTTAAGGGCCGATCGGGAAGATAAATGTGTTACTTTATATTGTGCCTTCATGTATCAGGTTTTATATACACTATCATCTACAGCAGGGGTCAGGAAACTATGGCCTGTGAGGAAATCCAACTCATCACCTGTTTCTGTGTAACACACAAGCTAAGCAGGCAGCAGATCACCATACTCAAACTTCAGCTGAGCACTCAGGGCTAGGGCAGAGGACATGTGGCCATGCCACATTTCTAGGGGGTCACAGTCCTTATACAACACAGTTTAGATTAATACACAGTACAGACAGTAATCAACTTTCTTCCAGCTAACATTTACTATGAGAAGGATCACAGAGGTAAATGAAGGTCAGAACACCTCTGATCTACAGATTAAGGTCCTGGTGAATAACCATGAAAAAACTTGATTTTTCCTGGAGAAATCCTGCTAATCAAACAAGATGATGACCTTTATACCTGCTCAAAGTAGCGGAGTTAGATACTGCTGGTTGTCCATTTCTTCTCTTTCCTACTATCTTTCTCAGCATTATGGACATCTTAAGGCAGTTGGGTCTTTCCATACAGTGTCTAAAATATGATAATTTGAACTGGCCATTTGTGCCTTAAGTGGTTTGTAAAAATAATAGAATAGAATAGAATTGATTTTTTTATTGGCCAAGTGTGATTGGACACACAAGGAATATGTCTTGGTGCATATGCTCTCAGTGTACATAGAAGAAAAGATACATTCGTCAAGAATCATAAGATACAACACTTAATGATAGTCATAGGGTACAAATAAGCAATCAGGAAACAATATCAATATCAACCGGTTATAAGTGAAGGATCACCAGTACTCTTAAACAATCCTACTATAAGTATACATTTTTCTACAGTTTTCCTAACTTTTACAAATGTTTATCAGAAATGCAAACTTTCCCGTTTTTGGTTTGAATGACTTTCTCAAGTTAAAATTATAGAGCTTTTCTCTGATTTTCTGGTTTTCTGAAATGATATATTTCTCTGAAGTGGTCTACAGGATTAATGTTCGGTTTGGTGCCATTTTTAACCAGACTTGCCACTTGCAAGAATATTCTCTTTTCCATGCTAAATCTTTTGATCATAGTGTTACAATAACATCCCATCTCAAAAACAGGAAGATGTTTTTCTTGCCAAATATTGTACTAGTTTTGAAATATCTTTGAGAAAACTTACTATAATAACGCTATTACGTTATTATATTACAGCATGTGAAGAATATGAAGGTGGGTTTTTAACAAATGAGGAAATTACTTTTATAATAATATAGAAGTAAGACCTTGTGAGATTTTAAGCAATTACTATTGAGATTATTTTACATTTAGATTTATCAGGAAATAATCCAGAATTAGTCATTTTATTTTAAGATTTGCATATTTTAGTGATGACCTCTCTGTGCAAAAATTTTGAGTTTTCAGAAGATGAAGGAATTAAATAGAGTCCAATGGAAGACTCTTACTGTTTGTTAATATTGTAGTAACTTTGAGTGTTTGCTCTGAGTTATTTTGCAGTGCCTAGTTTAATCCACAAGATGGCAATATTGAATAAAGTTCGCAAAAAACAATGAGAGCTTCTTTAAGATTGAGTGGGCTTGGTTGCCTTGAAATGCAAGGCAAAACTCATGCAAGATATGCGGGTTACAACTTCTATCCAATATATTTCAAATATAGCTTTGGAATTCACCCTAGGTTGTGTAGGAGGTGAATGAAAGCTCCAGTATGAAAAACATGAATGGAATCCAGTTTCAGCTGCATTCTGAAATCCTTGGTGGCAACCTCAAGTACTGTGGCATGGCTATTGTTCCAGACTACTCACATGTCAGTCCCACTGAATGTGGCTATTGCTGCCACCACTGCTAGAATTTATGACAGACTCTTTCAGTTGGTCTCAAGAGAGAAAACTAAACATAGTTTCAGGAAGGTAGCAGGCAAAGTCAGAACAAATGGATTCTGGTTACAATGAGGCTTTGTTTGTGTGTGTTTTCCAACTGTATCACTTCCCACATGTAAAATAAATGCCTTCAGTGAGAAATTCAAATTATTCATTGAATCTGACGATTCTTTGTCCCTTCAGATGAATCATTTCCCAATCTCCTGAGAGTTGCTGGCCTGGATTGGGCACCTATACAAGTGTCCTAGGATTGGTCTAATGTTGTTAGATATCCCTTCAATATTTAGGACAAGAAATTAGTGTTGGGACTTTGTGGAAATTACTCATATGGCTGGATAGTTTGTCAGTTAGTATATTAGACCACGGTAACCCATGTTCTCAGCCCTGAAAGCTCACAAGATTATTTTGAGTCAATCTCCTTTCTCCCATCCAGTGGTGGGTTTCTACCAGTTCGTTCCGGTTCGGGAGAATCGGTAGCGGTGGCTGTGGGAGGCTCCGCCCACCCACCCGGACGTCATCATGGACACTCTGCACATATGCAGAAGGGCCGCATGCAAGCAAAGCGTGCGCACACGCTCACAGCTCCAAACCGGTAGCAAAGGTAAGTGAAAACCACTACTGAGTCCATCCTACCCCACACAACTTCTTTTCTGAGGAAAAATTGGGAAATTAAGTTCTATATACAATTTCCTTAATATAACAAACAAGCATCTGTTTCCAGAGACTTACATTTAGGAGGGTGAAGGGCAGAGAATTTGGGGGAAGGGAGTAAAGCCTGAAAACCAGCTGAGGAAGAAAGAAAAGAGAAGGCTGTGGGAAGGTAGAGAGGGGAAAAAAAGAGAATGGAGAAGAAAATCAGTAAACAGAGAAGTAAACAGAGTAAACACAGTAAAAAGGGTAGGAAGTACTGCCACCATCACCCCCTTACACCCTGGAAACCATTAGATGAGAGGCTAACAAAGGCTGCAGGCCAACCTATGCATAAAATGATCTGGGGGTTTGGAAAAAAAAAAAAGCCCGATTACACGATTAGCCCGATTATTTTGGAAGGGAAGCAGCTGAAGGGCTACCATCTTGAAGGCATTCTTCTGGCTACTTCTGCCTCTTCTGGATATTATACCCAGAGTCCACAGTATCAAAAAGTTTCCTGGTGGCATAAATTTAAACAGATATCAGGTGGGGAATGTTGGGCCAAACCAGGACCATATCTTGAAATTAAGTCTCCCAGCTAATTGTGACCCAGAGCCAGACTAAACAGTTAAGCGTACTTGCTGCAAACTTGTTAGTAATAAAATAACATACTGTTTTGAGGCTTTGCTGTGCTACCTGATGTTATGCCACATACAATAATTTTTTTTGTCTGCATGTTTACTTCGCTTAATAGCTAACTGTATTTACTCTTTCAATCTGCTAATCCGGATCCATAGTACAGAATTTAGAAAGCTCTGTTTCAACTGTTTCCAAGTTAAATATGTGTACATTCATCTCTTTAATGTAGCAAGTTAGCAAGTTAATAGGCTTATCCTTGTGTAATATTATTTCAGTCCTATCCAGTCCTTTATTTTTATTTTTGCAGTGTAACACATTATTTTGCATAAACTCCATAAATAATTATTTGCTGCAATTGATTATAGTTCTTACATTTCAAATTAATAAACTGAAATCTGGATAAGATTTAAATTACTTCTCAGTGAGTCTTATAGCTGAAAGAAAGACCCCTTTTGGATGTTTTAAATAACTCAGCTCTTTATTACTTTGTTTATTTTTTTCTACTGTCACACTTAGGAATGTAGATGCCTCTGGAATGATCTGCATCCTGTTTTGAAAGGGTAAGTTTAAGACCTGAGCAAGGATAGCCTACTAATGGCCACTGGCTCACACACAGACAGAATAACAGAGTTGGAGGTCATCTAGTCCAACCGCCTGCTTAATCAGGAGACCCTATACCATTTCAAAGAAATGATTGTCCAATCTTTTCTTAAAAACCTCCTTTACAGATTAACAGATTTGGAAGGGACCTTGTAGGTCATCTAGTCCAATCCCCCACCCAAGCAGATCCTACACCATTTTTGACAGACAGCAGTCCAGTCTCTTTTTGAAAGCTTCCAGTGATGAAGCTCCCACAACTTCTGAAGGCAACTTTTGTTCCATTGGTTCCATTGGCTCTCGCTGTCAGAAAATTTATCCTTATTTCCAGATTGAACCTCCTCTTGTTCAGTTTCCATCCATTATTCCTTGTCTGGCCTTCAGGTGCTTTGGAGAACAGCTTGACCCCCTCATCTCTGTGGCAGTCCCTCAAATATTGGAATACTGCTATTATGTCTCCCCTGGTCCTTCTCTTCACTAAACTAGCCATGCCCAGTTCCTGCAACAGTTCATTGTATGTTTTAGCCTCCAGTCCCCTGATCATCTTGGTTGCTCTTCTCTGCACTCTTTCTAAAGTCTCAACATCTTTTTTTTATAGTGATGGAGTGATGGAGCATCCACAACTTCTGAAGGCAAGCCGTTCCACTGATTAATTGTTCTAACAGTCAGGAAATGTCTCCTTAGTTCCAGTTTGTTTCTCTCCTTCATTAATTTCCACCCATTGATTTTTGTTCTTCCTTCAGGTGCTTTGGAGTACAGGTTGGCTTCTTCTTCTATGTCAGTCCTTTAGATATTGGGAAACTGCTATCATGTCTCCCTCTGCATCTTTTTTATATCATGGTGACCAAACCTAGATGCAGAAACACTCACTTTGAGTTGACTGGATTTGATTTGACCAGATTACTGATAAGAAGCTGTGAGACTTATTCCAACAGCAAAAGAAATCATGCTGAAAGGCCAAAACAGACAGAATTAATATTTTGTTTTATCAGTCAATCACAGAGTTAAGGTGCGAGATGATTTTCTGATTTACCTTCTTGGTGAAACATTTTATTTGACCGGTGGAGTCGTTCTCTCCACAGAGGCTGGTTTCCAATTTTCAAGTACATTTTATATAATTGAGGAAGACAAAGGGCCTTCCTAACAACTTACAATCAAAAGACTCAGGTCTTCTCTCTAACAATCCTCTCTGCAATGAAATTGAATGTGTGCCGAACCCCAAGATTTTATCCAAGCTGGCAATGAGTAACTGCTTTAACTAAATTGACAGCACATACTTCACGGAGAATTCTCTCTGTGTAAATGTTGTCTTCTTTTCTGAGTTTCTGAGTTTCTTTTTTCTAGTAAAGTTTTTACATCTAAAGAGCTGGCTTCATTGCTTCAATAAGAAACTCATCATAAAACCTTCTGTGTGTGCAAGACAGAACAGTCGTGTATTTACGAGCAGACCCAGTTTTTGTTAAATTCTGTGTTTTCTGAGCTTTGAGAAGGAAAACACAAAGCACTTTCTTTTCCATTTTCTCTAGACCTGAGTTAAAGGGAGAAGTGTTAAGAACTCTCTGGCTAGGTAGATTAAGAGGTTTAGCCTGACTGGGAGCATCTTATCATAATGGTGAGGCTTAAATGATCCCTTGCAGAGTGCAAAACAGATCAATGTTCAGCATTTTAAAAAAGTTAACTATAAGATCACATACAAAACTGTTGCTTATTACTGGAGTGGTGTATGATTTTATGAGATAGAGATGGGTAATCTTAGGGATACTGCTACAGTATTAGCTTTGGGGAATCAAAGTCTATAATATGTGACTCTAATCAGAGGTGGATTTCAGCAGGTTCTGACCAGTTCTGGAGAACCGGTAGTGGAAATTTTGAGTAGTTCGGAGAATTGGTAGTAAAAATTCTGACAGGCCCCGCCCCCATCTATTCTCTGCCTCCCGAGTTCCAGCTGATTGGGAAGAAATGGGGATTTTACAGTATCCTTCCCCTGCCACGCTCACCAAGAGACACCCACCAGTGATGCCATGCCCACAGAACCGGTAGTAAAAATTTTTGAAACCCACCACTGACTCTAATGAATGCAAACTGAGCATATGAAATCAGGGGTGGGTTTCAAAACTGGTCACTACCAGTTTGCTTGTGGGTGCACTTGTGCGCAATGCTTCTGCACACGCACACATGCACAATGCTTCTGTGCATGCACAGAAGCGTCCGAGCAGGTGGGCAGAGCCTCCTGCTGCCACCACTACCGGTTTGCCCAATCCATGGCGAACTGGTAGCAACCCACCACTGTGTGAAATGGGTTTCAATTTTTTTAAAAAAGTAATGAATACATTTTAGAACTGACTACAATTTTTGGTGTTTCTTCCTGAAAATGATGGAAACACGCCATTTCCATATGGAACAGAATTATAATCTGGATGTAAATAAGTAAGCAGGAAAATTAATATTTAAAGCTATGGGTTGTCATGGCTACTGTAAGGAGATCTCAAAAACAAAACCCCCAAAAACAAGCCTCACATATCTCAGGAGACTTATAAAATATTTTTCTGCAGACTTGTGATTGTTTAGAGTTTTATGTTTCCACAATAAATTAGACAATGTTCCTGAATCTTTAAACTTAGAAGGCTGGGGGGGGAGGGGGGAATCAGAAATTCTGGCTCGGTCTGTCACTATTGTCACTCTAGATATTCATGGAATGATAAACACAATTGTTTAATATTGTGTTAAATGATCTTGGTTTCCAAAAAAGGAACTCTTTTGTTCTGCCAAACTTTGCAGACTTAGTATCTTTGTTTTTAAGTTCAGCCTTCACTGTACATTTTAATCTATTAGAAAAGAATGTTCTCCTTAAATCCCATTTAAAAGTTCTTCAAAAGGAGCTTGAACTTTCAGTGTACTTTGAAGGTGTCATTTTTCTATGTTTCTGTTGGAAATGGTGTAGAATATCATCAAAGAAAATGAAAATGACTCGAGATTTGAGGCCTCATTTCAGAAAATAAAGGGCATTTAGCCAGTTTTTTATCCCAGCATGATAGGAGACAGTTGTAAGACTTTGCAGGTATGCTTCCAAAACAAAGAAAGTATCTTATGAGCCAAATAATAGGTGGAGTTAAGGAGGAGAATGCTGTTAATCAGCCAAAACAAAATATGCTGGAAATCAGCCAAAACAATGGAAAATGCTGGTAATCAGCCAAATAAAAGGGGGGAGTTAAGGAGGATAATATGCTGAAAACTCAGCCAAAATATGCTATGCTCAAAATCAGCCAAATAATAGGTGGAGTAATGGAGGAGAATGAGGAAAATATATTGAAGAATAATTATTAATAAGGGGTGAAAAAGAAAATGTTGGGTGATAATTAAAATGAAATGGTAAATTTTGAGATTTCTGTGTAAAAGTTTAAGAACATGATAGGATAGATTGGGTTTAGAAAACGGGAAAAATAGAAATTTTGATTAAAACTGAAATAAGAATTGAGTTGTATTCACTTGGAAATTAAGATTTGTGGTGGTAAAATTATAAGGTAAATATATAGATTAATAGAATTGATTGTCTTTGTGTTTAATGTTGATGCTAAAAGGAGCAAGGGATAAAAAATTTAGATAAAGCGGTATTGAATTTTGATTTATAACTGAATTTATAATTGAATATAAAAAGGAGTTTTGCCTTAGTAGGAGATTAGATGTATGATGAGATAATAGAAACATTTATTAAGATGATGGAATTTATGTTAAAATTGTTTGTTTTTCATTTGTTAAATTTGTGACCGGACCAAGACTTCGTTCTTGAAAAAAAAATTTTTTTTATGTTTATGGTGGAAAAAGAAATAAAAAATTCTTTACAAAAAAAAAAAAAAAAAAAGAGCTTGAACTTTCAGTGTACTTTGAAGTTGTCATTTTTCTATGTTTCTGTTGGAAATGGTGTAGAATATCATCAAAGAAAATGAAAATGACTCGAGATTTGAGGCCTCATTTCAGAAAATAAAGGGCATTTAGCCAGTTTCTTTATCCCAGCATGATAGGAGACAGTTGTAAGACTTTGCAGGTGTGCTTCCAAAACAAAGAAAGTATCTTATGAGGGGGAAATGCCAACATTATCAAGTAGAACTTATGATAGAAAGTGCTTTCCTTACATTCCTTAATTAGTGTTCATTCTTTTAAGGTATTTGGAAAATTTTACAGAGCGATGATACCAAAGGGAGGAGGCAAGAATGGAAGAACAGCAATATTTGCAACATGACGGAGATGAAAGAAAGATATTCAAACTTCATAAATGTGGCCAGATAGATATGGTAATTCTGCTTTCATTTGCGGTATTTAACTTCTAGAGTATTGAAACAGTCCGTACCCTCTCTTCTGTTAAATTCACATTATTGGTGGGAATTGCAGACTAGCTTCTTGACCTGATTTATATTATCAAAGATGTGATAAGATCTAGTAGCATGCAGAATATGTGACAATTTGCAATACGCTGGCAGTGATTTTTAATTGTGGAACTTACACTTTGACCTTTCTAGCAATAGTGAGGGCATCTGTAATTCTCTGAATGTTCTTAAACTACAGTACATTCCTCTTCATCCCTAAGCAGGGGTAGGCTGCTGCGGGTTCACAGGGGTTCGGGAGAACCTCTAGCTAAGATTCTATGCAGTTTGGAGAACCCCCAAATCCCATTCCTGGTTGGCCCCGCCCACCCACCCCACCTCTCCCAGGAGTCCCCACACCCCCCATTTTGGATGCAGGTAAGTGAAGGACACATGTGGAGGCTCAGGAAAGGTGAAAAACGGGCCTACCGGAAGTTCGAGAAGAAAAATGGGCCTGTTTTTGGCCTCCAGAGGGCCTCTGGAGCCTGGGGAGGCCATTTTCGCCCTCCTGAAGGCTCAAGGAAAACCTCCGAAGCCTGGGGAGGGCAAAAATGCCCACCACCACCACCACCATGGTGCAGGAGGCTGACTAGGCCATGCCCACCATGGCCACACCTACCCAGCAACCGGGCAGAAAAACCCTTGCTAAAATTTTTGAAGCACACCCCTGTCCCTAAGTAGTAGTGATGAAATCTGAAGTTCTTTGGGATGGGGAAAAGTCAGTCTCCTCTCCTTCTATCCAGTTTTTTACAGGAGTCTTTTCCAACATTCCAAATTCATGAAAAATCAGATCACAGCTTATATATCTTAATTTCCTATTAGTCAAATATACATGTTAAAATAAATTAATCACAGTGTAGGAAAATAAATCTGAATGAATTGGAGCACCACTTTCTCCATTCCACTCAGGTGGCACCAGGGGCCATGAATGTCCTCTTCTCGATGAGGCATGCATTGCCTCCAAGTTCAAGAACCATTTGACTTACAGAATTCTGACCTCCAGACATTGCTTAAACAAACAGTGATGTGTTTACTTTGTGATTCTCTCTCTATACCTGGAAAGAATAGCGATATTGTAGCCAGGTTGTATTTGTTCAGGGCAAAGGTTTGCAGCCTTTCCCTGCTGCCCTCAATGAGTTGTCACTGAGGTTACTGACATCGGTGTTGTGTACACAGGGGTTTTCTCCGGTCTTGTTTATGTGGAAATGTATTTTCAGGTCAAAGCCATTTGGCTGATCTGACCCAACATAATCCCTCCTTATCTGTATTAATAATAAAAAAATCATGTAAGAGGCTGAGCCTAAACGAAGATAATATGAAATGTATGTGTGTAGGAAAGAGCTTTGTGAGCTCCACAATTTGTTGGGATTGAATTTTGGATTTCTTCTCCTCTCTCCACCCTTTTCTCACAGTATCTGTTTCATTCTTGAGATCTTTAACATGTCACTGACATGGCTTAACTTTTCTTTCTTTTTCTTCCTCCTTTAATTATAGTCCATATATTGGATGATTTATCTGCCCCAGTCCAATGTGGATTTTTTTTCCTTTGTTGACTAAAGCTTACATTACAACTGGACTAAACTTTAAAATTTGGGTTGCTGCAAATATGTAACTTACTTCTAGAAGACTAGAATGAACCTTGGGAAAAATCAGCTTTTTTCTTTTTCCAGGAGCAGTTTCAACAAAGATTTCATCAAAATCCACCCTTCAGTTTCCTAGAATTTTTCTTTCTCTGTATATAAGTCTTTGATTGATGTTTTAGATTTTTGTTTTTTTTAAACCCTCATTTTTAGATCCTGTAAAATGTCTTTAGATAGCAATAGCACTTAGACTTATATACCGCTTCATAATGCTTTACAGCCCACTCTAAGCGGTTTACAGAGTCAGCATATTGCTCCCAACAATCTGGGTCCTCGTTTTACCCACCTTGGAAGGATGGAAGGCTGAGTTAACCTTGAGCTAGTGAGGATTGAACCCCTGGCAGGCAGCAGCATTAGCCTGCAATGCTGCATTTTAGCCACTGTGCCACCACGGCACCACAGATTTTCTTTTGATGATACCTTTGAGTTTATGAGTTGGTACAAAATGGCAGAGAAAACTCTAGCACCCTGACATCTCCCTGGCTGCCCCTCCTGAAAAAGCTTCACAAGACACATTCACTTTGGGTAGCTTTTTTTAGGGTTTAATGGGACACAGTGGGGAGGGAGTCAAGGAGGGGCAGAGTGCGAATGAGATGATAAGACAAGAAAGACTGGATGTTTAGGTTCCTTAACCACTTCACAGAGAAGGGACTATAAGCATTTCTGATAATTAAAACTCAGGAAAGTTTTACTGGAATGTTCTCCACCTTTAAAAAAATATAGAAAGGAATTCTTGTTATCAAACTGAATGAGACTGATTGGGGGAAAAAAATGCAAAAACTATTTTTGGCAAAGTTTTTTCTTCAACCCACTAGCAAGTGGTACAACTGAATCATAACAAAGAGGTGGGAATGGGACAACTTGCCACAGCCATCTTGCTGTGGCCAACTCGCCATGGTCAACTCAAAATGGCCAACTCGCCACAGCCAACTTCACACGGGACAACTCGCTGTGGAACAATTTAACAATGCTATTTAATTATTTACAATAAAAATTATTTTAATTTTTGCCATTCACATTTCATTCTGTCCCTCCTTTTGCATCCTTTCTTTAATGATTCTTATTCCACCATTTCTGTGATATTATTATAACTCTTGTCTCGCAGCGAGTTGTCCTATCCCAAGATGGCCATGGTGAGTTGTCCTGCAGTGAATTGGCTATTGCAAGTTGGCTGTGGCAAGTTGGCCACGGTGAATTGTCATAGACCCCAAAGAGACTGCAACTCCTGTCAATTAGACAGCTGCCTCAGGCTTTGCATAACATGTCAGAAACCCTCTGCAAACTGGATGGAGTTTCCACTCAGAGGGAGTTTCAAGATTTTTTTTAGAGCTGAATAGGCTTCTTATTCAGAAGGCTTAAAGTACTCACTTTGCCTCTTAAATCTCTAAACATATTAATGATGCAAAAAAGTGGGGGGAAGATATTTGGAGCGTACCTATCCTAGACTGGGCATATGGTGGTTGGACACCAGCCGATGTTGTTCTCCTGTCCTAACTGCGCTGTGTAATGTCTCAACGCTTACATGCCCTTTTTTTCTACAGCAAATTCACTTCTCTTCTTTGACTTTCAGTCATGGGAAATGTTGGCACCAACCTTGACCACTGTTAATACTAAGCAGATTTTCCACAAGGCTGCATCTTAAAGTTCAGGTCTTGGTTAAAGAGGAATGTTCTTTAGCATTAAGAGCTGTTAAAATATTTCCTTTATCAAGGTCTAAGTAGGAGATTATATTCACTCATAAGAAGCAAAGGGCCACATGCAAAATTTGGCTCCATGGCTTTTCATGACAGTTAAGAGAGAGGTTATTTTCGGCTTTCCATTAGAGGTGGTCAATCTTAGGTCTTTGAACAATTCATGGCCCTTAGAAATCTTCCAGCAGCAGCCTGCAAATTATCATTTTTAATAGGATGGAAGGAGAAACCTGTTAAATAGATGGCAGCAGTAATGTTAATTTTTAGGATTAGTTCTGTGGATGTTGAATGTAAAATACATTTGCATGTCAATAATATCATATTTAATTATTGATTTTACCTAGCTGTGCATTTCTAAGACTCTGTGTGGCTTTTGTATGAGAAAAGTTATGTTTTGGTAGCTGCAAAACAACGTGACTTCTGGAACTTGTCCCATATTTATAGTATTTACAGTAGTAACAATAGGTTGCTTTTAATTATAAGGGAGAAGATTGAGGTGGTGAAAATATTGTCAAGGTCATGCCAAGTTAGCGATAATATAATGCAGCTATCAACAAATTGAGATACTGTATCTTGAATATCAAACTGTTAGGTATTTCCTTAATCCTTTTGGCTGAGTTTCAATTTTCAAATGCTAGACTTTTGATTTAGCTGTAGTTGAGACCTCTCACTCACTGTTTGTTTCTTTCTGGTTATATTGAATACTGTTAACTAGTTCCGTCATTGGAAATATGAGGATGGATGGATAGGTAGGTAGGTAGGTAGATGATACACAAAAGAAAATAAATAAACAATCCTTGCATATGTCTATCAAGTTGCCTTCCTTATTCTCTACAGGTAATCCTGTTGATGAGCAGGATAATTGTCTTTGTTTATCAGGCTCTTGGGAGGTCTTGATGTTGGGTATTGCAAAGCTATTTTAGACTAGGTTTTTAAGAGTATATTTCTGCCTCAAAATCGCAGACAGCCGCATTGTCAATTTTCAGCCTTCATGGTAAGAGGAGGTTCTGTGGACCTAGGAAGCTTTATGTTTCTGAGTCTACAGTAGATCTGTGTTGATTTCAATCCTTTTGGTGAGTGGGTTCAATGGCTACCCATCTTCTTATCCCATCCCATGTACTCATTCTTTTTTATGGCTAACTTGCAGAAGGAGAATACTACTCCATGGAATTGTGCTTGTTACTGCTTGCATGTAGAGAACTGGCAAAAAAGCAAGGAAAGGAAGGGAGCAGTGAGGCACACTAGAACTGGGCAATCCCCTTCATGCTTGCACACAGCACTTTGCAGTTAACGATGCCAGCCCCTAAAGGGATATTTCTAATGCTGTGACTGACACCATAAATTGATCAGGAATCAAGGGGTATGTTGCCAGATTGGAAATGCTAAATGGCTTCCAGATGTTTTGGGCAATTTCTAGTAGCCATGATTCCCCAGTCTAATAGGAATAGGAATTCAACAGCTTCTGGGAGGTCACCACTTTCCTATCCCTGGAATAGGACCTGATATTTAGGAAGTCAAAATGAACATGACAAGATTTTTTAAAAAATCCACAGGTCCAAAAGGGGAGTTACTCTGACTTATACCTTAAGTCTTTCATGGTGTTTTTTTTTTCTAAATAAAAATAAAAATCCTCTGCTTAAGGCAGAGAGGATCATCTTAATACCGAACATTGCCCGAGAACATAAGGTTTATGCAGCTGTTCATGTGTGTGATATTTACTCCGGGATTAAATTTGTTATTCCCTAGGGAATTGCCATCTGTCCTCTCATTGCCTACAGCTGACCCACTCCCTTCATAGAATCATCTCTGCTGCAGGCTTAACGGCATATGCACAGCTCTCCAAAATGTGTTGGGTGGCTTAAATCAGCCTCTGGCCAAACTCCAAAATCTCTGATATCACAGCTCCATAATTCCCAGCCAGTATGTATATACCATCTGGGGATTATGTCAGTTTTTGTCAAAGACATCTGGAAGGTGTACCAGGTTAAGTAAGGCTAACATCCCCAGTAATACTATAGCAAAACATGTAATATATAAGTAAAATCAACAGAGCCTTTCAAAACTGCCAGAGTCCGGAGAGAAAAGGAGTTTATAAATTGAGAACAAATCCCATTCCTTACTAGCACTGATGAGGTACATAATTTAGATAATGAAATGTCTGCAAGAAAACATCGAAGCTCAGAGTGCATCAAAGACACCTCGGAAAAGTAGCCATTTTGGCTTGGTACCTAAAAGTTAAAAAAAAAAAACAACCAAAGAAAAGAAAACCTTTTGGCATCAGATAAAGATAAAGGAAACCTTATTTTATAAATGAGATGTAGCTCTTTTCTACCTAAGATAACTATTGATTGCATTTCACCATCTTGGCAACTGGCAGGTTCATAAAGAAGAATGATCTTCAGTTGCTTCTGTGTGTACAGTAACTTAGTCTGCAATCCTCTGACTTTGAGGATAGCATCCAAAGGACATTTCATCAGATTTTCCGTCTTTATGTCATCTGGGGAGTTTCAGTTTCAGAATCCTGTTATGTCAAATTCCATTGGAGGAGTTGGTTTGAAAAACTCTAGTACTGTGATGGCAAATCTATGGCACGTGTGCCAAAGGTGGCACACAGCGCCCTCTGTAGGTATGTAAACTGTTGTCCCAGTTCAGCTCCGCCATGCATGTTCATGCTCCTCCTGCCAGCCAGCTGGTCGTCAGGTCTCTGCCGTGGGGAGTGGGGCACATGCAGGGGTGTGCATGCATGCACAGGGGCGGGGCGCATACGCAGGGGGCTGTATGGGCATGTGCAGGGGGCGGGGCTCCTGTACAGGGAACACCCATGCATTACATTTTGGGGGTTTGCGCACTTTGGGCACTTGGTCCGGAAAAGGTTAGCCATCACTGCTCTAGTAGATTCCTGTTCCCTTGCCATATCTCCAACCTGGGAAAATGTTTATATCTGTTCTGATTCAATGAGACAAATGGTTTGAAAGAAAACGAAGAGTTTAGAACTTTTTAAAAAACCAATTCAGAATAGAGCTGTGCCCATAGATGCTTGCTTTCTATCATAATGAACAGTGATGTGTTCCTTGGACCTTCAAGTGTGTATTCAAGTTTTAATGTATCAGCTATATATGCCAACCTAAGCTGAAAGCTATCATTTTGAAAGCTTCAATTATTTGGTCTTTTTCATGACATTCCAAAAATAGAGCAAATCATGCCCTCCACACATAAATTGATCGAGCATTTTACAACTATCAAACTGCTGTGTGGAACAGTAGAGTGACTGGCTCATAAATTTTCACTAAGTTAGGAAAATTTCCAGGAGTTGAATACAACAGTTGAAAATGTATTTATTTGTTTAATCAATTTGTATAGTTATCCATTTCAATAAATGACTCTGGGCAGCAGACAATATTGAAATAAGATTAAAAACAATTACTATCAGAAATAAAAAAAGTTAAAATATATAGCAACTGAGGAAGGTATTAGAATTGACAGTTGCTAACATCGCCAGGAGACAGATCTCTTCACACACCTGGGGCCCTGGGCCCAGATTCAAGTATTTAGGGCCTTATAAAAGGCCAGCAGGGTGGGGACCATCCTCATCTCCAGGGGGAGTTCAAGTCTAGGAATGGGCAAAATTGGTTCACAACCCAAAGGTGTGCGAAGACCCTCTTAGCATGGTCATCTGTTTTTTGAAAGGAAGCTGTTACTCTAGAACCGTGATGGTGAACTTATGGCACATGTGCCATAGATGGCACGCAGAGCCTTATCTGTGGGCACATGAGTGTTGCCCTAGCTCAGCTCCAGGACGCATGCGTGCTCCGGCCAGCTGATTTTTGGGCCTTGCAGGCCGACCAGAAGTCAGGAAACGGGCTGTTTCTAGCCTCCAGATGACCTCTGGGGGTGGGTGGGGAAGGCCGTTTTCGCCCTCCCCAGGCTCCAAGAAAGCCTCTGGAGCCTGGGGAGGTGAAAAAACAGGCCTACCGGGCCCACCGGGCCATCACGTGCCAAAAGCGGGGGTCGCGTGTGCATGCACGAGGGGGTGGGGCGCATTAAATTATGGGTGTGGGCACACATGCACATGACCCCCCCGCAGTCCCCCCCTTTTGGCACACAACGGCAAAAAGGTTAACCATCACTGCTCTAGGAGAAGTAGGACATTGCTCACTGGGTCTGTCTAAGGCAGCGCCACCCAGCTAGAACCAAAGACAGAAAATCCCTGATACCAGGAGGCTCAAACATTCAAAGCCACTCAGTCTTGCTTGGGTTGAGTCAAACCCTGTGGCACCCATCCAAAATATTGACACATTAATTATAATTCAAATTTTATGTTTGTACACACAAGCTCTGCCCCTTTCTGTAGAGGACTATGAAGATAGCCTTGAAGAAAAGATACAACAGGCATTAAGAAAATACGAATTCATCCCATAAAAACAGGAAGGTATGGAAAAGAAACACAAGACAGCCCACCTTGATTCTACAATATTTAGCTTAGAAGAGAGGTAAAGAGAAATGTTTGGCCTTCGAAATTCTGTTGTTAATAAAATATTATATTTCTTAGGATGCCTGTTATCAGATTGGGTTTACTTTAAGGAACTGACAGTTTCAAACATGCACGTGTCATCAAAACACACATACAAAAGGGAAAGATCTTATGATGGGTGATGTTGTTTTCATCATTTGACCCCTGCCCCCTGTGGATGCCTCTGCCCTTGGCATATTTGGGCATGTCCCGTTGCTGTTATCTAAACCGATATCATGTGCTGTCTGTATGGTGGGAAATGATCACTGACTCTGCTCTTTGTAACTGCAACAATTTGGATCTCAGATTCTTGAATGCTCAACATGAAGTGACTTGAGGAACTCTCCAATGCTTTGCTGGCTGTCATTCCCAATGGAGCCTTGTTGAATAATGTAAAAACTAATTAGCTAATATGTTCATCTGCATAATTTCATCTTGAAGAGGCTCCTTCCTCTATTCAGTATGTGATTAGTACCTATTCCTCTGTGATCATATGTTCATCATTTGAGTATGAATGAAGGTGACTAGGGCATTCACTTAACATCTCAATGGGGATTTCACAGTGCTTCACAGCAGTTATAATACTATTTTGTGCTAATATAAAGTACAGGGGGAATGGGAAGGCCTGCATATTTAGATTCTTAGTTTAGTTTAGTTTTAGTTTTATTAAATCTTTATACCGCCCTTCTCCCGAAGGACTCAGAGCGGTGTACAGCCAAGATAAAAATCAACAGTAAAAACAATTTAAAATTATTAAATAGTTTGGCCAATGATCTAAAATAAAATAACCCATTAAAAATAATATTTTAGGCCAGCCCTGCTTGATAGAATAATAGTGTTTTAAGGGCACGGCAAAAGGTACGAAGGTCGGGAATCTGATGAATCTCCAGGGGCAGCTTGCTCCAGAGGACAGGTGCCCCCACAGAGAAGGCTCTTCCCCTGGGGGTCTCCAGTCGACACTGTCTAACCGACGGAACCCTGAGGAGTCCCTCTCTGTGGGAGCGTACTGGTCAATGGGAGGCTATCGGAGGCAGAAGGCGGTCTCATAAGTAACCAGGTCCTATGCCATGGAACACTTTAAAGGTGGCAACCAACACCTTGAATTGCACTCGGAAGACCACTGGGAGCCAGTGCAGCTCATGCAGGAACGGTGTTACATGGGAGCATCGAGTCACCCCATAATCACCCACACGGCCGCATTCTGGACCAGCTGGAGCCTCAGGGGGCACTTCAAGAGGAGCCTCATGTAGAGAGTGTTACAGTAGTCCAGACGGGAAGTGATGAGGGCGTGAGTGACCGTGCGCAAGGCGTCCCCGTCCAGAAAGGGACGCAACTGGTGGATCAGGCGAACCTGATAAAAAGCCCCTCTGGCCACAGCTGTCAGATGGTCTTCTAAAGACAGCTGTGAGTCCAGGAGGACACCCAACTTCTGCGAAACCTCTCTGAGGGGGCCAAGATCTCACCCCCATAGTCAGTGATGGAACCAACTGACTATGACGGGACACAGGAAACCACAGTCACTCAGTCTTGGAGGGGTTGAGTCTGAGCTTGTTTCTCCCCATCCAGATCCATACAGCCTCCAGGCACTGGGTCATCACTTCAAGGGCATCATTGGGGTGGCCAGGGTGGAAATGTACAGCTGAGTATCATCACCATACTGATGGAAATCCACCCCAAAGCCACGGATGATCTCTCCCAGTGGCTTCACATAAATGTTGAACAGGAGGGGTGAAAGGACCGACCCCTGCAGCACTCCACAAACTAGGCACCTTGGGGTCGACCTCTGTCCCCTGCCAACACAGACTGCATATGGTCAGAGAGGAAGGAGGAGAACCACTGTAACATGGTGCCCCCCACCCCTAACCCCTCCAAGCGGCGCAGCATGATACCATGGTCGATGGTATCAAAAGCCACTGAGAGATCTAATAGGACCAGGACAGAGGAACAACCCCTGTCCCGAGCCCTCTAGAGATCATCAACCAATGAGACCAATGCCGTTTCCATGCTATATCCAGGCCTGAAGCCTGACTGGAACAGATCCAGATAGTCAGCTTCATCCAGGTACTGGGGAAGCTGTCACGCAACCTCACTTTCAACAACCTTCACCACAAAGCGAAGATAGGAGACTGGACAATAGTTTGATAAAACAGCCGGGTCCAGAGAAGGCTTGTTGAGGAGGGGCTTCACCACCGCCTCTTTCAAGGTGGCGGGAAAGAAACCCTCACTCAAAGAAGCGTTGACAATCCCCTGGAGCCAGCCTCGTGTAACCTCCCGGGAAGCCAGCGCCAACCAGGAGGGACACGGGTCCAATAAACATGTGGCCGTGTTCAACCTACCCAGAATCCTGTCCACATCCTCGGGAGTCACAATGTCAAACTCCTCCCAGCTAACATTCTCAAGACCCACCTCCATCACCCCATCTGGATCTACCCAGTCGGAGTCTAAACCCTCCCGAATCTGAGCGATTTTGTCATGCAGATATTGCACAAAATCCTCAGCCCTGCCCTGCAAGGGGTCTTCCTGCACTCTCAGATGGAGAAGGGAGCGGGTCACCCTGAACAGGGTGGCTGGGTGATTATCTGCAGACGCAATCAGAGTGGAAAAGTAGCTAGACTTCACCGCCCTGATCGCCACTAGGTAGGTCTTAATATGAGACCTCACCAGTGTTCGGTCAGATTCGGAACGGCTGGCCCTCCAACCACTCTCCAGGCATCTTTTCTGCTGCTTCATCTCTCTCAGCTCCTCAGAGAACCAAGGAGCCAATTGAGATTGGCGCTGGGTCAGAGGCCACAAAGGCACGATGCGATCCAAAGCCCCAGCGGCCGCCCTCTCCCAGGCCACCACTAGTTCTTCAATCGAGCTGTGAGTCAGAGCCTCAGGGAATGGCCCAAGCTCCATCAGGAACCTATCCGGGTCCATCAGGCGCCTGGGACAGAACCATCTAACCGGTTCCGTCTCTCTGCGATGAGGGTTAGCGGTTCAAAAGTCCAGTTGAAGGAGTGAATGATCAGACCATGACAAGGGCTTGATGACTAAATCCCCTATTTCTAGATCATTCTGCCACTGACCAGAGACAAAAATCAGATCCAGAGTGTGTCCCCCCATGTGAGTAGGACCATGAACTAACTGGGTCAGGTCCATGGCCGTCATGGAAGCCATGAACTCCCGAGCTGCTGTTTCGCCAGCCGATGGCAGGTTGAAATCCCCCATAACCATAAGCCTGGGTGTATCAACCGCCACCCCGGCTACCACGTCAGGCAGCTCCGGTAGGGCCGCTGTTGCATCGCAGGGAGCCAGGTATGCAATCAGCAAGCCCACCTGCACCCCCTGACCCCTTAGCCATGAAGGTTATTATTTTTTTTTAAATTTGATTTATATGCCGCCCTTCTCCAGAGACTCAGGGTGGCTTACAATGCGTTAAGCAATAGCCTTCATTCTTTTGTATATTTTTTTTATACAAAGTCAGCTTATTGCCCCCACAAACTGGGTCCTCATTTCACCTACCTTAGAAAGGATGGAAGGCTGAGTCAACCTTGAGCCTTGGAGAGATTCGAACCAGCAGAAATTGCAGGCAGCTGTGTTAATAACAGGGTGCATTAAACCACTGTACTATCAAGGCTCTTTATTGTCTGGATCCAGAAAATATGCTGGATTAAACAGGAATGAAAAGTTTAATTTAGCATTATAAGGGAACCAGGCCATTGTCATAGCCTGGCTATTTACAGAGCTTTATGGAAATTCTATTGTCACCTACCTTAATGCTCTTCTATGTTTTAATTATTATTTTTCACATGTTTTCTTCCATAAGAAGAAAAGCTAGCTAGAAGTAGAGTTCTTCCTTTAAAAAAAAAATCTGTGAAAGACAAGTTAGCAAGTTTCTTTCTTCCTTTCCAGGAAGAAAGAACAAATTTCTCTGCAAAGTATCCAGCACTATTTTAAGAGTTCTGAGCTTCCAGTGAGTTTGTTTATTTATGTATCAAATTTCTACACTGCCCACCTTACTTAAGAGACTCTGGGTGATTTGCAAACAACATAATAAAATAATAAAAAAACATGAATAAAAAGCACAGTTCTTAATTTAAATTTAAATAAGGTTAAAATTTACAAGTTAAAAGTAAGAAATCAAAGTTAAAAGATGAACAAGAGTAAAAGATTAATAAGGAGGAGGGGGTGCCCTTAGCCATCCTCAATAAATTATTGGCAGTCGTGTTTATGTTTGTGTGTATTATCTTTATCTTAAAAACTATAAGTAAGACAGGTTGGTTGGTTGGTTAATCTTCCCCATGTTACTTTAAAATTAAAGAATTTGTCTAGCCCTTGTTCTTTATCTTCAGTACTCAAGTAAAGTTTCAGTAACCTCTTTGTCTGCCTTCTCCATAGCTTTGTAATAATTCAACTGACCTAGACTACCTACCTATTCATGCAAATCTTCTATCCCATTTTTATAATTAAAATACCTGAGTACTATGCAAACATTCCTGTGCTGTCTTGGAAGGAGTGACAAAAAAAAAAAAATCACTGTTCATTTTTGTTCTTTTTAACAAGAAGGAACCTTGTTTTGTGTATCCAAAATGCTTACTCTGTCTTTTGTTAGGAAAAACCATTAATAAACAGCAACAATCTGACCATTCAGTATTTGAAAAGTTCAATTTGGGATGACTACAAAAAGCCAGCAAGCAGAGTATCAGTTTCACATGAAAAGAGACAAGCCTTATAATAAAAGGCACAAGTCAGCCATCAACCTCCCCAACCAAAAAACCAATAATAACCTCACATATCTCTTTTCTCCGCTCTACATTTTATGTAAACTAACCTTTCCTATCTCTTTTTCAGCACTTTCAGTATATTAGATTACAACTTCCATAGTTTCCAGTCAGCACTGTCAGTGGCAAGATTGAATTATAGTTCTTAGCAGCTGACATATACCAAGGTATATGGTGAAGGATCCCATGACTAACATTTAGCAACATTGGGAGTCAAAGGTTGGTCAGTTTGTGTAAATCTAGGAGTTATAATAATTGAACACATACTATCTTTTAAACTTAGTCTAAAATTGCATTATTCTGTTTAAAAAAACCTAAACCTATGCTAGAGAAATCTCATTAAGTTCTCTTGGAGCTGACAAATTGTTGTTTTATGGTCATCATTAGCTTTGCTAAAATATCTCTCTGCATTCTGCATTTTTTTGTGTCATGGAGCCCAGCTGCAAGAGGTTAAGCTACTTATTGACTGTCAAGTTATTGAATGATCTAAGGGTAATGAAAGGTTCAGCCTGGGACCTGAGGGACAGACAGATGAATTTTTGCCAAAGTAGAAAAGGTGAGAACAAGAGCTGAATGTTCAAAATGCTTCAAGATATACTGCATTGCTAACTATACAGATCAGTATCAGTTTATTATGCATTGCCATTCTATTCACATGTAATTAAATTATTTATTTGTCCTGGCAAGTTAAAGAAAAATGATGTTTTAATAATGTTGAGAATGATTTTTATTACTTTGTTGTCAATGTTCAGACCAGGTTGTAAGCTACAAAGCAGCATATTCTCAGTGTCATAAAATCATACAGAGTAAATTATCTGTATGCTCAGGGACTCACTGCTTGAATTTTTTTATTTTTCCCCGATTAAGAGATAGATGGGAAATTGGGAGCACTTAGAGCAAATTAAATGACTAAGACACAAACTCTCTTGACACCTCATTCTGATGTTGTAATGTTCCATTTCCCTATTCCATATTTTTGGCCTCTGGCAATGGTTGTAGAACAAATAAGCAACAAGAGGATGACATTAAGACATGGGAAGAGAAATCTCAATAAATGTTAAGAGCTGTTTGTCAATGGAGCCAATTACACAGAGAAGTGGTTGACTCTTTATTGAGTGGATACATGTAGAGTCTCCATCTTTTGGGGATGCTTATTTTGGATTCATGCAGGAAGTGCAGACTTTACCCCATTAGCATATTCAAAGTTTTGGATTCTATATACCACATCCTATGGAGGAGTAAATCAGAATTGGTATGGTTCTTAGAGCTCATTTTACTAGGGAAAGTGAATTGGACAGAAAGCAAGAGGTTAAACATTGACATGCATGTTTAAAAATCAATCGTTTAAAGAAGATTTGAGAAATGATAATAATGAGAAATAATAAAAATACCATACCATCCTTGGAGGGACAGAAGCAAGGAGATAACCAATTTTGTGTGCAAGAATGAAACATGCGAGCCAGATAGCCTTGTTATGAAAGAAGAAGTCAACTTTCTACAGAATTTGTTTTTCATTTTACAAATATTGCTTTCCACCGACAAATGTCAGCAAGGTTCTCCAAGACATTCTCAATGGGAAAGTCTCATGATTTAATTCTACTGCTGATGCAAAGTATCTCTTCCTGTACAGTATATAGTAAGTTCTGGATGGGAGAATGCTGGGAACTAAATGGAAAATTGTAGTAAAGTATAACTGGGATGGATTGAAACACATAAATAAGGGAGTTTAAGTCCAGATGACTGTATCATGCAGGCAGTTTCAGGGTACTGTCTAAAAGAGTAAAGCCAGATGAAAAGCATGCAGCATTTGGTAGAGTACTACGTAAACCTCTCAACATAATGTTTGGGAATCTACCCTCAGGGGCTGGAATGCAACTAATGCCCCAGAATTATTAAGAAACTTAGTGGAGAGTTCAGTACATTACAAATGCTCTATCTATCCATCTATCAGATATATATCATACCTTTTATTCAGAAGCTTAAGAGTAGTGTATACAGCATTACGTTCTCCCATTTTTCCTTACAACAACCATGCCCATGCCATGCAATCACAACTTAAAACCATTCACAATAAAACTGATGAAATACAATAATACCAATAATGAGTGCAAACCACCAAAAAAACCTATGAATTTAAAAGTGGGTGGGGACCCAAGGAAAGAAAGAATAAAGTCTGGTCCAGAGAGAGATATCTCACTCTAAGAGTGAGGCACATGGATGTGCCTGAAATGTTGGTACCCAGACACAGATGTTTGCTTGTGTCTGCATTCCTGGGTAATGCAGACATAAATGACTAGATGATCTAAATCTACTTTATTGTAAGACTACATTAACAGAATCTTGTAAATTAAAAAGTCCAAATTTCCTGCCCACTATTTTTAACTGCTAGATCCCAGTAGGGTGGGCCTTTCCTAAGTTTCTTTCTTTGACTATTGAATGACTGCAGGCTTCTATTTCTCTTGTTTGCTGGTTTCCTAGGCAGCATCTCCACTCCCCTTTCCTCAAGGCTATCCATGCATCGGTTACAATAGTGAAAAGAGGAAACTATGGATTAAAAAGCTAGGAAGTGTGAGATTGCAACAGGAGCATTAGGAAAAGATCGTTAAGACAAGCCCTGATTATTCTCAGCAAGGACATTACAAGAATAAGACTTGTGACTATCATTTCCAGCACAATTGAGCAAATGCAATGTGCAGACTAACTTAGAAATTAAATTATCTCCATCCCTTTTGGTATTCTAAAAAGTCGTTAAGACCAGGCTATGTGGTCAGGTCTGGGACTCCTAGGTGACCAGGTACCTGCTCAGTTGGCTCCACAGTTGAAACGACTATTTTTATCCTCCTTCTCCTACAGTAGTGGCCAAAATTGTGGAAACCTTTTGGGAAAAGTGTATTTTTGAGTTTTGATGGCTAATAACCATCAAACGTTTTTGGAGTTTCAAGATAATCATATTCCACTGCTGGAATGGCCTGGGAATAGCACAGACCTTAACCCAATTGAAAATCTATGGAGCCGACTAAAGAAATTTGTTAGTCAGAAGCGACCCAGCAATAAAACCCAGTTAATAGAAGCAATCAATCTTGGTTTCACATTATAACAGCTATAACAATGAACCAAGACTTGGTTCACTCCATGGGAAGACGTTGTAAGGCCGTAATTCATGCTAAAGGTTACCCAACTAAGTATTAACTGATGTGATAATTTTCTGATATTTTGTTTTTTTCTATGGTGATAATTTTTGTATATCTCATTTTTTCTACGTGTTTCACTTTTCTTCTTTATACTGTAATTGTTATTCTAATAGCAAGTCCTTCATTAAAGTTATTGCATTACATTCCTGATTAAATTATCTTTCCATTGATATATAATTTTATGGTACTACAAAAAAAATGGTGTTATTAGCTAGTTTTAGAAAATACACTTTCCCAAAAGGTTTCCACAATTTTGGCTATTACTGTATAATGTGTATTTTTGCATTTATAAAATGTATTAATAGGTAATTTTATGTTGTACATTTTATATTGTGTTCTTTTTGATTCTTGAGTCATCTTTGGTGAGGTATATACATTTGATAGATAAATAAGTAAATATCAACCTACTTGGAATAAGCAAATGAAATGACACATTGTCATTTAAATCACACACAGAGAAATTCCCTTCCAAGTTACCAAGATGAGAGTCTAAGACCACTTATTTAATTCTATCAAATCTGTGCTAGATGTGGGGATCAGGGAGCTTTACGAAGCACAGGAATAGGAACTTCAGGAGAATTAATAGCAGGATGGAGTGCTTTGTTTCTCACAGAGAGAGATTCTGGTATTTGCTATGCTCCCACCAGTAGAAAGGCCCCTCATTAATTGCAAAAGAAGCCCATTTGTATGGCAACATCTGGCACTTGCATAAGAGAAGAAGTAAGACCATCTTGGTCAAGAGTATTAAAGAACAAGCCTTCTATCTACCTCATTCATTGAGTTCTAAATGCCTACAAGGTACCAAGCTCTTAATGGGACATTCTGATCCTGTTTCTGCATCGCAGCTTTTTGTCATCATTGCTTCTTTTTTTATTCTTTACCTTCCCTGAAACATAAGATCTGATCTGCTTCTGAATACTTTTTCTTTTCTTTTCTTTTTTGCAACCGGCTCCTGCTGGGAACAGCTAGATGCTAGAAGTCATGGAAAGATACTAAGCCAGGAATGCAAAGGTTAACTAGCTCAGTACAATAAGTCCAGCAAGAAGCTGGCACAGGCTAAAGCATTCCATCTCCTCCTTTCACTTCTCTTCAAATCCTTCGGTCCTCTTTCTTTCTAGCCAGACATTCTGGCTATTCCTTCCCACTGAGACAGGTGGAATGAACAAAGACGTAGTAGCCATTCCTCCCTGCTCAGGCGGCTGAAATGAATGAAAATTATTTATGGAACTTGTGCAATGGAATTGCTGACTCCCTTGGCAAAAGCTGAGCCTCAGATAAGCATCCTGAGTATTTAAAGTTCATAGCAGGGAAGACTGCCAGGCTACAGGATGCCTAGAATTGGGCATGGAGGCTAGGAAAGGAAGCCGAAGCAAATCAACAAGAGGGACATGCTTTGGGATAAGCATCACCTTACCTATGATGTAGGTACGCAGCTGATTTGTACCTGTGCAGTACCCTATTGAGACGTGAACATCAAGTGGAAAATGTCAAGACCCCTACTTTCTGTTTGTATGTTAGAAACAGACTTACATTCTCTAGGCCTTTGGATAAAGAATTGTTCTCTGTAAAGGGTTAGTTGGTTGTCTCTTAGGAGCGCTCTTAAATTTAAAAATCAAAAATAAAGAAGAAACTATACAAGTAATTCTGGACTTACAACAGTTTGTTTAGTGATTGTTAGTTACAATGGCACTGAAAAAAGTGACTTATAACCATTTTTCACACTTATGACCATTGCAGCATCCCCATGGTCATGTGATCAAAATTTGGACACTTTGCAATTGGTTCATATTTATGACAGTTGCGGGATCCCCAGGCCATGTGATCATCTTTTGTGACCTTCTAACAAGTAATGTCAATGGGAAAACCAGATTCATTTAACAATGGTGCTACTAATTTAACAACTGCAGTGATTCGCTAAACAAATGTGGCAAGAAAAGTTGTAAAATGGGACAAAGCTCACTTAACAAATTTCTCACTTAGTGACGTAAATTTTGGGCTTAATTGTGGTTGTAAGTTGAGGGCTACCTGTACTGCATAGTCCCACAGAAAGCCAGAAGAGATTCTTCCTGTCACATCTGTGTGAGTCCATTATTCGTTCTGCCTCTTTTGCAAAGCGTAAAATTATTTCTATAAAAATGTTCGTAGGTAGTGAAGACGAGGGTGCCTTACCTGTCTTCAACTCTATCCAGTTTCCAGGTCTACAACCCAGAATCATCATCTGATTAGCCTTACCTGGTCACCTGATAGTTGCACGGTCAGCTTATATTTCTCAAGAAGCTACTAGAGCGAAAAGAGTCACTGCAATTCTAAGAATGTATCAGATTTGGCTTGGGTTTTTTTCTCTTTTTGGCTAAGGGGAGAAAAGAAAGCCTGTTGGGTGGAATGATTAAAGGCATCAGGCTAGAGACTGAGAGACAGTGAGCTTTAGCTCTGCCAGAGGCACAGAACCCATTGGATGACCTTAGGCAATTACCCTCTGGCAGGAAGAAAGCAAGGCCAAACCTATTCTGAAAAATTTGTCAAGGAAGAAAAAAGTGGGGAAGACCTACAGATACAGATTAACAGAGTTGGAAGGGAATGTGTAGGTTATCTAGTTCAACCTCTTGCCCAAGCAGACCCTACAGCATTTCTGACATATGGCAGTCCGGTCTCATCTTGAAAGTCTCAAGTTATAATGCTCCCAGAACTTCTGAAGACAAGCTGTTCCATTGGTTGATTGCTCTCAGTGTCAAAAAAATTCTCCTTATTTCCCGGTTGAATCTCTCCTTGATATCAGATATCAGCCATCTGCAAGATAAGTTGCCTTTCCTGAATCATTCTCTTTAATTCCCTATCCCCACCCTGCTCTTCATGAACAGTTGACTTAAAAGAGACTAAAGAATTAGGTGAAATGTTAGGGAGAGAGATCGAGAGATCATGAATGGTCTTTCATAAACTCACGACACTGAAGATCAGATACATAACCCCTTAAATACAACTTTTCTAAAACTAGAATTGCAGCAGGAGAATGAACACTAATATTTTACCTGGTACTGGGGTTTCTTGCTGTCTTATGCAGCAATACATGATACAGCTCCCCAGCTTTTCTTGATAATATTCCTCCTCTCTAACCATACAAATAACTAGCATACTTTTTCTAGTGATTTGGATATCTGGGTGCTCTCTGTTTCTGTTAGGTCCAGGCTAGTAATGTTTACAGCTGTTACTTGTATAAACAGCCTTAAATCTGTTTTCTAACTCTTTTTTTTAACCTTAGAGAGTAACTGGAGGGGAGCAGGGATAATTTGCAGACAGAAAATCAGTGAGATTTGGTTTAAAGGGAAATTTTCTATGTGTTCCCGCAGTTGCATACCATTGTTACATATACATTTATTATACTTTCTTTGAAACAATTAAACCTTTCTAATTCCATGGCTACATCTTCTTCGTTTGTCAAAAAGTTCCTGTTAATTCTAATACCACATGCTGAAGTCGTTCTGACTTGCCAATCACTTGCATTAATCTATCATACTCGTGATGGCTAGCAAATATAAATTTAGCTCTGAAAGCAAGCAAGGAACATTTTTAGTTAGTACTTCATGGAAATAACGCATATTTTAATGTCACCATTACCGCAGGGAAAGAGGCAGTCACTCTTTCAAAAAGTATTGAATCATTTTGAATTAAGGAATTGCTACAGCTAAGCACTCAGGAATCCTGTTGCTCCATTGCTATAAATCCTCTTCCAAAATAGAGCAGGCATCTATTGAAGATATCTTCAGCTGTACTCCTTATCAATTAGGAGAACAGAATTGTACTAGATAAGTTATTCTGGTAGTCCTCCAGTTATGACTGGAATTTCTGTTGCTAAAGCAATATAAGCATAAAACATGACATTATGTGACCACATTGCTTAGCAAAGGCAACCCAACAGTCCCAGACCACACAAGTCATTAAATAGGAAGAAGCAGAGTCTCAGCCAGCAGTCTGGGCTGGTTCATGGGCAGATGTTATGGAACTTAGTTGCAAGAGCTTAAAAAAGTGGCAAGAGCAGAAGCAATTTGTGGTCTCCTGTTGATTTCCCCACTTTGCTTGTGGGAAGCCAGCAGGGAATGTCAGAAATCACAATCATCTGACCCGGCTTATGGTTGCAAATTTACTGAGGAGCTTATGAAGGAAATAAACAAGTGGTAAAGGAAATAGGAGTACAAAAGGCACACACACAATAGAGAATTCAAGGCCTTCCAAGTCCAGCATGCTTGCCTTCCAAATCCAAAACAGCAGGCACAAGAATGGTTAAGTGAAGTCCAAGTATCCAAAAGTTGTTCAGGGTTGTCAGCTGGTCCAGGCTCAGAGTCAGAGTCACACAGTTCAAACTCAGAAGTCAAGGTAAACAGAGTCTGGTAACAAAATGCTTGTTGCAAACAGAGATGCTTGAGCTCAATGCTCCCCGGTGTTGCTTATTTGGAAGGGCAAAGGTCCTTTCTAGCGAGGAGCCTTGCAGAATGCCTTCGCTATGCTCACCTTTCTGCATGACCAGCCCTTGCGCTGGGAAGTAGTAATAGTTCAGTCTCCTCATCTTCAAGAATGGGCAGCAGCTGTGTTTTCTCATGAGCCAGTTATACAGGCTACAACTCTTCAGCTCCTCAGGCAGCAGTTTGTCCAGCAACTCTGAAACTGGATGCTCATTCTCAATTTCCCTGTCAGAGTCCAAGATGGTTTATGACAGTGCCTCTCGTTAATTTCAGATGTAACTTTGAACAGTTGTTGAATGAATGGTCGTAACCTGAGAACTATCTTTACACTTTTTATGCTGATGTTTTATTTTTCACCGCCACTTTAGTGGCTATATGTTTGGTACTTGTGAGAAAAAGCTAGACATATAGAAATTCTACCCTGTTTCTGCCAAAATAAGACATCCCCTGATAATAAGGCCAATCGGGCTTTTGAGCACATGACAATAAGGCCAAGCGCTTATTTCAGGGTTCAAAAAACTATAAGACAGGGTCTTATTTTTGGGGAAATTCTTGCTTAATGGAATCCCCTTTGATAGGAAGAATTCTACATAGGGACAGCCTTTTTGTACAAATGTCAAACACAGAGCCTCTGATGAAGCTAGTGTGTGTGCACATGTGAATATCAGCACCAGTGGGCATGATCCTGTACCATTCTCCCCCTGCCCATCCTTATGTATGAGTTGTAAGAGAAAGAAAGTGTACCTTTAGGTTTTTATGTGTTGATCAAGAACCCAGAAAGCCGCAAATCCTTACAGAATAAATGGATCTTTGTGTTTCTCCTTCTGCCTCACATACAGCTGGCTTGGTATAAGTTGAAACAACTGAAAGCCAGTTCAAACTGGGTGTGGTTTTTCTAGTTGCCACAAGCTGGAATAGATCATATTTGGATTTTGGTGTTGTGCAAAGCAATGACGTGACTCAGAACAACTACCAATTGGTTTATGGGTTAAATTGGAGGTTGTAAACCAGCAAATATCTTGAATTTATTTTTATTTTTTTTTGCCTTGTTGCTCAAATGCAGAGCTGCCCTCACACATCGAAGCTCAGCCTGACTGCTGCAAATGACATACATTGTACCTTTAAGAAGACTGGTGTGAAATTTTTATGTGGTGATGTGCACTGAATGGAACTTGGAGTGCTTCCACTACCTACGTCAGTGGATTGCATGTATGTGAGAGCAAGAGAAAAACACCAATCTGTTGCTCTTGAGAGAGAGCATAATATTATGGAAGAATGGTTGCCCTGGTAACAAACATTTTCAGAAGAACCCTGACATGGCAAATGCTGTTGTCAGCACCCATCAGAAAGATACCTAAGCTACCGAGGAAAGACCAGATTTGGAGGTTGTCTGAGATATTTAGTCAAGAAGGATGCAGAATAGGTGAAGGGATTCAGATTGCTGCTCAGTTTTGATACAAGCATATGCTGGCTTGTTGAGATATTCCTGGGCCCCCTTCTGATTTAAAAGAATGATCCTGTTCAGGTCGCATGTGGTTTCTGTACAATAGCTTTCCTTAAATAGGTGCAAAGAATATTTCACTGCAGGGCCTCTTGCTAAGGATGGATTTCTTGATCAACCCACTGAGAGATTACAGTAACCAAATACAAGTAATCCTTGAATTATAACTGTAACAGAACCTGCCCATCAGGGTGTTAAGTCTTGATGGTTATAAAATGAGTTGGTTACAAGACCAAGTAGATTTCATTATTGTTTTTGCAGCAGGCATTAAATGAACGCTGCAGTCATTAAGTGGATGAATGGCTCGCTGTGGGCGTGGTTTTTCTGGAAAACGGAAGTGTCCGTTTTCAGGAAAACTCTCCTAATGAGCGGTCATGTGACTGCAGGATGCTGCAGATAGCTGTAAATGTGGCTGTGTTACCAAGTACCTGAAGTTTAGTCATGTGACTGCAGGGAGGGGTGACAGTCAGAACTTCAAATCTGGGTTGTAAATAGCCCATCTAACTTTGAATGGTTTCTAAACAACTAGTCATAAGTTCAAGAACTATCTGTATGCTTCACTAAACTTTGTTCAGGTTAGATTTGCACTCTCGGGAATTCTGTCAGACACATCCAGAATTTTTCAACCCCCAATACAAAGCATTTTAGCATTTTCCAGGTGACTGGGACAACCTTCCATCAGCATGCAAATTGGTAAGCTGCTTTTCATGTGTCCACCCATCTGAATTCTTTCTACTGATAGGTGTACAAGATGAAAAGTGTCCAAATTAATAGGACAAGATGGATCCTTGTGGCTATTTAATCTAGTATCTTCTCCATGCCTGTAGAAATTCTCAGTCATCCAGGTCATGGTTGTCCCAAAAATGCTTTTTCAAAAGGCAACTGGACTTTGGTTTGTTTTGGTTATTGTTGTTGTTTCTTCTCCCTTTTGTAGGTGGATAGTAAAAAGGTTATTGACTTTGCAAAGGGTCTCACCAGTGTATTGTGTTTGGAAATTCAATGGCAGCAAAATGCAGTTTCTTCACTGATGGAAGATATTTTAAATGGCTTACATTGCAGCAATTATCCATTTGTAGAAAAACATTCATATAATAAAATGTAAGGTGAGATGTTGAACTTCTATCAAGTGTTTAATCAATGCTTTTTAATTTGATTGCTCTGTTAAAATGTTCATAGATTCAAGAAATATAAATATTAAAGGTAACTTGGTGCTACAATCTTCCAAATCAGTTGATG
Source organism: Arizona elegans (assembly GCA_022577455.1). Lineage (NCBI taxonomy): Eukaryota > Metazoa > Chordata > Lepidosauria > Squamata > Colubridae > Arizona > Arizona elegans. The sequence continues at coordinate 119,687,371 of JAKOOJ010000003.1, forward strand.
AAGCTGAAATCTAATGAGACAAATAAGCAGGGATTAGGAAACTGGTAGATTTTTAAACGTCACAGAAGAACATTTGGGTCAACTTGATCTACTAACTTTCTTCTCCATGGAGATGCAGCTCTTCTATGGATTTCCGTATCAAATTGTTTGCATCTGTGTATATTTATTTGACTTGCATTGAAAGAACTGTTTGACAAAGGCTGAGATGATGAAGGAGGGAGAGAGAGAAAGGTAGGAGCTGTGAGGATGTTGTGGGAGGGAAGGTTTTGATATGGACTAGCAGAACATGGGACAGGAGCCCGTTTCCCGAGTTTGCTTTATTTGTACAGAGCCAGATAACAAACAGGAGAGCAGATGCTGCTCTGTTTTCAACAAGAAGCATAGATTTTAGATTTCCAAGCCCTGCTTCTGTTTCCAGTTACTACTTTATTTGGGATATGTATGTTAGGGACCAGAGCATCTTACATGCGTTTATCAACTTGTCTTATCTCAAGTTCCCTGTGGATCAGGGAGAAAAGGTCACACCTGCTGGGTAGAAAAATGGTGTGAAGAAAAGCCAAAGGGAAGCTGAGAATGAATCAGATTTCATACTTGAGTTCAGTTTCATTCTATTTGCTCCTGGTTCTTTTCATTCCCTTTCAAGCTGTACAGCTGTTAAGAACATGTCCACTCTTGTTGGCCAACATTCTTTGCTCTTGTTTTGCCAGTAAAGTGTTCCTTCCATAGCCACAGACTTCCTGAATTTACAACCATAATACCAAACTGTATCTCTGTCAGGAAAAGCAATAAATCAGGTTATTCTGTTGGCCGAAAATGGGAGTGAAGGAAAGAGTAAGTTTTTGACAGACAAAAGACACATGGCTTATACAGTGCATTTTGAAGAGATGTCTGATGTTATGCCAGGATAACATCACTGAGGTGTGCAGTATTGTCCATTTATCAGTTATGCTAAATGACAGGGCTTAAAATTCATGCCAACATTTATTGAACGAATAATGAGATTTGCATTATAAGAGAAATCATTTTTCTGGAATAATTTTCCTATTTTAAACTGCACAGCTTGTTTTGTATGGCATGCGAATCCACACTTTAAAAAAAAATATCAGTCACCATCTGTATAAAGTGCGGGGGGGCTTTTAAAATATTTTGGTTCATCAGAGTGAGGAAACATTAGGCAGGTTAGGGAGAGAAGTGTATGAATCAGTAGTTGTAGAAGATAAAGATGTGATGTGTGTTGACTGAATAGAGGGAAGCACGAGCTTGTTTCCACATTGACAAGCCAAGGGAAGGAGCATCGTTCAGTGTGTTTTGCCAGGAAATAGAGGGCAGCAATTTGGTGCAGATGCTCACATTTGATCTCATTCCTTTTGCTGGGTGACAGCATTTCTAGGTGCCATAGTCTAAAGCTGCTGTTGAATAATGCCAAATCCCTGTGCAATAACACTTCATTCTTCCACATCATGGTGAAAAGTGAGTTCAGAGATCTGACTTACATCACCAAATGAGATTGGGATAAAATGGGACCTATCTGAGAGTAACCTACCAGGTTTCTGGGCACTCCAGTAGCTTTGATGAAGTGATCAGAGAGGAAGAATGATGATAATCATTTATAAGGCCTTGGCAGTGCTCCTCATATAACTGGGGAAAATGCCTGTATTGGGTCTCAGTAATAATATGGTATACCCAGTCATGGCCCTACCCACGTTCCTGATTCTTGTTGCTGGATGGTGCTATTAGACTTAGGATATTTCAGTTTCATTGTCCTGGGGAGGGGCTCTGATGGAGTTCAGAAGTTCATGGCCTCCCTGGTGATCATGGGTTTGTTCAGAGATACCTTGGGATGAATATATATATATAGGTCACAACATGTTAGACCTGAGCTTTTCCTTGCAGAAGAGGCAGTGAGGGCATGAAGAAGGGACTTCTTCTTCCTCATAGATCCCAGAGGAGATATTGATTTATTGAAGAGCTGCAGGACAAATAAACACAGACACTCCTACAATGACAGAGGAGGAAAACAAAGAATGAATGTAACTAATCACAGTTGTGGATCTTCTTTTTTCCCCAAAAAAAGTTTTTATTTTTATTTCTCATAAACATATTTAAATGTACAATCTTTTATCCATCATTTTCCATTCATCTTATCTTTTAACTTTCATTTTTAGTTGTTCAGGGCTGCTTTTTTACCATTTACCCTCCTTTATATTACCACACACTGTTGTGGATCTAAGGAGGAAGTTTAGAAGTAAGTATGCTCATTTGTCTATCTTATTGCAACTACAGACTCATGTTCAGTAGTGTCATTCAGTGTTACCCTCCTTACTTTTAGGGAAACAGATAGATAGTTCAAAAGTAACATAACTTGCATTTGCACCGTGATGGATAGAGTTTGGTGAGATGATTTGGGTGCCATTTTGCAAGTCCGTCTAGGGAGCAGATTTTTCTGGATGGAATTGCTTCAGACCTGGACACAAGATAGAAATGGTGTCAGGGTTCCAAGTAGCACCCCCAACGAAAGAAGACTCCGAGGCTTGCAGTTCCTCAAAGTTCCATTTTATTAGAGTTGTCATATTGGCACAACTGGGAAAACCTGAATCTGAAAGCTTCCAGGTTTCCCCCACCCAACAGAAAGTCCAAGTACCTGCCCAGCACACACATGTCCATCACATGGCCCAATCAATGCACTGTCCCAACTGGAGATGCCTCCCAGTTTCAAACCCTCCAAGTGCAGGGCAAAATGTCCTTGACTGTCTGAGAAAGAATATTATTATGACTATATATCACCCATACTCCATACAATCCCCCACTTGCAGTTCCCCACAGTAGGAAATATGGCAAGCCTGAAGGCACAATGCAAATGATGGTCCTAGGCCTGACAAATGGCTTTGATTACCTTTTGTTCTTCACTGGGACATTGGAAGTGATGTGCTGCTGCAATCTAATAATTACATCTGTAAGTACTCTGTAACACTCACTACTGTGATTTCACATAGAGATTTTCCTCAAAGCAACAGCTACATTCAATAGCATCATAGCATGTGTCTTTCAATATTAGTTGTGCCAAAAAGGAGCAGATGTAACCTTTTAGATTTGTGAAAGGATACATCATAAATTAGCCATCTTACAATATATATATATAATCTCCAAAAATTATGTGGGGAGGGGGGGAGGTATTGCTTGCATTTAAGTTTTTGCCAGTCTTGATGAGCTTGTGACTTGTGAATTCATATTTATTGTTGCTTTTCTGGCAACAATCTTTGAGCGAATGTGAAGCCATGTGAACTTGTGACTTTCAGAAATGCACTTCAATTATACAAATCCGATAGCACATTTTTTTTCTCTGGTGTTTCCTCCTCTTCTACTCTCTCTGCTTCAGCAGAGACATGCACCCTTCCAAGACTCCTCTGCTCTATACCAACATGGGATTTGCCAGGAATATGGCACAGAGAAAACACAGGAATAAAACCAGTGGGTGGAAGATCCACAACTGGACAGCGGAAACCTTTACCTTTACCTTTAAACAGCAGATAAGCAGAACTAGCATAGATCAAAATGTACTGTCAGAACAACTACATCTGTGGGAACTAGGATTCTCTTGCAATGCCAAATAGGATCCTGAGGGACATTGTCCAGATTCACTCCAAAGAACAGCAGATGGTGCTAAATCTCACATTCATGAGCATGTGGACATTTGGTTCAGTTTTTCTTCAAGTCCAAATATTTGTTTCAGAAATTTTCTTCAGCAGCAACTCCTCAGAAGAATTAGTATAGACTACAAGCAATCAGTTAATGAATAACACTGACACTTTCTCAATGAATTTGAAAAGCTGGGCCCAAACGTACATGTAGTAGAACTCCAGAAAAATGATAAAGCCTTTAAACAGTAATTGTAATCGCTTTATTTGTTTCATCCCACATTCTATGATATACCATACAAAGCATAGTATCTCATAGGAGCATTAAAATAAAAAGTACATTTAGAAACCAATGTTTCCTTGAAGCAGAGTAACACATTAGATACATAGGCTGGTAGTACCATCACAATTACCTTTCTATGGCAGCTGCTCACAAAAGCTTATATCCTTAATCCAGTTGGTTAGTTTTAAATTTTTTATCAACCTTTTTGTTTGCTTTATTGTCATATACTGTCAGTGCTTCCACATTACAAATGTTTCATAAGCTAAAATTTACTCAGTTCAGTTAGTTGCCATATGACACATAAGCAAATATTAATAAACTACCCACAAAATATACATATGTTTCAACATACTCCTGAGATCCACTAGTGTTATAACATAGCTCAGAATTGATTACAGTAAACCAGGTAATCCAGCAGCAGATTTCTGATTGGTGCCAAGTGAATGTTGATTGAAGCAAGCATTTCAATTTCCCATAAACCCCAATGTTAGGAAATGCCCACTGTTAGGATTTATGGATAGGATTTATAGTATGAGGAAAAAAGCCATTGCAGGCACTTGCCTCCAGGGCAGAATTCAGAGTAAGCATCTCTAGAGATTAGGGTGCTTCTGCCTTTGGACTGGCATTTCTGTATCTGAAGTACCAGAAAGATTTTGAAAGTCAGCATGTGATTCCACCTTCATCCTCCAACTTTTAGTAGAATTATAGAGCAACAGCAACAGCACTTAGACTTATGTACCACTTCATAGTGCTTTACAGCCTTCTCTAAGCGGTTTATAGAGTCAGCATAGTGCCCTCCAAAATCTGGATCCTCATTTTACCGATCTAAGAAGGATGGAAGGCTGACTCAGTTGAGCCTGTCAGGATTGAACTCCAGATTATAGGCAGAATTAGCTTGCAATACAGCATTCTAACTACTGCACCACCACGGCTCACATACTCTTCAGGAACTTAACCTGTGGAAATGCCAGTGGGTGGTTTGATGATACAGTGTTTCATGAAGTCAGACTGCTGAAACTAAGTAAGTCCATACTTGGTCACTGGTAATAGGAAATCACCTGAAAATATGAGTTTGAGCCCTTTTATAGAAGTGTATATATATCAACACACACTTATATATTAAATTAAACAAATGATTTAAAAGATCTCCCCTTTATCTATCTCCCAATGAGAAGCAGGGATAAAGGAATCTGTAAAGATCCTAAATCTTAAAACCTTTCTGGCAGATTTAATATTGCTAAAAAAAAGTCTTTTGATTCCCCCCCCCATTAACAAAATTCATCACATCAGGGGTGAAATGTTCCCTGTTTGGACCGGATTGCCTGATCCAGTAGCGATGACGGCGGGTGGTTCGGAGAACCGGTAGCAAAAATCCCTGCGCCCCTCCCTATGCCCAGCTGAGTCGCACGATCATCAGAGGCTTTTTTTTTTTTTTACTTTTAAAAGCATTTTTTTCTTCAACCTCTTCCGAAGAAAAAATGCTTTTAAAAGTTTTTTTTAAAAAAAGCCTCTGATGATTGCGCGGCTCAGCTGGGATCATCAGAGGCTTTTCAAAGCATTTTTTTAATGCAACTTCTTGGCCAAAGAGGTGATAAAAAAAATGCTTTGAAAAGTCTCTGGCAACTCCCAGCTGAGTTGCCTGATTGGCAGAGGCTTTTCAAAGCATTAGAAAAAATGCTTTGAAAAGTTTAAAAAAAAAAAAAGTTGGCCACGCCCGCCCAGTCACATTAACACCCCCACCCAGCCACGCCCTCAGAACCGGTAGTAACAAATTTTACATTTCACCCCTGCATCGTATGCAAAACAAAACAAAGGTGTTTCTTCTGAAATCAGTGAAAACAAGCTAGAACAGGAGCTTCATTTGTAAGACAGGTATAAGCATTTGATTAACAGCAGTGATTGATGCGTAATATTTTTTATTACTCCCAACACATTCCTAGTACTACAAGACTCGAGAACAATTTCCAAAGTGGCAGGAGTGCTATATTCAAAAAGAGACAATAGTGCAACAATCACTTCTTTGGGCACTGCCTAGTGATGGAAAGACTGGGGTTAATTTATTTGGATTTACATCCCACTCCATGGCAAGAATGTGGCATCCGCTTCTGAGTAAGAGAATAAAAATTCCTCTGTATTAAACTGGCTTCTTGTGATTTCTGTTCTTCTGTTTGTGTTTATGGAAGTACAATGGGCAATGAACAGCTATATGATCTCTGTCCAAGGCTGATGCAAGATGTTTGTTCCAGTATAATCCAAACACAGGACAATGTTGGAACCTTAGAAACACAAAGTTTTGCCTATTCTGGCTGGGAAAACAAAGAGCAAAGAATTCAAACAGTGCCTACACAATGGCAGCCAATTTTTTCCCCTCTCTGTTGTTCAGAAATCAGCCTGGGGAAGTTGGTTGAATACGTTGGGTACCAGCAAATGGATGTGGGTGCCAAAATTCTCAAACCCACCCCCTCCTGTGGGTCTCTTGTCTTTAAGAGCGACCATTGTCTGCCTGGTTTCGAGAAACCCTGCTACAATAATTGAGAAGAATGACTCTTGTAAGAAATGTATTTTTAGAAGCTTGTTACTAGGGCAACTAATGGTAAAGTTCATAAAGCCTGATAGAACAGAACTAACTTAATACAATTTATGCCAGAGGTGCTTTAGCCCAAGGCCTGAAACTACATACAGCTTTCACTGTGACCCTCAAAATCTCTCTAAAAGTTTCCATAAAATATGATTGAAAGCTACTAAATTGAGGAGTGATGATATCAAAATGAAAATCAGATCACTTTAATTCATTAAACCCCAATTCAATGCTTATTCTGGCTCTGATCATTTTTGTATCCAACCCTCTTTTTACTATCTAGCAGTCTCCCTGGACCTAAAAGAAGCGTTGTGACCTCTGTTATTGTAGAGCAGCATTTCTCAATCTCAGCAACTTTAAGATAGGTGGACTTCAGTTCCCAGAATTCCCCCAGTCAACATGTTGAAATTCACCCATCTTAATGTTGCTGAGGTTGAAAAATGTTGTTCTAGAGCAGGGGTGTCGAACTCAAGGCCCGCGGGATGGATCCGGCCCACAGGGTGCTTAGATCTAGCCTGCAAGGCCGCCTTGGAAATACCGAAGGACTGGCCCGCGGTGCCTCTGCCAGCAAAAATGGAGCGCTGAAGGGCCACGTGCAACCGTCCTAGGCTCCATTTTGCTGTAAAAGTGCTGCAGGAGGATCCCCCCAACTCTGCCTGGGCCGCCACAGGTGCCCCATGACACTAGTGACATCAAGCTGGCCACACCCACCTCGGCCATACCCATCCAGCCCCCTGAGGTAAAATACAACCCTGATGTGTCCCTCAATGGAATCAAGTTTGACACCCTTGTTCTAGAGTACATTTTAGCCTGAAAAAAGTATTATATACTTTTTATAGTATACTATATAGTATGTAGTTGTAACAGAAGAGAACCTTCTTATGTAAATAGCTAGTCTGGATTGCTTTTTCATATTTACAAATGATGGAAAGGAAATCAAGTTTCATTGTAACACCTAACTCAGCATAGGTATCTGCTATACAGCATATATGTACAGTAATAGGATTTAACACTGATGTAGATTTACATGAATTGCTGCTTAGTATGATATACTTTCCATCTCTATTGCTGATTTACGCATGTTTTATAATGTATTAAAAAAATACCAGTCTAAGAAAAATTAGCCGTATATAAATTGCAACTAAATACATTGAGTAAAATAATTATGAATGTTCTTTAGACCATTCTTTAGACCATTGATATTTTTGACTTTTAAGAAATAAAAAACCCCAAAGATGACAATTTAGAGGCATTGTCGTCAGAAGGTTAAAATGGTAACTTTCTACTCCACACACAGGGCTGTAAATGATCCTACTTCCTTTTAGTTATACAAAGGAACAGAATATCATACAGCAGGCCTCAAGGCACAACTTTGTCAACCAACATTTCATTCAGTTCAGCTTTTCATCACCCCCAATTTCTGTGGCTGAGGTCCCATCGGAATCTTCCATTCTCCCTAATGGTAGTGGTGGTCTATATCACTTTTGACAAGTCTACTTCCATCTAAGAGCTGAAGACTCTCTCAAGGCAGCCTTCACTCCTGTAGGTTATATGGAAACACATCCAGATGGATGCACGGGCAACAATATGGAAGTGGTTTTCCATTCTATTCTTCCAATAAGCATTTTCCCCCCCCATTCTTCCAATCCAATTTACAGCCCTAGTATTTCCTGTTAGTTTCCCAGTCAAATACTTGCCAGATCTGACCCTTCTTAACTTTTTCAAGATAAACTAAGGCCAAGTACATGCTGTGAGGGAAAGCTTTTAAAAAAACCTATTTAATACTGGAGTCTGTTGCTATATTCTCTGGTCATTAATTCCTTAAGATAAGAACTTTAGGACACAGGCAAGTTATACCAGGTCATGGGATTAAGGTTGGAGATCAAGGCTGGGTAAAAGAAATAGAAGTGGGAGAGGATATTATTCTGTTTTTCAAATGAATAAAAGCTGTAGAAGGAAAGGGGGCCATTTCCTCCAGTGTCTCTCACTCCAGACAGCACAATTCCAATGTTCTTTCATAAAGGAGGAATAATGGAAATTAGAACCTAGGGGTTTCATGAATACATCTGGAATGAATTGTAAAGCAATTCAAAATCCAAGTACAGACAACTGTACTCAATTATGTACGTTTCCCAACCCTGGTTCCTTATCAGGATATGTTAAGATAGTAATCTTGAAACATTTGGCATTATTTATCAACAAATGAGTAAGGAGGGAATGAAGTCAGCCTATTTATAGACCAATGCTTAGAGAGAGTCACATTTTAAATCAGTTTAAGATGACAGGAGCTCTCTATAAAATGGCAATCCTTTTTATTTACTATCTGTTACTGCCAGCTGGGCCTAGAAATCTATGTCAAAAGAAAATCCTTCTGTGGGGCGAGATCAAAGTGAAATGCACTGTTATAAATATGATGGCACATTTTCACATTTGTCATGACAAATACAGAATGGTTGTCAGGATGAAGGAACGCTCGCTTGGGTTGCTTCCCAGTGACATAACCAGACCCTATTACAACTGCAGGATAAACGTTGCTAACACAATCACATACAGTATGCAGATTGTAGAGGATTTGTACTGAAGTCATATGAAGGCCCTGCATGCCTCAGCCTGTCTGCATGGCTTCTGGGTCAATCATAACACTTCCCTCCTCATTGTCTAAGGGAAAATCCTTTAAGGACCACTGCTCCCTGCATTCCTGGTGCTTTGCTTTTGCAGAATGGGAAGAACATATGGGCAAGGTGTGGCAAATAAAGTTAGGCAATGTTCTGCCCCACCCAATGTGTTTGATTTCTAACTTGCTCCCACTTACTCAGTATTTCATCTCCAATTCATCCTTGTTCCTTCACCAGCTGCAGATTACAGATGCTGCCACCCAAATGTCTGGGACTCTGTAGCTCAAAGCTACAGCCACTATCAGCCACTCCACTACAGCCGAACTGAAGCCAACCCTGGAATGCACTACCTGACTCTGTAGTTTCTTCCCCAAACATCCAAAACTTTAACCTTAAACTGTCTACTGTTGACCTCATCCCATTCCTAAGAGGTCTGTAAGGGGCGTGCATAAGTGCACCAGCGTGCCTACCGTCCCTGTCCTAATATTCCTTTTTACTTACTTCAAATTATGTTTATACTTTTACCTTTTATCTTATATATGCTTGACAAATAAAATAAATTTAAAGTTAAACTTGTTGAACACCAGGGATGCAAAGCAGCCAATCACCCAGTTGATCCCTCCCAGAACTTCCAGCATAAAAGAAGCAGACCTGCTCCTTATCTTCCTAGAAGAGAAAAGGTGAAAAAGCAAAATCGCAAAGCAAAATGTTCTGTCAGATGTGTTGCAATGGCAGGTGTTGCTTCCATGGGATGCTTGTAAGAGCAGAATCTCTTGGGAAACCATTGGGAGGTCTACCAAAAAGCCAGAAAAGGTTTCTTTTCTACTTAGCACCAGATCTGCTTTGGCACTGGAGTTTGTTTCCTTAACTGAAAAGTCCTGTGAGTTTCATATGGGCATAGAAGAATTCCTCGGCCTTTTCCATGAAGGGGGATGATCCAACTAGAGCAGAGAGTAAGATCTGGCTTCCATAACTCACAAACAAGTAAACATTAAAATGGTAATGGACGGGGTTTGTGTCCTCAGCAGATATTAAGAATATGACCCATCACATAGCAAAGTGTGTGATGGGGGATATTTATCACACAAGGGGGTGAAAGTGTTTTGAATGTTCTCTCTTGAAGCATAGATTCTGTCTCTCTCTCTACACACACGTACACACAAATAAATCCAATTCAATTGCAGTATCATAAAAACAAATTAAGAGTAGCTAGCTGCCCGGTTCAAGGTTGTGCAGGTTAAAAACAAAAGCATAATAACATGGAATAAAATCAAAGGAGATAAAAATAGCTCAGATAAAATGGCAAGATGCATCTGAGTAGCAAACTATAAACTAATCACACTAATAGGCTTGTGAAATCAAAAAAGGACAGCCATGTGTAGTTCTATCAGGGGAGATAGTTCACAATAGAGAAGTACGTGCACATCAGTAGTGGGTTTCAATTTTTTTTACAACCGTTCCGTGGGCGTGGCTTGGTGGGCGTGGCAGGGGAAGGATACTGTAAAATCTCCATGTTCTCCTGATCAGCTGGCAGAGGCAAAGAATAGATGGGGGCGGGGCCAGTCAGAATTTTTACTACCGAACTACTCAAAATTTCCGCTACCGGTTTTCCAGAACTGGTCAGAACCTGCTGAAACCCATCTCTGGTGCACATGTAAACATCTATTGAAGTTTCATATGATGGAGAATCTCAAGAGTGGGTAGAAATGTATGGAAAGAGGTAGCCCTTTACTTACTATGATCTTAAGCTGGGATAGAGGATCTATGGTCATCCCAGATGTTATTGAACTAAAATTTCCAACTTCTCTAATCATTGCAAGCTGGTGCCAGTGGAAACAGTAACTCAGCCATGCCTGAAAGGTCATAAATTCCACACCCTTGCTGAAAACAATAAAGGCTTTCTTCACTGACAATGTTAAGTGAAACTGGGACTCTGAACTGAGCTTATAAATAAATTGATTTCTGAAGTAGTGAAAATAACACCATTTACTGTTGTTCAATTTAAAAAGAAAAACACCCCAAACTTTAAAAGGATTTCCTGTAAATGGCTTGACAGGCTTGTGCAGTTGGTTTTATCATGATAATATGCAAACCTGAAAGCAGATTTGTTTGGGGAAATGACTTAAATGATGGATGAGATTTCTGGGAATCTAGAAACTGGAAGAAAAGTCTGTCAGGATGTACAAACTGTTAGAGAATCTTCCCATCTCTCTTGCCCAGAGTTGGAGAACAATCTCTCTCTGGTGAGGCCTCAGTGATAGATCTACTGTTTAGAATCTTCTGCTCCTAAGATACTGGATTTCTTCATGAGTATAAATCTAAATGTGACACTTTTGGAAAACTAAAAATAAATTGCACCTGTTAAAGAGTTATTAGAAGGTGCTGCTGTTTCTCTTGAACATTTGCAGCAAAGATTTCTTCTCACTCTGTGTGTGCCAAAATGCTTTTAAGTTATACTCCATATAAGTCTAGTGAGATGTCTTGAATGTACAAAATTGACCAGCACATAGAGGAACAAAAGGTATAAGAAGACTTAGTGAGCTGCTTCATGCTTCCAAATCCGTAAGAAAGTAGGATTAAATATGAAAGCAAGGGAAAGTCTTTCCCTGTCTCTATTTAACCTTTTCTGTAGGATAATATGCTGCAGAGGATAACATAACTCAAACAATGACAACATGGGAAAAGTTGGATTTTCTTCTAAATCAGCTCAACAAGTACAAAATAGTTACTTATTCCTTATTAAAACACTGATAATACTCTTAAATCTCTATCTGGTACATCTCAGTTGCCATGTTGGTCTCATGATAGCCTCCAGGTCATGCCAAGAAAAAATGATTAGCATAGTCTAGATTTGACCAAAACTAGATGTAATTAAGTCTTATTAAAAGTTACAGGTCATGAATGCCACATTGAAATCCCATTAATTTCATGCCATTGGAGATATTTAGATTTTCATACATTGAGAAGCAGAGACACCTTGCCATGCATGGAGACTGCAGTTTGATTAACAAATATGCATTTATAATGCAATGCCTATGATGTCACCCATTTCTGTATTACATAGGTGTACATTACATGTGGTTGATAGGAATGGATGCTCTGCTCATAAATTTAAAAAGGATAATATTTTAATTGCACACAGATGGAATGTTTGCTGGATATTTATTCAGCAAATTCATCTATTTATCACAATTGTAACAGACAGAGCAGAGGTGGTATTCAGCAGGTTCTGACCAGTTCTGGAGAATTGGTAGAGGAAATTTTGAGTAGTTTGGAGAACTGGTAAATACCACCTCTGACTGGCTCTGCTCCCATCTATTCTCTGCCTCCTGAGTCCCAGCTGATTGGGAGAAATGGGGATTTTGCAGTATCCTTCCCCTGCCACACCCACCAAGCCATGCCTACCAATCCATGCCATATCCACAGAACCGGTAGTAAAAATTTTTGAATCCCACCAATGAGGCAGAGCCACAGCTTGTAGTCTCTCTTATTAAAACCAATTGCCTTTTCAACTTTCTATGGTGTCTACAAAAATAATTTAAGAGGATGAGGAAATAATTTTCAAACACTTTCTATTCTACAACATCATAGGCTTTCTGAGTTTCATAATGAAGTCCTTGCTTTACCGCACTAACCTTATTGTTAAATTTATAATTTGATGACCATATTCACAGTCTCAGATTTTTTTTTTAAATTTTATTGCTATATTTTGAGTGGCTGCACAATGACTGAGGCAAAACTCAACAACAGCACGACTCCGAAAAGACTTAAAACACTACATTTATCTTTCTTCAGATAGTGATGGATGTCTTTAACACCATGTCATAAATATCTCCGGAACTGAATATATGCTGTATTCCTTCAATTTTGTCAGAATTTAGCAGGCTCCTACACAGGGTGGGGGTTTTTTGTAATGGGAAACAGATTGATCAGAAATCAACTCTGACATTTTGAGTTTTTCTTTTAAAAATGGTTTTTGTGAATTCATAAAAAATTAGGTTCATATTTTGTGATCTTTGACTTGGTCTTGGTAACAGGGTTGATTGGTTTCTTTGAGTTAAAATGAGTCTTCACAAATAATTTAGCAACAAAAGTGTGGTTCTAAGCATGTGCATAAAGCAATTCCCACAATATGTGCTATTTATATCAGGCAATCACACGTGGTGTAGCGGTGAATGTACAGTATTGGGCTGGCATCCAGGAGGCTCAGTTGCGATTCTACCCTGACTTGTAGAAGCTAAGTGACTGGGTGCTTTGGACCAATAATTTTCTCTTAATCCAACCTGGAGTTCCTGAATGACAAAGGAGATATGGCTCTAATAAACAAGCAAACAAGCAAAAACTTCAGCATTATTGACAATGTTCCCAGATTAACTTTGAGCACTAGTCCTCCTTTCTATTTTTATTTTGAATGAATCACTGCCAATAGATGGCAGATGTTTCTTTCAAGATCAGACCATCAAGCTCATTCTGCGTCTCCAAGAAGAAATAGAAGAAGCTTCCATCCTCACATTCCATCCCACCTTGCTTTCATGGTTATCTAAAGTCACTGGGTTGCAATTTACACTCTATTTTTATTCTGAACTGACCACAACAGACCCTTTAAATGCAACTAGGCTCCTTTGATGAAGAGAGTTATTGACTCTTAATACTCCCATGACTAGCCTTCCTGATTTTGAAAAGGGGTTATGAGTGTGCTATTAATGCTCTATCCATTTCAAGAAAAAGAAAGAATGACCCGTGTTTTTTATTATCTGCCACTTTGAAGGCTGTAGGCTCAGGGGTTAGGGTTAACCACCCCGCAGGGTGGTTAAATCTGGTCCACAGGGCCAGCCTGGAAAAGGCAAAGGACTGGCCCGTGGTGCCTCTGGCAGCCAAAATGGGGTACGCCCTCCTGTATGGCCCATTTTCAGCCTGGATGACCCATGTGCACAGCCGATTTTGGCTGGCAAAGTGCTGCAGGAGGCCATCCAGGCCAAAAATCAGCCGGGAAAATCCCACCTCCCTGGCCAGCCCGCAGAGGAGAACTACAATGCTGATCCGACCCTCGAAGAAATCCAGTTTGACACCCCTGCTGTAGCTGATACTCACAGTTGACTCAGATGAAAATCACATTGAAGAAAGCTTTTTTTTCTAGGATAAATGACATCTCACTTCACTTTTGTATCTTTTTATACACATCTTACACTTGTGTTGAAGAAACCATAGGGCTTTTCAATCACCATCAGGCCAGGTTCAAGTTTTTATTAATGAAATATTAAGCTCTATATAACTTGGGACTGGGGTATCTACTAAAACCCATCTGTCTTGTTTTCAATGATTTCTGCAATGATTTGCATCAGATTTTCTGGATAGTTACGGCTGCTTTTATTGGAAGACTGTCCCTGCTGATATCCAAGGCAAACCTTATTATATCATTGAGAAGGTCTTTCACAAAGACCTTCCCTGCATCCATTTAACATATATGATTCAAATCAACTCATTTGACAATGATGTTTTGTTATTGTTTCTCTTTTTGCAGCTTGCGTCATTCATTCAAATCTTCATTGTCAGTGCACAATGTATGTACAATGTGATTGGTTGAGCTCCCTCAGTGCACACCCTCCCAATGCAATATAACTCACAGTGAATACAACTCACAGCCTCAACATCTTTTATGGGAAGTGGTATACAAATGTCTTTATTAATAAAAATGATTGTGTTGTTTTAAAATATCAGTATATTTCTGTTTATTCCTGCTGCAAAGTTGATTTATGGAAGTATGAATATGATTGCTATTATTCTAATGATAATATTATTCATTAGGTTGTTCATCAGGACATTGGTGTTGACGCTGACATCTTATCTTCCTTCTGGGGACTCCCAAGATGCATGGATAGGTGGGGTCTTCACACTTTCAGTATGTTTGTGGCAATTAGTTGGTTCCTGCTGTTCCAATTTTTGATACATTACTTCACGGCAGTGTGTGTTGTGGTCTTATCCGGGGGGGGGGGGTTCCCCTTCCCCTAAGATGAGATGTTGAGTTTCTGTAATTTAGGGCTAATGTTATGTGGCCTTAATAGTCTATTGCAGACTCTCCCTATCTGATGCCTTCCTCAAATCCGGGAAACAGAACTCCCAGGGTTGTAGAATTATTTAAGCCCAGCATTTTCAGAGAAAAGCAAAGGTTAGAAAATGCTGATGCATTGTGATTAATTAAGGAGATTCATGCAAAGATAATCACAGGGTGAGAGAATATCTAGAGTACTTCAATCCAGATAGCACAGCGGTATGCTGGCTAGGGGATGATGGGAGTTAACTTCAACGCTGAAGAAGCTGATTTAGGGGGAATGTTTCCATACTGAAAATGGTGATATAAACAATATAGATTCCACTACTTGATAACCTACTAATTGGTAAAATAGAAAAATGTAGGTTAGATGGAATCACCACCAGTTGCATTTGTAACTGGATGATCAACATTGGATGACCAACTTATAGTCCTTAGTGAAACTACATCTATGTGGAGGAGAGTATGCAGTGGGTACCCTAAGGCCCAGTACTCTTTAATATCATCATCAATGATTTAGACAAGAGGATAGAAGGGGAACTCACCAATTTGCAGATGACACCAAGCTGGCAGGAATATCCAACACTCTAGAACCATGATGGTGAACCTATGGCACACAGCGCCCTCTCTGTGGGCATTTAAGCCATCACCTCCCACCTACTCGCACGCCTCCCACTGGCCAGCTGGTCTTCGGGTCTCTGCCACGCATATATGGGAGGGCGGGAGGGACATGCGTATGCGGGGGGCATGTGGGGGACACACACACGCACGTGTGGGGGCCATATGTGCATTGCATTTTGGGGGTTTGGGCGCACACACACTTTGGGCACTCGGTCTGGAAAAGGTTAGCCATCATTGCTGTAGAAGATAGGCTAAAGCTACAGAAGAATCTTGACAGACTTGAACACTGGGCCCTACCTAACAAAATGAAATTTAATGCTGAAAAAAAATAAGGTTCTACAGTTAGGCAAGAAAAATCAAATGCACAGGTATAGTATAGGTGGAACCTGGTTCAACAGTAGTAACTGCGAGAGGGATTTTTGAGTCTTAGTGGACAATCACTTAAATATGAGCCAGCAGTGTACCCAAAAAAGTCAGTGCAGTCCTAGATTGCATTAACAGAGGTACTAGAATAAAGATCACATGAAGTGTTAGTGCCACTTTATAATGCCCTGGTGAGACCACACGTGGAATATTGCATCCAGCTTTAGTCACCATAATATAAAAAAGATGTTGAGACTCTAGAACAGGGCTGTCAAACTCATGGTCCCTGGGCCAGATGCGTCATGCTCTGGCCACACCCATGCCCAGTTTAGCAAAGGGCAAAAAAAGTCACGATGTGTCATGTTGATGATGCTGTGATGATGCGAGTTTGACACCCCTGCTCTAGAAAGAATGTTGAGAAGAGCAACGAAGATGATTGGGGCACTGGAGGCTAAAACATATAAAGAACTGTTACAGGAATTGGGTATGTCTAATTTAATGGAAAAGAAGGACCAGGGGTGACATGATAGCAGTGTTCCGATATCTCAGGGGCTGCCACAAAGAAGAGGGAGTCAAGCTATTCTCCAAAGCACTTGCGGGCAGGACAAGAAGCAATGGATGGAAACTAATCAAGGAGAGAAGCAACCTAGAATTAAGGAAAAATTTCCTGACAGAACAATTAATCAGTGAAACAACTTGCCCCAAGAAGTTGTAGGTGCCCCAACACTTGAGATTTTAAGAAGAGATTGGATAACCATTTGTCTGAAATGTTATAAGGTTTCCTGCTTGAGCAGGAGGTTGGATTATAAAACCTCCCTCCCAACTCTCTTATTCTGTTATTCTTTGATTCCTTGGTAAATATTTTTACTATTTTCTCAATGCTGTTTTTCCAGTGTGTTTCTATTTATCTTGATCATGGGTGCCAACCCTTGACAACTTTAAGACCTGTGGACTTCAACTCCCAGAATTCCCCAGCCAGCCATGTTGGCCTGAGAATTCTGGCAGTTGAAGTCCAGAAGTCTTAAAGTTGGACTTCCCTGGTCTAGATCCACCCATATTTGTTCCTATCGGTTAAGAGGAACTGATGGATTCCACAGTATTTATTTTTCATTTCATTGCATGTTTCCATTATGTTTGATGAAAATGCACTGGCTAGCATTTCACAAAAACCAACCGTTCATTGACGGAAATAAGTATATACCTCGCAATTTGCTCTCAGATAAATGGGTTTGCAATCTAACTTTGCTTGAATAAATGTGGCCATTGTGCTCTTGCTAAAGTCAATAACAAAAAAAGATGGCTAATGGTAGATTATGAACCATCTTTTCCATCCCTTCCTAAGAAAGAAACTCTTTTTAGAAATGATTGAGACTTGTAAATAATCTGTTTGGCTTGATCTCTGACCCCATGCTCTGAAAGTGAAGCTTGTATTCCCCCGCAACCATTGTTCACAGGATAGAGGGCTGTGAACAGAGTTCCCATAACCCAGGGGTGAATCTTAATGTCTCCCTTAGAATGTTACTTTATATATTTATTTTGCAGCAACCTTTCCTAAGAGAAGTAGCTGATTTTGCTGCTTAACCTTGTGCAATTCTTATGTACAAACAGCTCATCAGTTCTTGGAAAGAGCAATTCAGAAGTGCTATATTTAAACTCCTCTCTAGGTTATTTTTGATACGTTATAGGAGAAAAAAAATACAGGATTGATTCCAAAATATTTGCTCAGCTGGCTCAGATGTACTTTCTTCTGCATTTTTAAAAGCTACATTAAAGCCAGCCTTTGAATGCTATGCCCTTGCTTATAGGGTGCTATGCAGTGGTGGGATTCAAGTAATTTAACAACTGGTTCTCTGCCCTAATGATTCCTTCCAACAATCATTTTGCCAAACTGCTCAGAAAGTTAACAACCGGTTCTCCCAAAATGGTGAATCCCACCACTGGTGTTATGTAAGTGCTGAGGGCTGGAGAGGGAAATGCAGTGTCCTCAAAGCTCCATGCCCTCCCCAAAAAAAGTTGCGGGAAGAGAATTTTTCTGAATAAAAGCTTCTGCTCCAGTATTGCCTTCTTATAGCTAGTTGTAGGATTCTCGGGTTGCATCATGTTGTATAGAAGAATCATCCATGCCTCTTAGCCAACAGTGGAAAAACTTGGGTCTGAAGAATGATTTCTTTGTCTTGGATTGTACATGTTTTTTATTTCATTTTCTCTCATTTATGCCAATGGAATTCTATATCTTATGGGGTCACAGATAGATATTTCTTTCTTGGGAGAAACCTGACAATGCTTCACCAATTAGTCTGCATAAATGATATCTATAGTATACCCCAGAATCCCTGGAACTTAGGCAGCATAGAATTCTTGTTCTTGCTCTGCTCTTCTTCTTCTTCTTCTTCTTCTCCTTCTTCTTCTTCTTCTTCTTCTTCTTCTTCTTCTTCTTCTTCTTCTTCTTCTTCTTCTTCTTCTTCTTCTTCTTCTTCTTCTTCCACTTCCTCCTTCTTCCTCCACTTCCTCCTCCTCCTCCTCCTCCTCCTCCTCCTCCTCCTCCTCCTCCTCCTCCTCCTCCTTCTTCTTCTTCTTCTTCTTCTTCTTCTTCTTCTTCTTCCTCTTCCTCTTCCTCTTCCTCTTCCCCTTCTCCTTCTCCCCCTCCTCCTCCTCCTCCTCCTCCTCCTCCTTCTCTATAAAACTGGATATCACTAAATGCTATATGTAATGAGACATTATGATACTATCCCCTCAATTTCTTGCTGCTCAAGAAACTGGAAGAAGCAATGCACTGACCAAAATCAAGTAGGATAACCTTGTACTTACATTTAAACATTACATATTTAAAATTAGGTCTCAAGATATGTTTTCTCCCTTCCAGTTCATTCCCAGGGTCAAATTACTTATACACTAGAATTTTAAAAAAATAGTTATGGTTATTGCTATTAGCCAATACCCCTGGGGTTTACTTGTGGATTTACAGAGTACAATGCAGGATAGTATCATGTTTGAAAGCAGCCTTGTTTCTTTCTTTCCAAGCCACTTTTTTAAAAAAAGAAGTGCAATTGTTTCTGTGTTTTTAACATGATTAAATGTCACGCACTAATGCACAGAGCTATAACTGTGGGAGAAATAGAGCTTTGAAAGGGCATGAGTGCCCTGCAACTTGTATTTATAGTGGGAGCACACATGCCAGAAGTACAATGCTACAGCTTCCAGAAAAGAAGCTGTGAATGCCATTTGGGTTATTTCAAGTTCTTTTTTTCAAACCTTGCAAATGCATCTACCGTACAATGGCAGAGCAATACAGATTTGTACATCAAAAGTTTATGTAATGATGTGCAGCTGTCTACATGCATATTACAAATTAGGCTCCTCTCAATGGCAGATAATGAACCCCGAAGGACTGTATGTATGGTAAGGGGACGGCTGCTACATCTATTTATTTTAATCCTAGGAAATAATGGCTATATTAAAATATACCCACTAGGATTTTCATTGGCTTAAAGGTCACCTGCAAACATTGAAAACGTTTTTTTTTTTTTTTATACACAAACATTTAATACATCATCCCTTCCTTGCGACTTCTCGGCATTTTCTCCGTGACCTCATCTTTCTGTTGTTGTTGTTGTTTCTTCTGTCTTCATTATCACCCAATCTTATTACAACATATCTCCATCACCTGCAAACATTGGATGGGTGCTAGAGAGGTTGATATTCAAAGTTTCTAGAACAATGAAAAGGAGGGTACTCCAGCTTCTGCAAAGCTTAAGACCCTTATCTTGCTTATAAAATAGAAATCCCAAAATGGATTTCTTCCATTTTGGGATGGCTTTGTGAGTGAATTATTAAGTTAAATGCAGTTTGCAGACCATGCTTTCTGAATTCTCTATTCCAAGGGCATCAAACTCAGACCCAGCCAGGATCATGTGCCTCCCCTACATCTCTGCTGGGCCTGGGTGGCCATGGCGCTGATGGGAATCTGGTTTTCCCTGCTTACAGTGGCTGTCTTATGCTTGTTGGGTCTGGGCATCTTCTACCACCTCTACTCGGCCTTTCTAGCTGGCTGCTTTGCCTTCTTTGGGCTGGGTGGGTCTGCCGATCAGCAGCAGGCTGAGATGCATCAGGTGCTCAAGGAACATGCTCGACATGCAGGCCAAGGGCAAGACCCGCAAGGGGGGCAAGGAGAAGATGATCAGTGGTGACCTGCTTTACAACCACAAGCCAAAACAAACAGTGGGAAGGAGTAAGCGCATCCAGTGGTCTGCATCACATTTCATTTCATTTTCATTTTATTAAATTTGTATACCGCCCTACTCCCGAAGGACTCAGGGCGGTGAACAGCCATAAAATAAAACATATAGATACAAAATTTAAAATAGAGATAAAACTAATTAAATAAATTTGGCTGAATCATTTTAAAACCCCAATAAATTAAAACCAGATTTAAAATTTCCATATAAAAAGAGGAAAAAATTTAGGTCAGGCCAGCTTGATGAAATAGGAACATCTTAAGCGCGCGACGGAAGGTATGCAGATCCGGAATCCTCCGTATCTCCGGGGGGAGCTCGTTCCAGATCGTAGGTGCCCCCACAGAGAAGGCTATCCCCCTGGGGGCCGCCAGCCGACATTGTTTGGCCGATGGCACCCGGAGGAGCCCCTCTCTATGGGAGCGTACTGGTCGGTGGGAGGCTATTGGTGGCAGCAGGCGGTCCCGTAAATAGCCAGGTCCTAAGCCATGGAGCGCTCTGAAGGTGATAACCAAAACCTTGAAGCGCACTCGGAAGACCACCGGGAGCCAGTGCAGCTCGCGCAGAAGAGGCGTTACATGGGAGCGCCACGTCGCTCCCATCACCACCCGCGCGGCCGCACTCTGCGCCAGTTGGAGCCTCTGAGTGCTCCTCAAGGGGAGCCCCATGTAGAGAGCATTACAATAGTCCAGACGGGAGGTGACGAGGGCATGAGTGACCGTGTGTAACGAGTCCCGATCCAGAAACTGGTGAATCAGGCGGACCTGACGAAAAATCCTCCCGGTCACGGCCGTCAAGTGCTCTTCTAAAGACAGCTGTGAATCCAGGAGGACACCCAAGTTACGAACCCTCTCCGTGGGGGCCAATACTTTGCCTCCAATAGTCAGCGATGGCACCAGCTGACTATATCGGGACGTCGGAAACCACAGCCACTCGGTCTTGGATGGGTTGAGCCTGAGCCTGTTTCTCCCCATCCAGATCCGTACAGCCTCCAGGCACTGGGACATCACTTCAAGGGCATCGTTGGGGTGGTCTGGGGTGGAGATGTACAGCTGGGTGTCATCAGCGTACTGATGGTACTCCACCCCGAAACCACGGATGATCTCGCCCAGCGGCTTCACATAAATGTTGAACAGAAGGGGCGAGAGGACCAATCCTCGTGGCACCCCACATATAAGGGGCCTCGGGGTCGACCTCTGCCCCCCTGTCAACACAGACTGCGACCGGTCGGAGAGAAAGGAGGAGAAAGGAGCCTCCCACCCCCAACTCTTCCAACCGGTGCAGCATGATACCATGGTCGATGGTATCAAAAGCCGCTGAGAGATCTAATAGGACCAGGACAGAGGAACAACCTCTGTCCCGAGCCCTCCAGAGATCATCCACCAACGCGACCAATGCCGTTTCCGTGCTGTACCCAGGCCTGAAACCCGACTGGAACGGATCTAGATACGTCGTTTCATCCAGGTACTGGGGAAGCTGTCGTGCAACCACACTCTCAACAACCTTCGCCACAAAGCGAAGGTTGGAGACTGGACGATAGTTAGCCAATGTTGCCGGGTCCAGGGAAGGCTTCTTGAGGAGAGGTCTCACCACCGCCTCTTTTATGCCTCCCCCTGTTTCTATCTGCTGCTTGGACAGCCAGTCCAGTGGTAGCAGTGGGCTCCAGGGCTGCAGCATGTGCCAGCTGAGGGGTCAGCAGCCTGTGGCTGCAGCCAGAAACCACTGCCTCCCGTACACAGATGGCAGCAATTATGCAGTGACCGACAGTTTCTGGCTGCAGAGCCCCACTCCCTGTGTCGCCTCACCTCATCCCATGGGATGAGTCTTCTGCCCACTGCCCCACCCACGGGAGACCCCTGGATTCCCTCCCAAACCCTACCCCGCTGCCATAGGCACCACCCATGTGAGTGATGTCAAGCCATACCCCCAGGCCACTCACAGTTGGCCACCCCGGCCACATCCCTCCTCCCAAGCCCCCGAAAGACAACCACAATGCTGATCCGGCCCTCAATGAAATCGAGTTGGACACTCCTGCTCTATGCTATGGAATAGGAGGACTATACAGGTAGTCTTTGACTTGCAACCATAACTGAGCCCAAAATTCCCGTTGCTAAGCAAGGCAGTCGTTAAGTGAGAATTTTATGACCTTTCTTGCCACAGTTGATAAGTGAATCACTGAAGTTGTTAAGTTAGTAACATGGTTGTTGAATGAATCTGACTTTTCCATTGACTTTGGTTGTCAAAATGTCACAAAAGATCATCCTACAACCCTGGGACACTATTATTATCATAAATACATGCCAGTTGCCAAGTATCCGAATTTTGATCACATGACCATGGGGATGCTGCAACGGTGCTTAAGTGTGAAAAACGATCATAAGTCATTTAGTGCCGTAACTTTCGGATGATCACTAAACAAATGGCTGTAAGTTGAGGACTACATGTAACCATTTGCGTATGGGTGTTAAAATGCAACACTTAAACAACTCAAGTAATTAAGCATAATAACATTACTATTCATTTTTTACAATTCCATTTCTACTTCTCACTCACTTTTGTTTATATGGCTACATCGCCTTTTGAAACAAGGTGAGTGTGATTCTCTGCCAGGCAAAAATTGTCTACCCAGGCCTAGAGGTCCTCTTAGACTTAGACTTAGAATAACTTTATTGTCACTTTGAATGTACACTAATCGGCATACATTAAAATGAAATGTTGCTGCATCCAGCTCTCAAAGGGTCTCCAATATACACTACATAAACATGGCACAATAAATAATAAATACACAATTATCCATATACCCACATATATTATATGACATGGAGAAACAGCAGTGTCTAGTTCGGATGTATACATGTACATGGCGAGAGAAAGAAAACTTGCGAGTTTACCAGACTGATAGCATAGGGAACAAAGCTGTTACATAATCTGGTAGTCCTGCTAGAAATACTTCAAAATCTCCTCCCAGAGGGGAGCAACAGAAACAGACTGCAAAGTGGGTGTGTGGGGTCTTTAACAATGCTTTGAGCTCTAAGCACATAGCACTTATAAGCAGTATCCTGAATACTGGGAAGTGAGCTTCCTATAATCTTCTCGGCTGTCCTTACCACTCTCTGTATGGACTTTCTACCTGAGGCACTGCAGCCACCAAACCTAACAGTCATGAAGTTTGTTAGAACGCTCTCAACTGTGCCTTTGTAAAAAGTGGCCAAGACAGAAGGAGAAAGATGTGCTCTCCTCATCCAACACAGGAAATCATTCATTCAACCTAGAAATAAGGAGAAATTTTCTGACAATAAGAACAATCAATCAATGGAGCGGCTTGCCTTCGGAAGTTGTGGGAGCTTCATCACTGGACGCTTTCAAGAAGAGATTAGACTGCCATTTGTCAGAAATGGTGTAGGGTCTCCTGCTTGGGTAGGGGATTGGACTAGATGACCTGCAAGGTCCCTTCCAACTCTGTTTAATCTGTTTAATTCTGTAGACATGGGCTTTTTGAGAAGGGTAGCATCAGATAAGTGACATTGGAGGGAAGAGGCTACTTGCAGCTGTTCACATGGGTAAGTAAATCCTTTTATATCTCCTGAATAAAGAACCGGTGGACTTTTATGTCCCACAGCAAAATGCCAAAAGAAATATAAGGGAAAAAACATATTAAGAGAATTTAGGGTAGCTTCCTTCCTTTGCAACTTTATTGCAAAGATTACAATCCAAAATTAGAAGGGTAATGCAAAATATATTTTTTAATCATCCTGAATTATCGGGGAGGCGGGGAGAGAAAGTCCAATTCGCTTAACAAGAAAAAGAACAATTCATATGAATAATTGAAAAATGGACTTCATATCTATAATAATTTGCTTGTCCTATTATTATGGTCTCATTATTACTTCTGTTTAATGAAGAAGAGGAAAACAAATGACAGAACATACTATGTTTTGTTTTGTCTGAGTCCAACTCTGCAGAACTATGAAAAAAAAAATACTAGATAGACCCCAAATCCTAGACTCACCATATTTCTACATCAGCTTGATAAAGAGGCTTCCACATTTATTACTTGATTACCTGGTCAAATGAGAAACCTCATATAATGATTCACTAAGTGAGTTAAGAGTTTTTCCTATTCAAAAATGGAGCTGGGTATCTTTTAGATAACCTTGGAAAGTTCAGTAACAGGAACTCTTCATTCCAAGTACTGAGCCATAAATATACAGTAGTTGATCTGCAGCCAAAGCGAATGTTAGAGAAAATTATTCATGGCCCTTCTATGTTAGCTCTTCAGAGTTGCAGTGGGTGGGGAAGAAAGGATATCACTTCTCATTGTTTCCAGGGAGGATGTCTGAAATCACAGCTACTTCCTTGAATTGCCACTATCTTTTGTGGGGAGAGATACTAATCAACCTTAAAATTATTCTCATTTATTGAGAATATATGAGATCTCTATCTCATTTATGACATAGAGATCTCATAAGGGGCAAGAGTTATTGTCCCCCTAAAAGCCTCGCATGATATTGTGACAGAATAAAGGTTTAATTCCAGATCTCCATGTTAGTTACTGATGAGGAGGAACCAAACAAGTTTGCTGAATTTTCTACATGTATAATATCTATGCATGGGTTGTTATCAAGTCTATTTTGCTTCTCATCTGCTGCTAACTTTCAGAAGACTTGATTTCCAAAAGGTTTCTGCTTTGACTCTTGAATCTGATTTGCCCTGAAAACACTCAGAAATGATAAACCTTCTTTACTATTTTAAACTACATCTACTACTTCACATACTCTGTTAATGGTGCCATGTTCAAGCATCTGATCCTTTGTTGTTGTTGTTAGTTGCGAAGTTGTGTCTGACCCCATGGACAACATTTCTCCAGGCCTTCCTGTCCTCTACCATCCTCTGGAGTCCATTTAAGCTCACGCCTACTGCTTTCAGTGATTCCATACAGTCAACTTGTTCTCTGCTGTCCCCTTCTTCTTTTGCCCTCAATTGTTCCCAGCATTAGGCTCTTCTCCAGTGAGTCCTTCTTTCTCATTAGGTGGCCAAAGTATCTTCAGGATCTGGCCTTCTAAAGAGCAGTCAGGGTTGATCTCCTCGAGGACTGAATGGTTTGATCGCCTTGCAGTCCAAGGGACTCGCAGGAGTCTTCTCCAGCACCATAGTTCAAAGGCCTCAATTCTTTGGTGCTCAGCCTTCCTTATGGTCCAACTTTCATAGCCACACATTGCAACTGATTCTGATCCTACTAATACTTAAATCTCACCTGAAAGAGGAAGCAAGATTGCAATTCAGAAACCAGTTCCAAGTACCATTTCGGAGGTGGAACTTGGCAGGTGATGCTTTATAAACTTTATAAATAAGCAAAGCCATCAGCTGACTGCAGCAATAGAATGGCATGAGTTAGTCATTTGTTTATTACATGTGCCTACTTTCTTTTTCCTTTATTGCTTGGACTATAGGTTTCTCATAATCATCAGGTGAAAGTCCAGCTGAGAAACTCTGGAGTTTTCCCAACTTCCTTTGCAGTCTGCCAGCAGAAATCTAACCTCCTAGCAATTTCCAGAACTCAAACACAACCTAGCTCTCTCTCTCTCTCTAATCCAATTCTTCTTTCCCTCCCCGTCCCAACCAATCAGGTGCAGGCATTTCCATCGCTATGGCCGACACAGCACCTCCCCCCCCAATCATTTTCTATAAGGAAGAAAACCCATTTTTTTTTCTTTTTAAATCTGTACTGTTAGTAAAGGAGGAATTTACCTATGCCAGTGATGGCTAACCTTTTTGCCGTTGCGTACCAAAAGCAGGGGGAGTGCGGGGGCCATAATTCAATGTGCCCTGCTCCCCCACGCATGCGTGTGCGACCCCACCACGTGCTTCCCCCACTTTTGGCACACAATGGCTCGGTGAGCCCAGTAGGCCCGTTTTTCGTCCTCCCTAGGCTCCAGAAGCTTTCTTGGAGCCTGGGGAGAGCGAAAACGGGCCTTCCCCATCCCCCCGGAGGCCGGAATGGACTTCCAGTGGGCCCAGAAGGCCCGAAAATCAGATGCGCATGCCGAAGCTGTGTTAGGGCAATGCTCGCATGCCCACCAATATGGCTCTACGTGCCATCTGTAGCATGCGTGCCATAGGTTCGCCATCATGGACCTATGCTTTTCCAATTCACCAGGATGATACACTGAGCTTTATACACACTGCATTGTGTGTATAAAATCTGGTAGAAGCATAAACAGCAGTCATCTAACAGTGCTAGCATATGCATTGTTTAAAGCTGATCTTTCTTCATTCCTCATAATTTAATATCCTGCTGCTACAGTCCCAACCCTTCAGAAAGGCAAGGCTTCGAACACAAGTCTTCCCCAATGCAATCAACTTTGGGTGTGAAAGCTTTTGAAGGGCAAGCTTATTGCCATAGCAACCAGGGAGGCCTTTTAGGGCATCCACTTACATTATTTACAATCTATCTTCTCTTGGTACCATAGCATGATTCTGGAAAAGGAACATTTTTGCAAATCAGTAGACAATAGGGGTCAGCAGCAAGCCACAATGATGCCAGAATGGTGAACCTTGAACCGTAATGTACAATGCAAGCTCTTTTGTACTTGCATTGCAACACTGTACACCTGTCTATAAAGATAATAGTACTGTGCATGTTTTGACACTTATCAACCACTGCCTCAACTGCAAAAACCCATGCACACAAATATAACATACAGACACACGGAGCATTATAAGTGGAAGGCAATACTAGTGAATTATTTCCTTTTGGCTTAGAAAAGGATCTGTGATATTCCCTTGATTGTTTAATGTACCCATGGGCAAAGAGGAATGTTTGTTGTGGTGTTATTGATTGGGGATGGGAAAACACATGTTTCTTTTGTACCAGGTGATGCCATTTTGTTGTTTGAGACCCAACATGATTTGTAGTGAACATTAGGTAGATTGTAGGATGCAACAAGGATTATGAATCTGAAACTTAATGTATGAATGATTTGGTGTACAAAACACAAGGCAATTGTATTTAACACATACACATACAAAATAAAGTGAATAATTGCAAGTTTTACATAAATATTGAAAAACTGAGCAAATAAATGATTTTATATAAATTTGCCTAAAGATAGAAAATGGATGGAGAAATTTTAAGATGTGCAGATGTTCGTAGGAAGATAGAAGATGGCATGTGATCTGTTCAAGAACAAAGACAGCTTTTGGTTTTTATTGTTCAGTCGCTAAGTTATGCCTGACTCTTCATGACTCCATAGCAAAATAGCTATGTTTAAGTGTACACTTCTGTTCTCTTTGTTAAAATGAAGCGACAGTATGTCAGAAGAAGGATACTTTAGAGACAATAGGAATTGAGTTTGGAACAGAATCAAGAATAAATTGCTGCTGGATCAATGTGGATTGTATAAAAAAGGGAGTGTCCAGTATGAAGGAAGTACATTGACAGTTGAATTGTGAAACACACATATATATATGTAGGTCTTTGGTTATTCAGGTTTTCTCCCACGTAAAATTGGAAGTGTCTTGGTGACGTTTCGATGAAGTCTCATTTGTCATCTTCAGGTTGGTGTTTTCGGCTTTGTGCTTCTAGGTGCAATCTGCAATCTGCAATGCTCCTAGAAGCACGAAGCCGAAAACACCAGCCTGAAGATGACAAATGAGACTTCATCGAAACATCGCCAAGACAATTCCAATTTTATGTGGGAGAAAACCTGAATAACCAAAGACCTACATAAAAAACACCTGCAAAAACCTCAGAAAATATATATATATATATATGTTTTGCAACACACATACAGACACATATGAAGAAAGAGTGAACTTTCAAGAGGAAGTGCAAAAGTCATAGAATTGTTGGATAGAATTGATGACATCATTAAAAAGAGGTGATCAACATAGCACCATATTATGTTTTATGCACAGATACATTTCTTCCTTTGCAGTGCCATTCTGTTTACATAAAACTTAGAGAAACTGAGTTAGATCATCTATATTATGTACTTTACATTGTCTGTTCTAACAAATGGAGGCTTTTACACAGCAGCTTTGCCATCAACGCAACCTCATACTTCAACTGGAGATGTACAAAACCTGAATGTGGGTCTTCTATGTGCAAATGAGATGTTTTAAGTCTTTCAAAAGATTTCTTCCAGGAAAATTGAGCTAAACGTATCAGATCACGGCCATCAAATTATTTAAACTTAGTTCCCTCTGACCTCAGGATCAGCCTTTCTCTTGATTTTAATGGGTAATAAGTTTGGTGAACTTAAGCCCGGATTCATTTTTGTTTATTGAGATTTTATTTATGGTCTATCCTGTACACAGTCAGAAAAAAGTTCAAGTAGTGTCCTTTGGGGGTTGTGTATAGATCATGGAGTACAAGATCCGGTGCTGCCTAGTATCAAAAAATATCTTGGTACTGTGTGAAAAGTTATAAAACAGACATATTTCTTTTTTTACATTTTTTAATTTTATTTCCAAAGTTAAAATACAAAATAAAGAAAAAACAAAACAACTATCAAACACTAATAATAAAAAATAAAAAAAACTATGTGTACCAAAAAAAAGATGAATATAGCAATAGCAATAGCACTTAAACTTAATAGCACTTCACAGTGCTTTCCAGTCCTCTCTAAGCGGTTTACAGAGTCAGCCTATTGCCCCCAACAATCTGGGTCCTCATTTTACCCACCTCAGAAGGATGGAAGGCTGAGTCAACCTTGAGCCTGGTGAGATTCGATCTGCCAAACTGCTGGCAGTCAGTGATCAGCAGAAGTAGCCAGCAGTACTGCACTCTAACCACTGCGCCACCACAGCTCATTATACATAATATACTTTAATGTCATTCACACTGACATTAAAGATAAAAAGTCCACCCTGGTTGAATGCTGAAAAATATATAAAAAATCTGATGCATTCTCCTCATATTTCTTAATGTATTGATTTCCTTGAATGGAGACTAAGACTTTTCTGAACTTGGGCTTAAGCTGCAAGTAAATTGGCTAGAAATGAATCTGATTTAAGATACCCTTTAGTAGAGTTTAACCCCTCCTCCTTTGGCCATTCTGTCCAGACCAGGCCTATCAAGGACATAGACTGGGAGAATTAGTGCTTCTTTGTCTCTTCCACTTGTGCCAAGAAAAGACTCACTAGTTGCTTTCCTTTATGTGGGAGAGCTTTTGAGAATATGCTATTTCTGTCAATAGATTTTTTTTTATGAACCTCTCTTTACTGAGTCATGCAGGACACTTTTCTTCCTGATGTGTCTACCATGACCAGTAAAGAAAAAGAAATGAATGAAAAACACCACCACAATTTAACATTATACCTGTCATGTGGACTAACAAAAATATAAGTTAGTAGGACATTTATGAGAGAGAGAGAAAGAAGAGAGGAACGAAGGGAGGGAGGGAGGAAGGACCACCATATCACTGAACTTTTGAAGAAAGGAAACATCAAGGTTTACCATTATTCCTGTCACTTACAGTAGAGGCCAACATTGTGGAAACCTTTTGGGAAAAGTGTATTTTCTAAAACTAGCTAATATCACCACTTTTTTGGGAATAGTACCATAAAATTATATAGCAATGGAAATATAATTTAATCAAGAATGTAGTGCAATAACTTTTATGAAGGACTTGCTGTTAGAATAGCAGTTACAGTATAAAGAAGAAAAGTGAAATACGCAGAAAAAATGAGATATACAAAAATTACCATCATAGAAAAAAATGAGATATACAAAAATTATCACATCAGTTAATACTTAGTTGGGTAACCTTTAGCATGAATTACGGCCTTACAACATCTTCCCATGGAGTGAACCAAGTGTTTTACTTCTGCAGCTGTTATAATGTGAAACCAAGATTAAATGATTGCTTCTATTAACTGGGTTTTATTGCTGGGTCGCTTCTGACTAACAAGTTTCTTTAGTCGGCTCCATAGATTTTCAATTGGGTTAAGGTCTAGGCTATTCCCAGGCCATTCCAGCAGTGGAATATAATTACCTTGAAACTACCCCCCAAAAAGTGGTGTTATTAGCCATCAAACCTCAAAAACATACTTTCCCCAAAAGGTTCTCACAATTTTGGCCACTACTGTAAGCTAAAAGTGGAAATTGACAGAACTTTGGTCAACTACCTGATTTTTTTTTTTTTAAGGACCTAATATTTCCTCTTTTGTTTAAAAAATAATAAATAGCACAGTGTTTCAACAGTCATCTTGGAGGGCTTTTTTCCATTCTCTGGAGTAGAAGCGATTGCCTACAAGGAGATGAAGCATCGAAGGTGACCCAGACAGCGCAGCTTCAGTCAGCAAAAGTCTGAAAAGGCTCCTTTGAATGCACCAAAGGGAAAGGAAAAGGGGCATTCTCTTGTGGGTTTGTGTCTGAGTGGAGAATGATAACATTATGTTGTATATGCCAATTCTTGAGAGTTAATGGTCTGTATTTGCAATTGGGCCTCCTTATTTGGGAAATGAATCCTGAATTAATGTGTGATCCTTTCTGTTCTAACCTCATAACCTTTGAAACAGTACAATCCTACTGCAGCATTTCTCTAAGAATTGTATACTTGATAAAAAGAGGCAAAGATGACACATTAATAGAAATCTCTTTGAATGAAAAAATCTTTTTCAAGAATACTGGAACAGCAACATTGACTTTAGATTTTATTTTGGATAAATGGGAAATGTCATGTTAATTTACAAACTGCAGGACCTGCATTCATTTCATAATGCTTTAATCCACAGCCATTTTTAATTGATTTTTTATATCTACAAAGTTTTGTTCAAAGCTAGTTCTAATATTAATTTCTGACTTATCCCTTCCCTTGATATCTTGATGCTTTTGAGTCAAAACCAAGAGAAACGGGTGAGTGATTTAGGCTGTAATACTATACGCATCTAACTTAGTTTTCTGCAGGCCTATATTCCATTACACTGTATGTCTATATGTCCCAGAGCCAGGTTATAACTTCAGTATATTCAAATAGAGAAGTTTGTTCCCTACAGACTGTTCATGTATTTTTAGTAGGGTTTTAAGCAGGGATGAGCTTCACAAATATTAGCAAGGGGCTCTCTGCCTGGTTGCTGGGTGGGCATGCTCACAAGCCATGTGATCACCGAGCTTCCGTGTGGGCCCTGCATCCAAAACGGGCCACGTGGGGACTCTTGGGAGGGGAGGGGCGGGGTGATCAAGGCCAGCCAGGAATGGAATTTGGGGGTTCTCCAAACTGCACAGAATCTTAGCTAGAGGTTCTCCCGAACTTTTGCGAACCCCCACCAGTCCACCCCTGGTTTAAGCATATATTCTGAAGCCTTCCCTGCTAGTAGCATGAGAGCACCCTTGCTATAGGAGAAAGCAAGGTAGACCGTTTTCCCCTCCACATGTGACTCAGTCTGTAAGGATTAGAACAAGGGTTTCCAACCTTGGCAACTTTAAGGCTTGTGGATTTTAACTCTCAGAATTCCTCAGCCAGCATTGCTGGCTGAGGAATTCTGGTGGTTGAAGTCCACAAGTCTTAAAGTTGCCAAAGTTGGAGACACCAGGATTAGAAGGTCAGATGAATAAAGTTTAATAAAGCTTAATTCCTGGAGTTGTAACTTTACTATGTTTAAGTGCAGGTTTCTACCTTTGTAGACCCAAAGATAAGAGATAAAATGTACAGGAAATGTTTCTCTCAACCCATTGAAATGAAAACCAACCTGGTTTTTTTTAGTAACAGTTTTATGTTCTGAATCAATGAATGAAGTCATAGCAATTATTTGCACAATGACTTGCCTTCTCCTGGTGATGAACCCTTTTTTTTCTTCAGGGAAAGAAGTGATCGTTCTTCAGATAATAATTTCTATGAAGTTGCAATCATGTTGATTGACAGTGGTAAGAAACAAAGGCAAGTGTTTATGTTCTTCCTAGAGCAGTGATGGCTAACCTTTTTGCCATCACGTGCCTAAAGCGGGGGGAGTGTGGGGGGGTCACACACACACATGCCCATACCCATAATTCAATGCCCCCCTACCTGCGCACGTGACCTCCTGCACTCCCCCTGCTTTTGGCACATGATGTCACGGTGGCCTGGTAGGCCCATTTTTTGTCCTCCCCAGGCTCCAGAGGCTTTCTAGGAGCCTTGGGAGGGCAAAAACGGCCTTCCCCACCCACTCTCCAGAGGCCCTCCAGAGGCCGGAAACAGCTGTTTCCCAACTTCCAGTGGACCAGAAAGGCCTGAAAATTAGCTGGCCGGTGCGCGCATGCGCACTGGAGCTGAGCTAGGGCAACACTCGTGTGCCCACAGATATGGTTCTGCATGCCATCTGTGGCACACATGCCATAGGTTCGCCATCATGGTCTGTGGCACATGTGCCATAGGTTCGCCATCATGGTCTGTGGCACACGTGCCATAGGTTTGCCATCACGGTCCTAGAGGGTTTTATTTTTTTCATTTTAGTTGGTAAACTGGTATAAAACTACAATCCTATTGCAAACGGATAAACCCTATCATTAATATAGTAATATAATAGTAAAGTGAATCATATAGAAAGCTCATCACTGCCTAGTAGTAAAGTCTACTAATTTGCTGTGGAGTTAAAGTAGCATACTCTAATATTCCTACCAAGCCTCCTGATTATCATTAATTAATCTTAGAATATTTGGTGATGGATTGTGATTACCAAGTGATCAGGAGAGCATAATGTCTTCCTTCCTTCCTTCCTTCCTTCCTTCCTTCCTTCCTTCCTTCCTTCCTTCCTTCCTTCCTTCCTTCCTTCCTCACAACAATCCAACACTGTGGCTCTTGTACTCTAGGAGGTGAAGATAAAGAGTTTCGCTCTGCAGCAGCCCCTAATTTAAAAAGACAAGGGGAGAAAATAGAATCCTTATGGGAGAGATCAGGCCTGGTAAGGCTTGAACCTAATCCTTTAAACTCCAAAGAAAGTGAAGGGAGCTAGGGAAATGATGGAGAACTTCACCACAAATATTATCCAGGCACCATGTCCTCCCACTGGGGATCAAAGGAGATGCTAGGTTTTGTTTAGGGTTTCAGTGGTTACATCTATCTATCACAGTGGACAGGGGTATTCACCAGAGATACCAGAGTTGTTACATCTTTGTTGTTTCTGTATATGTGCTATTTGCCCACTACTTCTTAGAATAATTCCTGTAGAGTTTTTTATTTTAATGCGTAAAGATTATTCTCTAAATGTCTTTCTGAATTGCTGTTATGTCTATCTGGTGTGCTGCTGTGGCTATGGTTAAGTCACATAGAATCACGCATTTAATTTCAGGGCAGGAGAAAGAATTCTAATCACATTTAGGAATTGTCTTGATATCATTCATGTGTAAATCTGCTGTCAAGATAGGGCAAGTTAGAAATGCAAATTAACTAAAGTCACACGGAAGGTTAAAAAAATATATAGTGCTATTTAAAATGTTGGTGTAAAGCTAATCTGAATAGGCAAGAAAATATGGAAATGCAATGAGTACATTAATTATTGATAAGAGATACAAGATAACTACAAGATAAGATTATTTGAAGTTCTCATTAAGGCAGGTCCATGATCCAAATCTCAATACTTTACCCTAGCTTCTTAGGTCTGTAATTGGTGCTGACTATACAGATATGTTTAGTACATATCTTGTTGCTCAGAAATCCATGGGTAAAATGAGAGAGCCCAACAGCCGTGCACTAAAATTGAGATGATTGACAGTTCCCTATTTTCAGATACATAGCTACATTAAAGCTGCTGAGGAAGAGGAAACCCTAGAAGCTGAGATATACCCATCCTTTATTTATTTATTTATTTATTTGTTTATTTATTTATTTATTTATTTATTTAAATTTGTATGCCGCCCTTCTCCTAGTGGACTCAGGGCGGTGAACAGCCAGAACTAAAACACATGCAGATACAAAATTTAAAATTGTTAAAAGAATTATATGACTGGCCCAATTTAAAACAGTTCAATTTAAAACCCCATGACAATTTAAAACTAAAAACTAAAAAGACTAAAAAAGGGGGAGGGGGTTCACGCCAGCCCTGCTTGATGGAAAAGAAAAGTTTTCAGGGCACGGCGAAAGACCCGGAGATCTGATATCCTTCGTATCTCCCGGGGCAAATCGTTCCAGAGTGCAGGTGCTGTCACAGAGAAGGCCCTCCCCCTGGGGTCGCCAGCTGACATTGCCTGACTGACGGCACCCTGAGGAGTTCCTCTCTGTGGGCGCGTACTGGTCGGTGGGAGGCTATCGGCGGCAGAAGGTGGTCCTGCAAATACCCAGGTCCTATGCCATGGAGCGCTTTAAAGGTGGTAACCAACACCTTGAAGTGTACCCGGAAGACAACTGGAAGCCAATGCAGCTCACGCAGGAGAGGTGTCACATGGGAGCACCCCCTGGCTCTCATAATCCCCCGCGTGGCCGCATTCTGCGCCAGTTGGATCCTCCGGGTGCTCCTCAAGGGGAGCCCAATGTAGAGAGCATTGCAGTAGTCCAGGCGGGAAGTGACGAGTGCCTGAGTGACTGTGCGTAACGAGTCCCGATCTAGAAAGGGACGCAACTGGCGAATCAGGCGGATCTGATGAAAAGCCCCCCTGGCCACGGCCGTCATATGCTCTTCTAAAGACAGCTGTGCATCCAGGAGGACGCAAGTTGCGAGCCCTATCCGTGGGGGCCAAAAACTCGCCCCCAATAGCCAGCGATGGCACCAGCTGGCTATATCAGGATGCTGGAAGCCACAGCCACTCGGTCTTGGAAGGGTTGAGACGAAGCCTGTTACTCCCCATCCAGATCCGCACGGCCTCCAGGCACCAGGACATCACTTCAAGGGCATCGTTGGGATGGCCTGGGGTGGAGACGTACAGCTGAGTATCATCAGCGTACTGATGGAACTCCACCCCAAAGCCACGGATGATCTCATCCAGCGGCTTCACATAAATGTTGAACAGAAGGGGCGAGAGGACTGACCCCTGAGGCACCCCACAAACAAGGCGCCTCGGGGTCGACCTCTGCCCCCCTGCCAACACCGACTGCGACCGGTCGGAGAGATAGGAGGAGAACCACCACAAAACGGTGCCCCCCACTCCCAACCCCTCCAACCGGCGCAGCAGGATACCATGGTCGATGGTATCAAAAGCCGCTGAGAGATCTAACAGGACCAGGATAGAGGAACAACCCCTATCCCGAGCCCTCCAGAGATCATCCACCAACGCAACTGCCACCACAGCAGTTTCCGTGCTGTGCCCAGGCCTGAAGCCGGACTGGAGTGGATCCAGATAGACGGCTTCATTCAGGTACCCAGGAAGCTGTTGCGCCACCACACTCTCAACAACCTTCGCCAAGAAGGGAAGGCTGGAGACCGGACGATAGTTAGCCAAAACAGCCGGATCCAGAGCAGGCTTCTTGAGGAGGGGCCTCACCACCACCTCTTTCAAAGTGGATAGCAAGACACCCTTACTCAAGGAAGCGTTGATAATCCCCTGGAGCCAGCCTCGCGTAACCTCCTGGGAGGCCAGCACCAACCAGGAGGGACACAGGTCCAATAAACATGTGGTCGCGTTCAGCCGCCTGAGTATCCTGTCCATGTCCTCAGGAGCAACAGGATCGAACTCCTCCCAAATGACAGTCTCAAGACTGGCACCCATCATCCCGTTTGTGCCTACCCAGTCAGAGACTAAGCCTTCCCGAATCTGAGTGATTTTATCGTGCAGATACACGATAAAATCACTTATGGATTATGCATCTAAAAGACATACCCCTATAAATTGCCTCAGGCTTTGATTGGTTGCATTCTCTTGAATGCCTTTACAGTTTGATGATGGTCTATCTGCTTTAAGCATGGTCTACTTATGGAACAAGACCTTGAAGGTTGAACGCTTTCCAAAAGAGATGCATGAAACCCAAGAGCTTCCTTGTTCATTTATTGGTCTTCCCGGTAGTAAGAATAGCATGTGAGTCAGAGGACAAGCAAGCATCCTGAATGTATTCATCTTCTTGATTCTTTTTTGTACTATACATTCCAGGTGCAACCACAGGGTGATATGAAAAATAATTATATATTTTTTTTTGCGGAAGGAGGATTTAGCAGAAATCCAAAGCAGTCATTAATCTCTCATTTTGGTCTGAAATGATAACTGCTGGTCAGTTTCATATCGTTCTTGGGAAAAATGCCCATGTCTAAGGGCTATGCTAACCTTTCCTGCATTTTTGACCCAGCAAGCAGCAACTGCAATGAAATGTTTTTTTTAAAAAATGCTCAAAAAGACATGTGAGGCCTTGGGAAGAAAAAAAAAAACCCTGGAAATGTTGCTAGCCCAAGGATGAATTTTCATCTGAACTGCTCAAACTACATGTGCAAATTAATCTTGACTCAGAGATGAGCAAAATATTAAGTTAAACACATAGACTTGAGTACAATATTCATGGCTAAGCAGTTCCTTGATAATATTCCACTTTCAGACCAGAAATCTAATTTACCAGTCTGCCATTTAATCATACAATTGATTAATGTATCAAAAGGCCCAGGGAATATGGGCATATTTTAATAAAACTAGCAGATGTAGTGGTTGAACTCTGCCTAATTTTGAATATACTGCCACATTCTGCAACATATTCTATGATGTGTTAGGAGTTAGGCAATCACAGCCATGTAGAAATCTAGCTTCTGCCTTTTCTTTACTTTTTTTCTTTTTTTAATTTGTTCTTCACCACATCATGCTTAGCAAGCATTTCTTACAATGTGTTATTTAAACCTTTTGTGCTGAAGCTTTAGTTCTGATAGGGGTCAAGGACTTTGGTCTAGCACTGAAGACTGACCCTGCTGCGATAACCACAAATTGTGTGGAGACCAACAGTCTTTACCAACATCATGATTCATGGAGAACCATCAGAACAGACAAGTTGTTTTGAACACTCTTGCAATCTCTCTTTCCTTTTATTTAATTTATGACTTGTTCATCAATGCGATGACCTCCCCTGTGCAGGAGAGATGAAAGCGGGAGAGAATCTATTAACATTCTGCCTCCCTCTAGCACATTAGAACAAAGTGCTTATAATAGGTGAGAGAGGAGATGAAGCAGAACAGACAAATTGGATGTCTCAGCTTTTGATATGCCTCAAGGTACTGGTTGAGTCAAGTAATCACAAACATCATGACAATACAATTTGTTGGAAAGATGTGCAAGCTTTAAAACATTGTAAGAGTCATCTTTGGAAATATGAGTGTATTTAAAATCTGCTTTGAACAGGGTCCATCCTAAAAAGTGACCACTGGTACTTACAAAATGTGTGTGTCATGTAGCATACAATGGTACGGCTTGCACTAGCCAGAGAGTCAAACTGGGCATGGACTCTCTCATCAATGCCCACAGCATCTGCCCACACAGATATGAGAAAGGAGAAAAGTTATTGCTCATCCTTCTAAACATTATCACAATTCTATGTTTACCAGTTCCCTTTCCTCATCCTCATTGCACTCAGGCTGTTGATTGAAATATTATCTTCATGGATAATGAAGATGAGGGGGAACATTTTCTTTATTCAAAACTTTGAAGGACGGTGTTATCTTCCTAGCCTTCATTGGCAGGCTAACTCATTAGATTATCAAAATAGAATTTTTCAGGTTTGATTTCTTCTTTTGCCTATAGAGCCAGCTATGACCCCAACATAACCCCTATATGATCCCATAGGAATCTGACAACAGCCAATAGAATACATATTCTTGAACAGGAACAGGAAGCTCAAATACAAAGTGAAAAAGAAGATATAAAAGCCACCCACTCTCAACTCCATGTTGTCAGCTGCACCAGAATCAAATGTGGTTCTGCTTCATCATTAAACTATCTTTCCAATCAGCCTTCATGTTTCCAGTGTCTTTCTCCCAGCTTGGAACTGAACCAGATGGATATTTCTTCCCACCTTCCCTGCCCTTCCCTTCCTTC
Source organism: Arizona elegans (assembly GCA_022577455.1). NCBI lineage: Eukaryota > Metazoa > Chordata > Lepidosauria > Squamata > Colubridae > Arizona > Arizona elegans. The sequence goes on from JAKOOJ010000003.1 coordinate 119,725,661, forward strand.
TGCTTAATTTTGCCAACCAGTGTTTGTTATATTCTATTGTAATTTTTCCACTCCTATATTGTGGCACATGTTTGCATTAAATTGCAGTTTCATGCCAAGCACCTGGCAAATGCTCTCCAGTCTTTTTAGTATTTCTGAGCTGCTAATCCTGTTTGCAACTCCTGCTTGTTTTATTACTCCTTGTTGCACAGTTGAGGGATTAGTGATGAATACTTATTTAGTTACCTCCTGAATAGCATTTCTTAATTTCCCCCATGTCAGTATTTGTTCCCATAGGGGAAGGGGGACTTTAATTACAAGTTTCCTTCTATTTGTCTTTACTGTCATCTAAAATAGGATTTGTTTGTGGCTGCTTTCCTCTTTCATACAGTGGGAATGAGGGGGAAAAAAGACCTTGAGTTGATTAAGTCTGAATTCTTTTCCTCACTTACAGTATGTGGGAGAAAGTTCCATGGTATTCAGTGAGTTGGATTCAGATGTGAAATCAATGGGGACTCTGGGATTTGGCATTCCATCTTTTCTTGATCTGTGATCTTCCAGAGGAGAATGCTGCTTCTGGAGTAAGTTAGAGTAGTCTGATTAAGTTTAGATTAGGTCCAGCTTTCTTGGTAGATAGCATTGCACTATAAAAGCTTCTCTTCACTGACGGAATTATAGGACTATTCAGGGCAGAAAGTTATATTGGCATGAGAAGATTTCCAGAGCATGTTTGTGCCAGGTGCTAATGGGGACATAACTTAAGATAAAGACTCCTTTGACCACTGGTCTATGACTTAGAAAAAAGTATACAAAAACATCTAGCACCTGCAGAGATAAAGGTCTTCTATGTCAATGTTTTGCTTGAAAGCATTTACTTGTAAGTAAACATTATATGAAGACTTGGGCCTTAGTGGAGGGCTTTGCTGATAATAAGGTGTATTATTTATTGCACGGACTTCTGTTTTAGTTCTGATGCTGCTTAGGTGCAGAAAAATATATGACTTACTTGTATAGTTAAAGAATGCCATCCCAAGATTCATTTATTCCTCTCTGGGATATGAATTTGAATTTGGCACCGTAGTTTCTTCTTGTTAAACATACTTAAAAAAAGAAAACTGTACAAAACTGGTTATAAACATGTCAGGAAGAAAGGCTGACTACCTATCTTTGGCCCAAGGTCTAAGGATAGGCCTCTAATATTCACTGAGGATAGCACCTGCCATCTTGTGGTGAGCCACTGGTGCCTTGTTCCAATGCCCACCCTTTTCTTGACTGCTTGGAGGCTGTGCCAACCAGTTTGCCACTTAAAGAATCAGCACTTAAACCTTTATCACCAATGGTATGTAATCTTGTAAGTAAAACCCTGAGCTAAGATACTATTTGATATGTTAATAATTACCACCCTTTTAAGTTTGTTCAACCTTTGATATTTTCAACAGTATTGACAGAGTTTCTTGTTGCTATTATTTCTTTCATATAGGCCCAATAATCAGGATGCAAGTCATGAGAATATAAATAGTATTTATTTCTTTGTTTCTATTACAGGAGAACATCAGGCAAGGCAAGGCAGCAGTCCAGGACATCAGTATATATACACATTAGGAGGAGTCAAAGGTAAGGAGGAGTCAGTGGGAGGGACAATTGATGTATTAATGATTATCCCTTACATGGCATATAGGTAGGTATTTCCCACGTGTAACAAATCCCCCTCTAAAATCCCTAACGGTTATCAATATTACAATTTATATACATATATTCAATTTCGAAGTTAGATAAGTGTGTTGTTTAACTGGTAAAGGTTTTGTTAAAATGTCTGCAACTTGTTCACTTGTATCACAATGAATAGCTTTAATAAATCCTATATTAGATAGCTGTCTGACATGTTTATATTTAATATCTATATGGCGCGACCTCTGGCCTATTGCTTTAGAATTTGAATCTGAAGAAAGAAATCTTTGAATATGACTGAGACAATAAAAAAACCCCCAAACATCTGGCAATTGTGAAACACAGCCATCCAACTTTAATCTGAGTAGAATTGTTTTCTACTTTAATCATAAAAACACAACCATACAAAGGATAAAGGTTCAGATATGGATATCACCAGCCTATATCCACTTCTGCCACTCTTTAATAATTAAAATCCTTTTGATTACAGAGAAAATGAAATGGCTTCAATCTGAGTTACCAGGTTAACTGGATTGTGGGTTAACCAGGGGAAAAAACAGTTGCATCAATAAAAGCACTTATGTTCAAGCACCAGGTCAAGCCTAAGGAAATTGGACCCTTGATTGGAAACCACCCAGACTTTGGTATTGTTATGTATTATATATAGTTGTCAGTTGAAGTTGAAGTTCTCAGTCTGGTCCTCTGTTGAAGCGGGAAAATTCTTTCTCCTGATTGGTTGTGGGCTGATCAGCTTCCCTATAAAAGGAGCTGTGTCAGCCAGGGAGCAACAGTTGCCTCACAGATACTATTGAATAAAGAGTTGTTAGAAATCACTCTGGTCTCACCTCCATTCTTCACCCAGAACGTAACAGCTATAAAGATGTATTGTTATATAAATGTTTAAATTAAAATAAATTTAAAACATTATGAAGTGCACTACCCAACAAGTGCATTTACTTAGATTTTTTCTTTATGCTTACACTTGTTAAACAGCAGAATGGTAAATAAAACTATACATTATAATTGAATAAACTATAGGTTACACTGATTCTTCAATAAATGTCAATCAGTTTTTCCCTACGTGTTGCTATGATGTTTAACCTTTAGGAGCATGGAAGTCTCATGAATAAATTATCTGAGAAAACCAATTTTCTTTCTGTATGAATGCTTAAACTGTTACTAGGAACAAGAGAATACTTTTTTTTTTTAATCTTTTGGTTTTGGTTACCTGCAGGTTCAGTTTGGAAGATGCCCAGTCCTTTTAGCATGTTTCCTGCAGAGAGTACCATTGCTACAATGCAATGTGTTTGGGGAAATAATAACACTTGATTAATAGTGTTCAGTGTGGTAGAAGGAAAAATAATTAGAAAATGTTTTGTAAGCACCTCAAGAATATAATCCTTTGGCAGAAAATATCAAGCAGCCTGTCAGCATCAGCAATATCACAAGCTGACTCATGTGTTGATGAGATAAAGGGAAAGAAAATCACGCCCATGCTGGGCCTTGGTTGCCAGAATTAAATTATTGTTGCAATGTTGTTAATAAATGCAATTTTTCAGAGCTGAATTATTCCAGCTTTGAACCCATCAGAAGAGGAGAAGAGTTAATAATGGGTTCCTTTCCAGGTCCTTTCTTAATAAATAATGCTGATAATTTCAATTAAATCTTGGCTAGCACCCCCAAAGATTCCTGCCTAAAACCCAAAAGCCACTGCTGGTGATGAATGTTGATCAAGAGGAAGGAATCTGTGAGCCTTGTAATGTTGCTGAAGTACAGTTTTCAGCAGCTCCAGGCGAAATGATCCGTAATTGAAAGTTATTGGGTTTTGTAGTACAGTGGACTAGCAAGAGGTTTTTCAGTTTAATTAACTCAGGTTTCTGGAAGTTGTAGTCTAATGATTTGGGAAATGATGGACCAGGGCCTATTTCTTATGCTTGCTTACAACCATTTTTACCGAGCAATGCAAACAGCACACATATTAAAATTCTTCCTTCTTTCCATGCACTAAGTCTTAAAACGTTACTTGCATTTGGGAGTATTGTTGTTGTTATTGAAAAGTGACCCACAAATTAAGTCTATTAGCAATAGTGACTTATAATTGGCCTTCCATAAAGATTATGACATTCCATAAAGCTTGTGTTACAGCTTGGATCAATTTTACTGGTGAGTTTTTACTTTAGAAAAAGAAAAGAAAAACTCTTTCTCTTGAAGAATAGAATATCTAGAAAGTTTGTCATATGCCCCAGGAGAGAGTCAGTAAAGACTCAATGGAACGTTGAATGAATATGTTTCTTAGCATACCTTGGAGGTACCTTAATTAGCTTAAAGGTAATAGTAAGGATTCCTATTCCATATTTGGTTCTTTGAGGAGTTGGTTCATCTATTGGTCCAGCCAGGGACAAGAACCTACATAAGCTATGCATGGGTGACTGACAGCAGTTTATGAGATAGGAAAGGGACTTAACTTTTCTATAAAATCAAGTGCTATATGGAAGAGAATGATACTTTGCCATAACATTCTGGAGTCTCAAGGCTTAAATAGACAACCTCATTATCTCAGTTAAACCTCTACATCAGATGATATTTTTCCATGGTCCTGGTCCTGACTCACACAATATTATTTTAATGGGTTATTTTAATCTCCTGCCAAAGACATCAGCTTTCCCCAGCCTTCACGGATAGGATGTCTGTCTACACTTGCTCCTTAAGGCAAGAACATTGTCATTTTGTTTTCCTTCTGGGAGTAAAGTTGTTGTGAGTGGGGTATTAGTCAGTCAAAGGAACAGGCTGAAGGCATCCGCTGTACAGGCTGTCAAAGCATTCTCTCGTAGGTATCTTTCATTTAGTCAACAACTGTGATGGCAAACCAAAAATCTAACTCCCTGGAAAATGCAATGTGAGTAGGAGAATAAGGAAATAGTTATTGAGCACCTGGGATCTTGAGTAGACATAGTCCACCTCTCCTGATAAAGAGCCTTTTCCTGGACTCACAGGAACTCTTGGCTGAGGGCACATAAGGAGAGATCTCTCTCTCTCTGGGAGCTGGTTTTGTCCTACTTGCATGTTTGATTCATTTGTCACATGAACTCTTAAGTGAGATCCACAGAGCATCTGCTTTATGATATCAGGAAGAGGGTTACCATGGGTAACCGATCCTTTAAGTAGCTCATCATTCCTGTGGCAGCTCAGTATGACAAGAGTCTCTGAGGAGAGAAAACAGGTGGAGTGTTGCACTTTGAAAAGATTCTGGTTCCACCTTCAGGGACATCAAGAATTCCATTCATGTTCTGTGGGACATCAAAACCCTTTGGGGAGAATGGAGCAATATTGCAGAAGAAAGCTTTATATGACACTTCTCACTGTTTCTACGAGGCTGAAGGGTCAGTGTAAAAATAGGGTAGACTTTAGAAAAAGCCACTCACTCTTCATTCCTGTTGAAGTCAATCTGGAACAAGGTTATCATATCCGCACTGTAAACATCCAGATGACTATTGGAAGAAACCAAAAGATAAAATATTTCTCTTTCTCTTTGCTGCCATCTAATGTTAATCCAGACTTTTCAACCTAGATGTGGTAGTCATGTTATGAAAGGTTTTTCATAACTAATATAGGTTTTACTGATTTCAGCTGCAGTGAAATGTTCAGTAAGTCAGTCTGCTGATCATTGAAACAGTGGAATTTAATTCAGTTTAGCTTTTAAATGACTTCAGTCCATACCTCTTGAATTGTGAGCTAGATTGTCCTATAAAATCTTTGCTAGATTGGCAGCTGGTGCTTTAGAAAGCATGCATTCCCACTTGGTTTCTTTGTAAAATAGCTTAGGCCAACATAATACATACAGGTGATAACACTATGCAGTCCCATGGAGAATACATAAAACAGCTGAACTTGCTTATATTGGTGAAATAACATTTACTACAGATACTATGGCAGCTTCCAAATCACTGGAAGGCTCTCACATTTGCTGTGGCTGAAGGGGAGCAGAAGTAAGAGGTTGAAATTGTAAAGAAACAGATGTTAACATTGGAAGAAATGTTTCAATAGTGTGAGCTATTTAACAGTGCTTCAAGTAGCAATTAGCTCTTGGGAAGTGATGGATTCTCCTTCTCCAGTGTCATAGACTAAGTCTCAATCCCAGAGAGGCATAAAGTTGGATTTTACATTGAATAGAAGTTGGGGGGAAAGACTTGCATAATTTCTTTCCAGCCCCTGTATTTAAAAGAGCTAAGTAGAGATTGGAAATCAAGTCTTTCTAGTCTTAAACTAAGCTTTTCCAGATGCTCTAAAGTAGGATAGACCAGTTTCTAAGGCCCAAGTAAAAAAATAAATACAACAGCACATGATTTCTGAAATCATCAGCTTTGGAATTCATTGCACTTTCTCCCTGTTTTTGAACTTTTCTCATACTCAGGACTTGGAAAAGCGTTTTGTTTTTTAAGGATTTTTGTTTTTCACAAGAATGATCAATATGTTCCTCTTCTATTTATATCACTTCCTGGAAAAAAAAAACCAACCCTCATTTCGGCACCCTACTTAGATTCTATTTTTTCTTCTTTTTTAAAAATAATAAAGTTTCCTTTTTTTCCCCGTACTTCATTTATAATGCAGAAAGAAAACTAACTAAGGAACTGGACATCAGTACTCTAAGGGAAATAGACTGCATATTTTAATAGAGTTTTTAAATGTTCATTCTGAATGCTAATTTTATGGTTTTTTCATTTAGATTATTTTTGCAATTATGGATGGGAAGGTAGGAAGTGAGAGATATATTCTCTCCAATGCCCACAGCATCAAGCTGATATTTTCTTCTATACCAGGGGCAATAATGCAAGACATTCCTGAAGCCAGTTTCAGCATCTGGCGATCCAGGTCAGGTGCCACTTGGTTTCTCATTGACACAAACACAGAAGCACTTACAAACTGGGCAACCCTTTGGACAAAAAAGATTCTCCTCCATTAACCTCCTGATAGGATTGATCTTTGGAAAATGAAGCATAAGGCCATCTTAATACTAAGAAGAAAGATAGGGGAAAAATGATTTTTGAGATCATATGACCCTTTGTCCCATTTTTCTGCCCTACAGACCCCTTAAATATTGCACTGCACTGCTGAAATGTTACCTTAAAACCAGAGAACCCCAAAAGAATCCAAAATTATAAGGGGCTGGGAAATCTTTCCTAAAGTTAACATGTTTCTACGGTAGCTCTTGGAGGCCATTTTTCAAAAATAAATAAATAATTTGCATCTGTGTTGTCACTGCTGTAGAACAGCAAAGTAGAAAATGGAGAGGAAATTGGTGGATGCTTTCAATAAAAGGTTAGCAATCATGACCTGAATGATTGAGAATCTAAATTGATTGAGAATTTCCATAGACACTTGTCATTTATTTATTATCAGCAAAAGTCCAGTAAAGACTGATAACTGATTATCTATCCTAACCTTGATTGAATAAGCCAATCTTGTATTCCTTCCTTATACTTTTAACAATCATAATCTTCAACTCATTCAAGTAATTGCTATTTGCTATAGATCAAAAATATAGATACTGAAGTTCCTACTTCAGTTTCAGTTTCTGAGGTGCAAATAAAACCTTTTGAAAAAGAGGCCACATCTCTTGTTAGAGACATTATTAAAAGGGGGAAGACTGCCTTTTTTATATTAGTCTTTCTCCTAATTGGCTATTATCTGTCTAAAATCTCTCACAGGTAACCCTGAGACTCTCTAGTGCTGAATTTGAGAAAAAGTTACTTTGGATGAACTGGGCAGAATGATAGATGGGGAAAAGATTGTTTTGTCACTCCATTTTGTTTGGCCATGAGACAAGGTGGGGGAGTTGTCAGGAAAAATAGACATTACCTAGCTGAATAATGAAACCTCTGCAAGCAAGCCGCTCAGCTCTGAGAAGCCAAACACTTCACAAAATAAATGATGCTGAACTTCGAATAAATCAGTTTAATCTATTCCAGGCCAAGGAAACTACTCAAGCCCATGAAGTTTGGCCTCTGGCTCTCCCTTCTTTTTATTTTTCTTGCATATATATCCTATTGTTTGAACCTGTGTATATTCCAATGGATTGCACCCAGAATTCCATTCACAGGATAATCCCATTTGGAAAGAAAGTTGTTAGATTCAGTGATAGAAGAGATGGACACAGTTCTTCAGTAACAACAGCTCTTTAATAGTAGACCAGTACAACCCAACAACAGGCTTGTCCGGCAGTGTCCTCTTTTATAGAGGGCTGCCAGATGGCTTAGCCAATGAGATTTAAGTATTTTCCCGCCTATTTGGAGGACCTGAGTGAAGCCTGCAGCTCACTTCCTTACTTCCTTATATGGTATATAACAAAGGTGATTTGCATCATTTCTCCTTTTCCCCTCATAACTTCTGAGAAACTGTTTTGAAGGACTGATGGGACCCTTCAGGGCACAGTGGAAGATAAAATTGGGACAGGTTATACTGGGAGACTGAACTGGTAAAATCAGATTCCTCTTTTTTTTCCCCTAGTAGAGTCTCTGCCAAATGTACGCCTTTCTAAGTCAGTTCCATTAGGAAACAGATCTTTTGATAATTGTATCTTGCCTTACAATTTTACACAAATAATTTTATACAGCTACAGAAAACCAAATCAAATAAATAGTTATCTCCACTCCATGGACCACGTAGGACACGATATAATTAAAAATAGCATAGTATAAAGATACTGCAAATTAAATATCTGGAAAAAGAACACCAACATCCCTAAAATAAACATACCCAAAGGAGACCCATCAAACACTCAAGCTCAAGGCCAATTATTCTGGTCAAGAAGTTCATTAAGCTCCCCCCACACACACACACTATTCAAATAAGATTTATATAATCTGAAGGGAGAAGCTTTTAGATTGGCTTATCCTGCCTCCATTTGTGTAAGCCATTGCTGAATGATGTTCTGACTTGTGCCTCATGAGAAGCAGAGGGACTGGTTTGCTCCTCCCTTTTTGCTCCTCATGAAACTTAACATGTATAGTACCAGAAAGAGAGGAACACATTCCATAGTCAGGGCACTGAAGCCAGAATGGTGATGGACCTCACTTTGGGATTTTATTCATCTTGGGTAGTTAGCCTGTCTGTGGCCCTTTGGAGCGTCTATCAAGTTAAAATGAAGTAAAATGGACAAAGACATGGGAATGTGCCTGAGCCAAAATAACCCTAGAGAGATGAGAGGAAGACACTGTTTATGCAATTAGTGAACTCCTGTGGAACCTTATGAGGAAGCCTTCTCTTATTTCTAATATAGGTAAGTAAGCAAATAAGCACAAGCCCCCTCAACTCCTATCATGATTCTTCCCCAAATGGAAGAGTGAGGTTTTCTCTCCTCTACCTTGTTGGTAAAGTAAAGAGAAGTTGATGTCAAAAACACCTAAAGGTGGGAGATGGCACCTGAAGAAATGAAAGGCATGGAAGTGTGTGTGTGTGTATGTGTGTAGGGGAGGACAATGGAGAGGGCAAATGCTGGGAGAGAAATAAGTTTAGCCAGTGATCAGAAGGGAGGGGCATGCCTGCAACTCTTAATCCTCCAAAAATGTACCTCTGATCACATCCTCTGCTTTTTATCTGACTTTGAATTCACAGTAATTGATGGCAAAGTTCTAATAGATTTTGAACACCTTAAAGCATTGTTCGACAATGTTGTAATAAGAAGCTGTATTTATACAGGTGCCGATAGCGATGACTGGAGCCTATCTCATTCATGATCTGGGGATGAAACAAGGGCAATAACAAGGACTCAGAAGGACAAGTAGGAGTTTTCAGGGTGTGATTATGTTGTGGTTGAAGTAGGACCGATGCACGAATAAAGACAAGCTATTGAGAAGCCATCCTTGAAAGAGAATGATTACATTAAGCTGACAAGCCTCTCCAAAGGAGACCCTTCCTTCTCCCTTTTTCAAACTAGGAAATGTTTACATTTGGGCAGTTCCTATAAATATATTCTCGGCCACAGGCAGTAATATGAAAAGGCTGATCCAATTTCACAGAAAGTAGCAAAGGGATGAAATTTAATATATTCAGCTTGGAAAGGTTGAATATAAACAACACTTTTTGCATGAAATTATCCATTTGCTGTGTAACTTTATATTTGTTCATATTTCACAACAGAAACTCACTTATGCCTGTGGCTCTTTGGAATTTTCTTTTCCTTTTGGGAGAAATTCCTGACTATTCTCTATTTCTCATGAGTTTGCTATTGTGTAAATCCCCAGAGAACTTTAAGCCTTGAAATGAATTATAAACAAGAAGGAGTACAAGGACATCCTCAGAAAATAGTGTGCAATAGCTGGTAGCAAAATCTTTGTGACCTCCAAATTATATTTCTTCAAGAGTCGGTGCTATAAATATAAGACTTCTTTCAAGGATTGGTGCAATTGTAAAGGACCCAAGCCTAGGTCCCCATGAATAGGGTTGCTGTCTTAAATTCACAGGTGTCCATGGTTGTATGTGTGTGGGGAAAAAAACAAAACCAAGCTGACAGCTGTGATCAATCAAAGCCGTGCCCTTTTGTTAGGGCCAACTTTTTTGACACCACACCCTCCCATATGGATGCCCTGCTTAAGTCTATTTCTGGTTTCTTTTACTTTCTAGTGTCTTTACTCACAGTATTTTCTGGCCCCTTTTCACATTAAATTGCCGAAGTTTTAAAATCCACATGAAAAAAAATATGTATTTTGGACATATATGCTCCAAAAATATTTCCTTAATTGTGTATTGGTTGCTTTTTTACAAAGAGAGCTGTGAAAATATTTACAGACCCCTCGCATCCTGGACATAAACTGTTTCAACTTCTACCCTCAAAACGATGCTATAGAGCACTGCACACCAGAACAACTAGATACAAGAACAGTTTTTCCCCAAACGCCATCACTCTGCTAAACAAATAATTCCCTCAACACTGTCAAACTAGTTACTAAGTCTGCACTGCTATTAATCTTCTCATCGTTCCTATCACCCATCTCCTCCCACTTATGACTGTATGACTGTAACCTTGTTGCTGGTATCCTTACAATTTATATAGACTGTTTCCTAATATGATTTGATTACTTATTTGTTCCCTATGACTACCATTAAGTGTTGTACTTTATGATTCTTGACGAATGTATCTTTTATTTTATGTACACTGAGAGCGTATGCACCAAGACAAAGTCCTTGTGTGTCTAATCACACTTGGCCAATAAAAAATTCTATCTATCTATCTATCTATCTATCTATCTATCTATCTATCTATCTATCTATCTATCTAGAACTCTGACAGAACATTTGAGGGACACAAAAACCAATAGATAGCAAAGTGTGATCCTCACATTAATTTTGGAACTGCAAAATCAGATCAGGCTGCACTGGAATTGACTAAACTGTGATCCCTTAAATTTCCCTTTCGCTGCCTGGCCAAGAGCCTCTGATTACCTGCTACTTAATCCCTTTTTCAAAACTGGAGATCCTCAGGCTGAGCATTCTGCCTGCGAAGCATTCTGGGCTCTTTCCCTGATCATGTTAAGAACTTAATGGTTGCCTCTTCCTGGCATGCAAAATACTTTCTATAAGAAGTTAGCATGGACTTTAATAAGATTACTTTACAAAGCCATCTTCTCCTCTTGCCAAAGAGCATAAACTTGATCTTATGAAAGTTTTGTATTTATACAGTCTTTGATACAATGGTCCCAGCTATTTAATATACAAGCCCACATGTTTCACTTCTTGTGTCTTCCATTTTTTAATATTAGAAGCATGTAGATATGATACATAGGTTTGTACCAATTTTGGGGGCATATTGTTTACATAAACTTTTCTTTAAACTCTATGTAGTTTTATTGAATCTATGAATTTTCTGTCAGTGTGAACAATCAACGGAAAGGCTTGCTTCCAGAAGTGGTTTGTGCTCCATCCCTGGAAGCTTTTAAGAAGAGATTGGACAGCCATTTCTCCAGAAACATATAGCGTCTCCTGCTTAAGCTGGGGTTGGACTAGAAGACCTCCAAGGTTCCTTCCAATTCTGTTATTTGTTAATTCTGTAATCCTGTAGTTCTGAACTATGTGATCAATTCACAATTGACCTGAACTTTGTAGACATACTTCTAAAATAACAAAGAGAAATTCTTAGTTTCTGATGGAAGGCACCTGTTGTTACAACTAGATTTTAAGAGTTGGGATAGGTTTGAACCAAGGACCCTACGATTAGATTCATTTGGAGGAATTCCACTTATGTACTATATTTTGTTTCAGAAGCAGCTTGAGTTAGCATTTTATCTAAAGTCTTCTTATACTATTGGACTATAAATCATGGTTAACAGAAAGAAACTAACGTTAATTGGCCAAGTATTCTTTTTTTCTGTAATGGACATTGAATTTTGTTGGTATCTATCTGTATCTGAACATTCAACACATTCTTCGGTTCAGTCTTTGTAAACAGCAACAGCTCATGCCCCTCATTTCCCAATCGTACCACAACTAATCACAATGATCTACTACATGTCGATTTCACAGAAGATGCCATTGAAAAGGCACTACACAACCTAAAACCATCTCTATTGATTGGCCCTGATGGATTATGTGACTACTTCCTAAAAAATCTCTCAACCACCATAGCAGAACCACTTAGCATAATCTACGAAATATCTTTCAGAACCAGCTCCTTATCTATTTTATGGTCACTAGCCATGGTCATCCCTATCTTCAAAAAAGGTGACCCCAGCCTAGTTGATAATTATAGACATTATGTTGTGTCACCTACAAAGTCATGGAATCAATCATAAACCAATCCATTACCCTCTACGTATAGACTAACAATCTACTCTCTAACAAGCAGTTTGGCTTCAGAAAAAAATTATCCTGCAATCAAACAGACAACAAGTAGTCAAAATAGAGAACGCCTTATCAAACCCTGCGGTGTCCCTCAAGGTAGCATTTTAGGACCCACACTCTTTATACTTTACATAAATGACCTTTGCGATCATATTGTAAGCAATTGCGTTGTCTTTGCTGATGATGTAAAACTTTTCAACACCACTGACAATTCTGCTACCCTACAAAAAGACCTTGATTATGTGTCGGAATGGTCAAACAATTGGCAACTCCAAATTTCAACCAACAAATTGCTCTATCTTACACATTGGCAAAACAAATCAGGACACAAAATACAAGCTGGGTGGATATGACCTAATAGATGACCCTCAATCTGTCAAAGACCTTGGCGTTCTCATCTCAAATGATCTAAGTGCCAGACTCACTATAACAGTATTGCCAAAAAAGCATTAAGAGTTGTTAACCTAATATTGCGTAGTTTCTTCTCCGGTAATATTGAATTGCAAACTAGAGCATACAAAACTTTTGCCAGACCAATTCTTGAATACAGCTCATCTGTCTGGAAACCACACTGCATATCAGACATTAATACAATCGAATGAGTCCAGAGATACTTCACAAGAAGAATCCTCCTCTCCTCTGGTTGCAACAAAATACCTTATGCCACCAGACTTGAAATTTTGAGCTTAGAAAACTTAGAACTTCACTGTCTTTGGTCCAACCTAAGTGTAGTACATAAAATCATCTGCTACAATGTCCTTCCTCTCATTGAATACTTCAGCTTCAGCCAAAACAATACAATAGATACAAATTTATGGTAAACTGCTCCAAACTTGATTGCAGAAAATACAACTTCAGTAACAGAGTTGTCAATGCCTGGAATGCACTACCTGACTCTGTGGTTTCTTTTCCAAACCCCCAAAACTTTAACCTTAGACTGTCTGCTGTAGACCTCACCCCATTCCTAAGAGGTTTTTAAGGGACGTGCATAAGCGCACCAGCGTGCCTACTGTCGACGTCCTAATGTTCCCTTTTATTCGTATCGATTCCATGTATTCATAATCATGTTTATACTTGTATCTGTTATCTAATACATGCTTGACAAAAATAAATAAATAAATAAATAAATAAATAAATAAATAAATAAATAAAATAAATGAACTTATTTCTATGTCTCATATGGTTTGCATAGTAACAGTAGTAGTTAATTTATTGAAACAAACGTTGAATAACAACAAACTCTTAAGATGTCAGAGGAACAGTCCAATATCCTGATATACTAGAGTATATAATGTTGATTTCACAATCAGTGATCCTTACTATCTTGCTTCCTGCTTCCTTTTGTGAAGACAACATCTGCTAAATTGGGATGTTATAAATGTTCTGTCACTAAGCAATGTTCTTACCCCCAGTGTGTGCAAAAGTCAGCAAACACAATGACCATATTCCATTTCACAACTGTAAAAAAAAACAAGTGAGGTCAATAACTGCCAGACCTCGTATTAAAGGTAGAAATGTTTATATTGTGGCTGAAAAGAATCTGTCAAATATATCAATCACAAACCACAATGTTTCAAAACAGAGAGCATATTTTCTCTTTTTTTCTTTTGCTAGTTATTCTAAGTGCACTCAAAGTATATGAGGAGATGCTTTAACTTGTAGTGAGAAAGGACATGTGGCAGTTCTTTAACCCCTTCTCTGTTACTTGCTGTGAATTAGGCATGCAGAAATAATTCTGCTTTCCTCTGAGTGCCTAAAGTGTCTAGAAAGATAAGGTAACATTTTAATTTTTTTAAAAACAAACCCACACAATTCACTTGAATATGGGAAATTCTTGCTAGTCCTTGAGTTTGTTTGCTTGTAGATATTTCATTATGCAACTACCGAAGATAAAATTATTATCACACTGATGATATTATCTAGTTGGGTAATGAAATGTCTGCAAAGAAACAGTTAAGCTCAGAAAACATTAAGGAAGCACTAAGGACTCCATAATTCAGTCCTGAGCTACAGACATTCTTTTCTATTGCCACCTGAATATATTGGTGTGATGGATTGAAAGTAGAGGAATTTTTTATTTACATAGAATTTTTCCCAATGTTGTCCAATAGTACGTAAGGCCCAAACAGTTTCCAGAGCATCCAAGTATCCAGAATTTTTTTTCTTAGCATAAAATCTGATGGTGTATTTTAGAATAAGCCAAACTCTTCCTTAAGGCTAAACATTTAAAGAGGTTAAAATCTTAAGAGAAGCTAATTTGAATATTCTATTAATGTACCATAAATATATAAGGAATCCAATTGCCTTCAAAATTGTGCACTTGCGGGGGGGTGGAGAGATAACAAACATACAACTGCAGTTTCTTCACAGTTCAGCAAGCATTGATTATTTTATTGTCTTGTTTTTGTACAATTTATAGCTGGAATTGTGTGTGTGTATGTATATGTATATATGTCTACAGTTAACATCTCGGGTTTCTTCCCGTGTAATTGTAAACATATCCTTAAAAGGGTAGTAGCGACGTTTCGACGAAATCACATTTGTCATTTCGTCGAAACGTCGCTACTACCCTTTTAAGGATATGTTTACAATTACATGGGAAGAAACCTGAGATGTTAACTGTACACATATATATACCCATGAAAACATACATACATACATACATATATATATATATATATATATATATATATATATATATATATGTAGGTCTTTGGTTATTTGGGTCTTCTCCCACGTAGAATTGGAAGTGTCTTGGCGACGTTTCGACGAAGTCTCATTCGTCATCTTCAGGCTGGTGTTCTCGGCTTCGTGCTTCCAGGAGCAATGTGAGATCGCAGCTGTCTCTTCCTTTTAACTGCTAGTGGGGGTGTGAGCTGATTGGGTGGGAACTTGGCTGTGTTCTGATTGGGTGGAGGTGTGTTCTGATTGGTTAGGGGGTTGGCTGTGCTCTGATTGGATGGGGGGTTGGTTGTGCTCTGATTGGCTGGGGGTGTGTTCTGTTTGGGTGGGGGCTTGGTTGTGCTCAGCTTAGTCTGAGTTGCAGGGGGATTTGAGCTGGTGAGCTGCGTTGTTGTTGTTTGGCTTCGTGTTTGTGGCCGTATGAGCTCTTCATGGTGGGTATCAGTCTGCTTCATGTATGGATTGGAGAGGTTTAAAGTGGCTAATGATGCAGCTGCGGTCTGGCTTCTGGTCCTTGGTCGTGGCTCATTATCAGTGTGGGTTTGAGTCTGCTTTCTGTGTGGATGTGTGGTGGTGACATCCTGTGTGGCTCTTGTGAGTGTGGGTCTGGTGTCATTTGTCGTCTTAGGGACTCGTTTGTCAATAAGGGCGGGTTTCCAAATGGCTGGTAGGCGGGAGGTATCGTCTCGTTTGTTCATGCTGTGTGGGCGCTTTTCTATCTCGATGGCTTCTCTGATTATTCTGTTGTTAAAGTGTTCAGTTTTGGCGATAGTTCTGGTCTTTTTAAAGTCAATATCATGTCCTGTGGCTTTAAGGTGTTGGACCAGGGAAGAAGTTGGTTCTTCTTTTCTGACTGAGTTCTTGTGTTCTTCTATGCGTGCACTTATTCATCTGTTAGTTTGTCCGATGTATGTGGTGGGGCAGGCAGTGCATGGGATTTCATATACTCCTTGATTTTCTAACTCAATTTTGAGTTTGGGGTTCCTTAGGATGGTGGATATTTTTTGGTTTGTGCAGAATGCTGTCTTGATGTTATGTTTGTGGAGGATTTTGCTTATTCTGTCTGTGGTGCCTTTTATGTATGGGAGGAGGGCTTTGCCGTTTTCTTGTTCTCTGTCTTGGATTTTAGTGGGGGTTTCTTTTTGGATTAGATTGGTGATCTTATTTCTTTGGAATCCATTGGATGTTAGTACGTTAGTGAGAGTGTGTAGTTTGGTTTTTAGGTGTTGTTCGTCAGCTAAGCATTTTGTTCTGGAAATGAGTGGCTACAGAGTTGATCTGGGCAGGGTGGTGGTGTGAGAGTGCGTGCAGATAGTGGTTTGTGTGTGTTTTCTTCTGGTAGATAGTGTGTCCTAGGGAGCCATTGGATTTTCTGTAGACTAAGACATCCAGGAAGGGAAGTTGGTTGTTCGCTTCTGTTTCCATGGTGAACTGTATTTTGGGGTGTAGGCTGTTGAGGTGTGTGAGGAAGTTGTCCAGTTTTTCTTTCCCGTGTGGCCAGATTATGAAGGTGTCGTCTACATATCTGAGCCAGAGTTTGGGTTTGTGATCAGATTTTTCTAGAGCTTGGGTTTCAAAGTATTCCATATAGAGGTTGGCAATGACAGGTGAGAGGGGTGATTCCATGGGTGCTCCTTCTATTTGTTTGTATTTCTGTCCATTATAGATGAAGAATGTGTTGGATAGGCAGTGGTTGGTCAGATCTAAGATGTGCTTGGGGGGTTATATTTGTTTTGGATAACTGTCAAGGCTTCTTTGATTGGTACTTGGGTGAAGAGGGATATGACATTGAAGCTCACGAGTAGGTCACTGGGCTGTAGGTTTTGTTGTTTTATGATGTCTATGAACTGGAATGAGTTTTTTACGTATGAGGTGATGGATTCTGCATAGGGCTGTAGTTGTTTGGCAAGAAATTTGGCTAGGTTTTGTAGAGGTGAGCCTATGGAGCTGACTATGGGTCTAAGTGGGGTTCCTTCTTTGTGTATCTTGGGGAGACCATAAAGCTTAGGGCATCTGGATGATTTCTCTCTGGGAATGATTCTTTGCTGAATCTCTTCGCTGATGGGGGAGGCTTTTATTTTGGATCTGGTGGTTTTTTCCAGGTAGGTGGTGGGGTCTGTGTTTAGGGGTTTGTATATGGAGTCTTGGAGTAGGTTGGTTAATTTGGTTTGGTAGTCAGATGTGCTGATACCCACCATGAAGAGCTCACACGGCCACAAACACGAAGCCAAACAGCAACAACGCAGCTCACCAGCTCAAATCCCCCTGCAACTCAGACTAAGCTGAGCACAACTAAGCCCCCACCCAAACAGAACACATCCCCAGCCAATCAGAGCACAACCAACCCCCCATCCAATCAGAGCACAGCCAACCCCCTAACCAATCAGAACACACCTCCACCCAATCAGAACACAGCCAAGTTCCCACCCAATCAGAACACAGCCAAGTTCCCACCCAATCAGCTCACACCCCCACTAGCAGTTAAAAGGAAGAGACAGCTGCGATCTCACATTGCTCCTGGAAGCACGAAGCCGAGAACACCAGCCTGAAGATGACGAATGAGACTTCGTCGAAACGTCGCCAAGACACTTCCAATTCTACGTGGAAGAAGACCCGAATAACCAAAGACCTACATACAAACACCCGCGAAAACCTGAGAAAATATCTATCTATCTATCTATCTATCTATCTATCTATCTATCTATCTATCTATCTTACTTCTTTGTAGGATTTATGTGTGTTTTTCCTCTAGTCAGGTTTTTCCTATATAATCAAGGTTTTTCTGCAGCCCTAGCTCAGTAGAATCACATCCATTAGATTCTGGGCTTTTTTCCTTTCTGGCAGGCAGAAAGTTCTTGCTGCTAGGTGAGAGACTTATATAGATCTAATTCTGGCTCATTAGCCTTCATCAGTAAGCCACACCCAGAAAAACCTTGGTTATGTAGGAAAAACCTGGTTAGAGGAAAAACACACACAAATTCCAATTTTACGCGGGAGAAAACCCGAATAACCAAAGACCTACATACAAATACCCGCGAAAACCTCAGAAAACATATATATATATATATATATATATATATATATATATATATAGAGAGAGAGAGAGAGAGAGAGAGAGAGAGAGAGAGATGAAATAAGCACATCTTTTAAATGACAGCTTTTATGAACAGTACTTTAATGAAGTACTGTAAATGCTGTCCTATGCACTTTGGACTTAAGGATCTGTTGATATCTGTAGAAGAAAGGCAAACAGAGCTGGGGGGCGGAGTTAAATGTGTCCCCAATTTAGAGTCCTTACATTGCCATAAACAATCTAAATCCAGCTCCCCTTGAAGTCTGTTGCCCCTTATCTAGCACAGATTCAGAATTGAATTTAATTGAATAGATTCCTGTGTATAGGCTTGAATAATAAATCCTTTGTGCTGCAAATTAAATTATAGTCCTGATTCTTTGCACCTAACAGTATCTGCATTACCAGGTTATTGCCAATCCAGCAAGGGACTATATCAGGGGTGAAATTCATCTGGTTCTATCCGGTTCAGGCGAACTGGTAGCGGCAGCTGTGTGAGGCTCCGCCCATCCATGTGGACATCATGATGTAGCTTTTTTGCAACAATTTTAAGCCTCTGGCATGCACAGAAGGCTTTGTACATACGTAGTGCGTGCACATTTGCAAACCGGTAGGGAAGGGAAGTGAATTTCACCCCTGGACTATATTCCCATAACACTTTATTGGCATTGATTGGTTCAGCATACCCTCCCCTTCAGTGGCATCTACGGGCAAAGTGTCTAAATCTGCAAAATAGCAGGCATAGCATAATGTCTGAAGCCCCATTTCTTTTGTCAGGCATAAAATGTTAACACATGTATTAAAACCTTTGATAGCGACAGCAACATATATCCATGTTCAGAGCTATTTGAAAAAATGCTATCTTGTAAGGTTGCTGTTATGTGATCATTCCACCATCACAATTCACAGTGGGCCTATATTTTCAAAACCACCTCCCCATCCATTTCCCTCAAAGCATCACTTCCCTCACTCCTCTTTCTTTTTCACAAACTACTCACTGCTGTGCATAAACATAGATCCTGGGAAATACGTGTGAATGTTGGAGAGCAGTGGGCAGTTAGCTCATTGTTTCATTTCCTCCTTTTTTGCAGTGGGAATGGGTCTTCCTAGACCAGTAGCAGCACTGAGGTCTGCCGGAATGACCATGGGTTCAAGCCAGTTTGTTACAGACTGCAGACCTGGAGATGGCTTTATCATTTGTTTTTCTCCAGCTCTTCCCAGATTTTGAACTATCACTCTTTCAGTCCTAAGCATTTAATATATGAGTGAATATACAGTATTTTGTGTGTTTGTAGGTAAGTATGTACGCTGGTCTCATGTGTTCACAGTTACTATCAACAAAGTATTTTTTTAAGCCTGGATTTTCAATAGGTGGTTATCTCTGCCTCTCCTGCTTTTTAACAAGAATTGGATCAGAAACTGTCTGAGATAATATGACAGCTTTCAAAATAGGCCAATATTATTAACAACATGCTGCAGAAGACACACACACATACCCACACATACAGAGAGAGTGGGTTACTTAAGCCCTATCCTCACCCCAATCAGGTTTTGTGGCTGAGCTGAGACAGATATTACCAATACTGTCTATGTTATTGCACATCACATTATTCTAGATTTCACGGCTAGGTATTTCCAGAAGTCTGGCTGCCTCATTTCAGTTGTCTCTCTCCCAAATATATCATTTTCATAGAACACAAAATAATCTCAGAGGCCAAGCCAGCTTTCTGAACAGATTAATTCTAAGCCTTCAGACATGTCTGGTTGAGGGAGGCTGGGAGGTGAAGTTCATACACCTTAAAACGGCCAAGCTTGAAAAACAATGTTCTAAACTGTGTATATTTTACAAAGACTAATTATGACCAATCCAACAACTTTCTGTCCGGAGGGTTCAAGGAACATATTTATACTTCTCCACAAAGAAATAGATTGGTCTCTGGAACTGGTCCTATAGTGGTGTCAAACAGCGCATTAATCTTTATTGCAGGAATCCAGGCTGAACAGAATAGACTGTTCTATTGTACAACAGAAAGCACCAGAGAAATCTGTTATCAAATTGATTGCACACATTGTGTCCTTGAAGGACTTACTTGTTTTCTCTTTCTCATGTATCCCTTTTCTGTAAATCAGTAACTAGGCAGAACCCTTTGAAAATACCCTGAGCCTCAAGAATAATATGCTTGCGAGCCAACCTTTGGCGTATTCTTGTATTGCCTGAAAAAGCAAGTGCAAAACTTTCACTTGAGAGTTCAATAGAATTTACAACTATGGTAGTTTTAGCTGAGGGCTTTTCTAAACTTTGGCTTCCCACCTCAGGTATTATAAAAGCCAGAGCAAAACTTCTAGATGCACCTTCTCCTCATGTTTTACCTTACAGAAATTATTCTTAAATATTGACAGAGGCAAAAAAGAAATTAAAGAAGAAAAGAGAGCTGGGATCAGGTCCTCCAAGCAACTTGAGATACCTGCCTGGTTTTGATGGGGAACTCTAGTAGTGAACAGCCGTGGAATTCAAGAGGAACAGCAGAGAGGCTACCATAACAGCCTCTAAGAACGTGCCTCATTTTGTGCAATGGTAAGGCCTGAAAAGATGTTATGTCCAAGTTTAGAAGAAACAATCCATTATGTCGTGTTTTTCTTTTTCTTTGATAATTCCTTTGGGATCAAGAACCATTCCTGCCTATGTAAGGAAGGTGAGATGGGCAGCAAACAAATTTAACAAATGTATAGATAAAAATAAATTTAAAAAGCATAATGAAACATGAAGCACATTTTTTTAAAAAATTGATTTATATGCCGCCCTTCTCCAAAGACTCAGGGTGGCTTACAATGCGTTAAGCAATAGCCTTCATACTTTTGTATATTTATACAAAGTCAGCTTATTGCCCCCACAAACTGGGTCCTCAATTTACCTACCTTAGAAAGGATGAAAGGCTGAGTCAACCTTGAGCCTGGTGAGATTCGAACTTACAGTAATTGCAGACAGCTGGTGTTAATCACAATGCTATCAGTCTGCTGAGCCACCAGGCATTGCACCCTCACATTGCAATCTATAAACAACATTCAGGAACCTTTGATACTATCCTGCCTAGATGGATACAATTCTTATTGGTTTCAAGCAACAGTATTCTTTCTCCCTCCCGCAACCACCTTCCTGTCTGCGGCAATCTTTTTACCTGAAACATTTCAATTGCAGCTTTTCTGAATTCTCAGCCAATAATGAAACTCTGGCATAGTAAGAGTTTCTGGGCAAATTCCATTACTTATAATGCGCATGTCTATTTCAATTTAATGCAATTTATTTGCCAGTAAAAATTCATAAGGCTAGCTTCTTATTGAAATAATATCCTTATATGGTTAACATCATTAACATCCTTTGCCTATTTGTTAGAAAGAAAGGCCCATTGACCTCAGACATTATTATTCTGCGGAAATCATCCATAACTCTGTGTCTTCACTTGCTTCCTGTGGGATTTCACCAGACTTCACATCAGGTCTATTGTGCCAAAGCCTACATATTACTCCCATAGGTTTTCTAGTAGTGGATAATAGTAATAACAATAGCACTTAGACTTATATACAGCTTCACAGTGGTTTACAGCACTCTCTAAGAGGTTTACATATTGCCCCCAACAATCTGGGTCCTCATTTTACTGACCTTGGAAAGACCGAAGGCTGAATCAACCTTGAGCCTGGTGAGATTCGAACTGCCAAATTGCAGGCAGCCGGCAGTCGGCAGAAGTAGCCTGCAGTACTGCATTCTAACCACTGCGCCACCGCAGCTCACCACGACAGAGAACTATGCATCAGACTATGACATGTGAGCTCCATTGTTTGGAACTAGGAGGCCAGTACCAGTACCAGCACCAGCATCTCATTTTCTTTTATGGTTCAAAGGAAGGAATGAAAAGTGATTGGGCAAAGTTTCTATGGAGATTCTCAGTCATCCAGGTCATGGTTGTTCCAAAGGTGCTTTGTCAAGAGGCAACTGGACTTTGGGGTTTTTCTCTGAAGATGTTGCACTTCTCATCCAAGAAGCTTCTTCAGCTCTGTAAAGGCAAAGTATGGAAAGAAAGAATGTGACAGAGCTAGAAGAAAGCGTCTTCAACCTTTGTCTTGTTTGTTCTATTCTTTCTTTCGTCCCTTAGAACTACTTCTGATGGTGCTAGAATAATAAATTCTAGCATTCATTCCAGCCATTAGAAAATGATCTAATGGCATAATCATGCTATGATCGGGCTTGGTAAATACTATCTTGCTAGGCCATTTAAGCTATCTCCCTCTATCTCCCTCCCTCTCTCTCATACTACTTTTGGATGGTATTTCTTGCCTTGGTCATCACTGACAGAAATGTAGTAGACTGACTTTGTAGAGTTGTATTGTGTTTAATAGCTACTATCTCAACACTGTTGATGCACTGGAGCAGAAAGACATGCAATTCACTTTAGCTATGGGTTATCAGTGGGGCAAAATGTCAAAGGGAACTTGCTTCCACTAACAAATCCTAGGCTGGACAGCCCCTAGCAACAGGGAGGCCATTTTCATAAGATACATAAGGCCAGTTTTGTAACTTGCAAAGCAGTAGAAGGACGAAGATAAAGAAAAAACACATAAGGATTGGATGTAATGCAGAAAAGGGAGTTAATTCTGAAAAATACAAAAAAAATTATGGAATGCTTATCCATGACAATACCAATAATAGCCTCTGTATAGAAATTGGGATGGCTACCTCCTTGTTAAAAGGGATGTGGTGGCTCAGTGGCTAAGACGCTGAGCTTGTCGATCGAAAGGTCAGCAGTTCAGCGGTTCGAATCCCTAGTGCCGCGTAACGGGGTGAGCTCCCGTTACTCGTCCCAGCTTCTGCCAACCTAGCAGTTCGAAAGGATGTAAAAAATGCAAGTAGAAAAATAGGGACCACATTTGGTGGGAAGGTAACAGTGTTCCGTGCACCTTTGGCATTTAACCATGCCGGCCACATGACCACAGAGATGTCTTCGGACAGTGCTGGCTCTTCGGCTTTGAAACGGAGATGAGCACCGCCCTCTAGAGTCAGGAACAACTAGCACATATGTGCAAGGGGAACCTTTACCTTACCTCCTTATTAATTTTTCTAAAATTTCTGAAAACCGAGCCCTTTGAAAGAGCATCTCCTTGATTTGCTGTTACCATTTTATGGGTTTTTCCCCCTCAATACTTTTTTGTGGCTTTTGCTTAATTACATTTATGGCTATTGTTTTAACTTATCATTGTCAGGTTGATAGATTGTACCACAGAAGTTTTGACTACAACATTTACTCTATGTAAGCTGCCGAGATGGTCTTTTTTCCAATTAATTGCAGCAGAGTAGAAATATGTTAACTAAATATATAGATATTTGGATTCCTATTAATTACTTAATATTTATATTTCTTATTAACACTTTTTTAAAGCAATCCATTGCTTTCTTTAGGGAATTTTAAACATTTCAATATTTAGATCGAGCTGGAGTACTTCCTATTTCTGCAAATTGTTCCCACTTAGTGTGTGTAGGAGGGAGAAAAAAAATAGTCTGCGTATACAGTCTAACTTGTTTAAATAGACTGACGGTTGAACAGATGGCTTGTGTGTGATGTAGTCATCTTGCAACGGGACCTAACTTCTTGCGTTTGCTACCCCTCCCCCCCTTTTACAGCACCTGGCCAATCTTATCTAGGTCTGAAAGTTAAATGAGGCCAGGCCTGATCATTACTTGGATAGGAAATTGCCAGAATATCCTAGGGCTACCCACCCAGAAGGCAAACTCTCAAACTGTAACTCCACCAAGACAATCACATATGGGTGATCACTAAGCCATCAAGAATTATGCTGAATTTGAAAACTCTATCTTCAGTTTTGAGAAGAGAACTATCTTTCTAAGGGTGCAATACCCTTCCCTTGCCTTCTGGTGGAACTAAATGAGAATTTCATGGTTTCATCAGCTGATTGTTTAATTTGCCTCTTCTTCCTTTTACTTTATTTTCCGGACGACTCTGAACTTGGAAGCTTGAATGTTATCTTGTGAAGCTTGCATTGGTCTAATAGCAACAGCAATAGCACGTAGACTTATATACAGCTTCACAGTGCTTTACAGCCCTCTCTGAGCGGTTTACAGAGTCAGCAAATTGCCCCCAACAATCTGGGTCCTCATTTTACCAACCTTGGAAGGATGGAAAGCTAAGTCAACCTTGAGCCTCGTGAGATTCGATCTGCCAAACTGCTGGCAGCCAGTGATCAGCAGAAGTAGCCTGCAGTACTGCATTTTAACCACTGTACCACCGAAGCTCTAATGAAAGTATTGCAATAACATAGACCCTGGGTTCTTAAATTGAGGATACCGGTTTACTACAATTAACAAAGCAAACAATGAAGAATAAAATCCATGATTCAGTTAGAACTCTGAATCTCTCTGAATCACTCTGTCAAGGACCTTGGAGTACTCATATCTAATGATCTAAGTGCCAAAGTCCACTGTAACAACATCGCCAAAAAGGCATTAAGAGTTGTTAACCTAATCTTGCGTAGCTTCTTCTCTGGTAATATCACATTACTAACCAGAGCATACAAAACATTTGCTAGACCAATTCTCAAATATATCTCATCTGTCTGGAACCCGCACTATATATTGGACATTAATACAATTGAACGTGTCCAGAAATATTTCACAACAAGAGTCCTCCACTCCTCTGCTCGCAACAAAATACCTTATGCCATCAGACTTGAAATTCTGGGCTTAGAAAACTTAGAACTACGCTGCCTTCGGTATGACCTAAGTGTAGCTCATAAAATTATCTGTTACAATATCTTACCTGTCAATGACTACTTCAGCTTCAACCACAACAATACACGAGCACACAATAGATACAAACTTAAAGTGAGCTGCTCCAAACTCGATTGTAGAAAATACGACTTCAGCAACAGAGTGGTCAATGCCTGGAATTCACTACCTGACTCTGTGGTTTTATTCCAACCCCCCCAAATTTTAATTTAAGAATGTCTACTGTTGACCTCACCCCATTCCGAAGAGGTATGTAAGGGGCGTGCATAGGAGCATCAGCATGCCTACCATCCCTGTCCTAATGTTTCCTCTATTTGTATCTATCTTATGTATCCAATCCATGTTTATACTTATTACCTAATATGTTCTTGACAAATAAATAAATAAATAAATAAACTTTCCCCCCCTACAATTTCCCTAATTTTAAGAAATTTTCCTTGTAAAACAACCCTCTTGTCTGGATACAAATCCCTGGCGTGCTCTCTGGAAAATGTATGCCTAGTGCTATTAGTGGTAGCATTAGGTGTTGTCACTGTTATTTTGACCTTTGATGGAATCTTCCTTTTCTCCATTTTGTGCATATGAAGATTAGCAGCACCTAAAGCCACAAGCACAGACACTAGCCTCTATAGTGCACATGCTAGCCTTGCATTATCTGAAGTTTTGCCCCCATTAAACAAAACCAGGTAACAATTTATAATCTGTACTAAATTGAATATCATATTATTAATCATTTGATCAATCACAATCATTTGCATTCCTCACAGACGTTTTCTGCTTGGTCTTCCATTCTAACATTTCTTTTAAGAAAAGGACTGCATGCAACATGGGAAAACAAGAGTTCACATTATTATGATTCTCTTCAGCATAATTATTGTATCTATCTGGAGGTGGGGAGATATACAGTAGTAAGTATATTAGTTCTATCTACCCTACATCCTTTCATGCTTTTCAAGTACAAGATAGTTGTGGATAGAGATGTAGAGTTTACCACCGATGAGGCTTTCTGGATAATTTGGAAGTATTTCCGAGTATTTACGAGACCACCTTCTGCCTCCAATAACCTCCCACCGGCCAACACGCTCCCACAGAAAGGGTCTCCTCAGGGTGCCGTCTGTCAGGCAATGTCGGCTGGCGACCCCCTGGGGAAGAGCCTTCTCTGTGGGGGCACCCGCCCTCTGGAATGAGCTACCCCCAGGGATACGACTAATCCCGGACCTCCATACCTTCCGCCGGGCCCTGAAGACTTTTTTATTTCAGCAAGCCGGAAATTTTAATTGGGTGAATTTTATGGGTAACGGGGTTTTAAATTGGAGAAGCCTAAGATAATTTAATTTTGTTTTTAATGTATTTTAATATTTGTATTGTGTGTTTTTAATTCTGGCTGTTCACCGCCCCGAGTCCTTCGGGAGAGGGGGCAGTATAAAAATTTAATAAATAAATAAATAAATAAATAAGTAGGGAGTGTTTGTATTTGGCACCTTTTAGATGTAGCTGAATTACAACTCATCTGGGCCAACATTCCTGACTGGACTTAATAGCTAGGGATGATAAAACCTGCCATCCAACAATATGAGCTGACAGGTGGCAGGTCAGTGAAAAACAGGCATCTCTAATGTTTCTGGATCAGGGCTTATGAGATATGGTCATCTTGAGCAGCACGTGCTAACACCTCTTTTATCAAGCCAACTGTGCCAACACCTTATGTGTTGCATAGTCCCCAATGGAAAACTCAAGTGTTGACATAAAGGAAAGATCATGCAATTTGCTTTTTCTACGTAAACAAGTTGGAACTTCAGGCTCTATCAGCATCATTGTTTCATACCAAGAAATCCAGCACTGACCTCAGCATACCAGACTCCTCATACTTGTCTCTCACACAAATGACTCTCGGAAAAACAACTACTGTAGGAAGCAGCGGGGGAGGGTGTGTGTGAAAGCTGTACAGTCCTAGTGAACAGGAGCTCTAATATGAGCAAGGTAATATCTGAATAAATTACTATTAAAACAACCTTTCCAACTGATGTGTTTTATGCACGTTGGACTAAAGATTTCATGTTGTTCAGTGCAGCCAGGAGGCAGGGATTATCTTATTTATTCTTATTATTATTATTCCACCTTTATTAATTTTATAAACAACTCAAGGTATTTGGAGCTGAGAGAGAGAGTGATTGCCCCAAATATACGTAGGATCAGTGGTGGTTTTCAACCGTGCTTCGTGCACACACTTTGCGCTTCGTGCAAGTGCATTCAATTTGAGAACAGCTGAGGCACGGCAATCCGCTCTGCCTCACCTATCAGCTGGGCTAAAAACAAACAAATATAGGTATGTATAGCATAGGGGCGGGTGGGAGGGCCCAACTGACAGTCGGAGTGAACTGGTTCACTCTCACCTCACCATCTCTGCTACCAGCTTGCCCAAACTGGGGAGAACTGGTAGCAACCCACTGTATAGAATGTACAGTGTATGTATATTTATTTGTGTGTGTGTGTGTGTGTGTGTGTGTGTGTGTGTGTGTGTGAAAATAGTGCATTACTCTATAGCAGGGCTGTCAAACTAATGGTCCGTGGGCCAGATGTGTCACTCTCTGCCATGCCTACACTTGGCCGATATGCCATGTGACGCTGCCATGATGATTGTAGTAGTGGGATTCAAATCCCGGCACTACCAGTTCGCTATTGGGAGCGCGCGGGCACGCATGCTTGCTTTAAGAGTGCATGGCACTTCTGTGCATGTGCAGAACTTTCTGCACATGCACAGAGCATTTTTGATGACATCTGGGTGGTTGGGCGGAGCCTCCCACTGCCACCGCTACCAGTACTCCCGAACCGGGGTGAACTGGTAGCAACCCACTGACAGGAGTTTGACACCCCTGCTCTATAGGGTAACACCGAAAAAACACCTCCAACAACAGAACCCTCATTAAAGGTTTTTTATGGACTCTGCTCCTTGAATTCCTTCCCAGAATTTTCTCTGTCAGGTCTTCAAGAAAGCTACATTCATATAATATCCTTAACTTGGCTATTGAATTATAGGCATTCAAAATAGCTACAGCAATAGCACTTAAACTAATATACCGCTTCATAGTGCTTTACAGCCCTCTCTAAGCAGTTTACAGAGTCAGCATATTGCCCCCAACAATCTGGGTCCTCATTTTACTGACCTTGAAAGGATGGAAGGCTGAGTCAACCTTGAGCCTCTCAGAATCAAACTCCTGGATTGAACAGAGTCAGCCTGCAGTACTGCATTCTAACCATTGCACCACCACGGCTCTTTACACCAAAACACACCAAACCATAAGCTTACCAAGCAAGCTAGATGTGCATAAGCAAATAAACTTAACAAGCAAGCAAGCTAGATGTGCATAAGCAAAAAGATCCAACATGATTAAAACCAAAGTTTTGACTAGTGTGCAAATGTAATTACTGGCCCTTGAATTGACATAGTGACTTGTGTGATTCCCCTCCCCTAGCCAAGACCGGCTAGAGGAATTATAAAAGGACAAGGGGAACTGCCCATAAATCAGCACGATCTACTCTGAGTAATAAGGGGAATGGGCAGTTCCCCTTATTACTCAGAGTAGATCGTGCTGATTTAAGCATTCATTATAAATTAAAATTAAAAGTAAAATCATCTTCAGAGTACTTGTGCAGCCTCCTTAGCTGCTAATATCCCAGTGCTCCTTGCAAGCCTCTTACCCTGTGATCTGCTTTCTACAACAAAAATATTACAGCAGAAGGCCATATACAAGAAGAGCCTCAAAGCACAATGCATTTTCTGGCAAGTGGTCCTCCTGACAGTCTGTCAAATAGCTCTTTGGTGAGCTGTTTGGTATACAGTTTCAGTCAGGAGATAATGGTACCATTGCCTATGCTTTTTCCATCTTCCTGAGTACAGATTTGAACCGGGCAGCTTGCCAACCAGCTGTTTAGTGGGTTCTCAAGAGCACCATTGAAATGGAGAAGTACATGGGAAGACTTATCACCAGTTGTTTGCTTGCTTACTAAATTTATGTTGTACATCCTACATATACTGTATTAGATTTACACCCACCCCTCTATTTCAGGAATTTATTGTATGTAACCTCCCCCCAACCTTGTCTGCCCACCTGCCCATCAACAACCTAGCAAGATAAACTAGAGAGAGATGAGAGTGATGATCAAGTCAACTTCCATTGTTAAGGGTGTACTAGGGTTTCCCAAATCTAGTTAAATACCTTCACCATCATCCACACTGGTTCTCACTTAGAAGTAACTCTATTGTATCCTGTCAAGCTGGTGGGCACTGAGTTGAGATAGAGAGAAGTAAGAGTGACCTTAACCTACTGAGAAGTTTAGATGCATTAGAAATGGGGGATGAATGGCTCTTGGTGGGAGGGATAAGATAAGAAAGATAGGGAAAATGGCTGTGTATTTTGAGGCTCATTTATATCGATATTCATTTATATCTCCCTATTTCTACATGGTGCTTTCCCTGCATTTTACTATGATTTAGCTTTATATTCAAACAAGGACAATTTCCTTTGACTATTGGAATCCTTACAAAATATAGACTTTCCATCCATGTACCTCTCCTATTTCAGTCCATATAACTGGAACTGAGCTGCTCAAATTTCCACCAATTTCTGTTATACATGCCTTCTATTTTAACTTTCAGTTCTTCACAAAAACAGGGCCACACATTTAAGTCTCCTCACAGCTTGAAAGAAAGTCCCAATGAAATGAATAGGATTCATATCACCAAGATATGGTTGGAATGCACAGATCCATCCTCTAAATTTCCCTTTGGATATTTATTATTTACTCTGTAGACATTCAACCTGTGCTAAGTTGAAGGGCATTAGTCCTTGAAAGATATATCTCAAAATCATAATTGCTCTGTCAGAGGTTATCAGCAGTCACAAATAAATCTATCCAATGACAGTATGCAATTGGCAAGTTATGCCTGAACAGTTGTATAATTAGTGTTGTTATGTGGTTAAATTCATAGATGTCAATCTTCAGACAGCCTTCCAAATTGTTTACCAAGTTTGCTTACTGAGCCTTCAAAAGTCTCCCTTAAGGTTCCTTCCCCTCCCTAAAACGTTTGCCTTCCAAAACAAGAGAGAGGGAATCAAACAATTTTGGAAGCTGCTAGAAAGCAGTGGTTCCCACCCTTCACATATTAATAATGTATATAGATAACAGTTAATGCTTGTATATAAAAGATTATGGAGAAGGCAAAAAGAGAATGATTCCAGCAGTGAATCTGTCCACAACTGTCCTGCATTTCTGATCTTGCCCAGAAACAAAGGAATCTCCCCATATTAGTTTAGTTGCTGGATGGTATTAAATTTAGCTAAATTTTTGTGGAGTAACACAAAATTCCACCCCAATGCTTTACCTCTCAGGAACAAAACTTTATTGCGTTTCTGTTCATCCAATGATACTTTAATGTTTAAGCACAATCTTTGAATGCATAATAAAAGTCTCTTATTCATAGCTTTAACTCCTAGTGACTGAAGTGGTTGGATTTTCTGGCATAAACAGCAGCAGATCTCCTGAATCCATTAATGCTTATCAGATCCTTCTGGCCTTGAAGTGCCATTCTCATATTTAAAATGGATCTAAACAGGATACAATCAAACCATGGGCGGCAATGTCATTTCCTACAATAGCTTTTAATGCACTTCTTTCTTATCCCTCCTAATGATTTCATTAACAATCTGATGGGCAATAAAAAGGATAGGCAAACTAAGTTTATTTTTTTCAGAAACCCATTGAAAGTTGAAAATAACCAATGATGAGTGAAGACTAGAATAAGTAGGAGATAGAAATTTCTCAGGTGTTAAAAATGGATAATCTGCTGAGATGTAAAGGTACAGTCCATTAGGGTAGCCTTCCCTAATCTGAAGATGATGTATGGACGATGAAGTACAAATACCTATTGAGCCATTTGATATTCCTTATATTCTGAATTATAGGTAATGGTACAAAGATAATCATAATAGCACTTAGCTTTATATACCACTCCATAGTGCTTTACAGCCCAGTCTAAGCAGTTTACAGTGTCAGCATATTGCCCCCAAGAACCTGGGTCTTCATTCTACCGACCTCGGAAAGATAGAAAGCTGAGTCAACCTTGAGTTGGTCAGGATCGAATGCCTGGCAGTGAGCAGTGACTTAGCCTGCAATACTGCATTCTAACCACTGAATCACCATGGCTCATAATAATAAAATAACTGACAATATTTTGCCTCTTTGAATGCCACTTGAGCTGAGAAATTGGTAGTTGTGCATGCAGGGCATATGGTAGGCTATTCTTCTTCATCCTGGAGACCAGGTAGTTGGACTGCTGGTGCCATTGCCACAAGAACCAGATCTCTTTGCAATAAGACCATCCTGATTTGGTACTAGATGAGAAGGAGATCTACTGTGTATTACTGAAACGTGGCTTAGTGAGTGTGACAAAGATATATCCAACTGGGTATTGGGTTTTCAGTTAGATCCTTTTTAGTCTAGATTCAGACTTAGATATAGAATAATGACAGCATTGATTATTGTCTTGGATGCCCTATCTTAAGACTTCAATAGCAGTGGTGGGTCCCCTGTAGTCTTACTGGACTTCTCAGTTGCTTTTGATACTATCGGCCATGGTACCTTATTGGGCTGTCTATAGGAGATGGGAACAGGAGGAATTGTTTTACAATGGTTCTTCTACGCCTTCCTCGATGCGCAGTTTCAATCTATCATGGGGGAAGGAAAGCTCAGCCTTTGATGTAGCAATAGCACTTAGACTTATATACCACTTCACAGTGCTTCACAGCCCATTGTAAGTGATTTACAGAGTCAGCATATTGCCCTCAACAATCTGGGTCCTCATTTTACCAACCTCAGAAGGATGGAAGGCTGAGTCAACCTTGAGCCAGTGAGACTCAAACTGCCAAACTGCTGGCAGTCAGCAGTCAGCAGAAGTAACGTGCAGTACTGCATTTTAACCACTGCACCACCACAGCTGTATGGGGTGCTTATCTCCCCTACTTTTTAAAACATATACAAAGCCACTAGGGGAGATATCCAAATGAACATCATCAGCCTGGGCCATGAAGGAGATTCCATTGATGTCCTTTCCAAGTGTTTAGTGTCTATCGGGATCTGGATGGGAGACATCAGAAGAAGCTTAAACCTAAGTAAAATGGAGTTTCTGCTGATATTTCAAGGCTCTCTGATGGTACATTGGAATGACTTTGGAAGACAGGAAGAAGATCCACAATCTAAGTAATGGTCTCATATGACCCAGGCTAAGTATAGGTGGGAGAAAGGCATGGGAAGTGCCTTTCAAATGGGTTTCAAATGGGACACTCCTAGTTTTCTGGACACCAAAAAGATTAGGGGGGTGGGAATAAATATTTTCAGAGTTATAAGCTTCTATTTAGTGTAATTATATAATAAAAAGAGGGCTGATACAATTTATTATAACTTTGACAGGATTTCTTCACTCTCAGGAAAGAGGTTTCAAAGGGCAGGAGATGATTACAAAACAACCCCAGGTTTTATTGAAGGTTGGTTCTGACTCAGAATGACTAGCATCATTTAGTACTTCCAAAGATCAGTAACTCTACCTGTTATTAAAGATGATTGGCATCTATAAGCATGTGTCAAATTAAATACATTTTTTTTCCTATTTATGACCCTGTAATCTCTTTTATTTGGGTGGAGTCGGGGCAACTGAATGAAGCTGAATGTTTACTGTCCAGATGCCCTTCCTGATGTCTATGCAGTGTTTGTAGCAGATATTTTCTCTTTTCACCCTATAGAGAAACATCTGTCACTGTCTAGGTTTGAACTTTCAATCTTCCGAATGGGAGGCGAGTATCTTCACCTCTAGGCCACCATGCTGCTCTATAGAATTAAGTAATTAATTAGAATTAAATACATATAATCTTTTGAAAACTCTTGCACCAAAAGCTGTAAAATTACATTTTATGGGCATACTGTTCTCACATGAATGGAAATGTATGGATTTTCTGGTGTTCTACCATCCAGGAATTAACCAGGCCAACTCTGCTGAGCTTCTGAGATCAACTAAAATTATGTGACTGCTGTTATTTCTTGAGACAGAAGCCTAGGTGAATCCTAAATTCAAATCTCATCAGTTATAAAGTTGACTGGATGATGGCACCATCAGGAAACATTCACTCCATTATGCTGGAACACAAATACCCAGATTAAATATCATTGAAGCCATTGGGTTTTTTTGGAGGGAAAGGGGGTATCTGAAACAACCACAGAATCAGGGAAGTCTTGCTCATCCCTCCTTCCTTATTCAAATCCCTCCACATCTGGCTCCAGGAGGGGAGAAATAAAACAGAGAAAGACAGGTCCTAGAGAAAACCTTCTTTTGTTGGCATATCAAGGTTGTTTCATTTTTCTCCCTTATAGCAAAATGGAGAAATCTGTGCTTCTTCAGATGTCATTGTGGTCTAACTCCAGCCAACATGTAAGGATATTGTTACTGGCTGACATTTCACAGGCATACTGGGAAATAAATGAAAACTTTGAGAATTCTGTCCTTAAAAAAAAAACAGTTGCTAATACATTATTTGTCTCAGAGATGGGTTTCAGCAGGTTCTGACCTATTCTGGAGAACAGGTAGCAGAAATTTTGAGTAGTTTGGAGAACCGGTAAATACCACCCCTGACTGGCCCCGCCCCCATTCTCTGCCTCCTGACTCCCAGCTGATCGGGAGGAAATGGAGATTTTACAGTATACTTCCCCTGCCATGCCCACCAAGCCATGCCCACCAAGCCACACCCACAGAACCAGTAGTAAAAAAATTTGAAACCCACCACTGATCTGTCTTCTCTATACTGCTTTCCCAAAAATGAGTCTGTGAGATTTTATGGCAGATTCTAACTTGCATATGGGACAAAGAGGATCCTTCTGCATCCGGCTGTGGAATCTGGGGCTTGCTCAACTATTCATCTCTGAGTTAAACTCAGGCCTGGCAGGTGCTGAAATCTATGTAGATAACATAAGCTGTTTGAAATCCCTAGTTTACAAAGGTTGCTTCTTACCGATTTATGACTGAAGAGAGAGCTACTCTGTAGATGCTGTATCCCCAACCTAGCATTCTTCAGATATTTCGGATTTCTACTCTTATAATCTGTTATCAACTGCACCAGTGGTGGGTTTCAAAATTTTTTACTACCGGTTCTGTGGTCGTGGCTTGATGGGTGTGGCAGGGGAAGGATACTGTAAAATCTCCATTCCCACCCCACTCCAGGGGAAGGTTGTTGCAAAATCACCATTTCCTCCCAATCAGCTGGGACTTGGGAGGCAGAGAATAGATGGGGGGCGGGGCCAGTCAGAATTTTTATTACCGGTTCTCCGAACTACTCAAAATTTCTGCTACCGGTTCTCCAGAACTGGTAGAAACTGCTGAAACCCACCTCTGAACTGCACCTTACAGCTAGGATTTTTGGGAATTAAACTTCAAAATGTGTGGAGGCCAATTTTTAGGGTTAAGAATTTTGGTTTACACCAGCAGTCATGTACTCCAGCACTGCTGGAGGACACTGGTTGCTTATGCCTGAAAACTAATTTTTAATTAGGGCTTCAAAGAACGGCCTTTTGTTTTCTTTGTTTGGAGATATCAGCTTTATTTATTGCACTTCCTTGGCTACTGAGGAATGTTTTCCCTTCTTTATCCAAATTTAAGATAAAAACACTCCTTTTCCTTTTGAGCATAAATCGTGGAAGGATTTGGCAACATAGCACTTGTAGGAAATGCTGTGTAGGTCTGTAAGGAATAGGGAACATAAAAAAATATTCATTCTTCACCAGCATGGAGACCATCAAGTATATGAGGTGGATATCAACTTGCAAACAACTCCACACTGATGTATTAGGGAGTCCTCTGGTCTTTTTCCCAAACAGACCCCAAAGGTTTTAGATTATTACAGGGCCCAGATTTCTTCTGAGAAAGCTTAGCTATAAGCTAAGATGTTTATGGCTGAATAAAAGGTACCTCCTTCCTTCTGTGATGTATGTAGCTTGCTAAATCTTGAGTCCAATGAAGCCACTTTGAGGATATTTGTAGGTTTTCCTCATGATCATGTGATATTGCTGCTACAATTGTCACCATCATAGTTTGGTGGACCTGCTTTGCTGCTGTTTAATTGGAGTTTTGTTTATCTAGTTTTGGGACTTTAATAGAGAACAGATTATGTTTTAAGTCATATTTATGCAGAAATATTGAAAATTCAAAAGAATTCACAAACTTTTATGCACTGCTGTATATAGCAGCCTTTGTACTTGTAGTTTTATTATCATTTTATTTTGTGTTGACTTAACCGCATTGCAGGGATGTAAACATATTAAATTAAAAATCCCACATCCTTTTTTTTAAAGTTCAGAGTTCAGTGATCCCCACAAAAATAAAAAACTCACTAGAAAGGAATTCCTTTAAAATCCCAGTCTTAACAAATTTGATTTTGTGTGGTTGTCATGAGTTTTTAATGGAATTTGCTTCCCATAAAAAAAACAAAACCCTCACCTCAGGGCAGAAAGGAAGACTTAGAGCACTGGATAACAAGCCAAAGATGTCAGACTCAATTTATGGCTAGACAATTCCAGCCTAACTTGGGAGACTTTTCTGAGCAAACAAGCAGGAATGTGGAAGACAAAAACAAGCAAACATCCATCATTAATGGACACACTATGTGGGTTAGAAACAAGAGGAAATCCAAGTCTCCCTTTTCTGAGAGGGCAATGCTGGAAATATTTTGAGAGCTATTTAAATCCATTCCTATTTATCCAAAAATTGTTCACTGTCTGATTTCTCTCTGCCTCTGCCTCTGCCTCTCTCTCTTTTCCTAGAATAGCAATAGCACTTAGACTTACATACCACTTTACAATGCTTTACAGCCCTCTCTAAGCAGCTTGCCCCCAACAATCTGGGTCCTCATTTTACACACCTCGGAAGGATGGAAAGCTGAGTCAACCTTGAGCCAGTGAGAGTTGAACTGCCAAATTGCTGGCAGCTGGTAGTCAGCAGAATTGGCCTGCAGTACTGCATTCTAACCACTGTACCACCACGGTTCTTGTGAATGCAATAAAGATTTGGTTTCTAGTTGCGTTTGTCCTTGTTTCCATAAAAAGCCCCCCAAAGAGTCATCAAAAAGACAGGTCTGTTTGAAGTTGTTAGTATAAATATTCTTTCAGATGTTAATTTACTAAATTTATGAAGGCTGGATCTCTTGATTTCAGTCTCATTTCCAGTAAGGTCTATTCATAAGAGTTTTGACCTGTTCTATTAGGTAGGACAGGTGTTAAGGATTTATTGAATCTTCATGTCTTCTTGACTTAGTGAACACAGAGATACAGATGTAAATCAGTATGAAGTTCCACAACTCTGAAAATGTAAGCACAATTCATATACCTAGCAAAATAAATAAGATGTTCATTTCTGAGGAATCTTGACATGATTTCCTCACTCTCAAGTAAGAGGTTTCAAAGGGCAGAAGATGACTATAAAACAAGCCCAGGTTTTATTAGTTTAATGGTTCTGACGCAGAATGGCTTGCATCAATTATGATGCAATGATTCTATGGATCAGTAAGTCTCACTATTGGGTTACCAGGCCTAGTACTTACACCACTCTTATTTATGAGACCATCCACTCAACAAAGAAGGGCAACAGTTCCCAAGCTTTCTGCTAAACAAATTCGGGGAGACAGTCCTTCTTAACAGAATCAATCAACCTTATGGCTGAAGTACTTTATAACATAACCACCTGCATTCTTCCCATCTGTTCATAATCTCATCTAACGAAATATTTTTCCTCCTAGATTGGATTGATTCTTAATGTTACACAATTTTTCCTCAGACTCATTCCTGGTTTTTTCATTATCACCATGCATAAGAACATAACACAAATAGATTTCTATGTACCGACAACAGTCTAATAACACTTATGCATACTTGGGCATACAATTTAATACTTTCACTCACATGTCTATGAAGATTCTCAGTCATGGTTGTCCCAAAGGTGCTTTTTCAAAAAGCAGCTGAACTTCACTTTTCCTTGAAGATGTTTCACTTCTGATCCAAGATCCACCATTCAGTCAGAACCGAAGAAACTTCTTGGATGAAAAGCAAAACATCTTCAAGGGGAAAAATAGTCCAGCTGCCTTTTGGTAAAAAGCACCTTTGGGACTTTCACTCACAAATAATCTTACACCTTTGCTTCCATTGAGATATTAACTAACAAATCCCAAAGTCAGATCACTATGTTTAAATTAAAAATCTCAATCTTTTTATATGGTATGTTCATTACTAAACACATCCAAATACATTGATTTCCACTGCTTATCATGGCTTGAGTCAATCAAATCTTTTACATCATCCTTTTTAGTATTATTATACAAAAGGTGTGGCCAGTTATACTTACATAATTCTTACATAAATCTGTACTAATGATAAGGACTGAACAGTTTGAGTACATTATGGCCATTATGCCAAAGTACAATTTTGCTCTCAGCAAACTCACATTATTTATGCAAACTAGGCTCTCATTACCTTGCAGGCCAACATACTGTAGTCCGCATCCCAGCAGGTAGGAGGGTACAGTATATGCAGAGCACGGACATGCATGCAGCCTATAAAAAGACATAAAAATAAGCTCTATATAAACCAGAATTAAATAAATTTAATCTTTTGGAATTACTTGCACCCAGAGCTATAAAATTGCATTTTATAGGAATACTGTTCTCACATGAAAGGGAAAATAGAAGCAAATATATTCTTTAAGCAGAGGGTTTTTTTGGCCCCGCTCTAGTTCTCATTCATTTGTAAGGAGCTAGGGAGTTGCATACCAGATTTCAGCAGTCAACACTGAACTGACTTACGTCCAATAAGTGTGGTCCCTCCTCCATCGTTTCTAAGCAACAACATAATATAAAGTTATAAACTGCGGCCCATTTGTTCACAAGTGTTCCACCTCAATTGTTTCCTCTGATGTTGCTGGCATTTTCCATTGTGCCTTTTATGATTCAGATCTGCCTGCCTCACTCCCCAGATTTTTCTTCAAAACCCTGCAGAGAAGGTCAAGAAGGACAGACAGGAGAAAGCCTTCATTAAAGCATCCCAGTAAAACACCATAATTTTAGCTAGTAAAGATAACTAATGTAACATGCTAATACCCAACCATAACATTGGGCAATTTTAAGAATGGAGCGAAAACTATACTTATTTTGGAACTTAGTTGGATGAATCTGATTTTCAAAATAAGCAAATAATCACCAGAAGCTCTTCTGTATAATAAACAAAGTAGTCTCAATTGATATTGGATGTCTCAGAGTATATATAATCATATTCCACAAGCATTTGGGCTGAGGGGTTAAGCAAGCCCTGCTGTAGAGATTGCGGTGGGATGATGCTTCAGTCCTGGAATGTGATATAAAATGCTTTAAAAATAATAATAATAATAATAACAGAATAACAGAGTTGGAAGAGACTTTGAAGATCTTGTAGTCCAGCCCTCTGCTTAAGTAGAGAACTATACAATTTCAGACAAATGGTTGTTCAATCTCTTCTTTAAAACCTCCAGTGTTGGAGCACTCACAACTTCTGGAGACAAGTCCTTCCATTGATTAATTGTCCTGTCAATAAATTTCTCCTTAGTTCTTGGTTGGTTCTCTTGTTAATTAGTTTCCATCCATTGTGTCTTGTCCTCCCTTCAGGGGCTTTGGAAAATAGGTTGACCCCCTCTTCTTTGTGGCAGCCCCTCAAATATTGGAATACTAGCATGTCATCCCTAGTCCTTTTTTTCGTCAAACTAGACATATCCAATTCCTGCAACCGTTCTTCATATGTTTTAGCTTCCAGCCCCCTAATTATCTTTGTTGCTCTTCTTTGCACTCTTTCTAGAGTCTCAACATCTTTTTTATATAATGGCAACCAAAACCAGATGCAATATTCCAAGAGTGGTTTTACCAAGCCATTATAAAGTGGTATTAACACTTCACATGGTCTTGATTCTTTACCTTTATTAATGCAGCCTAGGACTGTGTTGGTTTTTTTGGTCGCTGTAGCACATTGCTAGCTCATATTTAACTGTTGTCCACTATGACTCCAAGATCCCTCTCACAGTTTCTATTATTGAGCTAGATACCACCTAATGTGTGCCTGTGCATTTGTTTTTTCTTGCCTAAATATAGAACTTTACTTTTCTCACCATTGAATTTCATGTTGTTAGATAGGACCCACTGTTCAAGTTTGTCAAGATACTTCTGTTTCTTGAGCCTAAATTCTGGAGTATTGGCTATTCCTGCCAGTTTGGTGTCATCTGCAAATTTAATGAGTTCCCCTTCTGTCCCCTCATCTAAATCTTTGATGAAGATATTGAAGAGTAACTAAGCCTAAGACAGAGCCTTGGCATCCCCATTACATACTACACACACAAAAAAAAGTCCTGATTTTATAGAAAGACTTGATTTTATTATTTGTGTTAAGGGAGTTCTGGTTTTAATTTTTGTACACCACCTAGGTAATCTCAATGAAATTGGTACCTATATAAATTAAATTATTGAACTGAAAAGTAGGCTACAAAGTCAGAATGCTAAGAGTAGTAGTAATATTTATAGTAACAATGGACTTTGATCATGAAGCATGTTATATATTTAAATTGAGGCGTTCCTGCCCTAGGGATGTGTAAAAAGTCCAGAGAGGAAGGTTGTTTTTTGCCCTGTGGGATGTGTTGATCTTAGATGTGTAAATTTCTTCCTTGGTGTTGCATTTTATGAGGGCTCTGGCATTGGGGTGCAGTTTGTGATAAAAGATGATCTTGAGCAGATTTTGTTTCTTGGAGAGAAGTACTTAATTAATTAATTAATTGCCCAAGTGTCAATATGGGTGGAAAAACTTTAAGTGGCTTTTTTTGTATCTTTATTTTGAAGTTTCTGGTGGATCAAAGGTGGTTGGGGAATGTGTGACCTGGCTGGGTGGGGATAGTGTCATTTTTTTTCACCTTCCAACATTGCGGTGAACAAGATCTACTTTTGAGATAATGGGGTTGAGTCACGGCCAGTCAAGGCCAGTCAAGGCCAGTCAAGGCCAATGACAGAGACGAAGGCACTTTGGCCTAGTTGGCTTCAGGCAGCACTTGTTTCCCCATCCCAGCATGACAAAAACTGTCAGTCAAGGAGGGGTGGATAATGTGGACATCAGTGGCGGGTTTCAAATTTTTTTACTACCAGTTCTGTGGGTGTGTTGGCTTGGTGGGCGTGGCTTGGTGGGCATGGCAGGGAAAGGATACTGTAAAATCTCCATTCCCTTCCCAATCCAGGGGGAGGTTACTGCAAAATCCCCATTTCCTCCCAATCAGCTAGGACTTGGGAGACAGAGAATAGATGGGGGCGGGGCTAGTCAGAGTTTTTACTACCGGTTCTCTGAACTACTCAAAATTTCCACTACCGGTTCTCCAGAATTGATCAGAACCTGCTGAAACCCACCTCTGGTGGACATAGATAGCTGTCAGATGCAAATGATCAGGACACATGTGAAGGTCCAATTAAACTGATTTATCCCAATCATGCTGATGCACAGGAATCTACTCAACTAATTGTTCACACTTGCTTGAACAGGTGTTGTTCACATCTGCTGGAACTACCTGCTTGTAGTTAGATAAGGGTCAATGGAATTCAAGGGAGGTTAGTTCACTTGTGGCTACTTAAGGATTCCAGGCTTATTCCTTTTTTCACTCCTTTGCTCCCAGCTTCTGCCACTTCTTCTCCTACAATAGTATTGTCAGAAGTACAGATCAGAACTTCTGAGCCCTGCTAACCTGCAAGAGCAGAATACCCACATTACCATTGCCCATCAGCGGGGTACAGCATCCAGCTGACCCTTTGGAAAGAGGTGCTGCTGCAATCATCATTTAAATAGTTACCTGAAGTTTTAAAACAGCTTGGTCACTTAAATGTTACTGCCTTCAGGAGAATTCTAATCTTTCTAATGATCTTTCTTGCTTTATCTTGCTGTGTTTTGTGAAATCTCCCAGTTATTTGGCTCTTTAGTACAGCAAGCAGAATTTAATTTACTATCTAATCCCCCAGTTAATCTCTTTAACATACAGCCATCCTTCTTTGTTTTCCTCCTCTTAGTTTCATTTAAAAGCCACTCAATTGTGTGAG
Source organism: Arizona elegans (assembly GCA_022577455.1). Classification (NCBI taxonomy): domain Eukaryota; kingdom Metazoa; phylum Chordata; class Lepidosauria; order Squamata; family Colubridae; genus Arizona; species Arizona elegans. The sequence goes on from JAKOOJ010000003.1 coordinate 119,766,861, forward strand.
TATTCATACAGTAGGTGGGCAAAAGTTGATGCCATCACACAAATGCAATGGCTTATGCACTAGCTTAGACATTGTGATACATGTATGTAACCACAACATTTATATGATGGTGTCTACATATGTCATCCTACATATGTATCACTGTGGTTTGTTATGGGCAATACTGCTTAGTTGGTAGATAGCCTTTCACTCTCGATTGTAGAGTATAACAATATTTCCTCCCAATGGCTCCATTATACTCCGGGAAAAAAAGGCTGCATGTGTGGGTAATATAATGGCAACTTGACATAGAAACCACTCACCCATAGAAGCAGGGCTCCATTTTGCTAAATGTTATCATGTGCAGGATAAACAACCAGGGATGCTTTGATTTGGGTTTCTCTACTGAAGCTGGCCTAAATTTCTATTTCTAGCTCTGTGGTTCAACGGAGAGGTAAGTGTGTGCATGCTCTAGAAAGGGAGTTGGAGAGCAATAGCATTTAGACTTATATACCACTTCACAGCGCTTTACAGCTCTCTCTAAGAGGTTTACAGAGTCAGCATATTGCCCCCAACAATCTGGGTCCTCATTTTACCAACCTCGGAAGGATGGAAGACTGAGTCAACCTTGAGTTCAACCATGATTGAACTCCTGGCAGTGAGCTGAATTAGCTTGCAATACTCCATTCTAACCACTCAGCCACCACAGTTCCTCCCCAGTTTAATTTCTTAGCAAAAGGAGGTCTCCGACCTGACCATGCCAAGGTGGCAGTCATTTTGTAAATAAGCATCTCCTCATTTTGTGTGAACACCAATGCCTGGCATTCAAAACTCCCAGTCTGCTTATCAGTCCAAAACTCTTGCCTCCCCACTCAGTTACAGCAATTGATGTTAACTAGGCAATCTCTGTCTTGAAAAAGCTAAGCAGAGTCAGAGCATATTAATATTTGGATGGGAGATCACCCCCCCAAAATCCCAGGGTTACAGGCTGCAATGGGAAATCTAGGGGGAAAAAATCTCCAAAGAAGGCAACAGTACACCCATCCCACACCGATAGCAAAACAGCTACAGAATTTGAAATACTATCATTCAGATACCAATCTCAGCTTTTGAACTGAGAATTATAGACCAATCTAAGCAGCATCTTGGTCTTATCCAACAAAAATGTATTGACAAATTGCCATAGGAAACATTATTGAACATTACAAGTAGAAGACATCATTGTTTAGACTCCTGAAAAATTCCACGATTCAGACAGGATTAATTACAAAGCGCCTTTTGCAAGCCCCACGACTCCCTGTTGACCCTTCCATCTCCTTTTCCTCCACCTTGTATGAGCCAGAACTGGATGTGCCAAACAAAGAGATCAGCTGCAAGTTAAGTGGAAACATTATATTAATTGGGGGCAATTGGATTACTAAAAGCATGCTTAAGTCTTCTTTTGCTTTCCGTAAACACTTGTGTCTAAACATTGCAAGTAACTAAGGGTACATTTTGAGGACAAGGAGATTTGCTGAGGAAATTTGACTTGTTTTTATTGCCCAGCAAGTAAACAATTAATCAGTGAAACAACTTGCCTCCAGAAGTTGTGAATGCTCCAACGCTGGAGGTTTTTGAGAAGAGATTGGACAGCCAATTGTCTGAAATGGCTTTGGGTTTCCTGCTTGAGCATGGGGTTGGTCCTTCCAACTCTGATTCTATTCTGTTCTGTTCTTATTCTTATTCTTATTCTTATTCTTATTCTTATTCTTATTCTTATTCTTATTCTTATTCTTATTCTTATTCTATTCTATTCTATTCTTTAAATTTTCCATCATGCTTCCTGGGAATAATAAAAAAAAACAACCCTAATTTACTTTCTAGCTTTTTTCAGTCTCTAATTAAATTCATGCTATCATTCTGAAATAAGTACATAGATACAAAATAATATCTAGAGAGCCAGTTTGGTCCAGTGGTTAAAGTGCTAATGTAGGAACCAGGAGATGGTAACTTCTATTCCCATTTTATCCATTAAAGCCAGCTGGGTGACTGGACAAGTCACTATCTCTTAGCCAAAGCACATCACAGTGTTGCAGTAGAGGTAAAGATTCCCCTCGCACATATGTGCTAGTTGTTCCTGACTCTAGGGGGCGGTGCTCATTTCCATTTCAAAGACGAAGAGCCAGCGCTGTCCGAAGACATCTCCATAGTCATGTGGCCGGCATGACTAAATGCCAAAGGTGCATGGAACGTTGTTACCTTCCCACCAAAGGTGGTCCCTATTTTTTCTACTTGCATTTTTTACGTGCTTTCAAACTGCTAGATTGGCAGAAGCTGGGACAAGTAATGGGAACTCACCCCGTTACGCGGCACTAGGGATTCGAACCGCTGAACTGCCAACCTTTTGATTGACAAGCTCAGTATCTTAGCCACTGAGCCACCGCATCCCTTGAAGATTAGGTCATTGTTAATTATTCTGCTCTTAGCTATTAAATTATGGGTGGGTTAGTAAAATGTTTGTGGGGGGAAAACTATAGCCTGACTAGGTGACTCAGTGACTAAGACTCTGAGCTTGTCAGTCAGAAAGGATGGCAGTTTGGTGGTTCGAATCCTTAGTATAGGTCTCGTTCGTGAGTAGGGGGTTGGATTAGATGACCTCCAAGGTCCCTTCCAACACTGTTACTGTTTTTAACTAAAATAATTCAGCAACAGGAATTAGGTCCTGGAGACAATTTTTATAAAAGCATTAATCCAACCTCACTCAGAAATGGTACTTCAAAACTTACTTCCATTTAAATGTGTACAGGAGTGTTTATTTAGACTCAGACATCCACCAATCATATTCAAACAGATGGGTGGGGAATCAGTATGAGCCAAAAGAAGGTACAAAGAAGCAATTTTAAGTTGTTCACTCACACATAGTTTACTTGCTTAGAGTTTTCTTTGAGGCATTCTGTTCCTCAGCTGAACTTTGGAAACTAATGTACACTGGAGGAAACTGTGTATTTGTTGAGAGGATAAAAAGTATTCCAGGAAGTAGAAATGCCATTCACATTTACTACTCAGTACTCCAAGCTTGTAAGAGAATTTTATTATGTTCATACCTTGACCCCAGCTTTGCAAATTCACATTCTCAAATTAAATATGCAGTTCCTCAGTATTTATATTTTTCGAGAACTGCAATGCAACTGAAATGCAATGTAGAAAATGAATCTTTCCCTCTTGTGCTCTGTCTGTACCCTGATTTTAAAACAACATTTTAACAAGGGTGATGGCGGCTTGAATATTGCAAGGCAGGAATATTCCTTTCCTATTCAAGTTGCCAATCAAAGTTAATTCTTGTCCAGAGGAGGGGACAGAAACATGGGTTGCCTGAACAATGCCCTCTGCAACACTAATTCAATAGTCCCTGCATACACTTCATAAAGCTTCCATCATGTGACTATCAAACCATTTGAACGTTTTCACATGGAGCTAAATAAAGAGAGGCATAGTGTTTCAGGAGCGCGATGTCCAAGCCTTTCTTGGCAGACAGCAGCCTCACTCACACAAGCAATGAGACATGTCAGGCAGCACAGCAGATGAAATCCAAGCATTTGTGTTCTGCAGTAGACAGTTGGCACAAGAAGCTAAGCTCACTAAGTTTAACTGAAAAAACAAAACAAACAAACAAACAAAAAAAAAAAACCTCCAGCAGGGTAAATCCAACACATGCCAGTGTGCCCTGTCCTTGAGTTTAAAAATAGCCCGACTTCACCTTCCCCCACCAAAACCTCTCTTTGTGGCCAGCTGACTCTGAGCTGGAACTGTGGGCGGTTTTAAAAGAGGACAATGTTTACCTGATGCTTGCCTATCTCTGCACCAAGCCGATAATGCTGCAAACAGATTAGTCTATATTTATTCTGCACATTTTGATAAGGCTTCCTTCCTTCCCTACAAAAGATCTTGTAAATTAGAATTTTAGTGTTGCTAATCATCCTTCTCAAGTTCCTCAGTAAACGTTCTATTTAACTAGGTTCTAAAATTTTCCTGGCGGAAGGAATGAACAAGCCTCATTTATTTAAAATAGTGATATGCCATCTGTCATGCAATTTAAAAGGTAGATATTCCTACTGTAATCTCACCTAAAATGTGGATAAGTTGCTTTTATTCTGCTTTTTAAGCAAAATGGTAATTTATATCTGGGATGCTATCATAAAGCACCTGGATCTAAGATTCTTTCCCTTAATAAATCTATTTTCTCATTACCAAACATATTATGTTTGGAATTGCTTGGAACTATATTGAACAACATTGTGAGCTAAGCCTGAATGTTATTTCTATTTTACATTGGGGGGGGGGGGGAAGGGAGGGAGAGACTGTATAACTCAGATGTCTCTTATTTACATCCTTTCCTTAATTATTGTTATGTTAGTTTTCAGTGGAATAACTATGGAAATTTTTATTGCGTCATTTTTGTTAGGTTTGGAAGCCATCTCGGGAACACTTTGGCAATAAAAAGTGGCTAAAAAATGGAACTAGTTCAGATTAAATAAATTAGAACTTTGGAACATTCTTTCCTTGTTGGTTTGCCAAGATCAAGCCTACGCATCTTCTGGAGATGTGTTAAAATCTTCTTGAGAGTTCTGTTCAGGGTTTTTTTATTATTATTATTATTGGAATTATTTTTGGATAAGTGTTTTAAGCTAGTATGGAGTAATTCCAACTGAAATAAATTATAAATGAGGAAAAACATATATTTTGAATGAGTGAATAAAAAGAAAAACATAACTTTGGAACAATATAATTAGTGCCTTGGACAAATCTGAATGGAATTCAATATAAGGAATCCAAAGTTCTAACCCTGAACTAAGGGGTGGCAGAATGGCTTAGAGTATGTAAACAAACCAAAAATAAACTGTGTGTAAGCATTACAAAAAATATTTTAACTTCAACCACCCAAGAAGTGAAGATGAGCCCCATCCCTTTGAAGTTGTATTGTTGATATCTTAACTATACCTGCATTCACACATTTAGGAGAATATCTACATTGAGAGTACTTTCACCTAAGGATGCTATGCTACTCTGAAAGCAGCTTTGAGTGTTGTGTTCCCATAATATCATCAGTACTGGAGAATTAAGTTTGTTTGTTTGTTTGTTTGTTTATTTATTTATTTATTTATTTATTTATTTATTTATTTATTTGTCATATTTCTATGCCGCCCACTCTCCAAGGACTCTGGGCGGCTTACACCAAAGACAGTATACTAAATAGCATATTGCCCCCTAACAAACTGGGTCCTCATTTTACTCACCTCAGAAGGATGGAAGGCTGAGTCAACCTTGAGCCGGTGAGATTTGATCCGCTGATCTGCTGAACTAGCAGTCAGCTGAAGTAGCTGCAGTACTGCACTCTAACCACTGCGCCACCTCGGCTCATAAATCATCAAAAGTTGATTTATTTTCTGATGAAAAGCTATGAAGCTGCCTCCTCCTCCTCCTCCACTTCTACATTGGGTACAATTCTTACTTTGTTTGTCCTTTCAACTTCCCTCCAACGCCAAAAGATCAGAAAATACTGGCTTGATGACATTGCAACTTCTCCTCCATTGCTCAAATAAAATTACAGTCACAAGAATTTTATCAATTCTCACCTTTTCTTCAAACTGGAAAGAGCCATTCAAAGCTACTGAGTTTTTTTTATTTTCTTTCTTGTCCTTCTGTTTGCCATCCTTCCTGGATGAGAGGATTTTTGTTGTAGCAGAAACCATGACTACCTAAGAAGCAGGGAGGCCCATGATTTCCACCTCTTATTGTTAGTATTTCAACTATAACAGAGGTAAAAATATTGTTGGATTGTCTCTTAAGTTTTTCTGAGAATCTGGAGACTGACAAAGGGTGGAAATAACCTGAAGGAGAGTTGTAATGCAATGCCCTGTGCATATTGGCTTCTGTCTGAGTTTGAACCCTATATTATTAATGGAACTTCTAAAATAATAATGGAATCCTACTGTCTCAGTAAAATGTTGAGGATATGTGTGTATGTATGTCCCTCAAATTCCCACAGCTGCAAAAATCCTTATGTACAAGACATCTTGAGCCCATGCTGTGCTATTGCCCTGCCCACTGTTGTCCTTCTAAAAAATGCAAATTGTTATTTTTGGCCATCTGTGATGACTCCTCTCCCCCCTTGATGTGGCCCCAGATACATCTTCAGATATCAGTTCAAAGGAGGATAAACCAGTTCTGGGCATGTCTGGAGGGGATTTGGTCAATGGTTCCAAGCAGTTATTTGAGAAGGATTGGCTGAAGCACAGCTGCAGTAGGACAGCCCTGAGGCTTCGGGTGGGGAAAGTATGCAGCTGCAGCCAGTCAGTGATGAGGATGAAGAACCACCTTCTGCACCTGATCCGAGAACACATAGGGCAGAGAAAAGGCAGGAATAGTGAAGGTCAGCCAGATTACTCATGAGGAGGCCGCCTCATCCCTCTTAAGTAGCTGGCTATTTAGCATAGCAGACAGATGGAGGTGATGCTGGGAACAATGTGTTCATTTCCTACCTATGTGTTTCCTGGTTGTTGTGATTCCTGCCTTGCTTGGGATTGATACTGTGCCCTGACTTGGATCATGCCTTGTGAACCCTCTTGTATTGTGGATTTAATTTTGCCCAGTGGGTTTGTCTTGTTTGGAAAACTTTCAGTGAGCCTTGTGGACTCATTGGCCATTGCTCTGTGGACTAATGTTGGTCTGCTTTTCGATGGACTTAATTGGGACCGCTCTGAGTTATTGGTGAAGCCAGGGCCGGATTTTCCTATAGGCTAACTAGGCTTCAGCCTAGGGCCTCAAGATCAAGAGGGGCCTACATTCAAATTGTTAGCAAAATTAAAATTACACTTTCACTATAGGTGAAAGGGCCTCATAAGTGGAATAGCCTAGGGCCTCTTTTCATCTAAATCCGGCCCTGGGTGAAGGGAATTGCTGGGGAATATTAATCAACCTAGTAAAACTATTGTGATGTGTGCATGCAAGTGAGTGGGACAATACACCATCCAAAGCTTGCCCATCCATGCTATCAACAAAAAAAAGAAACCCTACAGGTTTATTGCAGAAATTCAAACTTCTGCAAGTTTGAATCTTTGGGAGATAAATAACCCCACCTACATGCCATTTATACTCCATCCACACAAAAAAGAGAATATAGTAGGAGGGAGGAAAGGAGTACAACAACATTTGTAGGAAAAAATGAAATATCTTCAGGAGACTGTCCAGCCCCCCACCTTTCTCTAGGTAGTCCAAGGAGGAGTGAGTCTTCTCAAGGGAAGTGGGAAGGTGGCTGATAAGATGAAAACTAGGAAGGTGAAAACCAATATACTGAAGATCCTGAGGAAGACATGGCTGGCTGATTAGCTGATACCTTTAACTGGATCATTTCACATTGTATTGTCTTGTTGCAAGTGCCAAGGGCATAATCTCATAGTAACTGTTATGAACTTCCTAACCAAGACAGTGTAAATCCTCTTCTCTTGAGCATGCCCTTAATCATTAGCCTGCAAGAAATCAGCTCACAAGCCAAAGAATGGTCTTGAGACACCCTCCTCTTAAAAACAGTGCTCATAATCTCTGAATAAGGAAATCCTTTTAGCTTTTAATTTAATGAAAATGATTATTTTTTTTAAAAAAAAATGTAATTCATATTATCTTCTCTAGAATGCATCTCCAAATAGCACACTATATATTTGCTGAATTTGTGAAGATCGATGTTGAAAGGTGTAAAAATTCACTGCTGTGAAAAGCATGGAAAAATATTTGGATTTTAGATAGTGTCAGAGCAGCACTATTCCACCACCCATCCTGGAAAGTTTTGAGTGCAATATAAATTCTTTCGGTTTCTTTTTCCAAGAAACAAAGCAACTTCCCAGAATTTTAATCCTTAAGCTTCTTGTAAAAGTTAAGAATAGAAAACAAGATTTATTTTGTATACGAATCTGAAAAGGTGCTATACAATGTTTCTCTTGTTCTATTTCATGTTTCTTGAACCTACACACCAAATGGCTTCCAAGCACATGTAAAAATGCAAAATGCTTCTGCCAATTATTTGGTTGCAATGCACCAACCAGGTTTCAAGGAGACAAAACTGCTTGTGGCAATACACAAAAATGGCTATATGCTTTCTATCTCCTAATATTTGTTTTTTTCCCCTTCTGTTCAATTGTGTTGACCAGGGGCAAAATGCACTTACCTTTGCTACCGGATTGCAAATGTGAGCGCGCGCTTGTGTGCTTGCTACGCTTGCATGCGCATGCCTCCTCCACATATGTCGGCTGGCGACACCCAGGGGGAGGGCCTTCTCTGTGGGAGCCCCAGCCCTGTGGAATGAACTGCCCCTGGAAATGCGTAAGATCTCCGACCTCCGGATATTTCGTTGTGCACTCAAGACCCTGTTGTTCCACCAGGCTGGGCTATCAGCATAACAATTTTAAATTGCCTTGGTAGTACAGTGATCTAAGGCACCCTGTTATTAAGCTGGTTATTAAGACCAGCTGCCTGCAATTACTGCAGGTTCGAATCTCGCCAGGCTCAAGGTTGACTGAGCCTTCCATCCTTTCTAAGGTAGGTAAATTGAGGACCCAGTTGTGGGGGCAATAAGCTGACTTTATATAAATATACAAAAGAATGAAGGCTATTGCTGAGCACATTGTAAGCCGCCCTGAGTCTTCGGAGAAGGGCAGCATATAAATAAATTAAAAAAAAAATTGGGTTTTAAATTCCTGGGGTTTTAAATTGAGCCGAATTCATTTAATAATTTTAAACTATTTTAACTGATGTTGTCTTGTGTTTTTAATAGGCTGTACACCGCCCTGAGTCCTTCGGGAGAAGGGCGGTATAGAAATAAAATTATTCTATTCTATTCTATTCTATTCTATTCTATTCTATTCTATTCTATTCGCACAGAGCCTTCTGTGCATGCGCAGAGGGTCAAAAACTGGACGTCATGATGTCCGGGTGGGCAGAACCTCCCACCGCCAGCCCTACTGGATCACGCAAGCTGGATAGATCCAACTGGATTTCACCACTGGTGTTGACTCTCAGAGACTGCCTGGACAAATCATTGCTGTTTTGTTAGAAAAGTGTTTTCCTGAGTGTTTTTCAGAAGTGTTTGTCACTGCCTCCTTCCTAGGACTGAAGAAAGTGATTAGACCAAGGTCACCCAGGTGGCTTTGTGGCTTAGGTGGCACTACAATTTAAGAGTCTCCTGGTTTCCAGCCTGATGACTTAGCCACTATATAAACTGGCTCTCTCCTAATATATTAAAATCTGCAAAAGACAATGTGTCATCTCCTTCATGACGAAGAGGTGTCATATGAAAACTATCAGATTGGCAACAAAAGTGCTCTATGTAAATAATCAGGGCAAGAGATTAAGAGATCAAGATGGAAAAAGCATGACCATCACTCATTTCAAAAATACACAAAGCTACATGAAATCAATATAATTCCAAACCATTAAAAAATCTTACCTAAAAACAAACAAACAAACAAAATGATCAGAGTTTTAAAATCAACAGAATACACAATGAAATCACTACTTGGTAAATACACACACATATATATACACACACACGCGTATGTGCAACTCCTGGTGATTTCATGGACAAATCAATGCAGAATTTTTTGTAATAGTTGGTGTATTTTGTCTTCGCCTTCTTTGGGGATTCCCATCCCCCCCCCAGCTTTTAGCTCTGAAGATTTAGACTTTCATCCAAGTAGTGACTATCCCCAAGTGGTTACCAAACATCCAAGCCCAAAGAATATCAATCAAGGACTACAACCTGGCAGTTCTTAAATAAATGTCTTCCAAGCTTATATGAAAGCACGTAAGGAAGGACAATGCAATGGTTTTTTTGAATGTGTAGTTCACACCCTGGAATGTTGAAAGCTTTTGTTTGTGGGGTTGTGTGTGTGTGTGTGTGTGTGTGTGTGTGTGTGTGTGTGTGTGTGTGTGAGAGAGAGAGAGAGAGAGAGAGAGAGAGAGAGAGAGAGAGAGAGAGAGATTGCAATTTTTCCATGCAATATTCTCTATATCAATTTTTCCAATATAGTCATTGAAGACTATAGGTAGGTAGGTAGGTAGGTAGGTAGAACTTCTATTTTCCCAATGTTATACTTTTGCAGATGCAAATTTCATAAATAGAATTCTAAATTGTTTAGAAGGGAGATTTAAAAGAAAAGAGATGTGTTCATCATGTTCAACACCTATTTTATTTATTATTTCTGCCCCTCTTTTCTTATCAGCAGCACAGAAGCACATGTGGAAAATGACAGAGAGAAGAATGCAGAAAGAAGAAGAGGCCTTGGTCACCCAGTTTTATGTAAGGGGATCATCTTCATAAACACAGCATTCATCATATTTATTGGGGGGGGGGAAGCATTGTGGTGCAAAATGTAGCTGAATTAAATAGTAAAATAAGGGCAAGACACCACCAGACAAACATAGCAATCACAAAAAATATATAAATTAAACATGACATTTAACAATCTTCCCACATGTGGTTAAGAATTTTGGCAGTGTGTAAGCAGAATATTTTATGATATTTTTGCTTAATACTCACTCTTAAATCATTCATTAGGTCTCATTTTCAGCATACCTTTTGAACTTGTAATCTGATCAATTATCATAATTTCCTTTGGCTTTATTTACCCTTGGCTCCAGGAGCAGAACAGCTCTTGAGTCTTCTCTGGAATTTTCCTACTTTGGCAGGTACAGGCAAACAGTTCAGTCATTCCAATGAAAAACACAGGGAATGGGTCTTCAGACAATTTTGCAGAGTGTCAATGACAACACAGGAGACAAAAAAGTCTATTGATTCTGTGTGACAAGCTCCCAAGTTGCCAAAATATAAGTTAAATTCAATGTATATTGATGTTTCAGCATCCTTTTCATTTTGACAAAGCATTTATTGTTAGAAAACTTTGTTCTGGGTAATTTTATGTCCTATTTGCAAATGACAGAATGTGATTTTGGAAGAACAGTGTGTGTTTCCTTCTTTAGAATCAGACAAAGAAATCTTCTTATGTACAACATTCAGGTAGAAGGATATTATTGTCCAAATTTCCAAATAAACATGAGTTCAGACTTTTTTAAAAAAAAAAATAGCAGTGATGAGTTTCATATAAAAGGGATTGTGCTTGCAAAGTTTTGTGAGAACCCTGAAGAAGTGGTTTGAGCAAGCATACAGTAAAAGAAGCGTCTTGGATGAGAAGCGAAACATCTTCAAAGAAAAACCAGAAAGTCCAGTTGCCTCTTGAAAAAGAACACTTTTGAGTGGTGGCAATGCCCCAAAGCAAAGAAATATTGGGAACAGATAAGGAGATGGTTACAGAAGATAACAGGAGAACAAATTGAATTTAAACCTGAATTATTTTTATTAGGAATAATTAATCAAAAGATAAAAAAGCAATTCCAACATATCATTTTACATATAGTAACAGCAGCACGAATTATTTATGCCCAATGTTGGAAACTTGAAAATATACCAGCCAAAGAGAGGATTATTCATAAGAGATTAGAATGGGCTGAGATGTATAGAAATAAAAGGCAAGGAAGAAACAGAATTTTATGAGGTTTCGGATAAGTGGTATAAGTGGTTAGAACAGAGAAACAAAAATGTATAGAAATAAATGTAGATAACTGTAAGAGACACATGACACAGTACTGTTAAAAAACGCTTATTGTTATGTAAATTGGAAAAATGGAAAAGAAAAATTAAAAAGAAAAAAGCACCTTTGGGACAACCATGACCTCAATGACTGAGAAGCTCGATAGACATACAGTAAAATAACAACAGTTTGGGAGATTCGTCCTTCCCTCTATTCTTAAACAAGCAGCTAGCCTGCTTCCCCTCTCTCTGAAGACATGGAGCCAGGAAGTCTGAAAAATTGTATGTGGAAGCAATTTATGTAGTCTTGGTCTTGAGCCTCTTTGTAGAGCATTCCTCTGGAGAAAACCTGGAAAGTTAACTGTCTAGAAGGAAGGAAATCAAAAGTGACATGAGAGTTTCTAACCTTGGCCACTTTCCCACTTAAAGGGAAGAACCGAAGATAAAGACACACACACACACACACACACACACACACTTACTTGAAGAAATTAAATAAAATATCTCTTTACAGGGAAATCTGGCCACCATCACCACCCTTATTTTTTTTAACCAAACAACCTTTTCAAACTAAAGACTGAATTAGATTGATAGCTATGGGCCAATATCAGGCAGATTATTTCTGACATGTCAAGATTACCAATAGTGTAAGTTGGGTAGTATTGACACCACTGCACTACAGAACCCTTGTCAATCAATCAATATAGACAGTGGCAAACTGAATGGATTAATAATCAATTGTACAATTACCTTAAAAGTAAACTTGGAATAAGATGTTAATAAGATGTCTAACCAAAAAATATTTTACTCTGGTAATCAGTAAATTTAGATTATCAAACAAATTAACAATGTATATAATATTTGCACTAATATTATTTCCTCCCTCCCTCCCTCCCTCCCTCCCTCCCTCCCTTTGGAATATTCTCCTTCAAATTAGAAAGGATTGTTCTTGTTTGGTCTTTTCTTTTTAAATATACATTTTTAAATTAAACTTTAACATTTTACATACTAAATCCAAACCTGAAGTATAAAAATATCACAGAAAAGACACCACTAAAATATTGGCTCTCTTACCATGCTATTAAAAAGAGAGGTCAATTGAATTTTTTTAAATTTCCCAACATAAAACTATGTGTCCTGACTTTAAAAAAGGTATTTTAGTTCTTATCATGATTGAGTACTAAAAAATTTTCTGCCATGGCATTATATCCACATGTGTCAATACCAAATACCAAAGGTTGTAATTTTATTTTTTTTACAATCTATGTCTAGAGACATTCCAACAGCAGTTAGCATGAAAACAACTATCGGTAATGGTTAGATATTACATCCCAATGTGACTCTGAAAGAACATGTTAACTGTCGTTATGGTGAGTTCAAACTTGTTTTTCTGGAAGAAAAAGGAAGAAATTTGGAGACAAATCAGCCATAAGTTGAAATAAATTTACCTTAACTGATTCCAACCTAAGGGATTGGTTGTCTTTGTCTTCATATGTACTAACTTGGAGAGATCAAGGGACAAACTGTTCTTAATTTTAGCTGAGGAAGGAAAAACTTGGTTTCTAACCAAGTTTGGTTTTATTCTGTTTCATTTATGGCTTTGCGGAAATCAGTTTCCCATGTCAATCTGAGACCAATTAATGAGTTAGCTTTTAAATTTATTATAACACCCACTTGGGAAATCAGGCTTTTATAGTTGATAGCTCAATTTTTTTCAAAGCCTACCATTTTCCAAGAGCATGATTTTGATACTCTCTTTTCACAGCATGATCCAGTTGAGGTAATTAGGGTTAGAGAATAGCCCTGGAGCCTTGTAAACTCAACAGCACTTTGAGTTCCTCATCTCATGGCAAAAGAGTCATCACTTTCTTATCTGTTTAGGAAAACAAAACAAAACATCAACTTCACATATGAATAACGGTGTCAATGACTGCCAGCTAAAGGTCAAAGCATTCTCTTTTTGAGGACAGATCAGTGTTTAATACTGTTATGGTGCAGTTGGTTTTGGTTCCCCTATCTGAGCTTTTTGCTTTCTGAAAATCTGAGGTATTTTCAAAGCAGGAAAACAATTCCTTAGCCTTCTATTCTATAGCATTTGCAAAGGAGCGAAAGTTGCACTATAAAAAATATATTTAGCCATCCCAAAGAACTGAAAAGATCAGAGCTGGGGGAAGAGAGAAATAAACCACAATTATAGAGCTGAGCTTAAGCTTCCCTCTCCAAGGCTGCATTTCCTTTCTTAAGAAGAGATGCCTTTATGTGGCATATTTAAATACAGCCATTCAAGTAATTAGTTCCTGGGGCAATGAACAAGATCAGCTACCATAAAAACAGACTAGTAACATAAAAACAGGCCATAAAACAGCAGTGAAAAGCAGCAGTTTAAAACAATTAAACCTCGAAAGCTGAAAGGGTTTTTTAAAAGGTTCTCACCTGAACAAAATGAAGAAGGGAGCAGCTGCCACAAGAATCTTTGTAGCCCCTTTGATGAAAAGGAGCAGCTCTTAGCTTTATCTGATCCCCCAAATTAAGTAGGGTTCTTAGAGCAGGACAGTGCCAGGTTGGAATACTGTTCCACCATGAAATCCCAGAGTTTAGGGCAGGTGGAAAAATATCCCAGAAAAAAAAGGAAGGGCAACCCTTTTCCATAATACTGCCAATAAAATGACCTGGGTTAAGATCAATTTGGAAGTCTTTGTCATAAAAAAAAAGAGAGAGAGCTTTTTCTTCCATTGGCACCTGCCTGATCTCAGGTGACAGATGAAATAAGGAAAAACCAGACGGACATGGAAATAGCTGTCTGTCTCTAGATCAGGGGTGTCCTACCTTGGCCACTTTTAAGACCTGTGGACTTCAACTCTCAGAATCCCCCAGCCAGCAAGGCCTAGATGGGGGAAGATAGAGAATTGTTTTTCTTTTGTTGGGGGCGGGAGGGAGAAGTGACCCACCAGCAGGGTCAATTTTCCAAATTTTTTGACATGCCGAGCTCAAAAGGCTTGCCATCACTGCCCTAGCAGGTGGGGTTTTCAGTGTGAAATCATAATGCTGCTTTTGGTATTGTGAAGAAAGTGGTGAATCCTATGGATGCTGTTGAATATAAACCCTTGAAGGTTATCATAGATAGTTTTGCAGAAATTAAGGTTTACATGCACGGATGTAAGATGTGTAGAAATTATATTTTTTAAACTTTAAGCTGCTTTTAACTTTTGAAGTATTTCCATCATAGCTAAACTCATGAATAATATACTCAATCTGCTGTTTTAACTCATTTTTATTATAATTATGATTTTCAGATGTTTTGAAAGGACATGTAGTTAATATCTACAGGGTACTGAAAAAGCTGTCATTGTGGTATTTTAAATGTTTCTCTTGGTATCCTTGGAAATGCCATCATTGCAACATTCTATTTATTTATTATTCAGATTTATATAGCCACCCATCTCGTACAAAGCAACTCTGGGTGATGATGTACAACAGGGGTGTCAAACTCAAGGCCTGCGGGCCTGATCCAGCCCGCGTGCCCACCCTGGAAACAGCGAAGGACCAGCCTGCAGTGCCTCTGCCAGCAAAAACAGAGCTCAGGGAGGCCAAGCACAGCCTGCCCGGGCTCCGTTTTTTTTTTTTTTTTTTGTAAATATTTTTTATTATTTTTCAAACATAAGCATAAAATATAACTTTCAAGAGCAAAAACTCGATCTGGTCATAGATGGTTACCACACTTACATTTCTTTGACAGACCCCATTCACAATTTCCCATTGCATCTTTAACAGGTAAAAGTTCAAAACATAAGAAGAATAAATTTTAAGATAGATTCTAACATCCTTATCTATATATGTATCTATTATATCAATACAATTTTAATTTCATATTTACTTTAGCTCATTTGTGTCTAAGTATCAATCCTGCTTATATCTGGTTCTTCTCCACATTGTCTTTATCATCTCTTTTACCATCAATTGCAAAATACTTTTTAACAATAGTCTAATCTCTTATTTTAATTATTAACCACAATTTTATCACCTCAAATCTTAATTTCAAATTCAATACATCTCCATTTTTCTTACCATTTATACAACAAAATTCTAACTACATTTCTTAGATTCTTGACCCATTCCATCAAATCTTGATATCTTAAATTTTATAATTACTTTTACACATTTCAAACTACACAGATTCATCCCTAAAATTTTATTTAAACTAATTACTAGCATGTTCTCCTCCATACCTCCTATTATTTGGCTAATTTCCAGCATGTTGTGTTTGGCTGATTTCCAGCCTAATCTCCTCCAGAGCACCCACTATTTTGGCTAATTTCCAGCATATTCTCCTCTGAGCCTCCCACCATTATTGGCTGATTTCCAGCATTTTATGTTGGCTGATTTCCAGCATATCTCCTCCAATTCTCCTCCTGTTGTTTGGCTGATTTCCAGCATTTTATGTTGGCTGATTTCCAGCATATCTCCTCCAACTCTCCTCCTGTTGCTTGGCTGATTTCCAGCATTTTATTGGCTGATTTCCAGCATATTATATTTGGCTGATTTCCAGCATAGTCTCCTCCAAAACTCCCACCATTATTTGGCTGATTTCCAGCCTATTTTCCTCCAACTCTCCTACCATTGTTTAGCTGATTTCCAGCATTTTAACTAGTTTCCAACGTATTTCTCCTGAGTCTCAAACTCTTAACTAGTTGGTGCCCATCACCTCTTCTTTTAATTTTCCCCTGCAATATAATTATCTATTTCATGTCAGTTTCCCAACATACTTTTTCAAATTAGTTCTCAATATGTTTCATAATAATCATTTCCAACATATTCTAGATTAAATCACACTTTGTTACTAAAGTCTGTGTATCTTCTTGTTTCATTCAATAAAACCATAATTAAACATTTACCAATCTAACATTTCTTACAAGTTAAAGTCAAAACATATTACATCAAACGTTTATGTTTCTTAAAGTTATCCCATATTTGTATATGCTTCTTCTTTATTTTTAGCCACCTTTATCTCAATCCTCTATTTTGATTACCATTTTTTATTTTCTATTTTTATTACTCCAAAACCCCTCCAGTTTTTATTTAAAAGTCATTTATACCTTTAATCTTTTAAACATTACATTTCAATTTAATTACATTTGATTTTATCTTCTTTTTCCTTCCTTCTCCTTTCTGTCCAGCTGTTCCACTTTAAAAGTCTATCTGCTCAATTTAAAAATTGTGTGTGTCACTTTAATGCTTTTGGAATGTCTAGTCCATGTGTGATGCATCAACTTCCTGTCTTTGTTTCTACGCTACACCCAGTTTTTTGCTAGGCTTGTTAAATTCCATTGTGAAAAATCCAAAATATTTTTTCTTTCTTCATAGAATCACCCAGGGACAGAGTAGGAATCTCCAAAATCCATAAATTTAATGTTAATTTCAAAATAGTCCAAGGTGTAAGGTCATTTACAATGTTTCTTTTCCAAACGAAAGGGAAATCTCTTTAATCCACTCTCCTGCTTAGTCACTGCAGACTCCATGGCAATTATGTAGCCACCCATCTGTCACTCTTCATTAGCCTCGTTAACTTTCTAAAGGTGTAAATTCCCAGAAAAACAATTCTCCAATCAACTCCAAATAAGTAAAAAAAGATAGAATCCAATTTTAAAATTATTAAGTGCCAATTATTCCAAATCGAATTTCAAAGTCTGTCATGGGTCTTTGTCTCCAAAAGTTTTTTTTCCCTTAATTTTCAAGCCCCATATATCTGCAGCCACTATTTAAGGCTTGGGGTCTTACTTTTCAATCCATTAAATTATGTTGCTTTGCCTGGGTTGGTGACACTCACCTAGCTTCAAGGTATTGCTCTCTCCTCTTCTCTCCAGCACAATCTTTTTCCCGGTCCGCCGCGGCTTTGCGACAGCTGCCATGGCTGCCTCCTCCCATCTCCGACTTAGAGGATTTCCTCTGGCCTCCGAGAAACTTGCCTGTTCCTCTTGGCCCAACGAGGTGCTCCTCTTTTCCCCCCATCCCTACAGGATGGGGTTGGTCCAAGACCGATCGGAGAATGGATCGTCAGTTGGGGTTTCTGTGGGCTCGTTAGAGCCCACCATTCCCCCGACTGTATCATTGCGGCTCCAGACCGGAAGTCCCCCGGGCTCCATTTTTGTCCACGATGACCTGTACCGAAATTGGAGCTCCATTTTTGCTGGCAGAGGGCTGTAAGAGGCCATCGCGGCCAAAAACAGAGCCACAATGAGTGATGTCAAGCTGGCCACACCCCCTGGCCACACACCCCAAGGTCAAATACAACCCTGATGCGGCCATCAATGCAGGGTGAAATGCTCCCGGTTCGGACCGAATTGCCCGATCCGGTAGCGATGGAGGCGGGTGGTTTGGAGAACAGGTAGCAAAAATCCCCACCACCACCCCATGCCCAGCTGAGCTGCACAATCATCAGAGGCTTTTTTTTAACTTTTAAAAGCATTTTTTCTACAACTATGGCCGAAAAAATACTTTTAAAAGTTAAAAAAAAAAGTCTCTGATGATCGTGCGGCTCGTCAAAGGCATTTAAAAGAAAAAAAACCCTTTTTTTCTTTTAAATGCTCTGACGATCCAAACTAAGTTCCCTGATCGGCAGCCCCTCCCGATCAGGGAACTCAGCTTGGATCGTCAGAGCATTTAAAAGAAAACAAGGGGTTTTTTTTTCTTTTAAATGCTATGACAATCCCAGCTGAGTTTTTAAAAAGCCTCTGCCATCAGGGAACTCAGCTTGGATCATCAGAGCCTTTTGAAAACATTTTTTACAACCTCTTAGCCAAAGAGGTTGTAGAAAAAATGGTTTTAAAAGAAAAAAAAAATTTGGCCACACCCACCCAGGCACATTAACCCCCCCACCAAGCCACGCCCACAGAACCAGTAGTAAGAAATTTTAGATTTCACCCCTGCCTCAATGAAATCGAGTTTGACACCCCTGGTGTACAACAATAGAATAAAACAGCAAATAGATAAAGACTATCAATAGTCTTAGATAAAAAGTAATTATTTAAATAAATATGTTATCAAAAAAATTAAAATATGTTTTTAAATTAAAATATATGGAGGACTATAAGAATCCCACTTCCATACTGCAATAATTATGTGTTTATGAATAGAGGTGGAACCTATTTCCAAAATATTGCTGTTGGGTCACATATAATACTAAGCCCTGTATTTATTTATTTTTTTTGTAACTATCTGGATTCTGACATAGTTATTTTCTTAACTTGTGTTTGAGCACTAATATAATACAACATAAGAAAAGGCCAATTTCTAGGGAATTGTAGGCCTGCTTGAAAGAGGTTTTTTCCGTTTAGTTAATTGGGCCTAAACCTCAACCAACACAAATTTCAGCAGCTGGAGAAGCTGTAAATGTGTAGCTTTCCTTGAATTGATCCACAAGACAATGTATTTGACCAAATATAGAAATGCATGCTATGACTTTGCAAACTGACAGTCAGGATAACAGTATATACTTCTTTTTGTGCTTAATCTTCTGGGTCAACTTGACTTCAAAGGCACTCTGTATCAGCCAATATACTGATGTCAAGAAGAACCTGGCTGCTTTAACAACCCTGGTTTTATATTTCTATTCATAGATAAGCAGCAGTCATGAACTAAACTGTTCCTGAGAATTAAAATGCGATGAAAGAATTAAGCCTCTTTGACTGGCAGCAGCAACCAATCTTATGCCTTTGAATAAAATAGTGACACAATAACCATTTAGAATACTTTTTTGTTGGAAAAGAAATTAATAGCTAATTCATATTACATAATTTCTGCCAAAACCCCTCGCTCAGCAAATAAATGAACAGGGACAAAATTGAGACCAATAACCTATTTCTTTACTTTGCAGTTTATCTTTGTCTTTATAAATAACAGTAATTCTAATATGAAACTAGCAGTATGATTTGAAGTGGAGTAGCTCCAGGTTGGTCTGAAGCCTGATCCAAATCTTTCCTTCCAGTGCAATAATGAATTTAATGGACTGATTAATAATATTTTATTTTTTGGAAGTAAGTCCCAGTGATTATAAATGAATCTCTCAAGGTAAGTGAGAAAAAAAAAAAGAATCATACTTTGTGGCCTAATACTATGCTCCACATATATTCAGAAATAAATAACTCCTGCTGAGTTAGACAGAATGTGCTCCTATGTAGGCATTTATAGGATTGCGTTGGCTGAGAGCATTAAGAAGCTGACTTTGAAAATTATATTGAAATTCTCAGACAGGAATTTCCTGGATTATTGTGACTAAATCAATCATTGTTTACCTCAGTCCTTTATCTATAAAATATTAATGATTCTATTTCATAACTTTTTGTTTGGTACAATATGCAATAACAATAGTTTGTATGCAGGAGATAAAATTACTTGCGTAGTTAGAATTGTGAGTTTTTAAAGTGAACTGTACAATGCCCTGAAAACCTTGAATCTTTCCCTCATCAAAATACTCCTTAACATAAAAACTAGAATATCAGGGGAAAGCGGTGCCCTATTTCTCCAGTTTTAGTTTTTTTCCTGGAGAGGATGTTTTTTTTTTTAGCTAAAGTGAATTTTAAAGATACAATCCTCACTTGCAGTCTGAAATGATACAACTTTAGAATTCTGAGACTATTATGAAGCTAATAATTCTGTTCTCTTTGGCTCATAGAACCTATTTTAATGCAAAACTTTTAACTGTATTATTCATCCCTTTATTAAATGTGTTAAATGCTTCACAAAATAGATTCCTCTCGGCTTTAACTACTTCATTTTAAAAGACAAATATAACAACATGAGAATGAAACAAAATTCTGATCCTTGGAAAGGGCACAAGTTTATTTAACAAATTGCTATATTCAATCTCACATACACACTCACACAAGCAGACACACAATTGAATCTTTTTGTCCTCAAATCCAAAGTGTTGCACAGCCACCATTATCTCTGCTGTGAAATAATGAGATAGAGATAATGGAGATGGCATAGTTGGAAAGCAAGAAATATAATGTTTAACATGAGTGCATCAGCCACCCATACAAATTAAGTATTCAATGTTGTATCTGCTCCTAGGTGCAGAGAGGAAGATTTATGGCAGCGTTGCTATACTTGGTGACAAGACAAGGATACATGCACATTCACTCACATAGTCCTTAAATACGATAAAGTAAGAAAGTCACAGCTTGGGGTTTAGCACAGTAAGGAAGTTTTGATCCTTCAGAAATGGAACTTTTGGATATTTGATATCAAGATCATTTCACACATAGCTGAAAGCAAAGGGAGAAGATGGTAGCTGATTAGCAGATCATCAGAAAGAAAAGGGGAGTAACCAGATTAGAGCTAATGTGGAATGAAAACATTAAAGAACTATTCAAGTTTGACATGCCAAAGAACACTTCTAAACCTCATGAGTGTCTATTTTTCTCTATGAACAAATTTTGCCTATACAAAATTAGATTAAGTATCATCTACTTATTTGCCAGTATGTCTATAGTACTTTAGATTCCCACCCTTTAAAATGAGCATAGGATGTAAGGATTGAAAGAGATATTGGAGATATCTAATCCAACTTCTTGCCCAGAGTAGAAATCCACTATTACAGCATCTCTGACAAATGCCCATCCAATTGCTATTAACAACCTTTACCAAGGGAGAGGCTACATCTTGTAAGGCAGTTGTTTCCTTTGTTCAACAACTCCTACCATTAAGGTTGTTTTTTCTCTGATGTCCAGCCAAAAGCTATGCAATTTAAGCCTCATTTTGTCCTCAGTTGTTCAACTCTGCTCCCTCTTCTACAAGTCAGCCATTTTCTCTTCTCTAGGCTAAACATATCCATTATCTCCAACCATTCCTCATAACACTGTTTTTTCTAGATCTTTATCACCTTGATGACTGTCTCTTGGACACACTCCAGTTTATCAATCTGGTGTATAGAATAGATGTTCTAGGTGCAGTCTGTCCAATGCAAAATTGAGAGGAACTATGTTAATAAGATTATAAATATTACTAAGCATGATAGGGGAGGAATGCAGTAGCTCACGTGGTTAGGATACTGGGCTGATGATTGGGAGGCTCATGTTCAAGACCCAGTTGCCGCCACAAGATGGGGTGAGCTCCCGTTACTCACTCCAACTCTTTTGGACCCAGAAGTTCGAAAGCGAGCAACCATGAGTAGATAGATAGGTACAACTTTGGTGGGCAGCTTAATGGGGACATGAAAGGAGCCCCCAGCTGGGCGTCTTTCAGCAATAATAATGTTACTAGATAATTGTTTCGGTGCTCCTGACATGTCAGTAGTAGTAGTGGTGGTGGTGGTAGTAGTAGTAGTAGTAGTAGTATGATAGTGTTTACTGTATGTCTCCCTCAGTTGTGCCTTCATATCAATATCACTTGCTGGGAAATATATGAAAGGGATGTTGTGATTGCATCCATGCCTTCTCATTGGCATTAGATTAAACCAGGGTGACAACTCCAGATTTCCAGACCTAAAGGAAAATATTTTATTTGTTCCGTAAGAATCTTCTTTATATTTTCAGATAGCAGAATTTTTAAAGATCTCTACTTGAGATTTGTGTATGTGTGTGTGTGTGTGTGTATTTTTTCATAAATAGTTGTACTGTATGTAATTATGTAATAATGATGAAAATAATTGTATAAGAATAAAAATAAAAAGGAAAATAAAAAAGGAAAATGTGCTTAATATAATTGTAAAACCACAACAATTCTAAGTTATTTCAACAAACCAGCCCCAAAGAGTACCATGAGAAACTGGTGGACAAATAATTGCCTGAGATTCTTTCCTATCCTAGCTTTTTCAATTTCTTTAAATGCCACGGACTGAATCTACATTTTCTTATACACATAATAAATTATCGTAGTGAGCTACAAAGCCTGTTTCTTGACTATAGCCACCCCTCAGTATGTACAATCATATGAGTTGGAAATAATCTGCTAAAGAAAGAGAAAATATTAATCCATTACATATCCATTTCTAACCAGATGCTACATTTCATACATCTAATTTGCACTTGACGATGACCTTTGGCATTCCTATACCCCTGCCTTTAAAATACCTTTGCCAATCTGGGTCACATTGTAAGGTTTTGTTGTCACATTAGCACCCATGGAGTTGGAAAGAATCCTAGGTCATGTAATCCAGCTTCCTGACGAAGCAGAAAATCCACTACTGAAAATTAATACCCACTACAACAGAAATCCCCAACCTTTCTAGCTTTGTGGATTGGAGGGGAGGGGAGAGGGGACGGTTCCGTGCGAGTGGTTGGCCAGCACCTGCAAGTGCATGCAGCTCCATTTGCGCAAGCGGTGCACACATGCACCTGCCCCTTATGCAAATGGAGTAGACGTGCATGTGCTCGCACACTGCTCATGCACATGGGAATGCACATGTCCATCAGGGGTGGGTTCCACTTACCTTTACTACCAGTTTGCAATGAGAGCGCAGGTGGAAGCTTCTGCGCATGTGCAGATCACCCATGATGATGTCATGGCGGGTGGGCAGAGCCTCCTGCCTGTTTTACTGCTGATTCTATAGAACCGGACTGAACCCACCACTGATGTGCATGCACTCGCCTGCCATTTCCGTGGCCCGGTTTCAAACAAGTTCACGGCCCACTAGTGAGCCCTGGCCCAGAGGTTGGGGACCCATGCACTATAATACCAATCATTATCTTTAAAAAACAATAAATGTAAAACACTTCTAAGGAATATGAATTCACTTTTGCTAAGGTAGCCTGTTGTACTGTTGAACAATAGGATCATTGGACATTTTGGGTGGTGAGGAAGTACAATAACAGTTCCATCATTTGTAGCCAGTACAAAAATATTTCTAAAGAATATGTTTTATTCTAAAATAAATGAAACTCAAATTCCAAATAAGGACAAAGAGATGGAGGAAGAAAATGGTTTTTTTTACAGATATATGCTGTGTCGTAGTTCTCATTTTGCAACTATTTCTGCCCTGTTGAAGTCTTTCTTTATAATGTTAATCAACCATACATTGCATTGAAGGAAGTTAGCACCCATCCCTCTCCTAGAAGAATGAAATATTTTAGGAAATATTAAAAAGGCAGAATATTATATTTCCCTGGATAAGAAAAGGAGAAACATTTTTTTTAAAAAGACAAAGCAGCTTCCTGCAGCTCCCTGCCTCCCACCCCACCACTTCAGCTTCAGGGTGATGGGATTAAGACATGGCATTCAATACATGATAGGATTAGCTCTCTACCCATCTCACCACATGGCACCTGGGAAGATTACATCACCGAGCAAGGCTCAACCAAGCCTGGGACTCTGAGCCTACAGAGTTGCCTCTGCACAGCCTCATTAGAGTCTGGCAACCAATCAGAATACAAGCTTAAATTCAAAAGCCCAGAGAGGGTATAAAACTCAGGCACGCTCAGCATCTCTCCCCCCCTTTTTTTTCTTCACCCAACTTCATCAAGGCATGTGACCCTGTCTACCATTAAAAACCATCTTTCCAAGCAATCTCCAGTGTCTTTTCCCCCCACTTGGAACTGAACCCAGATGGACATTTCTTCTAACAGCAGGGGAAAAAAATCTGGCTGCAGTTGTCTAAATGGAATCTATCATTTGATCTAAAATTTTTCATTTTTCCATTAATATTTCCATTTTTTTAAAAAAAGAAATATATCTCAGTAATATTTCAACACTTCATTCAAGAATCTCTGCTTGCTGGCCTGCATCTCCCACATGTGTTTTTTATGCAGCTAAGGAGAAATGGTAGTATATTCTTGTCCTTGGTCCCTACACACAAGTCTGATGATTGAGATTGCCCATTACTTGATAAAGCAGGCTAAAGTAATGTTGGGTCTTCTAGGAGTTTCCATAGGACAGTTTATTTAAAAACCACCTCTAAGACTATGCAGCAACACAGTATTCCAGTCCAAATATGTTTAAGATTTGCCTATCTTCACTGTGTTAAGTTAGATGAGCTGCTTGTTATTGCACTCTATCCATTTTTCATTCAATGTTTAGCTCAATTTTTTTTTCATTTTTGCTCTGTTGTTGGGAGGGGGGGTGCAGGGGAATGCCTCCTTCCTTCTATGCTGCAAGGCATGTCTCTGCTTCCCTCACCCATACCCCACCCTGCCTTGCTTCATCCTGGCATGTGTTCAGCCAAATCTCCCTCTTTGGCAACAACCGGAGTCAGATGCCTGACCCTCACATGGAGGCCGAGTCCTTGTAATATGGGATTATACATGCTTACATAAGATAAAGAGGCAGGGGCAGAAGAAAAATAGATCTTGGGATGAGGACTGGGTAACAAAACTGTTAACTTCTGCAGTGGCCTTTGATTTTTTTTTTTTTAAACTATACAAGTTATATACTATTTCTTTTGTCTCAAATAGTAGGCGCCAATAGATGTAGGCAAATACAGCACTGAACTCTTGCGTTTTCAGTTTTCCAAAGAATTTCTCCTCCTTTGAAAAAGGGAGCTTTGTTTTCTCCAAATTCATTCTCAGGCTGCTTCATAAGTTTTGTTTTTTGCTTTTTGTTTGTTTTGCATTTGTGCTTTTGAGCTGATTTGATTGATGGAAGGTGGAAAAGGGTGCTGCTGTGGAGCCTGGTACTTTTAATTACAGACCACTCCATCAGGACATGTCACATCTGACCTATAATAGTTTTACCAGTACTTTTTCCTCCTCCTTCTTCTCCCTTCTGAAAAATAAAAAGTCAAAAGCAATGTTTCTCTCCCCCACCCCCTTTAAAACTAAATAAAAATGGTCAGAGGAAAAAATGCAGAGGAAAGCACAAGTATGGATATAGCACCTAGACAAGTGGAAAAGCTGTGAAGGTCAAAAGCAGACAAGAACATTTTTAAAGCATTTCTGATATATTCCCTAAATTTCTATTGTCATGACCAGTAGCCAAAGTTTCACAAATGGTGCACTGGAAAAATTAAATATCCCCTAGGTATCAGACCAACTCCTTGGGAATTAACATGAGTGGCCTGTTGTCACTCTGAGATGGGCTTCTTATTGAGCATTATGGTTATGTAGAGTTATTCCAACCTCAAATGCTAAATATATATTTAGCTTCTCTCTCCTCTCCATGTGGTTCATGTGATTTCTACCTTGATCAGTAGTTCAGTAGTAGTAGTTCTCATCATTCCCATCACTCATCTCCTTCCACTTATGACTGTATGACTGTAACTTTGTTGCTTGCATCCTTATGATTTATATTGATATTGATATTGTTTCCTGATTGCCTATTTGTACCCTATGACTATCTTAAGTGTTGTACCTTATGATTCTTGATGAACGTATCTTTTCTTTTATGTATACTGAGAGCATATACACCAAGACAAATTCCTTGTGTGTCCAATCACACTTGGCCAATAAAAAGATTCTATTCTATTCTATTCTATTCTATTCTATTCTATTCTATTCTATTCTATTCTATTCTATTTCTCCTCCCAGGTCTTAGATGAAATAGGAAATATGAATATATAGTTGTTAAGCAACTGCTGTGGTTTATTTGCACAGAATAGATTTCTTATGTTGCCTTAGAACGGGAAATAGCATGCAGGTGGAAGGAATTTCAAGAAAGTCAACTGAAGGATCTTTGCAAATGACAAAATGCCAGTGCCTATTAGTCCAGGAGATGAGAGATTTGAAAAAGATTAGCCTAATAATAAGAATATGTAATGTATGGATATGTTTGTCCTAGACTTGAAAAGCAAAACCAGGATTCAGTGGGAGCTTAAATGTCATGATTCAATCCTTTTGCAAAAGAATTATTATTCATCTAGGACAGAATTGGGTTAACTGATCCATATTGTAATGATGGTGATGAGAATAATAGTGAGATTTATAGGCTTCTACCAAAACTCTGGAGAGGTTGGAGATATAGAGGATTTTCCACCAATCTAACAAACCATAGATTGGTTTTAGAGGAAGATAGAAATCATAAATGTTATAAATTTACTGTGGTTGCCTAGAAGCTGTGGTTTGAACAGAGTGTTGGAAAGGAGCACTCATTAAATGTTTTGAATGAAATGTTCTAGCACTTAAAACCATTTGCAATTTTTTTCATTTCCTTGCGTTCAGTTAATACCCAGCAGTGATGATATTACTCAGACTGTCTATAAGGCAAACCATCTCATGAATAAGATAATTAAACATCTTGATCTTATATGAATAGAAAAGAACACAATGCTACTTGGGCTAAGTTCTTTTTCTTCAGTTATAGAAAGTAATGGTTAAAAAAAGTATCCACCTATCAGGAGATGAAATATATGACTATTTAAAGTGCAAAATGTACTATCAAGCCTTAGGATGTCTAATAGATGGCTGACCTTCTCTAGGCTGGGAAGCTAAGCAGAGTCAGGTCTCAAAAGTATCTAGATGGGATTTCTCCAGAAAAAAAAAAATTAGAACTGTAAAATAGCCTGAAACACTCAGAAAACCTCCTGGAATAAAGCAACAGGCGTCTGCTGCTAGTTCAGCTCAGCCAGAAAGAGACTTTTGCTTTATTGTGTTTATACTCTACCAAGCATGGAGAATAAAAGGCTATATTAACCTATGTTAAGGAAGAAAGACAAGAACTAAGTGGAGTTCAGGTCTAACAACTTGAATTATCATGCTTGCACTTAAGTTCAGAGTTGGTGGCATTTAATTGTACCATAAAATAAATTTTATTTACTTTTCAAGGTCCCCATGGTGGGGGAAAAAAGAAGGTATTATATTTGTTTCTGTTGGAGAAACAAACAAGAGCTGCATTATATTTCAAGGTTCTGTTTGCTTTAAATTGCTGGCCAATAAAGCAACTTTCAATCCAACACAATTGGGATGGCTTTGTGGCTTGGTTAATTTGATTGGCTGTGCATATCACTCCTTGCTTTTGTCTGTTAAAATAATGACTTTGCAACATCTTTATTTTCTCCCTACAAAATACATTAACTGTTATATGAAGACAGACATGTTAGTCTATGGTACTCCAAATCAAAAGAAATCTGATAGCATCTCATTCTTAGCAAATTTGGTTTAAAAGCATACATTTTCATAAGCTGCAGCTACTCCATCAAATGCACAGAGCAGCTATAGTGGTATAGGATTTGATTTAAGATGGGAGACAAGACGAGGAAGACCAAAGCAAAGTATGGTGGTTATGCAGATACAGGTTTATATATGCAATCCACTGTGTTTGTTTAGATCAGGCTGTCAAACTCCCGGCTCATGGGCTGGATGCGTCATATGCTGGCCATGCCCACGTCCATTTTAGCGAAGGGGGAAAAGTCCCAATACATCACATAATGCCGCCATGACAACATGGGTTTGACACCCCTGGTTTAGACTTTTACAGATAGCTTGAAACATTTGATGTGTGTGAGGTCAGCAATGTCTTGCTTAATTGTGTTGGAAAGTTTCTTTTTTTCAAGATGGCCATTTGGAGATCTGTAATGAAATCTCTTGCAAGATTGAAATGTTCAGATATTACTTTTGTATGGATTTTTAACAAATTGCATTGATTAATTAACAGGGTTCTTGCAATCTGTCTCATATGTAATGGTCTTGTAATCCATTTTTCTCTTTGTTTTCCATGTATCAATATTTTTATCAGAAGTGCTTCTGAGGAACCGTTTTGTTCTGAAGAAGTAAAGTAAGAGTGAAGTCTTAACCAGAAAACGGGGGGGGGGGGGGAAGAGCACAAACAAAAGGAAACTAATGAAATGAAATACAGATTATCAAAGAATAACTCAATATAACTAGAGAATAAATTTGGGACAATTTGAGTCAGGTGTAGATAAACCAGAAAATACGTGGAGATGGGTGTCTCCTCTCTTCCATTGTCTTTTTGACTTGAAATTGAGATTATTCAATTGATTTCTATTAGGCTTTTTGGTTGAAGAGCCACCCAGAGTTGTTTTATAGAAAAGGAGAGAAGGAAGGAAGGAAGGAAGGAAGGAAGGAAGGAAGGAAGGAAGGAAGGAAGGAAGGAAGGAAGGAAGGATCATTATTAAGCTAGTAAAACAAACACATTAAATTTTATTCCTATGGATCCTAGCATACTGTACTTCTAAAACTTGCTAACTCCTTCAGCCTGACTTGGACAACATTAGTTCTGGTGTGGTGATGTGTCTTACACTTGGACTAGGGAAATTTATGTTCTCCTGCTATGAACTCTAGGATTGTCTATAAAAAAGTCTGCTCTCTGACATATAAACACATGAAACTCAGTCTTTTAGATCCAGTATATTCTTTGTCCAGTCATATTATCTCCTACAAATATTCCACTGTCTCCACGAACAAAAAATAAATGGTGAACCAGGAGCTAAATCACATTAGAAGATTAATGTTCATTTATGTCTTGAGTAGGAGTTCTGCAAAATATACCAACACTACAAAAAGCATCATTCAAGATTATTTGCGCAAACAGTGAGCCATTATGGTATATTCATCAACTTGCAGGAAGTAATTTGGTTTTGTAGTTCTGTTTCAGGAAAATAAAACAGCTTCAGAGGGTAATTGTGCTCTATTAAAAATCTTGTTATCTTTGCTACTCAAAGACCCAATAACCACATTCTTAACAAGGGATTTAATAGATACGTATTGATGAATCCTTTCTGATAAACATGTTGTAAAAAATTCTAGGGAAAAAATTATGCCAAAAAGAATTGATCACTTAGAGAAACTGATGATTCTATTCACAACCAGTAGTTATTGTCTTTTATGAATACCTTTCAGCAGTTTTAATATTTTTTGTCTCATTTGGGTTTTGAATCCATGCTCACTTTACATTATAATCCTATTTTTGTTTATTCTCACTGTTTACTGGGAAGTTCACTTTCCAGATAGTGAGCACAGGCTTGAAGCTTAAAAATCATAACACTTCTCAATTATTAAGTCTATAATCATTCTAGTTTTAAAGGAACACGGTGGCTCAAGTTGTTGGAATGCTGGGCAAGAGGTTAGCAAGCTCATGTTCAAGACCCGAGAGCTGCCGGGAGCATGATTGAGCTCTCATCCTTCACTCCAGCTCTTCCTGGAGACATAAAAGGAGCTCCCAACTAAGAGTCTTCAGGGCAATGGTGATGTCACCAGCTAATCCTTTCAACCCGGAAGTGCCTTGGTGCTTCTGATTCCGAGTGCAAAAATTCCAGTTTTAATATAGCATTGAAAACAAAGTATGTTTTGGTATCTTTGAAAACAATTTTTTCAATCCTCTTGTAGATCATTAAGTGATTGTTTACCAATATCCAGGGGTGAAATTAAAAAATTTCCCCTACCGGTTCTGTGGGCATGACTTGTTGGGGGGGAAATCATGTGATTGGGTGGGCGTGGCCAACATCACACACATCGAGAGGCTCCTCACTGGCCCCTCCCCTCCCAAGCACTCCTTGTCATCAATGGCAGGAAAATGGGGAGGGGAATATTCCTGCCTACCATCCTTCCCTCAGTCTGTGCTGAGATTGAGGAATGGATGACAGGCAGGAAAATCCCCTTCCCCACGAAAATGACTCCATTCCAGCTGCTCCCCCCTCCCCTCCCCCTCCCTTCTGGGGACTATCTTAAAGGGGACATGCTGCAGCAGCTCCATTCTGAATGGAGGGAGAAAAGTTAGCATTATCTCTGCTGCATTTAACATTGAATTCTGTGGAATATCGAGCAGCCGGAAGAGGTGACCGGTGACCGGCTGGGCATGGGTGGGACCAAGGAGGGGTAATTACTACCGGTTCGGTGAACTGATGCTCATAATCTCTAGAGGTTCACCCGAACCGGTCTGAACCAGTAGGATTTCACCCATGCCAATATCCATAAGGCAAGAGCATTCTTCTCTCATAGTAGCAAAAGACCTTTTCTCTCAGAACCTTTTCACTCTCTATGATCCTATTTGTCCCAGGGGCAAGAAAGATATAAGGAGCTCAGTTCTGACAGGATCTGACAGACAGATAAGATTTACTTCCCGAAAACTTGTTTAGATATGAGAAAAATATAATAGAACTTAAAAAGTATCTGAAAGAGTTTTTTGAAATGAACTTGAATAAAGGCACCCCAATGGAAATTGTGTGGGACGCAAGCAAAGCTTATATGAGAGGGGTGCTTATATATATGAACTCTAAACATAAGCGGATTCGACAAAAGAAAAGACTTGAATTGGAAGCAGAAATAAAGGATAAAGAACAGTTACTTATTAAAAACCCAACAGATGAAAGAATACTTAGTGTTATAAAACTTCTGAAAGACCAATTCCAAATGCTTATAGCGGAACAAGTTGCAACAAACTTACAATATGCGAAGCATAATACATTCTGCAATGCTAACAAATCAGGCAGGTGGTTGGCTTACACATTAAGGAAGAAACAAAGCATACGGACTATTGATAGTGTTGATATTGGGGGGAAAGAAGTTTTTCAACAGAATTTAATAAAAGAAGCCTTTCTTCAATATTACACTAAACTATATGCCAGAGAGGAGGTGCAGAATGGACTTATAGAAAAATATTTGGATAATAAAAGAGTTACAAAAATCACTGAACAACAAAATGAAAGAATGGATTATCCCATAACAGAGGAGGAGATAATAGCAGCAATAAAACAATTAAAAACAGCCAAAGCTCCTGGAACGGATGGTCTGACAGCAGTGTATTATAAAACTTTACAGGCAGAAATGGTGGAACAACTCAGAGACTTATTTTGCAACATACAACAAGGGGGAAAAGTACCTCCATCGTGGACTACAGCTTATATTTCTTTGATACCAAAAGAGCAAGCAGGTCCCAAAAAAACGGAGAATTACAGACCAATATCTCTTTTGAATACGGATTATAAAATTTATGCAAAAGTATTAGCCAACAGACTGATGCCAGTAATTCAAAAGGTGATTCATGATGACCAAGCGGGATTTATTGAGGGTAGGCACATGAAGGACAATGTAAGGCAAGTAATAGATTTATTGGAATATCTTGAGAAGAATAAACAGATCCCTGCAGTGCTGGTCTTTCTGGATGCAGAGAAGGCCTTTGATAGAGTGGATTGGAATTTTCTACTAAAGACATTAAAAAAGATGGACTTTGGGGACCAATATATACAGGCGGTCTCAGCAATTTATCAAGAGCAAAAGGCACAGATCATTATCAATGGAAGTCTGACAACAGAGTTTAAAATTGAAAAAGGTACAAGACAGGGATGTCCATTGTCCCCATTGTTGTTCATTTTAACACTAGAAGTCTTGTTAAATACAATAAGGGATTCTAACACATTGAAAGGTATAACGATAAGGCAAGAGGATTACAGAATAAAGGCATTTGCAGACGATCTGGTTGTTACCCTAACACAGCCAATGGAATCGATAATCCAGATGAACGACATTATACAAGACTTTGGTAAAGTTTCAGGTTTCAGATTGAATCAGAGAAAAACTAAGATGGTAGTTAAAAATATGACACAAGATCGTAAACTGGAGTTAGAAAGAAGGGCAGGTTTTGAGATTGTACCAAAGGTAAAATATCTAGGAGTTCAGGTTGCAGAATCAAATATGAAATTGTTTCAAAATAACTATGAGGCGTTGTGGCGAGAGGTGCAAAAAGATATGGAGATTTGGAAAAAACTGCAGCTGTCTTTACTTGGAAGAATAGCAGCAGTTAAGATGAACATTTTGCCAAGATTTCTTTTTTTGTTTCAAATGATTCCGGTGCTCAAAAATGATAAACAACTAAAAGCATGGCAAACTGGTATCAACAAATTTGTTTGGAACGAGAAAAAACCAAGAGTAAAAATGAAAATTATGCAAGACATCCCAGAAAGGGGAGGTCTCAAACTTCCAAACCTACAATTATATTATGATGCAACAGCTTTGACTTTAGTAAGTGATTGGTTTGGAGGAAAAAAGACTGGAATATTGAATGCAGAAAGTTTTGATTTGGAATTTGGATGGCACGCTTACTTATTTTATGACAGCAAAGTGGATAAAGTATTTAAAAGCCATATACTTAGAGATTCTTTGCTGAGAGTTTGGAAGAAGCACCGAAACAACTGGAATTACAAAATACCGCTATGGCTGGATCTTGGTCATACCTTGTGGAATACAAATATAATGTCACTCGGGGGGGTTTTATATAAAGAGGTTCTTTTTGCAGATGCGGGCAGATGGCAGCTGAAGACATTACAGACATTGTTGGCTGAAGGGATTAATTTAACTTGGTTACAATATAATCAATTGCAATTGAGATGGAAAGAGGACCAAAAAACTGGTATTATGATGTATGAGGAAGAATTAGTTAGACATATAAAAGAGAAAGGCCCAATGCATATTAAAAGACTTTATAATGTTTTGTTAGAAAGGGATTCAGAAACTGAACTAGTTAAAGACTGTATGGTTAAGTGGGCACAAAATTTTGAGGAACCAGTGATGTTGGAAACATGGGAAAAAATTTGGGTTCAGAATGTTAAATTTACACAGTCGCAGAATCTGCGGGAAAATTTCTACAAAATGTTTTATAGATGGCATTTAGATCCAAAAAAATTGTCGTGTATGTACCCTAGTGCCCAGCCTAAATGTTGGAGATGTGACTGCTTAGACGCTACATATTATCATGTTTGGTGGACCTGTAAGAAAGTTAAGGCTTTTTGGATAAAAATTTGGTGGGTCATGCAGAATGTTTTGAAGAGAAAGATTCAATTTTCTCCACAACTGTTTTTATTGGGTATAGTTAAGGGTTTTACATTGGGGGAAATAAAAATGATATTGTACATGATAACTGCAGCAAGATTGTTGATAGGTAAATACTGGAAAAATGAAGCGCTGCCTTCGATTGAGGAATGGATTTTGAAGATGGCCAGTTTTGCGGAGATGGCGAAGATTTCAGCATATTTAAAAGACTGTTCTCAAGAGACTTATGAATGGGAATGGAAGAAGTGGATAGATTATGTTCAGAACAAATATCAAACTAAGAAGTACCAAATAGCTTTTATTTGAAAATGTTATATTAAGATAGAAATATTTTAAGGTTGAGGATGAAAATTTATTTGAAAATGTTATATTAAGATAGAAATACTTTCAAGGTAATCAGGATGAAAATTTATTTGAAACTGCTATATTAAGATAGAAATAGGTTAATGTAATGAAGATGAAAATTTGTAAGGGGAGGGCGGGGTTCAAGTTTTATATACAAAGGAGGGTTTTTCCTTTTATTTGACATGATTATATTGTGAGGAAGTCTGGGGGGAGGGGTGGGTTAGGGTGGGTTAGGGAGGTTGGGAAGTTTGGGGCGGGTCGAGGGGGGGGAAAAAGGGGTGAAAATGTAATTGTAAAACTTTTGCAATAAAAAAAAAAAAAAGATTTACTTCCCGAATAATTCTCTAACATGTGCTGAATTCTATATATAGATAGATTTACGATCATAATTGAGCCAAAAATTTATGTGGCTATACAATACAATTGTTAAGTGAGTTTTGCTTCATATTGATCATAAATATGAGTCTGTTGCCCAGCATCCGAATTTTGATCACGTGACTGTGGGGATACTGCAATGGCCATACATGTGGGGAAATGTTCATAAGTCACTTTTTTCAGTGCTTTGTAACTTTGAACCATCACTAAATGAATGGTTCTAAGTTGAAGACTACCTGTAATGAGATATCATGAGGAAAGGAAAAGTTGATTCAAACAGAGGGAAAGGAAGAGAAGGAATAGCCAGAAGCATTACAATTAGCACAAATTACCTGAACAGGGCTTATTACTTTGACTATTTACTCTTGCAACTTTTATTTAATAAAAGCTGAGGTTTTAACTAAAGCTGTATTCCATGTCAAAGTGCAGTTTCTATCTCTGATCAGATATCTGGAATAAGCAGAGCTCTCGTTTTAGCATTTTTAGTGATCACTGAGGAATGCTATTAACTCCCTTTTCATGATTTGCACAGAGAATGTCATTGAGAGCCCATCAAAAGTATCCTTTAGAAAAAAACAACTAATGCAAATCCATGTGGGTGGGAAACATGGAAATAAACAACAGTTCCTTGTGGTTCAGGGCGGTCATAAAATCTGTTATTCGAAGCAGTCAGAGAATGTTTTTTATAAAACCCTTGTGGAATGCGATTCTGGTTTAGAAGCAAAGGATGATTTAAAACATTGCATCCGGAAACTGGTCTTAAAGGGTAATGACCTATTGGCCACAGTCTTGTTTCAGCATTGCCTGAGATGCCCCACGGACTTACCCCAAAGCATATGATCTGAAGATTGTATTTTTATCCTGGTTATCTCTCTAAGGAACAGGCGCAGGCGAATGTGACATCTAAATTGGTTGCCAAGGAGACCATCTGAACCAAATATTCCCGGGCTTTCCAGCTTGGCAAGGTCATTAATTTCTGAGTCAATCCCGAACAAAACATTTTCACATTTGTAAGGAATTAAGGCTACACAAAGAACTGCAATCAACCCACTAGCCAGATGGTATTAGATCCCTTATTTAATTTTATATAAATTGAATGTGATCAGTTTTTCCAACTGGCTTTAAAATGTTATGAGTCGAAATTTGGAAGTCAGTTCTCTGTAGGGCTCTTGGAACTGTGCTACCAGGTATAGGACAAAGTGATTTAAGCATCGTTCATTACATCGATTTTGCTCATTTCTTGCTGCCCTTTTCTTATAATAAGCCAGCATGTTGGAGAATTGAGATATTCTTCCCTTCCAGTCTTCCAATGAGAATGATTTGTTTTGTTGCATCTCTGTATTGCCAAACTTAACTGACACAGGGCAGATTGCAGAAGAGATAATATAAAATAAAATCCCATTTAAATATAAAATCAATAAAATAACATCAGTAGAATAATAAAATAATATTAATGAGAATTGTGGTGTCAGCCCTAGTTCCTAATGGGAAACTGTTATGGACCTGCAGTTGAGTACTGCTGACATATAGTTAAAGAAGATTGCTCTATAGGGTACTGTTTAGAAGAAAATAAAGCAGAATATAACTCATAACCATCAGTTATTAAGCTACTATAGATTTCCTTTTGAATGAGGAGGTCCATCAATTTGCCCAGTTATGACTGAGTTTGAGGAACTTTATTCTGCTACGTTTTGGAGCTGAATCACATGAACAGTGTTCCAATTCATTGAATATATATCGTGCCATTTGTATCTTAAGGAGTGTAAATGAGAGGCGACATTTTTAATGGTTGTCCATAGCAAACATTTTGATAGATTTTCGTACTGGCGAGCATATTTATTTATTGATTCGATTTATATGCCGCCCTTCTCCGGAGACTCAGGGTGGCTTACAATGCGTTAAGTAATAGCCTTCATACTTTTGTATATACC
This sequence comes from Arizona elegans, assembly GCA_022577455.1. Lineage (NCBI taxonomy): Eukaryota > Metazoa > Chordata > Lepidosauria > Squamata > Colubridae > Arizona > Arizona elegans. The sequence goes on from JAKOOJ010000003.1 coordinate 119,802,752, forward strand.
TGCTTACTAGGGCTTTCGCCCCGCCCCCCCAAGTGGTGTTCTCTTTTATAAAAAGTCAGCTTATTGCCCCCACAATCCGGGTTCTCATTTTACCTATCTCAGAAGGATGGAAGGCTGAGTCAACCTTGAGCCTGGTGACATTTGAACTCGCAGTAATTGCAGGCAGCTGGCAGCTAAGTGCTACTTAACAGCACTTTAGTCTGCTGCACCACCAAGGCTCTTTTTTGTATCAGTGTATCAATACCAACTTATTCTCTGCTTTTGAACCTTTGGATTTCTTCAGCCATGCTTGTTCTAGGAACAGTGAATGCAAGAGTGCAAGAATGCATGTTCTAGAATGCAAGATGCTGCTGCTTGTAGCCAGTCCTGAAATGAGAGACAAAGATGATTTCTTATTTATTTATTTATTAGCTTTTTATCCTATCTTTATTGTTTTTATAAATCCATTATTGTTTCTATCACTCTTTTATTCCTCTTTTACTCACTTTGTTATCGTCATGCATGTTTAATGGACCACATTCTGCTCTTAATTTTAGTTGCTTGCTGAAACAAAGGTTTTAAATACCTTGATTTGTTTTTCCTTAAGTGCCATGAAATGCACCATTTGAATTATTTATTAGAGACTGGTCCATGACTCAAATCTATCCGATTCATGCCATTTGACATTACTTAAGAACAGAAGGAGAGGTACTGGAGAAAGCAGCTTTGGTCCTTTGGTGTCCATGGATTTTGTTCCACAACCAGAAGATCACTTGAAGTTTAATGGCACATTTTTTTTTCAAATACAAGCCATGAGTGAAAGCTGGAAACTTTCTTGGAAGCAGAATATATTTAAAGCAGCATATAGCCTCATAGATTTTATTAATAGAGTGATTCAAGGGTAAAGGGAATGTCAATTGCCTATCTATGTCCATTATGTTGGACCATCTCCAACCTGTTTTCATATTCATTATAAAGTCAGCAACTCAAGCCATCACAGCAGCTTAGAAGTAACGCAATACTCAAGGAACACAAGAGAAAGCATGTCAAGTGAGATATAAAAGACCCCTACCCAACATATAATGATATCTAGCTGCTCTTAGGAAGAGCAAAGAACAGGGAAGCTAAAATATGTGCCCCCTACTATAGGAAACACGACCTAGATAACTATTCTAAATAACAAACCCATTCCAGTATGGGTATTGGTCAGAATAGAAATCAAGGACAACAGAAACAAGAGAACTCCACAGACCCACTGTGGAGAATTGCTATGGAAACAGCATTTTGTAAGTTGTTAGAAAGTAGATGGACTTCTGGATGTTTTTCCATGGAACAACTGATAGATTCACATTCCATCAGGAATTCCATGCCTATCCACAAAGCTTACTAAATTGTCTTCCACAAATGCCTCTCTCCCATTAGCCTTCCTTACCTCACGTGTCTTTTGTGTGGCATGCCTTGAGCCGCTTGTGGAAAGGGCAGGATATAAATAGGATGCGATAAAGAAGGGATTAAACTTTAAGCTGATTTTCTATTCATTGAAAGGGGAATTTCGACCAACTCCCATTTCCACCCATGTTTTTCCCCTCCACATTGTCTGCTAGACTTTCTCACTCTGCCACTTTCCCCAGGCAAACTACGGGAAATGAGGATCTACAGTCCAGCAAAGATATGAAACTCTCAAGAGTCTCTTACTGCTGGGGTAGTGGTGGTGATGGATATGATGAAACAGGAAAACAAAAGCAGGAAAGCCTACTATTCTTTGAGCACAAACTTCAGTTTTATTTACTTAGTAAAAATTAGGGTCCAAGCCATGTGTGTGTTTTTAAATGAACTTTTCTTGCCATTTGGTCCTACTGGTATCAATGTTGTTAAGGCTGCCAATTCTTATAATTTCTTTTTAGTAGTAGAACTAAGTTGGTAGTAGATCTGTATCAACTTCCACACACATATAACCAAAGACACACAAACACACACACACACACACACACACACACACACACACCCCACAAACACTGTTAGGAGACAGTCCTCATCCTTTTGTTTCTCTAGCCCATAAAAGGCCCCCGTAGACAAATAGATAAAATAGCATAGCTGGGGATTTGATATGTCAGTGGACTTGCCACTGGAGGCATCAGACGTGTGGGCTTGGCCATCAACATGCAATAGCAAAAGGCAGCAGCGCTGGGCCATTGGCTTCAGCCTGACTGGGCCATCTGGTGCAGGCAGATTTATCAACAAGATGTCACTAAACAAGTCAGGGTTTTAATCCTGTTTTTGTTGAGTTAGAAATAATTCTCGCTGTTTACTAGAATTCACTTTCCAGATAGTGACAGCAAAACTTGGGATTCAAAGACAGAAAGATGCTTTGGAGTGTGCTAAGGCAGGGGAGAAATCAAGCAGGTTCTGACAGGTTCTGGAGAACTGGTAGCGGAAATTTTGAGTAGTTCGGAAAACTGGCAAATGCCACCTCTGGCTGGCCCCAGAGTGGGGTGGGAATGGAGATTTTGCAATATCCTTCCCCCAGGAGTGGGGAGAGAATGGAGATTTTGCAGTATCCTTCCCCTGGAGTGGGGTGGGAATGGAGATTTTGCAGTATCCTTCCCCTGCCATGCCCACCAAGCCATACCACGCCCACCACAGAACCAGTAGTAAAAAAATTTGGATTTCACCACTCTGCTAAGGCATCCATGTAACATTTGTCTGCAGTTCTTTGGCTTAACCTCTCTTTCTCTGCTATCCTATCAAATCTGAAGTTCAACACAGCTCCATAATATAAGCTTTATTCATTAAGCATACATGACAGTGCTGATTTGTGTTCCATGATTGGACAAATAGCCTCAGTGCGGTCAAAACACATTAATGTATTGCTGACTATTCTAGGATGATGCACGTTGCCTCCTGGACTGTGAAGCATCTTCTGGAAATAGCTGGTGTTTGCTCTTCTAGCACAAGCTCTGGGCACTTGCAGAAGCCCTTGTATCAGGGGTGAAACGCTCCTGGTTCGGACCGGATAACCCGATTCAGTAGCGATGGAGGCGGGTGGTTCGGAGAACTGGTAGCAAAAATCCCTGTCCCCCTCCCATTGCCCAGCTGAGCCGTGCGATCATCAGAGGCTTTTTAAAAAATTTTAAAAGCATTTTTTCTACAACCTCTTTGGCTTAAAAAATGCTTTTAAAATTAAAAAAAAAAAGCCTCTGATGATCACGCGGCTCAGTTGGGATCACCAGAGGCTTTTAAAACCTCTTTCAGCTGAAGAGGTTATAGAAAAAATGTTTTTAAAGGGAAAAAAAGTCTCTGCCGATCAGGCAAGTCACCTGGGATCATCAGAGGCTTAAAAAAAAAAAAAGCTTCTGCCGATCAGGCAAGTCAGCTGGGATTGTCAGAGGCTTTAAAAGCATTTTTTTTACAACCTCTTCAACCGAAGAGGTTGTAGAAAAAATGGTTTTAAAAGTTTTAAAAGAAAAAGTTGGCCACGCCCACTCAGTCATATTACCCCTACCCCACCCCACCAAGCCACGCCCACAGAACCGGTAGTAACAAATTTTACATTTCACCACTGTCTTGTATCACTTTCATATTGTTGTGAAATTATCCTCATTGGAGCGTTTTATCGCTTCTCTGAACTTACCAGCATTCTCTTGACTTGCCAATGAGAAGGTACCAGATGATATCTTGGCCCATCCTTGTAATTCCCTCATTGCAATTGTTTTATGCAACAAAGAAAAACAACAATAATACAGTAATTAACCCACCAACAGAGAGAGAGAGGGTGACAGACACAACTCCTTGGAGCAACTGAGAGTTAGAGAGTGGCTGTGGCTGCAGAGGACAGTTGAAAAGTCCCAGGAGTTAGAGGGTGGGCATTCCACTAACGGAAAGCTTCCCCTCTTTTCAACTCCAGAGACAATGGGCATATTCACATTGGCAAGTTTCACTGGAGTGAGTATGGGCCACCAACCATTTCTCACTAGAATAGATTAACTCGTCTTCTGTTCACCAGCAGATCTCAAATGTAGTCTGCCTGTATTGTCTTAGCAGTAGCATTCCCTCACCTGGGTCAATGATGGTCATTCTGCAGCACTCTAATCAGGGGTGGGTTCTACTTACTTTTACTACCAGTTCGCAATGGGAGCGCACTTCTGCGCATGCGCAGATCATCAATTATGACGTCCGGACGGGTGGGTGGAGCCTCCCGTCACTTTTACTATCGGTTCCCGGACAGAACCGGGAGCAACCCACCAGTGACGCTAATCTATACTGCTGGTACTATTACTAATGGTATTTCAGGGGCATAATACTGTACTTGTATGATTTGCTTGAGGTGCATAGGTTTATCCAGCAATTTTTAATCACTATTTTTCTTTCCCTGAGCTACTCCCTTCTTCACTGAGTTTTTTTTTTTAATTCTACCACTGAAATACTTCCTCCCTTTCCTTCCTCCTTCCTAAATAGTCCAAATGAATAACTATTGCAAAGTCTTCAAGCAAGATAAAGTAGCAATTAAAATGTGTTTTTTGCAAGTTTTAAAACTGGTTGGTTTCTGCATGTCAGGCAAACATTACGCCCACTACAATGCTAGAAGATTTCTGCAAGTATGGCTGCAGCAGACATTGAATCAAACCTGGGAAAATGTAAGCAAGGAGTTTTCATTTGAAGCTGGTTGCTGGGCCTATGTATAGGTGAATTGTGACGCTTTAGGGGTGTATGTGTTTTGTGTGTATTTAACTTTGTTGGGAGGGCACCACAGCAGAATCATCCAAAGTCACAATTGCCAATAATTCTGGAAAATCACTACTAAAGTGGTCAGCCTCTACAGTTCTTAAGTTGACCCAAATTCCCAGGTGTTCGACTTAGAATCAACAGTTTACACATAATTAGGTTTATGACTACAATAGCAAAGAAGATTGGTGGAATCAATTGACATGACCTAATGTCTCAACCTTGCAGATTTTTTGGGAGAAAAATTATCATAATCCCCAAGCTAAAGGTTCAGGCCAAAGATGGGAGTACAAATGTATTGAATTCTGTGCCTTCCAACCTATTGGAAGATACCAGGTGAGGGAAAATGTATGTTATGGTTAGAATGGCGCTTTTCAATCATCGCTCAGTCATCAACTGAGTGAATTATCTACAGCTACAACTTTGTAGCTGTAGATAATTGGGTGTAGATGATAATTGCCTAAATTATCATCTCTTGTCCTAGCTCAACTTGCAAGACGCTTGAGAACATAAAATGGAAAAAAAATAATATTTTCCTGAAATACCATGGCTGTCTCTTTTCATTATTATATCTATTTCATACATCTATCCCAAAATAGTACCTTTGAGGTATTGCGAATATGAGAATTGAATTTAATCAGATTTGCAGGATACAAGTTCGAAAAGTCTGTAACAAGTTCATTCACATGGTTCATTATTTCCTTTATCAGTTCAATAACTGACAATTAACTTCAACATTTAATGGTGTTAACAATATATCCCACCTTGAGATCATCTGCAGTTATGCAGGCTAGTAATATAATTACCATCAACAACTTTCTGTCTTATTTAAAATTGTGTGTGTATGAGTGAGTGAGTGAGTGAGTGAGTGACTAGATTCTTATTGTTTCTGCTTGGAATAACTGCTGTTCAACTGATCTATATGATAAGATGTTAACAGGAGAAGAATGAGTTTGGTGGGAGGGGGGATATTCCATCTTCCTAGGGAAACATCTTGAAGGTCAATTCTTATTGACTGAAAAGAAACCATCTAAGTTGAGCTGGCCTGCTCTACAAAGGCTAAGCATCTCCTCATTTGAGAGGGATCTCACCAGTGCTTGAATAAATATTGACTGCAATCTACCCTCCAATTTCTCATAAATGTTCTTCCTCTGTTTTACTGCTTCATTCTCAGAATGCATTAGAATTTCTGATGGTAGTACAAGAGTTATTGTTGCAAAATGGATTTTATTGTTTTTTATTCCCTTTTTTATATTAAAAAAATCAAATAACCGTAGGTTAATTTGGCACAGGGTATCTTTCAGGAATGTGTTGTTTCTATGTAAGCCATTTGCAGTTCCCCTCCCCTTACAATTTTTTTTATATTTGCTTTGCTTGCCGCTCAAATTAATTTGACCTAAGTCAATTTAGTTTTTCTTCCATGAATAAAATATTTGATGTTCTCCACCAAATGCTTTCTGGTTAACATACACAAAAAAAAACCAAGTAGAATTTGAGACTGTTATATCCACTTTTTATATCTTTGAATGAAATAGAACAGGTAGACATAGAAAATTTAAATGTCAACCCAACTCCAAAATTGATTTTTGTTATATTTTACTTTTGAATAAACATGGTGAAGGCCACCCAGAGACACTTTGATTGGTGAGACGGTGGCCTATGAATTCAATGAATGAATGAATGAATGAATGAATGAATGAATGAATGATCACTACAAAACCAGGCAAGGTCTGACCATGGTTGGTCATTTAGTGTATTTTAGACTCCTTTGCCCACTTTGAAACACAGGCATTTGGTCTGCCTGCATTATTGTTCACATAGTTAAATAATATGAAACCTTAATCCTTTCCCTTTCTTAGAACACAGATGATATATTAGTGAATGACATATGAGAATAGGTCCTGTACAAATCTTTGGCTCATACACAAATATTGCGCTATGTCACAACTGCTTCTCTAGGGAGCTCTCCACATAGAAAGGAATGTTAAGTACTGAAAATATTCAAGTTTCCTACTTAGTCAAGAGGCTTCTTGAGGGGAGCTATCATTCAAAGGCAAATTTGCTCTGCCTGTGTGGTTTTGATATTTATTTCCAAGAAGGTATTCCCATCAAAATGTGCCTATATGTTTGTGTGTATGAGAAAGAAATAGGGACTGGCATATTCCCAGATGGCTCCATTGGTGACAAACCCCTTGATATCCAGTCTTATTGAAATGAATGAAGGTACTTTACATGAAAAGACTAAAATCTTTCTCATACAATCTTGCAAAGTATTATTCCACTCCATCTAAACCGTACTCGTTGGTTTTCTGTACCTAGGGCAATCCTCTATACCAGGGGTGTCAAACTTGATTTTATTGAGGGCCACATCAGGATTGTGTTTGACCACAGGGGGCTGGGCTGGGCATGTTTTCGCAACCTTGGCCAGTTGAAGATGTGTGGACTTTAATTCCCAGAATCCTCTGGGAATTGAAGTCCACATATCTTCAAGTGCCCAAGGTTAAGAGACACTGCAATATACCTTGATCTAAACTTTATAGAAAGCTTACTTTTCACAATAAGGTCTGAATAAGTTAAAGTCTTTTAACTACGACCATGCATATTAAAATAACATTTAAATTGCTGGAGCTTTCTGGAACTATTCATCTGTTTTATCATGCATGTTAAGCACATTAACAAGATAAGGGATCTAACTTTTACATTGTATGGACAATCTTTTTTCTGTACTGAACTTCATTTCCTCAAGGTAATCAGTGGCATGACTAGAGGGAAATATATATACCGGTATATGGACACCCATTCTCTGTCTGATACTCCCTTGAGGCACCCTGTTCTTTCTCTTCTGACTAGAAAACTATGAGGAATAAAAGTCAGTTCTTGAAATGAACAAATGAAATTAGTCTGAGACCCATCCCCATTTTACAAATTTTTCTGATCAATGAGCTAGATTACAGAGAGCAAAATCTTTCTACTACAGAACCAGCCTTTACTGATCTCTGGATTATACATTGCCTTCAATCTAGGGCTTCTTTCAAGATCCAACAAGGAAGCTGAATTGGTACTTTCACAGAGCAATTTTTTTTTGTTTTTCAAAGAATGCAATATACACACTGAAGCTCAAGGCTCCATTGAAATAACCAATATGCAATCAGTTTAGCTAATTGACATTACTGAATTCACTAAGAACTCTTTGTGACTGTTATCATATTTTTATTCTTACTCAGTAGACACTTTTCCTCAAATACCTGGACAGTGGGCACCACTGTGTTTAAGGGAGAATTTCTCATTAAAAATTTCCTGTATATAAATTACATTGTTGCCGAATTAACTTTTGCATGCTTGATTAAAAAGCAATTTATATATCAGTGATTTTAGTATGAAGGTAATGAATGGAAAATGTATGTAATAAAAAAGCAACAAAATTAAGAAACACATCATGTTTTTAAACCTAGTCTAATTTTTCTGCTTCATTATTTTCTCCCCTGAATTTTATGTGTAATAACAATAATTTTGTTTGGCAAAGTCCATTATTACTACTGGTATTTGTTATTATTATAGCCAGTTTAAGAGCGTGGTGCTATGGCTGCAAAATGGGACTAATTACAAAAGCAATCTGAAAGACTGAGTTTTAAAATACACAGATATAAATGTTGCCTTACCTTATGTTTTTGGAAGCAAATTCTTCTTGCATATGACTGTTTGCTGCATTATTTATTTATTTGTTTGTTAACTTTATATGCTGTCCATCTCACCAGCCAAAGTGAGTGGCTTACAATGCCATAAACATATAAAATATAAGAACATTAATATTAAGAACAATCAAATAAAGGCTAAAAACCGAGAGGACAAAATGGTGTGGGGTGAGCTTTTACCTTTCATTCCACCAACAACCTTTAGCATGGCATGCCTCTTTCAGGGCACTAGGCCAACCAGCAGAGTCAGGTTTTAAGGCCCTTCCAGAAGGGCAGGAGAGTGGAGATGGATCTCGCCTCCAGTGCCAAGACGTTCCAGAGGGTGAGGAGGACACAAAGCTCTTTTCCTAGACCTCAAACTGAAATTCCTTGGCTGAAGAGTTCGCAGCAGGCCTTTCCTGCCAGAGCAAGTGGGATGGGCCAATCCCTTTGGGATGAGACAGTTCCTCGACCAATCTGGTCCCATGCCACAAAGGGTCTTAAAAATGGTTACCAGCACCTTATCACATCATATTATCATATCCCAATAAACTTTAGTTAACTAATTAAGATGTTTGGCTCTTGTCACTGTAGAAAGTTAGCCCCTCTCCTAGAAGAATGAAATATTCTAGGAAATATTAAAAAGGCAGAATATTATATTTCCTTGGATGAGAAAAGGAGAAATGTTTTTAAAAACAAAGAGCAGCTCCCTGCAGCTCTCTGCCCCCAACAGATATTTGGTGCCCATTAAGACTGGGCTAGCCTATCTACAAGACAATTAGAACTTCAGTTCCAGGGTGATGGGATTAAGACATGACCCTCAAGACATAATAGGATTAGCCCTCTACCCATCTAGCAGTAAGACTCACTGCATTGCGAAATCACCTGGGGACATTACATCACCCAGCAAGGTTCAACCAACCTTAATTCAGACAACCTCAGCTGTGACCCCTGCATAGCCCCCTGGGAGTCTCATAGCCAATAGACTACATGCCCTTGTCACAGGAACAGGAATCTCAAGTTCAAAGCCCAAGAGAGGGTATAAATAACACACTCTCTCCACTCCATGTGGTCAGCTACCCAGAATCACACATGCTTGGTGGTTCTGCTTCACAATTAAACCATCCTTCCAAGCAGCCTCCATATTTCCAGTGTCTTTCTCCCCACTTGGAACTGAACCCAGATGGACATTTCTTCCAACATCACCATGATGATGATGATGATGATGATGATGATGATGATGATTCAGGAAGAAACAGAGTGGAATGTAGAGTAGTATTCTAAATGAAATTAGTCTAAGAATGACTTTTCTAAATCAAAATAAAATTAATTTGCCAGTCACATGATGATAAACCCACAGCAATAAGTTCCCAGCAGATCTCAGACTGATTTGGAAACCTCTCTGCTCAGTTGGTTCCAACAGCTGACAAAATGACATTCCCTCCTTTCATAGCTCACTGGGCAGAGAAGAAGTGTCAGTGAAAGAGAGAGAAGGGAGTGATTGACTATAAGCTCACAATCTGTTGATCACTGGCTTTGATTATGCTCACCAATAGCAAGTAGATGTCAATGTCACTTCCAAGGAAATGCTAACCTCAGCAGGAAAAGGTTCCCCACCCCTGTTGTTGTTTCTTTATGAAGAAATGTTTTTTCTTCATATTCTTGCCTAAGGTTTGCACAACTTTTAAGGATGCACATTAGCATGAAAACTGGCACAATGCCCAACATCTCAAGAAGCTTGCTAGTATAGGCCCTCTTTTGCATGCAAGGAGAACTGAAATCAACACCATACTTGGGTTTATTCAAACTGTCTCCCCATGTTTTGCACAGTATTTCAGAAAGCACATTAGTACACTTGTACAATTGCTGGGGCAACATCTTGATATATAGCTGCATGGATTATGACTAACCCTTGCACAATATTTTATAAAACATCAACAATGCATTATGTTCTTCTGTTAAATCCATCTTTTTCTTTGTATGAATTATCAGATACTTCTGCATCTGGGATGGTTAATTTTTTAATCCTCCCTCCCTCCCTCCTTCCCTCTTTCTCTCTCTCTCTCTCTCTCTCTCTCTCTCTCTCTCTCTCTCTCTCTCTCTCTCTCTCTCTCTCTCTCTCTCTCTCTCCCCCCATTTCCTCCTCCTCCTCCTCGTCCTTCCCACAGATGCACGATCCCACTTTTCAGATCAATGAATACCATCTTGCACGATCAAATGCAGCATTCAAGTCATCTCTACATTTTGATGGATATGACTGTAGATTCATTTGTTGCAATGACAACAACATCAACAAGAAGCTGATCAACCTGCTTAGTGCCTGGGCTTGAGACAAGGTATGAATGGGCAAAGGTATGTTGTGGTAGCATAAAATACATTCACAAATTGCCACAGCTTTTTTTATGGCAGGATGCAAAAGACTTTATGTGGTCTTCGACTTGCTGACTTTTGTAATTTGAAAGATACTATCTCTCACATTTGTAGTCAAATATTTCAGCACCGGGGGGGGGGGAGGGGGGCGGGCAGGGGAGTGTTTCTATCATGTGTTTAATTTTCTCCATATTGACTTAATTTTTTTTGCTTTCAGATCCAGGGTTTAAGACTGAAACCACCATGGTGATTCAGAGTCAATCTGGAGAAAATAAAATCATTGACAGTAAAATACAGAACTGGGTCTTCTGATTGAAAACCATGGTGTGTTAGATGTCCATTTGCAGCGGGATAACATTACAATGGAGATTGGCATGAGATGCAGGACCTTGGCTGCCAAAATTATGGCATATTAGATTAAGAAAAGATCTTTGAGATAGTCCACAAGACTCTTGACAGCTAAAGCCCAGGATTTCCCATTTCATGTTTGCTTGTTGGTTAGGTGGTTGGGAGTCAAAGGAGAAAGTATCTTTGCTCACAGTTAATATAGCCTGTTTTAAGCTCAACTGAGTTTCAATTCTTCAATTCTGGGCTTTTTTTTTTTCTGGCAGCCAGCAAGTTCTTGCTGCCAGGTGAGAGACTTATATAGATCTATTTCTGGCTTGTTAGCCATCATCAGTAAGCCACACCCACATCTCATGTATCCTCCCTGTAAAGGTACAATATCTATTTTCTTACTTCTTCGTAGGATTTATGTGTGTTTTTCCTCTAGCCAGGTTTTTCCTACGTAACTAAGGTTTTTCTGCAGCCCTAGCTCAGTAGAATCACATCTACTCGATTCTGGGCTTTTTTCCTTTCTGGCAGCCAGCAAGTTCTTGCTGCCAGGTGAGAGACTTATATAGAACTATTTCTGGCTCGTTAGCCATCATCAGTAAGCCACACCCACATCTCATGTATCCTCCCTGTAAAGGTACAATATCTATCTATATAAATATATAAATATATATAAATATTCATTTGAACCTATTCTTCACCATTTCTCTTTTATAGCTATGCATATTTCTATTCGATCCTGTAGAGCAGACAGGGGTCTCCAGCTTTGGCCACTTTAAGCCTGGAGGATTTCAACTCCCAGAATTCTGGCCGGGGAATTCTGGGAGTTGAAGTCCACCAGGCTTTGCTGGCTGGGGAATTCTGGGAGTTGAAGTCCACCAGGCTTTGCTGGCTGGGGAATTCTGGGAGTTGAAGTCCACCAGGCTTTGCTGGCTGGGGAATTCTGGGAGTTGAAGTCCATCAAGCTTTGCTGGCTAGGGAATTCTGGGAGTTGAAGTCCATCAGGCTTAAAGTGGCCAAGGTTGGAGACCTCTGCTATAGAGGAAAGCACTTGATGCATCTGATGAAGGAGGCTCCAGGAAAAAAAACACCACCATACACATTTATGAGTCTTTTATGTGTGGTAATATTTGGTTCTTTTCCTTATGGAAAGCAAATAGCTTTCACTTTCATCTCCTCCTGAAAAGTGTTCCTTGTTCCTCTCCTGCAAAGCTGGTGTGAGATCACTGAGCCACCATTTGAAAAGGGACATAAATTGCAAAAATTGTATCGATAGAGGCACTGCTTGTTATCTGAAGATGCCTTCTAAGGCTTTTCTAGAACATACCCAGAGCAACTTATAGGGATGGCATGCCATGCTTCTACAAAGAACAGAGCATAGAATCATATGCTAGTCTTCCCACACTTGTATATCTTTTGGAAGGGATTGGGGGTAACGCTGATCCCCAGGTGCCAAGAATGAAGTGTTTATTCATTAAGTTTCCTGCTTTCAGACTGGCAGGACATTCTGTTTTTCCTCTCAAAGAATAAAAGAAAAACAGTGGCATGTGATGCTTTTTTCCCCTCTTTTTAACCTCTTTCAGTTCTGCTGTGAAGCTCAGTGGGGGAAGAATCATTAACTGTAATAAAGGGCAGTGGGTTTCCTTGCTTCATAGTTTTTTCTAACCATCTTTTATTCTTTTTCCTATCGCAGACATTTTAATCGCAAGTGCACACAGTATTTGTGAACTGCCGAGAATCCCTAACTGGATTGCAGCAGGATATAAATATAATAAATAATCTTTTTTTCTGAGTAAGTGATCAACAGCACGATTGCAGAGGTTAATACTGAAATGTGTTTCTTTGCATAGATAGAGGCTTCGTCTGGTTTTATAATTTTAGCAAGAAAAAGTAATAAAGCTGCCAAGGCTTTTTTTTTTGACTTGAAACTTTTGCTTTTTTATTGTTAATTTTTCTCTGCTGACACAAAACTACACATAGTCCTTGACTTATGACCACAATTGAGCCCAACATTTCTGTTGCTAAGTGAGAAAGTTGTCAAAATGAGTTTTGCCCCATTTTTATCACAGTTGCCACAGTTGTTTATCCAATTACTGCAGTTGTTAAGTTAGTAACATGGTTGGTTAAGTGAATCTGGCTTCCCCATTGGCTTTGCTCAGTGGTGAAATCTAAAATTTGTTACTACCGGTTCTGTGGGCGTGGCTTGGTGGTGGTGGGGTAATGTGACTGGGTGGGCGTGGCCAATTTTTTTTTTACTTTTAAAACCATTTTTTCTACAATCTCTTCGGCGAAGAGGTTGTAAAAAATTGCTTTCAAAAGGCTCTGACAATCCCAGCTGAGTTGCCTGATTGGCAGAGGCTTTTTAAAAAACTCAGCTTGGATCGTCAGAGACATTTAAAAGAAAAAAAGGGTTTTTTTCTTTTAAAAGCCTTTGACAATCCCAGCTGAGCCGCACGATCATCAGAGGCTTTCTTTTTTTACTTTTAAAAGCATTTTTTCGTCCGAAGAGGTTGTAGAAAAAATGTGTTTAAAAGTAAAAAAAAGCCTCTGATGATTGTGCGGCTCAGCTGGGCATGGGGAGGGGGCAGGGATTTTTGCTACCAGTTCTCCGAACCACCCGCTTCCATCGCTACCGGATCGGGCGATCCGGTCCGAACCAGGAGCATTTCATCCCTGGCTTTGCTTGTCAGAAGGTCACAAAAGGGGAATCACATGACCATGGGATATTCCAACCATCATAAATATGGGTCAGTTGCCAAGCCTCTGAATTTTCATCATGTGATCATGGGGATACCACAACCGCTGTTAAGTGTGAAAAATAGTCGTAAGTCACTTTTTTTCAGTGCTGTTGTAACTTCAAATGGTCATTAAACAAACTGTTGTCAGTTGAGGGCTACCCATACTGGAATCTCAGTAACATATAATGTAACAACATTACAGTAAATGAGGAAATAAATATCAAAATAACCATTACATGTTAAATTTAAGCCACGCGTTCTTAGGGCTTTGATTAAAAAGTTACAACCTCTTTAAAGCTACTTGGAAACCTCGAAAAGAATATAACTACATTTGTTTCCACATGGAGACCGCTTCTGAACTTTGTGCTTGAAGTGGAAAAGAATGAAATTTTGATTTGGGGTTTTACTGAGTAGATTGATAGAAATGGCTTGTCTATATTATTATTAAAAAAACAAAAAGTTGTGATTAGATGTTAATGCCTTATTTTACTGCAACAGACAGAGTCCATGTTTCTTTTTCTTTTTTTCCTACCCTTCCTCACTTCTCTTCCCCCTCTTCCTCCCCATTGTTCTCCTATTTACTTTTGTATTTTGTATCTTACTTTATCTTATAACTCAGTAAAAAAAAAAAAGGTTAAACTAAAGCTGCCTTGAAATCTAATAAAAGCCATTTTCTTATTTTGACCTGGAATCAGAGGTGGGTTTCAGCAGGTTCTGACCAGTTCTGGAGAACCGGTAGTGGAAATTTTGAGTAGTTCGGAGAACCTGTAGTAAAAATTCTGACTGGCCCCGCCCCCATCTATTCTCTGCCTCCCGAGTCCCAGCTGATCAGGAGGAAATGGGGATTTTGCAGTAACCTTCCCCTGGATTGTGGAGGGAATGGAGATTTTACAGTATCCTTCCCCTGCCACGCCCACCAAGCCACGCCCACCAAGCCATGCTATGCCACGCCCATCAAGCCACACCCACAGAACCAGCAGTAAAAAAATTTGAAACCCACCACTGCCTGGAATATATTCCACCGATAAAGGGTGGCTACAGAGAAACCTCTGTTCAGGTCATACAACAGTTTTTAGACAAAAGCAAGCTGACACATTATGTATTAGCTTGCTTTGTGAAGTCAACCAGTACAAATTTATTTTATGTCATGTTGCCCTTCTATCCAAGAGAAAAACATCTTTGTTAGCTTCACGGCCATTCTGTGAACTAGACCAGACTGAGAGATAATGACTGGCCCAGGTTTAGCAAGTGACATTTGCAGATAAAAATGAATGTGAATGTAGGTTTCTTATCGAATACTCTATCCCCTATTTCACACTGTTCCCATTTTAGTATATGTTCAACATACCCCTGCCTCTTACTGAAATTGAAGAATAAATGCAATTTCTCTGGGCAATTATCTGTGAAATTCTCTGCTGCTGGAACTTGTTAATTGCCAAAATGTGAAAGGTTTTTTTAGACAATATATATTAGTTGTGAAATGCTTATTAGTGCGTGTATCAATTTACATTGAGCCTATATTCAAAAAAGAAGGCAGATGATAATGGGGAATGTTTGCATATACTATTACTCTTCCAAAAGCAGAGTACAAGGTTTGCTAGCAAGACAGATTAGAAGGCTGTATATATTAGTTTAATGTTGTTTCTAAACAACTCATCTCTTCATAAAAACACAGCATTTAGATTCCAGGAAATAACTGCCAGAGACTTGACGGCAACGTTCTAGTGTCTCTTGG
This sequence comes from Arizona elegans, assembly GCA_022577455.1. Lineage (NCBI taxonomy): Eukaryota > Metazoa > Chordata > Lepidosauria > Squamata > Colubridae > Arizona > Arizona elegans. The sequence continues at coordinate 119,818,300 of JAKOOJ010000003.1, forward strand.
CTGATCTTGAAAAAGCAGCATCAGACCTTGGACAGGAGACCATCATAAAATTCCAGGGCTTTAGACTAGATTGGGAAATATTAGAAATATCTGCAGTGTTGTGTTGTTCAAGGCTCAAGCTTCAGCAAATACTGTAGGAAAACCCTGCAAAGAATGACTTCTGTCCTTCTTTCTAACCCCATTTAACAACAATATAACCATTTGTCTGAAGTGATGTAGGGTTTCCTGCCTAAGCAGGGGGTTGGGCGGCTAGAAGACCTCCAAGGTCCCTTCCAACTCCTATTCTATTCTATTCTATTCTATTCTATTTTATTCTATTCTATTCTATTCTATTCTATTCTAAATGGAAAATTGACTGCTTTTTCTATCATGTAATGAAATAGCATTACACACAAATATGAACACACATAAACACACACAGATACTGGGGAGCATAGTGTTGACTGCATGTAGTTTGTTCTGATCATGTGACCAGAAGGGAGGGGCTTCAAGTGGAAGAGTAAGCAACATTCCAACACATTCCTCACTGGATCCTCCCTTAGAGATGCATTAGGGATTTTTGTTTTTGTCTGGAATGTTTTCTCTCTGCCTAATCTAACCCATTTTTAAACCTGACACCTCTTTTTTTTTTTTTTTTAATTTGATTTATATGCCGCCCTCCTCCGGAGACTCAGGGCGGCTTACAGTGCGTTAACCAATAGCCTTCATACTTTTGTATATTTTTTTATACAAAGTCAGCTTATTGCCCCCACAAACTGGGTCCTCAATTTACCTACCTTAGAAAGGATGGAAGGCTGAGTCAACCTTGAGCCTGGCAAGATTCGAACTTACTTTAATTGCAGACAGCTGGTGTTAAATTACAGTGCCTTTATCTGCAGAACTATCCAGGCTCTTTGCTATCTTTTCCCATGATGCCAAGCTTGGTCTCATTCTGTTCAAACTAATAGACCAGTGGGTCTCAACCTTCCTAATGTTGCAACCCTTTAATACAGTTCCTCATGTTGTGATGACCCCCCAACCATAAAATTATTCCTAAAACCATTGAAAATATGTGTTTTCCAATGGTCTTAGGCGACCCCTGTGAAAGGGTTGTTCGACCCCCAAAGGGATCCCGACCCACAGGTTGAGAACCACTGTAATAGACAGAAAGATGGAATCCTGAAATCTTTTTCAGGATTTATTCTCAAAATTCTAGATCTTGGAGTTCTGTGGAATCCTTGAGATATATCTCCTGCTATCAAGCTGCTACATTCTGGACTGGCTATAGCTTCTGAATGCTCTTCAAGGACAGCCCCATGTAAGACACTTCGCAACAATCCAATTGACTAACGTTTAGCTGCAGGGAATATTCTATGTATAACTTAATAGGAAGTAAGCAGGAAGTAAGGAACACAAATCTCTTAATGAGTAAATCAAATATCTCAGATCAAGTCCTTTACAAGATCATAATTCAACAAGTAAGGCCTATGTAGTGCCTATAACAGGAGTTCCTAAACTTTTCAATTAAAGCTCCCTTAATATGGTGTTGGAAGAAATGTCCATCTGGGTTCAATTCCATGTGGGGAGAAAGACACTGGAAACATGGAGGCTGTTTGGAAGGATGGTGAACAGGACCACATGGATTTGAAGTCCTGAGTAGCTGACCACATGGAGTGGAGAGTGAGTGTTATTTATACCCTCTCCTGGGCTTTGACCTTGAGCTTCCTGTTCCTGTGGTAACGGCATGTATCCTATTGGTTGCAGAATCCCATGTGGAGTCATGTTTGTCTGAATTAAGGTTGGTTGAACCTTGGGCTGATGTAATATCCCCAAGTATCATGTTGCTAGATGGGTAGAGGGCTAATCCTATTATGTCCTGAGGGTCATGTCTTAATCTCATCAGCCTGGAGCTGAGGTCTTTTGTTTTGTAGATAGGCTGGCCCAGTTCAATGGGCACCAAATATCTGCGGGGGGCAGGGAGCTGCAGGGAGCTGCTTTAAACATGTCTTTAAAAACATGTTTCTTCTTTTCTCATCCAGGAAAATATAATATTCTGCCTTTTTAATATTTCCTAGACTATTTCATTCTTCTAGGAGTGGGGGGGCTAACTTCCTTCAAACCTTCCCTAAAAACCCAAACACTAAAATAAATACAAAATGAACAATGAAATCAATACAAAGTTTGGGAAAGGTGGATTTTTTGAAATTATTGTAAACTGTACAACTAAAAGGTTATTCACACTCTTTTGGATTCTGCCTCATGGGAGGTACACCTGACACTTTAGGAATCCCTGGCCCATATGCTCATCCAGAAAACCACCAATTTTGAGTAGTTTGGAGAACTGGCAAATACCACCTCTGGCTGGCCCCAGAGTGGGGTGGGAATGGAGATTTTGCAATATCCTTCCCATAGGAGTGGGGAGGGAATGAGGATTTTGCAGTATCCTTCCCCTGCCACGCCCACCAAGCCACACTACATGCACCAAGCCATGCTCACAAAACCGGTAGTAAAAAAAAATTGAATTTCACCACTGATTGAAAGCGATTGTCAACCATGAGAGAAGAGTGGGGCAGTATGCATCATGCCAACTTTGAAATGAATGTGTGCCTTCAAGGCTATTTATGAATCCTCATGATTACCTAGACTAGTCCCTACAGTTTTCTTGGCAATATTTCAGAAGTAATTTTCCATTAACTTTTCCCAGAGTTGAGACAGGGACTGGCCCAAGCTCACCGAGCTGGTTTTGTGCCTCAAGTGAGGTTAGAACTCACCATCTCCTGGTTTCTAGGGAACCTAAAGGTCTTAATCACTACACCAGATTGGCTCTCTCTTTGAAATCAATACCTTTTTAAAACTAAGCAACAAGAATAGGTGTTTGGATATTTGGATAACATTGGCAAAAGTGAGGAAAGGTTTGCTCATAATGATAGCCACTTCAAATGTGAGGTGATAGATTTGTTGTAAATGAAGAAGTGTGTGGTAAAATGAGAATCCTCAAATGTGGCATCTCTTCTATTTTACCACAGCTGTAAATGTTTACTATAAGAGATACTCAACAATAACTTCAGGGGAAAAATAGAATTGGCTCTAAGCTGTGGCTTTGGCAGAATTAAGTCAAAAATTATGAAGGCAGCCAAACCTACTTATCTCATCTGTACCTTCATAGAGGTTCGTACAAAAACAAAATTAGCTATGTTTTAACTTCAGGTTAAAAATGCATCTTCAGCCAATTACTTTAATTGCTCTGTGGTTTGCGTTTTAATCTTCTCAAAGGTCTGTCAGTTGCTGGATCTCTTTCAATATACATTTCTCCAAGAAGAACAAGTACTTGGACAGGTTCATTCTTGAACTAGTAGATTTCTAAAGAGAATTAATTTATTACTGCACATTTCAGGTGTAACTCTGGATCCCATCCATTGAAGAGCTTGCTTAGAAGCCTTGAGAGAAATGCCACATAGTGAACTTCCATATGTTCCTCTACATATGGATTTACCCCTAGGATTTTTATGTAGGGCAATACCATTTAAGGGATTGTTATTTGATTCTGATTTCTGACTGGTCTGAAAATCAATAGCCTTTTTTTTATCCTCCTGCCTCAAAATCTTTAATTATAAACATACTTTAAAATATTAAAATATAAATGACATAAATTAAAATTAATAAATTTAATTTAGTGGGTCAGATCTGGAAATCAGAGGCAAAACTCCTTGTTATATCTTGGTTAGTGCTTGTTAGTTTAATATAAAATAATTTAGCATAATAAATTAGTATAAAACTCTTCTGTTTTGCCAGTAAATTATTGGAAGATTGGTGCTATATGATACTTTTGGAAATCTCTATAGTAATTGCAGTGAAAGAGGACACGTGGACACAGTCTTTCATATATAGGAATTTTATTATATCTGCCATAAAAAGTGCAAAAGATAACTACATTGCCGAAAAAATGTTTTCTTTAGTTTAGAAAGGGTTAACATGCTCAAATAATTCACAGATTTCCAGGTGTTCATGGTAATGAACCCGATTCATTCTTTGGTTTGTTCTATGTTGCTTCTTTGGAAGTCCTTCCTTCCCATCTTTTGACTCCTCTTACTACTTCTTAAGAATTTAAGTAGCTGATTGTAGATCGAAGTAAGCAACAAGTTGCACACAAACTTCAGTGTTCTAGCACACACCTTCTTAAATAGTTTCTTCCACCAGCATCCCCTGGAGCGGTCACTGATCAAAGGTGGGGCCAAAGATCCATAGAAATAGCCAATGATCAAAACAGAATTGTGCCAGTACAATAAAACCTTTTCTAGTGAATTGTAATATCACACAGGCAAATAAAAGGGATAGAGGTTGAACTGCAACAGTGCGACACTGCTTTTGTCAGTTTGAAAAAAGCAGGGAATATTCCAGATGCCTATGCCTACATGGCTTAATTTTGTCACTAGTCATTTAATTTAAAAATAATAAATTAAAAAATAAGATGAAGCAAAGCAGGTACCAGCCTTTGGTACAGGGGTGAAATGCTCCCAGTTTGGATTGGATCAGGTGATCCGGTAGCGATTGTGGCAGATGATTCAGAGAACCGATGGCGGCGCGAGGCTCCACCCATCCGCCCAGGTGTCATTACTTCTTGGTTTTAACCAGGAAGTAATGTGTTTTTACCCTCTGCACATGTGCAGAAGGTTTTGTGCATGCACAGAGGGTCTGCGCGTGTACCATTGAAACACTTGGGTGTTTTGTAACTGGCCACATCAACAGCTGCTTTGTAAATAGGGAAGCTACTGGCCAATGAAAATAATTTGATAATTTGACCACATGGTGGTCTCAAAATACCAGATGTGCTCATTACTTCCCAAAGGTTGCCTACTTAATGACCATTTGATACAAAGAATTCACATTTCTCTTTTCAGATTATCCCCCGTGACCAGTTTTCCACATTTCATTGCTGCTTCTATATCCTTGCAAAAAAAAAAGTTTGGAAACTTGGATTTAAATAGGGATAATCTGAGCATGTGCAGTCTTGCTGTAACAGATAAATGGAGAGCAATCGTAGTCCTTTTGTTACTGAAAGATCTATCATGCTTTTAAAAGAAATAGTGAAATAACAACTACAACAGCATATACTGCATATATGCTGAGGCCACAGGTTGGAATACAGTGTCCAGTTCTGGCCACTCCAATACAAAAAAGATGCTGAGATCTTAGAAAATGTGCAGTAAAGCGCAACAAAGTTTCAATGCTAATAAACCAGGGAGATGGTTAGCATATCTGTTAAGGAAGAAACAGAAGTCACGGACCATAGAGAAAATAGAATATAAAGGTAAAGAGGTTTATCAGCAAAATATGATTAAAAAAGCATTTTTAGAATTTTATATGAGGTTGTATGCTAGTGATAAAATTCAAAGTATAGATATAGATAGATACTTACAGAAAGAGAATATTCCTATAATTACAAAAGAGCAAAGGGAGGGTTTAAATCAACCAATAACTTCTGAGGAGATTATATTTGCAATTAAGCAGTTGAAAGTGGGTAAAGCTCCTGGGACAGATGGTTTGACAGCTGCTTATTATAAACACTTGCAGTTAGAAATGGTGGGACCACTCAAAGAATTATTTACTAACATACAATCTGGAGGAGATGTACCCCCATCCTGGAGGACAGCTTTTATTTTTCTGATTCCAAAGGAGGAGCAAGACCACACCCAGCCAAAAAATTATAGGCCTATATCACTTTTAAATACAGATTACAAAATTTTTGCTAAAATACTGGCAAATAGGTTAATGACAGTCATGCAACAAATGATTCATAATGATCAAACTGGTTTTATAAATGGTAGACAAATGAAGAGTAATGTAAGGCAATTTGTTAACTTATTAGAGTATTTGGGGAAGAACAACCAAATCCCTGCGGTGCTAATATTTCTTGATGCGGAGAAAGCATTTGATCGATTGAATTGGCATTTCTTATTGAAAATAATAGAAAAGATGCAGTTTGGAGAATATTTTACACAATCTATAAAGGCAATATATCAGAAACAAACAGCGCAAATAATAATTAATGGTAGTTTAACAGATACTTTTAATATAGAAAAAGGAACAAGACAAGGATGTCCCTTGTCTCCATTATTGTTTATCTTGACTTTGGAATTTTTGTTGAGTAAGATACGTGGGTCAGATAAAATAAATGGAATTAAAATTAGGCAGTATGACTACAGATTACGAGCATTTGCAGACGACTTAGTTGTTACTTTAACCCAACCATTACAGTCGGTTGTAGGTTTAATGGATATAATTAATCAATATGGACAAGTATCTGGATTTAAAATAAATGCAGGGAAAACGAAGATAATAACTAAAAATATGACTACAAATCAAAAAGATGAATTAGAAAGACTAACAGGATTTGAAATAGTAAAAAAAAGTTAAGTATTTAGGGGTTTATATTATGACATCAAATGCAAAATTATTTAAGCATAATTATGATCTGTTGTGGCAAAAAATACAGAGAGAGATGGAAAATTGGAAAAAATTACAATTATCTTTGTTAGGAAGAATAGCAGCAGTAAAAATGAATGTTTTGCCTCAGTTTTTGTTTCTTTTTCAAATGATACCAATACTTAAAAAAGATGAAAATCTGAAGATATGGCAGAAGGGTATTAATAATTTTGTCTGGGCAGGGAAGAGACCAAGAATAAAACAAAAAATAATGCAGGATATATGTGAAAGAGGAGGTCTCAAAATGCCCAATTTAAGATTATATTATGAGGCAGCTGCTCTGTCAGCAATTAGTGACTGGATGAATTCAACAGAAGAAAGAATATTGAATATTGAGGGATATGATTTGGTTTACGGTTGGCATGCTTATTTATTATATGATAAGAAAGTGGACAAGATTTTTAAAAGTCATATATTAAGAAATGCTTTACTGCATGTCTGGAAAAAGTATCAGTATAAATTAAACGATAAGTTACCAATGTGGGCAATACCCAGACACGCGATAGAGAATATAAGTGTAGAGCAAAAACAAGATGTGATTACTTATAAAGAGCTTCTTAATAAGGAAGGAGGTATATTACAACTAAAATCTTTGAATCAATTAAGAGAAGAAAGGATAATTCAAACATGGTTTCGGTATGGACAGCTGCAAGCTAGATGGAGAGAAGATCAGAAAATTGGTATCTCGCAAAATGAGAAGAACTTGGTAAAACAAATTAGAGACCAAAGTCAAAGGCATATAAAAAGGTTGTATAAGGCATTGGTAGAAATAGATTCAGAAACAGAGCTAGTTAAGGACTGTATGATAAAATGGGCACAAAATATTGAATAACCAATAATGATGGAAATGTGGGAAAAAATATGGGTTAGAAATGTAAAGTTTATGCAAGCCCAAAACTTAAGAGTGAATTTTTATAAAATGTTTTATAGATGGCATCTAGATCCTAAAAAGCTAGCCTGTATGTATCCAAGTTTGCAACCTAAGTGTTGGAGATGTGAACGTGATGATGCCACGTATTATCATATACGGTGGACATGTAAAAACAATTAAGGCATTTTGGATAAAAATATGGTGGATTATCCAAAACATTCTCAAAAAGAAGATAAAATTTACTCCACAGTTCTTTTTGTTAGGTATAATTACAGATTGTACGGTCATAGAGACTAAATTGATTTTAAATTTAATAACAGCAGCCAGACTTTTGGTGGCACAGTTTTGGAAGAAGGAAGACTTACCTACTATTGAAGAATGGACATTAAAAGTAGTGAATTTAGCAGAGATGGCAAAAATTTCGGCATACTTGAAGGACCATTCAAATGAAAGATATACATCAGAATGGAGAAGATGGATTGACTATATTCAAAACAAATATCGGACTAAAAAGTTTCAAATAGCTTATGAATGAAACCAACATTTTCTTTTTGAATTATGTTTTGTTAGTTGAAAGGGGAGTTAAAGAGCAAGAGGGAGTTTGGAGCCTACAGAAAGTTAGCATATTTTAGTTTATGTTTGTTAAATGTTATACCTTGTATTTGCTCTGGGAAGTCCGGGGTGGGTGGGGGGGGGGAGAGGGGTTGGAGGGAGAGGGGAGATGAGGGATGGGGGGGGTGGGTGGAGGAGGGAAGAGGGGGGGAGGAGGGATGGAAAAAAATTGTTGTAATACTTGATAAAACTTTTTAATAAAAAAAAAGAGCAACAAAGTTGATAAGGGGTCTGGAAGCTGAACCATATGAATGGTTCAGGAAACAAGGTATGTCTGGCCTATCAAAGTGAAGGATTAGGCATGACATGCTAGCCATCTTCCAGTGCTTGAGGGCCTGTCACAGAGAAGAGGGGGTTGACTTAAGGCAAGTACCGCCCTGAGTCCTATTTGGAGAAGGGCGGTATAGAAATTTAATTAATAATAAATAATAAATAAGTACTAATGGGTAGAAGCTTGTTAAAGAGAGATCCAACCTAGAAGTAAGGAGAAATTTTATGACATTGAGAACACTTAATCAATGGAACGGCTTGCCTCCAGGAGCTGTGGATGCTCCGTCACTGGAAGTTTTCCAGAATAGACCAGACAACCATTTGATTGGGATGGTAGAGTCTCCTATCTTCAGCAGAAGGTTGGACTAGAAGACTTCTAAGGTCCATTCTGGCCCTATGGTTCAATGAGTGCTAAATAGCTATTATCTCTCTTTAAAAATAAAGAGAAGAATGCTGCAGCAGGTAATGCCAATCTCCGTGAACCGTAGAAACAGTAGAGTAGGGAAATAAATAGCAGTGTAGAAAAATATTATAGAAAGAGGTTTGCTCTGTCTTGGTCCATTGGTTGTCGTCAATGGCTCAAGACAGAGCAAACTTCTTTCTATAGCATTTTCCTACACTGCTATTTATTTCCCTACTCTACTGTTTTATATTTTTCAGTGCAATACTATGGCCCTGGCTATCATGTACTAAGAGTTTGAAGGGATAAAATAAGAGTTGGAAGGGAACTTTGAGGTCTTCTAGTCCAATCTGCTATTCAAGCAGGAAAACCTATACCATTTGAGACAAATCTCAAGAAGTTTGAGATTGGACTTCTCTTCTTAAAAACCTCCAGTGATGGAGCACCCACAACTTCTGGAGGCAAGCCATTCCACTGATGAATTGTTCTAACTTTCAGGAAATTTCTCCTTATTTCTAGGTTGGTTCTCTCTCCTAGATTCATTTCCATCCATTGCTTCTTGCCCTGCTTTGGAGAACAGGTTGATTCCCTCTTTTTGTGGCAGCCCCTTAGATATTGGAAGGCTACTATCATGTCACGCCCCCCCCCAAGTCCTTCTTTTCCTTACACTACACATGCCCAGTTCCTGCCACCATTGTTCTTATGTTTATATTAAATGTTATCGACATCCCGATATAGTCAGTTGACGCCATCACTGACTATTGGGGGCGAATCATTGGCCCCCACGGAGAGGGCTCGCAACTTGGGCGTCCTCCTGGACTCACGGCTGTCTTTAGAAGAGCATTTGACGGCCGTGACCGGGAGGATTTTTTATCAGGTTCGCCTGATTCGCCAGTTGCATCCCTTTCTGGATCGGGACTCGTTACGCACGGTCACTCATGCCTTCGTCACCTCCCGCCTGGACTATTGTAATGCTCTCTACATGGGGCTCTCCTTGAGGAGCACCCGGAGGCTCCAACTGGCGCAGAGTGCGGCCGCGCGGGTGGTAATGGGAGCGACATGGCGCTCCCATGTAACACCTCTCCTGCGCGAACTGCACTGGCTCCCGGTGGTCTTCCGGGTGCACTTCAAGGTTTTGGTTACCACCTTTAAAGCGCTCCAAGGCTTAGGACCTGGGTATCTACGGGACCGCCTACTACCACCAATAGCCTCCCACCGGCCAGTACGCTCTCATAGAGAGGGACTCCTCCGGGTGCCGTCAGCCAAACAGTGTCGACTGGCGGCCCCTAGGGGGAGAGCCTTCTCTGTGGGGGCACCTACTATCTGGAATGAGCTCCCCCCGGAGATACGGAGGATCCCGGATCTGTGCTCCTTCCACCGTGCTGTGAAGACCTTTTTATTCCATCAAGCGGGCTTGGCCTAATTTCTTCCCTTTTTAAATATTTAAATTTTAATCTGTTTTTAAATTATCGGGGTGTTTTAATTTGTCTGGGCCAAATAATTTAATTTGATTTTATTGGGTTTTTAAATTTTGTGTATCTATGTATTTTATTGTTGGCTGTTCACCGCCCTGAGTCCTTCGGGAGTAGGGCGGTATACAAATAAAATTAAACTAAACTAAACTAAATTATATAAAATATAATATATATTCATGCTATATAATTTCATAGGATCTGTACATATTCGGCATTGGTATTTTATAGCTTCCTAAGCCTTGGTTTCATCCTTTCAGATTTGTGGGCCCTATCAGAAAATACACATATGGAGGGAAAGAATGGAATGGAATGGAATGGAATGGAATGGAATAGAATAGAATAGAATAGAATAGAATAGAATAGAATAGAATAGAATAGAATAGAATAGAATAGAATAACAGAGTTGGAAGGGACCTTGGAGGTCTTCCAGTCCAACCCCATGTTTAAGCAGGAAACCCTATACCATTTCAGACAAATGGTTGTCCAATCTCTTCTTTTAAAACTTCCAGCATTGGAGCATTCACAACTTCTGGTGGCAAGTTGTTCCACTGATTAATTGTTCTCACTGTCAGGAAATTTCTCCTTAGTTCTAGGTTGCTTCTCTCTTTGATTAGTTTCCACCCATTTTTTCTTGTCCTACCCTCAGGTGCTTTGGAGAATAGCTTGACTCCCTCTTCTTTGTGGCAGCCCCTGAGATATTGGAACACTGCTATCATGTCACCCCTGGTCCTTCTTTTCATCAAACGAGACATACCCAATTCCAGCAACTGTTCTTCATATGTTTTAGCCTCCAATCCCCTAATCATCTTTGTTTCTCTTCTCTGCACTCTTCCTAGAGTCTCAACATCTGTTTTACATCGTGACAACAAAACCTTCATTGTGGATTCCCAGCCTCCCTGCCATAGTATTCATGAAGCCAAACACTTCCAAACAGAATTGGAGAAGGTTTCCAAAAGGCTTTTGGCCAACATAAAAGCCTACAGCTGCTTCCTTGCAGGTTACTACAGGACTTTTATATCACAGTAGAGGTGCACTATCCCCAAATAAACTTTAACAAGAAAAAAGGATGATGCACATGGTAACCCCGATGTTGTCCCTTCGGTAATCTCACCCCTGCTTCCAGCTTTTGTATCACTTTAGTGGGAGTCTCTAAGCAGCCATTCATGGGCCTTTTGCAATACTAGGCTTTTTCTCTCTATATAAAATCTTAGTATGAGGAACTAATGGCTGTGTTAATGTTTTACAGGAGCAAATACAAAATCTTGATAAAACATTTTAGGAAGAACAGATTGACTGTGGCATGATTTTTTTATGAAGCTCACTTCATCGGATGCATGCATGGTCTGTTACCCTCGCTTGGCAGGCACACTGTTCTTATGTTTATATGAATACGGAAGGGGGAAAATGTGAATAATAAGACAAGAAAGCAAATGACATGATAGAGATGTAGAGCTACAGCCTGTGACATTTTTAAATGCCAAATCAGAAGGGCGTAAAATGCACACACGAGATTTCATGTGTGAACGTTAAATAAAGTTCAGGCACTGAAGAAGCAAGCATTTAGCTATAGGATAACAAAGAGTGTTTTCCTCCAGTTACATTATACTTTGAATCACATGGAAAGAAGATACCACAATGATTCAGACGCAGGCTGGATGATTCAGGCACATTACCAGAAAAAAAATAAAGGGGGGTGGGGGTGGGGGGTTGGAACAGAGCTCAGCAGTGGAATTTTACAAACTTTTTTTTTTTTAAACTATCTTGTTTTAAGAGGAACAGGCAGATTAACCTGCCCACTGGTATTCTGGCAAAACAAAATTAAATCAGGTACCGGCATGTAAAGCTGAGTTGCACTTCTCATAGTTAATGATGATATGAATATGATAAAAGAAGCTGATCCAGTAATGAAACTTAAGCAAAATTGAACTGAGACTATTCATTTGGCTGGCATTGTGTCCTGGCTGTGACTAAGTTAGCTAAGTGAGTGTATTTTCTTTCCCTGGTGCTGTTTGGTTTCATTTGCTTTTATATTATTTTATTTAATTATATTTCACACTTCTAAAGCACCCATCTGCCTTAAAGAGGGGTTCTGAGCACTGTACAACATAATTTAACCAACAAATAAAACAATGTATACAAGTAACATTAACATTAAAAATTAAATTAGGGTTAATTTTTTTAAAAGTATAGAATGACAATTAAACATCATTAGGAGGGGGGGGGAATCCCAAAATGGCCTATGAATGGTTACAGATCTTTTCTTACTGATTTTTAGTTGATAGTGACAGTGTTGTTATTCACTTGGGATAGTTTTAGGATAAGCACAATAGAAAGAGTTAAGTAAGTAAAGATTCTCAGTAACACAAGCATGTTGGTCCTGAATCCATTTGTGATAGGGCTACACAAAACATTTTTTAAAAATCCATTAGTGAAATATAACTGGATTTGAAATAATTAAAAATAGTACTAGGATATCAGATTATGGCATGTAAACCTATAAGAATTGCCGATAATCAATAATGGGCATGCATATTAAGAAGAAGAAGAAAATACAAAATGGATTATTCGGAATACAACTGGCATTCTTATTCTCCAAAACATATTAGTTGTTTTTAATGACTGTGCTATGATCTTTTAGTCATCTGATCATGAGTGCAGAGAAAAAAAAGTAAGAGGAACATTATGTTCCTGCTTATCAGAAAAATGCTTGTATTTTCGAAATGATTAAAATAAAATGCAGAACTATGGGATATGACCAGTTACTGGATTAAATTCTGCAAATCTTTGGCGTCTGTGGCAGCGAATGTATTAATTACTTAACTAGTCAGATATGCTATATAGATATACTAACAGGACTCAAGGCTGTTGACAGATTAAAGACACTCTTGCCCTGGATTTTGATTCCGGAGAAGCCCCAAAATATTTCCATCTTGTACAGTGTCCTAATTACTAGTATTTGCTATTCATTTGCCAGTATTTTTTTTTCCTTCTTGCTGGAAAAACAACAGAATGTATTCCTCGGAGAGAAAGAATTAGACTCTATTGAAATAAACATTTTCTTGAACATTTTGCTTTGCAGTTCTTTATAGAGTGAATCGCATTAATTATAATCATCTTCTGTAATTCAACTGAAGTTCAGTTTCCAAAATTCACACAAGCTTCTGTAGTTGGAATGCTGGCCCCTAGGAATTGCTCTACTGGTTGTTTCAAGGCTGACAGATGGCTAACCTCTAGTTTTGTTCTGTTGGTGTTGAAAACTCACAGTAAACTTTGGTGATTCCACTGCTGTACCAAACTAACTACTATGCAGCAGGCTCCCCAGCCAAGTTAGCTAAAGTTTTCTATAAGGCTATATACGGATGTACTGCAAGGCTTCGTTTGCATTGTCATCACTTTTTTTGTTTGTGCCTACCCAATTTCTTCTTGCTGAGTGTTTTGTTTTATTCAGGGTAGTAAGTCCAGTGAATATGATGTGTCAAATATCTTCTCTTGCATTTAGATTCCAGAATAAATTCCACTTCATACTCTTGTTCCCCAACCAAAGAACCTGAGGGTGATGGGGAGGGGGAGGGAGAGTTTCTTTTGAATGCAAGGGGCAGGGAGGTTCCCCAGAAGAAGAAGAAAAACAGTGATGAGTTGAAGACCAAATGATTTTTTTTTACTGAAGCAGGCAATTGTTAATGAAAGGGCCCTGGATTACTCTGCTATGTAACTGGGAAAAACCAATATGATTTAGAGTTCAGCTTTTTATATGGATGGGCAGAAGACAAACACATAATAGATAGTTATATCAACACATACACCCCAATCCCAGTCTTGGCATCCTCTTGCCTATGGACATCTGCAACCCATTTTTATGTAGCTAGCCTTGACCAAATCTGAGGAACTGAGTAGCCTATGTTCCAGTGGAAAGTCAGTAGGGCATGACACAATGGAGACCGGAATTCTGGAAAGCAAGATGCAGGAATGGTAACCACAGACTGCTTGAAAGACAAACATGCTTGTGGAGGAATTAATTTGTATAAGCCTATCCTGCAAGAGGCAACTTTCACTGCAATTGTCCTGTTGATAAGAGGCGTAACATGCCTAGTATTGTTCTAATGACTGATTCACTTTCTTCGTTTTCTTGTTCAAGACTGGATGATGCAAAGATGGTCACTGAAACTGGAAGGATGTCTCTGTGTGCAGTACTTTGAGTCAATTTTTGACTCCCGGTGACTGCCTGGACCAGTCCTTGCAGTTTTCTTGGCAAAGTTTTTCAGAAAACTTTTTCTGGGGCTGAAAGAGAGTGAGTGGCCCCAAACTGGTTTTGTGCCTAAAGCAGGACTAGAATTTACCATCTCCTGGTTTCAAAATTGGTGCCTTAACCACTACACTCTCTACTCACTGGAAGAGAAACATCCAAAACATTAATGTAAATCAGTGTCAACTGATGTAAAACTTTCAAAACTTTTGTATAAATTGTATAAATACCATGATTAGTTAAGTCCCTATGCCTAAAATGGGGTGTGGTTGTGAAAACTCCTAAGCTAATGGAAGACTCCTGCCAGGAATAAAATAAGCCATGATGGTAAGCAAATCCACTGTCACAAAAATGTTTGAATAACCCCATGCATGTGGAATCACAATAAGAAAATTCGTTTTTTACAGGATCCCAAGGTCCAGGAGATTATGAGCTGAAAGTAAACTGAAAGGGTGGCTGAAGAAAGCTGCTGGTTTTCCAGGGACAGCCTTAGACAAACAACAGATATAACAGGATTTATTTAGAAAATATATGTAGCTGCCCACTCACTCTCAGTGACTCTGTGTGGCTTACAAAGAATAAAAACCCAATATACAACTATAAAAAACAATACCCCCCCACCCACCCCGGTGACAGCAATCATGTAATCCTGAGAACTGCTTTCACCCTTGGCCCCCAGAACTCTTTCACTCAATGCAAAGTTCCAAATACCATCCCATGTTCCAGAAGCTCTATTATTATGGCATAGTTGCAATATTTTTTCCCTTAGTGGACAGAGAACGTGTAAACGGCCAATGCGAAGCACTTGTCCATCATTCACAAAGAAACCGAAGAATTAGTCTGTGAGGTGCCCTAGGGGTCATCCATCCAAGCCCTGTCATATGAATCAGTGCTGGTTTCATTCAAACCCAGTTCAACAGAGCTACTGCTTGCCTTTCTGCCTTCGACCTTTCTAGAGGGTCTACAATACTCAGAGAAAGGGCAAAGCTGACTGGCTATAGGAGTATGACAGGGAAAAATAAACATAGAAGATCATATTCAGGTTTACATAGTAGTGCATCTATTCATAACATTTGTGAGTCAGGATTGGTGAGGGTTGGTGCTTTCTGCAGATGTCCAGATTCTTGCAATTTATTTATTTATTTGTTTGTTTGTCAAACATGTACAAGATAACAGGTATGAATATGAACATGGACATGAACGAGGGAAATGAATACAAATAAATGGGGAGAGTAGGACAGGGACGGTAGGCACACTGGTGCGCTTATGCACGCCCCCTTTACGGATCTCTTAGGAATGGGGTGAGGTCCACGATAGACATTTTAAGGTTGAAGCTGTGAGGGTTTTAGGATGTAACAACAGAGTCGGGTAGAGCATTCCAGGCGTTGACCACTCTGTTGTTGAAGTCGTATTTTCTGCAATCGAGTTTGGAGTGGTTTACCTTGAGTTTGTATCAATTGTTTCCCCATGTATTATTGCGGTTGGAGCTGAAAAAGGCATTGACAGGTAAAGATGTTGTAACAGACAATTTTGTGTACTATGCTTAGATCAGATCGCAGGCGGCACAGTTCCAGATTGTTCAAGTCTAAAATTTCAAGCCTGGTGGCATAAGGGATTCTATTGTGAGTAGAGGAGTGGAGAAATAATTTGTGTGTATCTGAGCAGGAACGATTACTCCTCCAAATAAATATCTCCATTGCTGGAATAATATGTTCTATAACAAGCAACTCTTTATTGAAAATGTCATCGTTCCTTTCTATGAAACAGACCGGAATAAAATACACAAAGCAGGACCACTTCCCCATCCTCTTTCAGTATTTGGAAGAAAACAATGCCCAAGGCTTCCTGAAGCATCTCCTTGCATCACTAAAGGATGAGAGGGATCCCCAGTGGGAAAAGAAAAAAGGCTTGCAAGTCCCAAAAACCTGCTTGCTCTCAAGTAAACCATTTCAATTTATATGTTTTCTTTGGACATTGGGAGAATGCTCTTGTGGGTTTGGCAAAATTAGGAATCAATGTTATAGAAACTGGCAAAGTTAAAAAAAAAAAAGCACTGAATATCCTTCAGATTTCAAGGTGTTTGCCTTGTGAGAACAAACTGTACTTTTGCACTATCGCTTCCTATTCATTCTGCAGAGCACCAGTAACTCAGTAATGAGGGAACATCAAGTGCACATTTTTTTCAACTTAGCAAAAAGTTTGTTTGCAGAGTCGCTCTGACATGAAATATAAGACCTTCTGAAAAAACAAAACAATATCTCCTCCAAGGGCACCACTACATATTTGTCCAAAATATCAGAACATATTCTTTAATAAATCTGGAGAAGACTGTGCCACACTTTACCAATCCAAAGGCCATCACTATATATTCAAATTTGCTGCACCTGATATTAAAGATTATTGAATATCCATGTTGAAGTGGTTCGGGAATAATGAGAGGCACAAGCAAGCGACAACAGCTCTTTAATATACAGTGAGACTTCAGCAAAAACTCAGAGCTGCAGCCCTCCTTATATACAATCCTGGAGGGACTGTCAGCCAATCAGAAACATAGGCAGGTTTGAAACACCCACTGAAAAGTATCAATACATAACACCTCTCCCTTCCCAGAAGGCACTAACATTCAAATATTTACATAAGTACACACAAAATCTCGCAGGTGCCCTGGCCGAGTTCTCGTTCTAGTTGACCTGCACAGTTCAGTGTTTGGTGGGGCGTCGAGCTGGTCAGAGGGACTTTCTGTCTCTCCCGGCTCCACCAATGGAACCTCCTGGATTTGGTCCGGGGCGTGGTTATCCCCGGTTGGGAGTGGCGACTCGCTGGGGCAGCGCTGGAACCAGGGCTTGTCAGCTAAGTATTCTTGCGAACCCGGGCTTGAGTTAGCTGTTTTGGGAAAGTTGTTGTAGTTAGGTTCGGAGATGTCTAAATTGATGTTTGCTTCGCCGACTATTCTTTTTCTAAGTTGGTCTATGTGGCGCTTCCAGAGTCTGTCCACCCCTACATCTACCGTGTAAGATTTTGGGCCTGTTATGCCCACTATGGTCCCTGCAACCCATAGAGGTCCGCTAGCATAATTGCGAGCGAACACCGGGGACCCGACCTGGAACTGTCTAAGTCCAGTGGTCTCTCCCTTGAAATTTTCGTGTGAATAATTTGGGTGAAGCCTGTCTAACATGCACCGAAGCTTCCTGCCCATGAGGAGCTCGGCTGGGCTTCTCCCTGTGGCCGTGCATGGTGTGGCATGCTGGACAGCTAAGAATTGGTCTATCCTGGCCTGCCAGTCCCCGTTATCTAGCCTGGACAATGCTTCTTTGGCCGTTCTTACGAAATGTTCGGCCAATCTGTTAGAAGCCGGATGGAAAGGGGCCGACAGGGCATGGCGGATGCCTAGTCCAGCCAAGTAGCCCTCAAACAGAGTTGCTGTGAATTGAGGGCCGTTGTCAGATACCAGAGTATCCGGTAAGCCGTGGGTGGCAAATAGCTTCCTCAGGACTTTGATGACTGCTTCGGCTGTGGTTGAAAGCATTAGAATTATTTCGAGCCATTTTGAGTAGGCATCGACTACAACTAAAAATGTTTGCCCATGAAAGGGGCCGGCAAAATCAATGTGGATCCTCCCCCATGGCCCTTTTGGTTTCTCCCACTCTCGGATGGGCGCTACCGGGGGATCGGGCCGAGACTCCTGGCAGGGTCTGCACTTCCCCACCCACTCGGAGATGACTTGGTCCATGTTGGGCCACCAAACATAACTGCGGGCTAAGCTTTTCATTCTGACCGGATGCCCTTCATGCAGTAATTCTAAGACCCTTGTTCTTAGTTTCGTTGGTACTACCACCCTGTCACTCCACAATAAGCAACCCCCTTGCATAAACAATTCGTTACGTTTGTTAACATAACCTTGGTACTCCTCCCCGTCCACTTTGACCAGCCACCCCTTAAGGACCCAACCCATTACAGTACGAATAACAGGGTCTCTAGCAGAGGCTTTTGCTACTTCGCAAGAGGAGATAGGTCCCAAAGTCATAGTGTCCAGCAGAAGGACGGGGGCTTCCGGTGTGGGGTTGGCAAGTAGGTCAGGTAGGGGGCAGCGGCTGAGGGCGTCCGCGTGGCCCAAAGTCCGTCCGGGTCGATGAACAAGTTGGTACGAGTAAGCCGACAGCAAAATGGCCCACCTGGTCAAACGTGGGGACAGAGCAGCGGGGGTGGGCTTATCACCGGCCAAAGGTCCCAGCAAGGGCCAGTGGTCAGTCACAAGTTCGAATTGCCGGCCATAGAGGTATTCGGGGAACTTTTTAACCCCCGCAATTGCAGCCAGAGCCTCTCTGTCCAACTGACTATAGTTCCGCTCTGCGCTTGACAGAGTGCGAGAGTAAAACGCAATGGGCACCTCTAGGCCATTTGGCAGTCTATGGCTTAGGATGGCACCAACTCCTACGGGGGAGGCATCACAAACCAATACAAGCAGTAGCGCTGAGTTGTATTGGATTAGGAAACTGTCTGCAGATAGAAGTCTTTTTACCGCCTCAAAAGTGGCTGCTTGTGGTTTCCCCCAAACCCATGGTACATTCTTCCCCAATAGTTTGTGTAGGGGATCTGCGATGGTAGCCTTGTCCTTCAGGAACATCGAATAAAAATTGAGCAGTCCAAGGAAGGCTTGGAGCTCCGCTTTGGTCTTGGGGGCTGGTGCGCTCTTAATAGCTCTCACCTTGCTTTCGGTAGAGTGGATGCCTGTGCCATCCACCCTGTACCCCAGAAACTCAACAGAAGGAACAGCGATCATGCACTTATTTTTCTTTAATTTAAGTCCCGCTTCTCTAAATCGGGAAAGGACGTTCCTTACTTAGTCCCCTAGCTGACGTTCGTCCTGAGTGCTGACTAGAACGTCGTCGAAATAAGGCACCACCCCCGGGAGCCCTTGCAAAAGGCGCTCCATGGTGCTTTGAAACAGGCTGGGTGCGACGCTCACCCCAAACTGGAGCCTGGTGCATTTGAATGCACCCCTATGAGTTACAATTGTTTGCGCCTCTGCCGTGGCATCGTCGACTGGTAATTGTTGATAGGCCTGAGCTAGGTCTAATTTGGCGAAAATGTTTCCGGGCCCCAGGGAGTGTAGTAGATGATGCACGATCGGCACCGGATAGGCGCTCAGCTGCAAAGCCTTGTTGATCGTGCACTTGTAGTCGGCGCAAATCCTGATTGAGCCATCAGACTTTACTGGGGTCACTATGGGGGTCTCCCATTTCGCATGATCGACGGGGACTAACACCCCCTGTTTAATTAATTTATCCAGTTCCGCATCGATCTTTGGTTTCAATGCGAAAGGCACCCGTCTGGCTTTAAGTCTTATTTGGGCTACGTTGGGGTCTAAGTTTAGTGAGATAGGGGTCCCCACATACTTGCCCAACGTGTCCCCGAAGACGTCCTGGAACTCGTTCAGGAGGCTGTCCTTCAGTGACGGCTCGGACATTCGGTGGACGCCGGTGAAACCCATGCCGAGGGTCCTCCGGAACGACGACAGGATGGTCTTTAGGGTCGCCCATGACATTATGGAGAGAGCTTATCCGGTGTCGATCTCCATTGAGCATGGCTTGCCATTGATTTCGACCACCGTGCTGACTTTGTCCTCGATCGCCGTGCTGGCCTGGTCTATGTGTATGCTGCGGCCATCTCGCGGTTCAAATTCGTGCCGTTTCTTCACACCACCTTCTCTCATTGGATGCTTCTGGCGCATCGATTCTGGTTGGCTGCGGCGCTCACGTGGTTGGTGTTTTCTGGGCAGAATGGCTCTACAGACTCGCGCCAAGTGCCCTTTTTTCTCGCAACGCCTGCAAATAGCCTCTCTGTATTTGCAGGACAGTCTATCATGGTGCTCACCACAGCTGGGACAGTTTTGCCGGGGGCTGCCTGTGTCTTTTCTCTGGTGCTCCATTCGGAAGATGTCCTCATCTGACTCGGACTCCGAGCTGGATCCGGCGTCTTCCCTGTGCACCGGGGCAGACTTGGGACTGTCTTTGCTGGTCAGCGGATGCTGCAGCGTTTCTGTGGCTTTTGTGGAAGCTTCATGAGCCCTGGCCTCGTCTAGGGCTCCAGCAAGCGTTAAATCAGGCTTGGCGAGCAGGCGCCGTTGTAGCCTAATGTCCCGAACACCACAGATTAGTTGCTCAAGCAACGCATTGTCCAAGTCCCTATCGTCGCAATGAGTTGCGGCTTTTCGCAGGCTTGCCATATACGCGCTGACCGGTTCTCCCTCTCGTTGAACATGCTGTCTGAGTTGGTATCGTTGCACGAACTTGGAGGGCACGGGAGCGTAGTGAGCCCAGAGAGTTGCCATCAGGGTGTCTCAGGAGACGGTCTGGACCGGTGTTGGCTCACACAGTGACTCTGCCATTTCGAACACGTCCGGTCCGCAGTGGCTTAGGAAGAGGGCTCTCTTCCGATTAGCGGAGAGGCCCTGCATGTCGCTGGCTTCAAGCGAGCACTCAAACCTCGTTAGGTACGAGACCCATTTTTCGTGGGTCGGATCAAAAGGCTTGGGCGGAACGTAGGCAGACATGTTCGGTATGCCTCCTGTAGTTCGCCTCGTCGCCTAGCTGAAGCTCGTGGTCTCCCTGGTTCGCTTCTTGTGGCCTCGATCCCACCTTCGTCGCCAATGAAGTGGTTCGGGAATAACGAGAGGCACAAGCAAGCAAGTGACAACAGCTCTTTAATATACAGTGAGACTTCAGCAAAAACTCAGAGGCTGCAGCCCTCCTTATATACAATCCTGGAGGAACTGTCAGCCAATCAGAAACTTAGGCAGGTTTGAAACTCCCACTGAAAAGTATCAATACATAACACATGTCCTTCTTTCATTCTAAACAAATTGGGTCACTGAAGTCTACTTTATAAAGATGTATGCCTTTTGAAAGTGGTCGGTCCAGGAGTCTGAAATATAAGGTAGGAGGCAAGCAAATCCTAATGGTTATTCTGATCAGGAATCTATAGGCATATACAAGTCTTAAAACAATCATTCCACGTAGAGAGGAAAAGCATGGATGCAGATGCCGAAGATTTAGAAGGCTGACTAAGACTTTTCTTTAAATAATTCTCCAGAAATTCCTTCAACATGGCTGACTGCCTCTTAGATATTGCCTCTTAGCTGTGATCTAGGTTCCCAGGTTCATACTGATTACACAATCATATGCTCAATGAGGACGCAGTGTAGTTGCTTCCTCTTCCCCCAAAATGTTAGCAACATTTGCACAATTTTTTCTGACAAGGAAGGAATAACAAGGATAATAAAATGCAGGCCCTTTTTAATTGACTGAGAGCTGAGCCCCCTCCTGAATTCTTAACAGTTATCCAAAAACAAGTCTCTGGAGCAATTCAGGCACTTATTTGCTAAGTGGCCTGCAATTCCACAGGTGTAATTTTACATCTGATTCAGAGATCTTTAATGGTACAAATCCTGAATAAGTCTCCAGGGGCTTCACAGCAGATATATAAATGGAAGTCTTTCCTTGTCTGTTTCACTGCTCTTTGCACTGGGTTTTTGGGAGCTGGCATTTAAAGGGGCTACAGGAAGGAAGGATAGCAATGAAGAGAGGGTGTGAAATATCTTCTCTTATTATTTACTGTATGCCTCAACAATTCTAATTGCCCATCAATTACCACCATGACAATACTTCCCCAATGTGTTTTGATCTCACCAACCCATTTCTCAGTTTTTCCTGAAACTAATCAATCAGAGCAAGTTCATTTCATCCCCACGTCTCTGGCCTACAATTGGAAATCCAACAGGTACTCCCAAACTCTGTGATAAACTTGCTTCATCTTGTCAATCTCCTGCTCTAATCATCCAAAGCAGTTCTAAATGGTTGCATGCACTCGTTGCCCTCAATGAAAGGCACCACCAATTTGGTTGTCTGTTCTTTTAGCAGACTGAGAAGAAAAGTCACCTGGGAAGTTCTGTAGGAAATTGTGCTGGCCAACTCACAAAATCAATTCACATTGGGGCATATTAAAAGTCTGAAATTGATGCTAGGGTCCCCCAAACTGTTCCAGTAAATTTCCATAAGACGAAAGTAGTAACTGATCAGGCTGCAACCTGTTGAGTGTTCCTCTCTTGAGGCAAACCTTGCTGTAATTGCTGTGTGGGTTGGCTCATAGCTTAGTACAGGTGTGTTATTTGCATATCAACTTGCTATTGAAGTTATAGCAATGCTTCAGCAAGTTGTTCTTTGGATGGTAGGTGCCCCAGGACTTGATGACATCTCCACATTCACAGTCAAGGCTCAATGATTCTTTGATTAAAAATTGGAGAGGCTAACTGATGCCAGGGTTTTTTTTTGGCATAGGCCAAGTCGGTAAAGAGCCATTACAAGGGCCACTAGAACTCTACTTCATTGTTGTAGGATATATTAAGAATCTTAGAATGTCCTCACTTCCTTTCTTGTATCAAACAGACTCAAGGAAGAGTTATTTTGAGTTTCTTCCTCACATCTTCTCTTTTCCCAGGACTAAGTTCTCTCTTATTTTGCTTTAGCTTGTTCTGCATTATCTTCTTTGAGATTATCTCCACAACTGCTCTATTACCACCCTACCCACTTCACTCATGACTACCCATCATTCTGGCTGGTGTGAGGATGCAAACATTTTTTCAAAAAAATGTCAATTTTAAGATACTCCAAGCATTCATCATCTTCTGAGTCCATCTAGAACATGGGTGTCAAATTAGCAGCGTCATGTTGCCATCACATGATGTGTTGCGACAATTTCCCCTTCATGGAGCTGGGATGGGTGTGGCCTGCACGTGGCCCATCCGGCCCATTTGGCCACCAATTTGACACCCCTGATCTAGAAGAATCTTGGACGTCCTGTAGACATCTTGCAAGTTCATTGTACTTCAGTGAAATCTTCCCTCACTGGCCACTTTCTTAGGGTAGATTCAGAATGGCATCCATGAACTTTGCTCATAGTACATGAGAACATGTTTTAAATTTGTTCTTTGAATTGCCTAAAAAAGGTGGCTTGGCAGTTAAACATGTTGAGACTTTTTTTTCATAATTATCTCTCATCTGACAGATGTCAATTTCCCACCACTCTGAGAAGAATGATCACTTGGGTTTGTGTAGGTTCAAATATTTATAGAATCAACTGGATTGCAGAATATGCTACATTTTCTTATTAACTTTGTTGCTTCTCTGTCAACAGTCTCTTGCATCAAGAAAGCTTCCTTCAATTCTCAGACTCACACTTGCACTTGTTCTGCAATTGTTTTTACCACTGTTTGCTGAGGAACCTCATATGAGTTCACCAGCACTTCCTCCAGTTTGACAATGGGGAAGTTCAACAGTAGATGTCCTAAACAGTGGTGCTCATCCCTCTTGCAATAAGTGGGAAATTGCCACTGTAGCAAATTCACTTCTCATGTTGACTGGAGAATTTGAAGAGAGTATCCAGATACCACCATACCTCTATTTCAGGAAGGAGGGATGAATGTGAGGATCTAGGAGGTGGAACATCTGGCAGTACAAATCCACCCACAAGGGGAAATGGCATAGGTCTACTAGGAGACCATGAGTTCTAATACCACCCTGAACACAAAGCCAACTGGGTGACTCTGGGGCCCGTCAACTTTCTCTCAGTCGTAGGAAGGAGGTAATGGCAAACCACTTTTGAAAATACTGCCAAGAAGAACTACAGGAACTTTTCCAGGTGTCACCAGGAGTCAATACTGACTCAAAGGTGCACAGGTGTGTGTTTGTGCACACCCACATACATTCACTCACAATCTTTACAAGCTCTTCTATGAAACAATAGCTGAGATAGAAATTAAGTGAGCTGCCAAAGGCCTCCTCAAAACTAGTAGAATGATGGAGATGCCAAGGTATGATAAATTGGCGCAACCTGTATTTCTAGAAAAGGCCTTGTCATTGAAATAGGCATGGACGCTTTTGTATCACTTCATTAGGGTTACATATCTCGATGGTCAAAGGGGGTTTGGGGTATAAGAAACGGTAGGGACAACTATTCCCCATTCCGTTTCTGAGAACTCCAATGAATGACTAATTCCAAGGTGATTTTTCCAACAGTCAATTTACAAGATCACACCTCTTAGTTTAAATGGTAAGAAACCCCATGCTGATAGAGGTTATGTGTGTGTATAACTGAGAAGCACATTTTTGTAACTCATCCAAGATCGGCAGCATCTGAGTGTTTAGAATGGAGTCCGCTGCACAAAAACATTATGTGGTGCTGCTACCAGTTTATATTAGTGGAGTGTTTGATCAGTTATCCTCCCATTAAATGAAACTACAGCATTGAGTCCTAATGCACAGGCATGCGTGCATAAATGTGCCAAAGTAGGTTTGTTAATATTGCACATAAAGGATGCAATGCCTCAGGGGTTTAAATTACATTTTCTTTCCCCTTCAATGGGAAGCCAACAACAACAAAATGTTACATGCATCTTATAGAACATTATGGAATAACAATTAAATACTATGGAATTTAAATGCCCAGTGTGCTTCCCCCTCCTCCCCTCCCCCGCTTTGGATTTAAATGTTCTTTTTCTGGCAACTGATTAAATGTATGAAATTCTGGACGAGTTAGTGACTTTTCAGGCATACCTGCATTCCCATGAAGCATAATTATCCCACCCTTAAAGACTACAGGAAAAGATTATATAAATTGTGTTCGCTTTATATTCATTGTTGCTGCTAAATCCTGCCTTTCTCGGTGACGTCTTGGTTTCTATAGTAACTAGTGTACTTGAGCAGAAAAATAATGGAGAGAGGAAAATACAGAAATGTTAAAAACAGGACACACATGTGGCAAAACAGAGGGCATCTCACATCCAGTTGCACCACTGTTGGGTAGCATTAAGCTTGTTCTGTCAGTATTCCTGCTTTTGGAACTAGTATCCAAAAATAATACGGCCATTTCTCAGAGAAGAGTGAAGAGCATAGCCACACACAAATTAAGAGAACAAAGAGACAGCATGCAGTGCATATGCATGTATAGATAATATTTATATCTATGTTGCTGGATAAATAGAAAGACAGTAATATACTTGCCATTATCATCATACATTATTCTGGTTTATTTTCCCCAAATACATGTGAAAAACTAAACCAAACAGTGTGACCCATGCAGAAGAGGAGGTGGCAGATTATTTTTATTTTATCTGTGGGAGAGATGGACAGTCTCCAAATTTTATATATACATTTTATAAATAAATAAAATTTAGTGCTTGCCCATATTTCTCATAGAGTGACATGGAGAATCCTAAAGTGTGCTGAAATACAAAAGTAGTTGTAGGGCTGGGAATTCAAACATCCTAAATATTGAAAGCATGTATAAGTACCAGATTTAAACCTTCCATTAATTGGGTATGAACACACTGGACAATTTAATTTTGACTGAAAAAGTAAATTTCCTCTGGCACTTTGGAAGAAGCTCTGGCTATGGATGCCAGGAAGAAACATCACCAGTAAACTGGATTCTTTCACATTTTTCATAGTAAGTCAGCAGTTTTATATATTAGAAGTCAAAGACATTGTCACAGTATTTTGTGTTTGGATATGAATACATATCCAACCACAAATAAATATGAATTTATTTTTAATTTGAACAATGATCCTAGTTGTGTATCCAGCATGTTACTCCCAAGTGTTCAATGTTTTTAAAGCACTAGTTGTGTATCCAGCGTATGGGTCAAGAAATTTCAAAGGGGAAGATTTTCAGTAATAGATTGACCAAAATCCTTACTGTGATAGTTCTAAAATAATCTTAGCCATCTTCCCTGGCATCTTCTTTTATGATATTTGGGGATTTTAAAACCATTTTAAACTAAGAGTACAAGACACAAGCCTTTCAAGTGAAAAAAAAATCCAATAATTCAACAGAAAATTCAAAAATGTTGCTGCTGGACTGAGTTTTTGTTTATTCCATGTCCTGATTTCAATATAATTTATTTATCTCTAGCTTGTCTAAGCATTGAAGAAATCTGAAGCAAGTCCAGTCCTAAGTGTTAGTGGCAAACAGTGCATGCTGTGTACTAAGAGAAGAGAAATCTTAAAATAGTTATCCTAGCTCAGAATCCCATATAATGTCCAGAAAATACATGGAGGGGGAAAAAAAAATCAATAATGGTCCAGGTTTATGTTTAAATCAGTATGTCACTAAGCGGCTATTTAACATATCAAAGAAGGTTTGTGGATAACTAGGTTTAAATCTCTGTTCATCATGAAAAAAATGGATACATAATATTCAGTCAGTCAGCTTTTCGAAGCCTAAACCAGGCATGTCCAATCTGCAGTCCACAGGCTGAATGTGCCCCTGGAGCAGGAGTGGATTCTACCTACCTTTACTACCGGTTTGCAATGGGGCCGCGAGTGAAGCAAGCATGCACACGCGCTTTTCTGTGCATATACAGAAGCTTCTGCACATGTGCAGAAGCATTTTGATGATGTCGGGGTTGGTGGGCGGAGCCTCCCACCGGTTTTACTACTGGTTCTATAGAACTGGTGCGAACCGGGGGCAACCCACAACTGCCCTGGACAGCTAGGTTACACAAGATCATAGACTTTTAATTTTATGATGTGATGTGTACACATTAACTATATATTTTATATATAATATAGTTAATTAGTTAGGATACTTCCTCTTCACTCAATGTGGCCCATGCAAGCCAAAAGATTGGACACCCATAGCCTAAACCACAGGTGTCAAACTAGATTGTGTCATGTGGCATCATGTGATGTATCATGACTTTTTTTGCCTTTGCGGAGCTGGGGTGGGCGTGGCCTGCGCATGATGCATCCGGCCCGCGGGCCACCCGTTTGACACCACTGGCCTAAACCATTTTACTGAGCTGGGTGAAGATAAAAGGAACCCCACCCCTATCCTCAAATCAAGGATAGGATGTAATTACTGTCATCTTACTGCCAATATAGCTGTGTATGTGAGATAGGTGGCTATACAAATTGAACAAATAAAATAAACAAAATGCAATATTATTTCAAGGTATATTACCAGAGTACCATCTAATTACTGTTAGGGGTGTCAGTGGAACCATAATTAATGGCAAAATATTCCTTTGAATGCTCAGCTGAGTGGCAGATCTTCATGGAGCTCAAAAGTCTAAAATTCTAACTAAGGTTAGAACTTGTAGTATTTTGATGAGAAATCCCCGGGAAGTCCCAGAGCTGCAGGCTATATTAGGAAGTCAAACAGAAAGACCAAAAAACAGCGATAACAAAACCCTCCCATAATGCTGCCAAGAAAACTAGATGGACATAACCTTGGAGTCCCCACTTGGACTTAAGTTTGACTTGAGGGAGTTTTCTCTGAATAACAGTTATGGAAAGAAATGAATGGGCCTTGTCTCATCCAGGTCCTTCTTGCAAGCCTCCCAAAGGCATCTGTTTCCACGAGCCCATGGGATACAGCATGGTACAAAAATATCATTAGTGAGTCAGTCATTTCGTTAAAGAGGTTCTAGATTAAGCAGATCTTTGATCCAATATAGCAGAATACTGTAATTCTGATGCTCTTACAACATTGGCTTCATATGTTAAAGAGGGCATCTCTGGATTTCCAGATATCTCTGGAATTACATAAATGCAAATGAGATCTAAGTCTGTCACTTTCGCTACCTCCTTTTCTGCCTAATTATTCTGCCTCAGTCTCTGCCCAGAGAGCTTTGAAAAAAAGAACAATATACATCTCTTCTTTATGTTGCTTGCTGATGACTTCTGGAATTAGACCAGGAGCTGTATGTGGCCCTTGGGCGCAAGATTGGTCATTTCAATATAAGTGAATAGAAATAATATAATTGGATCTCTATGGGAGGCAACGCCTATGGAGAACTGAGATTTTTCAGAAATATTTTGAATGGAAAGAGCTTCTGAGCCATGGTGGTGCAGTGGGTAGAACGCAGTATAGCAGGCTAACTATGCTCACTGCCAGCAGTTTGATCCTGACCAGCTCAAGATTGATTCAACCTCCCATCTTTCCTAGGTCGGTAAAATGAGGACCCAGATTGTTGGGGGCAATATGCTGACATTTGTAAACTGTTCAGAGAGTGCTGTAAAGGACTATGGAACAGTGTATAAATCTAAGTGCTATTGCTATTCTGAATAAATACACCCTCCAACAAAAAGGAGCAGACAGATTTTTATGAAGGCCATAAAAGCTGTTTGATAGTTGAAAAGGAAGTAGTAAAACTTAAAACTGTCAGTTGCAAGTTCTGAATTGTAAAGGCATCTTGGGGGGTAGAGATCTCTCTTCCTCTTCTATGCTACAATTGTTAGGTGTGCTCCAGTGGTGAAATTCAGCCGGTTTTATCCGGCTCAGGAGAACCAGTAGTGCCAGTGCCAAGAGGCTCCGCCTACCCACCCGGACATCATCACGTCCCATTTTTGACCCTCTGCACATGCATGGAGGAGGCACACATGCTCTCACATTTGCAAACCGGTGTGCTCCCTGAAGTGGTTCGGGAATAACGAGAGGCACAAGCAAGCAAGTGACAACAGCTCTTTAATATACAGTGAGACTTCAGCAAAAACTCAGGGGCTGCAGTCCTCCTTATATACAATCCAGGAGGGACTGTCAGCCAATCAGAAACGTAGGCAGGTTTGAAACTCCCGCTTAAAAGTATCAATACATAACACCCCTCCCTTCCCAGAAGGCACTAATACTCAAAAATTAACATATGTACAGACAAAATCTCGCAGGTGCTTAGGACGAGTTCTCGCCCTAGTTGACCTGCGCAGTTCAGAGTCTGGTGGGGCGTCGAGCTGGTCGGAGGGACTCTTTGTCTCTCCCGGCTCCGCCAATGGAACCTCCTGGATTTTGTCCGGGGCGTGGTTATCCCCGGCTGGGAGTGGCGACTCGCTGGGGCGGCGCTGGAACCAGGGCTTGTCAGCTAAGTATTCTCGCGAACCCGGGCTTGAGTTAGCTGTTTTGGAGAAGTGGTCAGAGTTAGGCTCGGAGATGTCTAAGTTAATGTTCGCCTCGCCAACCACCCTTTTCCTAAGTTGGTCTATGTGGCGCTTCCAGAGTCTATCTACCCCAACCTCCACCGTGTACGATTTTGGGCCTGTTATTCCCACTATGGTTCCTGCAACCCATAGAGGACCGCTGGCATAATTGCGAGCGAACACCGGGGACCCGACCTGAAACTGCCTTAAACCACAGGTCTCTCCCTTAAAGTTTTCGTGCGAATAGTTAGGGTGAAGCCTGTCCAACACGCACCGGAGCTTCCTCCCCATGAGGAGCTCTGCTGGGCTTCTCCCTGTTGCTGTGCATGGTGATGCATGCTGAACTGCTAGGAATTGATCTATCCTGGCCTGCCAGTCCCCATTGTCTAATCTGGACAGTGCTTCCTTAGCTGTCCTGACAAAACGTTCAGCCAATCCGTTGGAAGCCGGGTGAAATGGAGCTAATAGGGCATGGCGGATTCCCAGGCCGGCCAAGTAATTTTCAAAGAGGGTTGCTGTAAATTGAGGGCCGTTGTCCGATACCAAGGTATCCGGCAGGCCGTGGGTGACAAATAACTTCCTTAGGACTTTGATAATGGCTTCGGCCGTTGTAGATGGCATTAATATAATTTCGAGCCAATTTGAGTAGGCATCCACAACTATTAAAAACGTTTGGCCATGGAACGGGCCAGTAAAATCAATGTGGATCCTCCCCCATGGGCCTTTTGGTTTCTCCCACTCTCGGATGGGCGCTACTGGGGGATCGGGGCGAGACTCCTGGCAGGGTCTGCACTTCCCCACCCACTCGGAAATGACCTGGTCCATGTTGGGCCACCAGACATAGCTGCGGGCTAAACACTTCATCCTAACAATGCCCGGGTGCCCTTCATGCAGCAACTCCAAAACCCTATCCCGTAGTTTCGTTGGAATTACCACTCTGTCACCCCATAGCAAGCACCCCCCTTGCATAAACAGTTTGTTTCGTTTGTTGGCAAACCCTTGGTACTCCTCTCCGACCACCTTGTCCGGCCACCCTTTCAGAACCCAACCCATAACAGTCCGGATAACTGGGTCTCTATTTGATGCTTTCGCCACCTCGCCGGAGGAGATGGGGCCCAAAGTTAACGTGTCCAACAAAAGGACGGAGGCTTCCGGCGTTGGGTTGTCCAGCAGGTCGGGAAGGGGGCAACGGCTAAGGGCATCCGCATGACCCAGGGTCCGCCCAGGTCGATGGACGAGCTGGTACGAGTAGGCCGACAAAAAAATCGCCCATCTAGTCAAACGAGGGGAGAGGGCAGCGGGGGTTGGCCTGTCGCCTGCTAGCAGTCCTAGCAACGGTCTATGGTCAGTCACAAGTTCGAATTTTTGGCCATAGAGGTATTCGTGGAACTTCTTAACCCCCGCAATCGCAGCCAGAGCCTCTCTGTCCAACTGGCTATAGTTTCGTTCTGTGCTGGACAGGGTATGGGAATAGAAGGCAATGGGCGCCTCTAGGCCGTTCGGCAGTCTATGGCCTAGGACAGCACCAACTCCTACGGGGGAGGCGTCACAGACTAAGACGAGCGGCAGCTCTGCATTGTACTGTATCAGGAAGCTGTCCTCAGATAGGAGTCTTTTCACTGCCTCAAAAGCGGCTGCTTGCGGTTTCCCCCAGACCCATGGTACGTTCTTTCCCAAAAGCTTGTGAAGGGGATCTGCAACCGTGGCTTTATCTTTTAGGAACATAGAGTAAAAATTGAGCAGTCCAAGGAAGGCTTGGAGCTCTGCTTTGGATTTGGGTGCTGGTGCGCTCTTAATAGCTCTCACCTTGCTCTCGGTAGGGTGGATGCCTGTGCCGTCCACCCTGTACCCCAAAAATTCCACAGAGGGAACAGCTATCCTACACTTGTTCCTTTTGAGTCTTAGTCCCGCTTCTCTGAACCTAGACAGGACGTTCCGTACCCTGTCCCCCAGCTGGTGTTCGTCCTGAGCGCTGACTAAGACGTCATCGAAATAGGGCACCACTCCTGGGAGTCCTTGCAACAGGCGCTCCATGGTGCTTTGAAATAAGCCGGGTGCGACGCTCACCCCAAACTGGAGCCTGGTGCATTTAAATGCACCCCTATGAGTTACGATCGTTTGTGCCTCTGCCGTGGCGTCGTCGACTGGTAACTGTTGGTAGGCTTGGGCCAGGTCTAATTTGGCAAAAAATTTTCCGGGCCCCAGGGAGTGTAGTAGATGGTGCACGATCGGCACCAGATAGGCGCTCGGCTGCAAAGCCTTGTTGATCGTGCACTTGTAGTCGGCGCAAATTCTGATTGAGCCGTCGGATTTAACTGGGGTCACTATGGGGGTCTCCCACTTAGCATGGTAAACGGGAACCAACACCCCTTGCTTAATCAGCTTGTCTAATTCCGCATCGATCTTCGGTTTCAATGCAAACGGCACTCGTCTGGCCTTCAGTCTTACTTGGGCTACGTTGGGGTCTAAGTTTAGTGAAATAGGGGTCCCCACATACTTGCCCAACGTGTCCCCGAAGATGTCCTGGAACTCGGACAGGAGGCTGTCTTTCAGGGTTGATCTGGACATCAGGTGGACGCCGGTGAAGCCCATGCCAAGGGCTCGGAACCACCCCATGCCCAGGAGGCTAGGAAGCTGCTTCGTGACGATAGTCAGCGGCAGGTCTCTTTCATAGTCTCCGTAGGTGACCCGGAACGTGCCCACGCCTTCGAGGGGGACTCGGTTCCCCTGGTAGTCTAGGATGCGTAGTCTCTGTTTGGAGAGTTGATCCTTCCGGAACGACGGCAGGAGGGTCTTTAGGGTCGCCCACGACATTATGGAGAGAGCTGATCCGGTGTCGATCTCCATCGAGCACGGCTTTCCGTTGATCTCGACCACCGTGCTGACTTTGTCTTCGATCGCCGTGCTGGCCTGGTCGATGTGTATGCTGCGGCCATCTCGCGGTTCAAATTCGCGCCGTTTTTTCACGCCGCCTTCTCTCGTTGGCTGTTTCTGGCGCGCTGATTCCGGTTGGCTGCGGCGCTCACGTGGTTTGTGTCTTCTGGGCAGAATGGCTCTGCAGACTCGCGCCAAGTGCCCTTTTTTCTCGCAGCGCCTGCAAATAGCCTCTCTGTATTTGCAGGACAGTCTATCATGGTGCCCGCCACAGCTGGGACAGCTTCGCCGGGGGCTGCCAGTGTCTTTTCTCTGGTGCTCCGTTCGGAAAACGTCCTCATCCGACTCGGACTCCGAGCTGGATCCGGCATCTTCTCTGTGCACCGGGGCAGACTTGGGGCTGTCTTTGCTGGTCAGCGGACGCTGCAGCGTTTCAGCGGCCTTTGTGGAGGCTTCATGAGCCCTAGCCTCGTCTAGGGCTCCAGCAAGCGTCAAGTCAGGCTTGGCGAGCAGACGCCGTTGCAGCCTAATGTCCCGAACACCACAGATCAGTTGCTCAAGCAACGCATCGTCCAAATCTCTATAGTCGCAATGGGTTGCGGCTTTTCTCAGGCTGGCCATGTACGCGCTGACCGGCTCTCCCTCTCGTTGAACGCGCTGCCTCAGTTGGTATCGCTGCACGAACTTTGAGGGGACGGGAGCGTAGTGAGTCCGGAGAGTTGCCATCAGGGTGTCCCAGGAGACTGTTTGAACCGGCGTTGGCTCACACAGTGACTCGGCCATCTCGAACACGTCCGGTCCGCAGTGACTTAGGAATAGGGCTCTCTTTCGATTAGCCGAGAGGCCCTGCATGTCGCTGGCTTCAAGCGAGCATTCAAACCTCGTTAGGTACGAGACCCATTTTTCGCGGGTCGGATCGAAAGGCTTGGGCGGAACGTAGGCAGACATGTTCGGTATGCCTCCTGTGGTTCGCCTCGTCGCCTAGCTGAAGCTCGTGGTCTCACTGGTTGGCTTCTTGTAGCCTCTATCCCACCTTCGTCGCCAATGAAGTGGTTCGGGAATAACGAGAGGCACAAGCAAGCAAGTGACATCAGCTCTTTAATATACAGTGAGACTTCAGCAAAAACTCAGGGGCTGCAGTCCTCCTTATATACAATCCAGGAGGGACTGTTAGCCAATCAGAAACGTAGGCAGGTTTGAAACTCCCGCTTAAAAGTATCAATACATAACACTCCCTACTTCCTTCTACCCTCACCAATACTCTAGATCAAGGGTGGGCAACTGTGGCCCTTTTACAACCTGTGGACTTCAACTCCCAGAATTCCTGAGCTAGCTTGGCTGTCTCAGGAATTCTGGGAGTTGAAGGACACAGGTTGTAAAAGGGCCACAGTTGCTCACCCCTGCTCTAGATTTTTGTGTATACAACTGCTCACATGGTAGTTTAAATGGTGTTCCAGTTGTTTTGGGATTGCACTCAGCCTATTAACTACTGGCACTACCTTTTTCTTTCTTTTGCCAGAGATAAATATTTATTTATTATTATTTATTATGAATAGTAAATAATAATTACTATATTATTATTGTGCCATCCAGACTAGTAGGTTCAATAGCCTAATCCTCCATGCTTTTTCCAGTTCCCTTTCCAGTTCCCTTGTCTAGTGTTAGCCATTATCATATAGAATAACAGCAAATGGATCCTGTAACATTATCCTGAGACCTTTATATAGGCCTTCATTCATTACCTATTTATTGTATGTGCCTATCAGCATTTGTATGCTGCTTACTCACAGGACTCAAGGTGGCTTATAATGTACAAAACTAGAAACATCCATAAAAAGCATTCCACACACACCCTCCTCCACTGCATGCTTTTAATCATGGCAAATACCCCCAGTCATGGGCTGCCATACCTACCTTAAATAATTGGATGTAGTTGCATTCATAAATCAAGTATTTCAAGGCATGAGAAATATTATATCTCTGGGAACTTTTCCTACACTGGTAAGCCAAATACTGGTATACTGTGTTGGTGAAACTCATCTTTCAGCTACTGAGGAGGTTCCCCACATTTCTAGGTGTGACTTACCAACCAATCTGCCAAGATGGAAGCAATAAACAGTAGTATAGGAAAACAAGGCAGGAATGTAGGCCTGGTTCTTTGCCATAATCAGACCAGTCAGCTCTAGCTTTGGTCCCAACAGGCCAAAAACTCTTGTTGCTTGTTCAGTAAATGATACACTAATAGAGACCAGTTGTAGTGGTTCTGCAGATGTTGCTACACTACAATTTTTCGGTGCAATGGATTAGCTTAGTGTTTCTCAAGCTTAGAAACTTTAAAATGTATGGACTTAAAGCAGTGGTGGGATTCAAGTAATTTAACAACCGGTTCTCTGCCCTAATGATTTCTTCCAACAACCAGTTTGCCAAACTGCTCAGAAAATTAACAACCGGTTCTCCCGAAGTGGTGCGAACTGGCTGAATCCCACCACTGACTTAAAGTGCTTGCTGGCTGGAAAATTCTAGGAGTTGATGTCCACACAGCTTAAAGTTACTGAGGTTGCAAAACACTGGTTCTTGTTAGAATTAAATAACTGTTGGGACAAGGATCGTATTTCTGTCAACTACATTGCAGTTGCAATGCAACTGCAATTGCAGAAAATATGACTTCAGTAACAGAGTGGTCAATGCCTGGAATGCACTACCTGACTCTGTAGTTTCTTCCCCAAACCACCCAACTTTAACCTTAAACTGTCTACTGTTGACCTCACACCATTCCTAAGAGGTCTGTAAGGGGTGTGCATAAGCGCACCAGTGTGCCTACTTCCTACTTCCTAATCTTCCTTTTTACTTACTCTTTTCATGTATTCAAATTATGTTTATACTTTTACCTGATATTTTATATATGCTTGACAAAATAAATAAATAAATAAAATAAAAATAAAATAAATACATGGGGCTAACCTTGAAGAGCATGTGGAGAATGACCCATGTAACACCAGGAACTGCACTGGCTGATGGTCTGCCTCTGGTTGTAATTGAAAATGTTGGTAATCACCTTTAAAGCCCTTCATGACAAAGGAGGCATGCTACGAGCCTCATCAGTCCCGGATATTCCGGCTGACAGGTTCCAGGAGAAGAGCTTTCTCTGCCATTGCAACCGACCTCTGGAACATCTCCCCCCCACCCCACTGCGTGAGGTTGGCTCCAACCCTCCTGACCTTCCATAAGAGCCTAAAGACCTTGCTGGGCCAGTTGGCTTGGGACTCGAATGGGGGAGCATCACAGCGGAGTTGGTTGTTTGATTAAAAACAGATCCACCTACCCCCACATCCTGTTTTCACCCTCCACATCTTTTAATTGGGCAGCTGTATTTGGCTGTGTGTTGTATCCTATTTATGTTTTTATCTTTGTACAGTTTGTACAGTTTTACATTTTATGGTTGTAAGCTGACCAGAGATACTCTGAGGTAAAATGGACAGCCAATAAAAATGAAGCGCCGGAAAAGACGCCTGGAGAGCAGTTGGCGGGCCAGCCTTTCTGAATCTGACCGAACACTGGTAAGATCTCATATTAAGACTTACCTAGTGGTGATAAAAGTGGCAAAATGTAACTATTTTGCCACTCTTATTGCGTCATCATATAATCGCCCAGCCACCCTGTTTAGAGTGACCCGCTCCCTGTTCCACCAGGAAGCGTGGGAGGACCCCTTGGAGGGCAGGGCCAAGGACTTTGTGCAGTATCTGTATGACAAAATCACCCAGATTCGGGAAGACTTGGACTCTGACTGGGTAGATTCAGGAGGGATGATAGAGGCAGGTCTTGAGAATGTTATCTGGGAAGAGTTTGATCCTGTGACTCCTGAAGACGTGGACAGGATTCTGGGTAGACTAAGCGCAGCCACATGTTTATTGGACCCGTGTCCCTCCTGGTTGGTGCTGGCCTTTCGGGAGATGACACAAGGCTGGCTCCAAGGGATTATAAATGCTTCATTGAGTGAGGGTGACTTTCATGCCGCCTTGAAAGAGGCAGTGGTGAGGCCTCTCCTCAAGAAGCCTTCCCTGGACCCAGCAGTGTTAGCAAATTATCATCCAGTCTCCAACCTTCATTTTGTGGTGAAGGTTGTTGAAAGCATGGTTGCGCGACAGCTTCCCCAGTACCTGGATGAAACGGTTTATCTGGATCCGTTCCAGTTGGGTTTCAGGCCTGGGTACAGCACAGAAACAGCATTGGTCTCATTGGTTGATGATCTCTCAAGGGCTCGGGACAGGGGTTGTTTCTCTGTCCTGGTCCTATTAGATCTCTCAACGGCTCCTCTTGAAGAGCGCTCAGAGGCTCCAACTGGTCCAGAATGCGGCCGCGCGGGTGGTTATGGGGGCGACTCGGCGCACCCATGTAACACCCCTCCTGCGTGAGCTGCACTGGCTCCCCGTGATCTTCTGAGTGCGATTCAAGGTGTTGGTCATCACCTTTAAAGCGCTCCATGGCTTAGGACCAGGGTATATACGAGACCGCCTGCTGCCAGCAACAGCCTCCCACCAGCCAATATGCTCCCACAGAGAGGGGCTCCTCAGGGTGCCATTGGCCAGAGGGGAGGCTTCAGGGGGAGAGCCTTCTCTGGAATGAGCTGCCCCTTGAGATTCGTCTCATCCCTGACCTGCATACCTTTCGCTGCGCTTTGAAGACCCTCTTGTTCCAACAAGCCGGCCTAGCCTAATACAAATTTTAGAATGGGTGTATGTGTGTTTTAATCTATGGGCCAAATTTTTATATATTTAATTTTAAATTGTTTTAAATTTTGTATATTTATATGTGTTTTAATATGGCTGTACACCGCCCTGAGTCCTTCGGGAGAAGGGCGGTATAGAAATCTAATAAATCAAAATCAAAACAAAACAAAACAAACAAACAAACAAACAAACAAAGTGAAGCGATTCCAGTACTACTGAGGGCTTCACTATGAAAGCGAAATTTATGCTGCTAAGAAGTAGTATCTGAGGTTTGCCACCTCCATATGCAAAATCTTAACACCAGTATCGTCTCTTTCAATAATATGAGCTGAGAGCAGATGGAACTGTTTTTTTTTCTTTTATAGGAAATGAATCACTGAATATATATATATATATATATATATATATATATATATATATATATACTCCTAGTCCACTTCTCCCATCATGCCTTGGAGCGTTATTTGTGAGTCAACATGCCATTAATGGTCTTGTACAAAATGGATCACTGGCATTTGGTATTGTATAATTAAAATCAGATAAAACACAATCACTATCAGCAGGCAACTGATCCAGTCCCCAAAATTTGCCTTATTTCAAAATTAGTATGAACCAGAGTGTTTTATGCCTGTCTATTTCTTTTGTATTTTTGTTGTAATAGAAGAGTGCAAAAAATATGCCAAATGGAACCCGACCCCAGCATCCCATTTCTTAAATTGGAGGCTTAAAGGAGTTTAATGAACACAATTATGATTTACAAACAGCTAAAAATAGTTTGGTAGCACCCTTTCTGACATATGTTTTATTAAATGGCACAAGCTTTGGTGAGATTGGGCCTTTTAATAACATTTGCTAATTGGGAAAGGTCTACCAGATATTAGTACATGGTTCAGGCTGGGACAATTCACCAGCTTGCTTAATTAGTTATTTCAGCTGCTAGATATATTTATTTTTATTGTTTTTATTGATATTAAATGTTTCCTTATTCTAGAACTGTAAGCTGCCAGAATCACTTGGTTGAGATGGGCTGCCATGGAAAAAATATAAATAAATGTAAATAAATAAATAAGTAATAAGTAAGTTAGTTAGTAAGTAAATAAGTAAGTAAATAAATAAAGTTGATGATTATAAGAGCACCTATGATTCTTAAACCTATGTTGCCTGTTCAGTTATACTATTAATTATGCACCATGGATTACAATCCTAATTTATACACTATAACCTTAGCCTTTCTGTTTCAAGCTAGATCTGGAGTTGAGTCAAGAGGGACATCTTGAGTAATTCAATTTATTTCTCTGATTCCAGGAATTTGATTATTCAGGTTCCCTATAAAAGAAAAAATTCATTATATATTAAAATGCATTATTGTAATTGTGTGATCTTATAATTCTTATAAATGTATAAATGTTAATAAGTATATTTTTGAGAAGCTGGGTTAGTACTTTATTTCAGTAATGATCCTCCAGGACATGTTATGGGCTGCTATAGGCTTTTAATCATAAGTCTCATGTACCTCACATTACAAAAGAAGGAGAAATCCACATCTGCTAAGAACATAATTTGTTGATTCAGATAATGAATCTAAATCTAATTATTATAGAAATGATGAAGCAAATTTCCCTGTATTCATTATGTATTATGTATTATAGCCTTATGTATTCATTATGGGTTCATTTTCTTTTTGGCAGGTCTTCAAAATTGAAGGCAAGGATGTGAAAGCTGAATTTTGATCTGAACTTGCCCTCTGGGATGTTTATGAAGACTTCCCCAGATAGGGCTTGAGTGTCAGTGTAAATAAATTTTGCTGATCCGCTGAAGCTAAAGTCAGGGAAAGAAATGAGGGCCTGATTTCACCTCTTGCATTATCAGATCCTTGTGAGGAACCAGGCCCTGGCCTCCAGTATGAAAAACAGCCAAATAGTTTTGGTGTCAGTTATCCAGGAGAAAGCCCTGTGACTTTGGTGGCCATTTGATGTATTTCCATATGGCAAAGAAAGAACTGGAATAATTAATTCTCATTTTATGTGGGTATCCTGATACTCCCTGGGATTTTAAAGAAAACCCTCAATTTACCATCTCGATTTATCATGATTGTCTCAGCTGATTTACATCCATTGTTCAGTCTCTTTCTAATGCTGCCTTATTTAGGCTAAATATTTGATCAACAGGTTCCTTCAATTTCTCCAAACTCTGGGAAGAATCCTACCTTTGCTAGGAAGATGATGGAGAAAAAAGGATGAGCATGTTCTTGCTGGTGAAATCCACTATAGATTGTGGTCTGTCCATCAGAGACCCCTTGGCAAATGTTCTGCTGCTAATATTCCCCTGAAGAAGTAAAAACGGTACAAGTCAGGAACCAAAGCTCCTTGTTCTTCTCACATACCCACAAAATTATTATGATAATTTGAAAGTTATTTCTCTATGATATTCATCAATAGGAAAAAAATGAAAACAAACTTTCTGTATCCCTTGGGATGTCATATTTCCAGATAAGTGTACATCAATGAATGTGACAACTCTTTTGCCATCAAATCTCTGTGGGGACTCTGCTACTTACACTTTGCATGAGATCTTGCTATCATACCCCAAAAGATTGATGACCTCTGAGTCAGGGGTGTTCTAAATTTTTTTACTACCAGTTCTGTGGGCGTGGCTTATTTTGTGGGCGTGACTTGGTGGTCATGTGACAATTATTTAGGATTTAGCAGAGGTACTGGTCTACCAGGCTTTTAACTGCTTTCAGAGCTATACCGATCTACCCATTTATTTTTGCAGACACTGATCTACTCATGTATTTTGGCAGGCACTGATCTACTCATGTATTTTGGCAGGCACTGATCTACTCATGTATTTTTGCAGGCACCGGTCTACTCATTTGTTTTCTTTTAATACTGATCAGCTGTAGGGCGGCCCTTTGAAGCGCTGCGGCAAGAGTTTAAACAGTTTTTTTTCCTCTAGCCATCAGCTGGGACTCAGGAGGCAGCAATAGATTGGGGGTGGGGCCAAATAAAAGGTAAGAATAACACGGGGGGGCAGGGTGGGGGGCGGGGGGCAAAATCGGTTCGGTGATGTCATATCGTCACCGCTACCGGCTCGGGGGAACCGGGCCGAACCAGGAGGAACCCACCATTGCTCTGAGTTACACTCCGTGAGACTTTAGTGTCCTATGCATTTTTTTATCAGTACCTAAATTTTGAGGTATTATAATAGTTAGAGATAGTAAAATATTATTTTCATATATTTCTAATTGGTTCTCTTAATCATCTTCAGCTTTGTTGGGTAGAGAAAATGCAAAGTTAGCATGTTATACAGTATAATATCATAATGAAGCCAAATTCTTATATCAGTCAAGAGATATTTGTTTTTATCTCAAACAAGCAATAAGTGGAATCACATCTTGTTGCAAGAATAGTTCTAGTCACATATTGTAACTTCCTTCCTCTCTTCTATGCTTTTCAGATTTGCTCTGAAAAGTTCCTAACTCTTCAAAGCGAATTTGTAATCAAGTTAGTGGACAGAAGATAAAACAACTGTCTCTTCCACTGATGAAAGCCATTCCATCAGCAGAAGTAGCTTAAGTGTTTCTGGAACAGTTATAACAATTGTCAACAACTCTAAAATTCTC
The DNA here is from genome assembly GCA_022577455.1 of Arizona elegans. Taxonomy (NCBI): domain Eukaryota; kingdom Metazoa; phylum Chordata; class Lepidosauria; order Squamata; family Colubridae; genus Arizona; species Arizona elegans. The sequence continues at coordinate 119,858,825 of JAKOOJ010000003.1, forward strand.
AAAAAAAAAAATTGTTACTTATAAATACTCAGCTCACTCAAGGATAGGCACTCTTGTACTCAGTGATGGGCATTGAGACATTTGAAAATCATCAGCTGTCTACCATTGAGCTGTCTAATACTTGTTCCCGCATCACACAATAGTTTCACCTCCTAACAGGGATGACGACAACCAAAAACAGATGGATTTTATAATAAACTTTCATGAGCTGCAATTCATCAGAGATAGGAGAAGAGAATTTAGGAGAAGAAAAAGATTGCATTTTAAGCTCGCTTGGAGGTGGGAGATACTTCCAGTGTAATCTACCAAGCCCCCTGCATGGATTCCCCCTGTGACTATGTAGGATAGGACAGATGGGAAGGAAGCTAACCACAAGAGTGTTCTTGCAACACTCGCTTGTGTTGCAAGAACACAAGCGAGTGGTCAGATGAGGAGACCTGAACTCATTGGTAACCTCACGCTGCAATGAACAAGGACACACATTCAATTTTGCAGCTGCTAAGATTGTTGGACGAGCAGGCACAAAAACAGCCAGGGAAGTGATTGAAGCCTAGGAAGCAGGCTCCTCGTCATCAAATATTATCAAGTACCGGTATTTAGAAGGTGAGGGCTGAGCAGCACAAGGAAACAACAGCCAACGACTTAAAAGCCAGTCACAAACACACCCCGACCAACATCTAAAAAGCCACATACAACAGGCACTCTACCACACACAGAACAGCATACACTCTGCTAGAGAGAAGTTCCGTGAAGATGGGCTCCAGCATGAGTCCGAAAGCTCGGAAGACAAAACCTCTGGTCCCACCCAGAGGGACCGACCCAGATTAGATCCTGCAAGAAAAAGATTCCTTTTTTTTCCCTAATGAATTCCTGTTTTAGGGAATTTACTTCTTAATGAAATCTGGAAATCCTGATCATGAAAAGCCCACAAAGAAGATATTAGGAGAAGTGGGGGACGTAAAACTAAGGATTTGCTCAAAGCAACTTTGTCTCTTTGACAAGAGTAAAAAATAAAGAATAACATGGGCAAGGCTGGTATTTTTCTCCAAGCATGGTGTCAGCATGTGCTGAACTCCAATTCATAGAATTCCTGGTTCTGGTTGTTCCATCAAGCACAGCAGGAAAACATGCTGGGATTGAAGAATTAAGTTTGGCAGATGCGTATTTTTCTTCTTGCATAATGTTGCATAATATTCTATTTGATTTATTTTATGTACAGGCTCATATTTTATTTTTGAAGGACATGTTTTCCTCTTTTTCATTTTTCCCCCTTGTTGCTCAGAGCCTTTGAACCATTATCCTTGCCACTAGAAATTCAAGGTGAATTTAAGTAAATTACATCCATACTTCTATCACATTGCAATTGACTGTCACAATGTATTCCATGTAGGTCTTTATTACAAAACTCAAAGCTTCAATCAATGCTAAATGCAGAAGTTAGGCTGCTAACTGATGCATAATACCAGAATCATCTTATGAGCATGTTGATCTATGGTACATCTATAACTACAGAATTTCTTTCTGGGCACAATTTAAGATACTGTAGATAATCTCTAAAGTTAAGTATATCTTACGCCTGAGGAACTGCCATTCTTAGTATAAATTCCAGTATGAATTTACTGGATGTGAAGCTCAGCAGGAGTGATTTGGTCCCTGCATTTGGTCCCTGTCCTTGCTTTTAAAGAGATACATTACTTCAGTCAGGTATTTAAATGTCAATAATGTTCATATAAATATAAATAAATATCCAAGTATATTAATTTTAGTTATTTATGGAATGAATTTATATGCCATTTCATTCAAACTTATCTTATTAGTATATTGATTTTGTAAACAAAAAACAAAGGCAGATATAAATTGAAAAAAAGAAAGACATATAGGCACATCTAGAGATAGGCTGCTATTAAACCTGTTTGAAGAAACTTCAACCTTTCTTTTGGGACAAAATCTCCAATATTTCTTTTTTCTAACCAATTCAGGAAAGCGTACCAGTTTTTAGAGAGGTATTATTAGTGTTTCCGTAAAACAAGAGTTATTATTCGAAGCTCCACCTTCATTTCAGTTCTGAGCAGCTAATGGAGATTGGAAGACTTTTCAGATTTAATTTGCTTGGGTATCAGTGGTGGGATTCTACCAGTTCTACCCAGTTTGGGCGAACCGATAGCGGCGGTGGTGGGAGGCTCCACCCACCTGCCCGGATGTCATCACAGACGCTCTAAGCATGAGCAGAGGTGGCACGCATGCTTCCATTTATGAACCGGTAACGAAGGTAAGTGAATACTACTACTGCTGTGTATCCAGTGGTGGGATTCAAGTAATTTAACAACCGGTTCTCTGCCCTAATGATTTCTTCCAACAACCAGTTTGCCAAATTGCTCAGAAAGTTAACAACCGGTTCTCCCAAAGCAGTGTGAACTGGCTGAATCCCACCACTGTGTGTATCCTTGCACCTCAAAGTGCAGCCAGTTGTGTCTTTGCCCAAAACATTTTAGAATGTTGGCCTCCTGGGCCACTGCCTAGGACTACATTGCATATCCATTTCCAACTGTCAGTTGCAAAAGACCATGCATTAAGTTGAAGTTCAAATATTTACTGCTCAAACCTATACATAAGAATCTAGTCAACTAAAGTTCGGTACTAAATTTGTGCCAGATAAGGGTCAATGGAATTTAAGAAGGGTTGGACTTGGACCATTTGTGTCAACAACTCTAAACTGATTATGTGCTTAACTCCACCCCCTCCCCTTCCCCACCTCTGCTTGCTCTTCTCCAACATCAACAATCTATATAAAGAAAGAGGAAAAGACTGTTACGGATGCTGCATCTGGAAAAAAAAAAGTAGACTGAGAAGGAATGTTATGGAGGAAAGTGACAGCCAACATAAATGGTCTGGACCAAGAATGAGGGTAGGGAGACAAAGGTGAAATAGCCCTGCCAGTTGGCGAGGGAGATTAAAACTAGCTTATCACCTGATAAAAGGTGGCCTAGTTTTTGTGCTTACTTCCAATTACATGCATTATTTGGTGGGTGTCTTGCTAGCAAACAAGAAACAGATGAGTCAAATAACTAGAATTTGCATTTACATCTATATTTCTGAGAAGAGTTTCAGTAGAGGAAGCACTATGTCAGAGTACAATAATAAATGTGTGATTAAAACTGCATTCCAAAAATTTCTGCAAGTCATATGTATGTGATCAGGAACTCCCATTTAAAAAGAAAAGAAAAAAGAAATAAAGTTGGTCAGCTTCAGAAAAAGGCGTCAACTGGATCGTTTGCATCTCATTCCATTTTTCCTTATTAAAATTGGGTCACTGGCCAATTTGGCCTGTATTATTATCAACCAAGTAACCATATAGTGCTTGAATGTGGGGAAAATGGCAGCTTGACAAGAATAGGAAAGGTGCAGAGATTAATCAGGAAAAAGGCACATGTGGCCTTATGAAATGAAGGAAACACAGCGTTTTAATGTGCAATGCAAAGATTGCATTGGATGGCATTTAATAGTAATAACTACCAAGACCATCTTTCTGAATTTCAAACTTTATTTAAATATTCCAAGGATGAATAACTCACTTTTTGCCTACAGATGGCCTACAATCTCCTGGGCCAGTTTATGGGTGCCCAGAGCAGTGGTGGGTTTCAAAAATTTTTACTACCGGTTCTGTGGATGTGGCTTGATGGTGTGGCTTGGTGGGCATGTCAGGGGAAGGATACTATAAACTCTTCATTCCCACCCCACTCCAGAGGAAGGTTACTGAAAAATCCCCATTTCCTCCCGATCAACTGGGACTTGGGAGGCAGACAATAGATAGGGGCGGGGCAAGTCAGAATTTTTACTACCGGTTCTCTGAACTACTCAAAATTTCTGCTACCGATTCTCCAGGACTGGTCAGAACCTGCTGAAATCCACCTCTGGCCCAGAGCCCCCCCTCCGGGTTTTCTCTTTTCTTAAAAAAATAGGTTACTCATACATCGATTTTACTCTAAAACTCCTACCACTGTCTCCCTCCCCCAACACAAATAAACCAACCACAGTATTTAAACACCGTCATGTGACATCATGACGTGACTGCTGCTCTCTCCTTCAGTCTTCTTAGTCTGAAAACCTCTGCCTCATTCAAAGAGCCCAATTCAAAACTGCATCCATTCACTGATCATGTCAGTTAGGATCAGGAATATTACATCAATGTTGCAAATAGGGGGAGGGGTGGTATTAGCATGATAGTCTGCTTCCCTAATACCTTCCATTTGCATATACGAAATGGCATGTCATACAAGTTCATCTGAGGTCTTGTAGGTCAGTCTCTGGGCTATTACAGTACAGAGCTGTCATATAATTCCCTATAAGGATGCCCAGGATTGCATCTTCATGTGCTGTATGAATTAACAGCTTATTAAAACTAAGGGCTGTTGTTTTCCACTATGGTGTCCTGAAAGCAAAAGTACTTGGATGAGGGCAGAAACATGTGGAAATTCTGAGCATGTTTTGAAGGTTTATTTGTGCATCATTTATTACTCAAAATGATTTCTAGCAAATGTTAAGAATACTAATTTTTTAATACTAACATTGTTCTACTAATAATGAAAGGATGGTGGCGGGATTTTCCCTTCCTTTTTTTCCCCCTTTTTCTTGGCAAGGTAGAAAATTACAACTAACATTATCCAGTGCTAAATAGTTGGAAGAAACTGTGCTTCCAATTCAGTTGTGCAATAAATTTGAATTCAGATTATGTGCCCCAAAAGTATCTCAGTACACTCTCTGCACTGAAAGAATTTTCAGAATAGAGAAGGGACTACATACATACATATAATAAATTTGGAATTTTATTTATTTTTAAAAGATATTCCCAATTTGGGAGCACCCACTAAGTCCTTACGGATCTCTTCTTTGGTCAAGGAAAACTAACAGCTGACAGAGTTTCTTTCTTATAAAAACCCGTCCTACTTCACTGAGATTCACTTTTCTAGCTTAGCCAATAGGAAACCACAATAGCCAATAGATTAAGAACATTATGTAAGTAGAATTATTTTCATCTGTGTCTCTCGGCAACCACTTGTGACCTATAACTAGACGTGCTTTCCAAATGGTTTCTCATCTAGATATAGGAATGGGGAGGAGGGAATTAACTTATGCAGTAAATACCATTCTTGGTAATACTTTGCAGCTTATTTTGTTCAGCTATATCAGACTTCATTCTTCAGTCCAAATACAAACTGAAATACAATGGCACTCTCATATAAGTTTCTCAGGGATGCCTTAGCTTATTCTTTGCAACAACCAACAGTCTGCAATACTGGTTTGTTTTCATATTCAGTTCTAGTGGAAGGGTGAAGAAAATATTTTTTGCAACTTTTACTTCACTGCCTTTTCTTTCTCAGCAGAGAAAGGGGAGCAAAAAAGAATCCTATCAATCCCTTCCTCGGCATGTGACTTTCTACATCAGTGTTTCTCAGACCTGACATTTTCAAGATGTGTGGACTCCATACTGGCTGGGAAATTCTGTGGGCTGAACAAGTCCACACATCTTAAACTTATCAAGTTTGAAAGATACTGTTTCTACAACAATTGGGACTGCAAAGTACCGTATTTTTTGGAGTATAAGATGCACTGGAGTATAAGATGCACCTTAGTTTTTGAGGAGAAAAATAAGAAAAAAGCTGATTGGCAGGTGGATCGGCCTCCTGGAATACTCCCAATCAGCTGTTCCCAGAGGTGAATTTTAGTAACAGGTTCTTTGGTTGTGTGCTCTGCACCTTGGGGGGTGGGGGGTTTGCTTTTTTTTCTGCCTCTGAAACTTCTGAAACTCTGTTTCAGAAAAAACTTTTTTTCCTGCCTCTGAAAGCCTCCGAAACAGAGCTTCAGAAAAAAAGCCTCTGAAGCTCTGTTTGGGGGCTTCTTTTCTGAAGCTTCGTTTCTGATGCTTTTTTCAGCCTCTGAAACCTCCGTTTGAGAAGCTGGGCAGGGCTACATTCGGAGTATAAGACACACCCAGATTTTCACCCTCTTTTTTTGGGGAAAAAGGTGTGTCTTATACTCCAAAAAATACGGTACTCCAGGTAGTTTATGGAGGAAATCCACCAAGCTTTGTGGAGTTTCAACAAGGGAGTTTCTTGAAGGACTCTTTCTGCAGAAGCTTTTGCTACAAAGCAATGTTTCCTATTTCCCCACCTCAAATATTCTTTCTGTATTTTTCATGAGGAATACTTGTGTGGTTGCCATATTTGTCCTCTCCATTTTGAGGATAAACTGCAATGAAATCACACTGATTTTTGGATCTATCCAGGTAGGTCCTATCTTCATCCTGCAGAAATGAAAGAATGCATTGAAAGCCCCACAACATACCTCCATGATGTTGTTTAAGGCAGCAGTCACCAACTGGTGTTCTATGGACCACCGGTGGTCCGTGAGAAAATTTTGGTGGTCCACAGAAAAATTATTTGCAGTTTTTATATTGCACTAAATCAGGGGTCCTCAAACTACGGCTCCTGGGCTGGATACATGCAATGAATATATGTGTTACTGCAGAGAGTCTCCCCCTTTGGGGTCTTTTTGTGCAGGTTGGAGGGGGGCAGAAATTCTGACTGGGTCTGCTTCAGCCTCCTGGTGTGGGGCTTTAGGCAAAGGCTGGAGGGAAATGCCACTAGTGGAAAAGAGCCAGAGGACCTTGTTCCAGTGGGACTGTATCATGGCCTGGAACTGGCTGACCATCTCAGCCCACTGAAACTCCAGGCACTGGTACCTGGCCTTGCACTCCTGCAGGTCTTCCCTCTGCTTGGAAAGCCTATGCTCCTAGTCCTCAGTGAGGTGCTTCTGCTGAGCCTCCTTTTCAGTCAGATCCAATTTGAACTGAGACAGCTGTTTTGCCAACTCTTTCTCATGGTGGCTGCTTAGCTCCAACAATAGCTTCCTATTGGGGCCCTAAGTAGCCTGGGCGGGGAGGCGAGAAATGACTGGGAGGGGAGGAGCGAGTAGAGTCCAGTGAAGTACCCCTTGATGTGAGTGACATTGAGTTGACCATACCCACCCAGTCACATGACCCTCCACCCACAGGAGGACTGGTAGCCCTCAGTCTAGGCTGAATATCTTGCAAACCGTTGCTAAAATACCTCAGTCCAGATAGGATTTTCCTATCAGTTTAAAGTCAAGCTGGAATGAGTATAAAACAGGAGCAGTTTAAACAGTAAATCTGGATATGCCTTGGATTTGCTCCATGTAGAATGAGTTTAGCTTAGATGAGGAGTCACATATCTATTCAGATGTGCATTTTAATCCCGAGATAAATGACTGAATGTCATGAAGTCCAGGGTTCAGTTACGGTGATGCTTTGGCCAGAACTATTGATCTGCAGTCAGAGATTAACCTTGAAGAAATATGAGACTAATTCATTGATGTAATGAAGAGATAATCCACTTTTTTGAAGCTTCATTAAGAGAAGATGGAGCTCATGGACAACTTGTTTCGATTGTGGCATAAGGGCATCCTAGAGAACAAATAGTAGCCACTGTTTCTTGGATAATTTCCAGTATAGGTAATTATCAAGTGCAATGCCCTAGTTATACTTCCCTGTAGTTTCAGTTAATCAAGTTGCTGTCATACTCTGTGGGGAACTTGCACTGTGCTTATTAAATAGCTACAGCTTCTCCCTGCTTTGGGAACTCTGCCTTTTCTTGGTGTGGCTGAATATGCACATATTCTCAGCCCTTTGAGGTAGGCCAGGACGGGAAACAGATACCGCACAGACTACTGGAATGCTACTTGATTGTTATAGGTATCATGAGAGAATCTTGAAAGCCTGCCAGAGTTTCCCTTTGTTCCCTCTTATGCCCTAGAGCAGGGGTCAGCAACCTGCGGCTCCAGAGCTGCATGCGGCTCTTTGGGCCCTCTGCTGTGTCTCCCTGTCAGGTGATCCCACCACTGGCCGGTCCCACCCCTCACCCTCCCCTTCCAATCACTCCTTGCCTGGCCTGAGAAAGTAAAGGCGACAGTGGGGGATGGAGAACGGCCAGGGCAGAGATAGAGAGATACAGAGAGGGGGGAGAGAGAGAGACATAGAAAGATACAGAAAGAGAGGGGGGAATGGGAGGGAGGGAGGGGAGAGAGAGAAATGTCAAAAGGATTTTGTGGTTCCCGGTGTTTTTTAACAACTGGTTCTCTGCCCTAATGACCAGCTGGGTAGGTGTGGCTAGGGAGTCATGTGATTGGTGAAAGTGAGTGACATCGAGTTGGCCACGCTCACCCAGGTTTTGTGGCTCCCAGTGTTTTCTTTTCTGTGGGAAATGGGTCTAAATGGCTCTTTGAGTATTTAAGGTTGCAGATCCCTGCCCTAGAGAATCAGGGTTATTTGAAGTCTCATCCTCACACTCCACCTTGTAGCTGTGCGTTGGGTGTCTCTTTTTATCTGCTGAAGGTTGTTGCATTATTTTTTGCTAATGTTACATCTGCCTTCACTACGCCTACGCTTAAGTGGTTGACAGAATCCCCAAGAGTAAATCAATATCATTTCCACCAACTTAACAGACCAATGTCAATTTATCTCAACCAGGGAGCCAGATTAAGCCCCTAGAACTGAATTATTTCATCTATTAATGTTGCTATAAATGGCAGCTAATGATATAAAATATTACGGTTATTCATTTGGACTTTTCAGGTCAGATTTCCAAACAGTGAGTTGCCTCATGCTGATTTTTTTAATGCAGCCACAGAACACAATTTCCTTTTCACTGTAACACGTGCCCATCCACAGGAAACTCACAACAGGCATGCGACCTTCTTTGTCAGTTTTAAAGGAAAAAAAAATAGGTGTTACTTTTTTAAAAACCTTGCAGAGACAAGAATCTCTTTGGTTTCCTTTTATGAGTTGAAGAGGTCTAAGAATTGAATATTGGTCTCATTCATATATATGCAGCACCTGGAGAGGGAGAGGGAGAGAGAGGGGGTGAGAGGGAGGGAGAGGGTGAGGGAGAGAGAGAGGGAGAGGGGAGAGAGAGAGAGAGAGAGAGAGGGAGAGGGAGAGAGAGAGAGACTGCTTGCCTGATGCTGGCAGAATTAGCTCTTCTTTTAGACAGGGTAAAGTTGGTGCTTGGGCTATAGGGGAGCAGAAGATTTTGTTCTTTCCTAGTTCTAAAGATTCACACGAGAATGTTTGAATTCTAGACATGAATGAAGCACCTTGTCTTTTGCCTCAGAAAATCGCTAGTTTTAGCTCTCTTGATGTCAACCTAGGATTCTTACAATATGCCTAACATGGTGCTAGACAACAAGGAAAGCCACCAAAGGATATTATACAGAATGCAGTCCCTGTTGACATTTCTCTGGGTCAACTTCTCTTTCAGGAAATAAATAGGATTGAAATACATGTGCTACTCAGGCTGAAGAGGTTAGTTGTTTTTTTTTTTTTTAATATTTCCCCCTCCTCGCTGTTTTGTGGGGGATAGATGCTACCATGAAATGAGAGAGAGAGAGGGAGGGAGAGGCAGAGAGGGAGGGAGGGAGAGGGAGGGAGGGAGAGACAGAGAGGGAAGGAGGAAGAGACAGAGAGAGAGGGAGGGAGAGACAGAGAGAGAGGGGGGAGAGAGAGACAGAGAGAGAGAGAAAGAGGGAGGGAGGGAGAGACACAGAGAGAGACAGCTCTTTGAGGGCCTTTCTGAAGGACAAAGAGAAAACTCCTAAGTATATACAGTATAATAGGATATAGAAATGTCCAACAAAAATTGGTGTTACATTTTTAAAAAAAATACTTTTAACCTTTTTTTAAAACCTATTTTATCAAATGAACTTTCGTTTTCCACTTTGCATGTTCAACAGGCATTGTGAACATGGCCATGTTGGGATTCATCCTTTCTTTTTTTAGCACCTGAAAATGTAATGTTTTGATTATTGCTTGGCCAAAATATCCAGGACTGCTGTTGTCAGAGACCCCCTGTGAAGACTGTGTGTTTGTGAGTAGTCACATTTTAAATAAAAAGTCATCAAGGATTTATTTTATTTTTTTTTATTTTATTTTTGTGTGTGTGTGTAAAGAAACAACAAAAATACCATTGCTGCAAGTAATGGCTGGATGTTTGTTCTCTGGCTCCTGAGAATGACATAATAAAGCAGCTAAAAATAGCAGAACTGTGGCATCAATTGTCTTGTTTATTTAATAGGAAAAAAGACTCTTGTGTAACCCCCTTCTGTATTAGAGTGGGGGTGGGAGACCACTTAAATGTATGAACCTGTGAAAATCGACAACTGAAATTCTTCTTTGACACAAGCTCTCATATACAACTGAACACGAATTTGTGGAGCAACATGGACAATGATTCTGCTAATATTCCCTGAAACCAGGGGCAGGTTGCAAAACCCGTTGCTACTGGTTTGCTCCCACATGCGTGTGATGCTTCTGCACATGCGCAGAAGCATCCGGGTGAGTGGGCAGAGCGTCTGGCCGCCGCTACCAGTTCGCCTGATTCAAGGCGAACCAGTAGCAACCCACCACTACCTGAAACATCCATATTTTTTTGCCTTAGCTCCAGTTAGAGAGTCCCTTTATTCCTATGAATCACTGAAGAACATTTTTGTTCTGTGTAGAGCATTTTCCATTATGTTTTTCAGTTTACTAAAAGGTCGTAATTTTTGCTTCTCCTTTCAAATGAGGTGTTCCTCAACTCTGATATTTCACTGATTTCGGTTTCTTCCGATCATATTAAAGAGTTTATATAGCAGTGTAATTGGATGCCCTATATGAAAAGAATATAATCTAGCATGGTTGATTAAGTCAAGCCATCAAGTCAAGGAGTCATCAAAACTCCTAGTGAACACATAGCTAGAATTTTCTCCATGACAATCTATCCTTAATATGTTCTTTCAGGTCTTCCATCTATCACCCCTGTAACTGAATCCATCCACTTTGTTGCTGGTCATCCTCTTATTTTCTTGCTTTTCTTTCTTTCCTTCCCCCTTTCCCAGCAGTGAAACCTTCTTCAAAGAGCCAGGTCTTTGCCTAATGTTTCCAAAGTAGAATAGTTTTGAGCCTACTCATTTCTGTCTCAAGTAAGAACTCTGGGTCAATTTGTTCAAGATCTGTTTGTTTTCTTAGCTGTCTACAGTACTCTCAGGAAAGTTCTCCAACACCAAAGTTGAAAAGTATCAACCCATTCTTGCTTCTTCAAAACTTTCACTTCTGTGGAGTGTCACAAAGAATAACAGAGCTTGCACAGTTCTGATTTTTATAGATACAGATCAGTGGTGAAATCCAATTTTTTTTACTACCGGTTCTGTGGGCGTGGCTTGGTGGGCGTGACTTGGTGGGCATGGCAGGGTACTGCAAAATCTCCATTCCCACCCCACTCCAGGGGACGTATATTGCAAAATCTCCATTCCTACCCCATTCTGGGGCCAGCCAGAGGTGATATTTGTCGGTTCTCTAAACTACTCAAAATTTCCGCTACCGGTTCTCCAGAACCTGTCAGACCCTGCTGAATTGCACCCCTGGTACAGATACATCACTGCATTTGGATATCTTTTCATGGCTGTTCTACAAAGTGATACTCTGAAGCTTATTTCTTGACTGCTTGTTTCTTCACTGTTAATGGGTTGATTCTAAAAGTCAGGCCATCTACCACTTTAATATCAGCCATTTTAAGGCAGATTTATGTACTTGTTGTCATTAATTTGACCTTCTTTATATTTAGTTTTTCTCCCATGTTTTCACTGTGCTCCTTTTATTACTGGGGGATGCATATCCTTCCCATTTTGGCAATTAGAATAGTGTCATCAGCATAGCACAGATCAGGGTGTAGGTTGAATAAATAAGGAAAGAGTCTACACCTTTTTTTCTCTCCTTTGACAACCTGGAGTCAATCCTATTTTGCCATGTTCTATTGGTACTATAACTTTCTAACTTGCACATAAGTTTCTTATGAGGACAATCAGATGTTCTGGGACCTAGCATTGTTACCAAGCTATGTTTGTTATAATTGTATGTTTTAACTATCACATTTTATGAGTGTAAACTACTTAGATTCCATATAAAGGAAAGAAAAAGGAATTTGATCGAAGAGAATATTTGTACCTCAGGGGTACAAATGAGTACAAAAGGGGTACAATGAAGCTATTGGTGCTCTCTGAACTTGGTTTTCTTGCAGACATTTCATTACCAAACTAAGTAACCCTAGCAGTAAAGTTTGGTAATCAAATTCTACAAGAATACTACCAAATTCAGAGACCATCGTGGACCCCACAAAGAGAAATTCATCTGACATTTTCAAGATGTTTTTGCCATAACAACAAGTAACACTCTATATTCAATGAAATCTCAGTAACAATTACATGCAAACGATGATTTCAGAAACTAGAGAGAAGCAGGACAACCTGTCACTTACACATGAATTATTGTTTTTTTTTTCCTGCAATATTTGCTGGAATCATTTACCTGACACTTTGATGGAAGCTGGTACTGTGACACTTACTAATCTTAGAATAGAATCTCTTCTGAAGCTGAGGCACTGTAGATTTTGAAGGTGGCTGTGCAAGGGGCTTATGTGACTTCTCTAGCTACTCTAACTGACCCATTCCTCCATCAGTTTCTAGTTGCCTGTGACAACAACACTGTTGTTCCCTCAGTCTCTCACCTTGGCACCGTCTCCTTTGTGACCATCACACGCTGAATTTAATGCACTGGCTGGCTAGGCAGTGCTGAAGAAGATACATATGACTGTAATTTTTTTAAAAATATAAATGGCAAGCATTCCTTGGCCTTGGCCATGTAGCCAAGGCCACCATCTGCTTGGTTCAGCTGTCTGTTGTTTATCTGTTGAAAAGAGTGTGCTCTAGCTCTTTCAGTCTGGATTGGCTGCAGGATAGCGGCAACACTTTTATCTGATGGATGTTTGGCCAGTCCCATCCAACTTCCAACTGTTTCTGCTAAACAGAAACAGAAAGCCACCTTACTGGGATCTGCTCACATAATCCGCCGATACATCACACAGTCCTAAATGCTTGGGAAGTGTTCGACTAGTGATTTGGGATACGAAATCCAGCATGGTTATCTCATTTGCTGTGTATATTGTCATTTTTGTGTATAATAATAATAATTAATAAATAATAATAATAATAATAATAATAATAATAATAATAATAATAACAGCTCAATAATAGTTGAGCAACTGTGAAAAAAGAAATCGTGTGTTGTCCCGATTGTAATTGGAGCCCTTGGAGCAATACCCAAATGGCTACCCCACTATTTAGAAATTCTAAATTTACCGGACTTTAACATTTTGACTCTACAAAAAAACCACCTTACTTGGAACAGCTTACATCCTCCGATGATACCTTAACAGTTCCTAGGTCCTTGGTTAGGACTCGAGCTGCTGAGCTATTAACCAGCCTCAAAGGCTGTGAATCTCACTAAAGATTAACCAATAAATAATAATAATAATAATAATAATAATAATAATAATAATAATAATAATAATAATAATAATAATAATAATAATAATAATGGTATAATGGTCAGTGGTATTTGTGATGCATTTTTGAATTTGAACCGCCGAACTACCAACCTTTCTGATCAACAAGCTCAGTGTTTTAGCCACTGAGCCACCAAAGCGCTTGCCCATATTAAAAGTAACAATCTTTCCCCTGTCTATTTCCTACTTCCTGTTCCTTTCACCTCAGCCGGCAAAGGATAAGGTAGTTTTTAAATATTTTTTTACACGTACTACAGGTGAATGCTAAGGAGCGTCAACTTCCACCCAGGACTGTCAAGAGTCAATCTTTAGATATACATTCTCTCTATATATATCCTACTGTGACTAGTACAACCATGACTGTTGAAACACAATGTGTGGGGAAAAGCTTTGTCCTTGCTGTCAGCACCTCACAAGCTCATGGCATTTTCCAATCCGTTAAATGTGGGTGTGGGTTCTGAATATTTAATCCTTTTCATTACTGGTTTAACACTAGTAATGCTATGCTTCATTCACTTCAATGGGAAACAAATGCAGGGATGCTTGCTGACCCAGTCACTCAAAAACTGTATTTGTTGCTCTTCTTCAGGTCCCTCTTTTGTTCCAATGGTCTGATTCTTCTCTTCTTACAGTTTTGCAGTTCGTTAATTTCTGAATAAACACAGAAAGGCAAGTCTCCAGCGTGTTTACATTTGTCCTGCCTAATTGCTTGGAATTGTTATATATTTATTAACTGAAATGGTAAAAACTTAAGCACATACCCTCAAGGGCTGCTAGGAGGAAGTAGGAGCGCCACTGAACTGACTTTAGGAGATAAGAATGAAAGTTTTATTTAAGGACATGTTATAACTACTATCTGAGATAAGCTTTGCCTTTGAAACTACTGGAAAACACAAAGAAATGAGCAAAAAATTTATAATCCATGAATGTAGATTAGCTTTGGTCTTATATCTATGTACTTATTAGCTCTATTAACAGTCTTATTTTTCAATTTTTCACTATTGGCTGAAGGGACTTTATATTTCCAAATTAAGTTTCATTTCCTAGGATTTTGCCCGGAACACAGCATCAGCATTTTCCCATGTAAGTTTGATTTGTGGGGACAGCAGAAAATGAACATTTTAGGGAAAGTAATTCTGTTTCTCCAAACATTGCTGGTGAGTTCAGGTAGAGGAGATAGAGCCAAATCTAAAACAAATGTGAACTTTCTTAGTTAACTGAAAGAGGATTTAAATCAAAATTGTCAACATTACTGGTTCTGAAATGATATTACTGCTAGTGAGGATTCCTAAAATATTTGTCTGCACATTAAAATTTACCTCTGGAGGAGAATAAAAGGAAAATGTGTTTATAAAAGCTTTGGTTCTTTTTGATTAAATACTATGTGGAATTTTGTCCTGGTGCATGTAGAGTTTCCCAGAACTGTTTATCAAATGAATTGAATAGAATTATTTTTTTTTAAAGGCAGGAAGAGAAAATTGTGCTTGAGTTGAGTTATATGAAGTTTGAGTTATAGCTGTACTAGGTTACATGTTTTAATAACATGGCAGGCTTACATAATTGGTTCTGGCAACTAAAGAGAAGGTGTTGAATTACATGAGTTCTCCTAAAGTTTGCTGAGAGGGAAAACTGGCACATACTATATATATACAAAAGCACAAGCAATGTGGACACACTTTTCTGGAAATATGATTTCCGTCTCTAAAGTAAAATAATTCTATTCTTTATGAAACACAAAGAACCTTTGGTAAATTGAAAATAAGCGACATTGTCCAGGCAACCTTTATATCAACAATGTGGAAATAATTTAAGTGAATTGATGTTGGTGGGTGGATGAATTATATAAGACTTGGGGGGTTAGAAAAAAATGATGAGGGCGATTATGGGGAACATTATAGAACTACTGTGTGGGATAAAAGTGGAACTGACAAAGAAAGTGAGTGCAAAAATTATTCAATAGATGTTAAAATTAATAATACTTATTTCTGAGTAGGCATAATTAGGATTACCATATATTGTTAAATGGAACCAGTTATGAGGAAGATAAAATAATATCTACATGGGGTGGGGGGAGTTGTATCTATATGGAGGGAAGTATGCAGTGGGGTACCCCAAGGCTCTTAAAAGTCTTTGTTTATTGTGACCTTTTTTACTTCTACACATCTCCTTAAACCACATTATAATTCGACTTTACTTCTTCATTAACCCAAGATCTAAAAATGAAAACTATGATGCCAACAAATAAAGGCTCTTAAATCTTCATTGATGAAGATATTGAAGAGTACTGGACCTCTTCAGTACTCTTCAATATCTTCATCAATGATTTAGAAAAGGGGAAAGGGGAACTCATCAAATTTGTAGATGACACCAAGGTCAGGAATAGCCAATATTCCAGAAGATAGTCTCAAGATACAGAAGGACCTTGGTAGATCTAAAGACTATCTATCTAACAAAATGAAACTCAGTAGTGAGAAAAAGTAAGATTCTACATTTAGACAAGAAAAACCAAAAGCATGGGTATAGAATAGGTGGCACCTGATTCAATAATAGTAACTGCGAGAGGGATCTTGGAGTCCTAGTGGACAATCATTTAAATATGAGCCAACAGTATGCTACAACTGACCAAAAAGCCAACACAGTTCTAGGTTGCATTAACAGAGGGACAGAATCAAAGATCATGTGAGGTGTTAGTACCATTTTATAATGCCTTGGTGAGACCACAGTTGGAATATTGCATCCAGATTTGCTTGTATGCTATAAAAAAATTGTTGAGACTCTAGAAAGAGTGCAGTAAAGAGCAACACAGATGATTAGGGGACTGGAGGCTAAAACATACGAAGAACGATTGCTGGAACTGGGTATGTCTAGTTTAAGAAGGACTTATACTATGACTAGTTTAAAAAGGACTAGGGATGACATGATAGCAGTATTCCAATATCTAAGAGATTGCCACAAAGAAGAGAGGGCTAACCTATTTTCCAAAGCACATGAAGGCAGGACAAGACACAATGGATGGAAACTCTTCAAGAGAGATCCAGTCTAGAACTAAGGAGACATTTCCTGACAGTTAGAATAATTAATCAGTGGAACAACTTGCCTCCAGAAGTTGTGGGTGCTCCAACACTGGAGGTTTTTAAGAAGAGATTAGACAACCATTTGTGTGAAATGGTATAGGGCCGTGATGGCGAACCTATGGCACGCATGCCACAGGTGGCACGCGGAGCCATATTGATGGGCACGCGAGTGTTGCCCTAGCTCAGCTCCAGCATGCATGTGCACGCTGGCCAGCTGATTTTCAGGCCTTCTGGGCCCACCGGAAATTGGCAAATGGGCTGTTTCTGGCCTCTGGAGGGTCTCTGGGGAAGGCTGTTTTCGTCCTCCCCAGGCTCCTAGAAAGCCTCTGGAGCCTGGGAGGGCGAAAAACAGGCCTACTGGGCCCATTGTGCCATCACATGCCAAAAATGGGGGAACCATGGGGGGAATCAAGCATGCTTATGCGGGGGGGGGGGGCAGGGTGCATAGAATTATGCGTGCAGGCACGCACATGCACGACCACCCCACACTCCCCCCACTTTTGGCATGCGATGGCAAAAAGGTTAGCCATCACTGGTATAGGGTTTCTGACTTAAGCAGGGGACTAGAAGACCTCCAAGATCCCTTCCAAATGTTATTCTGTTATATATGGCTTAGTTCAAAAAACAAAACAAAACAAAACAAAACCTGCTGATCGCTATATGAAACTTTATTGCATGACTGAAAATGTGGAACTGTCATTATTCTTTTAAAACTAATAGTAACTCATACTGACATCTAACTTTTCAAAACTTCCTCTTTTAAATGCATTTTATTTCTATAATCATCAGCATGGTTGCAACTTGTGCATTGCTTTAACTGGCCTCAGTAATGTGTACCCTGTGCATTCATTCATCTTTTAACAATTGTTACCATCATGAAAAGATCATGCTGTAATTTTCCCTTTTTTGGAAAAAAAACAATCGAAGAAAGTAAAAACGACCTATCATTTTTCTTCCTTTTTTACTGCATTATCCCACAGACAAATTAGGATTCACAAAAATTAGTAAAATATCTGGTGTAAGTGAAAATTGTTTGTATATATCAGACACAGAATAGAAGGTGTTAATAACTTGAGGGAACCGTGAGTAATGGAGATCACAAGAGTCTGCTTGTTGATTTATGACCTGTGTCACCCATTTCCGCTGGGAATGAGATACAAGTATATGTGTTTGTAAAATGTACTCTGATGGTGCCTTTTATTGCAAAAATGCTCAAATGGCAAAAAAAAAAAAGCATTCTAAGAGAAAATGCATATTGAATTACATATTCCAAATGATACCTCAATATTAGTTGGCATCATAATTTTTGTTTTAAGATCTTGGATTAATGAAGAATCAAAGCCAAATGATAAGAGTTAGCTTATAAAGTGGCTTAAGGAGTGAAAAAGGTCAGAATAAACTGTTGTCCTTGGTGGGTTCAGAGGAAATAAGCCCTGCTTGAAAGAAAGCTATTCCCACCAGAAAGAAGGTACAGATGGACTTAGTGGCTGGTTCTCAGCAGACCTTCTAGGTCAAATCCTGATCTCTGACAGCCAAGGATGAAGTTGTAGCTATTTTGGTAGGCTAGCCCCTTAACGATCACCTAATCCCTGGATCAATATCCAACACCAAGCCTTGGTTCATTTAAAGTTTCTTGAATAAAATCTAATGACTAGTTTTCATAAAATGCTAATAATAGTGTGATTTATTTCATACCGGCATACTTAGTATATTGTATGAAGCCTGTTTTTCATTCCCTCTGCTTGCCCATGGCTGAGCTCTTTTAATTTCCTTTATTTATTTTAACATTTTGATTGCCTTAGAGTGGAATTCTGAGTTTCTTGGAGGAAAACCAAATAATTTTTTTTTCATGTAATTCAGAAGAGGCAACCAGATAAACTCTTTATGGATTCTATTATTTTTTACTATTTTGTAGATTATGACTGCAAGAAATTGGGGGACCAGGATAAGGTATATATAAAATCTGGAGTGGACAGTCTGAGGTTTTAAGGTAACAAATAACTTCCAATCATATTTTTGTATATCCCTGGCAGGGGTACAAATGCCAAACACCTGAGACATGCATTTTAAAATGAGATATACAGGTAGTCCTCGACTTACAACAGTTTCAGCTAGTGACCGTTTGAAGTTACAACGGCACTGAAAAAAGTGACTTATGACCATTTTTCAAACTTACAACCATTGCAGCATCCCCCTGGTCATGTGATCAAAATTCAGATGCTTGGCCACTGACTCATATTTATGACGGTTCCAGTGTTCCGGGGTCATGTGATCATCTTTTGTGACTTTTTGACGAGCAAAGCCAATAGGTAAGTCAGATTCACTTAACAACCATGTTACTAACTTAACAACTCCAGTGATTCACTTAACAACTGTGATAAGAAAGGTCGTAAAACGGGGCAAAATTCACTTAACAAATGTTTCACTTAGCAACAGAAATTTTGGGCTCAATTGTGGTCGTAAGTTGAGGACTACCTGTACATGAAATCAGTCCCCAAAGCCCCCAAATATGGCTGAAAAAATTCTAAAACACATTCAGGGCAAAGAATTATAGAAATCAAGTGGGTCATTTAGCTACTGAATATAACTCTTCGCAGCCTTTAGGTTTTGGAAAATGTTAAACA
Organism: Arizona elegans; assembly: GCA_022577455.1. Classification (NCBI taxonomy): domain Eukaryota; kingdom Metazoa; phylum Chordata; class Lepidosauria; order Squamata; family Colubridae; genus Arizona; species Arizona elegans. Next base: position 119,877,971 of record JAKOOJ010000003.1, read on the forward strand.
TATCCTAGCTATTCAGAGTATTTTGCCACTAAGGTTATATTTGTATGTACATTCAATCAGGATTAAATTTCACGCAACAAAATAGTACAAAATCTTATACTAAGGGCATTTTTAAAAAAATCTGGAAACAATTGCCATTTTGAAAATGACAAGTGAAAATATTTAGGCCAACTTCTTCTACTTAAGAAAAGGGAAGGCTACTTCTACAGCACTGAAAATGACAGCTTTGGTGTTTATAGATAAAACCACAGGAAAAGTGTTGAGATGAAGCCTGTCAGAGGAACGGAAAAAAACAAAATATAGAAGCAGCACAAATCTCAGAATTTTAGAAATATCAGGAAGTACACTACAGTGCAGAAACCCACATGGAAATTAAAACCTATCATGGCTACTGTTTCTCTCACAATCTCTTCTCATCAGACAGTTCTGTAGAACCCATGGGCATTCAGTGGTTCTACACCACTAGGCCAAATTAGCAGCTGGGGGTGGGTGTGAAAAGAGGGAGAAAAAGGGGTTGTTGCTATTATTATTACTATGTTAGCTCCTTGGAACATTCATGATTTGCTATCTTTTTCAATGTAATTTATCTCTTTGCCCTCTTTTGTATTCATCTTCCTATATATTTTCATCAACTCTGTGTTTGTAATTTGTTTGCTATTTATAAATGATATACAGCAGGGCCCAACTTTTAGGAGGCCCTTTAAATCCATGAAAATAAACGAATAAGCAAACAAATAAATGCTTTCTTGTCATTAATTCAACCGAATATCTTTTTTTAAAATTCATTTAGCACCACTCTTCTGTTTTAATAGGATTCCCTGAGAAGGAAATTAAAATGTGACAATGTAAAGCAACAACAGCTGTCAAATTAAAGCAATAAAACAATTACTATCCCTTTATTTAAGACCGGAAAGTGCATGTATATACATAGGATAAAAAGAATCATTTGCCTTTATTTGCCTGCGGTGGCACAGTTGTTAGAGTCAGTAGTGCAGGCTATTTCTGCTGACTGCCAACTGCCTGCAATTTGCCAGTTCAAATCTAAGCAGGCTCAAGGTCGACTCAGCCTTCCATCCTTCCGAGGTGGGTAAAATGAGGACCCAGATTGTTGGGGGCAATATGCTGTCTCTGTAAACCACTTAGAGAGAGCTGTAAAGCACAATGAAGCAGTATATAAGTCGAAGTGCTATTGCTATTATGTCCTCCCAATTCATTTCATGACACAGAGGTAAAATCTGTATTGAGCAAACATCAGAGCAGCTTTGTTTACTCATGATAGAAGATATGTAGCTTCTTGCTATTGGGGTCTACTCAGATCCAGCAAAGTTAAATGTTAGGCTCTAAATATATTCAGAATGTCACTCTCCCATTACTCCACCTTTTTCCATCCCAGTTCACTGGCTACATTTACAGTCAGTAGACCTTGATTGTATGTAGGCATTTCTACAGTATATGGAGAACTATGTGCATAATAAGTGGGTTGCAGCAGACATTAGCATCCTCTAGTACAGGGGTGTCAAATTTGCATCGTCACAGCGGCGTCATGTAATGTATTGTGACTTTCCCCCCTTCGTTATGCCAGGCGTGGGTGTGGGCAGTGCGTGATGCATCCGGCCCGTGGACCATGGGTTTGACACCCCTGCTCTAGTAGGTTCTCAGTCACACAGCTACCCTGTTACATTACAATACTACATAGTGGTAATACACACAACTCTGGTTTTCTCTCTTACTTATAGGGTTGGGACTAGTCCAGTGGTGGGTTGCCCCCGGTTCGCACTGGTTCTATAGAACTGGTAGTAAAACCGGCAGGAGGCTCTGCCCACCGATCCTGACATCATTAAAACGCTTCTGCGCATGCGGCCCTGTTGCAAATCGGTAGTAAAGGTAAGTAGAACCCATCCCTGGACTAGTCCATATAAATAGTCTCCTAAAACTTGTTGCTGGTATCCTTAAGATTTATATTGACTGTTTCCCTATGACTATCATTAAGTGTTGTACCTTATGATTCTTGATGAACGTATCTTTTCTTTTATGTACTCCGAGAGCGTATGCACCAAGACAAATTCTTTGTGTATCCAATCACACTTGGCCAATAAAAAATTCTATTCTATTCTATTCTATTCTATTCTATTCTATTCTATTCTATTCTATTCTATTCTATTCTATTCTATTCTATTCTATTCTATTCTTGAATGTGAAACTTGCATGTTTAGGACTCTGCAATGCAATAACATTTTGGTCATATTAGCTAATTGTGACTTGGATTGTCTCATCTGTACAGATCAAAATAGATACCTGCTGCCTATTGGATGTCTGGCAATTCTGTTTGCTTATTCAATTGATAAAAAGAACATTTGGCCCCCAGAGTGATTAAAAATACATATAATTTTTTATTCATTCATTAAACCAAATCACCAATCAGCTCTATATAATCCTTCCTTATTATATTTCAGAAGGGGAAGTTCAGTAATGTGAAGATAGAAATTAATGAGAAAGAGATATTACTACCCCAGCCCCTTTGATTTAGATGTCTTCTGGCACTGATTTTTACTGGTCTAAATGTTTAAGATTGCAGTTTGTAAACCATTTACGAAAGGAGAGTAGGAAGTATATGGCTTTATAGAGGTTATTGTATTGAACCAAGAGAAGGGAGACTGAGGTTCTAATCCATTCTCAGCTACCTCAATGTTCAGGTCTCTCCAATTTACCTGTGAGGCTATTATTTCTTTCCTCTTTCTTATTCTTCCCAGCCACACTTTACTTTGCCGTTTGCTAATGAAGATGTCTATTTGAGAGTCAAAGGTTAGTGGCCTGCTTCTTTACTCATCCAATCCAGTAGTGAAATCCAAATTTTTTTACTACCAGTTCTGTGGGTGTGGCTTGGTGGGCGTGGCAGGCGTGGCAGGGGAAGGATACTGCAAAATCCCCATTCCCTCCCCACTCCTGGGGGAACGATATTGCAAAATCTCCATTCCCACCCCATTCTGGGACCAGCCAGAGATAGTATTTGCCACTTCTCCAAACTGCTCAAAATTCCCGCTACCGGTTCTCCAGAACCTGTCAGAACCTGCTGGATTTCACCCCTGATCCAATCCTGTTAACAAACTCCAAAGGAAAAGTCATTAACACACATAAGAGGTAGTGAGAATAAATGATTGATGCTCCTTAAAATGATGTAAGGTCCTTTGTCTACGGAACAAAACAGTGGAAGAGCTCTGCTGATTGCAGTTTATGCAGACTAGCCCTTATGTTCTGGTTCCCCATTCTGTGAAATACACTCTGGAAGAAACTCCCTTTATGAAATGATAGCATACATAAAAGAGAGGCATGAGCGACGGCATCCTTTGAGAAAGATCAGTTCAGGTTCTCTCGCATGTTTTGCTGAATACAGACGCTGGAGAATAGATGCAGATATACGAGAGAGAAGCCAGTCTCCAGAGATGCAGATATAACCTTTGTGTTTCCATATTACTCTAAGCCATATGAAAAAGATCTAATGGCACAGGTGCCTAATTGTTGGTGTGTATGGACCAAGCTGCTTTTATTGTTTTTATAAATAACTTCAAGTGACTAACATATCCCTCCTCCTATTGTTCCAGCAACAACAATCCTGTGAGGTGGGTTGGGCTGAGAGAGTTAGTGATTGGTCCAAGGTCACCCAGCCAGCTTTCAGAGCTAAGGCAGGACTAGAACTCATGATCTTCCAGTCTCTTACTTGGTGCCTTAATCACTTGACTAGACCAAACTGGCTCTTTCCCATCAGGAGTAAATATATTGGGTACTTTGGACTACAGTTCCCATAGTGCCAGGATATGGGTCATGCTGCCTACAGTCATGTTTTCTTCAATTTCTATTCTCTCTGGAATTGCTAGGAACTGAAATCCAAATCTTTTGGAGATATTCAATTCTTCCCCATGATAGATAGTTAAACAGGTCTGAATATTTTTACCTAAGATCTGTATTTTTTTTATTATTATTATTTAATTTATATGCCGCCCTTCTCAGGAGACTCAGGGCGGCTTACAATGTGTTATATACTGTATAACATCAATACAGTATTTTATGTTGCTTATCCACTCACAGAAGAAGCTTAACTATTAATACCTTCCTGGTGCTCTATAGCAGAACGTACAGCAGTATGTGGAAGCTTTTAGCAAACATTTGAAATGACTTAAAATAACTCCACCCTGTCAAAAGAATGGATTTACTGAACTCAGATGATAGGGCCATAAAAATAATGCATTAGATAACAATAAATAATAACTTTAAAAATCCTTCCCTTTCTTGTGACAGCATGCAAAGAGTAGATGGCTTTATGTTCCAGGAAGCATTGCAAGAAATTGAATAACCAAGTGGATTTCAAAACACAAAGAAAAATACAGGTGTATGCTTGCCTTCTTAGATAAATAAACTATCCAGCATAGTAACGCATTAATTTCCCTTTGAAGCCAGCATAGGAGGTATTGTTTACAGAAGCCAACATAGTGAATGGTTATGATGAGTGGATGAAGTTGGCAATAAAAAGAGAGGAACTGAAACTGCAGTTCTGTGCAGCCAGAAGGAAAGAAAGAAAGAAAGAAAGAAAGAAAGAAAGAAAGAAAGAAAGAAAGAAAGAAAGAAGAACCTAGGACCTGCACTTCTGGAGATGGAATGCCAAACTGAGTGGAGCCAATGAGCCCAGCAGAATGAAGAGCTGTTGAGTAGTCTGGCTCTTCATAATTCCTTTCTGGAAAAGGAAAAGTTTAAGATTACCCACAAGTGCTCTAGACCAGCGGTCACCAACTGGTGGTCCATGAGAAAATTTTGGGGGTCCTCAGAATAATTATTTGCATTTTTTATATTGGACTAAATCAGGGGTCCTCAAACTACGGCCCCTAGGACAAATACATGCAATGAACATTTGTGTTGCTGCAGAAAGTCTCCCCCTTCAGGGTCTTTTTGTGTGGGTTGGAGGGGGACAGACCAGAGGAAGTCTGCTTTGGTCTCCTGGTGCAGGGCTTTGGGCAAAGACTGGAGGGAAGCACTGCTGGTGGTGAAGAGCCGGAGGACCTTGTTCCAGTGGGACTGCACATGGCCTGGAACTGGCTGACCATCTCAGCCTGCTGAGCCTCTAGGCACCAGTACCTGGCCTTGCACTCCCACAGTATTCCCTCTGCTTGGAAAGCCTATGCTCCTAGTCCTCAGTGGGGTACTTCTGCTCAGTCTCCTTCTCAGCTAGATCCAATTTGAACTGAGTCAGCTGTTTTGCCAACTCTTTCTCGTGGTGGCTGCTTAGCTCCAGCAACTGCTTCCTGTTGGAGCCCTAAGGAGCCTGGGCAGGAAGGTGAGGAGAGGCTGGGTGGGGAGGGGCGAATAGAGGCTGGCAAGGAGCCCCTCAGCGCAAGTGACATTGAGTTGGCCATGCCCACCCAATCACATGACCACCTAGCCACGGCCACCCACCTAGTCATTAGGCAGATCATATTAGTGGTCTGCGGGATTTAAAATTATGAATTTAGTGATCCCTGAGGTCCAAAAGGTTGGGGACCCCTGCTCTAGACCATTTCTCCTCATGAGGAGACCACAAGACAGTAGTCTCTAGTAGGTTTAGAGCTCTGGGAGATGAGGGAAGGCCATCTTTGCTGAAACTGCAGCTGGCGCCTTCAAAAAACAAAACAAAACACTGGCTTCACATACTTCCTATTCTAATCACTTTTGGAAATTGCTTATTAACTGCTTTTCAGCTATTAGGAACTTTTGGCTCAATATGTTTTGGCAGCATCTGGTGAGTTTTCTTCAAGCTTGAGTGAAATAAGTTTTAAATATAAGTTTAAGGATATATTTTAAAAAATCTTTTTGGATTAAATAGCAAGAGGGGCTATCAGAATGTTGATTTTGGAAAGTTCCAAATGGGCTAAGGATCCAAATGGATTTGTAATAAGATTTTTAAATTGGCCATAATCCTTCCTGTGGGGAAAATGCTGTTGTTTTGAATATGTTTTTTTATTAAAAAAAAAAATGATAGGATGGGACTTTGAACTAAAGATTACAATTAATTATAGTTGTGAACAATGGACCTACAGGTTAAATTTAAGAGTGTCTACTATTATAAATAGACTGAGTTTAAAACATATTATGGAAGAGCATCAAGTTTTACCAGATTAAAGATTAAAACTGGTTTGAAAATGGATTTAAAAATGACTAGCTACAAGAATGATATAGAAAAAGATGCTATATTGGATATACAAATGAAACTGGCTGATTATAATTAAAAGGGATATACAAATAACAACCAAGAGAGTATTGTGGATAACCTGGGGGAGGCTGGGAAAGAAAGAGTAAAGCGGCCTCATCAGATAGTTCAAACAGGAATAGAATACACCAACACACTTTCCCAAGCAACAGGTGCATTGCTTCCTTGTTGTTCCAAGAAGTCAGCTCTATATCTAATCAGTGAAAGATTGACCTTGACTGTTGCTAGAGGAGACCCACGCAGAAGCTCCTCCTCTCTTCCTCTTTGTGTATAGTATGTTTGCTTTTGTTTCTCCTTGCGTGAATAGGCATATCAAACTTATGAACTCATTTAGTCTGACATTCTATCAGTGACTTGATAGGAAAATGAAGGATCATTGGAGGTCTCAATATGGATTTCTGACCACCCCCTTCCCCATTAGTTGCACCCAATCTTTGGTGTCCCTTTCTTCTCTCTCTGTCTCTCTGTCCCCCACTCCCCCCAAGCAATGGCCTTTTTAGAGAAGGCAGAGATGAGCAGGGCCACTTATCTTAAACATACACACATTGGAAATATGCGCCAATCGAGTGGGCTTTGGATTCCATGAAATACAGGCAGTGGTGGGATTCAAATAATTTAACAACCGGTTCTCTGCCCTAATGATTTCTTCCAACAACCAGTTCACCAAACTGCTCAGAAAGGTAACAACTGGTTCTCCCAAAGTGGTGTGAACTGGCTGAATCCCACCACTAGATACAGGTGCTACAGCTGGCAATCTAGGTTTAGCAGCACTCCTGCATTCTCTTTCTGATGGAAAACATGTTTCTTTCCTTAAAAAAAAAAACAAAAAAACACCAAACCTCACAGCATGCCCTGTGGCTTACCTAGTTTGTGATGATCTTTCCAAATAATATCAACCTGCAGTACTAGAATACACTGTGATACACTATCATGTAAAATCTTTGTGAAGGATCATGGGGAATTAAAAGGTTGATGATGTCATTCCGAGAGAGAGAGGGGAAAATAAAATCAGAGGATGTTATGTACTTAGGTCATCAGAACATCAGCAATGCCCAACACTGTGATGCAACCAACAGCACAAGGAAGCCTGGTCTGCCAGTCATGATGACATCAAGTCTAAAAACCATTGATTTCTATGACTTTCAGGAAATTCTTTTTGAAATCAACCAAGCTCGTAGCCAGCAACACATCTCATGGTAAAAAGTCACAGGTGCTATATTTGTGACTCCCATCTCTACCTTTCATGGTGGTATTAGGTAAAGGCTGTATGAGAATTTACATAGTAATTTCAAGATCCAACCTTCTGGTTTAACACAAAGTGATGGATGAGGGCCGTGATGGCAAACCTATGGCACGCGTGCCAGAGGTGGCACGCGGAGCCATATCTGTGGGCACACGAATGTTGCCCTAGCTCAGGTCCAACGCACATGCGCGCGTTGGCCAGCTGGTTTTCGGGCCTTCCACGCCCACCGGAAGTCAGGAAACGGGCCATTTCCAGCTTCCGGAGGACCTCCAGGGTGGGTGGGTGGGTGGGTAAGGCTGTTTTCGCACTCCCCAGGCTCCAAGAAAGCCTTTGGAGCCTGGGGAGGGTGAAAAACGGGCCTACTGGGCCCACTGGTAACCTTTTTGCCATCGCGTGCCAAAAGCAGGGGGAGTGCAGAGGGGGTTGCATGTGCATGCGCAGGGGGCATTAAATTATGGGTGTGGGCACATGGGTGCATGACCCCCTGCACTCCCCCTGCTTTTGGCACGTGACAGCAAAAAGATTAGCCATCACTGGACTAGATGGATACTGTCACCATGATAGCAGTTCTCTCATAACTTCCCCTAAATATCAGTTGCTGATATCAGGTACTGCCCAAAGTTTCAAGAGTTTTGTATCTAGCCACCCTACTATCTGATTCATATACTGTGGTAATACATAATTTGTTTAACCATGATTTGCTGACCACCACGAGTTCAATACAATCAAACTGCATTATGGCTTATTGCGTTGTACAAACTCAATTTACGCTAGGTCTGGAAAACACAGAAATAACACAGTAAGCTTTACCCAAAAGTTAATTGGTCTGTTGTTTTTTTCCAGTGAACATGTGTACAAAAGAACATTTGCACAGTTTGTTCCATTGTTATGTAAACAATGGATGCAGTGACTTGGTAGAAAGAGACAGACAGAAGTTTCTGCCTTCTAGAATTTTATCTTGGTCGTGCCTGCCAAATGAGGAAGCATTCCTCTGCAAAACATTTTCAGTCTTCCTGCTGTCCTTTTCCATCTCCTGCCCCCTCCTTCATTTGCTTGTTGATAGTTGGCAAGGAGATCAAAAGAAACTCAGGGCATTTCCTTTCAGCTCATTTAAAGTGCTGCCCAACTATCCTTGAGCCAACAGAAAACTCTTCTTGTTGTTCAGTTATTCAGTTATATCTGACTTTTTGTGACCTAGGGGAGGACATGGCTGTTTCCCCAAGACTGTCTGTTTCTTTGAGTTTGGGGAATTCATGCTTATGCCTACAATACCTGGCCTTGTATTGGCTTCTTTGCCATTGTATTTCTCCAAGCATCTTTTCCAATGGCTCTTCCCTTCATATTGTGCTTCCTTTAAACTTCAACTTCATTATTACTACTCCTGCAGGGTGAATAGTCTGGTTTTACTTCATTTCATTTTGAATGATTTGTTCTTTTTGTAGACTAAGATATTCTCAATCACAATTCAGAGAGACCAATTTTTCTTTCTTGTGCCTTTCCAATAGTCCAGTTTTTACCATTCTCTGTTACCAGTGCAAAAACCAGAGCCTTAACAACACATGTTTATATAATAATAGAATAGCAGGGTTGGAAGGGACCTTGGAGGTCTTCTAGTCCAACCCCCTGCTCAAGCAGAAAACCCTATAACAGTGATGGCTAATCTTTTCAGACCCAGTGCCCAAAGTGTGCATGTGCATGCCCAAAACCTCAAAATGCAATGCATGTGTGGCCCCCGCACATTCCCTACCCCCACGCATGCACTCAGGCACCCATGTGTCACCCATGCATGCATGCCCCCATGTGCCCAACCCCCCGCACATGTATGTGCTACGCCCGCATGTGCCCTAGCACTTTGCGGCAGAGACCCGAAAACCAGCTGGCCAGTGGGAGGCACATGCGCATGCACAGCAGAGCTGAGCTGGGGCGATGGCTCGCATGCCCACAGAGAGGGCACTGTGTGCCACCTCTGGCATGCATGCCATAGGTCCACCATCATGGCCCTATACCATTTCAGAGAAATGGTTGCCCAATCTCGTCTTAAAAACCTTCAGTATCTACAACTTCTGAAGGTAAGTTGTTCCATGGTTAATTGTTCTAACTGTCAGGAAATTTCTCCTTAGTTCTAGGTTGGTTCTCTCCTTGATTAGTTTCTATCCAATGCTTCTTGCTCTGCTTTCAGTTGCTTTGGAGAATAGTTTGACCCTCTCTTCTTTGATGTCTATGAACTTTTCCTATGTTGTCTAGATTTTTCATAGTCTTCTTCTAAATAGCAGATATCTCATTATTTTATGGTTACAAGTTACCATCCCTCTGAATTTTTGAGCCTATATATATATATATATATATATATATATATATATATATATATATATATATATATATATATATATATATATATATATATATATTATGTTCCTGTTCAACTTCTTTGCATCATTGCATTAGATTGACTGCCTGTTAATATTTTTAATACTGAGAAGCAGACTTTCTTCTTTCACCTGCAACAAGAGATTTCTTAAACCTTCCTCACTTCTAGTCATTAAAGTGATGTCATCAGTATATCTAAGGTTATTGATGTCTCTCCCAATGGTTTCAATTTTAATGTCTATTTTTTCTTGTCAAGCATATCTGATGATGTACACTGTATATAAATTAAATAAGATAGCCCTATGAACCTTTGGAGTACTCCTTCCCAATTTTGAATTTAATTGCTCCATTTTCTATTCCAAAATGGTTCTTGGACATCATACAAATTCTTTAATAGGCAGATGAGGTAGCCCAGCATTACCATGTTTTTAAGGGCTTTCCTCTACTTGTGGTCTATACAATCAAAAGCCTTAGTATAATTGCTAATGGAAAAAATAGATGTCATTTTGGAATACCTTTGCCTTTTTTCATTATCCATTAAATGTTCATAATATTATCCTGAGTGCCCCTGACTCTTCGAAGCTAGGCACTTCTCATTCTATGCTTTGATTACTAGGAGAGATAAGTGCCATTGGTCAATAATTGGAGCATTCTTTAACCTTGTATTGAAATGTAAAGTGATTTCCTCCCCCCCCCCCATTTCTTAGCCATTGTTGTTTTTTCTATATCTGCTTACAAATGATAAGGAACACTTCAAGCTCAATGACTATCCTGCCATAGATAACTGGTTCACCAAAAGACAGCAAGCTCCTATTCTGCATAGTTAGATGCAAAAGTTGTCTACAGTTTAGACAGACACCACAGGGCAAGTGAAGCTAAAATGAACTATTCGGCTGCATTATACAATCCCCTACCACCTCATGCCTGTCACCTATTAGCCAGTTTACTTTTAAACAGTAAAACTATTAAACTTTAAAATTGCGTTAAACCCATCTCTAAAAATACGAAGAGCTGATGGGCATTGGGGGAAGGAGAAGGAAGACTGCCCAATGCTTTGCACAACCATCTCTCCTACACTGGGCTCACTGCCTGATGAATATCTAACAGACACCTGGGAAGTTGTTCTGAGATATAACTCCCATCTGCTATACCGCATAACCCATTTCCATATGTTGGGCATCTGAAGTAACTGGTAGCAGAGTTGCACAGTGTGGCCTTTTGCTTTCTCTCTGCATGGTTCAGTTCCTCTGGGGTAGGGCCCTTTTCACTTCACATTGTTTGAAGACTCATTAAAAGAGACCCATCCCTAAACACTGTTTAAACCATAAATACATAAGCTTCCTTTGAAGACTCTTCTTCTAAATCAAAAGATCTCAGCTACAGAAAGCTGCTGAGTTATTTGGTCTGTCAGTACTACCCTGTTTTCAGCTATAGCCAGGTGCTTTTTTTGATCAGATGAGTTTTTGCCAGGATCATCTTATTAGTCCCCCAACAGCTGTGTCTGGAACATTATGTAATGTGGATTCCTGAAAATACCACCAGAAGAACTTAATACCAGCTAGGGCCTGGGAGGGATCAGAGTTTCTGTAATGTTTTTGTGATAACTTTGGAAGGAGAATATTGTAAAAGAATTTGGGAAGGGTGAAACTAAATACACCAGGAGAAATGTTATTGCCAGAATTTTAGAGTCACGTTTGAGACAATGATAACCACCAAGTTACAAAGCCGAAAAGGAAAAAAAATATTTTCTAGAATGGGAAAACTATACTCCGGCTAAGAAAATTATAGTATGGTTCAAAGAAAAGAAGGGAAATGTTTAAGTTCATTGCACTGGAAAGTTATACAGCCCAAGGAAAAGCACAGCCCTCTTTAATTCCAATGCAATTCTTTTGCAGGAAACTTTTTTTTGGGGGGGGGGATGTATTACACCTTCAGATCACTCTAAAAATGACCTTACAATTACTGTGGCTTTTGCACACTGTGGTCCAGGGGAGAATGTCCTCTTTTCTCAAACATTTCCTGTTTCAGATCTGCTGACCGATACTTGGTCTATTCTATGGCTTCTTTCCTTTCCTTTCTATGTTTTATCTTCTTGATTAAATCCCTAAGTCTTTTCTTCTTGATTTGTATACTATGGAAGGTAATGATAGAAAACAATGGGGCAGAAAGTGCTACCTCTGAGATATGATAGCATGTTTGCATAGTGACCTGAGTTTTGCATAAAGGCTCACAAAACCCGAAGGCAACCTCTCCCAAAAATGCAATATGAGAAGCAAGACAGATATACTGCTGTCTTAAAAAATCAATGAATAAAGATGGAAAATACAGAGAACAGCCAAGGTTATGCACTTTCCTGAGAGTAAATCCAATAAATACAGTGGGATTTATTTTTAAACATGCTTAGAACTGAGCTGCAAAAATAAGGAATTGCTAAGTACATAGAGCACATCACCTAATTATTTCAACTTAATGATGCCAAGGCTTGAATTGGCACTGTTTGCTTGCAGAACAGGTGCTGTATCACTTGAACTGTGATAACTCCCACTAGGCTGTTAATCTACTCCATCCTTTTAACTTTCAGGGCAAAAATATTCATTAAAAAGTTCATGTATTTTTTTTTTTCAATTTTGTATAGCTGCCCATTTGCCAGCTCTTCTGGGTGACAACCAACATTTAAACCAGCAAACCTCTCCCCCCCCACTCGCTACAGACAAAGATCACATACACATGAGTAGCACATAGGCTAACTGGGTATTTTTGCCCAATGGAATATCATTTTGCTAGGAATCTTTCCTTTAAAAAATCAGGTAAATAAAAATATTCCTAGTTTAAATAGCAACATACAAACACATCCAATCTCTTCTGTGCAGTTGCTGTTTGTGTATGTATATATCGTTCATTCTTTAAACTTCAGCACATTTTGTCTTCAGTTTCAATCCTCTCTGCAGTGAATTGCTACTGGCTGTTTCTTCTGAACTGGTTGTATTCTAAATAACGTAGATGCTCATTTCCATTTCTTTCCCCATAAAATGCCTATTTATGAAATATCAAAACAATATCCAAGCACATGGTGAAATTTAGAATCAAACCAACAATTATTTTTCTTCTTTTGCCCTTTGGGGAAATATTGCTAAATTGATTTAAAAAATGCTGTAATGAATGTTAATATGTATGAATGTGTATCCAGGGAAAGAAAATGCTTTCCGGAAAAGGAAAGAGCAATTGATTATGTATACTGATAGAATTCATGATAAAGTATTTTAGCTTATAGTTTACCTAGAAAACAGTATTTTTTTTTTCAGACTTCTCCACAGATTAGGTGCTAGAACAGGATTTTAAAGATAGGAAAGAGTGTGTGAGGGTTTTTAAATACCTGGTGGTTATTAATTAAGAATATCTCTTAGCAAATGGCAGATTGTTGATGACTTTGTCCAGCTTCAGAAGCTAAAGATCATCAGGCCTGGCTGGACTGGAACAAGAGATTAACAGAGAATCCCAGGGCTAAGGCCTAGACAGGTGGAAACAATTGGAGGAGAAATCAGTGCCAAACTACTTCTCTATAGCTCCCAAGAAACATGCTTGGACATGTCTCTGAAATTATCAGAAGTTGTACTCAACTTGACAAGGGCTACTTTTAAAATTCTTGATTAGAGGAGACCACCTTTTCTATGATTGCGATGCTAAACTATTTTCACATGGGATTTTGGAATTTGTGTTCTTATGTGTTATAAAAATAAAGCTATTGTAATAGCCTGCTATGCAAACATGACTATCACATTAAGTCATAATACTGTTGATTTGGGAGGAATTATATGTACTATGTACACAGCAATTATGCTTTGTTAACCTGAGTTAGAATTTAGAGCAGGGGTTCTCTTTGTGATACAATAATTACATGATTTTACGTGACACTCTCTTGCAATAAAATAAAAGCAGTAATGTTTGAACTGGGCAAACAGCACATGTGCTATTTACTTTTAATAATTAATTTTTAATCTCTGTATCAAATGAACCAATGATAGGTCCTAATCATTAGATATAAGCTAAAAGAAAACAAATAACATTTAAAACTGTCTTTTGAATGGGAAGCAAGCTCACTTATTTTTGCAATAATTCCTGGAAATCCAAAGCTTCATTTTGTAGACAGCTATTAGACTAGAATAGAATTCTTTATTGGCCAAGTATGATTGGTCACACAAGGAATTTGTCTTCGGTACTCACCAACTCAAGAGTAAGGATGTTTCTCTGTCTTAAACTAGTTTTTCTTAAACTGCTCCTAAAATACAGTAGCTTGCAAAATGCCACAGACTTTAAGTTGCTTTTCCACACATAGAACTATGCTGGATGGAAAAGAGAAAATAGACAGTGAGCTTTTATTCAGTGGGAATTTGTGGGAAGAGATTCCTTTCCCTGTTCTTGCAATTTCTGCCCCACTGCTCTTTCACAGCTTTCTGCCCTTTCTCTCCCTCCAATCAATCTTTTCTGCAAAGTGAGCATCAAGTCAAAAATAGTCAGAGCTCTGCTTAGAAAACTTGTGGCCTCCAGGCATAATGATTTTTCCTTTGAAAAGCAAATCCCACATGTTAGAGAGAGAGAGAACATTCTAACCTCATGCATGGCTCTGGAAGTGTGTGTTACGGAGCACTTAGATTACTTTAGCAGCAGTCTGGCAAGCCTGCTCAGAAAGAATTGAGAAGAAAGCAACATTTATGTCCATTATTTTGCAACCTCTTTGGGAGTCTTGTCTCAGATTTTGAGAACAGCTGGTTTAAGGTGTTTGTCCTCTGGAGTTACAAATATTACGGTGTCTTCTGAAAAAATGTGGGTCAGTCTACTCTGTTTCTTAGTCTTTCTTATACCAAATGGGAATATAAAATTTAGTGAAGATAATTGTATGCATCTCCTAAAAGGTATCATGATCTTCTCTTTCTTACTGGAGAAGCTGTTTGTGGACTGAGTTAAGTACTGACTTTCCATAAACATGTGCAGGGATTAGTAGGATTGCTCCTACTGATAAAGCCATCAAAAATAGCCAACAAGTCCAAATTGTTGTTTGCAGCAGGCATCATTCTCAGTGTAAGGGAATGATGTGGATGCAGGACCTCAGCCTTAAACAGGAGATGGGAAAACAATTTATTTCTCAATGGCTAAATCAGCTAAAAAATATGGTTCTGCTTTAGTTTCCCCCCTCCCAAAAAGCAAACAAGCCAAACCAGAATATGAACTTCTTATTCAGCCTAAATATCCTTTTAAAACCAAATCTAAATTGGTAGCCGAACCATATTTCATGGAAACAGCATCTGATTTTTGTGTTTGTATTGGTGTGCATGCAGTGGTGGAATTCAGCCAGTTCACACCTATTCGGGAAAACCGGTTGTTAACTTTCTAAGCAGTTCGGAGAACTGGTTGTTGGAAGAAATCTTATTTTGTTTTTTTCCACTTTACAGGGCTAATCCTGTAAGGAAGGCAGGAAGGAAACATTCTGGTGTTGTTTCTAGCCTGATCTTTACTGCCCTGCTTACAGAAACTGCCTCTCTGGTTAATCCTTATTACATTGTAACAGCAAAGGCAAAGCACCCATTGACCTGAGTGACATTGAGTTGGCCATGCCCACACAGTCACATGACCATCGAGCCACGCCTACCCAGCTGGTCATTAGGGCAGAGAACCAGTTGTTAAATTATTTCAATCCCACCACTGTGTGTCTGTGTGTCTGTGTGTGCACATTCAAGTCAGCCTTGACTCCTGGTAACTGCCTGGACAAGTCCCTGCAATTTTCTTGGCAAGGATTTTCAGAAGTGGTTGTCCTTACCTTCTTCTTAGGGCTAAAAGAAAGTGACTGGTTCAGTGCTTTAAATCACTACATCTCTCAGTTTTGATTTTAGTAACATATTTATCTGAAGGGAAGGTGATGGTGAAGATGACATTCCCAAAGAATATGTAAGAAAATAAAAATTATAAACTCTCAGTTTCCCCACTTTGTGAACCTCAGATTGCCAATACTGTCTGAAATCAATCTAGCAGGTTATATGCATGGACTACTCATTTTCATATATGTATGTCTGCATATCTATCTTCCTGAAACCCAGGAGTGAGGCCAGAACATATAACTACTGATTAAAGCAAATTACTTATAATAGGGTCCCAATTTCCCATCTATGCATACCAGCTATTCTTTCACCGAGAAGTTTCATACTGCTCGCACCACACACACACCTTTCTTTCATTTAAAAAAAAAAAGAACAGGATGAAGGGAGAATGGAAGGAATAGCTATACTAAAAAAGGAGGCAAGAAAAGATAAGGAGTAAATAAAGGGAAGAGTTAATTGGACAAGAATGGAAAGGAAAAAGAGAGTTCCTTTTAGGCACTGAGAAAAAGGGTTTAATTTTGCTAGGCAAGCAGCCCTCCAGAATAATTGCTCATCTTCATGATAATCTTCAAAAGCTTGCAAGGTCATTTGCTTCCTTTTCCCATTCCTTTATTTTCAAAGGCTTCCTTTATCCGTATCTTGTGTGAGAGTTTTCTTTTCATGCAGGGTGACTTCATCAATTCACTGGTAATTATATGAGGGGAAAAGATCCTAGCCTTCCAATATTTTGGATAGGCAGGGAAACTTGGCTTCCAGATTACAGAAGTATTTCTTTCTACAGTATCTGTCCTGAATATCCTGCACTTAAATTCAGTAGAGAATCCTGCATTTTCATATTATAATAGGGTAGAAACATTCTATCCTTTTCTTATTGCATCCATAATTTTAAATATGTCATTATTCCTACCTCTGCTTTCCTGCCTACTTTCTAAACTTGAAATTTTTACCTATGCTAATATTACACTATCCTATGCACAGAATCATATTTTGCCTTTCACCATTTTCCCCATGTGGTTATATTGTTTATATACAGTATATATCAAACACAAATCAAATATTGTTTTGTCCTCTAGTCACAATGTATGCACATGAGCAAAGCATTTTGAGCTGAGGACAAGGGCACTGTAGTTTTGCACAAAGTGCCAGAAACATGAATACTTGCACAAGGTGATGAATTTCTTTGTGCCATAGATGCTATGTTAAAAATACAGTCATGGCATAATGTGATGTTCTTAGTGTGTTTTGCTTCCAGGGCTTCCTCCAACCCTTTCAATAACAATAGAATAGTAAGGCAGAATGCTTGGAGATCTTTTAATACAACCCTCTGTGCAGGGTAGGATTCCACAGCATCCAAGACAAATGGCTGCCCAACCTTTGTTTAAAAGGCCTAGTGCTGGAAAGAACTGTGACTCCAGGTAGCAGGATAAAGAAATGTCTTACTTTGAGTTTGGATTCCCTTCTGTAAAGCTTCACCTATCGGTTCTTGTATTGCTCCCAGGAGTTATGGATAATAAATTCATACCCTCTTCCCTTCAGTATGTTTTTAATACAATTTTTATTAAAAGGGTTAAAAGCAAAAATAAAACTAATACAAACTAGGTTAATCTAAAGAAAATAACAGAAAAAGCTGGAAGTGCAGTTAAAAAAAAAGAAAATAGAAGGAAGTAGGGAAAAAAGGATAGATATGAGGAAAGATATAAAAGCATAAAGAAATAGCTTCTGATATTCCTCACAGCAGTTGTAAGGACAATTATATTTTAACCTTTTCTGTAAAGTTATATCGTGATTCTCTCCTTTCTATAATCCGTCTTGTCTAATTATCAAAACCATAAATTGCAAGTTCATTTCTTTTTCATTTTTATGCATAACCAATTTTTAGCCACCAATAAATGTTAGGTATTGGCCTTTCTTTAATCAAAGAAGTCAGTTTATAGATATGAGATAATTTCTCTAGCACAATGTATTACAAGTACATCATTTTATAAAAATTCTTTTTATAATCAAGTGTTTTTCCATTGATCTACCTGTATATTATAACCACAATCCTTAGTCTACTTTATCATACATTCTTTAACTTGTTCTTCCTCCATTTCAAATTTCAGCAAAAGTTTATACATTTTACCAATTACATGTTCATTGTGGGTGCACAATTGTACTTCAAATTCTATCTTATTTTGCTCTATATACTATACCATGAGTCTTTTTATCTATTTTTGATAACTCTAAAGGGGGATGACTGAACCCTTCTGCTATTCGTTTTTCTCTTGATTTAATCTTATATTCCCCCTTGATGATTTACAATAATTCCTGATGTATTATCTCTTTGTCTCTGCCTTTCTCTTCTGTGAAATGCTTACTGCAGGGGTGAAATGCTCCCGGTTCGGACCGGATCACACGATCCGGTAGCAATGGCAGCGGGTGGTTCGGAGAACCAGTAGCAAAAATCCCTGCCCACCCCCCATGCCCAGCTGAGCGCGCGATCATCAGAGGCTTTTTTTTTTACTTTTAAAAGCATACTTTCTACAATCTCTTTGGCCGAAGAGGTTGTAGAAAAAAAAATGCTTTAAAAGCCTCTGACGATCCAGCTGAGTTGCCTGATTGTCAGAGCTTTTAAAAGCATTTTTTTCTGCAACCTCTTAAGGTTGTAGAAAAAATGCTTTTAAAAGTTAAAAAAAAGTTGGCCACACCCACCCAATCACATTACCTCCCCCCCACCAAGCCACGCCCACAGAACCGGTAGTAACAAATTATACATTTCACCATTGGCTTATTGTACTGAGAACCAGAGAGATGTTTTAAGCCCACTCTGGGTTTATTATCTGTTTCCTATTCTCAATATGGCATATCTACTACAATGATTTTTAAAATTTATCTACTAATAAAATGATTCTAATTTTATCTTACTATAAATATCCTTGCCATCTGGTTGTGACCTTCTAACTTAAAAGTCTACAACTTAAAAGTCTCGTTTCACACCAACATCCATTCTTTCATCCAAACCAATCCCCAAAATACAATTTCAATCCGGTAAATCCTGTCTGTCTCTTTCCTTTGCATCCTATAATGCCTTATATTTAACTTGTAGTTGCCTCTGTAAAAAATTAATTTTCTTTCCTGTTGTCTTTCCTGGAGGATTTTTTTTATTCATCCTTTTTTTAGTCTCATCCAAAATTATTTGCATTTTATTTTTAAGTTAATTATTAAGTTATATAAAGTATCCTCTTACAGAACGTTCACTTCCATCCTAAACAATTCTTACTTTCTGTGCCTTTATTATTTTCAAAAAATTCTTTTAACTCCTTTTAGCAATCTTCCACTATCGTTTCCTTTTGTAACCATATTTCATTCAATCTGCACTTAAAAGAGCCATTTTTCTTTTTAAAAGTTAAAGCTACTGGATTGTGATCTGAAAACGTGTTTGATAATGTCTCTACCTTACGAACATTAATAGACAGTTTTAAAAATCCAAATTGTATCTATTTTTGAAAAAGATTTATGTCTTTTAGAAAAATAGGCATATTCCTTTCAGTCAGCATTTTTATATCTTCATACATGAACATGGTCTAAACTATTAATTAAAAAAAAATGATCTGTGGTAGCTTGTATTTTTAATATTTTTCTCAGAAGTTCTAATTTTTTGTACAGAAAGTATTCCACTTCAATCTCCCAGGGGACACCAATTTTCACATGGAAACTCCAATAATTTGTCTAGAACTCCTTTATAAAATGCTGTTTTATCTACATCTGGGACAGTGGTGGGTTGCCCCTGGTTCGCACCGGTTCTATAGAACCAGTAGTAAAACCGGCGGGAGGCTCCATCCACCGACCCCGATGTCACCAAAACGCTTCTGCGCATGCACAGAAGACCGTGCGTGGCCTCGCTGCAAACCAGGAGTAAAGGTAAGTAGAACCCACCCCTGATCTGAGACATAAATTCCCAATATCAAAGTCTTAATCCTCTGTAGATTAACTTCCACCCCAATGTATCTGCCATGATCATCAGTCAATGTAACTTTTTAATATAGCTGATGATTTATAGTATATACAAAATAATTCAGTTTTTTCATTCCCGCTGAAATAAATTGTTCATCTAGATTTTTGTCCCTCGAAAATAATTTCATATCATTTTTCCTAATATGCATTTCTTGAAAGCAAATCACATCATTTTAACTTTTTCAAATAATAATAAATATCATTTGAGAAGCATTTCCGTCATTTATATTCCACATTCCTTCATTTATAATCCATTGTTACACCAAGGTTTTAGAAAAGTCAATAGCTATAGTTCCCAATATGGAATCATATTGAATGTCTTATTGTATCTGTTGTGGCTTTTGTTTAGTCATAACTGTCGTGGTTAATTCTATGTGTAGTTCCTCCAATTCTTCTTTAAAATTTTCCACAAAATCTCTTGTTTTTTTGCACAGAGTTCAATCTGGTTAAAAATAAAAATCACCCCTTGGACTAAATGGAATCTTCTTCTGTTTTAAATTTGTCTGTTAGAGAAAAATACTCTTTTCTCTTACTTAGTATTCAACTGGAATTTCTGTTAAGTACAATTACATCTCAATTAACTTAATTACCTCTAGTTCCTGGTTGGCCATTTGGCTTTTTATTTTAGCAGGCATTTAATTGGATGAAGGGATGGATAAATATTTGCTATATTTTTAAGGCACTTGAAATAGCTGAGGAGAAAAATCAAGTGAAGAACAATGAACAAGGAAAATCACATCATTTTACCAAGTAATAAGTATTAAGCAGGAGAATTTTGATTCAATTCAGAATGCAGGATGTAAAAAGAACAAATGTATTGTATAGGCAGGAACTTGTTTAAAAAATAATATGTTCAAATGTTGCAATGTTCGTTATAACGTGAAGAAATTGGAATACACAGTATTCCCCATATTTTTTTCTCTCTCTCTCCCCCCCTTGTAATGGTTGAACCTGGACTCATCCCAGACATACATTTGCTAGCAGATTTAGGACTGATTCAAATATTTTTGTGTGTGTGCAAAGCATATCCTGGTGGCTACCACATTTAGTTTAAAAGTAGACTAGAAAAAAATTAAGGAAGGGAAGTCTTTCAAATGTTGTTGGCTATTAGAATGTTTCAGTCTGAAAGAATCACAAAACAACAATTGCAAGAGCACCAAGAAGCAGGTATTGCCTAGAGGCTGCCAAGAAGATAAGAAAAATCTGATTAGATCAATCCAAAGTCTACAGTACATAGTTTAGCATTTTGTTCCTAGTCAATTTTATTTAGAAGCAGGAAAACTCAAGTGAGAACAGTTTCCCCCAGCCAACAATATTTCTATTGATACCAGACTTTTTAATGGCTTATTCTGCAAATCATTATTAAGTAGACCAGTGTTTCCCAAACTTGAGAACTTCAAGATGTATGGACTTCAACTCCCAAAATCTCACAGCCAGCCATGCTGCATGGGGAATTCTGGGAGTTGAAGTCCACACTTCTTAAAGTTCCCAAGTTTGGGAAACACTGAAGTAGACCATGGCTAGGTGTAATAAGATTTATAATAAGCACTGTTTAATGAATGTTGGATTATAAACTGTTTCAAGCTGAGATTCCTATTTTTTGAGAGACAGCTTGAGAGTGATATTTTTAAGTGAAAAAGATCAGAATGAAGGACTGGGAGAAGCCAAGACAAAAACTAAATTTAACATAAATTAGCAAATCAAAAATTATTCTCTGGGTATCTGACAATTACTTCATTTTATCACAATTTGCTAACAATGTTTGCAGGAGATTGGAAACTATGTACAACCTCACAAACTGTGTACCCCATCTTAGTAAAACCACCTGCAAGTAAAAAAAGGGATGTATATAAATGTTTCCATGGCTCCTTACTTGCTAGTCTATACAAGAGCATTATTGAGAAAACTTCTCAAAAATGAGAACGCTCATGTCTGTTACTTGCTAAATGTTTCTGTGTTCCAACTATGAGATATCTATGCAATTGGCAGTGTAGGAAGCAGCATTTTAGGGGTTCTATTACAAATCAATCTGGTTTAGTAATTTCTATGGGCAGCATCTCTCCAGGGTTTGGGGTAGATTATAGGCCTCAAGAGATTGAGCCATGAGCGCATTCATTAAGCTAGAAATCTCTTCCTGCTGCTGGCCTTCCAGATATTGTTCAACTTCAGTTTGCACCAGCTATAGCCAGCATAGCAATGGTGATGGATGAGCATCAGCTGCTCATCCATGCTTTAGAGAATCAAAAGAAACGTAATTAATTAGTTATTACTTAGTCCTGTTAAGCTGCTGTCTTTGAAATCTAAAAATTCTATTGGCTTACAGTCCCAGGATAATTTAACCAGGCGCCTGGTGTGTCTGTACATACACACAAAAAAGTTCAAACAGAAAGCGATTGTGGTGAGGAGGAAAGGTTTATCATTACAAATATTGTAAGGAGTAAGGTAAAGGTGTCCAATTATTATGTTAAGCAGAGTTCATCGAAGAGTAGCTAGCACAATCCTTTGAGTGCTACCTTTGTAACCTTAGGCTAAAATCTTTGTAAAACTAGAAATAATTAATGTGCTGGGCCCACTTCCAAGCCAGATGAATCTTTATGTTGACCTATAAACAATTGCAGTTTGAATTAAACAATAACTATTGATAGCTTAGAACAATGCTTTGAGAAAATGGCTTATACTTACCCATGAAAACAACTCCCTTGAGTCAAATCAATTAACTGGAAATTCCTAAGTTAAAAATATGGTTGGTTTTTTTTTTATAATTTGAGAATTATTAGTGACCTGCTCTCACCACAGAAGTGTGCCAATGCATAGTCTCTGGAAAAATATTCACGTGGTATAAATGCTTTTAATCAGGGTCTTTTCAAACAAAAGCCTTCTTTCTGTGATAACTGAGGGTATAGTACTGTTAAAGTTGGCATGGTAATAATGTAATTCTTGCAGTGAAGTTAATTTTTGTTTAATATTTCCACATTGACTAATTTTTCTCCCACCCCCTCCATTGCAATAGAGAGAGAAGTGCTGAAGTGCATCAAGTACTAAATTATATATTATTGTATATTTGTTTTCATATTTTTCTCAACAGTTGGATTATTGTGGGGGTATTTTCCTTATAGTGTTGAAAAGAATCTTGTTTTGTTAAGATATCTTTTCCCTTCTCAGCAGAGTTTTCAAATATTTGGAAGCCAATATGTGGATAAAATACCCAATAAAACAATAAAAATGAAAAGTGAATATCCAATTAGTTTACCATAGTAACAAATAAGTTAATTTAATGTGCATCAATATGATTTAATTTAATCTTATACAGAAAGATATTAGCATCTTGATGGCTCTAATAAAAAGACATCATTGTGCTGGAGGTATATAGCTAAAGGACTTCATTTAACAAACACTAATCTAATGTTTAAATATACTCTACATGTTCTAAATAATAAAAAGATAAACAAGGTTTCCCAATCAAAATTCCACTTTGTTTTTAATTTTAATTTCTTCAACAGATTTGGTAAATGTGGAAGTCAAACTGAAAGATGCTAGCTATATTTTTTTGCCTTTTTTTCCCTTTCATAATTTAAGCCTTCCAGAGTCTTAATGCCTAACATAATTACATTCTACTTGAGCCTTTTATAGTAAAGCAAAACAAACAAAAACACCAACGACAAATTATTCTATTAGAATTGGGCACTATCTAAGAGCACTCTGGATAGAGAATAATAATGGGACCAAGCAATGGCCAAAGGTTGGCCAACATCTCTTTTTCGAAATAGAGAGATATGTACAAGAATTAGGCTAAATAGTCTTATCTGAAGAAAGCCCGGTTGGTGTAGTAGTTAAGGCATCAAGCTAGAAGCTATTCTAGTCCCACTTTAGGCATGAAGCCAGCTGGCTGACCTTGTGTCAGTCACTCCCTCACTCAGTCTCAGACTGAAGAAGACGACAATACAAAACCACTTCTGTAATCTTGCCAGGAAAACTGCAGGGACTTGTTAAGACAGTCACCAGGAATAATAATAATAATTTAAAAAAAAACTGACTCAGAGGCACAGAAAAAAAAACACCTTACCTTATTACTCATTATTGCATTTATACTCCATCTTTCCTCTGGGTGTTGAAATTGCACACCCTGTTGCCATCTTTTCCCACAATATCTACCTGAGGGGTAGACTATGCTGAGAGAGAGTAACTCTTTATTACTTGGCCCAAGTTATGTAACTGAGGGGGATTTAAACCTGCATCTCCCTAGTCCTAGTTCTGCACCAGAATCCCTATATCACACTCTTCGCACAGAATTCAAACCATATTTGATTGTATAAGAGCTCATTGAGGTAACAAACAACATACCGTACTCCCGGGAGGAGGATTTTTAAGAATATGGACTTAAACATGGACCTTAAGGTTCAAATTAGAATATTATAGGACTGTTGTTAACTACTTTTGTTTAATAAAACAAAGACTACTAATATTCTATGCCACCCAAGAATGATTATTACTACTTTACTAATCAGCTCCATTATGTGCTGCCAGTTTTAAAACATGCCCAGTGTCAATTTTTTTTAGTCCTGTATATTGGATTCAATAGGACACACAAGACGACCTAAAGTAAAACAGTAGTAACCCCATTATTGCTATCAAGATATGTAATGGTCATTTTGTCCTCTTTTATTCCAATACAGATTTCATGGTAGGATTTGTTAAGCTTATGGAATATTTCAGAGGGTTTAAGAGCCTAATGTTTTAGAGTTGGAGTCAAAGGTTTGTCCCTTTCTTCTATTGGATTCAGTTATAGCCCTACAATGCATTTATACTTGGGGGGAATGTGATCATATCCAGTCCTAGGTCATAAGGTTGAGATATTTTATTTTGGTTCTTCCTAATAAACTGGGTTCTGTTGTTTTACTTTCTGCCATAGCCATCTCCCAAAGAGAAATCCTTTCAGCTTAGTCTGCCTGCATCATGACTGTTAAGAGCATGACTATAGTATCATTGAACTGATGGACGCACCATTCACTTATTGCTCAAGTTATGTGGAGGGTTGCTTACCAGCATTCATGGGATTCATTGTCTCTATGCATCAAGTTAATTTTCTGTTTTGCCCCCAAGCAGAAGTTTGCAAAACTGTAATGTATTTATAAGACAAGAGTATCTTCCACCCAATACTTTTTGATCTGGATTTCAGCTGCAACTTTCTCAGGATCACGTGCTCCAAACCAACTTTCCCCAACCTAATATCTTTGAAATTGAACTCTAAAGAATTGGGGGTGGGCAACCTGGTTGTGGAATATCTGTTCTTCTCAAAGGACACATATGTACTCATTCTCTAAATCACACACACAATGCTAACAGGATTAACAGATGTCCCCTATTTCACTCGTTGAGGGACCACAAGAGCGGATGATGAAGTGAGATTCCAAACAAGTCTTTTGTTTTGTTCATTTGCATCCTGTCTTTATTATTTTTACAAATAACTCAAGGAGGCAAACATATCCAACACACCTTCCTCCTCCTATTGTACCCACAACACCAATCCTGTGAGGTGGGTTGGGCTAAGAGAGAGTGACTGGCCCAAAGTCACCGAGCTGGCTTTCATGGCTAAGGTGGAACATAAACACATGATCCTGTTTTCTAGCTTGTTGCTTCGACCACTAGACCAGTGATGGCTAATCTTTTCTGGACTGAGTGCCCAAAGCGTGCCCGAACCCCCAAAATGCAATGCATGTGTGAGCATGCCCTCCCACATGTACCACAACCCCCGTGCATGCGCAGCAGAGACCCGAAGACCAGCTGGCTGGCGGGAGACATGTGCACGTGGGATCTGAACTGGGGCAATGGCTTCCGTGCCCAGAGAGGGCGCTGCGTGCCACCTCTGGCCGCATGCCATAGGTTCACTATCACAGCACTAGACCAACTAGCTAGTTGTGAAATGAGAGATGACACATTTCATGCCTATAGGCAACTCATCCTCTGACCCAGAACCCTTCATTCGGACTTTTGGGTGGACTACACAGTTGCTGTACTTGTAAAAGATTTTAGTTGATCAGATATTCATGACAATTTCACAGATCGTAGGACTGACCCTGGCATTGAAATCTTTCACCAGGGCTCTACGTTCCAGGTGAAACCTGTGACTCCAAATTCCTTTTTCGTATTGCTGTTACAGAGAGCCAGTTTGATGCAAGGCACCAGTCTAGAAATTGGGAGAACCTGAGTTCTATTCCCGCCTTATGTATGAAGCCAGCTGGGTGACCTTGGGCCAGTCACTCAGTCTCGACCCCTAGGAAGAAGGCAGCAATAGCAAACCACTTCCAAAGAACCTCACCAAGAAAAAAAAACTGTAGTGACTTATCCAGGCAGTCTCCAAGAGAATGGAATGGAATGGAATGGAATAGAATAGAATACTATATGGAGTAAGATTAACCCAAGGCATCAAAATAATACTAATAACACATGCTATTAATAGGTAAACGTTGCCTGTGATTGTTCTGCCTTTCAACAAACAGCCTTCCTATGCCAAACCCCAACCAGCCTTTCAGTCTTACAACAACAACCCGAGGAGGTAGCACAAGCTAAGAAGTAGCCTTTTGCCGAATAGCAAAGATTAGAAAGCAGCAATAACCGAAAAGCTGAGCATTCTTTTACGGTCCAGATATCCACTCATGTGACCAAGCCGGAAAGAAGAGTAGTCTCGAAAGCTGAGCTAAACATTGGAAAGCACGAAGGGGAGTTACAGGCATTGTAAACAACGCGAAGGGGCAACCCTGGATTTACAGGCACCCGCGCTCTTTCTTATCCCATGCCAAACATCACGCTTTTTTTTTTCTCGGGCCGGGCAGGTCCGATCCGAGTCGAGCGGAAAGCAGAAAAGGAGGACGAAAAGCCTCCGGCGAGGCTAGACCAGAGACGCCATCTCGTGCCAAAAGGGCCTCGTGCTTCCAACTCTTCCACTCCGAGCGGGGAGTCAAGAGGTCGGGCGAAGTCGCGTTCCTGTCTCACTCCGAGAAGAAAAGAAAGTCCCTTCTGGGCTCCCTAATCCTCTCCCCCCCCCCACCTCCCTTTGCTTAATGAGGACGAGGGGAAAGTTTCCCGCCTCCTGGCACATGCAGGAGCCCTTGGCTCCCCTTTCCCGCTTCCCGGCGGCGGCGGCGGGGGCTTAGCCAGGCAGCTGTTCCCACCTCCTCGTGCCTGGCAGCCCCTCTCCGCCCCTCGCAGCTCTCCGGGCCGCCTGCCAGCCGAGGCTTCCCGCCCTCCCTGCGTGCCTGTGTCTCCGCCGAGCTGAGGGAAACTGGCCCCTCCTTTTACCCACGTCGACCCCTCCCTCTCTGCCTCCTCCCTCCACCCGCCACTCCCCCCCCCTCCCCGCCAAAGCTGAAGCGGAGCTGGTGTTTTTCCACTCACCAGGATGGGTGATGCTCAGCGCTCGCTCATTAGAGAACAGACACGAGAGGTCAGGAAGAAAGCGCTTATAAATTACCGTTTCTTCCTCCCCATTGCTGTTAGTCTGCCTTGCCGCTCACGCCGAAGCACATAAGGACGGAGGCAGAGGACGCCAAGACGCTGGACAGCTACCTGGTAGGAAAAGAGCCGCTGCTACAGGTACCCAAGGCGGGTTTTTCAGTCTTTTGCAGGAGGGAAGAGAAAGCGAGCCCGACCACCACCGCCGCCTCGCCTTCTCGCCCTCCTTTCGGGCAATCAGGAACAAAGCAAGGCATATGAGGCGCCCCTCTTCCTCCCTCCGCACCCCACCCCACGTCTTTGTTATTTTCTCCTGTCCAGCACCAGAAGTGGGGTGAAAAAAAACCCAAACCAACCTCCATTAAGGAATGGTGCTTCCCCCCCCCCCCACCTCTTCTTTGTACCGGGTTCTCCAAACGATCCCTTTCCATTGCCCGCCTTTGCTTCCTCGCGCCTGCCTTTCGCTCCGCACTTTCCCCGCGCCTTGTTTCCGAGCGATTCTCTCCCCCCACGCTTTCCCCCCCCTTTCTCTCTTTCCCCCCTTCTCTCTTATTAGAGCATGGCGGTTGCCTTTTGTTTGCGTTTGATAAAATGTGCGGGCACAGGCACCTTTCTGATGAAGCCGGGGGCTTTTTTATTTTGCCCGGCTGGGTTTTTTCCTCATCGTCCCCGGCGGTCAACCTTCGATACCTTACGTGCACTTTGGAATAACACACACACACACACACACACACACACACACACACGCACGCGCACAGAGAGATATTGCACAGGAAGGGTTGAAGTGGCATTAGCCACTTGTGTGGCAACGCTTTCCGTCTGATTTCTTTTCATTCGTGCGGTGGGGTGGTGTTTTTTTTTTCTTCCCCTCCTTCCTTCCTCCTCCCTTTACATCTGCGAGCAAGTGTTCGCCTCTTCCCCCGCCGCCCTCCTCGCGCTTCTTCCTCCGCGCGACGTGCGATTGAATTCAATCGAAGCACGCGGCTCGTCTTCAAAAAAAAAAAAAAAAAAAAAGAAAGGAAGAAAGAAAGAAAGAAAAAAGAAAAAAAGAAAGAAAAAAGAAAGAAAAAAAAGCGAGGCAACGGACGGCAATTAGGAAAATTCGAACGCGAGCATTTGCTACCTTCGCGGCTTTGCCGGCGCATCTTTTAATAGCTCTCTTGCGAATTCGTTCATTCATTATTATTATTTTTTTTCCTGGAGGGGAGGTGCACCTAAAAGAACTGTCCTGGGTATTCTTTGAAACTTTGCTGGCAAGAACTGAATCTCGGACTTGCTTCGGGGTAAAATAAAAGTGATCCCGAATTTGCCTCGCTTATTCCTGGAATCAGAAGCCAGCCTTCAAAGGGGGTTAAAAAAAATACTCGTTCGTATTTAACCAGATTAACAAAAGGGAAGTGGACTGACTTTTCGAAAGGGCATCGTCTAAATTTCCGTATAAGAACCTAAAGAGGAAACGGTTTTGCGTGTCTTATTTGGATCGGCAGATGGCTTGTTATCATTTTTTCCTTCTTTTTATACCTTTTGCTTGACTGGAGAGCAAAGGTGATCGTTACCTATCCAACGCCTTTTTGGAATAAGGAAAACAAAAACTGGAGCGAATGGTTGGAAAACGTTTCTTTGGGTTTTTAAAAAATGTGTTACTGTTGTAGTCATACTACAATACACCCTTGGGAAGAAAGCTCAGTAGAACTTCCAAATCATTACTTTTGAGATTGTTGGGGGGTTTTTTGCATTAAAAAAAAAGGTGAGATAGGTGTGTCGTTGAAAAAAAAACAGTTTTGCTGATAATGGCTTTTGTAATCTGGAGTTGCAGTTTGCTAACATTCTGTATTCTTTTAAAATGGTGTTTCACACGAACCAGGTTTACACACACACACACATGTATAATGTTTAATTTTAGGGGGGGAACTCTACACATTATTCTAGGTCAAATCTTTGTGTCCTTGGGATATAGCTTTGTATTTGTGTTTGAGTGGGTAAAATGATCCCAGACTCAAAAGAATCTGTTGAAATGTTTATCTGTAGACATTGCTTGGAAGTTTGATATATAACAACAGAAAAAATATGTTTACATCATATTTGAGATGAGAGGGTCATATACTATGATAACGCTGCCACTTGCTTAAGTTAAGTGCTAAAAGTGAAAGCGGTTGAGAAAAAGTCGTTAATCTTAGTAGCAGTAAACACATTTTGTCTGCTTTCCGAATTTGATTATTCTTTTATCTGCTTAAAAAAATACCTTGGCTGCCTCTTCAAGTTTTCCATGACTCTCCCAGTCATAATCTATTCTGGTCCCCAAGGTCTCCCTTTTTCATTTTCCTTTACCACCTTCTTCTGCTGTAATTTATCACTCCAAAGTGATATTATTTATTAGCCTTCAAAATCAGCTCTAATATTTGACATCCTATCCTGTAGGGGGCAGCAGTAGGAATAAGGCAAAGATACTGTTATATTTTACTAGAATAACACACAGAGAAGAAAGAAAAAAAATGTATGTGTTAGTCCAGAAATATATCAAGCCATGTTCTAGTATGGCACTTAAAGCAGATCTAGCTTGAGAAAGCACTTTTTTTAATGGATGGAAATGCATGTGTTTTAGGAGTTGGCATAACAAACATTATATTTATGCACTCCTGGAATGGAGATTTAGGAAGTGAACAAATGTTCAGAAATACTAGTTTATGAGTTGGTCATGAATTTAATAATTAGGGACATTGTTTGGTATTCATGCTGAAAAAAAAATCTAATATACTTAAAGGTAAAGGTTCCCCTTGCACATATGTGCTAGTCGTTCCTGACTCTAGGGGGTGGTGCTCGTCTCCGTTTCAAAGCCGAAGAACCAGCGCTGTCTGAAGACGTCTCCGTGGTCATGTGGCCGGCATGACTATATATGAATATACTTAAGGGTAACATAATTTTGTCCCCCCCGATATTAGAATAGAATATATTCATTTTTTAGCCCACCCCTCCTCTTTTTTATGTGGGAGAAGAATGAGCTTGAACTAGGAGTGGCTAAAAAATATGGTTTTAATAATAGCACCTCTGAACATAACCAACCTAATGTTCAGGGCAAAGTTCACAATGCAGAGAAGATGTGTAATTTGATATTTTCACTTTTAATGGAGTTTCATTTTTATTAAAATGAAGTTTGAAGGATTATCAGTGGGATCAGTGAAGGAGTGTAGCAGAATTAGATGTTTATCCCTTTCCCATCATACCATTCTTCTTCATTATATAAGGTGTTGAAGTTTGCCCTTTGGGTAGTTGTGAGAGCAAAGTATGCAAATACTTTTATAACATGAGAATTTTCTTCCTCTTTATAAGGCAGTTAAAAGTGTCATAATGTTAGGTAAAATACTAAGATACACTTTGTTTCATGTTCAGCAATATTGTAAAGCTTAGTACTTATGCCACAGCTTGCGTGGGCTGTGAGAATTTGTAGCACTTTTGAATAGGAGCTTGTTGGAATAGCTATTGAATGTAACTAAAGCCATGTCAGACTAGCATTTTCTATATTGTGTGGCTGATGCTTGGCTATTGGCAGAATCATTCTTAGGCACTGGAAGTAGGCTACATCTCTATGAATATGCTACAATTATCTTCTATTTCACTCTGTGTGTTTGTTGGATACAGTTGAAGTTGGAGTTAAGTGCAAGTAAAGTACACTAAGCTAGAGAAGGCTTTTTTAGAACAGTTTTGTCAATTTTAAACTTGATTAAACACATTCATACATACAAATGGTTATTAGATCATTCTAGTCTGAAAATCTCAGGTTGATTGGCTTGTGAATTTGAATAAATTATAATTATTTTCTTCTTCTGTAACACATCATTACCCTTATTTGTTTGAGTATTTATTAAAATATTCCATAAAATATTCAAAGGATATCCATGACTTGTCCTCTGTGTATGGTATACTACCTTTTGAAAACAGGCGGCCAGTCCAATTATGATAGAATGGTATACTTGCTGTTGAAAATCCATATCTCCACAGTATTAGAGCTCCATAAAACTGCTTGAAAGTTTGTAGGCACCCGTATATATTTATCTCCTAACTTTATTGTCATAATACAAGCATTAAGCCTCAGTGGCGCAGTGGTTAGAGTGCAGTACTGCAGGCTATTTCTGCTGACTGCCAGCTGCCTGCAATTTGGCAGTTCAAATCTCACCAGGCTCAAGGTTGACTCAGCCTTCCATCCTTCTGAGGTGGGTAAAATGAGGATCCAAATAGTTGGGGGCAATATGCTGAGTCTGTAAACCACTTAGAGAGGGGCTGGAAAGCACTGTTAAGCGGTATATAAATCTAAGTGCTATTGCTATTGCTATTAAGTCTTCCTAATTCCTCTGTCTGAAAATTCTGTTTGTAATTTCCAAAAGAAAGTTTAAAATTATTTTTGTTCTCACTGAGATAGCACTAATACAAATACATCTGTAAAATTTATTTTTCACCAATCTACCTCAATGTGATGCCCTCCCAATGTTTTAAGAAGAAATCTTCTAGAAATCTTAGGCAAAATTCTTATCACAACACAACTGGAAGAAACAATTTTGGGAAGTTTTCATTTGTCTAAAGATGTTGCATCAACAAGGATGACTGTAATTTATTATGCTTTTGGAGAAAAAGTTGTAGATCATGGTTTAAGCTTATATATAACATATATAAGTAAGACACTTCAGTAGAAAGTTACTTTTAAATTACATATCCTTTAGCGCAGCCAATAAATTAATATGAATACAGAAGTTTATTATTTGTGGAGATTCTTAGTCGTCTAGTTCGTATTTGTCTCAAAGTGCTTTTTCAAAAGGCAACTGGAAAATATAAATAAATGGAAGTTTATTTTGTGGAAATGGTTTAAAATTCTGCTGTGTTTGGTAGTCTGCACTATGATTTAGCTTTTAATACCATACAATAAAAAACTCTGGCTATCTTGTTGATTTGATATTTATAACTTTATAGTGACTTATTTGAGCCAGATATTGCAAAACCCCGTAGCACATATCTAGGATTGCATGCTTTGTTTTTGGTTTTTTAAGAAGTAAACATTCAGGTATTTTGTTACTTACACAAAATAAACTCAGATTTCACATATTTTTCTTGTATCTCAAACCAAAAACCAGCAATGAGAAAGGCAGAAGAAAGGAGAGGCAAGGCAGCTTTAGGAGATAAGGGGAAGTTAAAACTAGGATCAGAGTTCAAAGCCTTAAACAAATAGATCAGATGTGAAATTTAATACAAGCATCATGGCTACTAAATATTATTCATTTCTTGACTGTCAGGTGAAATTATTTCTCCACACTTTTAAGTGTGAACAAATTCTCCCATTATAATGCCTTGTAAGTATAGAAAAAAGGATTACTAAATAATTATTTTTAATTTAACTACTAATTAATAGATTCAAAGTGACTAATTGCTACTTCAAGGAATAATGAGAAGACTGTGTAAAGCTACTTCTGTGCTGCAAGTGTCATAAATAGGTAATTTTTTATCTTGTTTTTCTACTTAACAAGAAAAACACTTAAAGCAACCTACTATTATGGTTGGTGTCAACTTTTAGCAACTGCATAAATAGATTTTATGATAGGATAAGATAGGATAGGATAATTTTATTTCTATACCGCCCCTCTCCCGAAGGACTCGGGGCGGTGTACAGCCAGGTAAAAACACAATACAAATATCACAATTTAAATTTAAAAATTATTAAAAGTATTACATTCTAGGCCAATTAGCTAAAAAACCCCAAAATTTAAGAATTCTGAATTTAAAACTCAATTCTGAAGCTAGCCCTGCCTGTCGGAAGAGCAGGGTCTTAAGAGCACAGCGGAAAACTCGGAGGTCAGAGATCTTGCATATGTCCAGGGGCAGTTCATTCCAAAGGGCAGGTGCCCCCACAGAGAAGGCTCTCCCCCTAGGTGTCACCAGCTGACATAATTTGGCCGACGGCACCCTGAGGAGTCCCTCTCTGTGGGAGCGAACTGGTCGGTGGGAGGCTATCAGTGGCAGAAGGCGGTCTTGTAGGTACTCAGGTCCTGAGCCATGGAGCGCTTTAAAGGCGGTAACCAGCACCTTGAATCGCACCTGGAAGACCACTGGGAGCCAGTGCAGCTCGCGCAGGAGAGGTGTTACATGGGCGTAATGAGTTGCACCCATAATTACCCGTGCGGCCGCATTCTGGACCAGTTGGAGCCTCCGAGTGCTCTTCATGTAGAGAGCATTGCAGTAGTCCAACCGGGAGGTAACAAGGGCGTGAGTGACTGTGCACAAGGCATCCCGGTCCAGAAAGGGACACAACTGGTGAATCAGGTGGACCTGATAAAAAGCCCCCACTGGCCACGGCCGTCATATGCTCTTCTAAAGACAGCTGTGTATCCAGGAGGATGCCCAGATTGCGAGCCCTCTCGGGGGGATAGTGATTCACCCCCTATAGACAGCGATGGCGTCAGCTGACTATACCGGGACGCTGGTAATCACAGCCACTCAGTCTTGGAAGGGTGGAGTCTGAGCCTATTTCTCCCCATCCAGACCTGTACGGCCTCCAGGCAGCGGGACATCACATCAAGGGCATCATTGGGGTGGAGATGTACAGCTGAGTGTCATCAGCGTACTGATGTATCCTCACCCCAAAACCATGGATGATCTTGCCCAGCGGCTTCACATAAATGTTGAAAAGAAGGGGCAAGAGGACCGACCCTTGCGGCACCCCCCAAGTGAGGCGCCTCGAGGTCGACCTCTGCCCCCCTGCCAACACAAACTGCGAGCGGTCGGAGAGGAAGGAGGAGAACCACCGCAACACGGTGCCCCCTATTCCTAACCCCCTCAACCGCTGCAGCATGATATCATGGTCGATAGTATCAAAAGCCGTTGAGAGATCTAATAGGACCAGAACAGAGGAACAACCTCTGTCCCGAGCCCTCCAGAGATCATTCACCAATGCGACCAATGCCGTTTCCGTGCTGTACCCCCGTCTGAAGCCCGACTGGTAAGGGTCCAGATAGACAGCTTCATCCAGGTACTGGGGGAGCTGTCATGCCACCACACTCTCAACAACCTTCACCACAAAGCCAAGGTTGGAGACCAGACGGTAATTTGCTAATACAGCCGGGTCCAGGGATGGCTTCTTGAGGAGCCGCCCCACCACTGCCTCTTTCAAGGCAGCAGGAAAAGCACCCTCACTCAAAGAAGCATTTATAATCCCCTGGAGCCAGCCTCGTGTAACCTCCCGGGAGGCCAGTACCAACCAGGAGGGACACGGGTCCAATAAACGTGTGGCAGCACTAAGCCTACCCAGGATCCTGTCCACGTCCTCGGGAGCCACAGGGTCAAACTCTTCCCAGATAATGTTCTCAAGACCTACCCCCATCTCCCACCCTCTGGACTTACCCAGTCGGAGTCCAAGCCTTCCCGAATCCGAGCGAATTTATTATGCAGGAACTGCACAAACTCCTCAGCACGACCCTGCAAGGGGTCTTCCCGCGCTCCCCCCCAAAGAAGGGAACGGGTCACCCTAAACAGAGCGGCTGGGTGGTTCTCTGCAGATGCGATAAGAGTGGAAAAATAGTTTGATCAGTATTAAGCAGCTGATGCTAGATTTAGGAATAGATATACAAGATCCTATAATAGTATACGAAGATAATCAGGCAGCGATAAAAATGGCGACAAATATAGCTGTAAAGACTAGAACAAAACATACAGATCTTCGGTATCTCAATGTAAGAGAATGTATAAAGAACAAGATGATAGAGCTTGTATATTGTGCATCAGAAAACAATGTAGCCGATCATTTCACAAAAGCACAGGGAAGTAGGAAACATATAGATACATGTGAACAGTATGGTTTAAGATTGTAAATATATTAGTCTACCCAAAGGGGAGAATGTTGGATCCTTATCCTACGGTTGGGTAGATAATATATACTGTAACTTTAACTGCTACAAGATGACTAATTGATTAAGTGGTTAAAACAGAAATAAAAGGAAGGCAGGAAGTTCATTCACTCCTGCTCGTGATATTACTGCTAGAGATACTGTGACGGTGTTACGGAACTAGAACTGTAAGCAAACTTTGTTTTGTATTGAAAGTGTTATCTTTGTTTATGAGAAGCCAGGTTTGTTTGTTTTACAACAAGTAAAGACTATTTATTTTTCTAACAACGTTCAGAGTCTGAGAATATCTGTGTTACAACGCTGTCTGGTCCGTCGCTATACTCTGCAGTTTACCCTCAACAGCCACTAGATAGGTAGATATAAGACCTCACCAGTATTTCGTCGGATTCAGATTGACTAGTCCTCCAGACACTCTCTAGGCATCTTTTCCGACGTTTCATCTCTCTCAGCTCCTCGGAGAACCGAGGAGCCAATTGAGATCGACATCGGGTCAGAGGCTGCAAAGGCACGACGCGGTCTAAAGCACTGGTGGCCGCCCTATCCCAGGTGGGTCTCTCCCTAACCTGGTCCTTCAAGTCTTCCAATAGTATGCCCATCACAATTGTAACTGTCCCAGGTTGGGGATAATTGTCATGGAGATAATCTATCTACTTAAGAGTTGACATCAACCTATAGCCCATAATCTATCAACACGATAAACCACAGCAAGAATGCATGGACATCCACTAGGGGGTGGGAGAACAAGTGATGAAATGTGTATGATGACATCTAAACATAAACCACTTGACTTACATCTGTGTGTTCAATGTCAGATTGCTAGCACAAAAGGGCAAGATTTGTTTTATGACCTCATACACATTATCATTTCCACTATTGTGATTACTTGGGTGCCTGTCTTAAATATATACTTGACTCTGCCTACTGTGTTAGTTTTGGTTGGAAAGAAGCAGCAAAATCTGGCCCTGGATTTGGGGATCAAGTCCCTGAGAAAAATATTCCTCCCCTGAATTTAGAAAAGTACTCTATTCTTTTCCTGAATTGCTTACCATCACACTTGAGATTTTAAAGCCCTTCTTGGCATGGATCCAGGGTACTTGAGGAACCATCTCACCCTGATGGGACTTACCTGCCCCATTCACACTGGCAAAAGGGGCATACTGCGGATCCCATCAGTCAAAGCATTTCTTCTGGTGGGGTCCAGGAGAAGAATCTTCTGTGCCAATGGCTCAACTTGCCCTTTGGAATATTACCCCCTGAGGTGAGATCAGCTCCATCCTTCTTAAGAACTGGTTCAGGGTCCCACTGGGGGAGCATCCCACTGGAGGTGGTTGATTAATTAAAAGCTAATCCGACAACCCTCTCCCTGCCCCCCCGGCTCCCCCCTTCCCCATTCTGTATCCATTATTTTACTTTGATGGTATTGTCATTTTATTGGGTTAGGAATATTTATTGTTGATTGTTTTTTTAAAAAAAAAATTATGATGTATTATGATGCCCAGAATGGCTTCAACGCGAAATGGGCAGCAAATAAATTCAATCAATTAAATGAGGGCAAGATAATAGTATGGCTTGGGACTCTTAAGCCTTGCCAAGAAGAGTTACACTCCAGTGCACCATGGTTACTATTTAGAACCAGATTGCTTGCAAAGGAAAAAAAAAAACAATGTGTTTGTGACATCAGCAATCATTAAACCAATCCCAACTCTTGAATCAGAATTCTCTGTACTCTTAAGGAATAGCACAAAGAAACTTGAGGCAATGCCAACTGATGTCACTATGTACTACTTTTTACTCTCTTATCTCATACTGTGTTAGAAGAAGAGAAAAAGAAGAGTTAGAGGAAAGAAGAGAAGAAGAAGGCAGGAGAATGAACTTTGGATAAAACCATAGGTCAAAGGCAAGGACTGAAACTCAAAGGGATGAGGAAAGGGGAGTGAAGTGGAAAAACAACTGGAATAGAAAATACAGGGCTGGCTGGCTCATTTACTCAGATAGTTCAATTATAGCTATAGTCATCATTCTTCATAATATTGGCATAACATTTATGCCAGTTATTCAGCCAAAAACAGGGAGCACAGCGTCTTCATTCCTTGGAGATGACTAGAGATATAAAGGCTTCATTCACAAATCTCCCAAGTGCTGCTTTTAGAAAATAGAAGTAAAAGAGTTGGGTCTATTGACCACTACACAAATTTAGAGCTAATTACTTCTGTTCATTATGCCAGGTTATTCACAGTTCTTGAACTATGAGCATTATAGAAATGAACCAGTCTATTCCTATAATAAAGGTAGCATGGAAAGGATCTTTAGATCATGACTGGGATTATTCATATAAGAAGCTTATACTTTTCTTTAGCTTGTGTATGTGTGTTGATATCCTCGGTGAACAATTATGAAACATCCAGGGTTATCTTGTAAAAGCTCTGTTACAATAATTGCAATGCATTTACTACGCTTACTTCATTTATTTATTGTTCTCTCAGTCATATGCATAGGCTTAATATTATGAATTAGCTCAGAGACC
Organism: Arizona elegans; assembly: GCA_022577455.1. Lineage (NCBI taxonomy): Eukaryota > Metazoa > Chordata > Lepidosauria > Squamata > Colubridae > Arizona > Arizona elegans. Next base: position 119,915,532 of record JAKOOJ010000003.1, read on the forward strand.
TATTTAAAGGTAAAGGTTCCTCTCGCACATATGTGCTAGTCATTCCTGACTCTAGGGGGCAGTGCTCATCTCCGTTTCAAAGCTGAAGAGCCAGCACTGTGTCTCTGTGGTCATGTGGCTGGCATGACTAAATGCCAAGGCGCATGGAACATTGTTACCTTCCCACCAAAGGTGGTCCCTATTTTTCTACTTGCATTTTTTACCTGCTTTCGAACTGCTAGGTTGGCAGAAGCTGGGACAAGTAGCAGCAGTTCACCCCGTTACACGGCACTAGGGATTCAAACCACTGAACTGCCAATTTTTTGATTGACAAGCGATCCATTTAGGGTGTGTCAAATTTTTCGACTTTCAAATTCCAAACATTAGGGGTTGCTCAAAAGTTGTGACATGCCTTGGGAATTGTAAAGATATTTTGGTTACTTTAATATAATTTAGATGTGCGTGGTAAGTAACTACATAATTATCATAACTTTTTAACATGTTTGTTTCAGTATGTATAAATACATAAACTTTATACCTATCCAGTGATCATATGTAACAGCTTCATAGCTACCAGATTTATTGAGTAGTTGTTTGTTAAAAGGGCATGAATAGTTAGAAACATAATTCTAGGCTAGATTGTAATGCAAAGGGAACTACATAAAGTGGTAGTAACAATGTTGTTCTTGTAGCACGTCTTGATAGTTTAAGTTTTGGTCAATTTTATTCTTGCTATTATGGACTGTTGCTGAATTTTATTCTTTAACATACATATTTGTGCCAGGAGTAAGCAATAAGCATGGTGTTAAATAATATGTGAAACTCTTGTAATGATGACAAGATACATGATTCTCTTAAGTAACCTGTAAGTAAGTATACAAGGTAGGAATTTTATTCTTTTGGTTATCCATTGATTGGAACTTGAACTGACAGTTTTATGAGTTTCAAGTACTCTTGGTTTAAATTATTTTTAATTTTTAATTAAATTATTTTGTTTCTTAATTTATTTTCCTTTTGTATGATATCCTATGTACTAAATATTAAATGTCATTTGGAGAAACCGAAACATCTGAAAGCAGTACTATGCTATGCACATTTAAAATATAATCAGAACATCAGCTTTAGATAAAATTTAAGGTAGCGTTTTGACTGAAAAATTCTGAGAATCATAATTTGTGGCCCATCTTGAAGGCATAGTTTACAGAAAATGGGAATGAGGGATAACAAATTTGTTGTTCTTTCGGTATCCATGTAGCATAACATTATTCAGTGGTTTATCTAGGTATAGGGAATCCTTGACCTATGACTTTAGTAGAACCTGTCCATAATTGTCATGAGTTGTGACAGTTATAAAACTGGTTGGTCGTGTGATTGATCCTACTCTACAATCTTTTTTGTGGCGGTCATTAAGAGACCACAGTTATTAAGTAAATCCATGATCATTAAATGGACGATGCGATTGTTAAGCAAACCACTAGTTTGCTATGGGTATGGTTTATGATTTTGCCGAAAACCAGAAGTGCTAGTTTTCAGCAAAATAGTCATAAAATGTGGTTGTGTGACTATGAGACACTGGGAATAGTTTAAAAGTGGTAGGAACAGATACGGGCAGTGTTTAGAAATATAGGATTTTGTGCCTGCTGTCATTATACTTTCTCAATGATCATGGGCTTTGGAAGCCATACTGAAGAAGGTAGACTAATAGGTAGGTAACAGAACTATGGAATGTTAGAGAGCAAAGTTAAAAAGTATTTTATTAGCCTACAGAATTCTTGAAAAATATCCTGTAGATCAGTGTTTCTCAACCTTGGTAGCTTGAAGATAGGTGGACTTCAACTCCCAGAATCCCCCAGCCAGCAGCGCTGCTGGCTGGGGGATTCTGGGAGTTGAAGTCCACCCATCTTCAAACTACCAAGGTTGAGAAACACTGCTGTAGATTCTGAAAAGCAATCTCTTATGCCAATCTCTGTCTTTCAAGTAGCCTTTTAATTTTTCTGTCTTAATCCTCTAGAATTGGTAATGCGGGTGTGTGTGGTGGAATTGAAGAGGTATTCATTCCACAGACCAAACAGGAGGATAATATATTCAAATCGGACCCCTGACAAGAGATTGAAACCTTTACTGCTTCACTCACAGATACCAGTGAACTAGAAAGAAGCTTTAAACACGTCAGCATTTAATTTTTAAGTAATACAGGTAGTCCTCAACTTAATAAGCACAATTGAGCAGAAAATTTATGTTGCTTAAGTGAGGCAAATGTTGTGAATTTCCTCATTTAATGACCTTTCTTGCCACAGTTGTTAAGTGAATTACTGCAGTTCTTAAATTAGTAACACAGTTGTTAAGTGAATCTAGTTTCCCCATTGACTTTGCTTGTCAGAAGGTCGCAAATGGAGACCACATGATTCCAGGACACTGCAACCATCATACAAATGTAAGTCAGTTGTCAAGCATACAAATGTAAATCATGTGACCATGATTTACGGTCATAAGTGTGAAAAATGGCCATAAGTCACTTTTTTCAGTGCCGTTGTATCTTTGAACAGTCACTAAATGAACTGTTGTAAATTGAGGACTACCTGTACTTGAGCAGGGGATAAAAGCCAAACTATGTGCCTGCAACCAGGCAGGTGGTGCTATGAAAAAACACTAAGCAGGCTCTATCAGTCCATTGTCAGTCAGAAATAGATACTCCTAGATGAAATGGATGAATTAATCTGGAAGGAGATACCTTCCTGTATTCTAGATCTTTCCGTTCTAGAAAAAAGCTTGTAAAAACAAAGGTCACAGAAAGCAAGGGGAAAAAAGCCTTCTATCATGTTAGGTAGTACAGTATTGGAAATAACGTTCACTCACAGATTTCACCTTGAAATCAATCTAATTTTGGAGCAGCTTTCCAGAATTTCATGCTGGCATATTACATTAAAGTAGGACATTAGAGAAAATTATGGTATTACAGTCTTTAGCTCTAGCTGTTCCTTAAATTGCTTCTTACTTATGCCCAAAGGATTTTCATTTGTTTTTTCCCGATTTGCATCATTATTTTTCTTCGTTTTGCTTTGTTTTGCTTTGCTTTGCTTTGTCCTTTTCTGTCCTGTTTTGTTCTGTTCTGTTCTGTTCTGTTTTGTTTTATTTTTATTTTTTTCTTTTTCTGAAACAGGAAGAGAAAATCCTTTCTGGAGATACTCCTCTTCATGTAAGTGTTTTTTATGCTTGTTAATAAAAACATTGTAATATTAGCAATATAGGCTTAAATATTCAGGATCCAGATGTTTATCATCTGCTCATAGAAAGATAATAAAATCCATATCCCCAACATACACATCCATGATATGGAGCTGAAACAGTATTTTCAGATGTCAGATATGGATTAGAACACCTTGTCCAGTCAAAAGTCTAGTCATTTTTATGCCTATGTACCTAGACTGAGTCATAATCAGAAAGTGGGTGCAGATCACTCATATTTTACACATAATTTCCACAACATTCCCCAATTTTTGAGTCTGTAGATAACCAGCTTACAATACCTCATATTAACAAGCAGGGGTGTGTGTTTCTTGCCTAAAATTACAATCCAGTGTGCCCCATTTATATGTTTGGAGGACCCAGTAAACTTTAAAGGAACTTATTTCCGAACCAACATGATAAGGTTGTGCTGAAATCCTAAATATACTTACTTCAGTATAACTTAATTCTGAATAAACTTTCTCAAGATTGCACCATAAGACATTATTCAATGGTAATAGAACAAGTCAGCATAGAATTTCCTGCTTCCAATCTTTGGCTAAGATATGCTTTGTTTTTTTAGGTTCTACTCTATTTGCAAGGTTCCTTATATGGATAAGACTTCAAGTAATACTCCACAGCGGTTCCTATAATTTATCATGTTATATAATGTATATATCAACATTTAGCAGCCTCCCTAAATAGATACACCCAGTAAACTATACTCAACCTGTTGATTCACAGTTAACAGCCACCACAACATAGTTAACATCTGGCAAGCTGAAGTACGACCTTATGTTATGTAAACAGGTAATGTTCTCACCACAAGGTTGTGCTACAGAGCGGTTCAGTGGCTTATTTTGCATTGCACCTAGAGAAAACAAAACACCAAGCTGTGGTAAACGTTTATTTAAGACAATTTACCTTGATCTTCAGATGAAAAAGCTCCCCAAATGACCCTATTAATAAACAGAACAAGCTGTCTTTGATTTGTGGCTTGGAATATAAAAGATATGACACAAAAATCAATGTGGGATGCCAGAAAGGAGTTAACACACTTGTTTGCCAGTTTTGGCTTAGTCGTACATTTTGACAGGTTGTGAAGTGTTTTCTTCATGGGAGCCTATATATATAATATGTACCCATGGGATTTTGCCCTTCCCCTTGAACAATTATAACTAATATATTCATATACTTCTTAGGAATGCTTTTTGCATTCCAGCTTAAAAGCCATGTATTTGGAAATGCATCATATGTACTTCAGTCATGAAAAGATTTCTCTTAAGTTTAAATATATTCCTTTGATAAAGGTAAATTGGCTTTGGAAAAGAAAATTACGATAGCAATTATGGTATAGAGGCTCTTGTTTTATATTATATTCTGTATGTGCACCGTGCCTAACATAATGGCAAGCTCAGAAACAATTTTGTTGCTTTTCATTTTCTTTAAATTAATTCATTAGCAAGGATGGTAACTTACATTTCCATAACAAATCCGTTCAGAAAGCTTCTCAGTAACACGGTTCTTTGCTTTTGTGGAGCTAAAGTTTTACTTGACTTAAGAATAAAAGCAACTTGTAGAGTGCACACTTATGTTTAATTAATACTGTGCTGGCTACTACCAGTTTTGCAGAAATGTATTTGCAAACTTCCTTCAACCTGGCAGTCTGTTTGGGTTTTGGAGATTCATGCAATGGGAGAAGTAGTAAGGGAGAGCGTTCTCCTTTTGAAGGAGCTTTCATCTTTCTTACATTATTGATTATGCATTTGTTGTTCATAATGATAAAATGTCCATACAGTGTATTCTCTAGGTATTATACAAAATAATTTTTTTATAATACAAAAACAGGGTTTTCTTCCCTGGCTCTGCTCTGTCATACCATAGATTAAATGTACACCTAGTCCACTGTTAGCCAAACTACAGAACTGGATGACAGAAGCAGGTTTGTGCCCTTCTCTACTGCTCTGGTTTTCCATCCACTGCCATTTTCTGGAATGTGCAGAGGCAGCTTCTGCCTTCATTTGACACCATTTCAAGGGAGTTTCCACACAGAAAGTGTGCATAGCACTAGTGTATACTGTGCAAAGCAACCACTAAACTATTAGTTATAGTACTGAACGAAGGGAGGGATGGATTAAAAGCTAAAATAGTGCATCTCTACATTTTTACACCATTTCCCTTAATATAAGTGAGAGGACTATTTTTTTCTTAATAGCACTGGCCTCATGATATAAAATTAGAAAGTTGCTTGTTCCCTATCATTGCTCCCTATCATTCAGTTTTTAACGAAGATGTTGGCATTTACAAATGAAGGAACAGAGGGAGAGGGTTTCTGTATTTGTTCATTTTGTTTCATTGGCTTGTGCAATGACCTAAAAAGGCTCTTGTACAAATCCACTGGTTTGGACTGCAGTGGAGAAATGAGCTCTCCTATAATTCAGATTTAACTTTATCAGTCTGGATAATAGACTCTGAAAAACAGAGATATGAGGAGGAGAGGACAGTATATGCCAAGTTCTTTACCCAAAGCCGGTGATACATAGCAATTCTCACTGAGCCAGTGCATTATTAGTACTTGTCTCTTACATCTTGGTGGAAGAAAAGTGTCCTCTCTCCTTCAAGATAGGTTAATCACAATTCCTAGTTGGTCTGGAAAGTGAACTGGCTGACTTTCTCAGTAATCCTAGTAAGAATTTTAGAATGTAGATAATTAACATCATGCAGTGTGCACAATCTGTTCTTTCTTGTACGGTAGATAATAGGGTGCGTGCATAGACAAATTTTCTTGAATTTAACTTGGATTTGCTTCCTTAGATCCTGCTGCCATTAAAGACGCATGGAAAGGGCAAATCCAATGTAACTGAGCACAATAGTGGTTTTTTTTTTTTTTAACTTCCTCCTCTCACCTGCTGGAGCACATGCTCTTTAATTAGATTAATTTAGAGTAGGCTGAGAAAGAGAATCATTTAGCCAAAGGAGCCAGTGATAAATCCATTTCATATGCCTTGTATTTACTAACGTCAACGTAATAAGACTAGGTCAGCAATTCAAGGAAATCAATTGCAAAGTTAAAATAGAAACTTAGTCCCTTGGTCCACGTTGGATAGATGCCTTGATGTACTGACTCAGACTGGTCATGGCTTCTTTCAATTATTACTATGATTCAGAGCCAGAGTTTTAAAATTATTTTATAAGAGACAAATGAAATCCTCATAGGGCCTGCTGTCAGATGGAAGAGTATTATATATAAGTACGCCAAGTGACAAAGCTGGAAGGAAAAAGAAAAGTTGTAGTCTACTTTTCTGCTTTCTATGAGGCCTTTGAGTGCTGCAGAAATATTGTGCTGGCTTTTCTTAATATCTTTTATATACATACATATTCTCCATCACAAACCTGGGACTAAACAGGTTTCTATAGTTTCATTTGCTTACTGCCTTCAAACCACCTTGGAAATTGTCATTATAGAAGATGGAAACTTCAGTCTTAGGGATATTTATTTATTTATTTATTTTTATTTGACTCATTTATATAGTTGTCCATTCACAATCAAGTGATTCTGGGTAACGTACAACAAAACTAATGTGAAAGGAAGTACATGTCTAGCAGGCATATATTGCTAAGCCCATTCCTTTCTTTAGGCTCTTCAATTTAGCAGGCAGAATAGAGTGGCAGCTTTCAAGCATTTGCAAGTTGCAGTACCTTAGTTTAAAAATTCCCAGAATCCTTGCTCAAGAGATAAAACTCTAGTAATAAAAAAAACAGGCTATATTTGAGTAAAAAAAAAAAAAACCTATTTCCCCTGATAATAAGCCCAATCGGGCATTTGAGCACATGGCAATAAGGCCAAGTGCTTATTTCAGGGTTCAAAAAAATATAAGACACGGTCTTATTTTGGGGAAAACATTATATATACATACATACATACATACATACATACATACATATATATATATATATATACACACACACACCACACACACACACACACACACACACACATATATATATATATATATATATATATATATATCTCACTTAGACTTCATGAAAACCCATCCTCATGGAACTGTTGGATTCTATGGAATATATGTTTAGCCCTGGAATAGGTGGTCTTTATATTTAAAAAGAGTCATAGTACAGTATCCTTGAACCTTGTATTCCAAATAGCATATTTTTTATCTCATCTACAGACATACAAGGATTCTTTAATCTACACTTTTGATATGTAAAGGTTACATAAACCAAAAGATCCAGTTCAGCTAACGAAATCATTGAAGACAGCTATCACAAGTGAATCTCTAGTGTTTAGTCTATTTCAGCCTATTATGTTAAAATGGATATGCATTAAAATGCACATCAAAAACACTACACCTCACCTATTTGCGTTTAGATGCACATGTTAGAAGCACATCTCAGTAAACATTTCATTGAAAGAAGTGCAGGGCAGTTATTCTACATACAGGCCTGTTATTGTTAATAACAATAATGGGCAAATCATAAGTAATGCACCAGCAAACAAGAAAACAGTATAAAGACTCAATTTATGCAGCCCATATATGAGTAATCTTCGGACTGCAAACAATACAGCACATCAAAATTATTGCTGTGGTACCTTGCGGTAATGAAAACCAAATTGGAAATGCCAATGGTTATTTCTGTATATGTGCACAACCCATATAGGGTAATATTTCACATAGATACTTCTTTCTGCTCATAGTCTCTTCAATATAAATGACTTAGTTTTTTGGGTCCTTTTTAACTTCTGTGGCATACATTTTTAAGCAGGGAATAAATGAGTTTGGAAAATTACACAGGGATAATGTTAACTTTTAGGCTTGTTAAAGTGTTTATGTTTCATACAATAACTTGAGAAAATATAATTTATTTTATTTATTTATTAAACTTAACATGCTGCCATTCCCACTATCGAAGTGACTCTGAGCATTTTGTTTTGTAATAATTAATTTTAAGAAAGCTCTGTATCCCTGTTAATCTTCAATTGGATCCAGGTATACTGAAGCCTTTAGCTCCCAACAGAAGTAGGTTTTCCCAGACTAAGGTTCTCAGGATTGCATTTTTATAATGAGAGATTCATCAGAGTTAGTTCTGGAGTTCAGTGTTTCTTAAGGTGCAACTCCATAGGGGGGAAGTTGATTGCTCATTGTCATCACCAATATTATTTTTAATTGCAATGCTCAGAAGGATCCATCTTTCTGTGTTCATTTGCTGCAACAAATACTACCAACATTCATTACTTTCTATCAGTGTCTTACCCTATGGAGGAACCAGCCCTGCCCATCCACATTGAGGAGGGGATAGACGTTCTGACTGGTGAGTGCAGCTAAGGTGGGGTGCTTGTGAAATGAGGGGGAGGCATGCTGATGCAGAGAGCTTGAGATCTTGTTTGTGTTATGTATTTGGGAAATTTAGGAATGTTTTCCATGAACATTTTAAGTAGTTTTCTGTTTTTCCAAAATGTGCTATATTGGTAGGACCAGTTCTCAGTTCTTACAAATGTTTCACCACCATTGATCTTCCACCATGATCACGCTACACACTGATCTGTCCTTACCTACCCTTGCAGGCTCTGATAATTTTACTGTCTATATAAAGAATATAGCCATTTTTGCTATTGAAATGTACAGAGATAGGGTGCAATAGAAAGACATCTAGGCAAATGGCTATTTCGATTTGAAATTGACTAGCTTGTTTTGAATTGCTTGCTCACAACTCTTAAAAACACATTGCATGGTAACATATTTTTCTTGGGCAAATCTTAAGAAATTAGAAACTTTTTTGTTGTCTTTTTTGAGGAATTTAACATTAAAAACCCAATTATTATTATTATTATTATTATTATTATTATTATTATTATTATTATTATTATTAGTAGTAGTAGTAGTAGTAGTAGTAGTAGTAGTAGTAGTAGTAGTAGTACAAAAATGAAGACACAACTCTATTAACCAAAGGCAGAGATTCGGATTATCCAAGCAAGCAAATATTTCCACTGCTAGCGGGATCTAGTGTAGCCAAAGAGAACAAATGGAATATACCTTTTGCAACATATATTATTATGTAGATAGGATGAGATCTGTGGATATCAGAACTGTTAGCACAAAATTGGTGCAATAGATCTCTTTTCCACCCTCAGATCTATCTAAAACTGTAATCAAGAGCCTACTGTTCTTGCTCTAGAACAAACTGAACTCAATTGTTCTGAATTCCATAATTATTTAGAGATTAATCTCAATATTGTTACCTATATTTTAATCCAGACACCTGTTCCAAGAATTTCATAGGATACACTATTAAGAAGGATGAGAGTTTGTTTCTGATATCTGCCTAATTATTTTATGCTTTAATGTTTTCTTATTTTCTACCAAAATTAATGCTTATAAATGAATTTTAAAGTAGAAAAGTGCTCTTTGAGCCCATCTAGTTTTTGTGGTGGAATAACCATTGAGCACAATTCCATCTATTATCTTTAGCCATGTGATTAAAAATGTGAATTACTCAGAAATTCATTTATATGCACTATATTATTTTATAATTTACCTTTGGATCTGAGGCTTAGATGTAGAACTTCATATGAACAGTCATTGTATGACACTTAATTAGCTTAATAATGAAATGAGTCTTTATCCTTTTTTCATGAGAAAGCATCTTTGATATTTCTCATAGATATATGTGAACTGTAAGAAATCTGGAAGATTTTAGTTCATGATATAGTTACATTTGATATATATTTCGTATTTCTTGTCTATATTGTTTTGGTATTACTTGTTTTAGTATTTTTCATCCCAAACAGTTAGAAGCTATTTTATTGTAACTGTATTATTTTATTCAGATTCATATTATTTTTTCCTATAAGAATACAATCAAACTATGCATACTTTTCCTTTTAAATGTGAATTGAAAGTACTTTGGCTTGTTGGAAAGCAACAGGGAACCCCACAAAAACTGTTTATTTCATATAACTGTCTGTCTCCTATTCCTCTTCTGCCTTTCTTTCAAGCTCCATATTATGTAAGAAAATTGGTTTCTTTGTATGTGCATAAAATATTAGTGTTTAAGATTTTAATTCCAGTTTTTTGTTTATATAAAAATGCTGCTTGGCAAATGCATCTCTTATTCCTACTGTATAACAAAACAGTTATGAAACTATAAATATTTCTATTTCCTGGTAATGTACATTCTCAGCAGATAGCTGAGGGACTTTGTACAAACTGTTGCTTTGTATTCTCTGAAAATTAACTGCATGCTTACTGAGTGCAAATTGCCTTTGTGCAATTAACACTAACTAAATATAAATAATCATGGCAAAATCATTATTTGAACTCAGCTGGGACTGGAAAAAGAAAAATTGAAATAATATTAAGATGAATCTTAGTATTAGTGTTAGTAGTGTTTCCACCATTGTTGAAAACCAAGGATAAATTGCCCTTTTAAAAATATACTTCAATTTGCAGAACACAGTTAGAGACCTAACTCCAGCCCCCTTGATGTCTGTTGACTCTTATTTGGTGCCTATTAGCCTTGACTGTTAGTAGATCAGATTCTTTGAGAGGTTGCATGGAATAAACTTGCACTGCTTTTGAACTCTATCCTGGCTCTTACTGTAGTTTCTTGGGCCTGAGATACACAGTGGAAATATCTTTCTATGAATGGCTTCTCCATCTCTGGAGGTTTAAGAAGTGGCTGAATAGCCACCTTTCATGAATACTGTTTGTTCTACATTGTAGAAGATTGGATTAGGCAATCCTCATGGTGTCAACCCTGAAGCTGACCGGATCGAGGCCATTTTGAGACTTCAGTGTTGCCACACTGGAGCTGAGGGATAGGGAGGGGGGGAATAGAGATAGCTGGTGTTTTGTAGGCAAAACAAAATACTTTCTCTTGGGAACCAAGGTGGTCGGAGAGAGGAGGAGTGAAGTTACTAGGCAACCGGATGGCACCTGGATTGGACCATGTGACCGACTGATTGGGGAAGGGAGAAAACTTTTTAATTAGGTAAAAACTGTGGGAACATTTAGAGTTGGTTTTCACCAGCCTGTGCCAATATGATATATCCAATAAAACTATTCTTGAAGAATCTACCTGCCTTGGAGTTCTGTTCGATATGGGAGTATTACTTGGAATACTGACACCTGGTCTCTTTTAATTTTATAATTCTGTGAATGTATGAAGGATTATTATTTGGTGATTAAACAAATATCTACATCAGTGAAATCTACCAGGAAATTCAGAGTTAAATTGCAGACCACATAAAATATGCAGCTTTAGCTGCCCCTGTGATTTATATTTAGAAGAAGAAGCTTAAGTTGTTTCTCCTGTGCATTGAAGTAATGTGTGAATTCTTCAAAATAAGATTAAACTTCCGACTCTGGTTTGCAGTATTAATTTGGATTGGTATACCTTGTACTTCCTTTATTAAAAAAAAATCAAAAGGACAAGGATAGTTTGATTGTTGAGAACTCCAGGCATTTTACAAAAGTGCAGTTAATTAGCTACCTGGAATAATTTAGTTAGCCAAGCTGTATCGGAACAGAGATAATTGGGAAGAGTAAAAATAACATGGGAAAGACTTTCAAACAAAACACAAAAAAGAAGTTGCCAATCATTTGCAATCTTAAATACTATCTTGTGAAAATATTTTATTTATTAGTACGTAAAATTTAAGATACAGGTAGATACAGTATTTTAAAACATCTGAATAAAGCTATAGAAGGTGAGAACATGTCTTTCATTCCAGACATCTTCAGATAAATTTATTATAGAAATTCTTCAATGACTACTAGAAGAGGCAGACATAGATGTGTATATAACCCATATATATGTATAAAGTACACTATAAACTATAAGGAAAAGAAGATATTAGCAAAAGATAGTGTGGTGGTAGGCTCTGTGGGAGCATGCAGACAAATGATTAAATTACATCCTGGTGCAATTAACTTCATTTAGTTGGGTCAAATGCTGGGCTGCAAGTATGGAAGCACAGAGTTTGTGTCATGGTTTCCTCATATCAGTGTTGCCATTTTGTTGAAATTCTGGTTTCCTGAAAATATCAATGATCGTAGCTATTATTTCTTTTGTTTGGAAAAGGACAAGTAGTCCCATGTCAGCTTTTGTAACAGCAGGCTTATATAATTTGTAGCATGTTCTCTGTAAAAACATTATGGTTTCTTTCACTCTATGTTCCCATCCTTCTGGTAACTTGTCTTGCTGTTTTGATATCCTTAAAAAAAAGTAGCAATACTTGGAAATATCAGGGCAGAGCCCAGAATTTTTTCTATAGAAAGCATATGAGCTCAGTATTAATTATATTTCTTACTGTGATCAGCAAATAATCGTGTTTGCAGTGGATTGACCTCTAATTTATTCCCTTATTTTAATTCTTTATCATTTTAATGAATACTCAGAATAGCTAATGGTCTTTCTCCTTATTAGACTTATTGCATGAATGTTAAAAGTGCTTTAAGTGTTTTTTTCTTTTTTTACACATCTATGCGACACAAATTATATTTTATTTCTAGATAATTGAAGAGAAACCATTAGATTCGAAATTGGCCTGGACACAATAGACAAGTTGGGAAGTTGTGCTCATTCCTATCTTTCTTTCCATAGGAATAGGTGGTGGTTTTTTGTTTTTTTTTTTAATATTTTAGTGTCTCAAACTTAATTAAAAGGATAATTTGAGAGTTTGTTTTTAGATTGCTATCTGATAATTTGTGCTGCAGCATAGTTAACACTTCACCATTTTGTATTAGGAATAATGATGTAATTTAAAAGTAGTGGGTAAGTGTGAATAATTGTTAGTCATTAAGCTCACTCTAGGGATTGTTAATTGAAGACTGAAGACAGTTTGTGGTCACTTAAGAACTGACAGTTGTATTTAACAGAGCCATCATTCTTACAGTAATTCTTGTAGATTTAACAGTGGCTATATTATATACATACAGCTTCACCTGTGGAAAGCTGTTTTAGGAAATACTAGCTGAGCAGCACTGATGATGTTACTTAGTTAGGTAATGAAATGTCTTCAAGAGAGCTGTGAGAGCACCAAAGGCTCTACAGTTCAACCCTGAGCTACAGATATTTTCTTTTATTGGAATATACTGGCTCTATTCAGAGAATCACATATGAATGAACCAAGTATTACAGCTTCTTCTTCTTCTTTCACAAGTGGTTTTGTTGGTGTGTCTGCCTGTTAGGAATAATTCTCATACCATAAACATATTTTTAGGTACAGTTTGGAATTTTTATCCAAAAGTGATCTAAGACATTGTCTTCTTTTGTAAATTATATTTAAAAAGAACCACAGTTTATGGCATCAGTGTCATGATAAACTGTTTTAGAAGTAAAATTTCTCATTCTCCTTGTGATCATGTCAGAAGAGAAAAGGGTAGGATAAGATAGAGACAAGCATGCAGGAATTTCTTCATATATTATTCAACTATAATATATATTTCTTCTTAGCGTTATTCCTGCATTATGGCAGAGTTCACTTTCTACACTATCTAAGGTGCTTATTTATCTCTTCAGTAAAACAACAATAACAAAACCTAACCCCCAAAGTGTAGCCTTCTAGGTTGAAGTCTGAATCTTGAGTATTGATTGTGATCCCTCACCAGCTTTTAGTTAATTCTCATTAACAATACCATTGTTAGTATTGTTAGTAATACAGTACATTTTGAATTTTTTTTGAAAATAGAAGCAAACTAATTCAAATATATAGCAGTATTTCACATGTAATTGAAAAATATTCATTAAACTGAGATTCTTTGGAAGGAATTTGAAATAATATATAAAGAGGAGGATATAGGTTTTCTATGCATGGATTCTAGGATTTTGTAAACAACTTAGAAAAAAGTGTTTTGGGACATCTTTTTAAATCTGCTGTTCAAAATATGAAGTTACCATGTTCTTTAGATTTTTTTTTTTTTGCCATTTTTGAGAACTTCCCCTTGTTGTTTGAACTTCCATATGTATGTACAGAGAACAGTTTAGTTAGGGTTGTTGCCAAAGAAAAGCCAGTCTCCTGGACTGGTCACACAGTCTTTTGACTTCTTTTAATTTAGTGAAAATAGCTCGGAATCAGTTGAGGTAATATTGGGAAAATAAAATTGAGCAGAACTTTTTTTTTCACATCATAATTGATAGTTTACTGGAGGATATTTAAGGAATGGTTTATAAATATAAATGGTGACCTATTACAAAAAATGTTTGCCAATAAAGACAATGCCTTATTAATAAAGTTGTGTCTGGGAAACCAATGTAATAGTTTCACCAATGTAATACAATTGAACAACTTGGTTAATGATTGCAAATTTGATGGAACAGATTTGGATCATCATCAATAAATAGCATTCATGTATGGCCTAGCCCTAAACATTTTTTAAAAAAATATATATTGGAAGGAACTTTCCTTTGGCTGCATTCATATTGTTTCTTGCTATATATAGCAGCTTTGGCTCATTGTTCAACTATCATAAATATTTGAGCCAAACTCTTGTTTTTTGAAGGGAAGGCAGACATATGTCTCCTAGAAATTGGCATGTTTTTCAGAAGTGGAACTATTCAATTATTTTATTATTCAAGAATGTGAGTTGCTCCTGATTAACTGATAAAATGTAGTTCATATTTGCAAAATGCTTTTCAACTCTACATCAGACTGTTGATTCTTATCTATAAAAAGTAATTATAGCTTTAATCAGCAAAATAAAATTGCAGGAAATCAAATGCATATCATGTGAATGCTCAGCACTTTGTTAAACACGGTTTTTTATTTTTTATATTTTTTTGAGAATTCTTTTCAATCTTGTAGTACCCGTTTTATCTTCCTTGGCATTTCCTTCAATAGATACTGACCATGTCTGGGTCATAGAATAAAATTTAAAATATAAGTGCAATAAAACATAGATATTTAATAGGCCAATATGAAAATAACCTAAAATTATAATACTATTCATTATAAACCATTTAGTGATTATCACGATCCTGAAGTAGAAAATCAACATTTTTTTAAAAAAAAACCCCTAGGCATTTAAAAATTGGGAGTCTTTTAAAACTCAAATCGCTTTAGTTAAATGAAGAAATCACATGATTATCTCAAATTAACTGTTCAGTTTTTAAGCTGTACTTCCATTTCATGATATCTGAAATAATGTATTCCTTTATAAAAGAAACTAGTAATGTTTGGCTAACTGTTCTGTGTTATTCAGCAGTCAGAAAGGATTCAGACAATCTCAGTTTTACATACTCTAACCTGGTTAATCTACAATTGCTATATTGTTTTGTATTTATTAATCACAAATCTCGTCTTCCAGCTTGTTCTCATTCCCAAGAAGTAGACAGACAAAACTTTTGCCATGGCTCACTAACAAGCTTTTACACATGATTCCTCTTAAATGTTCATTTCAGAGTTAACTTATGCAGAAAAGAGTCTGCATAAATACTGGGCTGTGCAGAGGAGGGACTGATTCAACGCCAGTTAGCAGCCAAGAAAAATGTAACTCTGCACGTTAGCATACATCCTGATACTGCCCCAGTAAAATAGAATTTCCAGTCCCTTTCTTTGCATGCATAATGGAACTGAAATATATAAAAAAAAATTCCTGAGTTTCTGTAAATCAGGAGTGTCAAACTGGTGGCCCACGAGCCAGATGCCTCATGCACAGGCCACACCCACCCCAGCTCCACAAATGGGGAAAAAGTCACACGACAGCAATCTGATGCTGTGAGTTTGACACCTGTGCTGTAAATCATTGAGAACTCATGGGTGGAAAGAGTGCTTACTGGATGATGATTTGAATCACATTTGGTTCTGGTGTGCAGATACATGAAATAGCCAGGAATGGAAAATAAATGGTTGGACTTATAAAAAAAGGTTTGCTAATAATATGCTCAAGAATTTATTCAAATTATCCCCTATTTGTTCTTTTTTCAAATTTTCAAATTTCCTCTTTCCTGATCAGAAACTTTAGCTTTCCATGTTTATGATGGCTAAATGGAGATGAAGATTTGGCCTGGTGATCTTTCTCAAGGATAACAAAGAAAATAAATAATTATTCTTCACTGCCAGTACTGTTCCTATAATGAATATTACCTTTTGACCCTCTTAATCCAACATATTTCATTAATTACTCATTCTGAGGATTATGCAACATGTTGAATTCTAAACTAATTAAATGGGAATTTGTACAATGCACTAAGCCACCAAAAAGAAAAAAAGAAAAGAAAAGAAAAGAAAAAGAAAAGAAAACCAAAAGAAATTTAAAATTAGTCATGCTTAACATGTGAAGCAAATTCACCCCCTAGGATTTTGATAGAGCTGGTTAAGCATGGTGTATGAACACAATTACAATGTTCTTTAATATACCTGCTTAGCATTTTTATACCATCATAATGACTGTATTGAATCAAATATTTGAGACAAATTGACTAACTGTTATTTATTTTACTGTTCTCTGACATTTTCCATTCTTTTATTATCTATCCAGATACACTCAGAAAAAACTAAATATTATTTAGATAATATCATCATGTAAGACATCTTGAGTTTAAGAAATTTCCAGTTGGTTATTAACAATATTTTTTAAAATATCAGTTAAATGTTCAGAGATACATTTAACAGATTTGTTTTCTCACCAATTTAACTTGGTTGATTTGTAGTTGATGGAAAAGTTTTCATTTACATTGTACATTGATGCATATATATCGGACAACTGAGTTCTAGTTGCAGATTTCCTGCCAAGCTAATGTCAACCATAGTCAAGTTTCAAATCTCTACCATGCCAGCCAGATCTGTTTACCACTCAGAAAGCATAAAATTAAATCCAGACATCCAATACAACAATGCAAACTCTGCTTTTGCAGTGACATATACAATAAATTAAATAATCTTCCTAGTTTCCCTAAGTCAGATAAAAATGAAAGGTATTTTTACTAATGAAATACTGTGGAAAGATAAAAAGGCTTAAAGTATTACTACTTTAAGCACTGGCTTTGGACAAGGCAATTTCTTTTATTATTAGGATTAGGTTTAAATGTTCTCTTTTAATGGTTTTTATTTTTCATATTAATGGATTATTTTATTAAATTATATTACTTAAGTAAAATAAAATGTTCTGTTTTAAACAGACGTTAAACCCTTTCCTCCTCGAGCTTTCTATCATGTGTAGTTCCAGTCCCAATTGTGACTGTAAGACAAAGACTACTTGTATATATATTTGCAGAATATTTTTGTGCTAAAAAAGAACAATTTCACACAAATGGTGAGAGTGGATTAACTCTTGTGCCTTCAAATGTGCAAAAGCGTATCTACAGAAAGGAGCTAATTTTATGCTGTCAAAAATATTTTTGCATATTCTTCTGCAGTTCAAAGCAAATAGCATACATCTCACAGGTAATATTTCATATATAGTTCATTAGTACAGAGAGTCTTCTCTTGATGAAATCTTGTTTTTTAAATCAATGATACTATATTATCAATTATAATACTATATTATCGAGCTGCACTGGCTCCCGGTGGTCTTCCGAGTGCACTTCAAGATGTTGGTTCTTACCTTTAAAGTGCTCCATGGCTTAGGACCTGGGTACCTACAAGACCACCTTCTGCAACCAATAACCTCCCACCAACCAGCACGCTACCACAGGGTGGGCCTCCTCAGGGTGCCGTCACTAAAGCATTGTCGACTGGTGATTCCCAGAGAAAGAGCCTTTTCTGTGGGGGCACCTACCCTTTGGAACAGGTTACCCCCAGGAATGATCCCAGATCTTCATACTTTCCGTCGTGCACTTAAAACCTTTCTGTTTCACCAAGCCGGGCTGGCATAAATCTCTTCTAATTGATCTAAATCTTTATGCTGAAGATTCTTAACCAAATTGGCTTAATCATTTTATATTCACATTTTATATGTATGTTATTTTAACTGTTCACCGCCCTGAGTCCTTCGGGAGAAGGGCAGTATAAAAACAAATAAATAAATAAAAAATAATAAATAAATAAATAAATAAATAATATATTAAATTGAAAACAATGTTTATAAACTAGGATTATTTCTGAAAGTTCAGTGTATTTTAGATTTGGTATCAAGCAAGTCTTCTCATTGAAGTATCAATAATTAATAACTTGCTATAGGAATGAATGCAGTTTTATTATACATCAGAGGAATGCCAATCTTTTAAAAACATTTTAGATGAAATGCTAAAAGAATAATGGAATAAGGTACCTCTATAACTCGGAATTCAGAAAGCTTTATTTATATGGGACTAGATAAATAGGCTCAGGATAAACAGGAGAGGTAGGGGAATTGCTATTTTATATTTATATTACTAGGATTATCCATTATATTTGACAAATGCTTATTAAAAGCCATTCTGTTGGAAATCTTTAAAGTATCAGGTTTTTGTTGTTATTGTTTTGAAAAATATAATTTCAGGCAAGGAAATTATACTGAGACAGTGAAAAGAAAGAAATGATGTAATCGTGGGAGATTTTTTTACAGTTAGCAACGTTACCTGATGAATTAGGCTAATATACTAGTATTACCATAAAACTGCTCAAGGGGTTGGTTAGATGTTGAAAGAGTAACTCCTAGCCATGAACTGCTTAGCTTTCACAAGTAGGTTCCATGTTCCCTCCACACAAAAGGAAAGATGAGGCTTACTACTGATTTCAGTCTCTGCAAATAAAGCGCCATCATAATAACATAGGTTAACACTTCTTTTAGCACAATGAATGTAGGATGCAACGACTGCCTAGCCAGAATGGTCATGAACCTGGCATGCTAACCTCATATTATGAAAAGTTTCCTTGTACCTGTTAAAGGAAGGAGACATTCTTGTTCCGTGCTTTCAAGTTTGCAGATTCATGTATACTAATCATTAGTTGCATCTCTCTTGCGCACGTATTGGTTTTGTGGGAACCTTGGCTTAGTTACTGACTTTGCATAGGCGCTTGCCAACCTGTTGCATAAGCAGATGGACCTGTTGAGCAAGGTCTGTTAAATAAATCAGTTTATATACCTTATATTGTAATTTTGATCTTTCTAGAAAACAAAACCATGGCAACAAAGGAGAAGCTACAGTGTTTGAAAGATTTTCACAAGGATATCCTTAAACCTTCCCCTGGCAAGAGCCCTGGGACCCGGCCTGAGGATGAGGCGGAGGGCAAGCCACCACAACGGGAAAAATGGGCCAGCAAGATTGATTTTCTGTTGTCCGTAGCTGGAGGGTTTATTGGATTAGGCAATGTTTGGCGATTTCCGTATCTCTGCTATAAAAATGGCGGAGGTGAGTATCCTTATTGTTATCCTCATAATTACCTACTGGTCTGAATGGTTATTTTGCCAACTCATAAAATTGTACTAATCATCCTTCTGTTTTTTCCCCCTCTACAGGTGCATTTCTCATACCTTATTTCATTTTTCTGTTTGGGGGAGGTCTTCCTGTATTCTTCCTGGAAGTGGCCCTAGGACAATATACCTCTGAAGGAGGAATTACATGTTGGGAAAAGATCTGCCCTATTTTCTCTGGTTGGTTATTTATCTACTTCTTCCTTAATATGTAGTATGGTATGAGGTTCTGTTAGAGTGGTAGGTTAACACAGAAAGGAAGTGTGGGTGGGTGGGGTGCTATGCAAATGGAGAAGCCTTGGTTTTTAATAGCAGAGAAGGGGATTTATCTGAAACTCTTTACCCATTTGTTTTCTTCCATCCATGTGAAAAGCTGTCTCATGCATTTCAGGGTGAAGTAGAGTAGCGGTGGTAGAACAATTGGTCCAAGGACAAAGCCTGCTTGACACTTTAAATAAAAATAAAGCACTTTAAATAAAAATCTAAAGTGATTATTCTGAAAGGAATTGAAATCTTCTCAAAAGCAGGAAAATAATGCAATTTAACAGATAGGGGTTTTCTTTCCCCAACAAAACTTTGCCCTATACTGTATGACCTTGCTGTATATTTAAGTATTTTCATTAACACTGTTATAACAGTATTAACATATTTAATTATTTATTTGTATTCCGTTTTGTTCCTGTTTAATTGACAACCAAATGGCCTTAAATAGAAATCTAAAACATTGTCTTCTTTTAATTCTGTCTCCCCTCTGTCTCTTCTTCCTTCCTCCCTCCCTCCCTCCCTCCCTCCCTCCCTCCCTCCCTCCCTGTCTCAGTCTCTCTCCCTCTCCAGATGTCTAAATTTAGGCATTTGCCCCTGGAAGATAAAGAATTTGAAAGGGTTACCATGGCTGATGACAGCATAAATTATTGCTGAGCTCATGTACACATTAAATTGTTCCAGGGCATTTTGGTATTTTGTAAAGGGACTGTAGGTTAGACCATATTTTTCCCCTCTTTTTGGTCTCCCACAGTGCTTACTTGAATCAAAATCCATTGCAAATTACTAGGACATCATGTTAAGTATGTGAGGTTAAGATCGGGAAGGCTTCTTCCCGGTGGTACATCATTAGCTGCTTGTATGACATTTTGAGTAACCACTCACATGACCTTATCTACCAATGAACCTGTGTTTGAAAAGAGAACAGAGTAGTTGTCAGGCACTGATAATAGAGTTAAACTTTATCTCTTAGCAGCCATGAGAATTTTGCAAAAATATTCAAGAAAGGAAGGGAAGTGATGCATAAATTGCAGGATTCTGTTTATTGGAATTGCCTTCAGGTCTTTTTATATCTGTCACAATGTGTAGCTTTTCCTCAAGAATATTGCTGTTAGTGCTGCTGGCAATGGGGCTTCTCATATTAAAACCATGAAGGAATATACAGTTACAAGAGCACTAACCTATTCAAGGTTTAAGAATGCTGTCTCTTTTTGCAACTGTCCATCCTAACATAGACTCTATTCCACTTCCTTAAATAATGTAAAAATTGAAGACTATTGCCTTAATCATTCAGGTGTATGATAGAAGCTTCTAAACTAGCAAGGAAAAACTGTTTGTTTGGTGATATGAATTGTCTCATACATTTTTCTTTCTTTTTTTAAAAAAAACAGGAATAGGTTATGCTTCCGTAGTGATTGTGTCTCTTTTGAATGTATACTACATCGTCATCCTGGCTTGGGGAATGTACTATCTATTCCAGTCATTTTCGCACACCCTGCCATGGGCTCATTGTCAGCAAGAATGGAATACAGAATACTGTGTGGAAGACACCCTCAGGAAGAACAAAACACTGTGGCTGTCATTCAATGCCACTAACTTAACATCTCCTGTCATAGAATTTTGGGAGTAAGCAAGTTTCCTTGTTACTGTATACAGCAAAGAGACAGGGATTATAACTGGCAAGAGACACAAATATATTAGGAAGCATGCGGTATTGTCTAATCTTGTACGGGTTCACAAGGTATAACTACCCTGTTTCCCCGAAAATAAAACATTCCCTGATAATAAGCCCAGTCGGACTTTTGAGCGCATTGTGCTAAAATAAACCTCCCCCTGAAAATAAACCCTCCCTGAAAATATTAAAATGCAGAGCTGGAAATCAGGTAAGATGGCAAGAGGAACCCCATCTTGCTCCACATGCCCCAAAATAATAAGACCTCCCCAAAAATAAGGCCAAGCACTTATTTCAGGGTTCAAAAAAATATAAGACAGGATCTTATTTTCAGGGAAACACGGTATCTAGACATTGCTTAAATCATAGATGAAGCAGTGATGAGTAGCATCAGTAGTAATTATGTCATTCAATAACATTTGGAGGTTAATACATTTAATATCCAGGAGAGTATTTTTTCCCCCTGAAGCCTGGTAGAATCTAAAACAACTCCTTTTCTTTTTGGATGCCCATACATGCACATAATGTTTAAAAAGCCTAAAGATTAATATTTTTTCCATTTTCTATACTACACATGAATGCGTGAACAGGTTCAGTAAAATAAAGGTAAAGTCTGGATAGTTAGGGTTCCTTTCTAAGCCGCCTGCATTAGAATAGAACAGAATGAGAAATAGAAGAGAGTAGACTTTATTACATTCATAAACCAACAAAGAAAAAACTTCTATAATAATACATTAGGTAATCCTTAAACATCATGGCCCATAGTAGGGCAGAGTTTACACAAAACCTAGGCATGCTTAAGGACCCAGAGTTGTCTTTAGTTGCCTACTGGATTATGTAAGAAAAGTAAATCAGAGTGCCTAGGGAATTTAGAGAGAAGATGGGGCATCAATTTTCCAGATAAGTGGCCAATTTGTATTTGGTGAAGTAGTTGGATTATGCAAGCTGCATAATCAATTGATCTCCTACATCTAGAATCTTTTCCTTCAAAATTGAACACCCTTACTCTAATCCCAATGAAAAAGAACAGTCCAAGAAAAGACATTGGAGTATAATTTCCTGGAAAGAGCCTTTGTCCATGTGGAATCAAAACTATCTTCTATAATTAAAGGGAGTGAATCCAGCTGGCATATGTAATAATTTCAGCCAAAACGTAAAGATATTGATCCAAAGGCCAGATTCAATTCTAGAGAGCGCTGCTTCTTGCCATGGCACCATATTTGGAGCATAGTGAGGAGCCTGGAAAATATTTCTCAAACATTTGACTGGATTTGCCACCTCACTTACATGGCCCAAATTGAGATTTATTTTCAGAATTTTCAGAATTTTTAGTTATCAGCTTTGGGTTTTATGAGTAGGAAGCGGATTCAAGGCTACTTTTTGCATGTGACCTTTTGTTGTGCTAAGCCTTTGCTTATTTCAAACCAGGACAATCATTAGATGCAGCAGTATTTCCAGGAGACAGTTAAAACTAGCAGGGTGGCAGGCAGAGCTTTGTGATGGAAGTCCAGTCCCATGTGCTACCCAGAGTTGTTTAATTGGTGATAAGGGTGGCATATAAATTTAATAAATAAATAACATCTACATGTGTTGTCACAATACAAGGGTGGGGTTTGCATCACAAAATTCCATCCATTAACTTTCCTTTTTGTTGTCCATTCCTCCCATGGACACTGTGATTCTCTAGTGTTTAAGGCACCAGTCTAGAAATCAGGAGACTGGGAGTTCTAGTCCCACCTTAGACATTAAAGTTGACTGGGTGACTTTTGGCCAGTCACCGTCTTTCAGCACAATCCATCTCACAGTACTGTTGTTGTGGAGGAAACAGAAGGAGGAAAGAATATTAGATACGTTTATCACCTTGATTTATTTATAAAAATAATAGCAGCATACACACACACACACTCACACACACACACACGATATCACAAAAGGAACTCCACCTTTTTGCTGCCATCTAATAGTCCTCTAGATGAAATACCATCCATGGGCTCAAAGTGGATATATTGTCAATTACACCAGTGGCCCCACAGTTTTTGATACCAGTTTGGGGAAAAAACAATTTTTACATGGACTGGCAGTGTGTGTGTGTGGGGGGGGGGAGGGTTTGCATACCATTTATATCCTATGCATGTGCTGTTGAAGCTACATTCGCGTGACCAGTCCATGGAGCAGGGGTTGGGACCCCTAAATTACATTATTGATGACCAGGATAGACATGAATTACAGAAAATCATTGATTTGTTCTCTTATAATAATAAGAGTTCACATTTTGTATCAAGGGAAATCTTCAGTAAGTTTATAGCCACATATCAATACATACTTATCAATTAATCTGTATATTGCACTCTTTTTAAAGCTAGCAATTAATTTACATTGAAGGATAATTGAGGTGCCCTTGCAGCTATGTAAAGCCTTCTATTATTTGTTATTAACTCACTTGAAGTTTGTACATTCAGGAGACAACCGTTCTATTTTATTAATCCTGGGTGTTTAGACGTTTGTGTAGTAAAATTTAGGTGTATTAGATTTATTGAAAAACTCACCTTTACATGCTAAGTGATGTAAATCATCATAAAGCCATTGATTATGCATCAGAGGCATAATAATTATAGTTTAGTACAACTAATGGCGTTTGCAAATTTCATGCTTGTTTGAGCATAAGTCATAAGGGATAAGCAAATGGAGCTTCATTTGTATCGAGTCCTCTTGGGATTGTATCACACAATTATGTGCTTCAGTTTCTTAGTTATTCATTCCACCATTTCTGGTTGTAAGCGTAGTATTGAAAAAGTAAGCATTAGGAGAATATCAGTAAACAAAAGTTTGCACCATTCAAATAGTCAATCCAAGGTTTAAGAGTTTCATAATTAAAATTTATGGATTATTAAATATCGTGAGTTCATCACATGCTTCAGAAATCCATCTAAGCAAACCAAAAGAAAACTAAGAAAAATCCGATCTTGAAAGCAGCCGTAATTTTTTTAAAAATGTCTTTGTATTTTTCTTCTCTTCAGTGAAAGTTTTGCACAAAAACCAGTTTAAGATAATTACATAAGGCTTAACTATAGTTGTAACTTGAGGATTACCTGTATATAAAGTTGATATATCCTAGAGAGGAGTGATATTAAAAAGTATAAATGCATATTAAGAAGCAATTGGGCATGAATATATCATTTAAGAACAGAAGAGATCAATGCCACCATCACACTATATTTGCCCATCAAAGGCCAGCTTTTGAGCAAAGCCAATGAAATTGTTTGGTGATATATCTGTTGTCTTTTGTTTCTTTTTATCCTCAGGCGGAATGTTCTGAGGTTGAGTTCAGGCATTGATGAACCTGGTGTTCTCAAATGGGACCTGGCTCTTTGTCTTTTCCTTGTCTGGGTGATTTGTTTCTTTTGCATTTGGAAAGGTGTGAAGTCAACCGGGAAAGTAAGTTTCTGCTGCATTTCTTCCAGGCGATAACAATTCCTCTCTCTCCCCCCCCCACCGCCAAAGATTAGCTTTGCTTAACTAAAGGCTTGACATGGTGTTTTTTTTAAAAGTAAGCATAACTCCAAAACATCATCACCTTGAGAGAATTAAAATATAGCATTAAGGAGTGTATTTTGAGCCAAACACTTAGCTGCCAAGTAGGATAGGATGTTCAGAAACTAATTTTAAATTTGAAGCAAATTTGGGACCTAAAATCTCCAACTTGTTGCCTTAGCAAGGGCCATGGTTCAACTTTTAAATCTTTCAATCTTTCAAGCATATGTCTAGTTTATTGCAAAGATTGTGAATGCAGTTTCTTATAGGAGCTCATAGCTTTTTCAAAGTGCTTTCAAAAAGCCTAGTTTTTCATTTCCCCCCATTCCTTTTAACATTTATTAATCAAATGTGTATAGTGTATCTCACAAAAAGTAATTCTGCTTTTATTCTAAAAGGCTTTTTATAATCATTTATTAAGAGGATAACTGTACTTTTGCAAGAGAAAACATTACCAAATGGTAATTAGTTAATAGCTAGGTCTTTTTTCATCCTAAAAATATGCAAAAGAATGTAGTACAAAAATCCAGTTAAATTGCCCAAGAATGTGATATGTAATAATCAGAATCTTTCACAAGAATGCTTTAATATATTCTTTTAATTTAAGCAGGGATCCCAACATTTCATAAAGATACCTGCTGAAAATGTTTATCTTACGTTTAAGCGGTAATCCCTGTGTTTAAATGGATTAGCTTGGCAATAGAATTTACTAATATAATGAATGTAATTTTTTTCTTGAGTACAAGCCTCAGTTCATCTTACATCGTAGTAGATATGTATACAATTGTATTTCTGATTAGTTCGCATACAGAACGTCAGACATCCAAAAATATAGAAAAGGTGAAAGAAATGTGATTACCACTGAATGTCTGTGGAGATTCTTAGTCATCCAGGTCAGAGTTGTCCCGTGCTTTTTCAAATGGCAACTGCACTGTTTTTTCCTTAAGAAAGAAGAAGGCGACATTTTAAGAAGCTTCATCTAAGAAGCTTGATTGGTTACTATGACTACCATTATCTACTATATCTATAGACTGTGGTGATTTACCTAACTATACTCTATATATCAAAAGTGGGGAGGAAAAATAAGATTTATTTATTCATTTGTTTATTAAATGTATATCCTGCCCGTCTCCCCTATAAGGTGACTCTGGATGGCTTTTAATGTTAAAAAATAAGATTAAGTGAAAGTTTTCTTTAAAAAATGGGGATGATCTGTTTACATGCTTACAAATTAAATTCCTATAATATTTCAAAACAAAAAAAAAAAGAAATATGAAAATGATAATGGAGTTAAACATGTTGTATTTAAGAGATCAAACTGTCTGCAGGACTTGTTAGATGCAGCAGGCATTAATATCTGCCTATTAATCTCCTGAGGTTTACTTAAGAGGCAAGGAGACAAACCTCAAGAGCTTTTATCTGGCTAAACCATGAAACAGAAGTATATTAAACTGAATAGCACAGCTGGAATTACCAAATGGTATCATACAGTGGTGGGTTTAAAATTTTTTACTACCGGTTCTGTGGACGTGGCTTGGTGGGCGTGGCATGGCATGGCATGGCTTGGTGGGCATGGCAGGGGAAGGATACTGTAAAATCTCCATTCTCTCCCCAATCCAGGGGAAGGTTACTGTAAAATCCCCATTTCCTCTCAATCACCTGGGATTTGGGAGGCAGAGAATAGATGGGGGCGGGGCCAGTCAGAATTTTTATTACTGATTCTCCGAACTACTCAAAATTTCCACTACTGGTTCTCCAGAACTGGTCAGAACCTGCTGAAACCCACCTCTGGTATCATATGATCTTATTAAAAAAATGAAATTTGTTTTAAAAACCCAGTTTGAAATTAACTTGAAATTGTATGTTTAATGAATATTACCAAAGCCATGTTTGTAGTTAATATTTTGCACTATAGGTGCCAACTGGTGGGATCCTTCTTGTTTCCTATAAATCTAAATATAATTGATGGCCACATTTCAGTTCTGATTTTGATTACATGCCATCAATTCAGATCCCCCCCCACCCAAAAAAAAACCTGGTCCCTTAGCTCTTCCAATAATAACTCTTGGTAGCTGTCCTATTGTAAGTGAGTCAGTAGTAAATTCTTATTGGTCATGGGTCCATTTAAACCTTCAGTCCTCTATAACAACACCAACAATAATATAACACAACTATAAACTGAAATTTCATTTTTACAAATAAAAGAGCTTTTGCTATTTTTGCTATTTTACTTTTCATTACCAGGTTGTGTACATAACAGCAACATTTCCATTCATCATGCTTTTTGTACTCTTAATCCGTGGTGTCACTTTACCTGGAGCTGCAGAGGGTATCAAATTTTACCTTTACCCGAACATCACTCGTCTGTCTGATCCAATGGTGAGTTGCTAAAAATATGAGATAGTGATAATTTCTTCCCTACATACTCTGGAGCAAAATGCATGGAGGGCAATGGGTTCATGCTGCAGATTTACTGATTACTTAACCAATCTATACTTAACTGAAGTTTTCTACTATGGTTCAGTTTTCCATTTTATTTTGTCAAAAAACGCTATTATTAACATGTTAATGTATTTTCCATGTGTGTATATCTTTTTGTATCAAAAGGATTCTGAGGCTTGTAGACTCTATCCAAATATAGCATCTCAGCTTTTTTGTTGGTATTAGTCTGTGGACAAGGTAAGGGAAATAATTTGCTTCAGTCTTTAGTTAAATTCGTGGAGCAGCAGAAGGAACGGTAAGAAGCACTTGTGAGTATTTTCAACTGTCCACTTATAGGGACGTTCCCTGGGAGGGTAGCTAAAGACCATATTATAGCTACAGTGGGAAAGAATTTTAAAAATGGCCCACTTGCTCTTCTAAATGCTTGGAAAACATTTTTTCCCCTAATGTACAGGAACCCAGATTGATTCCTTTTGTTTTACTATGTATGAACCTTTTCAACTCCTTACAGATTGCATGTTAGAATGTGTTGTAGACAGCCACAAGATCTAATTCCTAAACCTGGGGAAATGCAAACCTGTCTATTCAAAAGAAAAAAAAAGTGAAAGTAGGAAATAAGCAGAATCAGATTTAAGGATGCAAAGCAGCCTAAATGCTACAAGGCCAATGTAAATGCCATTGGGTACTATCCATCTCTAATGTTTTTGCAGCATGCTTAAAGTTATCCTAAAAAGCTACTGCCCCTCTCCCTTTTAAAGGCTTGGGGCAATTCTGTATCAGCCTACTTAGATTAGAATATCTGATTCTCCATGGCTGGAAGTAAGAAAAAAATACCATGTTTGAGATGAATATAATTCCTTTAAAAGTATGGAGTCCATGAAAGGCAAACTGTTCTCAAATGTCTTTTTTTAATAAATGTTCTTCTATTTCTGTTTTATTTTTGTCTGCAATCGTGAAACTTTTTATTTATGTATATAAACGTATGCTATTGTTTAAACTGTTTAAGTTCATTTTCATACAATGATGTTGTAATATGCCATGTAATATGATTAACTTTGGTCAATGCAGCATGGTTATGTTGTTAGGAACTGCTAGTCTTATTGAAGCAATACTGTTATGATAATGTTATTTTTCAAGAGAGAAAAAAGGATTGTTTGGATAACTGATAGCTAAAACTGATACCAAGCACCATCTTCTGAGCTTGTTGTTTCTCATGTTTTCCTTAGGTCTGGATAGATGCTGGCACACAGATCTTCTTCTCCTATGCAATCTGCTTAGGTGCAATGACTTCACTGGGGAGCTACAACAAATACAAATACAACTGTTACAGGCAAGTTTCCTACCAAAGGGGATTAGTCTGTTAGCTAATTGATGTGTAAGGAACCATGGGTTCAAATTTTTCTTTAATTAATTTCCTCCATGACATATGTGTGACATAGGGACTGTTTGCTGCTGGGATGCCTGAACAGTGGTACCAGTTTTGTGTCTGGCTTCGCAATTTTTTCCGTCCTGGGCTTCATGGCACAAGAGCAAGGGGTGGACATTGCTGATGTGGCAGAGTCAGGTACGATGGTATTGGTGGCAGTGATGGTGGGCACTGCCATCCAGTGTGTGAGCAAAGTTCGACAAGCTAAATCATCCCAAAACTCAAAGGAGAAAAAGATTAAAACATAAAAGGTATTGCAGCAAACAAAGTAATGATTTATTTCAATGAGTAGTACAGTTTGAAATACACTTTTTAAAAATGCGCTGAAATACAATACGGACTTTGAATGTTCAGGACTAAATCAGAATTACAGGAAATGTCAATAATGTATCAAGAAAGGTGAGCCTTTGGGGCTTACTCTGCCTTAGCTTCAATGAAATCTCTAATAGACATCATTCTACAATATCCATGGACCCACCATCTTATTCAAAACTATGCTAGAAAATCTGAGTTGGCTCAGATTTTGACTTTTGGAACTGCAGCTTATATATTTTTAAACAAATCACTGATGATGGAATTGATGAAGTTTGTAACAAAGTGGTTCAAAAAAAAAAATGGGTGAGAGGGAAAAGATAATCTTCCCTGTCACACCTCGCCTAGACTTCCAGTATGTGAAGTTAGATTAGCCAGTTTGTCTTCCCTAGTTATACTATTGTATCTGTGTGCCTAAGGCAATGTGCCATGCATATTTCCAGATGTGGAAGTCATACAGGGATATATATATATATATATATATATATATATATATATATATATATATATATATATATATATATATATATATATTCTTTTCATTGTGTTTGTAAAATATTTTAAAGCTAAGCTTTCTGTATTCTGAAAGGATAGGCCCCTACTTATTTCTTTTGAACAAAGCATGCAAATTTTTTTTGGACTTCCCTAAAGCACTTGCACGGTTGATATTAAGACATGCTGGACCAGATGCTCAGTTTATTGCACAATCTACTGAAATCTATAGCGCTAAGACTCTCTGACAGCCATTCAGGCACAGGAGTACGGCAACTGGTAGAAAAAATAGTGTCTTTCCGAATTATTGGCCATCAATGGTTACTGCCCAAGTTATGTATTTTATTTGTCTGCCTGATTAGATCTGGAAGAGTCATAATTGTTTAAAAAGGTATAAATGTGAACCAGCCAGTAAAAGGCTGTGTCTAATGTAATGTACAGCTAAACTGGCAGAAAAAAAGTTTCCGAGGCAGGTACTGTGAGCAAAGCAACTCCATATTGTGTTGTGTAACATATTGGTTCGTCTTCCTGTGCCATGCCATCGGTGATAAGGAATGGCAATAAGAATTGTAGACTTAATTTCAAATTTGTATTTCTGCTGTAATTATATATTTCTTAGGGCTCTTTGTGCTTTGAAAATGGTGCAGGCCTGGCACAGCACTTCTCTGCTCTACCTTAAAGCTGCCTGACCTTTCTCAGGCTTTTTCATGAGCCTGTAGAAAGATGCTGCTGTTGCTTCTGCTTAGACAATCCGCTTCATTAAAAGGAATGGGATGCTTCCTCAAGGAGGGTCATGTTTTTCCCCCAAGCTGGCAC
The DNA here is from genome assembly GCA_022577455.1 of Arizona elegans. NCBI lineage: Eukaryota > Metazoa > Chordata > Lepidosauria > Squamata > Colubridae > Arizona > Arizona elegans. Next base: position 119,946,043 of record JAKOOJ010000003.1, read on the forward strand.
CAAAGTCAGGCTGCTTTAATGAACAATAAAGAGTGGGTGCACTTGTGGTGGGACAAAAGTCCAAAGCATGCACGCCTCTGATATTCAATCCCGGAAAATGTGGGAGCTGATGTGGCAGTTAATGTACTTTAATCTTCCATACAATACAAAGCTACATTTACTTAACTCTATTGATTTCAGTTAGTTTACACATTCTTAAGGCAGCAGTCTTGTGCAGTTTAACCTGGGACTAAGCCCTGCTGGACACAGTAAGACTTAATTCTGAGTAAGCATGCATATAGGATTATGCTGTGCCTCTGGAATGGCAGCCTTTGTTTCTGAAATTTTGCATGCCTTATTCAACCATCCCACTGAACATAATTGCTATGAAGAGGTAACAAGGCTATATTGATAACTATGTTAAATGAGACTATTAGTTTCAATGGAACTTAGTGTTAGACAGGATTTCAACTAAAACAGCTTAATGAAAGAATTAATACACTGTAGAATAAATAAGTGAACAATATTTATTTATTTAATTTATTTTTCTTATACTTATATGCTGCCCTTCTCCCAAAGGACTCGGGGCGGCTCACAGAAATTAAAACGATGAAAACAATAAAAATAGCTACTAAAATAATCAATTAAAATCTCCCAATTAAAAATCACCCATCAGATCAGCAAATTTGTTGGAAAAGCCATGTCTTCAGGTCACGGCAGAAAGAGCGGAGGTCAGGGGCCGTCCGGAGCCCCATGGGTAACCCATTCCAGAGGGTCGGTGTACCCACAGAGAATGCCTTCATCCTGGGCTCCACCAGCCGACATTGTCTGGCCGATGGCCCCCGGAGGAAGGCAGTCCTATGTGTGAGCGCACAAGGCGGTGGGAGGCAGGCAGAAGGTGGTCCTGCAGGTACCCCAGGCCCATACCCAATAAATAAAATTGAATAACATGGACCTTCTGTGAAATTGGGCCATATTAGTTACGAATCCAGGGTACTAGAACGCTTTGGCTCTTAAGATACATCCACCAATGTATAGATGGAAAAGATTTTGTCAAACAGCGTATTTGTTGGATCACAGAAGAAAATAATGACCATATGAGATCTTTCATTCAGCAGAATATTTAGGATTACCTTAACAATGCATAATGCAAGCAGGATTGGGCCCCAAAGTTTCAATCTAAAAAAAGTGAATTGAATCTCTTTCTATTAGAATCAATGGGATAGCGGTAGTTAAACGCTTATTAATTTAAATGAGGATAGTGCAGTTAATATATTATGGGAAGTAGGTTTGAGCATATTTTTGCATCTTTCTAAATATATATTTTGTTAAACTGAATGGAAAATAGAAGATGGCAAAAACATACCTGGTGAGTGGCCAGGTACTAATTCATAGGGCGTACTTTCCAGTTTAAAATATGGAAGAAAAGCAAAAGAACAATAAATATAAATATCTTAGTCCAATTTAAACAAAAAACTTGCATGAAAAGTATTGTTGCAGTATTTTCCCATCATGGTTAAAGTATCAGTTTTAAATAAATACAAGCATATTTCAACTCTTTATTGTACTTGAATTAAAGGGCCCCAATATAAAATGATAATTATCTCACATAACTATTATAGAATTGTGGCTGTTTGGGGTTTTTATTGAATAATCCACAGGGAAAACAATAAAAAAATATACTATTGACTTTGCTGTTGATAATCTTACTTGAAGGACAGATCTTCAGATAGTATTTGTTGCTTTGTATCCTAAGCAAATAATACTGACTATGTTAGATATCTGCAAATGGGTTTATTATTGCTGTATTGAGACAATTTACTAATGTCATTTGGCAGTCAATTGTAACCAAGGATGGATTCTATTTGGAACATTCTCCCAAGCCATTACTGTCTTCTAATGGAAGCTGTTACATCATTTCCTTTGTTTCTATATTTAACACAGTACTATGTGATATTCATAGAATTCTGGAGTTTTACACCACTTCAGGATCTGCCCTTCTCTGGCGTAAATCCTAGAAACTACTATTTGGGTTTTGTTTGTCCCAAGGAAAAAGTTGTGCATGAATAACCCAAGAGAAAATTAAGAGCCCAGGATTTTTTTTTCCCTTTAAAGATCATAGAAATTAGTCATGCAATAATTATATCTCATTTAGTTCATAAACTCTCTTTCTGAATGGAGTGTGCTGGGTTCTGCTTTTTTTTTTCCATTTACCTTTTAGATTGAAGCTGGTATAACCATGCATGCTTCCTTGTCAGATAGAATTAATTCCTTTATGGAAGCCTCAGATGGGTTTGGGTTGATCTGAATGGAATCAGGCAACTTATGAGGGGAGTGGGGAGGTTTTCATTCAGAAATGAATTAAATACTTACTACGTTGTCTCCCTTTCCCCCCTTCCTTTCTCTCTCTTTTTATTCCTCTAGGTCCAGGTCTGGCCTTCATTGCTTATCCAAAAGCTGTGTCCATGATGCCGCTGCCAACTTTTTGGGCTATTCTTTTCTTCGTTATGCTTCTGTTGCTTGGCCTGGACAGCCAGGTGAGTAAGTGGTAGTAAATGTAATATCTATGGCTTTTAATAGGAAAATCTGTACATAAATATAATTATTGTGCTTTGGAGGGTTGAGTGTTTCCATAGAAGAATCACTTGTCTTCCTACCTACTAAGATTAATCAAGAAAACTGACAATGTTATTAATTAAACTTCCTCTTATCATGACGTTACAGCATAGATTTTATAATAGGAATCCCCCAAACTTCTTGAAATGAGAGGCACTAGTGGAGTTCTGAGCAGTTTGAGAGGTGATTGCAAAATGACTATAGGCAGACACACAAAATGCCTGCACACAAAGCAGATCAGTTAATTTTCAAATGCCTACCCTGGGGGGCAAAACCAGTTACAAAACACCAATTTGGTATAAAAGTGCCTACTATCCTCTCTAGTTTCTGCCTCCGCTTAGAGCAGGGTGTCAAACTTGATCATGTCACATGATGTATTGCGATTTTTTTCCCCCTTGCGGAGCCAGGGTGGGCGTGGTGGCCCACAGGCCTGGCTTAGAGTAAACATACAGGCATGTCTTTAATTAACCCTTTTTAATTCTACTTATTTCTACTCTTTGTTGGGACAATTGATGCAGCTTCAAAACAAAGTGTTAAAGCTACAAGTAATAACATTGGAAATAAGATATGGAAGCTGAAACTTTATTTTACTCCTTCCTTCCTTCCTGCCTGTCTGCCTGCATATAAATGCAATTAAAATAATCTAAACTTTAGAAAAAGACACAGAAGATATCAAATCCAACAGGGATGTGGGGCCCTGGGTGTCAGACTGGGGATCTTACCTCCACAACATAAATAGCTTTTATTACTGTATATTTTGCAATTCATGCACATATTTGTTTATTAAAAAAGATACTTTTTTAAAAACAGCACTCAAACTCTATTAAAGGATAGACTAAACCTGAAAAGTGACATTGGAATGTACAGTCACATATAATTTCCTCTTCCCCTGCTTCAAGTCTATCAGTTTGTCAGATATGTGCTTATTTCTCATATTCTTGTCACTTCCTTGTTCCATTTCTGCCTTTTGGTATTTGCTTCTCAAAATGTTTAGGCAAATTCAATGGAATGGGAGTAAAACTCAGAATAAAAATGAAGATGGCCCCAGGTTGCTCTTTCTACTTATAGCCATATAATTCAAAGGACTTGATATATGTGAATCAGTGTATACACTGGATATTTTTGCCTGTCCTCAGCAATTTGTTTTCTGGGAGACAGAGCAAGGGAGACCTTGTTTTCCTTCCCTCTCAAGGCCTTTTATGTGACACAAAGAAATCTATTAATAATCTCCAGACTATTACAAGTCACACAGCTGTCCTAGGATTTTAGAGAGGACTTCTTTGAAATGGTTTAAGATTTTAAGCCAACAAGCTCCTAATTGTTGTTTGGGAAAATAGTTAAAATGTTACATTAATCTACTAGCCTGGGACAGAAACTTTACTGAATTCAAAAGCTTCTCATATGAGTGGAGATTAGAAGAATTTTCCCTCTGGTTGTTATTTACTTAATCTCATAATTTGGCAAAGCATTTCATTTGTTCTAAATGGTTCTTGGGGGCTTAATCTTTGAATGCCAGTGAGTGACTTTTAATCACTTCCAAATTGAATGTTCTGACCTTCTCAGAGCTGTGGTTCTGCAACCAAGTACTTATGTAAATTAAAGGTTGCCTGGTAATGTTCAGTCATTTCAGTTCAGGCTCACTGTGTCAAATAATTAAAGCTAATTGGAGCACTTAATGTTTTGTTTGCTTTTGGAGCCCCGTCAAGCTGGATTTTGGAATGCTACAGCAGCTTTAGGACCAAGCTGGATACAGTTACATGGCAGGAGAAAAAGAAAGTCAGAATTTCTTAAGGGCTAAAACCCCAGATTTCTAAGGATTATTAAGAAGCTATAATAAGCCAAATAGTAATTGGTTGTGAAAACAAATGTGAAATTAAGCACAATAAGGAATATGCTCACTTTAATAAAATAATAAATAAAAAAATGCAAGTCGTGGAAGTATGTCAGCTCACAAAAGCATTTTAGAACTGCCTCTATGTGATAGTTGCTTACTTTTTTTTAAACATGATACTAAACTTCTCTCTGTAAAGTGTTATTTATTATCAAATTACTTATATGAACAGAACATTTAGCAAAAACAAAAAAAAAACCAAAAAAAAAAACCATACAAATATCTGTAGGGTTCTTTTTACCCAGTATACAAAGGTAGTTTATTTTTACTAACTGAACCACAAAACAAGACAAAAGCTAAAAGATTACAGGTTTGAAAAAAGGGTTTGTTTTTTCTTAAAGGAATGTATACATGCTTGCATGCGTATCTATGTGTATATTCAAAAATAATTGGGTGAACATTTTGAGCACCTACATTCCATACTTCTACCTAGTACTAAATTTTATTTTTCTAATAATGGCTTTTGTTGTTATTGCCTATCTTGCTTTGTTTTTATATTAATATATCATAGCTGTTTGCTCCACTTTATTAAAACATTAATATAGTTAATTAGAAGAGTGGGACAACTGGAATTATCTTAAGGTTTTAGAGTATACAAAGAGTATGCAATGTTTGTACAGCTAGTCCTCAATTTATAACCCTTTGCTTAGTGACCATTCAAAATTACAACAGCACTGAAAAAAAGTGACTCATGATTGTTTTCCACATGTATTTATGATGTTTGCAGTGTCCTGGGGTCATATGATCACCTTTTATTAACTTCTGACAAGCAAAGTCAATAGGGAAGCCGGATTCACTTAACAACTTAGCAACTGTATCAAGAATAGGGAAAAACTCATTTAACAACTGTTTTGTTTAGCAATGGAAATTTTGTGCTCAATTGTGTTTATAAATAGAGGACTACCTGTACCCCTAAAATTTTCCCTTCATTTAACATCTCATCATGCTTTATATTAATTTTTTACAGGGAAAATGAAAGCCAGCTTTCTTAAATCTACAGTTGAAAGGGCTGCATGAAAATAAGGGTGTTTTTTTATCCATAGAACTCCTTCTCTGAGGATGTCTGATTCATGCTAGAAGGAAACGAAAGGGTAGAAATATTTTTCTGTTGAGAAATTATGAAAACGTACTGTCATGCAAGGCACTACATGGAAAACAGTTTATCAAGTTTCTTCCAAGAATTACTTGATTTTACCCTGGAGCGTCTACAAACAGCCCTATCTCTTTACTGTCTTATTTCTCCTTTTATTCATAAGTTTCATGCTTACAGTAATTAAACTCACATCTAATTGGGAAGTGAAAGTGAAATAAGTAAACCCACTAAGAGCTTATTATCAGCTCCAGTGTTGGAATATTGAAAAATTAAATACAGTACTATGTAAATAAATGGTGAAGACTAACTCTCTTTTATAAGGGATACATTTTTACACAAGAATAAAATAATACATTGCATTAACCCACTCATTTTTTTTATTCTCCCCTACAGTTTGTTGAAGTTGAAGGGCAGATCACATCGTTAGTTGATCTGTACCCATCCTTCCTAAGGAAGGGTTACCGACGGGAAATCTTCATTGCTATAATCTGTTTCCTCAGCTATCTTCTGGGACTATCTATGGTGACTGAAGTAAGGAATTGGCTGGTGTTGCTTTTCTTCTTCTTTTTCTATTCAGTGCAAGGAGTCATTGTAGCATAATGGTAAAACAAGTGCTTTGCACAAGGAAGCTCCCAGGAGATGCTCCTTCCCATCTTTATTTAAAATGATTAGGTGTTGTGAAACAAATATTCTGCCTGAAAAACCTGGAGAGCTTTTACCCAAGTAAATAGGAGAGAAAGAAAAAAATATTCAAAGAATTACTCTGCAAACAATTTAAATCCCTTTGTACTGTCTTCTAAATTTAGCACATGTTCCAATCTAGACTCATGTTGATTCAAACTTTATAGTGTCCTGCTAATGATGAAGCATTGTATTTCTGCAAGACTATAATCAACTACATTTTTGTGTGTGAAATAGACAGATATGAAAAGAAGCTAATTAAACATAAAACATGTGGGAAATGATGTCTATCTCATATTCAGAATGTTGTAACATGGCATTCTAGATAATGCCGTGCCTGAAAGAAAATACCATGCTTTAGGAAAAGAAATCCATCATCCTTATATTAGGCAGCTCTTGGTGAGTTTTTACCTCAGTATTATATTCACAACTCAATTGTCTTCACGATTCATTTCCTTCCTTCCATCATGTTTCTATAAGTGTTCCCCTAAAAAAACACAGTTTAAGCAGCAGTGGTGGAATGGTGTTAGTCAAGTGGCTTAATTTTATTCAATCATCTTTCAAAATGCCTTCTAGAATAAGGAAAGAGTGCAGGTTTTAGGAAATACATGAATGTATACTTTTTCATGTCCAAAGAGTTGACTGGCAATTGTATTTGCTGGCAGAAAATTTTGTGAACAGCAAGTTAAAGATACAAAAATCACTTTGTTTTTTTACAATGTGTGTTTCATGTGTATCTTTGTATTGGTGTATTAATACCAATGGGGGTTCCTTTTTTGTCCTTTTTCAGGGTGGCATGTATGTGTTTCAACTCTTTGACTACTATGCAGCTAGTGGTGTATGCCTTTTGTGGGTCGCATTCTTTGAATGCATTGCTGTAGCCTGGGTTTATGGTAAGTTGGAAGTTGAGTTCTGATCTGACCGTTTCCTCACAGCAGCACTGAAAGCTACAGAGATTTTGCAACACTGTAATATACAGTAGTTCCTAGAGACAAACCGAATAGAGGATAGAGGAAGGATAGAGAGATGAAACCTTACAGGCCAAGGAAGGAATTTATTACATGGCTTCTCTGCATACTGGGAATTCAGCCAAGTACTTCAGATTTCTTGGAAAACATTCTCACTTGACCTCCAAGAAACTGAGTTCATTTCTTTCCTCTTTCTTGTAATGCTTCATTTTAAGGCTGTAAAAGTTTGCCTGACCTCCTGAAGTCATAAAAGGGTAGATTTTAGAGGCCAAGAACCACAGTATCTCCCCCCACCCCGCCTATTGCTTTTTATCTGCTTGGTACAAAGAAGGAAACATATCTATAGAATAACTTAAGTATTGTGCTTTTATTTCACAATATCCGGTTAGGATACACAAGGAGATAAAGGAGGCCATTTCCAAATTTAAGAACACCAAAGCTCAGGAGAACAAAAGTGTAGAAGACAAAGCAAAAAATAAAGGCTTTCGTGGAGTTTTTCACGCTCACAATACAATAAATGCATTTCTCTTTGAAAATCTAGCATAGCTGTAGAGTATACATAGGCAGAATATGCAGAGTAATATAATTACTTTCTTCTGTGCTGAAACTCTAGGCGCTGACAATTTTTACGATGCCATTGAAGATATGATTGGTTACAGGCCTGGTCCTTGGATGAAATGGAGCTGGACTGTAATCACACCAATTCTCTGCGTGGTAAGGATGGACATGTCTTTGCCTAAACTTGATTTAGAATGTTTTTGTAAGTTTAGTTAGCTTTTTTGTTCCTTGCATTGTCTGAAAAGAAATAAGATTGAATAGTTAAGTGTTCAATGAGTAATGTGTTTATTGTGTAAACTCTTCACTGATTACAAGATTTTTACTGACCTGTAACTGGCGTCTGTAGCTTACATGTTACTTTTGGCATTAAAGGAGCAATTTTGAGGTGAAGGATGGGTTCATCTAAAATTTTGAGAACATGTAGATACTGAATGATTGTGTGGGCATTGTTTTATTTACTATATTTTACTATATTATATTATACTATATTTTACTGTAATATATTATACTATAATATATTACTATATTTTATTTATTTACTCTACATGGGGCTCCCCTTGAAGAGCACTCGGAGGCTCCAACTGGTCCAGAATGCAGCCGCACAGGTGATTATGGGTGCAACCTGTTGCGCTCATGTAACACCGCTCCTGCGCGAGCTGCACTGTCTCCCAGTGATCTTCTGGGTGCGATTCAAGGTGTTGGTTACCACCTTTAAAGAGCTCCATGGCTCAGGACCTGGGTACTTACGAGACCGCCTTCTGCCACCGATAGCCTCCCACTGATCAGTTCACTCCCACAGAGAGGGACTCCTCAGGGTGCCGTCGGCCAAACTATGTCTGCTGGCGACACCCAGGGGGAGAGCCTTCTCTGTGGGAGCTCCTGCCCTTAGGAACGAACTGCCCCCAGATATACGCACAATCTCTGACCTCTGAGTTTTTCACTGTGTCCTCAAGACCCTGCTCTTCCGACAGGCAGGGCTATCTTTGTAAAGGAGTTTTAAATTCGGAGTTTTAAATTTTTGGGTTTTTAACGAATCTTGGTTGTAAATGTAATAATTTTAATAATTTTTAAATTTAATTGGGATTTGTATTGTGTTTTTTAGTTGGCTGTGCACTGCTCCGAGTCCTTCGGGAGAGGGGCAGTATAGAAATGAAATTATCTATCTATCTATCTATCTATCTATCTATCTATCTATCTATCTATCTATCAACTAGCTACCACTGTGATGGTGGCCAATGACTCAAGTACTGTGCAGTATTGCCCAGGCTAACTCTGCCCAAAGCCTGAAGTTTATTCCTGATGGGCTTAAGGTTGACTCAGCCTTCCATCCTTCCAAGGTCTATAAAATGAGGAACCAGATTTTGGGGGGCAATATGCTGACATTATAAACCACCCAGAGAGAGAGGGCTGTAAAGCACTAGGGGGTATGTATCGTGTTCCCCCCAAAATAAGACCAGGTCTTATATTAATTTTTGCTCCAAAAGATGTATTATGGCTTATTTTCTGGTTTGGTCTTATTTTGGGGAAAATACAATACTAGACGCCTCCGTCTGATTGACTATCTTAAAACTGGGGCTTATTTTTGGAGTAGGGCTTATGCTAGGGCTTATTTTCCAGCTGGGTCTTACTTTTGGGGAAACATGGTATAAGTCTATGTGCTGTTGCTATTAGTATTTTGGCCTGGTTTTTTTATTCCTGGATAGGCTGGCCATTTCCAAACAAAATACTGGACTGTGGCTACCTTCCATTTTTTATTTTTATTAACTCAGCCAGGCATCAGACTTATGCATATTTGTCAAAAACATCCTTTGCCCCAAATGCAATAGAACAGCTGAATAGATCAGGTGGCATGTTATGCAACTCAAGGTAAAGACAAACAGGCAGTGTTATGGACATATAAAAGACCTTTCTTCTTTGTGGTGTGTGGTAACACTACTCAAGTTAATTTTCATGCTTTACTGCACACCATAATTATTTATACTTGCTGCGAAACTTGAATATTGAAGGAACCAGGAAAACAAATCGGCTTAGCTGACTCCTTGTTTAAAATTCCTGTGGCACAACCCTGAGTTTTAAAGTACAATTTTATGAACATTTTCCCTTCCCATTTAAATATTAATTTGTTCCTAAGCTTTTGCAAGGGTTAGAGAGCTACGTTCAGAGGCCCAAGACTTTAAAGAAATGCAGCCATCCATACGAAGACAAAAAGATTATGAAGACTTAGGAATCAAAAGGAGACATTCTCCCCCCACCCCACAAAAAATTCCTCTGTCCTTGAAAAAAAATGTTTATTGTCAATTTCAGTTTCCATTTATTAGACTAATCATTGATAATGTAAATCAAAGCTAGGCAATTCTTAACAATATTTGGGAACTAAGGCCTAATAGATAGAGTCATGAAGTGAAGGAGGAAGAGCCAAGATTTTCACACTTTTCCTTGGGTTTTAAGGACTTTGGTGTTTGGCTTATTTTAAAGTTTTACATTATCATTCACCTCTATTTCTTCCCTCTAAAAATTCTGTTGATTTCAACAATCATAATTGAAAGGGTTCCAGGCAGCCACCGAAAGGCGTTTGAAAGGCTGGGGTGGCTCATTGCACTGTATAAACTGTTTATTGAAGAAAGCATAATTGTTTCCTTGTGCTTGAATCTCTTTTTGCTTTTTTTCCTCCCTCTGACATAGGGGTGCTTCATATTTTCTCTAGTCAAGTATACCCCCCTGACCTACAACAAGGACTACATCTACCCTACATGGGCAATCGGTCTGGGTTGGATACTTGCTCTTTCATCTATGATCTGCATCCCGTTGGTTACAGTTATCCGTATCCTGCAGTCGGATGGCTCTCTCCTTGAGGTAAATCCAAAACAACTATCAACTATCAGAACTTTTAAGCATCCAAACAGATGATTTTCTTTGCAGCTGTCTTCCTGATCCCTTAATGCAGCAGTTCATCCAGGGCCTGCATGTACTTTCTACAGCTACAAAGATGTTCTCAGTCATTCATTTCAGCAAATGAGGTTATTTGCACAAGCACTGTTTTGATACATGTTTAATCTGTTTCTGTATTGAATAGAACAAGACAAGATTTGGTACAATTTTAAAACATCTGTCTTCTGATCATATTCACATACTAGAAAAGATTGCTGGAACAAATTCAGCAGCTGGATAGTTGGAAAATGGAATTCAGACAGGAGAGTTTAAACACTTGGTATGCTGCTAAATGAACAAATCAGATTTGTATCACTAGAATTGTAAACGTTCTATCCCAGATTATTTTCCTAAAGCAGAGACTTTCAACTTTTTCAGTTCTGATAGCATCTTTGTCCTACAGTGAGAGAATGTCCATTATTTTTTGGAAACCATAGCATATCATAGCAAATCACCCCAAGGCAGGACCGTGATGTAGAACTTGATACCTATCCAATAATCAATGCTTGCCTTTTGCACTATATTTTCTCATATAAAGAACATTACAGAAAAAAGTACTTGGGTATATAGTGTCATAAGATCAATGTGCAAAAGATATATAGAGAATATACAGTTTTATAGAAGTTAATCATTTAGTTGCTTTGTATGCTCTGAAGTCAATTTGTATCCTTTCAAATTCCTGAACAAATCATGAGTTTCCTCGACAACATTTTCTTCAAAAGTGATTTGCCCTTGGCTGAGAAAGAGGGACTGATCTAAAGTCACCCAGCCGGTTTCACATCTAGGGCTGGACTGGAACTCACAGACTCCCAAATTCTAGCCTGGAGGCCTTAAACCACCATACTAGACTGACTCATTTATATAGGAGCTAGCCATCGAGTCACAGAAAAGTTAGGATAAATTTTGATAGTAGATTTCAAAAAGATTTCCAAGATCAGGAAATCCTGTGGTATTCTCCAGTAGCACATCTCCCCTCGTGCACATTCCATAAAAGTTGCACATTTCATTTGTATCATGCACAGAGTGGAAGGAGCTAACTTCATTAGCTACAATATTGAGTTTGGGAGCCACCTAGTGGAAATTTAACCTCCTTCCTTGCATGACTTTCCTAATTGGTCTCCCCTTTTACACACTGTACACTTTCCTAATGATAAGATTAGTTTTCTCATCCCAGCCTGGTAAGGGGTTATCTTGTAGACAGTGACTTTGGGGAATCAAACCATATCCAATTGGTTGTCATATCATCTATAAATAAATTGCTTGATAATGGTCACACTTGGCTTAACTAAGCATGTGAATCAGAATCCTCCTGCTGTTTGAAGTATGTGATTATGAAGTAAAGTAAAGCCTTGCTCTATTTCCCCAATGGATAGTCAGTCAATTGGAAATTCATAAAGAGAACAATTTTAAAATAATTATTTTAACCAAATTGAAATGGTACTTCTTGGCTTGCAAGGAAAGATAACAATCTCTCTTGTTCTATTTCATGGTAAATAGCTGTCATGTTTAATAATATGTACAGTACTTTTCAGATGGGAGCATCCATATGCAGCTTACTAAAACAGCCATGTCTTTTTCATAGCTGTGTGAATTTGGAAAAAGCAACAGCCAATAACTACCATATTTAAACTTCGCTATATTTCTGAGTACCTCTTCCTATTGAATCCAAAATAGGTAACATCCTGAATATTTAATATAGGCTTAGCCTCCATAAATTTGTCTGGAAGTCTCTTCATTTCCATGTACACATTTCTCCCCAGAGGGTGAAGACAATGGCTGCTCCTCGTGAGATCACACGGTGGGACAAAGAAACAGAGATTGCTGCCACGTTCGGCCCTCCTGGCCTGGCCAATGGAGAACTGATCAAGCCAAGTCATGTCATCGTGGAGACAACAATGTGAGCTCTCTCTATGAGAGGAGGACACCTGCTTTAAAACTGCTGTTTACTAACCATAGAATCTTTCATAGGACCAGGTTTACAGAGCTTTATATTTGCACTAGGGTTATTTTTATTTCTCATAGAGAAAAGTAATTTTTTGTGTGTTTGGTTTTTATTTTTTAATATTTTGTAAAGTAAATCACAGCAGATGGCTGTCCTGCTCTATTTAGAAAAAGAGCTTTCATATCAAATTAGGCACACTGCAGGAATTTATCTTCTGTTTTCCACACAGCATATCTAACTAACTTTTATTCATATGGCTACTTTACCATTTTTAGTTGATTTTTCTTGCCAACAGTATACCCAGGTGCAATCTTATGCATACTATCTTGCAAATATGCCTCAATGAACATAATGGGACTTACTTCTGAGTAGACATATGTAGGATTGTGTTGATACGTATGCATACATGTGCGCATATATAAGTTTTAGGTTTCTCTGGGTGTTGATGTGGTTGGGAACAGGGTAGTGTAAAATTTTATTTTGGACTTTTTTAACCAAAAAAAAAAAAAAAAAAAGCTCTGGCATTTTAGAAACTGGCTTTTAAAGGTGTGGCACTATCTTCTTCTGGTAGAAACAGGAAGAATTAAAGAAAGAGTACATGTTTTTATGTTATGTGAGTGAGCCATATGGGAATATATTTATGTGATAATTGGAAGCTGCAATATTGTAGCTGCAATTGTATGCCACCCAGAGTCATTTTTTTCTGTGTGAGATTGGTGGCCATGTAAATTTGATAAATAAATAAATATAAACTGGGGTTGGAACCAGGGGAATAATCTAAGCATCTTGTGAACAGGCTCTAAGAAGGTGGCAGAATCATTCTTGCTGGAAAGGCATTTTAATTGATAATCTTTTTGGGACAGAGGAGATTATTTCTTCCATCGCCAGAGGAATTGATTCTACATTTAATAACAAAGACAGTTTCTATGGAGACTTAAATACAGAGTACGATTGAGTTTCTCATAGATTTAGAGAGATTATCTAAGAGTTGATATAAAATACTGGTAAGCCTGAATCTGTCACCTGTTGTTCTCTCAGTCTTAGACAGGAATATAAATTTGATAGTGTAATCATGTAACTAAAAGAATATAAAAACTGGCCCATTCTTGTAGTCTGCACCTGAGAAATAAATCATTTGGACTTGGATTTTGTTAGAACATCAGATTAGTGTCAGAAAACTCATTGTATAATGCTACATTTACAAAGATGCTACAAACCATATTTAAAGTCACATATTTGCCAAACTTTATCTTTGTTAGAGCGAAAAAAGGAGTATTGGGTGTGTATCATAGCAGTCAGCTAAGTTGCATAGCGTTGAGTGCAGATGCAGAAAAACATCCACTAGAATCTATTGATGAAGCAGCTACTACAACAAGAAAGGACAGAAAGAACGCAGTTGAGAAAAAGTAGACTGATATTCACAGGCTAAAAGTGTCATCATTTATATCCATTGATCCAAGGAAACGCAAGGAGATCAAGTAAGCTATAAATTTATTTTAGACTGAACGAGGCATAAAATACTCAACGGGAGTTGTATTGGTAAGTTCCCCACTTTTCCCAAAATGAGGATTTGCCTCTGGAAAACACCCCGAATCCTGCAAAGCTTATGTTTTGCTTTCAATCTTCATTGAGTAGTGGCTCAACCCTTTTCCATATGGGCATTGATCTTGGGGGGAAGGGTGCCCCCTTTAACCTTTATATTGGTAGTAAACACAATTTGAGCAGGATTGTGAGCCAGAAATAGCAAAACCCCTTTCCTTTGTAATTTCTTCTAATTTTGTCTGTCAATTGAGATACTGTAGTTGAAACTGGAACTTAGCCAGTATTTGAAAACATTCCTATATGCTTTAAGAAAAGAAAGAAATTAAGAATCAATTTGTGTCTTATGGCCACTGCATATGCGTTATGCACATACTTGTTATGTTAGTTTTATATATATATATATATATATAAAAGAACTGTAAATAAAGGACCAAAACAGTTATTTCAGGTGTCTTGTTTAGCCAATATTTGTTTGTGGATGGAGTCTGTGATTTATTTTATTTGAGGGAACAGAGTTTGCAGTTTATGCAGGTGGCCATGAAGAGAATGCTTTGCTTTCTTGTTACCAAGAGCTGATAAGTAAACACTTCCAGAGTACAAATCCTTTGGAAATGTTTATCTTCCTACTATACTGAAAAATGGCCAGTAAAAAGGTTAGTTACAGAAGAAGCAAGGAAGCCAAGAGAAAGCTACTGTTTGGCTTCGTTTTCTAATCCTGCAAAACCAAAGATGGCAGGGCATTGGTATTGCAAACCCCATTGCATTCCAGATTGGACTGCAGCAGCAAGAAATTAGGATGGAGGCAAGTCTTAACAGTTCGTTCACTTGACTTCCCTGGTGCATTTTACATGAAAGATAGTGCAATATTTTGCTAGTTTCAAGAACAGCCACTGAACCAAAAGCAGATATATCAACCAAGGGAATACCCTAAAACACATAGCATGAGAGGATGTTTTCTAAGAACAAACCAGAGAATCAGTCCCACATTGTAAACTTCCATCTAAGAAGAGTAGCACCCAACCTATTTCATTAAACTGTGCAATCAGAATCAGTTCCTTCCAACTAAAAAAGTAAACAGGTTTTCTCATCATGACAAGAAAAAAAAAATCAAATGAAATTTTTGTCACATAAGATTTAGCCCATCAACCTTCATTTTTTGTGTCAAGGGTCATATTTTCACACAGCAAAACTTGTGAATAATAGAATGTGTTATATCTGAATGTTAAGAATAGATTCTGCCAAATAAGGCCAATGGATGGGAGGGGGTGGGGCAGGGAAAACTATCAATCGTTTGTATTTTCTACTTATTTATGACTGCAAAAAGATTGATTTTTTTTCTAATTCACTTTGTAGAATTGTGTGGCCTATTTTATCCATTCTTTGTAATGAAGAAGTTAAATATTCAGTATTGTGACTAACTTGTGGGTGAACTGGTTTGGATATGGGGTGGGTGGGGAAATTCTTAATGTTTATTCAAAGAAATCATTGTATTTCCAAAAAAAGGGGGGTGGGGACTGGGAGGAACATTAGAGTGCAACAGTTCATTTTCATGGAAGTATGGCTTGTTTTCTAAACTGCTCTAGATATGTATAAGGTTAAAAAAAAGGTTATAGCAGCATTAAATGGGCATTTGCTAGTCAAAACAGTTGGACATAACTCTGTTTGTGACCAGCCATTTCAGGCTTCTTTCCAACCAAGGCAGGCTCTTTAGATGTCTGGAAATGTTTTCTTCTCTTAGTCCAATCTTTCAAGCGGTCAACATTCTCATAAGTAACTATAGCACTAATGGAAGATATGGTTAAATAATTGCATAACTAATTCACACTTCACAGTATATTGTCTTTGGACATTTGTACTTGATTATAATGAAACTAAACTTACTAGGCAGAGTAAATATCAGCCCAGCTGAAAACCTAATGGAAATAAATTATTTGATCACTAACTGTTGAATGGCCATAGAAGCAGGAATAGAGATATGACAAGAAGAGGAAGAACTGGAGGACAGGTGTTTTCTAATACAGGAAAACCTAAAATTCTGGCAGACTTCTTTTTTTTTTCTTTGATTTTGTGTTCATTAAATCTTCCCATATTTATACAGAAGTAAAGTACAAGGACAATAAGTGAAACCTGCTTCTGAAACAACATGTAAATACTAGTGTTATAAAAGGAAAATTTGGAAAAACTAGAAACATTTTGAAATTTATGACTGACAACTCAGCTCTCCAGAGTCATTTGATGTGGACTGGCTTAATCAATAAATAGATAAAACAGTGGCCATGGCATGCTTTAGCTAAGAGGGCCTAAGATCAGATTTTATTTTTTTTTTAGTTAACACAGCCACTCTTACTCCACAATTTTTTTATAAGCACAATTGCTACAGATATAGGCCAAAAATAAACCAAAAGTGATTGTCTATTGAAAAACAATCATAATCCACAGAGGCACAATTTTTAATTGAATGTTTATAGCAATCAATTCAAAATTGAAACTCAACTTTTTAAAGTTTTTTTTTTAAATGTATCCTAAGCTGAAGTATCTTCCCTTGCTGGAAAGCAAATCAGGAACACTTCAGCCCATTCAACACTCTTGACCAAATATCTAGTTGGGTCATCAATCTCTCTACTCCCCTAAATTTGCCCTGTATTATAGCCACTGATAGAATTCAAAGTCTTGCACGTAGTATTAAGTAATCTTGATAAACCTAAAGGACAGTTTTTGCAGGTCTATAGTGGTCTACCAAAAAGGATTACATTCTTAATACTAATCACTTGGCAGGGAAAATGTAATTTTAGACAATCACACATAAAGTTCTTATAGTTCCATCTTTGGCATTAGTATATTCCCTCTGCCCATGTCCAGTTCTGTATCCTGTTTAAAAGGAATAGCAGCCTGCCTAATCTGCATTTCATTTAAGCTAAACTACTCTAATTCTGCTATGCAGAAGAGGTGGAAAAGAAAAATGCAATATGCATGCTCTTTTCAGGAATAAAATAAGGCCATGCACTTTATGAATGTAATATTCTCCTCAGACATATATGTCTATCTGTAGAATTAGATCAGAAACTTAGCTTCACACAATTGGATCCAAATCCTTGGAAGAGAATCAGTATTTTTCTACCGAAAAATGTGGCAAAAGGAAAATAATAAATTATCTAAAAACAATAGAGGTTGACATTTGCAGATTTCAAAATACACACTGTGCAGATTGGGCCAAAGAGAATATTTGTTCCAGAGATCTACAGGCTCATTCTAAACATGTACTTGCAAATAAGCCATACCATGTTCAGTGGAACTTCCTTTCTAGTGACTATGCTTAGGGCTAGAGCCCTAATCTTGCAGTTTGTGGTTGGGCTCAGGGAACATACAGAAGATGTCTAATCCACATTTGCTGAGTCCTGGTCATTTCAGAAGCCACATGGACTAAAATAGCTGTCTTTCTGAACATCCTGTTCTAGACCGCATAGTTAACAAGCTCTCTTGGGAGCGAGAACTAGATTGCATAGTTAACAAGCTGTCTTGGGAGAAGAAAGAGGACTAACAAGCTCCCAAATGGCCTACTAATGATTCGCAACAGGTGTTACACAGCAACAGGCAGACAGTGACACTGTAGCCAAATCATGTTGAGTGGCTGTGACATTTGCTAGGAATGGAGAGAGTTGGATTGTAAGTAACCAAATGGTAGACTGAGATTGCTCACTAATGTCTCTCCCCACCGGACCTCAACCTGTGCAGTACTCTGATAAATTCACTGTTGTAATAGAACATTCTTGTGTCATTACTGTAGTTGTGCTGTTGCAATCATGAAAGGAATGCCACTCCAGAGGTTTTATGGTTATAAAATAAGGCAGACATCTTTATTTCTACTGAAAATGTTGGTGTGCATTTTTAATTCTGTAAATCCACACTTATTACTAATGAGTAGCTGTGTGGATTAAGAGGACGCTATCCTCTTTTTAAAAATAATTTTTAGAATAATTTTTTAAAAAGACATTTTAAAACTGTCATCATTGTTCCAGAAAGGAATATTTATATAGGAGTAAGAATTTGGCTTGTATTCAGCCCTGAAAATTAGATGGTTTTTTTGGTATATGTACACAGTAAATGTTTGTATTTTGCAGTTTTATCTGTTTTGCTTTTTAGATAAATGAAATGGGTATCAATATTTTAAAGTCATTTTGCTTTTCTAAGATGAGTTTGTAATCATTGCAAATAAACAATAAAAAACTTTCATGTATAAAGTGAACAAATCATTCTTGTGGGCTTTTTTCTCTCCAAACTTTAATTTTTATTCAGTATTTTATCCGTTAACCTAATTTATTATGTTGAACTGTATCTGATTTATTACAGAGGATATAGCACAGCTGATAAGTAAATAAATGAATAGCCATTTTCTCTAAATGAACTACCTCTTACCAGCACTTGTGAAAATTGACATTGAGCAAAGAAGAGGAATTATTAATTCATTGTTGCTATATGTTCTAAAAAAAGAGCATTGCGAGAAGACATGTGAAATTGTTTCAATTTCCTTGAGGGGACACAGTCCGGGGTCATTCTTACATGGATTTTTTTTTTTTTTGACATGTTCTCCAAGGGAGATAAAAATTGTATCCGGCAAGGTTAAGGGGTCTCCTTCAATATGGACAAAGGATGTTGGCTAGTATTTTATCAGAGTCAATTTAGTCTAGTGATGAAGGCACCAAGCTAAAAACCAGGAGACTCTGCGTTCTAGTTCCACCTTACCCATGAAAGCCAGCTGGGTGACCTTGGGCCAGCCATTCCGTCTCAGCCCAACTCCCTCACAAGATGGTGGTTGTTTGGCAAATAGGAGAAGGAAAGCAGATAAAACTCACTGTCTTGAATTATTTGTGAGAAAATAATAAAGGCAGGAAATACATACATACATACATACATACATACATACATACATACATACATACATAGTCTCCCAGACACCCATGGTTACCAAGTAGACATTTTGAGCAAATCCTCTTGAATGCTTTAACCAAGCTTTTCCCGATCCAAAGGATATGAAGTTGTGAACAGAAGAACCATAATAAGTAGACAAGCTAGGATTCCTTCCATGTGAATAAGAATTCATCCAAGATGAAGGAGGCCATGTCATTACTAGGAAAGGGTAATGTCATTGTATAATTCTCCAAGAGAGAGCCCTTCCCTGCCTTAATAGGTAGCACTTGATGGCTACCCAAGGGCCAGACCTCTGAATAATACCTGCCTAAAAAAGGCTCAAAGATGTTAGACAAAGGAATGTACGTTTGAAGCAATAATTTTTAACATTAACTGGAAGTAAGAACTCAGTGTACAAATGCCTACTGTCAGCCTCACGGTTACTGTAAAATTAACGTAATAGCAAATTTGAGTTCTGGTGATTTCATAAACACATTTCTTTAGTTATTTGTAAATGTAAAGTCATATAGCAAAGTAAGAATCATCACGATGATCAAGTTGGGCACAAGAGGTACAATTTTTTCCAGAATGTCAATAGCAGAATGTAAAACATATCTAATGCTGCCATCTTACAAATACTTCCTTGGAGGAAAGGCCTTATCAGTAAGACAAGATACCTTACTTGTTTCATTTGCTTATATTATAAATCCTTTGGCTCTCATAATGATCATAAAGATAGAGCTACCTTTGTGGAAACAGATGTAAACCTTAGAGATCGGTCATTATGATGAGTTAACTTTCTAAAGAAAACATACATTATAATTTATTTTGCTTTATTTAATTTAAAAAAAATCTAAGGAATTGTAATACCATTTAAATACACAGATTTACAAATAGGTCCAAAACAGGACTAAAATATTCTTTGAATATTGTGCTTTCATAGATACATAAGAAAATTAGCATATAAAAATACTTTGTACAGGAATACACTCTAATATATGGATAAAAATACACATTTAATGCATTTCATTTTTATATCATTCAAAATGCATAGGAAGGGATACAAGGACCATTTTTAAAGCCTTATTAAAAGTCTTCATTAAAAACCTAATTGAAGCCACAGGGAGCTTCTGCCATTATGAGAATATTGCATATAAAACCCCCATTTTCCACACATCCATCAATATTTTTTTTTGTTTCTTTTATGGCACATTATCTAGATTATGGCAGCAATGGTATGGAATATTGCATACTTTGAGAAGAGAGAATGGCTACAGCTAGAGACAGCCCAATAAGACTCATGCACATCTTGATAAGAAAGTCACAGAGAGAGAGAGCAGTGCTGTGAAATAGCAAAAAAAGATATATATGCTCACAGCTTGGGCTGAGTTCAGACCAGAAATCACCTTGGATCAGTGGACTCATCTAACAGGTGTTTCCAATCTTGACAAAAGCATGGTATCTCAATATGAACCAAAACAGTAGAAAATAGATATCAAAATTAAAACTATTAGAAAGGAAGAGAGGAGCTAGTTTTTCCATTCAATGAACTAAATTCCCAAGTAAAGGTCAACTTAAATAATCACAATAAAGAATGGTTCCAGAACCCACTAGTGGACTGGCCAGGGAGAAACCACAAATCCTGGCATTTTCCCCTTTTGAAATGAAGAAATCATGGCTTCTTTTGAAATTGTTAACTGTAGGCAGATAATTGAAAGAATGTGAATATCACACACAGCAGTGCTACAAGAGGATTTGACTCAGGAGGCTGATGCAAAGTCCTGGTTTACAAAGGCTTCATGCTCACAAGTCATAGAAGAAAAAAAAAGGTAATTGTAGAAAAACACAGGGATGCTGCTACTGATAGGTTACAACAAAGTGTCAAGCATCATCGTGGGATTAAACAAATGTACACATTGCACTGGTGCAATCCACAGAGGATGTACTTGGAGGTACAATATCAATCTAGAGACACTGTCTCATGCTACGGAGTAACCAAGGTTCCTTCCACCACCACCACTACACAGATCATTAAGCGGGAGAAGACATTGATGCAAGTGATTCAGCTGCCTACTCATAACTGTATACAGAGAGGACATTTGGGAACATTTTCAGGGCTCTGTTTGTGCTCAAAAATAAATAGCTGGTCCAAGAGGCTTTATGTTCATCGTGCAATGCTATACAATAAGTGCTTTCAAGAAATGGTGGTTGGAGAGTAAGAAACTCAGTAAGAAATTTAGCTGGGCAATGTTTTAAAGGTGAAACATATTTCTGCTACCACCCAAAGAATAAATTATGAAGGATTTTGAAAGTGAAAAGTATTTCTGGTATCTCCCAAAGAATAAATTATGGGGAAGGTATTTGTCAGAGCTTCATCTTCTTGATGAACAGGTTGCATTTTAAATTAAATCCAAAAGTAGAATGTGCACTTAGTGTCAAAGACACTCCTGATAAGTGATCTGTGAGAATGTGCAGGGGCTTAAGGAGTGTTGTAGGGATGTCTTTTACAAAAAAAGGGGGGGGGATCCATTTTAAGATTAACTTCACTTGATTAAACAAAACAAACAAAAACAGCACCATGTATCCAAGTCCTTACAGACTAGGGAAGAACTTGTGCTCTATTACCCATGCAGTGGAAACACTCATATGATGAGTAAGGATGTTCTCCTGTGGGTGAATTATTCTGGGAGTTGCTGTCAGCAACTGGCTCGATCCCTGACTAGTTCAACTCCATCTCAGCTTGAACCTTCAAAGCCAAGCTCTGTTGGCTTCAAAATGTGATTGGTTGGGGGAGAGGAAACATCTCTTCACAGCAACTGACATTACGTAGATTAAGCATAAATACGAGTGCAAAAGAAAACAAACGACAACCCAAACAAAAACAAAACAAAACAAAAAAACCCTCACACACCACACAACAGACACCCATTAATTCCTTTCCTCCCACAGAACCTTGAGAAGAGCAGACCACCAAACCTAGCCGTCCTTCAGAGTGTCTGTGCGCTTGTCTTTACCTCCCCTCCAACCGACTGCTGGTCTGGAAAGCTGCTTGGCTCCTGTAGGCAAGTATTGGCAATGAAAGCCAGGGGGTTTCGACTGATTACAAGGTCCAACTTATTTCCTGCCTCAGATATCAGAGGAACAGCCAGAGAGCAATCAAAGTCCCTTGTACGGATGCAATTCACCTGAAAGGATGGAAAACCAATGGTGAGATCAGAGGAAAAAGAAGGGAAATATGCGGAGATGGGAACAAAATGAAGCAACTGCTTCTTTGCAAAATAACCTTGCGGGCAGCCAAGGTAGCCTGTCCCGTACAGGTAGTCCCGGATTTATGACCACAATTGGGACACAATTCCATCACTAAGCAAGGTGGTTGTGAAGTGAGTTGCACTTGATTTTACATCCCCCCCTTTTTTTTTGCCACAGTCATTAAACAAATCATTGTGAATTGTTACGTGAATCACGTGGTTGTTAAGAAAATCTGGCTTCCCTCATTGACTTCGCTTGTCAGAAATCATCTGGGGAAGATCGCAAATGGTGATCGTATGACCCTGGGACATTGGAACCATTGTTGGTTGCCAAGCTCCCAAAATTTAATCGCATGACCTTGGGGATGCTGCAATGGTCATAAGTGCAAGGACTGTTATAAGCTACTTTTTTCAGCTCTGTCATAGCTTTAAAAGGTTGTTAAATGAATGGTGTTAGGTCAAGGACTACCCTTATATTACCCAGCCCAAGCCAAATCATACTCTGCTGTATTTCAAAACTGAAGGAAAATATCTATTTGTTTGAGGGGGGGGGCGGTGGACACACATATAAGGATGTGAAATGTTGCATTCTTGCAGTCCCCTTAACCTCCAGACAAGAGTTTCAGAACCAAACTGAATTTTACCACAGCCCTTATCAGGTGCAGCCTCACTCTCAAAATATACTGGCCACATTAGTTTTTCAGCTATAAAAAGCTGACCTGTAAACTTTTGCAACCCAAGAGAGAAGGGGACTATATAAATGTTGAGCATTTTGAGTTTTTCCCCCTTGGAGAGCTTTTTCTCCCTTTTATTTTCTCTAGGACAGGCACCATAAAAGGCAATTCTGACATGAACAATGTGGATGGTCACTAATAGTGGTGGTGAGACTTTTTCAGTGCTACAGGAACAACAACCACAAACAACTGACAGCAATAACTGAAGCACAAGAGCAGGAAAACTGTACCAACTGCCTCTTTCAATATTTTAGGAGGAATGGCTGAGAAACAAATGTACTACTCATCCTAATAGGCTGGCAATGCCGAAGGCCTACCTTCTTTCAAATATCTAAGCAGGGTTGGGAAAAGATCCTCTGGCTGCCCTTCATTAAGGTAAAAGTAAAGGTTCCCCTCACACATACGTGCTAGTCGTTCCCGACTCTAGGGGGCAGTGCTCATCTCCATTTCAAAGCTGAAGAGCCAGCGCTGTCCGAAGACATCTCCATGGTCATGTGGCCGGCATGACTAAACTCCAAAGGTGCATGGAACACTGTTACCTTCCCACCAAAGGTGGTCCCTATTTTTTCTACTTGCATTTTTTAGATGCTTTTGAACTGCTAGGTTGGCAGAAGCTGGGACAAGGGATTCGAACCGCTGAACTGCTGACCTTTCGATCGACAAGCTCTGTGTCTTAGCCATTGAGCCACCGCATCCCCTGCCCTTCATTAGGGTGGCCTAATATTTTTGAGGGGGATGCCCTTCTAAAAAATGACAGGCCTTTCAGGGCTATGGGGTTGCAGCTAGTTCTGTTGTGACATCACTGCAAGGAGTGTAGTTAAGAGTTGGATTTTGGGTGGGGGGAGGTGTCTAAAAGTGAACCCCATTCTAAATTCTCTCTAAAAGTGAATTTCAAGAGCAGGTCTGGAAATTTTGTCCCCAGTATGCATGTGCCTCAAGGACAACTATGTGGCCCATGGGTTGCACTCGCCAGCTATTAACACTTCTGCAAATAGAGTAACTCCTGGAAGTTTTCTTATGTTCCATTTTGATTCCTGAACTGCTGTGTTTGATTGTAAAGCATAAACAAAAGAGAAAAGAGTCTTGGGAGACTGAAAACCAGACTACCTTCAGCAAGAAGCAGGCATAGGCCTAGATTCAGGGACAACAGTGGAGGAACTATGGATATAAGGATAGGCAGATAAGACTGCAAAATGCATCTAATGAAAGAGGCTATCCCTGTCACTAATATTTCTGAAAGGGAAATAATGGCATTTTTGGTTTCCTACTAAATGTTTCATAATAAAGAGATTTCTAAGGAAAACAAGAGGTTGACAGAACTGGCTTTTAAAGAACTATGTCTCAGACTGAAGATCAATATACTTTCCAATTTAAAATTTAATTCCTGGGTACTGGATAAAATGTTTCCTATCTTCCCAGTGATTAAATAAATAATAATGGAAGATGTTTTTCCCCTGCAGGTAGAGAAAAGATGTCAGAGAAAGGAGAGAGGCTAACTGGCAGGAAAAAAAACAATGGCCTCTTTCATCTTGTCTAGCAAAGTTTTGAATCAGGGTAGTCCTCGATATACAACAGTTCATTTAGTGCCCATTCAAAGATACAATAGCTCTGAAAAAAGTGATTTATGACTTTTTTCACACCTACAACCAATGCAGCATCCCCATGGTCACGTGGTCCAAATTCAGATGCTTGGCAACTGGTTCATATTTATGACGGATGCAGCATCCCAGGGTCATGTGATCCCCTTTTGCGACCTTCTGACAAGCAAAGTCAATGGGGAAACCAAATTCATTTAACTACCAGGTTACTAGAACTGTGGTATCTCAGTGGTTAGAGTGCAGTATTTCAGGCTAACTCTGCAAACTGCCAGCAGTTTGATTCTCACCAGCTCAAGACTTTGACTCAGACTTTCATCCTTCCACGGTCAGTAAAATGAGGACCCAGATTGTTAAGGGCAATATGAAGACTCTGTAACCTGCTTAGAGAGGACTGTGAAGCGGTATATAAATCTAAGTGCTATTGCTATTAACTTAACAACTGCAATGATTCACTTAACAACTGTGGCAAGAAAGGTCATAAAATGGGGCAAAACCCACTTAACAATTGTCTCAGCAACATAAATTTTGGGCTCAATTGCGATCGTAAGTTGAGGACTACCAGTAACTCATTTCTGAGATAATCAGAAATGAGAGCTGGCTACTCCCATTATGTGCTTTTCCCTTCTTTCTGGTTTAAAAACAAATTCCTTCCTGTGGTAAACAACAAGGTGAAGGAAAGTTTTTCTTTGGGGCTGAGGCAGAGGGGAAAAGAAATTAGCTGCAATCATGACCTTGTTTCGCTACTCCCTTCACCAGCTGTTTTTTAATTTCTTCTGTGCCGGAAGGGAAAGCCATCTGTCCTTCCAACCTTCCATCGCCCAGACAAATCACAGAGATTTGTTGCTTTTTAACATGAATTTTGTTTTAATTGGAATGTTTTTATTGCCTACTGCCAATTCCGTTTGCTTTTATGGTTGCTTGTTTATCTAATTGCTTTATTGAAGATTGCTTGTTCTTTCTTTTTGTTTATTGCACTGGGCTCCTTCGGGATGAACGATGGAGAAGACAATGACGAGCAAAAAAATAATTAAAAATAACTAAGTGGCTTTTCTCAGCATGATGACGGTGTGGTGGAGAAGGGACAGAATTATGGAGCAAAAGTTTAGCTGAATGCTAGTGCTTTAGAATTGAAGGCCGGATTTGTCCCCAAAGGTGCTTTTTCAGGAGGCAACTGGACATTCTTGTTTTTTTTTCTTTTGAAGATGTTTCGCTTCTGATCCAAGAAGCTTCTTCAGCTCTGAAGAAGCTGGAGAAGCTTCTTGGATGAGAAGCGAAACGTCTTCAAAAGAAAAAAAACAAGAAAGTCCAGTCACCTCCTGAACAAGCACCTTTGGGACAACCATGACCTGGATGATTGAGAATCTCTACAGAAGGCCAGATTTAAGAACACAGACATAATTTTAAATGAGTGATACAAATATAACTGCCTTAATGTGGGTAAAATTAAACAATGTGAAGAAAGAGGGAAGGTAAGCATGTCTCAGGTGGATATCTTAATAATCACAGGTAGCCAATGACTTTTAGATGAGCATACACATCTCAGAATTCTTTTAAGAAACCATTTTTCTTCCCCCATCCCTGATTGATTACCTGGAGGACTCTGTCATAAGGCTTGAGTCCACACTGGTCAGCTGGCCCACCTGGACGGATCATATTCACATAGACACCCTTTTCTAGCAAGCCATCAGAGACACTGAACCCAAAGTCTTCAGTTTCGGGATCCTTGTAAATTGTCATCTATAGGAAAAGGCAACTTTAATTGGGATGATGGTAAAAATGAAGTTGGGTGTACAAGATGGAGATTAGACAAGAGGGAGAGGGACATTATAAAATATTCAACAACTTCGTTGTCCCAAAGGTGCTCTTTCAAAAGGCAACTGGACTTTCTTTTTCTTTGAAGATGTTTTGCTTCTCATCCAAGAAGCTTCTTCAGTTCTCTTCAGGGAAAAAAAAGAGGAAAAACAAAGTCCAGTTGCCTTTTGCAAAAGCACCAATGGGACAACCATAACCTGGATGACTGAAAATCTCCATAGACATTCAACAACATGGGCAACATGAAGTGTCCACAGTACCACTCTAGTTTATTTTTTAGACCCTGAAGACTTGAATTCAAAACCTTACACCATGGAATAATTTACTCTTTTTCAACCTGAAATATTTAATCAGCTTGTTAAAAAAAAAAAAAAATAGAGGTGTGAGATGCCTTACCAAGGTTTACTGCTTTCTTTTCCTTGAAGGAAAATCAGACTACGGGTAAATAACGCCTGTAAACTTCTTGTATTGCAGGAACATTTTTAATTTTTAATTGAATCACCCATAGATTTGTGCCCATGAACCAGATAACACAACTTTTATCCTGCTCCAGAAATGTGACACTGCTTTATTTAGAACAATCATGAAGCCAACAGAAACCATGTTTCCTAGATGGATAGAAGACACTTACGTGCAGGAACCTCAGTTATCTACATGTCAATAAAAATAATATAGGTATACAAAGGTAATTAAACTCCTGTATTCACTTAGCTTGAGCATTTCACAACTACTCAGTATTAACCTTGAAAGCTTTGCTGACTAGGCATTCAGCCACCCAACCCCATCTGCTTATTGCAGGTATTTCAAAACTGCATCATGCAGTAACTACACAAGTCAGTCTAAGATGCAAAGTCTGTGATTGGCTTTGGGTCATTAAAAGTGGATCATCTTTGACTGTATTATCACTAATTATCCTCTTTTTTTTCTCTCTCTCTTTTTTTCATATTTTTTATTATTAACATATATAAAAAAAGAAATTAACATACATAACATACATGAATCATAATATGTAATATATAACAATATACACAATATAAACAATCGAGTGCTCCCCCACCCCTCGGGATCATTCCTGCTTCCAGAATCTTAAGGCTTCTTCTGGTGGTGGTATCCCTCTTCCTCCAGAAAACACATATTTTAGGAACTGTTTCCAGATTCCATTGAATTTGTTTACTTTCATTATGCCCCTCCTTACTTTAATATTGCAAGTCAATTTATCATTTATGGCAATAACCCCTACTTCCTTATACCATTCTTCCAAACTATAATCACCTTGTGTCTTCCAGTTCCTAGAAATCATTAACCTTGCTGCGGTCAACAAATTTATTATCAATTCTTTAGTCTCTTTTTTACATTTTATATTTTCCAATAGTGAGAGTAATGCTACCTTTGGTACCTCTTCTACCTTTATTCCTACAATTTCTTCTATCTCCTTAAACACCATCTTCCACAATTTTTGCACAAATTTACAATCCCACCACATATGTAAATACATTCCTTTTCCCCCACAACCTCTCCAACAGTTAACTGAATAGTGCTGATTCATATTGCTTAATCTAACCGGAGTTAAGTACCACCTCCATACCATTTTGTAGTAATTCTCTTTTATTCTTACTGACATATTTCTCAACGCCCTTTGTTGCCAAATTCTGTCCCAACTCTGTTGTCCTATTTGTGTCTTCAAATCGGTTTCCCATACCATCTTTCCTAAATATCCCCTCTCCTCTTCCTCCAACAATATTTTTTATAGATTCCACTCATTAAGCCTTTTATCCTCAATGCTGAGGTCTCCAATATGCTCTGGACACCAATCATTTCCTTATCCACTCACCTTTTAACATTCGTTAGAGCCCTTATTTATTTTTGTTAATGGGAGGTTGATATATTTCAGAACAAGGTATTAGTATCATAATTATTCTAAGAATTCCTTTGGTTCCATATGTGTTCAGATTTATTCTTTTAAAAGAAGGAGGGTGTTCACCACAATCCAGTGCATTACAGTATTTGTTGCGTTTTTATCTCAAAAGACAAACTGAGCTGGAAAAAAGTAGAAGATACCCCTGAGGGAGGGAGAAAGATCAGAGCTGGAGTTAAGAACATCCTCACCAGTTCGTTTTATTTGGTAAATGGCTCCCAACATGAGAGCCATGTTAATGGTCAAGCTACCTAGGGACAGGCCTTCTGGTGTGTTCCAAATTCCAAAAGTGCTCTTTGTTCCTTAAAAACTGGAAAGTGGACAATCCTTTGGTGTCAAAATTGGTATCATTAGCTATGCCGTGTTCAAGAAAAATGGGGAAGGAACTTTGGTAACTGTCAAATGATCTTTTTCTGTTCATTGGAATGGCCTGTCCTCTTCATACGATCCCCTTCTTCCTGCCCACAATGTACCCCCAAATGATACATATCGGGAATTTTAACCCAAAAACAATTCATCCTAAAGCTAAAAAGAGAATTTGGCTATGAAAAAGGTAAAGAAGCAATCAGAAATTTAGATACAACCAAAAGAGAGTTATTAGTTATGCGAAGTATTTGGGTAACTCTATGGTGCTCACTGGAGATGAGGAAAGGCTTAGGTGAGATTAAAAAGAAGGCAAAAAAGGAGAGAGATTTCTAATTAGGGAAACAGAATGAGAGAAGGAAGTAAGGTTAAAACATGCTACTGTTTTCAAAACCTGAGTATATGTTGAGTTAGGGTGAATGGTCTTTTGTAACAGGGATGCAGAGTTTTTTCGGATTGGAATACCAGAGTTGGACAAGTTAATGATCAATACTCACTGGGTGAAATCACTTGGGTTTTAGCCAACATACTGCAAATTATCTATGAAAAGAGTGGAAAAAGGTTATTACAGAGCAGTATTTGATGGCCAGCTGAGGCCATAAAAGTTTCTTTATCTGCCTCTTCTTTCCTTCCAACCCTCTTATTGTCAGTCCTGGAAACCATCTTTTACTTTGGATCTTCAGGGCTGCCACATTTAATGCTGTGGGAAACTGGGAGGAGGAATTGTATGGAGTTGGAGAGATATCTAGCCATAACAATATTCTTTTCTCTGAGAGTCAAGAACATTCTGCCCTGCCCCTGGAGTGGTGTGACTGGGAGACATCTCCAGTTGGGACGGTGCATTGATTGGACCATGTGATGGACATGTGGGTGCTGGGGCAGGGACTTGGACTTCTTTTGGGTGGGGAAAACCTGGAAGCTTTCAGATTCAGTTTTTCCCAGATGTGCCAATATGACATCTCTAATAAAATGGAACTTTGAGGAACGTCTGGCCTTGGAGTCTTATTTCGTTGGGGGGTGTTACTTGGAACTCTGACACTTATAAGGCACTAAGCTTGGTGGAAGAAATGAAACCATCTTGCTGAACAAGGGACATGTATTTTGAAAACTGCCTGGTTGAAGGAACTCTCAGGGCAGAGAATAAAAATATAACTACCTACTATGTAAAGTGCTTTTTTTTTAAAGGAAAAATAAAGTTGTTCAAAAGCGTTATGATTTTATTTTCTCCACAAAGGCATTTAGTATAAAAATGTAGAATTCATATTATTAATTAAAACAGCATATATCTATATTGCAATCAGAAATGCTAATAGGGACCCTAAATATTACAGCCTTAAAGTTGCAATTTTTCCATTTAGTGAATAGCCGTGTTTCTGTTGAATCAGGTGTATATTCCAAAAGACTTCAACTAAAATTAATTTCAGGAAGGCAGAGGCAAGAATTCCTTTAGAAGTCAGAGGTTTGGATAGCAACAGAAAGAATTCAAGACCTGCTTCCAAGCTATTGGATTAAACATTCAGGTAATAAGCTAGTTAATTTCTTAGAGCCTAACCATATATTAAATTAAAAGCAATTATCAAAAGTCAATACAAATTTGTCAACAGCAAATATTGTTATACCATATATTTTTTTTTCATCAATTACCTTTCTTACATTTTTATTAGCAAACTAGCTAAGTGTGGGTTAGGTGGACTGGACAGTTGGCTTTTAAGTATATGGAGATTAACTTTTGACACTTGACTCAAAAATTCATTAAGTGCTCCTCATCAAATTGATGTCAAATGAGATTCATTCCTAGGCCTTGTACTATGCAGGGAGGTACGTGGGTGTGAATATATATTTTATTTTATTGTATTTTATTTCATTTTTTTCTGAATGGATTGTTGAAGAGACAGAGGGGATGCTTAAGGAATGCTTGTTATCAAATTACCAAATGACACCAAATTGGTAGGATAGCTAATATCTTAGAAGATAGGAAAAAGCACAGGAGCAAACTTGATGCTAGAGAAGACGCTAAAACTAACAGAATGAAATTAGAGAAAAAAATGCAGCATTCATTACTCTAAAGAGAAATCAAATGCATAGGTAACAGGATGAAGAATACTGTATCTAGCTTGATAACAAGACATTAATAAAATACTGGAATAATGGTTGATTGAAAATGGAATAAATAGCAGCAGTGTGATGTGGCTGACAAAAAGAGAAATTCAATTTTAAACGTTACAGAAGTTCAATTTTCAAATTGCGAATATTGCTCCACTTTTTCTTCCTTTAATTCAATTTCACTTCCAACAATGTCTTCTCCTGGGCCCAGCATTTAAGAAGGATTCAGAGAAACTGATAGTTTATAGAAAGGCAATGAAGATAATCAGAGGGCTAAGAATAACATTCTTTGAAGAAAGAGTGAAGGAATTGGGGAATGTTTATCTAACTAGGAGGAATATGATAGTATTTAAATATCTGAAAGAAGGACACACCAAAATTAAGACTTGGATAATAGATCCAAGCTATAGGAAGATAATATCTAACAGAATATTAGAGGTAAAAGTAGTAACAATGTGATGGTAGAATTAAACATCCAGTGGCCTCCTATTCACTTAATGTTTATAAGTGGAGGTTGGTCAGCCTCTTGTTGTGGATGCTTTGAGTTGAGCAAGGAGCTTTGACTCAAGGACCTAACTGGACACTTTTAACTTGATGATCCTAAGCAAAGTGCCAGGATTAGCTTCCACATTTACTGTAAATAAAATCACCCATATTTTATTGAATTTCTTAATTTCTCAATACAATATCATGACTCCTGCTGGGTTATTAACCCTCAGAAAAACAACTGGAGAACTAAAGAGGTCTGTAAAAGTGGTATAAGGCAGATTTCACATCTTGGAAGGCCCACAGAGACATATTCACTGAGGTAATAAAATAAAAGCAAAGATGGGGGAATTAGGATTGTTTTCTAATAACTATCCATAATAATAAAATACCACAAATTTGCTTGTTATACAGAGTATGGTTAGTTTTAGTTTTGAGAAGTAAGACAAAAAAGCAAATAAAGGGAATGTTATCCAGTTTAAAACAGGTTGCCTCAGCTTGCTCTCAAATGAACCCTTGACTATGTAAATAGAGTCCTTGCTTTTTAACTAAATGTTGAAGTATTTCCAGTAACCAAAAGTCTTGTGGGAAAGGCTGGCGCCAGAGTAAATATTCCCATGCAAGAGGTTAATGGTTTACATGTCATTAGATATCTATGATAACCACAGAATTTGTATTTTGAGCCTTCAGTTTTTCAGAATGATAAACACCAGAAAAGGAAAACATCGTTGTGGGTCCAGTATAGGAATCCTCCCCCAGTCTCTGGCTGCCAGCAATAAAATGATATTTGGACAGTTATGAAAAACATAGCAGACATTCTCTTGTCTCAATCCCTTGCTTTTTCAAAAGGCAACTGGACTTTGTTCTTCCTTAAAGATGTGTCGCTTCTCACCCAAGAAGCTTCTTCAGTTCTGACTGAATGGTGGAGAATGGAAGGATTTATATTCCTTGCAGTCATCTGGTTATTAGCACTCTATCTGAGAGAAGAACGGAAGGAGCTTTTTGGATGAGAAGCAAAACATCTTCAAGGAAAAACAAAGTCCAGTTGCCTTTTGAAAAAGGACCTTTGGGACAACCATGACCTGGATGATTGAGAACTTCCATAGACATTTAGACATTCTTATGCCAGACATATGGGGAACTCAATTCTTTTGAAACTAGTGGCACATAAAAGCTGCTTCTCTTGTCACTGGAGACTGCCTTATATTTGGTCAGTTTTTATGATTTTACACAGCTTCTCTGGAGATGAAGGGACTAACCTTAATCACTTGAGCTGTTATCTAAGTCTGTTATTTGTCAGAAATGGTGTAGGGTCTCCTACTTTAGTCGGGGGGGGGGTGGTTTGGGCTAGATGACCTATAAGGCCCCTTCCAACTCTGTTAATCTAAGTCAGCATTGTTCTAAGAAATTGAGAGGAGAGGCTGAATCCTCACAGGAGGACACTTGATGCTCTGGGTTCAATAGAATGCTCCACTTCCTACTATTTGGTGCTCAAACACAGTGAAGCAGTCAGTGAAGCAACCACTGTATTTTCTTTAACTGTTTTTTTTTAAAGTAAAATAAAATACAAGAGTCACGAGACATTATCCCACAGATGCCAAAATCATTATGAAACAGTGGTGGGTTGCCACTGGTTTACACCGGTTCTATAGAACCAGTAGTAAAACCGGTGGGAGACTCCGCCCACCGACTCCTACAGAAGCTTCTGCACATGCGCGTGCGTGACCCTGTTGCGAACCGGTAGTAAAGGTAAGTAGAACCCACCCCTGCTATGAAACCATTATTCAGCATGCACGTATACAAGCACACACACCTTATGCAGCTCAAGAGGAGTCGGAGACATGATTTCTTGAATCTCATCCTTTATTGTCTTTATCTCCAAATTCTTGTCATTCTTAGTAGGGGTCACATTGTTGTGGTCCTGCCCTTCACCTGAGCTCTTGGGGTTGTTTTTCCTTGCTGGGCTCAGTCCTGACTGGTTTACAGAGTTCCTGGGCAATTTGCCCCCATCAAGGCTCAGATTATGTACACTGCCAGCCATGATGGATGCCTATAGGAGACAAAAACAAACAAAGAAAAACACTAGAATGGGAACAGCCATTGCAAAAAAACAACAACAACAGTAAACAGGGCAACCAAAGAATTTCTAAGACTGCCCCAACTCACACAGACAGGCAAGACACCAGAATATAAACTGACAGCAAACAGCACTCCTTACTAGCACTGATGATGTTACCTAGTTTGGGTAATGAAACATCTGCCAAGAAAACAAGCAAGCTCAGAGAGCACCAAGGACCCCTCATTTCAACTCTGAGCTACACATAGTCTCCTTTATTGGTATTGCAAGAAAAAAGGGAGTCTTCTGAATTACATGTTGATATGAAAATGAAAACCTTCAGCACTGCAGATGTTAAATTCTGCTTTTCTCCAACAAATACCCAGAGCTCTGCTAAGGTAATCTCACATTTTCCCAACTGTTACATAAAC
Organism: Arizona elegans; assembly: GCA_022577455.1. Taxonomy (NCBI): domain Eukaryota; kingdom Metazoa; phylum Chordata; class Lepidosauria; order Squamata; family Colubridae; genus Arizona; species Arizona elegans. The sequence goes on from JAKOOJ010000003.1 coordinate 119,979,892, forward strand.
CTAGCATTCTCTCCTTCAAAAGAGAGGCAAGAAAACACTGGCAAACAAAGATATTCCGAGACATTGTATGTCACAATGATCAATTATGCTTCAGATGTGTTTGCTACTGAATGGCAATTTCTGTCTAAGCTTTGTCATGTACTGTATCCACAGGCTTCTGTGGCTATGAGAAATGTCCATTGGGACGCACAGCCAGCAGAGTATTTGAAGACACACAGCGTTGTTGCAATGTTCCAAGTCATGTTGCCCTGTGTGCAGAGTAGCTGTCCTTGGGTTTAAAAGGAATTTGATTGTTCCAAACAAGTCATGAATCATCTTTCAAGTTGAAAAAGGATAGCAAATCCAGATTTTGCCTGAGCAATGTTATGAAAGGCATGTCAAGCAGCTTGACTACCAACCTTATAAAAGGTTATTCTGAATTTTGGGGAACATAGTCTATATTCTACAACCTATCTGACAGGTTGTTGCTTTCTTTATATCTGTGGCCCTTGATCTGTGGTTTGTGGACCACTGGTGAGTCCACCTGTTGGTCTGGTTTGTAGCTTTCCCTGTAATCAGCTCCAGTCAGTTGGCCAGCAGTCCACTTGTTGCCTAAATCTTGTCTTCTTCCCACATTCACTGATGATGATGATGATGATGATGATGATGATGGTTATTATTATTATTATTATTATTATAAAAAGCCTAAGGAAAGAATCAAAGGAAAGTCATAGCGAACTCTGTGTCACTATGAGGTAGACAAGAACTGCTTAGCAATAACAGAAAACCAGTTATTCTAAGGTCAACAAGTAATAGGAAGTGGTTTAGATGAGTCCGTGTCTGAAAATAACTGAACGGCAAATTCAACTGAAAAAGGAAGCATGCACTCAAGAGACAATGCTCACGAACAGTGTATGAAATGCTGAAGGAAGTAACAGCAGAGAGAATGGAGTCAAGGACTTCACTAGAAGACTTCTGATCCGGGTTGTCTACCTGCTGCATACCATCTTCCTTGATTCCACAGCAAAGCCTGGCAACCTGGTTATGGGATGGTATGTATGTTTACTGTATAGTCTGAGTGGGGATTGATTATTAAAACTGCAGAAATAAATCAAATATTTTTGTTGCTTATTTCTTGCATCTCGTATCTAACTGTTTGTCATGCCCCCTTCGGAGTCTGAATCTGCGGTGAAAGATGAACTGGAACAAGAACTGACAGTGAGTGAGAGGGCAGCTCCATTGGCCTTGGAGGAAACTGGGGAACAGCAGAGTCAGTCCAGGCAAGGCTGTTCGGAATTAGTAAGGCCTGCAGGCAGGGAGGAGAGAAAGAGCTCAGACGAAGAGCAAGAACCACCTCCCCCTAATGCAAGGGCTTGGAGAGTGCAGAGAAGACATGATCAGTGCAGATGGAGCAAGCCACGCACAAGGGGAGTGCCCCACCGAGCTTCACCAGGCACACCTGAGGAATGAGACTTAAGGAGATGCCATGGGGATGGGTATTTGTCGGGAACAAACACTGAGTTCCTGAAGTGTTGTGTGCCGACATTTGAACTTGCCAAGAGTCCTTGCGTTCTTTGTTGGTGTTCTGGACTAATTATCTGAATCTTTTGCTCCCTGAACTCCTTGCTTGGCTCTTGTTTTGCCAAATACATTTGGGATTTATTGCCGTGCAGCCTTGATGCAGACAGCACTGAGCTGGACTAATTGCAGCCAGAGGCTGCTTGAGGTTTGTGTGGGGATTTGTTCTCACTGTGCTCTGGGACTTACCAGAAACATGGGAGCGTTTGGGGGGCTTTGGAGCAATAAAGGGACGGTTTGAACTACCAGCTGTTAGTGTTAAATCCATGCGGTGCCCTGGATCATCACACTGTTGCCCCCTAAACTTTATGGCATTGGTCCCTAGGTGCAACTGCCCCTGTATCTTGATGTGGAAAGAAAGAAGGCTTAGCACAGTCTCCTGGAATTCTCTTGCTATTGTCAGCTCCTTTGATGCCATGAGAATCTCTAGGGCAACCCTTCACAATTTCCATTAAGAGATTTCTCTCTGTGAAACCCACAGACTGCTGGCAGACACTCTATGGGGTGTTTTTCTTAGTCCTACAAGGAGTCCTAGAGACGGTAACATTAACAGGAAAGGTAGAAAATTGCAATATTGCCAACCTGCCTGCTTTTTACAACGGGATGGATTAGTGCTGGTGTCTGCTGTTTCTAGTTTACACACAGCATTTTTTTTTAAAAAAAATGTTTCTAAGGTTCTTTGTTTCTGTTACATCATGCTGGACTGTAGTTAATCATTTGCAAAGGGATTCATTTGAAAACCAGTTCACTGAAGTGTTCAAGTGATAATAAATATAGCAATGTGAGTACTAAAATACGGGAAACTGACAATACGGATAAATCTTCAGAGCTGTTACAAATGTTAAGTCCACCTTGAGTTAAATATAACTGTGATCTCACACAAGCAGCACAAATGTACAAATAGGAAATGCAGTGATGCAGATCCCAAACTGTAGTTTCGTTGAGCTGGAGGGCATTTGGCCCCAATCTTCTGGGTTTATATGGCAAGTGGTGCATAAAGTAAATCAATGAGCAAATCAATACTTGGAGGGAGGGTTTTACAAAATTTACAAAATTTTAGTTTAAGAAAACCCTTAAAAATAGAGGGATAGGAAGACGTACCCAAAGACAGCCACAAGGCACCCATAACCATTATTTCATTTACTTAAAAAGGTCCCACGTTCCAAACAAGTCCCATGTTTTTCAAGCCAAAAAACATTGGGAAGGAATGTTGGTTTAATTGGCTGGTCCCTGCCTTTTCTGAACATCCATTTAGTGGTCCACTTTAGCAGAAAGTGTGAGAAGGACTATTTTACTCTCAGAAACCATGTGTTCCCTGTAAGTTACTTGAGACCTTACTTTGAATGGAAACACAAAACTGCTTGAGCCACTAAACAGAGTACAGGTAATCCTCGACATATGACCAGAATTGAGCCCAAAAGTTCTGTTCCTGAGATAGTCGTTAAGTGAATTTAACCCCTTTTTTCAACCTTGCTTGCAATAGTTGTCAAGTCAATCACTGTGGTTGTTAAGTTAGTAGCATGGTTGTTAAGTGAATTGGGCTTCCCCACTGAGCTTGCTTATCAGAAGGTCACAGAAGGTGATCACACGACCCCAGGATACTGCAACCATCATAAATCTGAGTCAATTGCTAAGCATCTGATCACATGACCAGTGGAGGGATTCAGCCAGTTCGCACCACTTCGGGAGAACCAGTTGTTAACTTTCTGAGCATTTTGGCAAACTGGTTGTTGGAAGAAATAATTGGGGCAGAGAACTGGTTGTTAAATTACTTGAATCCCACCACTGCACATGACCACGGGTATGCTGCAATGGCCGTAAGTGAAAGTCGCTTTTTTTTCCAGTGCCATAATTTTGAATGGGCCTTACATGAACTGTTGTAAATCGAGGACTACTGTACCTGTAAAGGTAGTACAAACTGTTGGCCCTGCCTTTGCTCTCTGCTCTCTACACTACAGGTTGAGACATGCTCACAAGCACAAAGGGGAAAAGCACAGCAGAGATAGCAGTGCTAGGCATGCCCGCTTTCGAAGATTCATTACCTCAATCTCCCTCAAAAGTTCCGATTGGCCGCACGTTTCCAAGTCCTCCAAAGCTTCTCCAAAAACGCGCCAAAAATTATCCTCATGTGGCATCTCAAGGCCATTTTGGCGGGTGGGATATCTGTTGTAACGTAGGAACCAAAGATTGTCAGCACTCTTCTGGAGCAGGATGGAAGCTTCAAGGCTACAGCAAGTGGCTCGCCAGTAAAAGCAGAGACTTGGCAGAGTCTTCATATACAAAAGCAAACAACATGAATTTTTCAGGCAAGAAAGAGTCCAAATACAGAACCTCCATGCACTTTCACTAACGGGGCAAAAGTCCTTCAAAAGGAAGAATTAAACTGGAGTAGCAATGTCAAGTTCAAGAGGGAAAGTTAAGAAGTGCCTGTAGGAAGATTGTAGGTTTAGGAAGACGTGTGGTGGTTTTTTTTTTTTTGGTGAAATAGAGAAGTAAAAGAAAAAAAAAGATGCATGATGGGTAAACCAGGAGCCTCAGAGACTGTTAGTACAAAGGCGGATGGGACAGAATTCAGATCTGAGACACAGAACACCTGAGAAGAGAGAGAAAAACACAGAGGGTAACGGACATGGTGAGAAAATGGTAAATACATCAGGTCACTAGGGGAGCATATCATGTAAAAAAGATGTATATAAAAATGATTTTCTCTAGATTAGGCAAGCAATTAAATACAGGTAGTCCTCAACTTATGTCCACAGTTGAACCCAAAATTTTTGTTGCTAAGTGAGACAGTTGTTAAGTGAACCTTGCCCCATGACCTTTTTTTGCCACACTGAATCACTGAAGTTATTTAGGTAGTAACAGGATTGTTTACATTTACAATTGTTATTAAGTGAATCTGGTTTCCCCATTGACTTTGCTTTTCAGAAGATTGCCAAAAAGGATCACATGACCCCAGGACACTGCAACCGTCATAAATATGAGCCAATTGCCAAATGTTTGACTTTTGATCACATGATCATGGGGATGGTGCAATGGTCATAAATGTGAAAAGCTTTTTTTCAATGCCATTGAAACTTCAAATGTCACTAAATGAACTGCTGTAAGTCAAGGACTACCTGTAATTAGCATGGTTTCATACAGAAGACTGAGTAGGGTCTGTATGTAAAAACCACATAGGTTTCAGTTCTTACGTTCATTGTTCAATATTTTTATTTCCAACAGTTTACAACTCAAAACTATGGTGAGAAGTATATTCTGGTAGCGCAGAAAGAGTTGTGCTTATTGTTATCCATTCCTCTTTAAAAAAAAAAGATGGGTAAATCAGCAACCACCAGTCCAATCATCTGATGTAACTTTCCCATGTACATTCTCACAGATGTTTGGGCTGAAGCTCCTAGCCATCACGCTCAATGGCTGATTGGGGAATTCTGGGAGTTGTAGTTAACAAAACCAGTCGGCACCAGGTTGGAGGTGGCTAAACAAACAAACAAACAAACAAACAAACAAACAAATACCCTGTTTTCCCCAAAATAAGACATCCCCTGATAATAAGCCCAATCGGGCTTTTGAGTGCATGGCAATAATGCCAAGTGCTTATTTCAGGGTTCAAAAAAATATAAGACAGGGTCTTATTTTCGGGGAAACACGGCAAATAAATAAATAAATAAATAAATACTAACTAACTAACTAACTAACTAACTAACTAACTAACTAACTAACCAACCAACCAACCAACCAACCAACCCAACTAGGATATTAGGGTATAGAATAACCAAGAAGGGCTAAGAACTATCACGGAGAAACAGCCCCATGATTAGGCTAAGAAGTGTCTTAAGATACTCTGTTCTGCTGGGGATAAAGCCCCTCCCAATATATAAAAGAGCTAGAGGAATTCTCCTCAGATTAAGTTACACTGCAATATACCAAAATTTACAGGTGGAACAGGGCAAAAAACAGGACTAGATTTAAATCTTGAGGGCTTGAAAATTAAGTGGCAGAGTACTTTCTTTGCGAAAGAAAGAAGTTCTAGCTGTCCTCAAATTGTATTGTAATGTTTTATGTTTTACTGTCTTCTTTCTAAGAGATAAGGGGCCGCCATTTCCTCTGAAGTAGAAAGAAAGAAGAAGAAGAAGAAGGCCTTACATTTAGGAGGAATTGTGCCAAAGAAAGCAGAATCTTTTCTGCAACCCTAACATGAGATGAACTGGACTTCAGTGCCAGGAAAAGCAAGGATCTTTGATTCACAAAAACAACAATCTTTGCTTTAGTCAGTTTTCTAAGTCAGAGAACCAGACAGCAAGCCCTGGCATTCTTCCTCCAAGAAGTTCCACGCCAGATTGAAGTGTCACTTCTTAGTTTTGAAAGGGAAAACAGGAATTACAAATGAACTAAAGTCATGAAATGGTTTTGGAAATCCATGCCAAGGGAATGATTATTGTTTTAATGGTTTCACACTACAAAAAACTGTGACAGAAATAGACAGAATGTTGAACTGAGACCTTTTTTTTAAAAAAAATTATGTCATTGCCTTTTGTTGTTCTTCTAACGGCTCATTTCAATCTCTTTCTCCCACCACCCTCCAATTCTTCGTTATGTAGTTCTTTTATCTCAGACTGCCTTTGTCTTCATGTCCATCCACCATGTTGGCATTTCAGAATTCCACCTCAAAAATTTGTGATCCAAACAATTTGAGGCCCTTTGGCTGAAGACCATTCTTAAATAAAGTATCCCTGAGATATCAAACAAAACCAATTCTGTCTCCTTGGCAGCTTCAAGCAATTGAACCAAGAAAATTGGATAAAAATAAAACCGGGTAACAGTTTAAACTCAATTCTACAACTGTCCCTGCTGTTGTAAATAATGAACACTTCAATCGACAAGGATGACTGGAAATTAGCTTTCAGTATGGGGACATTGCTTTGCACGAGTGGTTCTAAGTGTGTTACATTTTCCTTACACAAATAAACAAGTAGAAAATCAATAGATAATTTTAGACATATAACCATGCAATCAGAATAATTTTCACATTGGGCCAAGGATGTCACAAGATGTGGTCAGAAAAACTAAGATGGAGGCCATGATAATATGAGCAATGCTCCACCCATTTTTTCAGTATGACACATACATACCAAAAAAACAAAAAACAAAAAAACAAAAAACCCAGGTGGAGCTTTAATCCCATTGTTGTGGCTGCCATCTTGATTTTTTCAACCATACCTGGCAGACACCCTTGTAGCTGGCCATTAAAATCTTGATGATCCAAGATCAGATGTAGAACACTGAATAAGAAGAGTATTATCATCCAAGCAATTCGCCAGAATGGAAACTGAAACATTGAAAAGAGGCCAAATGTTGACTTCAGAACATCAAGTGGATTTTATTCCACACAAACTGGAGTGAAGACAAGAGGGAGATAAATGACAAAAGCAGCATTTGTCTCTTTTGGACATGCATTATTATATTGCATACATATATGGGGGGGGGGGGAAGCTTGCATCATCATGATAAAATGCTGCTTTCATCATTTTGCCAAAACCAATGGATTCTGAGTATGCTTCTGTTGTTATTCTACTTGCAATCTCCATTGTGTTTACAAAACACAAACACAAGCTTAGTTCTGTGTAATGTATTCCATTTTCAGAGAACTAGAAGTAGATCCAAACACTTTAAAGATAAATTCACTGGACTGCTGATTATCATCTTGTGGCGGTAGAAACATTCATATTGATAGAAATCCATGAATGTAAGAATGTGATGAAATTCTGATTGGCATGAACAATAGTGGCCCTATTTGGGAGATATTATTCATCTTCTTGTAGTAATTGTTGACCTTTTTTACCCACAAGGATAATTAGACATCACCTTTGTGGGGGAAATGTCTTTGCGCAGCATTGTACATTTGAAAAAAAGCCAATCCAGTTGGTGTGCAACTGTATTAATAAAAATCTGTCGGTGTCCCTAACAGCATATGTCTTCAAGGGCATACTTTCAAGTATATTGAAAGTAGAATGCAGTCATTCCCTTGGAAGCAAATTTCCATTATTTCATGAGAACTACTGGATTCTAATTTGTTAATTTCTTCTCACTTAATTCATGCATTTCTGAAAACTCTGCAGCCTGAAATGCATGGGCATTGCAAAGCACAAATATGAATGTTTGATTAAGACAGGGATGTTTCATCCACCTGCACAATTGCCATGTACACATCACAACTTTTCATTGAGGTTTCCTATCAACTTTTAACTCAGCAAAGCCATTACTTTCAAATGCTTTAATAATCATTTGTGCTGACAGTGAGAATTAGAAAGCCTATTCCATTGAAATGAATCATTTCAATTACACTTAAAACAAGCATGTCTGAATGTTTGATTCTTGCAATAGATAACAATATGCATTCATTTCTCCCCTGTCCTTCCCCAAAAGAGCCAGACATACCTGCTTGGCTTCTCCCAGTCTTCCTCATTGAAACCGCCATGTGTAAAAGGGTAGCTCTTCCTGGTGTCTCCAGGAGGGGTGCTGCTTTTCTGCCTGCTGGATCTCCATTCATGGGGATGAAGGGCAATGCCGACAACCTGAGGCAAGTAAGTACCCACTGGAATTGGGGAATAGGGAAAAGATGACAAGAAGAGGAAGGAGATTATTTGATTGCTATTGCTGAGAAAATTATACTGGATGAGAAATCCATTGGTGTGTTTTCATTTATGGAACTGCTTCTGGTCAGCAAAACTGGGAATGAAGTGTGGGATTGACCTGAACACTAGAAAAAGCTCCTCTTGTCTATTAAATAAATGTTAAATATGCTGGACAGCTGCGAAAATGAAGAAATGTTCCAGCCAAGTCACACAGGACTTTCTCCAGCAAAGCATCTAGAGGAAGATGATGATGATGATGATGATGATGATGATGATGATGATGATAATAATAATAATAATAATAATAATAATAATAATAATAATAATGCTTCCTGCAATAACACAAGCAGAACTGCAAAAAACTGCACTACTTGGAACATCATACATCTTAAGAAAGTACTTGGTTGATACCTAGGATGCTGGCAGCAATCTGTATCAACCATTAGCATCAGTCAATGGTATTTGTGATGCATTTTTGAATGTTCAGTTGATTGAGTTTCATGTTTAATGAATAAAGTAAATAATAATAATAATAATTTGGAACCCAAATGCCAGATATCATGGTTGTTGAGGGCCGAAGCATACAGTTTATCGATATTGCTGTACCAGGACATGCCAGAGTCGAAGAAAAAGAACTGAAAAAAAATCATGAAATATCGCGATCTGGCCATCAAAATTACACGGCTATGGATGAAACATGATACCCATTGTCATCGGGGCACTTGGTATCATGTCCAAGAATTTTACAAAACACATCAAGAAATTGCAGCTTCCTGCAATAACACCAGCGGAACTGCAAAAAAGTGTGTTACTCAGAACATCATCTATTTTAAGAAGATACTTGGTTGATACCTAGGATACCGGCAGCAACCCGTATCAACCATTAGCACCAGTCAATGGTATTTGTAACACATTTTTAAATGATCAGTTGACTATGTTTCATGTTTAATGAATAAAAGAGATAATTGGAAAGTGATATGAGTTGACTGTAAAAATTCTGCTCTGCCAGTCAACAGATTTCCTGTATCAACTATTATTATTGACATGTGTTAATCTTATATTACCTTAAAAGCTCTTAATAACAGGATAGGAATCTGATCCTTTCACCACTAGACATACTTATTGGGACTTGTGGGGGAGGAAAGGGTCTACATCATACTTGCCTTAAAGAAGATGTGTCTTTTTCTGGGGTCATAGGATAATCACCCAATGTCAAGACAATAAATGAAGGAAGCATACCTACTTTAAAATACTGCCCATCCCTCAGTTTGATAATAATCCAGGATTGTTCTAAAGGATCAGAAAGTGGTGGGAGAAGAAGAAATAACTAGCTAGCCAACCAGACAATTTCCTATTTCTTCAAAATTTAAGCAAACTGATTTATTTAAGGATTCATCATTGCTAAAGAATTGATTTATTACTACCAGAAAGGTTTCAAGGAAAATTTCTCAGAATCGGAATGCAAAACTGGAGAAAAATGCCTGAATTTGGATGAATGAGAGACCAGAGACTCAAGAGGATAATGAAAAAGCAGGGAAGGAAAGTAGAGGAAATACACATACAAAAAAGGATGCAAAATGACGATGAGGCAGAAAATGGCATTTTCAGCTGACGTGGCTAACAGCCTCTCATTCTGCTACAATGTGAGATGGGGAGTATTCAGAAGCATGTGTTTTCTTCCCCTAGCCTAGTGTATGTGTTGTCCATTTATTTGCTTGTGATTTCCCCCTTAAATTTCCCCCTTAAAAAGGTGTTTAAGGCTGTTAGTTAATATTAGAAAGTTGTTGACAGAGGGGTTTGTGGAGACGAGATTTTTAAAAAGTCAAGGTGGTCACCATAATTATGCAACCAAAAGCTCTGCTCCTTTTTTATGCAATTACTCCAGCCACTCCTTTGCTCATTTCCACCAGAATTTCAAGGCAGCAAACTATGCTTCATATTCTTTTCCAACAGTATTTCCAGAAAAATAATCCTGTGAAGTAGGATAGTGAAATGCCTAGTGGGTTTCTATGGTTTGAAATGAACTTCTAACCTTCAGTTTTGGATCATTATATCCCATGTCCTAACCACATCACCCTGATCAGTTTTCTTTGGCAACTGGCTTGAAATGAGTGGAGGAATGCCACCCACAGCATTCCCAATACTTAGGATAGGGTGACTGCCAAAACAATTCGTTCATTCCATATGCAAACATCCGTAAACAAAGTGTATATCTTTGTAGAATGAATCATAGCATCCATGAAAACAAGAGAAATTTATAGAATGGAATAATAAAAAGGTCCAGATTGAATTTAATATTGTGATTTGCATGCCTCATCACTACATCCCCAATTGCGATAGTCAACAAAGAATTCTATATCCTAAAATTATTCTGACCTGGTCAAATAGAAAGAAAAAAAAAAAGAGAGAGAGAGAGAAAGAGAACATTTCTTATCTTCTTGTTAAAAAAAGAGAAAAAAAGAACAGGCCAATTGTAGAATGCATTGTGTATTCATCATGCCTAGTATTAATATATGTTTAGGTACAGTAGTGGCCAAAATTGTGGAAACCTTTTGGGAAAATTGTATTTTTGAGGTTTAATGGCTAATAACATCACCTTTTTTTGGAGTTTCAAGATAATCATATTCCACTGCTGGAATGGCCTGGGATTAGCCCAGACCTTAACCCAATTGAAAATCTATGGAGCTGTCTGAAGAAACTTGTTAGTCAGAAGCGACCCAGCAATAAAACCCAGTTAATAGAAGCAATCATTCAATCTTGGTTTCAAATTATAACAGCTGCAGAACTAAAAGACCTGGTTCACTCCATGGGAAGACGTTGTAAGGCCGTAATCCATGCAAAAGGTTACCCAGCTAAGTATTAACTGCCATAGTGATAATTTTTGCATATCTCATTTTTTCTATGGTGATAATTTTTGTATCTAATTGTTTCTATGTGTTTCACTTTTCTTCTTTATACTGTAACTGCTCTTCTAATAGCAAATCCTTCATAAATGTTAGTGCATTTCATTTTTGATTAAATTATCTTTCCATTGATATATAATTTTATGGTACTACTCAGTGGTGAAATGTAAAATTTGTTACTACAGGTTCTGTGGGCGTGGTTTGGTGAGGGGGTAATGTGACTGTGTGGGCGTGGCCAACTTTTTTTTTACTTTTAAAAGCATTTTTTCTACAATCTCTTCAGTCAAAGAGGTTGTAAAAAAATGCTTTTAAAAACCTCTGATGACCAGGCAACTAAGCTGGGATCGTCAGAGGATTTTAAAAGCATTTTTTTCTACAACCTCTTCGGCCAAAGAGGTTGTAGAAAAAATGCTTTTAAAAGCTTCTGACCTATCAGAGGCTTTTTTTTTTCACTCTTAAAAACATTTTTTCAGCCGAAGAGGTTGTAGAAAAAATGCTTTTAAAAGTAAAAAAACCAGCCTCTGATGATCGCCTGGCTCAGCTGGGCATGTGGGGTGGGGGGGACACGCAGGGATTTTTGCTACCGGTTCTCCGAACCACCCGCCACCATCACCCTGGTACTACTCCAAAAAAAGTGCTGTTATTTTAGAAATTTTTTAGAAAATACAGTTTTCCCAAAAGGTTTCCACAATTTTGGCCATTACTGTATGTATAACACACATCTCTCGTTTTCATCATTCCTCCATCCTCAATTATTCCCATCTACCATGACATTGTCACGCTAGCTGGAAACTATGAGAATTGTAGCGCAATGAAGTTGGAGAGGGCCAGGTAGAGAAGAGTAACCTTTGAAGGCATTCTAGTGAATGTACTACTTGTACATTTGTAAAGTAAATATTATCCTTTGTTGAGCAACTTATTGAAATACATCCAATTGGCCAAGGCCATAGAAGAGAGTGTACACTGCTGCACGTGAATTTTGTGTGAGACCAGTACAAGTTGTCACTCTTGTATAAACTCTATAAACTTAATATACTTTTTTCCAACATTACTGAGGCAATTGGTCACCATCTGTTGGAAATACAGGGAACTGATGTTTGTTTGGTATTTTGATGAACTTTCTTTTAAGGTTTTGAGTGACCTGACTTCATAATAGTGTCAATGGTAAGTACAGCAGGGATATAGTCAATCTAGTTGAACAGACACATTGTTTTTTGAAAGACCCTCAAAAACCCATAACATAGTTGTAGGATACAAATATCAGAAATGAATTACAATAAAGGGTGTGTATTGACACACATACTCACACAGAGGAACAGGAAGTTCAACTTACCTTGGCTTCCATAGCCTGTGTCAATACCCGAACCATCCCAGGATTCCATAGCACTATCCACACTAGGAATCGTGGTGGAATACACCTCAGAGAGCTTGCTAGTTTTCTGTGAATCAGTCAAATCATCCTCTAGGTCACTAACCTCAGTCATACTCCCAGATTTTTGAGGAAAAGTCCCTGGAATCCAAAGAAAGATGCACACGGAGGCACAAATGTTAGTGATATTCCACAATTTGTTTGGTGTCTTTTATACTGCATGCTATTATGACAACAAACCAATGTGCATGAGTTTCACAGGATGTGGGCCTAATACTACATCTCATAGATGACATAGGATGTTTCAGTATTGCAGTAAGGTCAAGGAGCTTTTCTTTTTTTCTTAACCTTTTTAGCCTCAACTTGTATGCCATAATTGATAAGAAATGCACAAACAGCACTTGAAGTGAAGTGTTAATACTACTTTATAATGCCTTGTTAAGACCATAGTTGGAATACTGCATCCAGTTTTGGTCGCCATGATGTAGAAAAGATGTGGAGACTCTGGAAAGAGCGCAGAGAAGAGCAACAAAGATGATTAGGGGACTGGAGGCTAAAATATATGAAGAACATATGAGGAACTAGGTATGTCTAATTTGATGAAAAGAAGGACTAGGGGTGACATGATAGCAGTGTCCCAATATCTCAGGGGCTGCCACAAAGAAGAGGGAGTCAAGCTATTCTCCCAAGCACCTGAGGGAAGAACAAGTAGCAATGGATGGAAACTAATCAAGGAGAGAAGCAATTTAGAACTAAGGAGAAATTTCCTGACAGAACAATTATTCAGTGGAACAACTTGCCTCCAGAAGTTGTAAATGCTCCAACACTGGAAGTTTTTAAGAAGATGTTGGATAACCATTTGTCTGAAGTGGTGTAGGGTTTCCTGCCTAAGCAGGGGGTTAGACTAGAAGACCTCCAAGGTCCCTTCCAACTCTGTTAGTCTAAATTCACTTTTCTAGAGTTAAAAGCAGATGTCTGCTGCCAATATGAGTTTAAGTACATTTACTTAAAATTGAATGAAATCAACTAGAAACTTATTTCTAGGCAAATGATTTTTGCATTTGATGATGGCATTTCTGAACATTTAAACTAACATCATCTGGACAATTTTTTTTAATCTTAGAATCTTTTCTAGGCAAAAAGACAAATATAAATTTGTTATGAGGATGGATGAAGTTGCTTATGGTAACTCTACTGAAATGGCACTGAAAATTCCAATTCGGGATACTTCTGAAGTTGCAAGAGAACACCTGACTTTTAAGAGGTGCTGTCTGAGAGTTTTTAAGAGGTGAAATGGATTTCTATAAACTTCAGCAAGACTTTGTGTTGTCCACTTCATGGCTGCAAATGGGATTCTGGAGGGCTGTCCAGCAATGCTCAAGAGACATAGCGTTTTAGATCTGCTGCCTATTAAGAGCAGATACAAAGACCAGAAGCCACATGTTTAATAAATATTTTTCTTTTCTCCTTTTCTCTATTCCTTCCTTATCTATTCACTATTTTACTTTCTTTATTTCTTTTGTGAAATTTGTATTGTTGTCTTTAAAAAATCTAATTTATAAAAACTATAAGAGGGAGGGAGGGAGGGGGAAAGAGACAGAGAGAGGCAGAGAGACACACACAGAGAAAGAACAAGCATGTCCCAGTTTGGTGTAATCATTAAGGGAGACTGTGAGTTCTAGTCTTAGGCACAAAGCTGGCTGGGTGACCTTGGGCCAGTCAGTTTCTCTCAGCAATGGTGAACCACTTGCCAAGTACCGCAGCCAGATGTGGGCTTCACATAATTTAACAACTGGTTCGCCCAGGATCGAATATGTGAACCTTCTGCGCATGCTCTTCGGTCTGGTGCACGGCTTGCACACATGCACACAGCTTAAAAAACATGGCTAAATAGGACGGCATAGCGCCGGCATGGGTGGGAGGGTGGGAAGGTGGGCCCCTGTGGGTCACAATTACCGGTTCACCCGAACTGGTCCGAACTGGCTGAATCCCACCCCTGAGTAGCATTATGAAGTCAGAAGAAAGAAACTCTCTACAGAGTCTGACATGCGATATTTGAGCATCAGATTTGACAGAGAAGGAGGCCTAATCCCGACTTTTTCTACAACTCAATTCTCAGCAACTTTTTAAATGCTGGATCAAAGTTAGAGTAACTTGGCTGAGATGGGTGGCTATAGAAATGGAATAAATAAATAAATAAATTAAAGACAAGAAAACTTGTGTGAGAGGAAAACATTGCATTGCACTTTCTTTTAAAGGAAGTGTAAAGTTCAGAGAAAGTGTGAAGTGTGAAATTCAGAGAAAAAAAATCTTTTCTCTGCATCTTTAAGAGATAGGCATACAGGTAGTCCTCAATGTATGACCACAATTGAGCCCACAATTTTTGTCGCTAAGTGAGACATTTGTTAAGTGCATTTCCCCCCATTTTACGACTTCTCTTGCCCCAGTTGTTAAGTGAATCACTGCACTTGTTAAATTAGTAACCTGGTTGTTAAGTGAATCTGAATTCCCCATTGACTTTTCCTGTCAGAAGTTCGCAAAAGGTGATCACATGACCCTGGGAGACTGCAATCGTCATAAATATGAGCCAGTTGCCAAGCATCTGAACTTTGATCACATGACCATGGGGATGCTTTAATGGTTTTAAGTGTGAAAAATGATCATAAGTTACTTTTTCTCAGTGATGTTGTAACTTTGAATGGTCAGTAAACAAACTGTTATAAGTTGAGGACTACCTGTAATTCAGAGTGATATTGATTTAAATTAATTAATTAAAAAAAATAAAACTTACTTTCGGTTTGCTTTTTGATCTTTAGCGTTACTGTCTCTCCAGCCATTTGGAGTAGATGAATGGCTTCGCTTAGGGGCTTCCCTTTAAGGCTGACATTATTAATAGCTAATATCCGATCTCCTACATGGATCGCTCCAGTTCTAAGGAAAAAGTAAAGGAAACTTCAGCTGTGACGCATGGCAGCAATTTCATTTAAAGATCCATCCATCTACCG
Source organism: Arizona elegans (assembly GCA_022577455.1). Lineage (NCBI taxonomy): Eukaryota > Metazoa > Chordata > Lepidosauria > Squamata > Colubridae > Arizona > Arizona elegans. The sequence continues at coordinate 119,995,361 of JAKOOJ010000003.1, forward strand.
TGAATTATAAGACAGAGAATACTATGGACATTTGAAGAAAAATATGAAAATAAAATCCATAATGATGTATAGATTTCCAGCCATTCATCATTCATCGTTCCTGTGATTTAGAGAAATTTTACTGTGAACATATTCTTACAATTCACATAAATAAAATAATAACCAAGGAATAACCCAGCAATTTCATATCAGAAATGAAATTGGTCAAAATCTTAACCTGGAGATGATGATGATGATGATGATGATGATGATGATGATGATTTGTCATATCTTAAGAAAGAGCCTAGAATTAGATGAAATGTCAAGATCTCATAATGGTTCGGCCATTTTTAATTTTTAAAATGGCTTCAAACTTAATTTTAGGATGCTTGGGATGGGGCTAAAGGCTACTGTGACTGTAGAAGGTAAGGAAGATTGCCTTGATGGAGATACACAAGATCCATTGTCTAGGCAATTGAAGATGGGGGCAGAACAGGGATCTATTTGAAGTTTGCAACATTCAGATCATATTCAGAAACGACTCAGGAAATCACCACCCTATTTTACTGGAGTATAAGGGGAGGAGGTACATCACAATCAGACTTGCAGGATTTTGTTATTATAGCTAAACTCAATAAAGTACAATTATGATTGTATGTGGATTTCGTTTTCTACTGGGGCTGACGATGACCTTGGAGAAGCCATCCAGAAACCGTTAAGGCAACAACAGGTGCAGAAGTACTGTATGTCTAGGGCCCAGAGAGGCAAAACAATACTCTAAAACTGGGCTCTCCAACCTTGGCAACTTTAAGACTTCAACTCCCAAAGTTCCTCAGCCAGCTATGCTGGATGGCGAATTCTGGGAGTTGAAGTCCACAAGCCTTAAAGCTGCTAAGTTTGAAGACCTCTGTATTAAAGGAAGGGAAGGGAAGGGAAAACACAGGCAGGCTTGTAAACAACTGTTATGAGAGCCCTTATCAATAAAGTCTTCTAGTTTTCCTCTGGAATCAGTTTTTTTTTTTTTTGATTTGGCAGTGTTTCTTGACCTGAGGGGTGGGAGTGGAAGACCACCCCTCTTAAAGTTGCTCAGGTTGAGAAACAGTTGTCTATGGAATAGGTTGGACAGTGACTAACTCTTACAATATAGATTCCACTCACTTCTAGACAGCTTCTACTGGATAGCAGCAAGAGAAAAATATATATATTCCCTTCCACTTGCCTTTAGATGTGCTTTCAGTCAGAAATGGAAAAATAATGGTTTTTAGGTATATTGCATCAATTCCCCACCTCCACCCCAAGGATCTTCCTTCCTATATTTATGAAACACACAAGGCTTTCGGTATATATGCTGACCTAAGACTGTAATAAAATTGCTTTATTGGCTTAAGTCTTTCCTCCTGCATTGTCTTTTATGGCTAATGATTTTTACTGAAAGCATATACAAACAAAAGAACACCATATGGTTTTTTGCTACAGAAAACAAAACCTTTGTACCCTGACATGCAATTAATATTCCAAATCCTGTCTGTGGACAAATTCGTATTATATTCCAGCAGTTAAAAGGTTTAGAATGGATTTTGGAGGGGAGAGGGGAGTTAGTACAATACAGTACTGTATATTAATTTCATAACTGACCAATAGAGGTCACTGTGGCTCAATCAAAGAGCAAAACAGAGATATTCAATAGAGCAGTGTATATTCAAAAAGCTTTTATTTTATCCTTGCTGGGTGGTGGACTTGAAGTGAAAAGCTCAAGTAGTCACAAGACTTTGAAGGGAAATTAAAATTTGGATGCCTTCTGTACTACTTTCTTGGCTTCAAAGCCGAAGAAATCCAGGCTATAGGATGACATAAACAGGAGGAGTGGGGGCCCTGGGAATATTGCAACAACTACATTGTTAATGGGCCACCATAAGATGGCACTGTTGGCTCAGAAAGATAACAGAAGCAACTCAAGAATTAACTTAGTTTGGAATCATCAGGTCCTTAACAAAGTCAAAAAGACAAGGTAGAGATTCAGCCTTTAGAAACCATGAACAATGGTCAGCATTTATTAGCTTGGTAGCATCCTAGGAATTCTGGCTAAGTCCCTTGATTGAATTTCAGGGCAACATTTCTAGCTGTGTTAATGGGAATATTTCCTTATTCTACTGAACAGTTTCTTATGTCATTTCTGTTAGCAATTGTGGAAGTCTGGCCTGGCCAACATGTATAGAAACCAGGCAGATAACTCTACAGACAAGTGCCTCAGAATAAGTCCCCCCTATCCCAGCTTCTACATGAGAATACATGTATGCTGAGGATATATTATAGAGGGAAAAATGGTAGATCTGTGTCCAAGGGACATTTGTACCTTGGAACAGTGTTTCCTTTACTGCAGGGGTCCCCAATCCCAAACCATGGCCTGGTACTGGTCTGCAGCCTGTTGGGAACTGGGTGGTGCAAGTCATGGGCAGGTGTGTGAGTGCATGAAGCTTCATTTGTGCAAGCGGCGGACGTGCACATGAAACTATCCCCTCTCTGTCCCCGCCCCCACTGACACCGCTGCTGGTCCATGGACCTGGAAAGGTTGGGGACTACTGCTCTAGTGTATCTTGTCTGTCTGTCTGTCTGTCTGTCTCTATTTGTCTGTCTGTCTGTCTGTCTGTTCATCTGTCTGTCTGTCTCTCTATCTCTCTATATCAAGGGTGTCAAACTCAAGGTGCTTAGATCTGGCACGTAGGGCTGCCCGGGAAACAATGAAGGACTGGCCCGTGGTGCCTCTGCTAGCGAAAACAGAGCTTGAGAGGGTAGCCCCCCCCTCCCAAGCTCCGTTTTCACTGGCAGAGGGTTGCAGGAGGCTGTTGCAGCAGAAAATGGAGCTTGGGAGCCTATTTTCACTGGCAGAGTGCTTGGGCCACCACAGGCGCCCCCTGACATGAGTGATGTCATGCTGGCCATGCCCACCCTGGCCACGCCCCTGAGGTCAAACACAACCCTGATGCGGCCCTCAATGAAATCGAATTTGACACCCCTGCTCTCTATCTATCTATCTATCTATCTATCTATCTATCTATCTATGATCATATTTTTCAACTGCTCATCTTCCTCACAGAGGAAGGACTCTTGATGGCATCTTGATGATAAGCCACCTCTAGGCAGACCAGCTAGTAAAGCAGTCTAACGGCTGGACCAAGAGTGTGTCCCATCCGACATTTGTTTTTTTGCAACTAAGAACCCAATTAACTATGACTGCTGAAAACTAGAGTGAGGTTTCCTCTTCCTTGGAGGAAGGGAACATATTAACATTGTAATATTATCCTTACAACAATCTTAACATTGTACTGTAAACTCAGATCTGCAAAACTACTATCACCAACTACTACTACCCCCTCACCCCAAAAAACCCAATTTAAAAAGAAATCTGATTTCCCCATACTCTGAATCCCCCCACCCACCCCTTACGTTATTTTGCAAATCTGAAATATTGGTGTGACCTAGGTGGCCACACTAAAAAGTTATGTGATCCCTAGGAGTTGAAAATGATTTTGATGGTACATGACTAATCAATCAATCAATTATGTGAGGGTGCATGGAAGCAATTTCTTAGGGTTTTGTTTTGCTTGTGTTATGTGCCGATGTTCCAACTCCTAAGCTATAAAGATAGACTCAAGTCTTAAGTTCCACTGAGATCAATGTATAGGGGAGCCCCTATATAAGACTATATTTGGGTCTAATCCTGAGCACCAGAACAAATAACAGGTAATCAAAGCCAATTTAGGAGGAATATCTTTGAATGTTAAAACAACAACAACAACAACAACAACAGTATTTTCTTCTTTGGTAAAGTTTCTCATGTGGGTTTGAATATTAATCTGACTTTTAATTATTGTTATGGTATGTTTAGGATTACACAAAGTATCTGTTAAATAAATCTTTGGACCCTGGTTATTTTTCATCTCCTTTCTCTCTTTTTCCAATCTTGTCTTTCAATCTGCCAGGATACAAAGGGTTTTTGGTTTTTTTTTGGGGGGGGGGGAAGTAGCAAACAAGAAAGATAAAGCAATGGAACTTTTCAAATAGGGTGTCTTAAACTGACTTCCCTGGTGCACATATCTACATAAAACTAACAAATGTCCATAACATTATCAACACAGTATGGATGCCTGTGCTATCCAAGAGGCTGAATGTTCAGAAAAATCTATCGTACGATCTTGTTTTTCAGATCATTCAATGGAAAGTGAGCAGGAGAGAACCAACCTAGAAATAAGGAGAAATTTCCTGACAGTCAGAACAATTAATGGCTTGTCTTCAGAAGTTGTGGGTGCTCCATCATTTTAGGCTTTTAGGAAGAGATTGGACAACCATTTGTCTGGAATGGTATAGGGTCTCCTGCTTCAGCGGGGGGGGGGGTTGGACTAGAACAGGGGTCAGCAACCTACAGCTCTGGAGCCGCATGTGGCTCTTTCACCCCTCTGCTGTGGCTCCCTGTCACTCAAAATATGCATCATAACCGCCAATGTGCAACACCCGCTGGCACGCAATTTATAGAGCTTTTCAACCCTTGGTAGTGTAGGAAGTTAGCACCCACCCCTCTCCTGGAAGAATGAAATATTTTAGGAAATATGAAAAAGGCAGAATATTATATTTCCCTGGATGAGAAATGGATAAGCATGTTTTGAAGCAGCTCCCATCTTCCTGCCCCCACCCTTTGTCAATGGGCCATTAAGGCCTGGGCCAGTCTATTCTACATAACAAACATCTACCTCCTTCAGGCAGAGCCATAGTAGGAATTGCCAAAGATCCAACAAAGATAGGATTAGCCCTCTACACAATAGCAGCAGAAACTCACCACATGTGACCTGGGAAGCATGTGGCCTGGGAAGCACATGTGACCATCAACCAGCAAGGCTAGCTAAGACCCCCACCCCCTGGGAGTCTGACAACCAGTCAGGGTACTCTTTCTGGGCCCCAGGAAGTTCAAAGCCAGAGAGAGCATAAAACCCGAAAACTCGCTGTATCTCCCCTTTTCTGTTCAGGAACTCAAGCCATGTGATCCTGTCCACCATTAAACCATCTTTCCAAGCAGTCTCCATGTTTCCAGTGTCTTTTTCCCCACTTGGAGCAGAACCCAGAAGGATGTTTCTTCCAACAGTAGGCCAACCGTAGATAAATCCAAGAAAAGTTTCAGAAGAAAACAGAACATTTAATTCAACTACATATGCTAGTTTTGTGGCTGCTCAAGAAATAGTCAGGCATGGGAAGGGTTTTGTGGCTTCTTTTCTTTGGGAAATGGGTCCAAATGGCTCTTTGAGTGTTTAAGGTTGCAGGCCTCTGGACTAGAACAACCTCCAAGGTCCCTTCCAACTCTGTTATTCTGTTAATAACAGAGTTATTAACTGATTATAATAACAGAGTTATTAGCTGATAATAATATCAGCTTCTTTGGAAGCTGAAGCCTGCAGTGACATTCCAGACCTCTGACTCTAAGGTTGCAAATTGCAACTCACCTTTCTGCCAGCCCTCGTTTTGTCAAGCCTGAAATGACAATGGGGTCAAAAGGTTCTTCTGTGCCTGAAATAGTGATTCCCAGGGGCCCACCATATCTCTTCAATTCCACTGTGTAGATGATAGCCCCAGTGGTTTCTTGCTCATCTGTTAAAAGGAACAAAGAAGCTGAATAATCACAAATGAAGGCAAATAAAGGCTGAATAATGAAGACAGAAGTCATAGAAAGGCCAAGCTCAGAAGAAATTCCAGTCAATCACAAAGAAACTTGCAGCCCTCCGAATCTTTTTGAAAGGGCCTGTTTGTATATGGGTAGCGTGTGAATATGCAAGCATATTAATTAACAATATTGATTCACAATCTGTCAACCTTATTAGTCTTCGAAAGGATTTTTTTTTGTCAACAGATTAATTCAGAGTTTTTGTACCAGAGTTATCCTCATCCTTCCTGATCTTCAATTTGACAAGTTCTTCACACTGTTTTAAAATCTGCACTGCGTCTTCCATTGAGCAATTATCAAGTCTGATATTATCAATAGCTAACAGCTTGTCTCCAGGCTCCAAGGTGCCAGTCCTGCATACAAAGAGAAAACAAATCTTTTAGAAAACATTCTAAATAGTGTTAACATTTGTTCTTTTCAAGTGTTAACAGTGTTGATGATATGATGAAATAAGTGTTGGGCAAGCAAAATCATCCAAATTTTTTTTGTAGCTGTCTTTCAAGGAGGGAAAAAATTGTTTTAGAAAATGTTTTTTTTTTAAAAAAGAGAGAGAGAGAATCTCAGAAGAATTCTCCTAGTCTCCTTGCACTGAATTTAACTACAAAGAGGCCAAGAGGTGTAGATGTAATTATATTGTCTTCCAAATGAAGGCAAATATACATGTCCCAGGAGAACGTTGCAAGATCCAATCTGGGTCATTCACCAGGAGCAGAGGTTTTGTCTTCTGAGCTTTAGGACTCATGCTGGAACCTATTTTCAGGGAACTTCTCTCCAGCTAGTCTGAAAGTTTGGAAGCCAAAACTCCAGTGATCGATCCAGATTGGATCCTGCTATATTGCCTTCCATTGCACAAACATTTCTCCAGATTAACAGAGTTGGAAGGAACATTGTAGGTCATCTAGTCCAACCCCCCACCCAAGCAGGAGACCTTACACCATTTCTGACAAATGGCAGTCCAATCTCTTCCTTGAAAGCTTCCAGTGATGAAGCTCCCACAACTTCTGAAGGCAACTTCTGTTCTATGGGTTGATTGTTCTCAATCAACCTCTTGAGAATTCTCATTTCTCTTGCCTCTTCATGCTTGAGATGACGTTCCAAAGGAAGACATTAATGCAAGACTCTTTCTTTTAGGGTTCTTCAGATTGGGAAGGGCAGGCAACCAAAAGGCTTTAAACCCAGTCTTTCTCAATCCCAGCAACTTTCAGATGGCTGGACTTCAACTCCCAGAATTCCTCATCCAGCAATACTGAAATGCTGCTTTAGAATTTTGCAAAGGGAAAATGAAACATCAACTCCATCACTTTGGAGCATCTTCAACAAGAAAGGAAACTCAAACATTATGAAGAGGAATTTAAAAGAAATTCCCAGACACCTTGAGAAGAAGGTAGAAAAACAGATGCTTCTTTCTAAAGGGAAGAACATTTCCAAGGCAGATTTTGGTATAGTATTAGTCTGAACAAGTATGAAAGATGGTTGAGGTCATAGAGAAGTATTACAGATCTTTTGAACAAATTCATTACTATTGTTTATTAAGATTCAGAAATAAAAGAAAACAGGTAATTCACTCACCTATGTGCTACGCTCCCCTTCTTGATATCAGAGATAATTAAAGGCTCACCAGACTTTCTGCTTGCTGTTTAGGAAGAGATACATGCAGACACTCAATCCAGGCATTTAGAGTCCATGATAATCTTCAGAATTATCTATTACCAGCCTTCCACAACCAGGCATTCCTGCAGAATTCCCAGTCATTATGGCCATTAGAGCACACCAGGTTGCAGAAAACTATATAATCCAAACATTATATAAAGTAGGAAGCAACATAATATATTTCCCTTTTTCAATTTCCCTTTAATAAAAACATCTAAACCCAAGCTACTACTGTTTAATAAAATTCATAAAGTAAGGATATTTGTTGTGCTTTTGAGAACTGCAATCAAGGTTATATTTAAAGCATCTTTTCTTCCCATGAAAGAGAGAGTAAATTTTGGTTGCAGCATATTGATGTGGCAAATTATGGTTGAAGAAATGAATCTGAAAGATAACCAAGAAACAATATGACAAAAGTCTTTTTTAAAGAGCCAAATATTCAGTCCCCTATATAGAGTATGCCTATGTAGAATTCACTTATGTTGTGACTGATGGAAAAAATGACGTAATAAATATTTTGAAGGAGGCACACATATCCATCAGAGGTTTATGAGTGAGGTTGGCACAATGCTTTGCTTTGTGGGAGTATCACAACAGTTGAAAGAGGAAATGTGTTAGGGCTAAGAAAGAAAGAAAGACCAGAATAACAGAATTGGAAGGGACTTTGGTGTCCAATCGCCTGCTCAAGCAAGTCCAACCCCCTGCTCAAGAAAGAAACCCCACGCCTGAGTGGCATAGGAGGCTAATGCCTCCTACTAAGGCAGCATTTAACATCCAGCTGCCTGCAATTACTGCGAGTTCAATTCTCACCAGGCTCAAGGTCGACTCAGCCTTCCATTCTTTCTAAGGTGGGTAAAATGAGGACCCGGTTTGTGGGGGCAATAAGTTGACTTTGTATAAAATATACAAAAGTATGAAGGCTATTGCTTAACGCATTGTAAGCCACCCTGAGTCTCCGGAGAAGGGCAGCATATATCTATCTATCTATCTATCTATCTATCTATCTATCTATCTATCTATCTATCTATCTCATTTCAGGCAAATGATTGACCAATCTCTTCTTAAAAATCTCCAATATTGGAGCACCCACAACTTCTGAAGGCAAGTCGTTACGCTGATTAATTGTTCTAACTGTCAGGAAATTTCTCCTTAGTTCTAGGTTGATTCTCTCCTTGGTTAGTTTCCATCCATTGCTATCATGCCACCCTTAGTTCTTCTTTTCATTAAATTTAGACATACCCAGTTCCTGCAACCGTTCTTCATATGTTTTAGCCTCCAGTACCCTAATCATCTTTATTGCTCTTCTCTGCATGCATTCAAGAGTGTCAACATCTTTTTTATATTGTGGCGACCAAAACTAGATGCAATATTCCAAGTGTGCTCTTACCAAAGCATTATCAAGTGGTACTAACACTTCACATGATCTTGTTTCTAATCCTTTTAATGTAGTTGATTACAGATCATTCTGGAGAAAGTCTGTCTATATAACTGTTAAGAGTCAATACTGTTTTGATGGCAAATAATCAATCAACCAATCAATCTGTTTAAAACATATCCCATATTCATCACATTGCATTTAATTTTTAAATACATAGCAATTTAGTTCCCTAACCTGGAATTAACATTATTAAATGGCAAAATTCTTAATTCCTACTCAGGGAGCTAAAAAGCAAGATGGGAACTAAAGCTAAACCCGTCTTTCACTAAAATATAAAATAAAAATAAATTAGAGATTGTTAAAGTTTAGAGATATTATATGAAACAGTATATTCAAGATTTTAAACACTTAATTTCATGCATTTTAAAAAATTGGCCATTAATATAAAAGCATGACAAATCTGAATTCTGAATGAATATGCGTGAAACTGATGCTCGCCAGAAATAGTGCTTCATTTCTAGCACAGTTAGAAATGAAATTTATAGCAGACCTTCCAATTCTTGAAATATAATTAGCTGCATTTCCTTTTAAGGACTCCATTTCTATAACTATTTATAGAATATGCTATTCACAGCTATGGAATATTTGGCTATCCTCCTATTTTTCCACAGGGAGTCCAACAAGGGGAGAACAAGCCAAGTTAAGAGAGGGTGCTTTTTAAAAAATATTTTTCATTACTTCCCAGAGATGTAAGTAACAGTCCTAGGTGGGTGACTTAGATTTGCTTCAATAAAAAGATTCATGCTGTGGAAACAACATGATTCTCATTGTCAAAGCTCTTGCAACTTCTCCCCAGTACTGTCTGAAACACTTGGAGGTTGGACGGCTTAGTGCACAATAAATATTACAATACACACACACAGCCAAACAACCTGGAAGATGTTTGGTGTACTCCAAGGGGTTTCCAAGTTGGGTAACCACCCTGAAAAGCAAAGCAAACCTATGAAGATTGGCACAACCCTAAAAAAAGTTGGTGATGTGGTTTGAGAATATATTGTTGAACCTTGGTAGCAAAGCAGAACAAACCATAGTAGGCCTTATCATGTTGAATTATAGATTCAAGATTGGAAGAAGATAGATGCAAGTGTTAGTTTCCAGACTAATGAAGGTCCTAGAGACTATGATGTAAACAACCAATTGCAAATGTTTATGAAGATGTCTCACTTTTCATCCAAGAAGCTTCTTCAGTTCTGAGGAAGTTCTTGGATGAGAAGTGAAATGTCTTCAAGCAAAAACGAAGAAAGTCCAGTTGCCTTTTGAAAAAGCATCTTTGGGACAATCAACTGCAAGCTTCCCCATTATCAGTAAAGAGACTTGCAACCTTGCCAAATCATAGGAAAGCTATTAGAAAGAAAAACCAAAATTCTTTGCCCTAATATCTATGGGGTTATAATGGACCTAAATGGAACACAATTTAATTGTTGAAATACTTCAACAATTGTAACTCCTTGCAATGTCCACAAATCCTGCTAAAGCGAGTTCTGCAAGAATCTTTGGAGGAAAATGAATCATCTCGGGTTTTAATCAGCTGTCAAAATTCTTGACAAATGCAGTCTAAGACTAGAGATTCAGTATGACAGCAAACCAGTATGAATTGATGTATTTTGAGATTCAATTTTTTTAAAAGTCCAAGATCTTTTGGAGGGGGAGTGTGGATTCTTTGGGCAAGATGTAGCAAAATGATCATTGTTGTTTCTGATCACTGTGATTATGCCAGGGCTGTGGTTGGCCAGCCAAAAAACTGTTGACAAGCTAGTCAGAAGCAGCAAGGGAAGCAGGCTGATACAATGAGATGCAATGCCAGAGATAACTGACCTTCAGTGAAACATGCGGATACAGAGAAAATTGCATTTATTGCCTTGTTGCTACCTTACCTCAATTTAGGGCATTCAGTAGTGCCTGAATACTTTAGCCTGGCACCCATTCTCTCACTGTGGAGAGCCAGCATGGTGTAGCAGCCAAGGTTCTGCCAATTAATCCTTGGAAGATTCAGAGAGTGAATTTATATTCACTCTCAGCTAATTCACTGGATGACTCTGGGCCAGTCACTCCCTTTCTCAGCCCAACCAATTTTACGGGGTTATTGTGGGGAAAAGTTGGAAGAGGGAATGCTTTGACCATACTTTAAGAATTGACTTGAGCTTCTAATTCTGTTGGCTGGACCCAGCCCAAAGTGTAACATTCCCTTAGTATAGGAGACAGCAAACTTGGAGTTCATGGTTGGCCACTCTAAAGAAGAGGAAAGTGAAAAAGAAAAGAAACCCACAGATGGGCTACTACGGGTTCTCCTGGATTCAGAAGAAGTCCCTACTTCGGTTTATACTAAAATATCCAGAAATATCCAGGAAAGACTGAAATAAGTATAAAATCAAAATTTTATTACAGCCTTTGGACCAGAAAGTACAACAACAAAATACGTAGACTTGCAAATATTAACAAAACATTTAAGAATCTAATAAAATTACAAAAATATATATTATTATTGTGACTGTAGTTTTTTTTTTTTTTTTTTTTTTTAAAGCAGTGGCGATCTCCAAAATTTGTGCTAAACTTTAACTTTAGTAGGATGGATACAACAAACAAAATCAGGCAATCTGGAAAGTTACATCAGAGTCCTGGGCAGAGAGAAACAATGACAGATAGGTATTGTCCTCTCTACCAGGGTAGTTCTTTAAAATGGAAAACATACATATCTTCCTAGATTCTTTATAGAGAGAGCAACAAAGGAGCAGATCGCTTAGGGATTTTGCAGAGCCATTTCCCCATGGGCATAAGCACTACTGAAAAGGGATATTTTTTTATATCACCTCCCTCAGAACTGCAGAGGATGGTACATCCAACTTGGCCAAGGTGAAAGCTTCAAAAAAAAAATTCAGAATCAAAACTGAAGAGAGATAAGATGATAAGAGATAACCTGACCATTTGAGAAGAATCCATAACTGTAGGATATTAGCCTTAAACTCATTTGAAAATCAAAATCCCAGAGATGTTGTATAAGATGACTCCAGGCATTTTCAAGTCCCAATAGATTTGAATGTCCTAAGGACTGGAGTTTTGCCATTAGCCTTTGTTATCCAGGTTGATTTAAAACATTCTCCTGAAACCAGGAGAGACAGATCCCACAGGAGAAAAATCAATTTCAACCAGAAATGAAGGTGATAAAACCAGGCTCACAGAAACAAAACCTGTCTCTAACCATAAAACAACATTCTTAATGCCAGTTGGATCTGAGTGCTCTTATAAACTTGGACTAGGTAGTTTCCAGGATATTAAACTTTGTAAAAATGCAAATTGGAACACTATAAAGAAGCTGAGAGATTACTCTAGCAAAGAAAAGCTTGCAAGCTACAGGAATAAAAATGTGCCCACTTTGAACGGAAGAATCTTAAGACAGCTGTGGAGCTACATTGGGCCATACTTGCCCGATAAGAAAAAATGTGTGCTCGAAGATAAGAAAACCTGGAACTGCACCCCAGGATATTTATAAGTATTTACCTGCTCTGTTGAAATCCCATTAATTTGCCATTTATGTAACCTGCTGTTGTGTCATGCAAACACCAGCACTTTGGCTTTTTTCATATAATTTACTGCTAGTTGTCCTTTTAGATAAAAGGAAGCCAATGCTTTCAATGCCCTTCTCATTCCCACCTGGGAGACCAACAAAATTACATTGTGTGTATTGTACTACTACATTACAGTACTACGTTTATTACTTCATATAGCCAGGGTGGAATTTTTCTGCTAATATTGGATAGCGATGCTTAGAAGATAAGAGAGCCTAAATTATGGAACTGAGGTACAAATTAAAAAGTAAGGGGGCTAGAATACCCCCTTCTCAGTAATTCTAAATATCTCACCATTTTGTCTAAATCTGTGGTATCTGGATGTATCATTGCTTCCATTGTAGACAACCAAATTGGGACCTTCGTATAGTGATTCTTTTTAATCTTTTCCCAAATTTTCAGTAGGGCATCTCTTAACATGTGTCTTTGAAAGTAAGTATGTGATTTATTTTTCCCATCCCAAAGAAAGCCATGCCAACCAAGCTGGAGGTCATGGCCTTCTATCGTTAGTATTCCTTTATTTTTAAGTTGTATACAATCTTTAAGCCATGTTAGGGATGCCGCTTGGTAATAAAGTTCCCATTCTGGTAAACTGAAACCTCCTTTTTACCTACTATCTTGCAGTAATTTGAATTTGATACACAGTTTTTTCCCTGACCATATAAATTTTGATGTCATTTTATTTAATTGTTCAAAGAATTTTTTTCCTAATTTTATTGGTACTGTTTGAAATAGATAAAGTAACTTGAGTAATATATTCATTTTGATTGTCGAAATTCTGCCAATTAATGATATTGGTAATTTAGTCCAGTTGTCCAAATCTTTTTGTATTTGTAATGTAAGTGTATCGTAATTATCCCTCTTTATCATAGTACATTTTTCCGATAGCCAAATTCCTAAATATTTAATTTTCTTTGTTCTAGAGATTCCCAACTTCTCCTCTAGTTCTTCATTCTGTCTGTTGGTTAAATTCTTAGTCAATATTTTAGTTTTGTCTTTATTCATTTTAAATCCTGCTATCATGCCAAATTGGTTTATATCTTGTAATAAAGTAGATCCAGATTCTAAAGGTTCCTCAATAATGAATGCCAAATCGTCTGCAAATGCTTGGACCTTATATTTTGTGATTTAATTTTTAGTCCCTTTATTTCCGAATTGTCTCTAATTTGTGACATTAATGTCTCCACAGACACAAAAGGAGAATTAAAATCAGTACAAAACTTGAAAAAACGAGGAATAAATATGGTGGCCATATTTACAAATCAAAACTAGATTTAAAAAAGACAAGGAACAATTTGGCATAAACAGGGAACAATTGGAACTAGATAAAATATTATTAGGACCGGGGACAAAAATGATTACAAATATATACAATTACCTATTAAGATATAAATTGGAAGAAGAAACAGTCAAAGAAACAATGATAAGTTGGGCTAGGAATTTTGGACACACTATAGAATTGGGAAAATAGGAAAAATTGTGGGGGAAAAATTATAAATTGACTATGGCGGTAACATATAAAGAAAACAGCTATAAAATGTTTTATAGATGGCATTTAGCACTAGCAAGATTGGCAAAAATGTACTCCAACCTATCACCTAAATGTTGGAGATGTGGCCATAAATTAGGAACATACTACCACATGTGGTGGATGTGCCCCAGTGTTAAAAATTTTTGGTATAAAACCAGAAGGTGGTTAGAAGAGATTACACTCCAAAAGATTGATTTCAAACCGGAGTTGTTTCTTCTAGGAATGATTGATAAGAAAATGGAGAAAAGTTTGTACTACATAATATTGCATATACTAACGGCGGCCAGAATTGCTCTGGCGCAAATGTGGAAACAGATCAATACACCACCTGAAGAAATAGTAATTAAAAAGATCCTCAAATGTGCTAAAATGGATAAAATGACAATGGAGATTAAAGAAAGAGATGATTCAGACTACTATAAAGTGTGGAATAGATTCTATACATTGGTAGAAAATAGAAATAAAAACAAGAAATAAGAATGTAAATTAAAATTTGATTAATTGGAATCTAAGAGTATTGAATACTGGTAAGGATAAAATATTGACTGTTAATAAATAGGATGTAAGTATATATAACAATTTAGTTTATAAGAATGCTCAATATGGTTACATAAGAATAAGAGAATGATTAGAAAGATTGAATTCAAAAGTAAAGATAATTGTCGATGCAGAAAATTGTAAAATATTATATAATGTTGTTATTTATGTTTTGTATTTTACTGTTTGGTGTATGTGTATGTTCTTTTTTTCTTTCTTTTCTTTCTTTTTCTTTTTTCATTTTTTTGGTCTTTTTCTATTATGTTTTTGGTTTTAAAAATGTAAAATATTCAATAAAAATTATTTTAAAAAAAGAAAAAAAAGAATATCCCCTTCTCTTAGTTCTCTTTCGATGGAAACAGATCCCAAAAGATTTCCCCCAAAGGGAACATCTAACTCACAATGAAATGTTAGAAAGCAGAATTTGTAGATGAAAGAGCCATCTTTTATCCACTGAGGGTTCCTGAAGTTTTGCCATAGCATTTCCCATGGGATAAATGTATTTTGGCAAGCATCAGTTTCCCTTTCTTATTGTTTCATAAAAAGTGAATTGAATATGGAGAAGAAAAGGTGGGTCTGCTCAGAACTGTCACTGACATTTAATGTAATATACTCTAAGATATGGAAAATTAGTTTTCATTTACTCCTGTCTGGGTGCTGCCACAGGCAGACAGTTCAGAAATGACCATGTTAAAATCCTCAAGAGAGAGAGGGGGGGGGGAGAGGGATAGGGAGGGAGGGAGGGAGGGAGGGAGAGAGAGAGAGAGAGAGAAAGATGTGGAAACAAGAACTCATGAAAAATCTGGTATACCTAATCCACATAATGATTATCATTACTGTAAATGATTATATTTATCAAAATATAATATACCAAGAGCCTTGGTGGCGCAGCAGACTAAGGTGCTGTTAAAGTAGGACCAGCTGCCTGCAATTACTGCAAGTTCAAATCTCACCAGGCTCAAGGTTGACTCAACCTTCCATCCTTTCGAGGAAGGTAAAATGAGGACCTGGGTTGTGGGGGCAATAAGCTGACTTTGTATAAAAAAGAACACCGCTTAGGGTGGGCCGAAAGCCCTACTAAGCAGGTATATACAAAAATATGAAGGCTATTGCGTAACACATTGTAAGCCGCCCTGAGTCTCCGGAGAAGGGCGGCATATAAATCGAACCAATAAATAAATAGATAAAAGTGACTTGATGTACTTTCAGCATTTTTTTTTTTTTTTAGAAAATGAACTGCTGCACAAAGAAGATGGAAACAGCAGATCATCCCAATTGCTTTTCTTCATAAAAGAGCCCTTTAACTTAGAATGGTTCTCCAATTAACATAGCTATAAATCAGAAGTCCAGATTGTGCTGATACTTATTCTGTTACAATACACATGAATGCCAGATAGTCTACAATCTTCTGTGAACAAACAGTGCGTGTGCGCGCGCACACACACACACACCAGTATCATGGTAAATGAAGAATCTGGATCATCTACAGATACAATGTGAATTACCGTTTTCAAATAGGCTTACTGATATTTAATTTAGATCTAAAGTATAGGTCTAGAATGCTATTGCGCATTGTGATAATTAAAGAGTTTTCAGATCAGGCTTCAACAAAACTGGTAATAATTTAATTTACTTGAAAATGATCACATATAATTAGGAAGGTTTACAAAAACAAGCTTATCATTTAAAACATAGAAGACATTATGCAAGGAAAGGTTGGGGGAAAAAAATAATCTGGTATGGTATTGATAATTTTGCAGCACTCCTCCCAAGATGCAGAAACAAAGCAGCACATTCTCCTAAATTGAAGGGGGGAAAGGTTTGCTCAGCAGTCAATTAGCTTTCAATTAATCCTAATAGATCTGATTAGCCAAATTAAATTCTCATTGGCAAGCTGTTGGCTTTGCTGTTCACATAGGTTTACTTCCTTATGTCTTGGATTGGCTTTGAAGGCATCTAGTCATTTTATAGCAAGGCTGATATTGCACAATTTGTGCTTGAGATGTATGGTAGTTCTTCATTTTACCCAATCTATGTCAATTTCAATGGATAGCAGTAACCCGAAAAGGTGATAGCCATATTTCCAATAAACTAAGTATTAAAGCAAAGTGAGCTAACCTTTTTCTCTAAGGGCCATAAAGCTGAATCTCTCAATTTTTATCAGAGGAAGTGTGTATTTTAAGAATAAATGGAAATATCATAGCCTTAGTATTAGTTATTTCTCAATCCACTGAAGTCAGGGACTATCATGCTAGTTACATACACTTAACAGAATAACAGTATTGGAAGGGACCTTGGAGGCTTGTAGTCCAACCCACTGCTCAAGCAGGAGACTCTATAGCATTCTGGAGAAATGGCTATCCAATTTCTTCTTAAAAGTCTCCAGTGATGGAGTATCCATAACTTCTGGAGGTGAGCCATTCTACTAATTAATTGTTCCCACTGACTGGAAATTTCTTCTTATTTCTAAGCTGGTTCTCTCCTTGATTAGTTTTCATCCATTACTTTGTGACTTGTCTTCACTGACTTTGAGAATAGGTTAATCCCTCTTTTTAATGGCAGTCCCTCAAATATTGCTATCATGTCGCCCCAGTCCTTCTTTTTATTAGATTAGACATATCCAATTCCTGTAACAGTCTTCATATGTTTTATCCTCCAGCCCTCTAATCATCTTTATTGCTCTTTTCTGCACTCTTGGATTTAATTACTTTGGAGAAACTAGAGAAAAATCAACAGCTTTCATTTATATTTTCTTCCATTTAGTAAAAAACAAAACAAAACAAAAAAACCAATAGTGCTAAGGAATAGAAATGTTGGACTCAGAAATCCTTCAAAATGTAACACCTCATTCTTTGTTTGACTTTATGTAGATTAAGGATGGATTATATGGTAATGGAAAAATTAAATGAGTTTGTAAATAATCTTGTTATAGATGGCATAGATTTATATGTTAAGAAAAAAATTAAATCTATTTTTCAAAAAGATTTTTAAAATGTTTCTTGACATAAACAGAATTCTATATGTAAAAAGCATTAGGCTTAGGCAGTTGTTGATTTAAAAAAAGTCTGATGTCACATGTTTAGAAATTAATATATTCCTGAAGAGAAAAAAAATCGGAGAATACACCAAACTGGCTTTTGAATATATCTTACAAATATATTATATATATTTCTATTTAAAATTTCCTTAAATCCTATCATTCCTTCTTATCTTGACAAAATGAGTAAAAAGAGTCTCAGTGACCAATAAAGTTGCCCTTCTACCAGTCATTTCTTTTTTATTGTTGCCTAGAAAGGCTTCCCCTTTTCACACATTATACTAACTAAGTTCACAAGGTTCTCAATGTCACAATTCAACCTACTAGACATGCAGGATCAACCATAATAATTAACCTCACAAGAGTTCAAGAGACTCCTATCCGAAGAAAGACTTCAGCTACTCTAATGGTATGTGGGAGTGACCTTAGAGCTGCAGTCAGGGTAATAGTCAGATATGAGGAAACGTAGCTTGCAGAATGAATGGCAATGGGGGAGAAATGTACTGGCAAGATTCACACAATAAAGTAGAATGAGTTCACATGGGTGTGCGTCCTCTCTGGACTACCTTGTAAGGCTGACATCAATCTTTGATGTCTCCCCCGTCACCTTTAAAGCCCAAGAAACTAAGTAGGGTCTCTTCTGAGACATTTACCAATGCCCAGATTCCTTCTGCAAGTTAAACTACCTGTAATCTGACTGCTCCAGTGGTGGGTTTCTACTGGTTTGCCCCAGTTTGGGCGAACCAGTAGCGGCAGAGGTGGGAGGCTCCACCTACCCACCAGGACCTCATCACGGATGCTCTGTGCATGCGTAGAAGTGCAGAAGCGCAGAAGAGCCACGTGCAAGCAAAGCAAGCATGCATATGTGCACGCTCACAGTTCCGAAATGGTAGCAAAGGTAAGTGAAATCCACTACTGGACTGCTCCCCTGGTTGCAGCTCTTTCCTCTGCCTCCCAAACTCATTCCCATATCCCATTACAGCTACTGAAATCACCTCTAGCCCTAAACAAGAGGCAAGATGGCTGATGCTCTTATTTAATATCCTGCCTCAAAGAGAGGCTTTCACAGTCTGCAGGAAGATAGACAGCTTCTGATTCATGACATGATCGATGGTATTTCTCTATACACATGCCCAGTTTTTATTAAAATGTATAATGGCTTAGATGGGGGAGATTTCCCCCTGAAGAGGTTTGAGCGTATAATTCACATGCATCATTGACATAGCCAGTCATAAAACATCTTCCACTACTGATTGAAACACGAAGCACTGGGGAAATGTGTGCACTGAAACCAAGTTAACACAACTATGATCACATTTCAAAAAAGAAAAATAATCAGACTGGAAAGGACAATTTTAAATCCTCCTCCCCCCAAAACTGAAGAGCTGAGGAAAAATATGCAAAGGAAAAAATACATTTAAGGTTCAAATTACAAAAGAACAGCAGTCTGCATATAAATCAATTACTGCTCGAGAATGTCTGTTTACTCAAGAGTAAACATTGTAAATGAAAATATGTTTAGATGCTACTAAGGCTTTTAAATCAAACTGCATCCATTTATTCTCCAATTTTTTTTAAATATCCTCAACTATAACAGCAAATGAACAAATACACTCATTCACTTTTGAGTGGTTAAAATTCTAAAGGCAACCAGTTTCATTTGAAAACCTCCCAAGACCTCTGAGAAAGATCAGAGATTTTTGATTAATAGTCCAGTTTAGTGAGAGAAAATCCATTTTATGTTGCTATTGTTCTTGGGGTTAGGAATTCATGCCCATCATCCAGGAAAGCTGAAAGCCCCAGCTGACTTTCCTGCCCCTGAAATATACTATGTCCTATGGAAATCTGACATTATTACACGAAAGCTTTGCATCATAAAAGGAAATATTTGAATTCCCTTGACCCAGTGATAAATTCAGATACTTTTATACACATTATATTACAAGGGTGAAAGGCCTTGATGATTACTGGAGAAAATTATAACTTTCAGCTATACCTCTCCCAAGCAGACCTTGAACAAGCTACTGCAACAAAGCTCTCATTAAAGTGTTTTAATCTATTCATAGCTTTTTAACCTTCAATCAGCTTCTTTGATTCTCAGTTAAACATATGTATTATTGGGGTAAAGGTTCTTTAGTAATAATTGAGTCTATGTTTTCAAATGCTGTACATCATTTTGTAGTGCCATTGTATATTTTAACAGAAGTTGTCATCCGTCAGATTCCAATCCTAGTATAATACAAGTACCATTATTCATTAAGAAGCGGGAAGCTTCAGTGATACTTGGGGAACATTAGCGTTTGCAGAAATACCAATAAAAGTGTACATGAAAATTCTCATATGCATGGAAATAGCCTACAGACACTTGCAGTTAGAATACTGATGGGAGAAGAACAGAATATTCTTTCGGATAGCAGAGCTGACCAATTGATGATCTGAACAGGAACATCACTCTAAAGCATAACATTTGTTTTATAATCCATTCAATTACATGTCCCTCAGAATGTGTGAGTTAGGAAATAAGAAGTGACAACTCTGCTACTCAGAGAAGAGATTCTACTTGGGTTCAGAGCTGTATTTTAGCAGAAACTGCTTTCCATCCTACCAACGCTGCAAGGCTGGGAATATAATATAATGCAATGGTGTTTCACTAATTTTAGGGAGCACCTAGTACTTCCTAAAATTTGTCCAAAATAGGGAATATAAGCAGGGCAGAATTTCAAATCAATTTCAGAAAATAGTATGCATTGGTTTAAAACAATGCAGTTGATACGGTGTAGTTAAACTGTTATTAGTGATTAAAGGGTTGAACTAGATTCAAGATCTAGGATCTAAGAGCCTTGATAGTACAGTGGTTTAGTGAACCCTGTTATTAACACAGCTGCCTGCAATTTCTGCTGGTTCGAATCTCTCCAAGGCTCAAGGTTGACTCAGCCTTCCATCCTTTCTAAGGTAGGTGAAATGAGGACCCAGTTTGTGGGGGCAATAAGCTGACTTTGTATAAAATATACAAAAGAATGAAGGCTATTGCTTAACGTATTGTAAGCCGCCCTGAGTCTCTGGAGAAGGGTGGCATATAAATCAAATTTAAAAAAAAAAAAAAGTCTTGCCTCCACTTGGGAAGGCCACTGGGTGTCTTTGGGCCCATTACACTTCCTCAGTTGAACCTATCCTACAAGATTGTTATGGGGAACATTGGAAGAAGAAGTGCAACACATGAACCCTTGGGACTCCTAATAAGAAGTAAAATATAAATCTAACTTTAAAAAAAGTTATTATCAATTTGGAAATGAGCACCACTAAAATTGATTTGAAACTCTTAGGAGTTCTTGTGAACACGATTTAGAAAATCTTGGCAGGGGAGATTTAACAGCACCACCCAACATTGTAAAGCCAATATACAGCTTGTCTTCATTACTCCTATATTATATTAATGTTTGGATGATATTAGAAGACATTATCAATCACTAGGAGGGAACTGACTCTGACCTGGTGAGCAAATGTGCCTTGAAAAAAAAAATCAGTGCAGAAAGTTATCTCCAGAACGTTCTCTTGTCAAAAAGAAAATGCCAAATGCAGCTTGTAATTTAGAAATACTTACAACTGATAGTAATCCCAAGTTCCACACCCCTTTTCTTAGGTAGTTTCACATGGAAGGTACCACTGCTTGGAATGACAGATTCTGTGGAACAAGGAGACCAATTAAAAGGGCAAGATCAAACCAGAGGGTCATGGGGTTGGTTGCTTTGTCTACCTGTACTAAAATTCCATGTACCATCTACCTGTACTAAAATTTCCAATATGTGAAGATAACTACAAAGTTTAGTGCAAAGTACAAAGTGTAGCACAAAGTTTACTTTGGCATTGGAAAAAGTATTTGATGAAACACTTTTACCTTAAAACTGTCTACTGTGGACCCTTCACATTTCTTAAGAGGTCCCAAAGGGGGCGTGCATAAGCGCACCAACGTGCCTACGGTCCCTGTCCTACTGTCCCCATTTATATGTACTCATTTTATGTGTTCATGGCTATCTTTTGCTTATTTACAGTATATCCTTTTATTTGTGCCAAAATGTTTTCATGTGTCCATGTCTATGTCTATACTCTTACTTGTTTCCTTGTACTTGTTGACAAATAAATAATAAATAAAATAAAAATAAATAAAGACCACTGACACGAGTCACTTCTCAGTTTTCAGTGGCTTTCCTATATGCACACCTTCCTATTCATACTAGAATTTGCTGTCATTGGAATCAAAACCTGCAAGACAATTGGACCAGATCATGTTGGATTCCAGAACATTGTTAGATAGAATACTTTTTGGGCAGAATTAATGGGAAGATCA
This sequence comes from Arizona elegans, assembly GCA_022577455.1. Taxonomy (NCBI): domain Eukaryota; kingdom Metazoa; phylum Chordata; class Lepidosauria; order Squamata; family Colubridae; genus Arizona; species Arizona elegans. Next base: position 120,017,148 of record JAKOOJ010000003.1, read on the forward strand.
TAATGAATGAAGCTTCCTTACGTTTTCTGTAATATTTTCTGATAGTTCAAAAGAAGTTGTGTCTTAATGAATATTTCCTTACTGTATTTAGTCCAGTACAGTCAAGTGATCAATAATATAATACAGATGACATTTATAGGTAGTCCTCAATTTATGACAATTGAGCCCAACATTTCTATTGCTAAGCAACACAGTTGTTAAGTGAGTTTGCCCCATTTTATGACTCTGCTTGCCACAGTTGTTAAAGTTAGTAACATGGCTGTAAAGGAATCTGGCTTCCCCATTGACTTTGCTTGTCAGAAGGCTGCAAAAGATGATCACATGACCCCGGGACATGGCAACCATCGTAAGTACATGCCAGTTGCTAAGCATCTTAATTCTGACCCTGTGACCACAGGGACGCTGCAATGATTGTACGTATGAAAAATGGTCATCAGTCACTTTTTTCAGTGCCATTGTAACTTCAAATGGCTATTAAACAAATTGTAAGACAAGGACTACCTGTACATTTAAAATTATATGTGACATGGTGGATCCTAAACTGTCTAAATATATTCAGTATTTTTGTAGATCAGCATCTAAGAGACAAAGGCTCTAATTTACATCATTTCTGAAAGAAAAAGTTGTCTGCAAGTGATATCTTTTTCCCTTTCTTGGTCTCAACAATTTGAAAAATTTTTTTAGGGCTTTGCATCTCAGATTCTATGACTTTATACTATAATTATAATTTTATTCTATAAAATCCCAGTTGTTTTAACAAGATCAAATTAAGTAAGAAGTTATTAGTTTCCTCCCGAGATTTAGCCATTTTTAGTTTTACAACTATAGACACATCAGTGCTTTGACAATTATCTAGTGACAGGAGCAGCCTGAAAGGGGCCAGCAGCTGAGGACATGGAGAATGGAGGAGCTGTGGTAACATTCTGTGCCAGATGTGTTCCCATTTACTGAAAAGAGAACTGGTGCTTTATAGGTGTCTCAGTAACATCAGGTGTCTCCTATACCTAAACACAATCACATTAATTGACTCTGAATAACACTTTTCCGTCTTTGTTAGTTACAACATAGTGCAATTGTAAAAGTGCTAATTAAAATCAGGAAGATCCAGATACAATTGCAGGCTCTCAAGAAACCTCATGTGGTCATCATCTCTTATCTTCATCCAGAAATTTGTAGTAGTGTGTGAAAGTAGTATTTCATATGCATAGGCATAATAAATATTGCCAGTGATAGATGAAAGTACAGATATAGGTAAAGGTAAAGGTTCCCCTCGCACATATGTGCTAGTCATTCCCGACTCTAGGGGGCGTTTCAAAGGTGAAGAGCCAGCGCTGTCCGAAGACGTCTCCATGGTCATGTGGCCGGTATAACTAAATGCCGAAGGCACACAGAACGCTGTTACCTTCCCACCAAATGTAGTTCCTTATTTTTCTACTTGCATTTTTTTACATGCTTTCGAACTGCTAGGGTTGGCAGAAGCTGGGACAAGTAACAGGAGCTCACCCGTTACGTGGCACTAGGGATTCAAACCACCGAACTGCTGACCTTTCGGTCGACAAGCTTAGTGTCTTAGCCACTGAGCCACCACGCCCCTCAATTTAAATATAGTCAAATAGTCAAACTCAGATATAGTCCTCCATTTAAAAATATTCATTTAGTGACTGTGAAAACTTTCAACAGCATTTAAAAAAGAGACAACCAATCCACATATTACAGCAATCCCCATTGTCACATGATCATAATTCAAGCACTTGGCAACTGGCATGTATTTATGACAGTTGCAGCATCCTGGGGTCATGTGATCGCCATTGGTGACCTTCGCAACTGGTTTCTGACAAGCAAAGTCAATGGGGGAAGCTGGATTTTCTTAACGACTGCGCGATTCACTTAACTAGTTATTTGCTTAACAATTGAAGCAAAGCAGATTGTAAAATTGGTCATGACCTGTTTAACTACTCCGTTCTTTAGCAATGAAAATTCTTGTCCTAATTGTGGTCATAAGTCAAGGACTACCTGTATACTTTATCTCATTCCTAAGCCCGGTGAACCAATCTGAATCAGAAATTTGGAAAAAGTTACTTATTTCTCCTAAAAACGAGTGAGCTTTTTTAGACAGAATCAGACTATTCACAAACAACTTACTTTTAATCAACATAAATTTTACCAGTCTGAGGTACTTTCCAACCAAACTATCTACCATCTGAAGAATTCTGGCATTTTATCTGCTCAAAACATTGCTTTGACATTATTTGATTGTCTTTCCCTTAAGTAGACCTATTTGACTTCTCTTAATGTACTTCTACGTAACTGTTAATACATATTTGGAATTTTATATATGGCATACATTGGTTCTGGCTTCAGAAATCAATATGCAGTTGTCCAATACATCAAGATCATGCATCATGTCTGGTCTCTGGGACACTAAAAATAATCTGGTCATCTACTGTTCTATGCTGCTGCTAACTATATTGAAAACAAAGCAACGTAATTAAAAAGAAAATCGGGATTAAGCAGAAAAAAATATCCATACCTGCCACATCAAATTCAATCTCTAACACAACTTTATTCGTAAGTGCTGCATCCCGCAACAGCTGGTTGGCTTCCTCCATTGTCCCATCTTCAGTTGCAATGCTGTTGATGGAAAGTACTCTGTCTCCAACTTGTAGAAGGCCACACCTTTAATGAAGAGTGATGAAGGAGGTTGGGAGAAGCCAAGAGAAAAGGTCATTTATCAAGACTACATAGCCCCTTTCCCATGACATCAAAGAACAAGACTGATGGGGAATCCAATATGAAAGCATACATATTTAAGACAGTCAAATAAGAGAGGATTCACACATGTGAATGGATGACCTGTAATATCTTCAAAGTCTGATAGGGCTTTCCCTTCCTGATCTCTTCTATGGTAAAGGTAAAGATTTCCCCTGTACATGCATGCTAGTCGTTTCCAACTCCAGGGATCAGTGCTCATCTCATTTCAAAGCTGAAGAACTAGCACTGTCCAAATACGTCTCTGTGGTCATGTGGCCAGTATGACTAAACTCCAAAGGTGCATGGAACGCTGTTACCTTCCCACCAAAGGTGGTCCCTTATTTTCCTACTTGCATTTTTTATGTGCTTTCAAACTGCTAGGTTGGCAGAAGCTGGGACAAGTAATGGGAGCTCACCCCATTACGTGGCACTAGGGATTCGAATCGCTGAACTGCCAACCTTTCGATTGACAAGCTCACCTTCTTAGCCACTGAGCCACCGTGTCTCTTCTACCGCAGTGAATTAGGTTGGAATCTATCTGAGCTTCTTTCTAATGCTCTTACTTCCTGGGTTCAACACATGCTTTTGTTTTCATAACTACTTCTACATAGTTTCTCCATGATTTTCTACATATGCAGAGATACATTAAACTAACTTGAGTGTTATATAAACGCTGTTTTGAAGCACACTTTAATCTTACAGCAATCCAATTAGCCATTCCTGACCCCACTGTCATTCAGACTAATGACACCAAAAGCTACATGATATGTGCAGTATTGCAAGTTGCAGCTTATTCAGGTCACTTCAGTGCTTCAGCAAATCAGCTAACTTTTTTTTCCTTCCTATTTCCTTCCTATTTTCCCCCTTGAAGCCCAATATACCCTTGTGTTCCTTAATAGTTTGAAAAGGTAGTGCTGTATTTCTATATATAAGACTGAAGAGCTACCTGGATAAGCAGCAAAACGTTTCAAACCAAAAAAGAAAAGAAGTCCATTTGCGATAACTCAACTTCCAAGTCAGTACTGTATTGCCCTAAGATACACTTTTTATACAATGTTGTCTTACATTTATTGTATTGATAATTCTGCATTTGGAGTCTTGGGATAACAGGAACAGAAGAAAAAACAAAAAGAATTACAGGTGGCTTGATTTACAAACACAACTAGAACTGGTATTTTGATCAAAAGTCACTGCAGTTATAAGTCAAGGGATCCACGTGACTTGCTCTGATTTTTTAAAATCATTTTTGAAGCAATCGTTAAGTGAATCATGTGGTCATTAAGCAAATCCATTCTCTTGAATGGGTGCATTTTGCCAGGGACCGACAGTAGTAAATTTGAGCCATTGCTATGTGGCATCAGTGTGATCATGTGACAGGGGACGCAATGTTTTATGATGATCAAAATCACTCTGGATAGTGAGATGGGCACTTTTTGGAAAGAAAGGAAGGGAGGGAAGGAGGGAGGGAGGAAGTTTTATGAGCCATAAAGCACCCTTTTCGAGACTGTCATAACTTTGAATGACAGATCATAAGTTGAGGACTAAAAAAGTGAGGAAGAATCAAGCGACAAGAAGAGATTCTGAGTAGAGGAGGCAAAGCCAGTTTTAGAAATAAACTGAACAATAAATAGATGGATGTAGCAGTCCTCAGAATATGGGAACAGAGAGGTGTTGCATAGGAACCACTGCAAAATCCAGGGGCAGGATTTTAAAATGAGGGAAGACTATCCTTGAAAATCATAAAAAAAAATAATGTGCAACTCTGGCAAACCGCATGGAAATGCCACAATTTATAAATGACTGGGTAGATCTTAATGCTTTTAAAAGAAAAGAATTTATTTATGTATAAAGATCTTCCTATTTAGCTATTACAATGAAAAGGCTGGAGAAGCATTTGAGAAACACAGGATCAGCTCTCTCTGTTGAGTGTTTCTGATGTACCATTCACAGATTGTGGCGGGGGGGGGGGGATCCATTATTTGAACTGAGCTTCTAGCAACATTGTCCAAACATTTTTGCATTTCTAATCAATAGGGGAAAAAATCAAGAACCAATATATGATTTAGCTCAAGAATAGAGTACTTTGAAAATTTAAAAGCTTTATATCTTGGTTGTCTGAGTCCAAAACATTTTCTTTCCCTTATTAGTAGATTGAAAAGAGCTAATAGGATATTTAAGGCTCAAATCCTCCAGCTTTATAAAATTTTGTGAAATGAAATTATAGCCAGTTGTTCCTTTAATAAAGACACTGATGCAAGATATCACATATAATTATGATGCTGCATTTACTTTTTTTCTAAAAAAAATAATAATAAGAGAATATCTTGGAGATTCACATAGATTTTCAGAAGAATGAATATGAATAAAATCACTGTCAACTTCAAAACGAACCTGGCAGGGGCCATTTTCCTGTTCCTCAGTTGCCACACAGTGTGGGGAGGGAAGAAAAGAGGATGGAATGCTTTGCTAGACACAACACAGAGCTTTCTCATGAGAACCAAGGTCATCTCCACAGGTGACAGTTAAAGTCAGGGGGGAGTGCCTGAAGAACCTGCCAATTAACCTAATTGGCCAACGTGACTTGTGACAATTGGGGAGGGAGTTATTTCTTATTTTAATTATACTGAAACCACAGGAAATATTTGGGGTTGGTTTTACAATTGATCATGCCGATATGATGTATCCAATAAAGAATCTTCCTTTGAGGGAGATTCCAGTCTCAGAGTTCTGATTTGCTTGGATTCGTTAGTCGGAACCATGACAGTCAATTTTCCATTAACAAAATAATCTAGAACCATTAAAAATGTATCACCAATTTTTGATTTTTTAATTTTTAAATAGCAGGTATTTGCCTTCTCCCTCTTTCTTTTCTATTCCATTTAAAACACATACTACATATATAAGTGGCTAGAGACTAGAAATAATGGATAATAAAAATAGGGGTGAATTTGAAAATGGAAAGAACGAATATGATAATGTATAGAATGTATAAAACAATTATGACTGTTAAGTAGTATAATGTAATTAAAAGAAAAAGGGACAAGAAGAAAATGAAATAGTATAAAGGTAATCGGGGAGAATGTAAATATTAGAAAATGACCACCATGAAATAGCTGTAAAAAGAGAATATATGTTTTGTGTTTAAAATAAAACAAAACACATACTACATAAGTTACATGCTACACATATATTAGTTGCTTGAGATTGGTTGCTAGCTAAGAAGGCAGGACAGGCTAACAGTGAAACACAAATTTACTTGCCTGCCTGCCACTGATCAAGATTGCTATAGCTATGTCCCCAAATGCAGAGGTAGGGGACTGTTTTCCTGTTTGCAAACTCTGGAGCTGCTCCAACATCTTTAGAAGAATTATGTGATTGCCTGGATGAATTCTTGTTCCCTCCTTCCCAATTCCATGGCCTCATCTGTGTTGTTCAGTGCTTTGGAGGCACTTGGAGCCACTTAGAATAGAAATACAGATGAATGCTAGTTCTCCTGAGGTTGAGGCTAGAATACTAGAAAGATTATATCATACCCCATACTAAGTACTTTTAGAATTCACTGGGGTACAATAAGAGACTACTGCACTCTTGATATTCAACAACAATAAAAATATGAAGACTCCTGGATAGCCTCGCATATAGGGGTGGGCTGCTGGGGTTTGTAGGGTTTGGGAGAACCTCTAGCTAAGATTCTGTGCAGTTTAGAGAACCCCCAAATCCACTCCTGGGCTCACCCCGTCCACCCTGCCCCTTCCCCCATGCTGCCCGTAAGTGCAGGGTACGTGCAGAGGCTTGGGGAGGGCAAAAAACAGGCCTACCAGAAGTTCGGGAAGGCCGGAAACAGGCCCATTTCCAGCCTCCAGGGGGCCTCCGGAGCCTGGGGAAGCCATTTTCGCCTTCCTGGAGGCTCGAGGAAAGCCTCTGGAGTCCAGGGAGGGCAAAAACACCCTCCCCGCCATGATGCAGGAGGCCGACTAGGCCAAACCCATCATGGCCACACCCACCCAGCAACCGGGCAGAGAACCCCTTGCTAAAATTTTTGAAGCCCACCCCTGCTCGCATAGCATATGACATATATGTTCATGAGGACTGGTCAGGAAAATCTGTATCTGACTCTAAGAGAAATTTAGTGCTAATCAGGGATGAAGGGTGTTGATTTAAAAGACATAGTTGAATCTCAATGGTGTGATTTGGGTGTCCTCACAGTTAAATGACAGACAGAAGCCTGTTTCCTACAGCATTATTCTTTAATGCCTGAGAAAATTTGAGCACTTCGTCATGGCCAGATGGCATCTGCAGCTGAATTTAAGCAAAGAGCATTTGGTCTTTATTCTAATAAGGAGTGACTGCTTGATCAAAGGTTTCAAGATAAAGCAGTTGTGCTATTAGTGGAAGATGGAAAGCATACAATGCATCACAATCATCCTTGCAAAATTCCACATATCCTTAACCTTGTGATCAGCAGCAGTAGTAATAAAAGTGTTCTTATTTTGATTTAGCTAAGAAGAATTTGAAGGTGTGACTCTACCTTCAGGTATTTCTCTTACTTATCCAGTGTAAAAAGCAAAGAAGGAAAGGAGTTGGCATTTTTTCCATAACTGCCGAGTCTTACAAAGTTAGCTGTTCTCACACTCACCCATCACATGTAAGTAATAACTTGTAGAACAAGCTTTCCAAGTATTCACATAAAATTGGGTCAACTGATTTGTTTCTAGAGGGAAAACTGTAATTTTTGCTGAACTGAAGATCATAGCCCAGTTTCATTTGTGAAGTAACAGGGAATGAAAGCAAAAAAGAAAAAGAAAAAAAAGCAAACATTGGAAAATGTCACAGAATCATAGTAGCATATGACTGGAAGGGATCTTAGAGGTCTTCTAGTCTAATGGTAATTTTAGTAGCCAAATGTGTCTATAGCACTAAAGCCACAATTTAGCCAATATGTCATACTATGATAGTTAGCAAAATACAGGTGTATTGTACACCCTTGAGTAAGAAATGTAAACCACTTAACAAAAAGCTTTATCATATCTGAAGAACACATAATTAAAATTCATAGAAGAAAATCTGAAGAGGGAAAGAATTTCATTTGCATTTTTTTTTTGTTTTTGGCTTCTGTCTCTGTGTGCAACATGAATTTGCTTCTCTACCTTGTTTGAATCATTTTTAACTGGATCAAAAAGCCTGTATGTGCAGTATATAATCTAGACATTTTTTATCTGAAATTGTATATACATTGTTTTTCAGTGTATCTATCTGCCTTTCAGTAAATAGAATATTCAACAGGGCAAACAATGCCATCAAATATTAAATAGAATAAATCCACATAATGAACATACCCCCATAATAAGGCAACAATAATAATTGAAGCCAGCATAAAAGTAGAAGCAATAGGAATACTATTTTGTAATGTAAACCAAGGCAGAATTTATTGAATTTTGGAGTTGTAAAGGATCCTGGAAATCAACTAAGACAATCCTGCACTTTATGCAAAGTCATCATATATCATGCAACTCCAACATCCCAGGTAGAAGCCATTCAACCTCTGTTTCATTACTTTCATTTAATGAGGTCTCAGTTGTATATGGCCTCATTTAAATACTTCCATTTGTGGAAAAAAATGTGACCACAGCTGAGATATCTGCAAGGTATGGTCAAAACAGTCAAGATGGTAGCCACAAAGGTTCAGTTGAACCTCTCCCTATAAAAATAGGCATAACTTTGAGCATACTGTTGTGGATGCCCACTTAACTTTTTTTGACCATACCCTGGAGACAACTGTGGATAATATAAATTGAAGAGAAGGGAGGAAGAGTCTGGTTTTGGAAAAATAATTTCTGAGGATCTCTCACAATTCTGACCTTGTTTCCAAATTCTAAAAGCAACAATTCTTTAGCCTCCATAGATATAAACCCCACTTCCTGGACTCCTCTGAGTTAATTATTTCATGGTCATTGAGAATAAATCATAACAGTTCATCTTCAATCATTACAAGATTTGGGTGGTAGAAATGAGTCTTGCCCCAATTGTAACTTATCAAACAGAACACAATCTACTATGAAACACATTTTCTGCACTTAACCAGCTTAATTAGATAAACAAAGATTTATTGGGTCCTAAGAGGATTATCATAAATGCCTGATCACATGTGTAGCCTCAAGATATAAACTTTCAAGATTTATGGAATACACTGAAAATTAAATATCAATTTTTTTGTTGACTGGAAGAAACTGCAGCTTAAATTTTATGGAAGCAAATAAATGTTCAACCTGATAAGCAAGGCAGAATTCAGAGTAAGATAGTTGCACTTAGATAGCATGGAAGTCTGTGTACCACTGAACCACTCTTGGGTACCACTGTAGTTAGCAGAATTCAAACATATCTAGTGCAGTTTATATCCTATTGTCAAATTCTTAAAAATAGAGGATTGCAAAACTAGCAAAGGAGCATTTCTGTAGGATGGGCAACCATGAATACATAATAACAAAGTTAGAAGGGAATGGAGTTCTTCTAGTCCAACCCTCTGTTCAAATAGGACACCCTCTACTGTTCTGAACAATAGCTGTCCAATCTCTTCTTCCAGTGATGGAACTCTAAAACTTCCAGTGATGGAGCACCCACAACTTTTGGAGGCAAGCTGTTCCACTATTTAATTGTTCTCACTGATAGGAAAGTTGTCCTTAATTCTAGGTTGGATCTCTTTTTGTTAAGCTTCCAACTAAAAAACTTCATAAAACTTCATAAAACATCATAAAACTTGTGTTACTTATTCAATTTGGTATGCTCATGGTATGCTCTTTTACCAATGTTTTGGAAGAAGCATAACAGCAACTGAGTAAATACCATGCCTCTTGGGACAACACATCTAATTGTACACAAACACACACACTCATAGACATACACAAACTGCTAACTTTGCAACTATGATGTCTGTCAAATTTCCTAGTCTAACAATGTCCTGAAAGAAAGGGACAATAAAAAATAATAAAAAATACTAGACCAAATTCAACTTCACCAAATACATGTGAGACCAGGGGTGAAATCCAGCAGGTTCTGACAGGTTCTGGAGAACCAGTAGTGGAAATTTTGAGCAGTTCAGAGAACTGGCAAATACCACCTCTGGCTGGCCCCAGAGTGGGGTAGGAATGGAGATTTTGCAATATCCTTCTCCCAGGAGTGTGGAGGGAATGGGGATTTTGCAGTATCCTTCCCCTGGAATTGGGTGGGAATGGAGATTTTGCAGTATCCTTCCTCTGCCACACCCACCAAGCCAGGCTCACAGAACAAGTAGTAAAAAAAATTGGATTTCACCACTGAGTGAGACACAACACAATCTGAATCTGTACTTCAGATTACAACCCTTCCAGATATTATATATTTTTACAATCATATCTGCTCCTAAAATAGCTGCTTGGGAAAAAATGAAGACGAGTACAAAATATGTAACATAAATACACATCACATTGGAAAGCATAGAAAGCTTTCCTTATTCTTACAATTTGTCTGAAGGCACACAAAAGTTTTATGATACCAAATTATGTTATCATAGCATGAACTATTTTTCTTCTGAGATTCTCCAATCTAGATTTATTTGCTCTGATTCAATTTTTCACCATGGATGTATTAGTGTTATAGTTACAAAACAAATCTTCTCTTTTCACTTGATGGAACTACACCCAACAGCAAATACCTGTCCTTACTTATTACAAGTAGTCCTTGACTTATGGATGGAGCCTCCCCATCATGGCTGTAAGTAGTGAAAATTGTAAATCAAATAGCCACATGACTGACCTGATTTTATGACCCTTTTTGGGGTGGTCATTAAATGAACGCCACAGTTGTTAAGCAAACCAATGGTTGGCTATGGGTCGGTTTTGTCAACAACTGGCATTTACTTTCAGTTTTTGGCAAAAACAAAAATCAGTGAAATGTGGTCATATGACTATGAGAGGCTACAAACGTCCATAAATGAGGGCTGGTTTCTGAGCGTCTGAGATGTGGTCATGTGACCATTGGGGGAGGCAGTTGTTAGAACTTCAGTACCAGACTGTTAAGTATCCCCAAAGAGGACTGTCATAACATTGAACGTTTGCTAAGTGACTGGTCGTAAGTCAAGATCTACTTGTACATATGTACAAACACACACTTGAAAAGGAATCCGTGTTACAGAAGAAGCAAACCTACTGCTGTCCTTCAGGCTATGAATGCAATATCAGAATGATCTATTATTTCTGATGCTGTAGCAAAGTGGTCAAATTTAGATCACAGAACAGAGTGCTCTTTGAGTTAATCAAGCTGTCAGGATAATTATGGTGCAATTTTAATGATTTGTGATTTCATGGTAGGCTGCCTTTGACTGTTTAATTCTGAATGTTAGTACAATACCACAAAATCCAGATTGAATTGCTCCTTTCAGCAAATGCTGAAAACACTGCAATGTACATTTCATTTCATTTATTGGATTTGTATACCGCCCTACTCCCGAAGGACTCAGGGCGGTGAACAGCCACAGAATAAAACACATAAATACAAAATTTAAAAACAGAATAAAAGCGAATTAAACAATTTGGCTGAGACAAATTAAAAACACCCAATAATTTTAAAAACAAATTAAAATTTACATTTTTAAAGGGGAAAAATTTAGGCCAGGCCGGCTTGATGGAATAAAACGAAATAGAACAGAATTGGCTATTTTATTAATTCTTTTATACCTGGTAGATGACAGAAACTCCAAGTAATTGCCAGTTAGAATTCAGAGGAAAGTATATAGTACTAAAACTTTCATGTCTGTTTGTTTGTAACCTTTAATTGGGCAAAGTGGTGTATTATAGGACAAGCAATTTTTGAACCAAGATACCTCAAATAAGATACCTTATAGAATGCATCCAAAATCCAGGATCCATTATTCCTAGGGGATTGAAATTTGCAAAGCTGTGGTGGCCTCAGTGCCATATTACTTTTCTTAGAAACCCACAGTTTGCATGGGCCAAGGGAAGATGGGAAGAGTGTATACCTGCCCTAATTCCTACCTCCCTTTTGACCTTGTGCCCGATCAACTGGCAGCAAAGGACAGTTTGCTGCCACAGAGAAGGCCCTCCCCCGGGGGTCGCCAGCCAACATTGCCTGGCCGAAGGCACCCTGAGGAGTCCCTCTCTGTGGGAGCGTACTGGCCTGTGGGAGGCTATCGGTGGCAGAAGGCGGTCCCGTAAGTACCCAGGCCCTAAGCCATGGAGCGCTTTAAAGGTGGTAACCAACACCTTGAAGTGCACCCAGAAGATCACCGGGAGCCAATGCAGCTCGAGCAGGAGAGGTGTCACATGGGAGTGCCCCATCGCTCCCATAATCCCCCGCGTGGCTGCAATCTGCACCAGTTGGAGCCTCCGGGTGCTCCTCAAGGGGAGTCCCATGTAGAGAGCATTACAGTAGTCCAGGCGAGAATGTTATATGTTGAAAGAAGGATGGCCCAATGGGTCATGGGTTGTCTAGTGATCTCTATAGGGAAGGAGAGGACATCCCTGTTAACACGTGGCAGCACTACCCTCCTCATCTGAAACCCAAGAGGTCTCTAACCTTTCTGCTGGGCTGTCTGGCTCAATGAAACGGATGAGAGGCGGCGAAGAGAGGGTTTCGGTAGCAAAGATCCCACCCTGGAGCTGCAGTCCAAAGCCGTTCAAGGGGTCTCCTCTTAAAATCACCTCTGTTGTTTCTGTATGAACAATCTGCCCACCAGGACCCACAGTGCTGGAAGCTAATGATACTGAAACAAGAGAGGGACACAACCAAGTTAGCACTTTAAGGAAACACTGGACACTTCATTTTCCAAAGAGAAACTTAGAAACCATTTTATGAGGGAGACAGACTGCTCAAGCAAACTGCCATCAATCTTAACAAAGCTCTTTGGAGAGAAGGGCTGCCCCTCAGATAAGGAGATATGCGTCCGCCTGCACCATCGCTCCTCTACCTCTCTTCATATGTAGCTAGAGGAAAGTACGACAAAAAAGTCTAGATGAGAAGGAAGAGTTCTGGTGAATGAAGGCGAATATACGTGTTCCAGGATAATGTTGCAGAATCCAAGCTGGGCCGGTCACCAGGACCAGAGGTTTTATCTTCTGAGCTTTTGGACTTGTGCTGAAGATAGGCTCCAGCACAAGTCCAGAAGCTCAGAAGACAAAACCTCTGGTCCTGATGACTGACCCAGATTGGATCTTGCAAGAGTTTCTGAGTTTGGAGGAAAATTTAAAGGGAACTAACTAGAACATATCACCATGATCGTGATAAAATGGACATATTGTCCTTTCCCTTTAATTCTTCAAAAAAAGGGGAAGAATTTTGAAGACGAGCCTGAATAATCCTGCAAGAGCCCGTGATCCTTACATGAACTTTTGTGCTCCTTCTTCCTCTGTCTTCTCCTCATCAATGTGGCCCGTGGGCTCATGGGATGATTGCTTCGAGGTAGAGTATTGGAATTCTGGTAGGCCAACCCTGATGTGTTCATGGTGGGAGATGCAAAGTTGGAAGCTACAAGAGCTAGATAAAAGACAAAAGAAGCCATCTGAGTATTTGATCTGAACTCCTACTTGTTCATATCAATTGAATCCCATTCTTAATTATTAGTCAAGAAAGAAAATATGTCATTTTGTGTCCCAGTTTTACTAACATATTTATCAAGATGAGTAAATAGCTGATATTTCTTTTCCCATTCTCAGAGTATCTTACTAAATATTACTAAATTAATAATCTTCCAGCCTTGATTTTAGCATCTTTGCTGACTCACAAAAATATTTAAATTTGCCAAAATAGAAAGGACAGAACAAGAAAGAGATTTGCAAGGAATACTGAGAATGGTAAAGAAAAACTATATGCACTTTTTCCAGAAGACTTTGAGTGAGTGAGTCTTCAGAAGAAAAAGAGAGAGAAGGCTTGGCAATAGGAAAGGACAAAGCTGGTCCAGAAGAAATAATGCACTGGACAGATTGAGTATATCTCAGACAGAACTGTTTGCTGGGAATTCAGACTGTGACTCCCCAGATCAAGAAAGTAGAAACATAGGCTACATTACATTTACAATAGTCCTGGCTGGTTGTCTGATTCCAGGTAGGTGTCTTGCAATGTCCTGGATGGTGGGTGTGGCAGTAGCTGACACAAGGATCCCAGCAGTGGTGGTGTTCGCTCTTCTGTACTTTGACTTTTGCCGACAATAGACAGATAAGGTAACAAAAAGAGAATGTCAAAAATCACAGGCAACTGAAACCAATTGGTTGGCTCACCACTAACAGTATTTTTAAAACCCATTTGCACACATAAAAAACAATCATCACCTATCATAGCTGCCATTCTGCTAGCTTCACATTGCAACTTGCCAGTTGGACATTAGCAATGGGAGGAGGGAGAAGATCGGAATGTGGGAAGACAAGGGAGGAGTTTGGAAACCAAGCCGTGCCGGCCAGCCCAAAAAGTGGAATGCACCAATTCAGTCCAAGGTCAACCAAAAGAATGTGGAGATGGAGAAGGTGTGAACAGAGGGTTCGTTCTCCAAACAACATGGAGACAGCTAATTGGACATTGACCGGTAACAAGGGGATGGCCAGGGTGAAAGGGAAAGTTAATTGTATCTTTTGCATGCCAAACTGGCAGATTTTGTTTCACTATTTTTGTAACCACTTTAGCTTTCAGTAAAGTATACCGTTGGTAAACAAGGATCTTTCTTTGCTAACTAAACTAAGTGGGATGGATGGCATCAACCCATGGACAATGAATACAAATGGGAAAGAAAATCCTTAAAATATCTGAGTAATTTTTTTGCTTGGCTGAATGTGGTTTGGAGAAAAATTCTTCATCAAGTATACTGAGATATTTGCACACTGGCTCATATAGCTTATTTGTCTTCCACTTTCAATCTGACAGGACTCATTTTTCCTGCACTTTCAAAACCACAGGATCAGAGAATAATGATAGTGAAAGGGCGAGTTCAATAGCACTTTTGTGGAAATATATTTCTCTTTTGTGAACTTGCAATAAAGTTTCCTCTTGATAGTTTAAGGCACATTTCTGTTGCTTACATAAAGTCAGGGTAAGCACCGCTGAATTAAAGAGCACATATTTCTCTTTTTTGTTTCTTATTGCAGATCAAACAGTGAACATAGCTCGTAATACTTCACGATAAATCTAGAAATTGGACAGTAGCAAATCCAGTTGCAAAGAGCTTAGTCTCATTGCCCCAAGAGGTTTAATAAGTACAATGGATAGTCTATAAAAGTGGGAACAGAAGCTCCTGATATTACCTGTAGGAATTACTTTTTAGGTCAAAGGAGTGTAGTATAAACTACTTGTCATAGCAGTGTCCCTTGTCAGAGAGCTAGTCCTTCACAATATTGGTACTCCATAAACTGTACCTGAACATTCAATTTATAGAGAGTATCTCATCCATGAAGGATGGTTATTAGAGTGTGCAAAATTTAAAGAGCTGGAGTTAAACTCATGACTAGAAGAGACACAGCCTTTGCAAGCACCAGTTGTAAAACAAGACTGAAAAATACAACCCAGGCTGAAACATCTGCCAGAGAACCTAGTCACATTTCCTGGTTGTATTCAGAACAACTTGTACAAAATCATCTTCCAAAAGTCTGCAAACATTCCCTCTAAACTAATCTCATGAAGTATTTCATTACTTCAGAAAGAATGTGTATTGTTAAAAAATAAAAGGAATGAGAAAGTGAGTTTAAAAAAAAATTACTTGAAAATTTCCCTCCAAATTTGCTTTGCAAAAAGTTCTTTTCGTGAAGTGTTATGGATCATTGTAATACAAGCAC
Organism: Arizona elegans; assembly: GCA_022577455.1. Lineage (NCBI taxonomy): Eukaryota > Metazoa > Chordata > Lepidosauria > Squamata > Colubridae > Arizona > Arizona elegans. The sequence goes on from JAKOOJ010000003.1 coordinate 120,032,705, forward strand.
CTAGAAAACCACTCTTTCCTGTATACATTCAAAGGTTAGAATGTCAAAAATGCTGACAAGCTTGGTTTACTAGCTCATTTTAAAAAAACCTTGTTATTTAGGAGGTACTTGAGAGGAAGACATTCTGATGAATTACAGAATGTAAATCTGTGTTTAATTATGTTTAGAGGATTATGAATTGTTATAGTCATTGTTTTATGCATTGATGCTGAATGATGATTGTTTTTATGACTAGTGTGTTGACACTATTTATATATTGTCATAGGCTATTTTAGAGTTTTAATGGCTGAAGTGGCATGGAAGCTAAACAAACAAATACAAATGAGAAGTTTGCATCTTGATCCCAAGACCTTTTCAAATGCAGCCAATAGACTACGACTGAGGATAGGGACACAGTTAAGAAAATCACAAATCTTGATATATTAATCATATTAGTGTTCATCAATTAATTACATTCACATAAATGTGCATGTGAATAGGCATACAACTATGAAACCAATAGCATACGTTCTTTTTAGAAGCTGGACATATACCTTGTAACAAATACATGAAAAGTCTCATCTTCACCTCAGTGTTTATTTGAGGCACTTTTTACCCGAACCATTTTTTTTTTTTTACAAAATTGAACAATTAAAATGATAACTAGAATTTGATTTATTCATCAGCTTGGCCCATGACAGGAATGGCATTGGCTATTCCTTCTCTAGTGATTTACAGTGCTTTCATAACATCACTCAGCCCATCACTGAAGTATTATAAATCCTCTGTTCATTGCTATTATTTTGTCTCAGTGATGGTTGCTTGACTCTAGAAGACACTAATTTCCCCAAGTAGAAAATTAATCACACCAATCCACAAGAATCAATAAAAGACCAGGTTCCTGTCTCCTCCCAGATGGTCTTAGTTTTGTTTTTTGTTTCCCCCCAAAAAACTGTACCTAATCTCACATTTCTGTGTAATCAGGATGGTGATGGGTATTTTCCCCCAGAAATACACACGCCCCAAGAAACAGATGTATTTCATATGTTATGCTCATTCATGGCACATACCTGTATCCAGAGGCTTGAGGGGAAGTCTACTGTAGTGAGCAGGGAGTATCTCTAGCTTAACAGTTTCTGATGTGGCTGCTAACAGCTGGGTGGCCTCCAACAAGGAGCAATGCTCTGTGCTAGTCCCGTCAATGGAAAGGATATGATCACCTACATGCAGAGCCCCACATCTGCCAGAGAAACACACAACCACAGGCATATATTGCAGTCACCTGTGGTTAAAAGTAGAGCAATTCAAAATCCATCAAAGTCACACAAAAGTTGATGACTTTGCATCATACATATTCTTTGCCATGTTCTTTGCCCAGATTCAGCTGAAATCTTATTTTTTAAAAAGCCAGAAATCCAGCTTTGAAGTTTCCTGGTTGAAAAAACCATGAAAGAACAGAAGTTTTATCATGAAAGAACATCAGTCAGGTTAACTGAACTACAGGTAACCCTTCCCTAAAAACTAAAGAGAATATTTTCATATGGTCAAACAGAATCTGAAATGTATCTTTATCATAAGAATCTAAGGGGAAAAACAATTACCCTGGGCTTGTACTGATTTCATTTTGTTCTTTGCCATTTGCCATCATTTCTAATAAAAGAGTTTAACCTGTTTGTGAAGACTATATTTGCGTATGACATTTGGAAGATTGTAGTATATATTTCCTTAGACAAAGGGGAAAGTAGCAACAGCTGATATAAAACTACAGGAAAATCAGTTTATTAAGGATGCTTCTTGAAGTGTTTGGCCAAATTCTAGTTGAAACATGACAATGAATACAACTTCAGAAAAGCAGTGCAGCATTGCCAAACAGGTCTTGTACGGACCAAAGTTTTGCTCTTCAGCAAGACACTGTGGAATGCATGAATATGAAAAAGGACGTTTATTCATTTGTTGGTGATAAAATATGGAATATGATGTAAAATTATGGAATATTTTGGGTGATTGGGATACCCTGCATTGAATGTTATGAATTTTAATTATACATTTTTCTTTAAAATACATAAAAAACTCAATATCTACATGAGCAGTGTGTTGTCTGGGTACAATTAATTTTGAAAAATAATAGTAGTAATAATAACACTAATATTCATAGCAATACCCTGTATTGAATTTTAATTGGTTGTTGAATGCAATAGAGCATGTGTAGAATATAAATTGTGCATAAGGGCAAAATAAAACAAGGATGTAAACTGTGCATGACAACAGAAAGGCAAGGAGGTGTCAATTCCCCTTAGTGTATTTATAATAATAGCATAATGAATGCTCATAGTGACATTTCAGGTATTAGTTGATTACTATAGGTGCATGTACATTTGTGTACAGATAATGACATATGGTTGGCTGAGAACATGAGAACTCTTTCAGTGAATGTCAGAGACCGTATGATACAATAAGGAATATGGATCTGAACATTTCAAATATAAAAGTAGTTGCCTGAAAGGGAAAACTGAGTGAATGACTGCAAATTGCATACAAATAACAACAACAACAACAAAAAAGCAAAGGGTTGGATCTGATGCTTCAGGAGGATATTGAAACAAAAGGAAAAATGGATAGAAAAATGTAGAAAATGTTGGTAGAAAATGAATGAATAGCAGGTTTGTTGCAGAGAGAGAATCTTTGTTGAAAGACAAAACACAAATGGCTTTAAATAGGAGTATGCATTAACCCATTTGTTATATGAAAATAAGAGCTATCAGGAGAAACAGAACAAATGGGGACAGAGAGATTCATTTATGAAGCATGTTTAACAAAAGATAACATCAAAAATTGAAGGTTGAGAAATGAATTGAGTACAAATGGAATGATAAATACAAAATAAATATGTCATGATTGGTTATATAGACAGAATGAATGCCATCTAAATTGTAAAATACTTTTATGAAATAATGAGTAGGTCAAAAGGAAGGGGAAAACAAAGGATGCCTGTGGTTGGATGAAGTAGATGACATCCTGAGAAAAATAAAAATGATAGTTTAAAGAACAAAGAGCAATATATAAAGCCCTGCATAACATGCCGAGAACAAGAATGGTTTGCAATACTAGAAAAGGAGGAACAATGAAATGTAAACAAGATTTAGCAATTTTTTCTTGATTTATCTAATTCCTTCAGTTTCATTGATTTTATATTTCTTATTGTTTTGTTTTTTTTGCAGTAACATGTCTTGCCATAAAAGGCATGCAGTTACCTTTCGATGCAATAGATATGATTTTGGAAAACTAATTAATCTTGTAAGTGTTCATATTAAAAAGTCCAATCATTTTACAAGTTTAACAGGGTTAATTTATTTCTGATAAGCCAACTTTAGTTAACATTGAACAACAGATATACTTCATTTCCAATAATATTATCAGGGGTTTTCTTTTCTTTTAGATGTTTCACAGTACTTATAAAGATGGTTTCCACTCTTGAAAATAGTTTGAAATATTTGGTATGGAAGGGATAGCCTTCCCTCAGATGTGCCCAAGATAAATTCAGTTCCTTAAAGCACAGCATTATAATCCTGAGGTTTTTACCAATACAGACATGAAAGCCAGCTGGGAGACTTTGGGCCAGTAGCTCTCTCTCTCAGCCCAACCTACTTCACAGGGTTGTTGTTATGGGGAAAATAGGAGGCAGGAGCATTAACTATACACATCACTTTGAGTCGACCAAAAATAAAGATAGGGTAGAAATCAAACACACAAAGTTTTTCCCTTATGTAAGAAATGTAGTTTGTGCAGTGTAGCACATATACAGTGCTGTTTTTTCTCAAGCTTCCCCAGATCTCACCAGAGGAAAAACATGTTAAATGTAATAAATATTAAACCAAGCATATCTGGGAGAACATTTAATCACAGTTCAGCCTCCTACCTGTCTCCCACACTAGCTGGCTTGATCTTCTCAATGATTATGACCTGTTTATTCCGATGGGTGTTCATTGATAATGTGATTCCTAGGGCAGAGCCAGGAGCCTTTGCAATTTCCACTAGCAAAGGGCCTGACGCATTGGCTACCATATCTATAAATCAAAAAAGACATTTGGAATTAATTCTGTTTAGCTTTTCCCAATGGGAACATCAAATGCGTTAGGTGGGAATACCAGCAGTATTTATGATATGCTGGGCATATATGGTCACATAGGAATCCGGATATTATGTAGAACATAATACTACACAACATATATGTAACATATATTAAAATTCAGAAATTCAGGACAAACTATAAAGCAAGCATGCTTGTAAAATCAACCTCTAAAATCTCTATGTTTGCAAATGTCCCTTCTCAGCTACTGCTTAATGATCTCAATGATCAACAAAATGATAGACAGACCATAATAGGCAGCCCAAGACAGCAACTGGACTAGTTTTTTTTTAATTGTTATAATTAATAATTAACAGTACACATTATACAGGACCAAGGATTAGCTCCAGGGTCAAAACCAGAACTTTATTTCATTGCAAAATCTGATGTCTGAAGGATTATTGTCCCATCTTGGTGAGGGACCATTTTCTAATAAGAAGTATCTAATGGGGTGCTTTGTGACATTTTTGCAGACATTCTGGCATCTCGGGAGAAAGGTGTATCCTACCTAATATCCATGCAAAGTATTCAAAGTTATTTATGTCTATTCAAGGGCTAAAATGGAACATACAATAGAAGGCAAAGTCCACCCAGTGTGTGAAGGTTTAGTCAGTCACTAAGTCTTGTCCAACTCTTTGCAACACATGGACCACAGTACACCAGCCCCTCCCTCCATCCTCCACTGTCTCCCTGAGTCTACCCAAACTCATACTCACTGTGTCTATGAAACTACCTAACCATCTCACTTCTCATCCTCTGCTGTCCCCTTCTCCTTTTGCCTTCAGTTTTCTCCAATATCAGGGTCAATGAGTCCTTTCTTCTCATTTGATGGCCAAAATATTCAGTATCTGTCCTTCCAAAGGACAGTCGGAGTTGATTTCTTCTAGGACATGTGAACTAGATTTGGGTAATTTCATTTCAGTGTAATTATCACATGTCCTATTTGGCATTTCCCTTGACATGATCTGGTATTTTGCTTTTCTAAAAACTAAATGTTTAGCTTGACTAAAATTGCTTACTATTTGCCTTTAGGAAAAATAATAAAAAGCTTTTTTTGGTAAAAACTGTACTCCACGCTGGATTCTTTACTAAATACTGGATCCTGTCAAGAAATGTTTATACCTTGAAGCATCTATCCCCACTACTTCACATATCTTAAAGAAACCTGAGAAAGTGAGAACATAATTTGTACTATTGAGATCGTATTCTGTAAGCTATGTTACACATACACAAATGTTTCTCACAGCTTTTAAAGATCTAATAGTACATCCCAAACATTTAAATTATGACTGGAGCATATCCCATTTAGACAGACTTTAAGCAAATATAAACACAGTTTACTAAAATTTGTTAAACATCTGGAGAGAAAAAACACACCAAACTTTCACAAAATGTATACATGTACCTAAATCTAGACCAACTAGATGTTCAGAATTAACAAAAAATATCTTACTTAGATATATGGATTAATTGCAAAGAGCATGCAGTGGTGGATTGGTGGATAAAACATTTAACTGTGTTTTAAACATGTATCTCCATTTTAGGACAATTAACCTTTAGTACAATTAACAGAGGTTAATGGTAACCTCTGTTACCATTAGATAACAGAAAGGAATGGAAGCGTTTACAAGTTAAGAAACCTTACCCATCCAAATGATAAACTAGCCTCAATTATCTGACTATTAATAATGGAATTAACTACATTACAGTAAATGAGATCTACATGGTTCTTTGATGTGTATATGCAGGACAAACCTTTCTAGAACAACTGGATCTGGTTTTTAAAAATCAAAGTCTTCACTTATTTTGATTTCATTGCAACACAGGCTACAAAAAGGTAATCAATAAATATAAATCTATAATGTTCCCATGCTCACTGGAGAATTGTTCACCTCTGAAAATAGCGCTAATTTCTGCAGTTTAATCTTTATATGGTCAACTTCTATTTTTGACTATCCAGATACTCGTATTTTTCAAAATCATTTTTTTAAGTTAAAATGATCATTGTAAAACTATGACTTATACACCTTGCTCACCTGAGGCTGTAATATATCCAAGCAATATACACTTAAAAATTAAAAGATTAATGACCTGGCATTTATTAGTTGTCCAGTATCTTTCATCAATATAGCAAATATATCCAGTGATAAGGAGCTGCTTTTAGAGAGAGAAAAGGAACATTCTTCATACAGCAAATACCGATCTGATCTCCAACAAGGTAGAAGAAACATTCAGAGAGAGATAGAGTTTATGATTAGCAATAGCATTAGACTTGTACACCTACATAGTGCTTTATAGTGCTCTCTAAGCGCTACATAGTGCTTTATAGCACTTTCTACAGAGTCAGCATATTACACCCAACAAGCTGGATCCTCATTTTACCATGACCTCGTAAGGATGGAAGGCTGAATCAATCTTGGGCCAGTGAGATTTGAACTGCCAGCAGTCAGCAGAAGTAGCCTGCATTCTAACCACTGCACCACCATGGCTCGTGTAACTGCTATTACAATTGCTGTTAACATTGATAGTGGCAAGTCAGCCAGATGTTTACACTGAGCTTGGCATTTTTGCCTGCCTATCAATTTTTGCCTTGCAAAGAATCCAAGATAGGGAAATGTTCTTGTTTGATGATGTTAAAGGTTGCTCCATTTCTATTTGCAGGTCTTTGTATTTTGTAATTCTCTCCATTGTAATTCTCTCTTTTATTCTGCTATCTCTAGGTACTGCCACATCCACTATCCAGACTTTTTTCCCTTGCTTTCTTATCAACAACTGTTAATTCTGGAGTGTTAAGTGGCAGATATTGGTCTGAACTGTAAAGTTCCAAAATACTTTAGTTTCTACATTTTCAATTACTTGTGGTCTCACTAATTTTTGCTTGTAGGCAAATGGTATTTTGCAGATATTCCAATGCACCTTTGTTGCTACTTTGTTTGCCATTGTTTGTGATCAGTCTGTGTGAACTTCTTGCAGCAGCTAACTACCAGTAGATGTTCCACTATTTTTTCAGCTTCTATGCAGAGGCAAATGCATTAGTTACAACTATTCATGGATTCCAACATTCCCTTTTTGCAATGATTTGCTATTTTGTGATATTACTTTTGCCTGGCTCTTAGCTGTTTGAATGAAGCCTATTAAAGAAGAACACAAGCAAGGCACACGCATTTCTCCCAACTATCTTCATCCCAACCCCACAGGGACAAGATTGCTTAACATCTACCACATATATGTTAGAAAACAAATGCAGAGTTTTCTGCTTGTCAAAAAGTCTCATTCTTCAACATACGATATTTATCTGTTAGGTGCCAAATGCAAAACATGCCGACACGGAAGCTTCTTTTTAAAAATTGTAGCTCACATAGAAAAGCTCAAATGAGAAATGTAAAAACTGTTGATTCTACAAAGGGATAGGGAAAACTAGGAAACAGACTTCAAAGTCATCAGACATTTTCGTTTCTCCCAGCCAAGGCAGACGCCCGTCTGCTTGGAAACATGCACAATAGCAACTCTGCCAAGAGCTGAAAAGAATCCAAGTTATCACATATTGCTGACATCAGGAAAAGCTTCGTCTACACCTGATAGGCCTTTCCCAATACTATGATCTCCTTTCATTTCATCAAAAAGCAAAAACTGCACACCTCTTTTGATCTATTCCATTTTAGGAGCTATTCTAATATTCTGCCGATTAAGTATCGGCAACAAGCTTTGTGAGCAACTTCTTTCCTTTCTCACAAAATCAGAAAGTTTTGCATCTAATTTTAAACTAAACTGTTTAATGTGAAATGTGGACTGTGATGTATACTCTCTTCACTAACTAGAAAGTAAAGAGCAGCTTGTACTATTGGCAGATAGTAATGACCCAAGGAAAAGGAATGGGACTGTGTGTACCAAAACATATTATAGCTTATTCCTATAGTAAGAAATATGATTTATTTTGGTGTTCAAGTGAAGGTTGGCTCTGCAGCTTTTGGAAAGTGGATTCTGACCTTTAAGAAGAGATAGCTCTGATGCAGAAGGTGATGGAGTTGGCCGAAATGGCAAAACTGACCACTTTGATTAAAGAAAAGAATATAAGTACTTTTGTTTCCATATGGAGACCACAACTTCATGCTTGATGTGGAGAAGAATAAAATTCTGACTTTGGGTTTTATTGATTAGACTGATAGATTTTTATAGAAATGGCTTGTTCATATTATTATGAAAAAGCAAAAAGCTGTGATTTGATGTTAATGCCTTATTTTACTATGACAGAGAGAGTCGGAAGTCAATGCTTCTTTTTCTTTTTTATCTTTCCCCACTTCTCTCCCCCCCCCCCCGCCCCCACCGGTACTGCTTTTCTATTTCCTTTGTATGTTGTATTTTATAATACTCTATAACTCAATAAAAATGTTAATGGAGGAAGAAGAGATAGCTCTGATATGGCTTAAATTCAGTTCTATAAATGCAGAATTAACCCAGTAAACCAACATCTGTTTGAAATAAGTATTTAAAAACAAACAAATGCAAAACAAAACATCTTGAATTCATATTTTAGAATTGAGAAAAAGGTGAAATGGAGGTATTATTTAGCATGAAAAGGTTCCCATAGATACACCAGCAGCAATGAGGCCGTGAAAAGTGGCAAATTCTAAAAGTATCGTATTTTTCTCGGTGGCGCATTCTGACACCAGCAGTACATAAAGAAAGTAAAAATTTCTTGGCAACACAACATGCCATTGATCAGCACAAAGTAGAGCACATTTTAGCATGGTTCTTATTGACCCACTTTAGCCAATTGATTGTGGATCCAAGAAGTGGCCCAATTAAAATGTGGCACTGTTGTAACACCCGGGGCGAGACATCTGTTCCGCTGAATTAACACAAAACGGCAGAGATGAACAACTCTTGGGCAATTAAAAAATAAAAACCCAAAAACCTCACACAGCACTGGCGGGTATAATTCATGCAGAAGTGATCAATAAAGGAAACTAGCCTCTGAAAGGCTAATAATATCACGAACAAAGATATTGACTATGCTGAAAGAATCAGAGAAATGCTCTCCCAGCAATGAATGTGGCCTCTCAGCATTATTAGGCGACAGGAGACCGCCTGCGGTTCACAAAAGGGGACGAGAAACAACTTCAGCAGATGAAGCCTTTCGGCAGAAAGATCATATGAAAAGCGAAGGAGAGCCTCGAAGGAGATCAAACTGGCTTCATCAGAAATATCTTTTCCCACTTTAAAAATATTTTTTTTAAAAAAATCCAACTTTCAACAGTGAATGAAAGTGGTAATTTGGACCAGGAGGAAAAGAGATAATTTTTTCCCCACATCATCCATTTGCTGATTTCTACTTCTAAATTAATGTAGTTACACTTCAAAAGGCATCTAGTAAGAACACCTTGGAGCGTTTAACAGGCAGAAAAGAAGGAAGGGTATGTGTGTGATCTGAACCATGTTCCCAATATGCATTACAAAAGCTGCTCCTAAATAACTTATCAGACAAGAACCAGGAAATAATTCAGTGATTCCAGGAGGAGAAAAAAATGCTTCCTCAATTGGTCTCGTCTTCAGAATAGCAATTAAGCCCAGCAAATGGATTCCCTACCCATCTTAACTAATGTGCTCCGGAATGACAATCCCCCCTCCCACACACAAAAAAGTTAGCGAACCTGCTGGGAGGGTAGGTAGGTAATCAGAATAACAGAATAACAGAGTTGGAAGGGACCTTGGAGGTCTTCTAGTCCAGCCCTCTACTTAGGCAGGAAACCCTACACCACTTCAGACAAATGGTTATCCAACATCTTCTTAAAAACTTCCAGTGTTGGAGCATTTACAACTTCTGGAGGCAAGCTGTTCCACTCATTAATTGTTCTAACTGTCAGGAAATTTCTCCTTAGTTCTAAGTTGCTTCTCTCCTTGATTAGTTTCTACCCGTTGAAATCCTTTTTTTTTTTTTTTTTGTAATCTTTCCTAAAATCATCCACCCCCACGATGAAGTTTAAGAGGACAAAAATGGGCATTTCAATTGATTGAGGATCCTCAGGGATTTGGGGGAAAAACTTTGAACTCAGGACCTGCATCTAGTATGGCTTTGATATTAAAGGAAAAGGATAAAGAGCACAAATGACCTTTTCATCTTTTTGAGTCACTCATTTCCCAAACCAAATCAATCCTTTAAAAAAAAAACCAAAAACCTCCACTGCATTAATTGCGATGAGACAATGTGCTATTTTTGCAGAAAAGGGATATCAGCCGACACAGCTCTATTTCCGGTCCCTGAAAAATAAAATGGTTGTGACAGTATGGGTTACAATTGCTTCATTGACATAAAAGCTATAACAAGCAGTCAAGGAATGAATGAAAGCTTATTTTCCAGAAGGTGGCAAATGGTTTTCAATATCCTGTCCACAAAACGTCAAGGGGAAAAAAAAATCAATATTTAACGGGGTCATTTTTCCAGTGGCTGCTGATTTCAGAGACAATGCAAGTCAAGCCTTTGGCTGAACCTAGGCAACCTAACAATCAACTCTAGTTTCAAGTCAAGCAGTTTCTTGTTCTCATTTGCTCATGGTCTGATTGCCTTGCATATGAGTTGCTCCCTTCAGACCTAGTTATCAAATGACCTAGTTATCTACTTCTGTTGCACATTAAGCTATCCATCTGTTGAAAGTGGGACTATCTGTGTTGTTTGGCTTGAAAGAAATGCATGATAGAGTCTAAGATTTGACAAAGAAGTATTTTAATGATCCAAAAGGATCCAAATTAGTTTTGAATGGGAACTAATGACCAGAAAATCTCCTTGGTGTGCTTGGAATGTTGAATCCAAGCTGAATCAGGCTGATTTATATTTATCTTGTGATCAATGCAGAATTTTACACATTTCCCTGTTAAATTCCACCTTAATCATTTCAGCCCACTATTCAAGACTGCTGAGATCTTTTTGAAATATTTTTAAATAATTGACCGCCATTCCCAATTTTGGGTCATTTGCAAACTTCATTGGTGTCCCCAACTCCCTTGTCTAAGTTATTGCGAAAAATGTTGAACAACTCATGGTCCAGGACAAACCTTCATGGCAGGTCACTTGATACTTCCCTACAAGCTGAAGTGGAGCCATCAATGAGCACTGTTTGATGTAGTCATTCAGCCACCTATGTAACAAATTCATCGCTAACCCATATTTTACTATGTTATAAAAGAGGATATCATGAAACACTTTGCCAAATGTTTTTCTCTGGGCCACATATACTATATCTGTGGCATTCCTCTACTCTACTCAGCTACTAACTCTATCAAAGAAGGAGAAAAAAGTTAGTCTGGAATTATTTGTTTGCACACACCCATGACACCCTTTCATTTGTAGTGTGCAGCTGTCCTTAGCCAGTCTAAATATCTGCACTTTCCTGGGTTCCTCTTTTTCCATCATCATATTTCCTTTGGTTCCTTCAGATGTAAAGTAATGTAACTGGTTTTGAAGACCTGAATTCATTTAAATTACCTACATTCTTTCCTAGCTAATAGTAAGCTACAGTTCCCTTGTTCTCTATTGGCAGAATGACCAGTTAAGGTTTCATTTATCTCTTGAGAGGAAACCAAATGCAAAGTAGGAATTAAGAAATTCTGCCTTCTCATCATCACCTCTTATAGAATTTCTCTTTCTTCCAATGGGATGACGTTCATTTTGACTTTTCATTTATTTCTAACTTGCCAAATGAACTCTTTTGGTGTTGTATATATTGTATCTCACAACTCTCAATTTATTCTGAGCTTTTACCTTTCCAACAAGAGTTCCTATATCCCTCTATTGTCCTAAACACAGCTAAAAAAGCAGAGCAGTTTTGAGACTGAAGAAAAGAAAGAAAGAACAGAAATGGCTGCATGTTACTGGTACGAACAGTTTAACTCTCTTATTGGTTTTACCACAACAACACAACGCAACACACAAAACACAAACACATATGTGTTTCTTTTTACATATCAGTTTCGTTCCTCTTACTTTCTACTATATACATTTTTCCCATCCTTTATTATCATTATTTTTATCGTCCCTTTATTTTTAATTTTCTTCATTTACAACATTTTACACATTTGTCACATTCTTCTCTCTATCGTTTATTCACATTTACTTTCCCTATTTTCGAGCCAATCATACCATTTTAGTTCATACTTGATAATATTCTTGATAATAATATTTTTTATTTACCTATTATTGCATGCATATGTTTGCAAATAAAACTTACAGCTATGTTGACATAGTGATTAGAAGGTAATATTGTAGGCTAGCTCTGCCCATAACCAGAATTTTGATCCTGACAGGGCTGAAGGTTGACTTAGCCTTCCATCCTTCCAAGATTGGTAAAGTGAAGACCCAGATTGTTAGGGGCAATATGCTGACTCTGCAAACTGCTTAGAGAGGGCTTTAAAGCACTATGAAGCAGTAGATAAGTCTAAGCGCTATTATTATATCACTGCTTGAGGAAAGAAGGGGCAGGTAAATTTATACATTACTGTAAAAATGGAAAATGGGGATATAAAAGCATTAACACAGCCAGAAATGTTCCTTCTGCCTTCTTTAATAGAGTGCTGGGTGACTGCAGTTAATAAGCTACATTGATCTTAAACCGGGGTAAATGAATTGCAACCTCAAAGGCCTTAACCCCTCTTTTTTTTTGCAAATTGGTTTTGGAGATTGCAATTGCCAAAAATTGGGCAAGTGACTTCTCAGTATTTGCAGGCAGGAAATAGATGAAAAGTACCTCCTAGGGGACCTAAAATAAGCTTAACCACACGGGTCTAAAAATTAAACAAAAAGCAAAAATAATCTCAGAAAAAAAAGCAAAGCACAAAGGAAAATCCTGGCAACTTCTTGATAACCACATCAATTCTGCATTGTTGCTGTTATCTTTTGTGGGTTTTTTTTTAAAAAAAGCTAAAGCTACTTTAGCCCCAAATGACTGCCCAGCGCACACCTCACTCTCTTAAATCTTCTAAAGGAATGAATGTACATGCTCTGCTTCCCAGCCCTGTTTAAAGAAGATATAATTAACTGTTTTTGCAAATATACAAAGGGGAAAATCTGTATGAGAAAGAGAGAGTAGAACTTTAGCTCTTATAAGCATATAGAAGAAGAAGGTTTGTTCTTTTGTAAATCAATTCAGAACCAATTTACATATGGTCTGGATTGATTATAAAAAGGCATTTGATTCACTACCACACAGCTGGATCACCAAATATTTGGAAACAATTGGTGTCAGTAAAAACATTGGAATGTTTTTTTTTTTAAAAAGAAAAATAAATAATGAAGCAATGGAAGACAGAATTGATGGTTGAAAATGAAAAATATGTGTTTGTCAACATTAGGAGAGGCATCTTCGCAGCGATTCATTATCACTCTTATAATTTGTCATTGCTTTGATCCCACTTTCAGTGATTTTGAAGAAAATAAACATTGGCTAGCATACAGCAAAAAAAAAAAAATGCTAATAAAATATTACTTTTGCTTTATATGGATGATCTATGCCAGTAATGGCAAACCTTTTTGGCACCGAGTGCCAAAAAGGAAGCACTTTGTGTGCGCCGGCCAGCAAGTCTTCCGGTTACGACCGATCAACTGGCTGGCGCACATGCTCACGCTGGAAAACGGAAGACCAGCTCTTCCAGTTTCTGGCACATCCGCACACACAAAGGCCAGCTGATCATCGCTTGCACATGCGCACCAGAAACCCAGAAGAGGAACAGGCAATGCCGTGCATGCCAGGTGACATGGCTCCGTGTGCCACTTTGGGCACGCACGCCATAGGTTTGCCATCATCGGTTCAAATCGAAATCAAAATGCAAATGTATATACATATATAGAATTTTAAAAATAATTAGTAAAATCTAAAATCTACTGATAACAGATAAAATCAACTGTAAATATTATTAATTTGCACTTCATCTTAAGTCAGTTATCTCATTCATTCCCTCTATTTTTATGGGCAGCAAGCCATGCTTCAAAATAAGATTTGCTTCAGTTACAATTACCCCAATCAATTCAAACAAATTTACATGCTTCCAAAGCAAATTAAATTCCACAATAATAATTATGGGCACATGACAATTCTCTTCTAGTGGTACATAGCCACATGTCTGTTCCTTCAGAACTCAGATGCTTCAGTTCAGCTTCATAATCCCAGATAAGTTTGCATAAGTTTGCAGTTCATAGCTCATAGATTCTCTTACTCTCTTTGATGAGTAATCTTCAACCCAAAGAAGACCCCATTTTTAATTTTTGTACTAGTTTTTTAGTCTGATTTTCAGAGAAAAAAAATGATACCCTTCCAATTATCAAAAGAGTGATGGATCTTCCTCACCCATCACTCATCCATTATGTTAATACATTTCTAGCCACATAGCAAATACCCCTATATGCTCAAGGGCAGGCCAATATTTCCTATTTATTCATTTCATTCTATTTATTTCTATACTACTACACTCCATATGTCACAAGATGCCTCAAGACTGGTAGAAAACAGTGTTGCTTCCCATCCTAATACAAGCAAGCAGCAGCCAGAAAACCATCCTTTCTCTTGCAGTGGTAAATTTATCTTTTACTTTAAACTCTCCTTCCATGACCTCAGCCCACAACTGCTTATTGGTTGGATTTACAGTCTCTGCCATCTATTTTGCTTTCTCATTTCCCAGGAACATTCCGGGCTCCTAGCAGTGCAGTACAAATTCTTTCCTGATGAATCAATAGAAAGAAAGGCTAAAAAGGAGAAGGAATAAAAAGAACCCTAAAGCAATGCTGGAACTAGATTTCCAGCCACAACCTCATGACTAGGCACAAACAGTACTAAACAGATTAAAAACCATAGATTTTTTTCCAGCAAACCATGAAAGAATTGATGGTTCATTGGATGTGCTGTTTCCTGATGACGACATATATTGTTTGGTTCTGAAGCGGCAACCATCTTTGCCTTTTATGCATCTCACATTCCTGCCACATTTGAACCACCATCATGCATCATTCATAACCCAATGAAACATATGCCACATCCATTGATTAAACCTTTTTGACACGTTGCCAAACTTTCTTAGCCCATTGCCAGTTGATAACATTTTTGAGTCAAATGTAAACACTAGTTTAACAATGGCAAAAAAAGTAAAGTGTTGATCAGTCTTTTTATCCATTCTCATTTCTTAAGGGGACATTTATGGTGCATGGTTACCACACATAGCAAACTAATGGATTTTAACTTCTGCTTTATTCCAAAATGCATATAAATTAGGTGTTAAGAGCCTTGGTGGTGCAGCGGACTAAAACTGCTGTTAAAGTAGCACTTAGCTGCCAGCTGCCTGCAATTACTGCAAGTTCAATTTTCACCAGGCTCAAGGTTGACTCAGCCTTCCATCCTTCTGAGGTAGGTAAAATGAGGACCTGGTTTGTGGGGGCAATAAGCTGACTTTGTATAAAATAGAACACCGCTTAGGGCCCCCCCAAAAAGCCCTACTAAGCAGATATATACAAAAGTATGAAGGCTATTGCTTAAAGCATTGTAAGCCGCCCTGAGTCTCCGGAGAAGGGCGGCATATAAATCGAACTAATAAATAAATAAATAAACAAGCCAAACAGGGGCAAGCCAACTTAGTTGGATAGTTTTGGATAGCTCTATCCCAGGTACATGTATGTGAACATATATCTCTGGATGGATGGATGTCATATATCTCTACACCTAACCCTTCATTTTATTTCTTTACTTCTTCCTCCAATTTTATATATATAACTGCTAGGGAGAAGTTCCCTGAAGATGGGCTTCAGTATGAGTCTGAAAGCTCGGAAGACTAAACCTCTGGTCCAGGTGACTGACCCAGATTGGATCCTGCAACATCATCTTTGGACACATACATTAGCCTTTATTTGTGAAACATTTTACTGTTCCTTGAGATATAGAAAAATCATGACAAAGTAGTAATAGTTTAGTGAGTCAGTAAGTCTCTATTCCAGACCAACAATCTTGAATATGCAGCTGGAGACAGTACGTAGTTCTCCAGATCATTTATGCTGATTAATACATGTAGGACTTTCCCACAAGTATATCTCACAATTGACCCTGTGCATCTTTTCTTATTCCAGCTTTCTCATCAACCACTTTGCTTCAAGATAGATGTGGCATGAAATAGTTTTTTTTTAATCCCAGTGCTATTCTGGGACTATACATTGCATAGAGATTCCTTGAAATTCAAATGTCAGTCATGCTCCCACATAACACCGCTCCTGCATGAGCTGCACTGGCTCCCAGTGGTCTTCCGGGTGCACTTCAAGGTGTTGGTTACCACCTTTAAAGTGCTCCATGGCATAGGACCTAGTTATCTTCGAGACCGCCTGCTACTACCAACAACCTCCCATCGACCCATGCGCTCCCACAGAGAGGGCCTCCTCGGGGTGCCATCAGCCAAACAATATAGGCTGGTGACCCCCAGGGGGAGGGCCTTCTCTGTGTGGGGGCACCTACCCTCTGGAATCAGTTGCCCCCGGAAATAAGGAGAATCCAAGACCTCGGTGCCTTCCGCCATGCCCTTAAAACTTTCTTTTTTCAGCAAGCCGGGCTGGCTTAACATATTTTTAAATATTTTTAACTTCTAATTGGTTTGTCATTTTAAACTGGGGCCAAATTAGTATATATTCTTTTAATTGTTTTTAATGTTTGTATTGTATGTTTTTATCTGGCTGTACACCGCCCTGAGTCCCTCGGGAGAAGGTGTGGTATATAAATTTGAAATAAAATAAAAAATAAAATAAAAATAAACATACAATTTGGGAAAACAGTTCTATGACAGCTTATGTCATTAAAATTTGATGCATCTACACAAGATGACATAAATCCTCTTGTTACATGTGTAATTTGGGTGGCCATGTAAATCTATTTAATAAATAAAATAAACATATATCTGCTATTTGCATAATATACCTTAACACAAACAACAATAAGGTATTCAAACAAAATTATATTATATAAAACCATGAAAGGACTAGTCAGGCACATCCTATAATTTAGAATAGATACAAATGTAGAGCAGAAATTATCTGAGAACAGTAAATTAAAATACGCTGAACACTTTTTATTTTAAAAGTGAAATGAAATAAAGTTAGAAAGAAATACTTTCCAAGGTAAATGTCTGAAAGGTAGATAAATGAAATTTATTATCCTACCACTAGCAAATTCTTTGCAGATTTTCTAGAAACTACCAGATTCCAAGCCTTCAAAATCCTGATATATACATTTCCCTGCCCATATACAGGAAAATCACTTAGTTCAAACACATATCTGTCAGAAATCAAAGATATCTGGTTCAGCTCTAGCCTTCATACTTGAGCTAGAATTTTTTTTTATTCTTTTAAGATATAGATTTGAGGCTAGCTTGATACTAAGTACTTAATTTGTGCCTGGTGAAGGGTGCATCTAGAGAAGTTGAAAGTATTCACCCATAAAGATATTGCAAAAAGTCAAATGAAAATAAAACTGGAAGAAGGATGAGGTAAGAATCTAATTTTAGATCTGAAGATCATAAACCTACTGTAATTCTGCTTCACAAAGCATAGCCAGATAACTTGTCAAGCTTCACAGCGCTAGTTCTTTAAATTACACACACACACACACACACACACACACACACACACTGAATTCTCCATTAAGCTTATACATCAGGATTTCTAACAGGACTTCCTTCATGTTCAACATTTCATAGCACATAGCTGTATTCCAGAAAAACTCCTATTGTTGTGCTCCAACTCAAAACTTAGAAACACAAGAATAACCATGACTCCATCCAGAAGATTTAAAAAAAAAAAAAAAAGTATTACAGTAAAGTAATCCATGTTGGCTGAAACACAAAACACAACCAGCAAACTGAAGAACCATCTGTGTCTACAAGGCAGAAAACAAAGAAAACATTCTCTGATGTGCTTTCCTTTAGTAAGCAAGTTCATTATCAAGTAACTCTATATACCAAATACGAATTAGGCTGGTATCTTTCCAAACCTATTTCTATGCTCGTTTTGGTTGTTACTTTCTGCTTTCCATTCTGTAGCATCCTTTATTTCTTCAACTCCAGAACTGTTGCCAATTAGTTTCAGCTGAGTAAAAGCAATGATATAAAGTAGAAAGCAAACTGGATTATACTAGTACTATAATACATGAGCACCTAGTTCTAGATTCCAAACCAAGACAACATACATTTTGAAAGTGGAAATCCAGGTTCTCAACAGTCAGACTAGATTATTTCACATTTACTTTGGTGATTTGTACACATTTCTGAAGGGAACGCTCACCTGCTTTAACGTGAGCTACATTCACCTTCCCCTCCCCCCTTTTGGTTGTTCAAGATGACATCCTATTGAAGAAACTGAAAATTAAGGACAATTAAGTTGATATGATGCGCAAAACAACAACAGCCCAGGGTAAAATTTCAGCAGAAATGCTGTAATCTTTTTTTATTACAAAAATGTAAGGGAAAACGTATATTTGTTTGAAATGTGAACTATCAAGTGGAAGGGTTTATGACTCCTTTGAAGGAATGCAAGTGAGCACAAAAATGCAATTTAGTCTCCCCCACCCACTACACTTCATAAGGAAAACCTTCTTTATCTGACTGGCAGGATCGTCTTCCTGGCATCTGTAAAGGGGCTCTCTTCTTTCTGGAATACTGTAAATGCAAGCTCAGAAAAGAAATTTTCCTCAGAGAAAAAAACGAGAGTACCGATTCCATGTCTTACTCCCTACCCCAAATGGAAATAATTTTAAAGCTGCTGCACACCAACTGTACAATTTGGTTTTCCTTTTTTGCTTAGATAATAGGTTAATATAACATCTCTGTAAAGGTGGTTTTTTCCCCCTTTTTCGCCCACCTTAACACAGTTGGTGGTTAGAAATGTTCACAAATTGAAAGCTTCTATGGCAAAAATTAGAGTTTTTCCAACTTTAGAGCTAGAGAGAAACATTTGCATGTTTTAAGCACCTTCCATTTGTAAAAAAAGCTCTATTATCCCTGATCACTAGAAATGTTTTCAGGCCCGTTTGATTTATTAATTTAGTGTTAAATGGGCACCATAATTGGGCATCATTAGTCTTTTTCTCCTGTGGCTCAACCTTAAGCACGGCAATGCGGCTCACGTGATTTGCCTGCAAAGAGAAAAATGGACTTTAAGAATAGACACTCGGGTGGGTTGTTTCCTCCTCTATGCAAGACACTGCTTTCTGTTCAATTCACTGATCTACAGCCATTTTGGACTCAGCGGTAACCCTACATTTATCACCTCTTATTTTGGTTCAACATTTTCAGTAATAACTGCTTGAAATTGCTTCAAGGCTCAAATAGCTTTCGTGTTTTGAAATATTTGGGGTTGGGCCTTAATCTCCTATCAACAGTGGCTTATACACAGTGGTGGGATCCTACCAGTTTAACAACCGGTTTGGTGATCGCATGTTTTGCTGGGCACGCATGCGCAGTTTTAACAAAACTAAACTTCCACATTACTTCTGGGCAGTATCACAGCTGAGGGGCGGGAATTCACTATGCCGCACGAATCAGCTGAGAGGATAAAGATAAGTAAAACACGCAGGGGTGGGTGGGGAGGCCCACCTGATCATCGGAGCTACCGGTACACCCGAATCAGTCCAAACTGGCTGAATCCCACCCCTGCTTATACAGCTAGTCCTTGGCTTACGATCACAATTGGCCCCAGAGTTTCTGTTGCTAAGCAAGGTGGTTAAGTGAGTCACCCCTAGTTTTATGGCTTTTTTGCCACATTTGTTAAGTGAACCATGCAGTCAGTAAGTGAATCTGGCTTGCCCCATTGTTCTTGTTGGACGCTATCTGAGACATCCGCAAATGGTGGATCCCATGACTCTGGAATGCTGCAAACACCATAAATACATGCCAGTTGCCATGTGCCCAAATTTTGATCATGTGACCATGGGGATGCTGTGATGGTCATAAGAGTGAGGACTAGTGACAAGTCACTTTTTTCAGTGCTGTTGTAACTTCAAAAAGGTACTGAATGAATGGTTGTAAATCAAAGATTACCTATAACACAAAACTAAGCAGAAACTTCTTTTCCATTTGGGGGCAATAAACAATTTATCCTCTCTTCAGAAAGCAGCAGCAAAGAGAACATGTGTGCCAAACTCTCACTTTCTCTGGAGACTGCATGCACAGAATGGGGACTAGCTCAATTCTCAGCCATCCATGTTTGTATTTCTCAGTCTTGCCTTATCTCATGAAAAGATGCACAGAACCAGACACAAGACTCTCAAATCTCACTGAATGTTTTATCAGATATTGTATTCTGCCAGAGCACTTGGACAGATTAGGAGGATTTAAAGCATTTCCCCTAGTTCTGTACTGCTGCCTGGAAAGTGCATCTATGGAGCCATGAAGGCTTCAGTTTTATTTGAAGGAGGCTTTACTTTTAAAACATCCCATCCAAACTCATGCACCCAATTATTCATTGAAACAAAGTCCTGGTAGCTCTGGAGGTTTTTAACTTGTTCCAGATTCTACCATATATACTGTATATGGTAGATGATGGCAAAATCAATTCCACTGATATCTGCCTGCCTGTCTCTCTGCCTGCTTGCCTATCATCCTATCATCCATCCATCCATATCTATCTATCTATCTATCTATCTATCTATCTATCTATCTATCTATCTATCTATCATCTGTCTGTCAGAGCCCAGTTTGGAGGAGGAGTTGGAATTGGGACCGTCTGACAAGGAAGGTACATCAGGGGCCCCTCAGACATTGGGGGAAGTGATTGACTAGATACTGAGCTGCCTGCCTACACAGACAAAGGGGAGGATCAGCTGCTGACTGGCAGTGGTGCTGATAAGGCAACCAATCTCCTTTGATGAGGAACAGCTGCCTCCTCCACTCAATCCAAGGGCAATGAGAGTGGAGCATAGGCAAGCCCAGAGAAGGGCTGAAAGGCTACTAGGGAGGAGGCCATCCTACCCCTCCTCACAAGGAACACCTGGAGGGTAGTAACTTAAGGAGAAGCCATGGGGAGTTAGTCTTTGCCAGGAACAATTGTTTGCTTTGGCTTATACTCCCCCGGCTTTGACTCGGGTCTGTTGCCGTTTGCCTTGCCTCGCTTGGAAGAGTGCTCTTCACATTTGGTTTTGGACCTAGCCCTTCTCTTGTAGCCTGCATTTGGCCTTTGCTTCACTGTGCCTTTAGAACTGCTTCTTGTCTGGGGCCTGTTTCTTGTCCTAAGGATTGCCCTTGTCTTGTGCCTGGACTCTGTCTTGTGGATTGGACATGGACTCCATATTACTAAAATGTCATGGTTTTTTTTCCTTCTATGTGTCTTTAATTGAGGATATTTACCTTCCAAAAGCATCTACAGTTCATAGGACAACAGTGTAATCAGCTTTAAAAGCACGGGCACACATTATTAAATAACAAAATCTTATATACAATTCCTCAGAATTTAATCAAACCCAACAGCCCTTACCCATTATGGAGACGTCATACTCAATCTGGAACAGGGCCTCCTGGTTGCACTGACACAGAATGTTTAGCGCATCAGCATGACTCACGCCGTGAAGAGGAATCCCATCCACACTCAATAGCCGGTCCCCAATTTTCAAAGACCCTTCTCTGCATAAAATGATAAAAGCATCCATTAGGGACACTTATCTGACAGAGTCAGAATAGTCCTGAGATGAATGCTTATTTGGAAGCTTTATTTACTAACAATGCTTTCAAAGTTTCTACATCTGCTCCAAGATGTGTATGTAGTGGGTCCAGGAACTTTCCAAGTGTGGGATGAAACTTTTGATAAGGGACAGAACAAATCTGGGTAGTGTTCCTGCTTTGTTGGGGGAAGCTCACAGTGAGTTTTGAGATAATTCTAACGTTGATTGTATAAGACTGACCTATAAAGCAGGGAAACTATCAAAACTTGTTCCTGCTTTGCTTGAATGAACCTTGGTAAACTCATCTACACAACCAGGGAACAAACATGGAGCAAATTTTCAAGGTAGGGTAGGCCTGTAAATCTAGTTACTGTCTAAGCCAGTGTTTCTCAACCATAGCAAGGGTGGACTTCAATGCCCAGAATTCCCCCATCAGCCCTGCTGAGAAGTTGAGATACACTGGTCTAAGCCATATCTGATCACCAGGAGCTTTGTAATTGGGTGATTTGTTATTTATTTTTATTAATAAAGGTTCTCATTTTAAAGAATCACAGTCTGATAAACCTCGTGCACTTGTGTAGGTTTCTCTGATCTGTTATTTGCTTGACACAAAAAGGATGGTGAAAAAAAAAATAGGGCTTATGTATTTTTTTTTACTCATTCTTTTAGTTAATTATCTTTCAAATGTTATTACTTCCACATCTGTTTTCTGGTGTTACTTTTTTCATTAATATTCTAGTATTTCTGTACTGCATGGAGAAAATCAATCTATGTGGTGTCTATGAGTCGAAAACAACTTGATGGCCCATGATTTTCATAGTGACATTTTTATAACATATTCCCGCCCCTTGCAGTCCATCACTACTACGCCGCTGAACCTGCAATTGGTTTTAAATGACCCACCACTGATTAATTTTTTCAAATGTATTTTCCATAGTTCACCTTTTCTGGCTACCCAGAACTAGAGCAGTAGAACGCAAATGAAATCTGTGTTGAAGAAGCCATGGACAAGACCAAAGGTAGAGATGCAAAGTTATTGGGAATTTTTTTATAGATGGTACAAAAAATATGTATTTGTTTAACCTGCACTACTAAATATCAAATTATGTGAACATTACCTGTCTGCTGGGCCACCTGGTCTAACATAAGTCAGTACTAATGGCCTGGATTTATGCCAGTCTTCGTGGGCTCCTCCTGCAAGCAATTTGCAAAAATAATTCATAACTGATACAGACACATATCCAACAAATCAGTAAAAAGAGAACACATTATTAAATCAGCAAGTGGCTAGCAGTTATTTTCTGGGACATATGGAGAAACCTGGTAGTATCCCATCTGTCAGTCTCTGAAGATTACTTTTCCATCTCCCCGAAGATGCCCTTCAGAAAGCCACCTTAGAATGGCATTGGACACCCCACTTCCTCCTTTTCCCCTGTTTCCAAATGGCCCAGCATGTTGCTAATTACAAGTGCACTGACCTCGTAGTACAAATCCAAAACTATTGCCTTCTTTATAGAGGGTAACTTCAATGGTTTTTGGAATGATGCCAGCACTATTATCAGGGGCTGCAGACAAGGGAAATAAAAGGATGAGCTAATGCTTTCCACTTGCTGAACTCTCCTTCTATAAAATCTGCATATTTATAAGTTCTGCAGATGATCTCAAAACACAAAAAAGTCATCCACATAAGCTTTCTTGGTTTCATAAATTGGACCATTGCCTATAATGCTTGTCATAATTTGTCTTGCAAATTGCCTCTGATCAATCTTAATAATACACATATACATACATATATCCTGAGCTTGTTTTAATATATTAACAAACCAGAGCCTTTTCTTTTACAAGCTTCAAAGCCCAGTAGGATTCCTAGAGTTAACAGTTTTTTCCACAGATGTTTATTGGATTCTCAAATACCTTAATAATAAGCCAGCTGGCAACATTGAATGAATACATTCAAATCCTCATGGCTAAGAGGACAGTTGTTGATTGGGATCATTAAGTGGAGAAAATGATTAAGTGTAAAACTGTGCTGAAGGAAATGTGTCTTAGTCCATATTTAATTCAGTACTTCATTTAATTTTAAACACTTATAAAGCAATGCAAAAACAAAGACTGCATCTGTTATGAGTAAATGGCAACCTATCACACATTCTGTGTTATGACTTCCCAGACAAAATGCTTGCCTCCTTCTCATAATAGCGTGTGAAATATATGCACAATAGGAATCAAATAAATTGATGGAAGAATTAATAGTGTTTTTAAAAATTCACCAATTAAGTAGATTGGTGAAATGAGAAAGAGGAAGAAATTATATTTAAATGGCAGCCGCAAGCCACCATTTTAGAAATGCTATCTCCCCAGTTTTCATACATTTGAGGTCTCAACCTGATGCCCTCCAGATATATGAAGAGTAGAACATTCAATAATCCTGATCAGCCATTCATTTGCCTTGCTATCAGGGAATTCTTGGAGTTGCAAATAAAGAAAGACTGTCCAGAAGAGAATCTTCTAAGATGCTAGAAGATTCCTGTGCCTCTAAAATCAAGGAAAGTCTATTATTTTACTTCAAAATTAAAATCCAAAATAATTAACTACCACACTGATAGTCAACAAAGATTTCTTTCATTGACAGATCAGTCAAATATTATTATTTGAGTTAGATCCAGAAATGAGCTCTTCAAACTAGGTGGTGCAGTAGAGTTTGCATTTTCTACCTGAGAATCCTCCTTCTGGGTCAAAAATCTTCCCATTGTCACAAACAGTTGCTGTGTAACTGGACAGAAGCAAAGCCTGCTTCTAATGCTATGTAATGTTAATAACATTTACAACCCACTAGCCGAAATTAAATGTACTCTTTAATATTTGAAACCAGCAATAAAAATATTTAATCGAGTAAAAACAGCCATTGTATATTGACCAAAATTAAGCAGCAACTCTTACTTCTAGCATATTATTTAAAATCATAATCATTTCTAACATTGCAATAATTTTTCTTCTCTAACCTTACTCATTGCCAACCTCTGTCCCTTGCAACTCAGAACAATCTTCCAGCGATCTTATGAAGTCAATTGTAATCCACTAATGGTTTATAATGTGTTATTTGTCACATTACAGTTTTGTTTGATGTCCAAGCTGAATCCATAAATGGATTCAAGTTTGTGAATCAAAAGAGAACGGTCAGGGTTTTATAAGCAGACAGGAGGCCTTTGGCTGTAGAGACGAGTTTATTTTGTGAGTAAACAAACCAGAAACAATAGCATAAATTTAAAGATCATTTTTTGAATGATAAGGACCCAGACTGTTGGGGGCAATATGCTGACTCTGTAAACCACTTAGAGAGGGCTGTAAAGCATGGTGAAGCAGTATATAAGTCTAAGTGCTAGTGCTATTGTTACAATCATGAAACAAAATCTAATGTGTGGTCTGCTTTCTGTATTTATTGATGCTTCTAGTATCTCTTTTATATACTCACTGATGTTTGTGAAATCTTTAGCACTGTTAAATATTTATGAGCAACAACATCCCATAATTAACAGATGGATAAAAGCAGAATCCACTGTAATCACTCTGGGTAAGAAATCATTGGCAAAATGTCACTTCAAGTAAAAGAATTTCAGATGCCAAGGCTGGAACATCTTGAACGGCTGGAGGAACTACTACCAACTGAAATAGGATTACTGGTCTCATGGTAAAGTTACTTTCATATGTTTGTATATTTCTTCACAAAAGGAAAGAGGTGGAAAGGATAGGGAGGTTCCCCAATCTTAAAACACTGAACCATAAAGCTTTATTAAGGATATACTAACCAGCTAGTGGTAGCTCATATTCTACTTCTAATATTACCCTTTCTCCCACATTCTTCAATAGACTTATAATTTCATCATGTCGCAATTTTGTCAAGTTAATCCCGTTCACTGACTTGATGTAATCGCCAACATTTAGCTGATCGCTCCTGTAACATACAAAACAAAATATCTCAGTTCTTTCTAGGGCCAGACATTATAGTCTTGAGGCAATTATCTCAGATAACAGAAGCAGAGAGACAGTTTTATTATTTTTGCTTTAAATTCCCTGGCTGTTTTTTTTTTTTTTATTGAAGGTACATTCAATTGTATAAACCCCATAAGCAGGTCCTAGGTAGATTGTTGTCCTTTCCAGTCACCAAAACGTCTTGGATCAACTCTGGTTATATCTTTAATGACTAGCTAAATAGAAAGATCTGTACAGTAAATAACATGCAGAGCAAAAACCAAATCTTACTTGATACTTGAGGTGCCCATCGTTTTTTTAAAAACAAACATACATGGCAACAGAGAAAATAAAAGGTTTTATGATGTTCAGCTAAGACAGATTTTGCAGAATCTGTTTTAGCTGAGAGGGTAGAAGGGATAAGTCATTCCAAGCTGGAATCCTAACAAGAAGCTCAAGATGCAATGCCACCTGAACACTACATACCTACCAAGA
Source organism: Arizona elegans (assembly GCA_022577455.1). NCBI lineage: Eukaryota > Metazoa > Chordata > Lepidosauria > Squamata > Colubridae > Arizona > Arizona elegans. Next base: position 120,058,937 of record JAKOOJ010000003.1, read on the forward strand.
AATTAAGTGAAATATGTCTTCCCAGAGGGATTTGTATTCCTTGCAGACAGCTGGTAATTTGCATCCTATTATTGCCAGCTGTCTGCAAGGGATATGGATCCTTCCATTCCCCACTATCCTCTCAAGAGCCGAAGAAGCTTCTTGGATGAGAAGCGAAGCATCATCAGGGAAGGAACAGGAAGGTCCGGTTGCTTCCTGAAAAAGCACCTTTGGGACAACCATGATCTGGATAACTGAAAATCTTTACAAAAAATACCATTTAAACTTGATGTTTGCCATTTGATGTGTTGTGTTGACTATCTGACTTGCTAGTTTATTCTTGCTGTACATTTCATTCTCCAACGTTGCAACTGAGAAACTCTGCATCTGTAATTATCTTACCTTGCTGCCAGTCCTCCTGGCCTTAGATTAGAGACCCTCGGTTTCCCATCTTTATCAGTGCCACCAGCTATAGTTAATCCGAGGGTGCTTCCTTCCTTTTTGATTAGCTCCACAATCGTGACTCCTCTAAATTCTTCTGATGATATGAAGAAAGAACAATTCAGGGCACAGGATTTTTAATATGAAACATTCATACTGGAGCATTTAGATTATTAGTATTATATTGGAGCATTTAGATTGCATCTTTTGATTTCTGGAAGAGGAGGCATTCAAGAAAATGTACAGAAATGTACATTTGAAGATTTCAATAGCAAAATGATTAATGCAATTAAAAGGACTACACAGATTAAAGGCATTCCAGCTAAGTAATTTATGATAACAGTCTCTCTATTGAAAAGAAAATAGCATATAAATATGTACTATATAATATTGTGTATCTGTAAAAGGCAGCAAGTCAGAAGAATAAGCAAAATTAAAAAAAAGAGAAAGGAACTTCTTTGTCATATGGGAAAATCTGTGTTGGAAATATGGCTGATTCCAAGTATTCTTGTTCCAATTATATAAGCATAGAGTTCTAGTATTCTGGGGAGCCAAAGGTGACGATATGACAGGAAGGCTGATTATAATTCATGACAGAAGACTTGTACACAATATGATCAAACACAAAAATTCCAGATTTTTTAATATTTTATTCTGTAGTGCTGCTCCATTGGACCTTTTTCAGCTATGAAAGGAATTCTTTTTCTAGATTGTTTAGCTTATTCATTCATCCATCCCATTCTGAGCTCACCTTAGAAATGACTGTAGATTAGCCATATGGTTAGGTATCCTTTTCACCTTGTGCAGGCTAAAGACCTGAACAAGCTATTTGGAAATAGTAAGTTTATTTCCCTAATTCTTTTTATTTATTTAATCAAACTTCTAGTCTGCCTCAGTTGCAATCACAACTCGAAGTAGTTGGCAAAATATTAATAATAATTAGGATTAAAGCAACAAATGAAAAGATGAAATGATCATAAATAGATTACCAATCACATTGGGGCAAATGGCATGACCCATTACAAAGCAGTATAGAATACATATAGGTGTCAGATCAAAAACCAGGCCCTGCTGAAAAAAGGCCAAGTCCTCAGGTTTTCCAAAAGCACTTCAGGGTTAGTTTTCCAGAAGGAACATGTTGCTGTAGGCAAAGCCTTCTACAAGTCCCACTTTGCTTTAACAATAGGACCTGTTCATTGGCTACAGAAGGAATTAATACACCTTTAAGGGATGAAATTGCCTTGACAAGAAAGTGAGGACTATTTATTATTGGAGAGGGACGGTGCAATGGCTCAGTGATTAAAGACCCTTGCCAGCTGGAAAACTGACAGTCTGGATTTGAGACCCAACCACCGCAACGAGGAGAACTCGCCTTACTTGCCCCAGCCCCTGCCCACCTAGCAGTTCAAAAGCATTTAAATACAAGTAGATAAATAGGTACCACTTTGGTGGGAAGGTAACAGTGTTCCATGCTCCTTTTGGCATATAGTCATGCTGCCTCATGATCATGGAAATGTCTTTGGGCAATGCTGGCTTCCTCAGCTAAAAAAAGAGGTAAGCACTGCCCCCCCAGAGTCACAAATGACTAGACAAAGGAAACTGTCCCAAGCTCCATTTTGACTGACAGAAGGTTGCAGGAGGCCATCCCAACTGAAAACGGGGCTCAGCAGAGTGCTCAGGCCACCACAGGCACCCCGACATGAGTGATGTCAAGCTGCCCACCCCAGCTCCCCCAAGATCAAACACAACCCTGAGGCGACCCTCAATGAAATCAAGTTTGACACTCCTGTTCTACACCATTTTTTTTCAAACTTGGCAACTTTAAAACGTTTGGACTTCAACTTCCAGAATTCCCCAGCCAGAATAGAATAGGTTTAAACAGCTTTTATTTGATCAGCCACTGAAGAATTGAAACAAAAAAAGGGGGAAAAAAGGAAGGCAGCTGCCCCCATTTTTTCAGCAGCAGTTTTTTCTATCTCTTCCCTTTTGCTTTTATTTATTGATCATTGCTTTGGCACCAACTGTTGTAATACTGCTTCATCTGATACAGTATGCCATTTGGGACTCTATGTTCATTTTCTCTTCCTCATATCTGCCAATTACTTCCACTGGTTTTAAAGATCTGAGTTTACATCATCATTCTATTGATATTACCATTTCACAGGCATTTGAGCCACCTGTGCAACCATGGTTGACGAAATACTGTTATTCTTTTATAGCACTCCAAAATAATCCTGTTGAGTGCCAGTAGCCTGGATAAATTTGAAAAAAACACTGTTCCACACCAATACTTGTAATAACAGTGCTGTGGAAAACACTCTCAAATATATATGAAAACCCTGGAAAGGGATAAATACTCTGCCTTATCTATTATACAGTACTTGTCACTTTGACTCTTAATGTTAAAGTCAGATTATCTTTTAAGTGAGGAATGTTACAGCCTTTACCCTTCCATTATTCAGTGACTTGAATTCCTGCTCCATTTCCATCTGCATCTTGCATTTCCATAAAAGCGTCCCCTTAGCTGGGGCCATAGCAACTAAAGGGTATAGAATGGTATCAAATCAATGCCAATTACATTTCCATTGTAAAAAAGCTTAACATCAGCAGCACAATCTAAACCAGAAAACACATAAATTAGATAGAGGAGGATCATCAACACCTGATTTAAGATGCATTGTTCTAGCCAAGTTTAGAAATTTAGGCTATGCAGCAACTCCACCCACCCTACCTTGGAAATGGCGAAAGTACAATGACACTCAATATGGCATCTCCAGAATCTGGCAAAATTCTTTCTGGATAGATATGGCAGGATGTGGGGGTTTTGGTTTTTTTTTTGTCCCACTCTCTTCCCTCTCACCACACTTCTTTTTCTAGATAGTTCTCTAGGAGTTGAACTCCACACATCTTAAAGTTGTTGAGGTTGAGAAATACAATTCTATTTTTTTAAAAAAAATAATCTTTATTTACATTTGTCATTAAAAAAGAAGACAACACACCAGATAAATGACAAACAAAACAACAAAACAAATAACATACATGCCTATAAGTAGTACATTAATAACTTAATATTCGGTACAATATATCTATGTTACATTCCGGGAGAGGCAGAACAACTTAATTTACATTTATAAATCAATTAAATCTATCCGACCTAACTGAAAGATAGAGACCAAACACAAACATGTTTATCTTGGGAAAAACTATATATTTGGCTATCATAGAGAAAACTATAATCCCAAACTATATTAGGAGTCATATTTATTGAAGAATTTATATTATACAAGTAAAGTGAGGTCGGATAGAGAAATACAATTCTAGATCCCCTAAATGAGAATACAGAATAAGAGATTTGGAAGGGATCTTGGAGGACTTCTAGCCCAACCCCTTACTCAAACAGGAGACTCTATACCATTCCAGACAAATGGCTGTCCAATCTCTTCTTAAAAATCTCCAACTTCTGGAGGCAACTCATTCCACAGATTAATTGTTTTCAATGACAGGAAATTTCTCTTAATTCTAGGTTGGATCTCTCTTTGATAATCTTCCGTCTGTTACTTCTTGTTATGCCTACAGGTGCTTTGGAAAATAGGTCAACCCCTTCTTCTCTGTGACAGCCCCTCAAATATTGGAAGACTTCTACCATGTCATCCCTTTTCCTTTTTTTCATTAGACTAGACATACCCAGTTCCCACAACTGTTAATGGTATGCTTTAGCTTCCAGTCTCCTAATCATCTTTCCTGCTCTTCTTTGCACTTCTTCTAGAGTCTCAACATCTTTTTTGTAACCTGATGATCAAAACTGTATTCCAAGTGTGGTCCTATCAGTGCAGTATAAATTGGTACCAATGCTTCACATGATCTTGATATTATTCCTTTGTTGATACAGCCTAGGACCTGCAACTTACTATACAACCAATATGGCTTGCCTATTTGAGATAGCTGGACTTAGACAAATATATAGCAAATATAAATATCCCATAAAGATGCAATCATAAATATATATGATTATATAAGGATATGGTTCATCTATATAAGGTACTGTCTACAATGTTGGCTACCGTATCTGAAAAATTATATAATCGTTCTGGGAAAAATAAAGTCAAGGGAAATCAAAATAAACAGAGGCTACGTGGCAGGGAGCCAGGTACGCGATCAGCAAACCCATCTGAACCTCATGACCCCACTTCACAAGGAGAGACTCACAGCCGGCTGTCTGAGGGACAGTGGCCTCCCTCGGCCTAAGGCCTTCTCTAATAAAACCGCTACTCCCCCACCCCTCCCCTGCACTCCATTGAGAGTTCTAGTGCTACTATCAGATGCAGATAATACCAGCACAGGGACTGAGAGATTAAAATGGAAAGTGCCCTCCAGCTTGCCTTGATCAGAAATAATGAATTTTTAATTCCTAAATAGAAAGAATTCTGATACTTTTTTTCAGCCATGTGAGACTCAAGCAAATAACACTGTGTACCGAGACTGCCCCATTGCTTACTGGATTTTTTCAACTGCTTTCACCACCCAGGTATGTAAGGGGAAAGGGGACACTTCAGAGAAAAAAAACCCGAAGTCCCATGATTTAGAATGGTGCCTATAATTCCTGATTTCTTTAGCATATTAATGTTTAAATCATTAATGTTCACTTGAACATTAATGATTTAAAATTACCAATACGTTACTTAAAGCACTGTCTTACATAATGTTTAATTCATAGTGTAGGGGAAAAAAACATTAATGAAGGGAATACTCTTAATTACTTCTGTCAAACTGCCTCTTCATCAGGCTCTGATTCTTTCTGCAAATTCAGGTTTAACAATGTAGATCAGAATTTGACAATGATTTAAGAGGAGAGTCATCACACAGTAGAGAAGACAGATCTCTGTGTGATATATTATACAAGTATTTCTGACCACAAAATGTCTTCAGTTGTCCTGTTTTGGAAGGAAGGAGAGGAGAGAGGGAGGAGCAAGAGGAAGCTAGAAGCAAGAGGGGAGCAAGAGGAAGCTAGAAGTAGATCTTTACATGAAAGAACAGAAAATCCTCTCAAATTCTACAACTCAAACAATTTTCAAATGATGAATTTAAAATTCTGAGAATATCCAATTTGCCTTCTGTTCTGGGTGATGGATCTCAGTGTTATAGTAAGATTGAGGGAGAGTGAGGGAGGGAGGGAGGAGAGAGAGAGGGAGAGGGAGAGGGAGGGAGGGAGAGAGAGAGAGAGAGAGAGAGAGAGAGAGAGAGAGAACTCCTACTAGAGTGAAATCTGTCTTCCCTTGTTGTAATAAGCTATGAAATAAAAACATTACCCATCTATATGTTAGCAAAGCAAATTGAATAAATGCCCACAAATAAGACAATAAATGCAGCTACCTGGTATACTTTGTCTTCTTGAGACCAACGCAGTATCCAATCCACCTGAGTCTTTGCTTCCTTTCGAATAAGGCCCATCATCTACAAAAGAAATAAAGAAAAAAACCCTGAAATTGTATGGATTATAAAATAAAACATTATCTCTTTATTACCCGTAATAGCTTTATAAATGTGATACGATGTGATCCTTTCTATTCTTATATTCAATGCATATAATAACCCTTATGAGGAGAGCCAGTTTGGTATAGAGGTTAAGGCATCAGACTAGACCAGTTCTCTGGTCTCCATGAGTTCTAGGCCCACCTTAGGCACAAAGCCAACTACATGAACTTGGGCCAGTCACTCTGTCTCTCTCAGGCCCAGAAAAGAGGCCATAGAAAGACACTTCTGAAGAACCTTGCCAAGAAAACTGCAGGGACCTGTCCCTGCAGTCTCTCAGAATATGATACAATTAAACAGAAGAAAATTAACCTCATAATTGTTGGAAACAATGTTTTAGGGTGATTTCTCCATCTTTTTGTCATAGAACGGACGTTGCTTGTCTGAACGTCCATTTTCGGGGCGCTGCGACTCCAATCCATGGATGCATGGATGGGTTGTATCTCCTAGTTGCTGGGCAAAAACTGAGTGCTAAATTAGATCCCTTTGCCAGGCCACGCCCACCTCCACCATTAACTCCAGTCTTTCCTCACGAAGGAGCCCCGGAAATAAGATCAACCAATGTCTCCCTAAGAAAACAATCGATATAATAACATTCCAGGAAGCCATGGGAGGGTATGGATTGGAGTCGCAGCGCCCCGAAAATGGACGTTCAGACAAGCAACGTCCGTTTTCCATTGCGCTGCTCCTCCAATCCATGGATGGGATATACCCAAGCTCAACTGTCCAGGGCGGGAGGCTGACTGGAAACTTCCACCCTAGGCGTGGCCACTTGTTGCAAAACTCTGCGTCCGAAAGCTGCGTCCGACGAAGCATACTGGTCAATTTTGTAGTGTCGAATAAAGGAAGAGTCAGAAGCCCAAGAGGCCGCTCTACAGATCTCAGCCACTGAAGCATTCGTAGACCAAGCTGCTGACGCCGCCGCACTGCGTGTCGAATGTGCGTAAATCCTAGCCGGACGAGGACATGCTCTTATGTCATAGGCCGTCGTGATGCAAGCCTTAATCCACCTCGCAATTGTAGCAGACGATACTTTCCTCCCCATCGAGGCAGGAGTGAAAGATACTAACAAGGAATCAGTTTGTCGAAACGACTCAGTACGTTTGATATAGCGTCGAAGGGCCCGTCTAACATCCAAGGTATGCCATAAGATCTCAGACCTATGACGAGGGTTCGGACAAAAATTTGGCAAAATTAATTCTTGAGTTCGGTGGAATCTCGAGTTTACCTTAGGAATAAAAGACAGGTCTAAGCGGAGAACCACTCTATCACTGTGAAAGATACAAAGGTCTTTATGCACCGAAAGCGCGGAAAGCTCCGACACCCGTCTAGCTGACGTAATTGCGAGGAGAAAGGTGACCTTAAGCGTCAGAAACTTTAGAGATACTGATCCCAAGGGTTCAAATGGCGATGTGGTGAGCGCTTGAAGAACTAATGGGAGATCCCAGGACGGATACCTGTGAATCACAGGAGGAGATATATTGGATGCCCCGTGTAGGAAGCTCCTAATCTTAGGATTATGTGAAAGAGCACGGTGCTTCTCGCACGAGATGACAGTGGACAGGGCCGCCACCTGACGTCGAAGTGTAGCGGGCGCTAAACCTTTTGCCAAACCCTCATGCAAAAATTCAAGCACATCTGGAATCTCCGCGGAAGTTGGGTCCACGTGATGGGAAGCACACCAGGAAGAGAAAGCCCGCCAAGAAGCTTCATATATTCTAGTGGTCGAGGGGCGCCTGGCCGCTTGAATTACTTCAATGACACCGGAAGACAATCTGTCCTTTTGCAGCTGGAGCCGCTCAAGCGCCAAGCGGCCAATCGGAGCCACCCTGGATCGGGGTGGAAAATGGCCCCCTGACTGAGCATCTTCGCCTCCGGTGGAATTGTCCATGGTGGAGCTGAAGACAGGCCCACTAGGTCCGCATACCAAGTCCTGCGAGGCCACTGAGGCGCAATCAGAAGCAACTCGGCTTTCTCCAATAACAGCTTCCGAATTAGTCTGGGAAGCAACGGTAGAGGTGGGAAGGCGTAAAGGAGTCCGGGGGGCCACCGACAACGCAGGGCGTCGAATCCTTCCGCTCCGCTGGTCGGGTAACGGGTGTAAAACCTCGGCAGCAGGGCGTTCTGGGGCGTTGCGAAGAGATCTACTTGAGGACGACCAAATCGGTTCGCAATCTGTTCGAAGAGGGCAGGATTGAGCGACCACTCCGCAGGGTCTATGAGTTCTCTGCTGAGCCAGTCCGCCATGATGTTGTCCTGCCCCGAGATGTGGTCCGCCACCAGAGACGCTGTGTGTCGCTCCGCCCATGCTAACAAACCCTCTGCTTCCATCATCAAGAGTCTGGAACGTGTGCCCCCCTCCCGATTTATGTGAACCTTGGTGGTGACATTGTCTGTCCGAACTAAGACGTGCTGCCCCTCCAAGGCGTGTACGAAGTGGCGTAACGCGAGACGAACAGCTCTCAACTCCAGCCAATTGATGCTGTTCGTCCGCTCCGCTGGAGACCACTGACCTTGAATGACTTCGTTTCGCAGATGGGCCCCCCAGCCCGCAAGGCTGGCGTCGGTAATCAGCACCACCCGGTCCTGTTCGATGAAAACACTTCCCTTCAGTAGAGCAGGAGACCTCCACCAAGTGAGCGATAGTCTGGTCTGTTGAGGTAAGACAATTTGATGAGCCGATGTGCTGCGGTGTGCTCTCTGAAAGGGAAGCAACAGCCACTGCAGCGGTCTCGAATGCCTGCGTGCCCATGGAACAATATGGATGCAGGATATTAACTTCCCCAATAATTGATTCAGCAGGAGCAGGGACACCTTCCTCCGGGATTGAACATGTCGCACCGTGGACTTGATGTCCTGAATGCGATCCGGAGACAGAAAAACCTGACCCAGCTGCGAATCGATCACCGCACCCAGGTGTTGGAGCCGCGTCGTAGGTGTCAGATGGCTTTTCTGCCAATTGATGGAGAAGCCGTGGTCCTGTAACGCCTGGAGGACCATCTTCATGTCCTCCCGTGCCTGCCATGGTGAATCCGACATGACTAGAAGATCGTCTAGGTAACAGCTGAGACGTACAGCACGAGACCTGATGGAAGCTGCGACCACCGTCACCAATTTTGTGAAGGTCCTGGGGGCCGATGACAGCCCGAAGGGCATCGCACGATACTGAAAATGCATGCCGTTGTACTCGAAGCGGAGATAGCAACGATGCAGTGGGTGGATCGGGACATGGAGGTATGCTTCGCGCAGGTCTACAGACTGAAGATAGTCCCCTGGTCTGACAGATGCCAGGATCGTCCTGAGGGAATGCATCTTGAACCTGCGATACAGAATGTACTGATTGAGACATTTCAGGTTCAAGATGCCCCTGTGGCCCCCTGATGACTTGGGCACCAGAAATAAGGTAGCGTAGAATTCAGTTTTCTCCTGGCCCCTGGGCACCGGTTCCACCGCATTGATGGATAGAAGGTGAGAGATCTCCGCTTCCATGAGCTCCCTCTGGACCTTGCACCGAGGGACCGGGCAGCGGCGAAAACTGTTGGGGGGCAGAGAATGGAATTCTAGGCGCAGACCTTGTTGAATGGTCTTGTGTGTCCAAACATCGGTTGTCGAGAGGCCCCACTGGAGGTAGAATTGTTGTAGTCGACCCCCAATAGGACCTGGAAGCAAGGAGTCACTTCCTTCTGCGGGGGGGTCGGTAGCTGGAACCCCTGAAGGGACGCTTCGCCTGGGATTGAGCCCTGGGCCTGTCTCGAAAGGACTGTCGGTCAGATGCTCGGTCAGATACTTGGGGATAGGGGCGCTGGTAGTATGAGCCACCTGACCCGACCGAGGACCGAAAGGACTGACGTGGAGTGTAAGGAGCATATCTCCGTTCGGAGCGACGAAAGGACGATGGTAGCACCTTACGCTTATCCTTATCTTCTATTAAGATTGGGTCTAGACAAGGTCCAAACAGTGAAGGGGCCGTGAAAGGCGCAGAGGCCAATTTCCATTTAGCCTTGTTATCGGCACGCCAATTCCGCAGCCAGAAAAGACGCCTATTAGTCACTGTCGCTGCCATAGCTCGTGAGGCAAATTTCGTCGCAGTCAAGGAGGCATCCGCGGAGTATTCAATCGCTGCTACAAGTTTATTAATGTCCTGGTGCAGCCTGATATCAGCAGCAGGTAGCCTCTCCTGCAGTTGGCGGAGCCAGATTAGTGAAGCTCTATTAAAAAAAGACGTAGCCGTAGCAGCCTTGATCGCCCAGGCCACTGCTTGGTGCGCCTTACGGAACCCCATCTCCATCTTGCGGTCTTCCGCCTTAAGACCGTCGACCACATCCGACGTTAGCATCGAAGAAGATGATAAAGCTGCGACAGGGGCGTCAACTGAAGGAACGGCCAACAGGTCCTCCAACTGGGACTCAGCCGAATAGAGACGCTTGTCGAGGCCACTCGGAGCGGTCAGGGAGCCAGGTTGGTTAAAGGCCAATGTAACTACATTGGAGAATAAGGGCAGGCACGGAATCACGTCCTGGTCTTGTTGAGACACCTGGAAGAGTGCATCGTGCGGGTGTTGAGCATCAGATGGCTTGTTAGTAGACTTTTCAGCTATGCCAAACCCTGTAGCAATCTTGGCTTTGTGGAGTAAGTACTTGAAGACAGAAGGACGGAATAAGTTTGTAAAGGCGGGCTTCTCGGGGGGGAGATCCTCATCCTCTGAGAATTCGACATCCTCCGGGCAAATTTCTCCTTCCTCAGACTCCTCCGAAGAAGAAACGACAGGCCGGAGTCTACTGGTACTAGGAACCGGATCATCGACAGAAGTCTGAGCCTGAGTAGGCTGAGAGACATTGGTCGATCTAGTCGCCTCTTGCTGGATGCCTGCTGCTAAGATCTTTGCCAGAGCATCTGACAACAAGGATTGGAAATTGGCAGCAGTTGCGGGCACCTCCGAGCGAAGCCCCGCCACAGTGGGCGTGAACGTAGCCTCTGGTTGGCGCCTTACATCAGAGGGTGAAGAATAATGACCCGAGACATCAGGCAAGGACCTTGAGACCCCTTTAGAACGGTGTAGATTGGATTCAGTCAGTCCCGTAGAAGATCCTGAAGAGGATCCGGCCTGTAAGTTTCCAGTGTGACCAGAACAATCCTGTTTTGACAGAGCTGACTGATGTTGTTGTTGTTGGGTCCTCTCGAATTGTTTCTCCAAAGCCTCATGGCATCTCTGCTCCGCCCTATTCACGTTCGAAGATTTGGAGGCCGAACCGGGCTTATGAGATCTGGACTTGGCTTTCTTTTTGCCCGATTTGTGTTGAGGGGCAGGGTAACTGGCTGCGCCCTCCGAGTCAGAAGATAAGGGGATGTCCGCCATCAACGAGTATGGATGGTGCACAGGCAAGCAGTAGAGTAATCCCCAGAGGTCAGCACCGAGGCTCCTTCAAGGAATGCCCACAGTGAGGACTATGCAGAGTAGGGGGAAGCAGGCCCAGAAGCTGCTGAGCTCAAACCCCAAAGGCAAGGCAGTCCACAACAATGTAATGGGGAGATCTGTAGTTCGCCCTCCCCAGTCCAGAGTTCAAACACGCGTTGGGGAATGATATTGATAAAGCCCCTCAGAAACGCTGGCAGCCTTTTCCTCTTTTTTTTTTTTTTTTTTTTTAGGGTCTCTCCAAAATGGCGGCCGCCACGCCGACAAGGCCCAAAAACAAAATGGCGGCCGCAACGGAGTCAGAAACGTTCCGGAGTGCCCTGCGACGAAAGGAGTGCAATCAGCACTCAAAACTCACGGCTTGTGATCCATTCGCCTCTTTGCAGCTGGTTCCAACGGCGAACGTTGCTGCCCCCAGCCGCTGCTTGCCTCCGTAATCCGCACCACTCTACTAGCGCCTCTCAGCTGTTTGCAATCATCGGAGGCCGCCCGATGACTAGGCCAGCGCTCCGGAGCCGCTCGATGGTCCGTGGGAAGGCGACGGCAGCTCTACCGGCTCACCGGTAGACTAGCACGTCGCCAGCGGCAAGGAGAAGCACGGATCTGCCCAGCCGGGTCGGAATCCGGCGCACTGCGGCTTGAACGGCCGTGAGAAGAGCCCGGCGGCTTGGAGCCCCAAGCACGCCCGAGGCAAACCAGCGCTGCAAGTAGACCTCCTCAGAATCACAGTAAATAAATTAGGCACACAAAAATAACAAAATAAAATAAAAAAGGGAAGGTTTAAACTACTATCAAGTAGAGCACTCAAATAGCCAACTTTCCACAGCAACTGAGTGAGAAAGACTGGAGTTAATGGTGGAGGTGGGCGTGGCCTGGCAAAGGGATCTAATTTAGCACTCAGTTTTTGCCCAGCAACTAGGAGATACAACCCATCCATGCATCCATGGATTGGAGGAGCAGCGCAATGGAAAACCCCGAACAGAGGGGGGCTCTACTGCGTAGAGTTAAAATAGGTTAAAGAACAAAATGCAGATAATGCCATCCTGAACTAGAAAATTACTTGTTTACAGTTATTTGTTTGCTACTACTTGTGGCTCAAACGGCTTGCAATAACTGCAATAAAATACCCATTAAATCCATAAAATAGATGACTGCCTTCATCTTGCAAAGCAGTTTTCTCCCAATCCCTTGTGTTCTACTGTCACAGCCAGAAGCAGAGATAACAATAAATATATATATAAGAACTATTTAAAGCTGTGTGAGGACTATGGGAAAATTTCATATGGAAGATTCTGCTATGGAAAAGATGAATACTATATCCTAATATCTAAAGTAGAGGTGGGTTTCAGCAGGTTCTGACCAGTTCTGGAGAACCGGTAGCGGAAATTTTGAGTAGTTCGGAGAACTGGTAGATACCACCTCTGACTGGCCCCACCCCCATCTATTCTCTGCCTCCTGAGTCCCAGCTGATTGGGAGGAAATGGGGATTTTGCAGTAACCTTCCCCTGGAGTGGGGAGGGAATGGGGATTTTACAATATCCTTCCCCTGCCACACCCACCAAGCCATGCCACACCCACCAAGCCACACCCACAGAACCGGTAGTAAAAAAATTTGAAACCCACCACTGATCTAAAGCCCCCTTTTCAAAGAACAATTATGATAATAACTTCCCCCCTCCCCACAGAAATCACCCTTTACAGGTGAAAGAACATCACTGCTGTTAAGTCTTAAGCAAACTATAATACTTGTGAAAAACTGCATAGTCTTTGGAAATGAAATAATAGAACCAAAAGAACTTTAAATCATCACACCTGAATTCAGACACACATTGTTACTTCCCTTATTTCAAAGTCATCATTTTTTTTGCTGTGACTGCATGTAATTTAAGGAGAAGGAAGGGGACTTAGTGGGAGGGAGGTGGGTGGGGAAAGAGAAACAGCATTTGAAGATAACAGTCATTTAAAATCTGAACTGAGTGATGGGATTTCATTTGCAATGTGCTGTTTTTCCATTGAGGGAACTCGTTGCCAAGTAATAAGGACTTCCAAATCACTTCTCCAATACATACTAACTGCATCAATTCCAGAAAAGTCCAATTCCAGGACTGACTGAATAAAAATAATTTTAAGACAACCCAAGGGTACAATAGTAATAATACATCTCATTGCAGTTCAGTGGAACGTCTATATTTTACTACCCAGAAGGAGTGATTCCTCATGTTTGAAAGTGACTCCCGCTCCCTGCCACATATATGGCCTTTGCAGTATCCAGTGAAAATAAGTTCCCACAAACAAGGCAAAAATAGTGTGTGTGGGGGGGGGGGGGGGGAACATTATCAGTCAGATAGGCGTAGAAGTTTCAGTTTCATACATAAATAACCATTTCTGGTCACTGTTACAAGTAGACATGGCCGTGTACTGGTGCATTCTAAGTATCAATACACAATGAAGGAGTTCCAGTTAGAATTTCCAACTGGGAGAGAAGATAGCTGAAGAATTTCTCTTCTTCTTCCTCTCCCCCCACCCCAATTTTAATATCATTTAAAAAATTCTACCAAGGAGGTGACCAAAGAGGACCCTAGAATATGTTACATGATATACGATGGGACAATGCCAAACAAACAGTATAAAATTCTCATGTTGGGTATAGAACAGGAAAAAGGAAATGTGAACCAAAGGTGCACCATGGGGAAACAAAATACAGGTAAATGTCAAGCCACACTTCAACAGGCACCTTCCTTGACTGCTTAAACATTTGGGTAAGATAATGAGCAAAGGCAAACACTGTAACATCCTCCTCCGGGTTTGGGATGAATGGAATAATTGAAAGACTGCTGGCAATGCTAATTGTTTTGCCATCACAACTGTCAGTAAAATGCCAGATAATTTGTTGACCAGCAGAATTGTTGAATTGCTAATGGTGAATGGTGAACATATAGTTTGTATATAGAACATATAGAACATATATTGCTGGCTCAGACCATTTAGTTAACTTTGGGCAACATTTCTGGATTGCTAGCTTCATTGTAGAGCAGGTCTGCCACTATCTCCTACTGTATATCTCTGGTATCAATTTTGAAGGCGGAGTAGCAAAGATTGCTTGGGGCTTCTTGAAAGAAATTTCAAGAATACCATTCTCATACATTGGTGAGGTGTTCATAAAGAGAAATAGATGGTTGAGTCTCTGTACTCATGGATTCCACAGTTCTTCCTAATATATGTTATTCCAAGTAGCAATACTCTGCAGAAGGACACAACTAGGTTGCTGTCCAGAGTTGATAAAAGCCCTCTTTTCCAGAGATCTTATGTGGATGTCCAGCATCAAAACTGGGTCCAGAAGGATTCCTAAATGTAATCTGATCATTAAGGAAAAGTGTAATTTAATCCAAGCAAGTCTATCATTCCAAATCCTGATATCAGCTTCTCTACTCTTGAAACAAGCCCCAATTCCTGCTTGTATAACTTCATCTTCAACAACAACAACAAAAATTAGAACATAAAATACAAACTAGATGGACATGACCTTGTAGATGACCCTCACTCTGTCAAGGACCTTGGAGTACTCATCTCTAAAGATCTAAGTGCCAGAGCCCACTGTAACAACCTGGCCAAAATGGCATTAAGAGTTGTTAACCTAATCTTGCATAGCTTCTTCTCTGGTAATATTGTACTACTAACTAACTAGAGCATACAAAACATTTGCTAGACCAATTCTCGAATACAGTTCATCTGTTTGGAACCTGCACTGAAAATCAGACATTAATACAATTGAGAGAGTCCAGAGATATTTCACACTTCTCCACTCCTCTGCTCGCAATAGAATACCTTATGCCACCAGACTTGAAATTTTGGGCTTAGACAACTTAGAACTATGCCGTCTTCGGTCTAACTTAAGCGTAGTACATAAAATTATCTGCTACAATGTCCTACCTGTCAATGACTATTTCAGCTTCAACCACAACAATACACTAGCACACAATAGGTACAAGTAAACCGCTCCAAACTTGACTGCAGAAAATATGACTTCAGCAACAGAGTGGTCAATGCCTGGAATGCACTACCTGACTCTGTGGTCTCTTCCTCAATTGTCTATTGTTGACCTCACCCCATTCCTAAGTGGTCTGTAAGGGGGGTGCATTAGTACACCAATGTGCCTACCAACCCTGTCCTAATGTCCCTTTTTATTCATATCCATTTCATGCATTCATAATCATGTTTATACTTTTATCTTATATATGCTTGACAAATAAATAAATACTAAATAAATACTAAAAGTTGAGGGGAAAAAAAAACTTATTCTCCAAACGTCGACCCTAAATACACATGGAGTATTGTGAAATGTACAATGCATTAGCTAACAGGAAAAAAAGAGAAGCACAGCTGAATATTAGCATATTGGTGCCAACTAACTCTAAACCCTGAAATGATCTTCCAGGCAACTTCAAACAAATACTAAATAATACAAATAGGATTATGCATGACTTCAGGACAATAAGGTCAGTCAAACAGAATTATTCCAGTGCTGTCTTTAAAAAATGCCTACAGGGAAAAGAGTGGAATCATAATATAGAACTTTTAATTCCCAGCTCTCTCAAAAATATATATAGAATATCATGGTCATAGTGTTAAAAGTAACTGAGAAATCCAGAAATATAAATATATTTGTATATCTCTCATTAATTATTTGACCTCAGGTCATCGTCAATATAATCAAGGTTGCTTCCATGGCAGATTCTGCTCTTAATCTAAACCAGGAAGGTTTTAAATAATTTGTTTCCTCTAAGATCTCCTAAAGTACAATGCTACTGCATTTTCCAAAGGCTAGGTTAATAGTGTATTGGATATCATCCATAATTATTAACATTGGCCAGGCCCAGAGACAGCTTCTTAAACAGAGATATCTCACTATCTCTGTTTAACAAAGGCATAGGAATCTAATGAAAGTGGGGTTATGAAGTGTTCCAAGGACCTTAAGTTCTCCTTTCAGATGGTTAATATGATTTATACATATGTTTTTACACAGTGGATACTTTAGATTTAGTACCATCCAAAGCAGCCTTATGCAAAATGGTTGCATAAGAACCTAGATGGGTCTAGGCCAACTTGCTGTGTTCAACTTGCCACAGGACAATTCAATGCTGTATTAATTGACTCATTCAGTTAGTTTTATTATTGCTGGCCACGTTTTCATCAAAATCATTCTTACTTTTGTATTTGTGAACTGACTTTCTTTCTTTTATTATTATTGGCCATGGGCCCATCAAAATTAATTTAACTTTGCATTTGTCAAACTGACCCACACCAAGTTGTCCTGTGGTGAATTGGCTACAGCGAATTGGCTATGGTGAGTTGGCTTTGGCAAGCTATCCCATTCTGAGTTTAGATGGTAGCAAAACTACAGCTGGTCTTTCAGGGCTGTGTCATCAGCCTAAGACAGTTGAAGAACTTTGGTGGCCTGCACTCTGCAGGTAAATACTGCCCCCCCTTCCCAAAGTATCATGGCATAAATACTGTAAATGCATTGGTGTATTCATAAAATCCAGTTGGACTCCCTAGAATCTAATTGGCAAATTATGGTTAATCTGGAAGAGCTGAGGCATGTTTTCAGTTCAAGTGGTGATGATGAAGCCATTTCATATCATAAAGCCCCTTAGAGCCAGAAAGGTCCTAACCGGAAGCCCCCCGTTCAATTCTGGAGCCGACCAGAAGTCCTGTTCCCCCATCATAGAGTCTCCTCCTAGTGTGGTGTCCTTTTTCCTCTAAAGCCCTATCAATTGCGGAGCCGACTGGAAAACCCACCCCTTGCCAGGAGGAGACTCTATAGTCTCTATAGTCTCCTCCTGGCATGCTTTCCCCCCTTCTAACCCGAAGCTCCTCTCAAAATTGTGGTGCCGACCAGCGACAAGGAGCCGCAGCAGAGGGATGAAAGAGCCACTTGCAGCTCCAGAGCCACAGGTTGCTGACCCCTGCCCTGTACCATCAGAGGGCCTTCTGTTTTTAAAACATGTTTTTAAAACCCTTCTAAAAATGCAGAAATCTGTTGTATAGTTTCTAGTTCTGCCTCTATTCTGAAGCCAAATCAACCTAAGGGTAGATTTCAAAAGCAGTGGGTTGCTTCTTGTTCTTATACTTGTCCTTAATCTAATCTGGCTTCCCAACAGACGTTGTCAGGGAAAAGGTAGTGTCTGGAAGCAAGCTTTTTTTTTACTTGCAGAGAAAAACAAATCCTACAACTTCTTTTTTTTAAAAAAATATTTAAAATAGTTGCTTCAGACCCTTGTTAGAAGAACACATAATAATACAATTATCCAGAATCTTCTATCTATGGAACTATACCAGAAGTCTTCAGCCTCTAATTTAAAATGAAATACTAGCAGAAATAAACATAATGTTATTCAGACCAGTGAAATCTGTGGACAAGGCAGATAGTAAGGGACCATTTTAATTAGTTATAACCATTATGGTCATCAGCCATAGCATATAACAATTCATTTCTCTCACCTAGCAAAGACTGGTCTCACTTCTATGCGAAAATGTTCAGCAGCATGTACACAAATGCAATTGGTTTGATTCAGCAGTGAGTCAAATTACCGGTAAACAGTTTGCTGGTTTTCCTTCTACCTGCTCTGAACATCTTTTTCACAATGTAGTGAAAAGAGTATTTTGCTGCTTTGACATCTTTTGAACAAAAGCATACAGTTACTATTTATTACAAATAGATTCAGTGCCATTTGTAAAACAGAACCGAATCTCATCCTCTGCTCTATAGTTTTAAGGCACGGATTGTATTACAGATAGGTGCTAGTAAAAAGCCCATAATGGCATAGCCGCAAAGGAGGATTTACTGCTGCCACCAAATATTTTCAGGTAATTGGTGATGGAGGCTCTTTCCACATCTGGGTCATATTTACTCTGCTATTACATCATAATTTATAGTGCCAGAGAGAAAACAAAGAATTCTCAAGAGATCACAATATAGAAATATCTTTGTCTAGAATTCCTGGTAGGGTGTACATGCTTAGGATCAAACTAAAAAATATATATCAAAAGCTGAAAAAGTTTATTACCTCAACCTGTTGACAGAATGAATCTGATCTGGGATGATGCTATGGTTAAAGATACTAAACAGGACTTGAAAGTTCAAACCTACTCTTGGTCTTAGGAAGTACATTGGGTCATTTGATTCAACCCTCTTTGCAGAGTGAAAAAAGCAGATGATGCTTCGATCCTTTGCAGATGGAACTTTGGAGAGACATGGGGCTATAAGTCTAAGGAATAACACACAATTAGTAAACAGCATGTTGAGGCTGATGCAGTGGTGAAATCCAAATTTTTTACTAGTGGTTCTGTGGGCATGGCTTGGTGGGCGTGGTGTGGCTTGGTGGGGGTGGCTTGGTGGACATGGCAGGGGAAGGATACTGCAAAATCCCCATTCCCTTCCCACTCTGGGAACAGCCAGAGGTGGTATTTGCCGGTTCTCTGAACTGCTCAAAATTTCCGCTGCCAGTTCTCCAAATTGCTCAAAATTTCTGCTACCAGTTCTCCAGAACCTGTCAGAACCTGCTAAATTTCACCCCTGGGCTGATGGTAAAATCTTCCAAGCTAGCTTTAGAAATAAGGTGCTGAAATTCTGTCTTTATACACAGTATGGTAAAGTGTAAAAAAACAAACCCAGAGACTCATAATGGATGAGTAATTTCTCAAAAATATCTCAAGTGGTTGAGATAGAAACTAAGATTTTTAACTGTGCAGTCTTAGGGTAAGGGGAACTTCTTGTTTCTTTGTCTTTCCTTCATCTCTGCCTTATCTTTTCCCCCTTCCTCCCCACTTTTAATTGAAAACAGAATTTATTACAGGTGTCTATACTATAAGCAAACAGGCAAATCCATTCATCCCAAAGAAGAGGAGAAGAATGAAAGTGTTTTTCCTTACCGTATATACAAATATTTCATAGAACAACATTTATAAAAAAGGAGCAGAGAGCTGGACTAGAAGACCTCCAAGGTCCCTTCCAGCCCTATTTCGATTCTGATTCCGAGTTGTCAGCAGTGATAAAGACTAAGAAAGCTGATTTGTACAACTACAAATTCTAAAAACCATCCTGAAATCTTTAATGCATTAACAATTGCCTGATTTCAGTCAGCACTCTTAGTGCTTGTTATCAGTAAATCATTTGATGAACAATAGATTCATCAATTTATTGTGGTTGAAATTCAAATCTCTCCAGACCAAAAGTGATAATATGTATTGTATACTGCTCAAAAAAATAAAGGGAACACAAGCAGAAGACCTCCGAGATCTGAATGAATGAAATAGCCTTATTAAATACTTTGTTCTTTACATTCAGTAGTTTATACACTGCTCAAACAACTAAAAACTACTGTATGTAACGAACAAAGTATTTAATAAGGCTATTTCATTCATTCAGATCTCGGAGGTCTTCTGCTTGTGTTCCCTTTATTTTTTTGAGCAGTATATATCAGACTAATTTTACTTTAGCTTCAGTCCAACATACTTCCTTCGTATTAGTATTACTTTATAAGAAACAGATGGAAAACTCTACTGGATGAGGCAAAGCTCTGTCTAAACCAGATTCTTATGAACAAGAAACTAATATTTAAGGTATGGAACCATAAATACTCATTTATAGTTCTATATTACATGAACTTATCTAATTTCTTATAAAGCAACTAAATTGGTCGCTATTAAACTCTTTGTTTGTTTATTTATTTTATTGGTTCGATTTATATGTCGTCCTTTTCCGGAGACTCAGGGAGGCTTACAATGCATTAAGCAATAGCCTTCATACTTTTGTATATACCTGCTTAGTAGGGCTTTCGCCCCCCCCCCCCCCCAAGCGGTGTTCTTTTTTATACAAAGTCAGCTTATTGCCCCCACAATCCGGGTCCTCATTTTACCTACCTCAAAAGGATGGAAGGCTCAGTCAACCTTGAGCCTGGTGAGATTTGAACTTGCAGTAATTGCAGGCAGCTGGTGCTACTTAACAGCACTTTAGTCTGCTGCGCCACCAAGGTTCTTTGTTGTAGCAAATGCTGTAATTTCCTATACAATATATAAAGAAATACTATCTCTTCTTTGTCCTGAATCTTCCAGTATTTTATTTCAATTAAAGACTGAGAAACACAAAACTTTATTCACATTATCCTAGATTTATATGTCATTCTTATATTCCCACCTCCTGCCCCATCTTCTTTCTAAGCTAATAGGCCACAAATGTTATAATTAGTCCTGCACGTAGTTCATTTTAGGCTTTTAATAATTTGAATTGTTATTTTTATAACTTTTTCAGTGCTACATTCTCCTTTTATGCAATGCAATGACTGGAACAGGATGCAGTTTTTCAAGTTTGATGCTTGATGATGCCCATCAGGGCATTATCAATCTAATAGTTCTATGTTCAGTCCATTCCTATTTACTGCTAACATGGAATTAGCCACACACTTATTTGACTTTTTCTTTGAACTCATCATCCCCTTCTTGGCAATGTTTGTTGGATTTATTTCAGGGTTCTGTCATTCCATGAAGAAAGCTAGTGTTACAACATTTTGACTTGCTTCCATAGCTAGCCTAAGAATATTAATAGGACCGGCCAGCAAAAACATGTTCATTTGAGTTTAAATTCTTTAATCCATATTATTAACTTTCAAAAGCTGTGCTTCTGACTAAGCTAAAACTTATCTTATTTTTCATAGACTCCTAAGATGGACCAGCATTTTCTATCCTTAAGAAAAGGGGTTGCAAAGGCAACCCAAGAAAAATGCTAGGCATATTGGCTTCTCTAGCACAGTATTTTAGGCTGCCATTTCTGGCGGAGTTTATTTACAAAGCCATGGCAGGGCAATTTTATAGTAATTCTTTGCTTACTGTGTCAGAGAATTTGTTAAAAAGAAAGTAGGAAGAGAAGAAATTGCTTATTTTACGTTAGCAGAATATCTGGAAATAGGTAAAGCTTCACTGGGTTCTTGCCTACTTCCAAAATGAAATGTTGCAAAAATCTCACCCATACATTTGTATTCAGAAGGTGCCTTCCCATTCAAAACCGAGACAGGTGTTTATCAGTTCAATTCTCCCACAGGAAACCGTCCAGATTAATTTGAACGTTTCCTCCTCCACTTTCTTACAAGCAAGCTTTCAGTTGTTCGTGACAAAATGCAAAATCATTTCCAAAAGATCTGGGGTGGAGGGAGGCAGCAGGTGAGTACTGGATAAGAATTCAGAAACTAGCTGGTACAATTCTGAAATTTCTTTTAAAAAAAAAAAAGATCCATTTTCACCGGAGGAAACTACAGCATTTACCCAGACAAGAAAACAGCCCATAAATTTAAGACAACTCCACAAAAGGAAGACTAGATAAAGGAAGGGAAAGAAATCAGAGTAAAAAAAAAATAATCTATGCAATGCCCAGATATTTTACCTAGGTCTGTCAACTCTTGCTGAAACTAGTCCTGGCAACTATCCCCTACCCAATAAATGTATGCATATTTTTCTAAATTTTTCTTCCGAAGTTTTTCTAAATATACCTGCCAGGAACCATATCAAATCAGAGAAAGTCCAGAACACATATGGAGATAATGACACTAATGATACTAGTAACTGAAGCAGGAGTTCCTTGAAGGACAAACACAACAGGAATATGACATGCATGTAATATGAATTGAGGAAAACCTTACCTTCTCAAGACACGAATAATGCATAGTCAATTGGATGTTGTAGGAGTAAGTGAATTTACATGAATTGGCATGGGTCACTTTACATTATACTATTCAAGGTACAAAACTACAAGAGGCAATGAAGCAACCATAAAATTCAAATGTGCTCAGCTACAATACAATAAAAGGTTGTTTCACTTCTATTAGAATTAATAGTTGTCCAATGAAGAATTCTAAAAGGATGTAGTAATTCAAAAGTAAGAGAGATGAAAAACTTGCAAGTATGTATAGGGAAATTTAGACGGGGTAGCTAAAAAAATATGCAAAATAACAAATTACAAATCTTTTTGCATATATAATTTTGTTTATTTCCAACACCTGCTTTAAACATCAAACCCAAACTCTACAGATACTGTTGTATACACAATATTGGAATCAATCAGACTGGAAGGAGATGATGGAGAAATATAATCAAGCTGAAGACATTGAGACAGAGATTTGGAAGCAGACTATGAATTTCTGACATCAAATATATATTAAAGAGCTAGCAAGGTTTGACTTGGAAAACATACAGAGTATAAGATCAACCAAAGAGGCAGATTCAGTACCTTTAACTTATGTGAAAGAGGAGCTGAGGAGCTATGAGAATAGATGAGAGACACTGTGAACACTGAAATGAAAAACAAAATCCTAATGTTTTAAGAAAGAAAAGACCCAAGAGGTTTTCAGAACAGCCTAACCAGTGAGTCGAAGGAAAAATGGAAGATGAAAGCTTTGGGCAGCAAAAAGGATACATGAAAAGGAAGGAGATGGCCAACATAAAGCAAGAAATGACTTGGGAAGAGACTTCATCTGAATATGTCAACAAAAAGGAAAGAAAAATGAGGCGTTTTTAAATAGCTCACAGAAAATACACAGAGTGGAAAGTGGAAATAATAGTAATCCACAAAGAAATCTATAGTACTGCTTTAGAGGCAGATAACATTGCAGAAGAATGGAAAGAGTTTGACTTAAACTTTTTACAAATGTTATAGAATGCCAGAAATCTTTTCAGAAAAAGAATGTATTGGAAAGTAAAGTATAAGAGGCAATAGACCATCTGACAAAAAAGAAAAGAAAAGAAAAGAAAAAAATACCAAGCACAGATGAAGCACACCCTGGATTGATAAAAGCTTTAGGGAAAGAGGCAGTTAACATGCTAACAGCTCTGTTTACTGAATACAGCAAGACCTCTGATTGTACAGATAATTCTAGAATGTAGAATATAGGAAGTCTGATGGGCCTGCTGGAAGACCCAATTATTCTTTTGCGGAGTCTTTAATGCAATAGCACTTAGATTTGTATTCGGCTCCATAGTACTTTACAACACTCTCTGGGCAGTTTATAATGTCGGCATATTGCCCTCAACAATCTGGGTCCTCATTTTACCAATCTTGGAAGGATGGAAGACCGAGTCAACCTTGAGCCCCATCAGGATTGAATTCCAGACTGTGAGCAAAGTTTGCCTGCAATACTGCACCTTAATCACTGCACTACCAGGACTCTTTATTAAAAAAAAATCTAAATTTTAAGTATTGAGTTTGGCAGACTACATTTGGGCTCAGAATCTTGATAGTTGAGCAAAGCAATTAAGCAAGTTGCTATGTGACCACTGCCTGGGAGCTCCCACTACACCCAGGAAATTCAGGTCCTCTCTTTGCCCCTACTGGGAACAACAATCATGAGAACAATAGGAAAAATGCTAGAGTACACCATCATTCTGTAAGACTCAGAACACTGGGGTTGCTACCATTTTTGTAAGATTTGTGGTTTGTCCCTCCAGGATACAGGAGGATTTCTCCTGCCTGCATGGAGGGAAGGAGAAATTCCTCAGGTGCTGGGAGAATTACTTCTAATTCAACATCTCCCCTGCTTAACAACCTTCCCTGCCAGCTTCCCCATTGACTTTCTGGGGAAGCCAGCAGAGAGGATTGCAAATGCAAACAGTTGCCAAGCACCTGAAATTATGGGGGTGGATGAGGGGGAGGGCTGTGTAATTTTTTTATGATAGCTGCAAGCGCTTATGGGATATAAAGCACCCATTCTGAAGCTGTCATGACCTCAAACACTCATTAAATGACCAGTTGTAAGTTAAGAACTACTTGTAGCCTAGAATAGAGTAGAAAGTACATACAGTATGTCAAGAATACATATGGTTTCCATAGCTGTTTAATTTATAAAGCAAACATAAGAAGAGCAGGATTGGCAGAGTGACAGCTGGAATCAAATTGGTGGCTGAAACACAAGCAATTAGAAATATGCAGACAACCACCATCTTCTTAACTGAAAACAAAGACATGTGTTAGATCGGCGCAGGAAATGGAAGACGCGACCAGCTCGTTACAATTAGTAACTTTATTTGGAAACAGTAACAAGACTGGCTGCGCGCTGCTGGAGCTCTCCTTATATTCACTCCAGCAGTTGCACCGCCCCTGACATTGATTCAAACTTTCACGCCCGATGGCTGGCAGACAATCCAGGCGGATGTCCTTATAAGGACATAACACTCCTCCCCTCCTAGTCAGAAAACAGTCAATCATTATTAATAAAAGTCATGTAGTCGCGCAGGTACCTAGGACGCCTCGGCACCCTATTTGACCTGCGCAGTCTCACTTCTTCCTCGTCCCCGACCTGGACGGACAGGGCTCCTGCGTCTCCTGGTTTCCTCCCCGGAACCGGGCTCGGTTCGGCTGGCAAGTGTGCGGAGTCACCCTCAGCGCCTCCGGCCGAACCGCAGACCTTGGATGGCTGGTTCTGGTGGTCTTCCTCCTGGCCTGTGGATCTATCGTCTCGTTGTGGATGCTCGGTGCCGACCCGGGAAGAGCGTCTGAGTCTCGGTAAGTCCCAGGCTGTCACTTGCTCCTCCCCAGTCTCCCGGGCTCTGCGGTTCGGTTGCGGTTTGGCTCGTTGTCGTCTGGGGGGTGTCTTGGATCGGTGCCCTCGGGTCCGGTCTGCCAGTGCTGGGTGGTGTCGGCTCCGGTCGTGGTGTCCGACCTCGCAGGGGTGGCGCAAGTCTCCTTGGTCAGGGTGGCGGAGGTCTTCCTCGCCGGGCTGGCATTGGCCTACCCCGTCGGGTTGGCTGTGGCCGTCCTGGTCGGGTTTCTGCTGCGGGGCTACCTCCGCGGGTTGGTGGAGGTCTTCCCGGACGGGGTAGCGCAGGCCTCCCTGACCGGGGTGTTGTTGGCTTTCCCTTCGCCCTAGTCCCTGGTCTACCGCAGGTTGGTGGCTGGAGTCTTCTGGGCTGGGTTGTTGTTGCCGGGTTGACCTCTGTGCTGGGTGGGGGTCCCCCTTGCCGGGGTGTTGTGTGCCACCCTCACCATGGGCTGTGGTGTGCCCACCTCGGATGGTCCCCGGTCTACTTGCCTGGAGTGGAGGTCTCCCCGGCAGGGTTGTTGTTGGTCGCCTTTGCTGGAGGGTTGCGATGCTTCCTCCCTCGGCAGGTCCTGGTCTACTCGTGGGCTGTCTTGGCGGTCCCTCGGCCTCGGGTGACGGGTGCCCACCTCGCTGGGCTGGTGTTGCCATCCCTCCTGTGGCAGGTCCCGGTCTACCGCTCTGGACTGGTGGTGTGTTAGCGCCTGGTAGTGTGCTTGGCCGGCCTCGTCAGGGTGCTGGTGGTCTGCCTCGCCGGGGTGTGGTAGGCCTATCTCGTCAGGGTGTCGTAGGCCTACCCTGCCAGGGTGTTGTAGGCCTGCCTCGTCGGGGTGTTGCAGGCCTACCTCGCCGGGGTGTTGCAGGCCTACCTCTTCAGGGTGTTGCAGGCCTACCTCTTCGGGGTGTTGCAGGCCTACCTCGTCAGGCTGGTTTCCTTCCGATCCCCTCCACCTTTTCCGGAGCTGGTCGATGTGACGTCTACAGACCTGTTCATCTTCCAGCTCTACTGTGTAGGACTTGGGGCCGGTTGTGTTGTCTATCTTCCCCTTCAGCCACTTAGGAGAGCCGTGGAAATTGAGCACGAAAATTGGATCTCCTTTGCTGAAGGCGCGACGCGGGCGGCTGGCTGTTGCGGTCACTTCAGGGCTGTATTGGGGGTGCAGCTGGTCCAGTGGTGACCTCAACCTTCTGCCCATCAACATCTCGGCCGGGCTCTTGTGGGTGGTGGCATGTGGCATGATGTGCTGGGTGAGGAGGAAGTTATCAATTCTTTCCTGCCAGTCGCCCGTGCCCATCTTGGTGAGTGCCTCCTTGGTGAGTCTCACCATGCGTTCAGCTTGTCCGTTCCCAGCTGGCCTGTACAGGGCGGACAGGGCATGGCGGATGCCCAGTCCGGCCAGGAATGCCTCCATGGCCAGGGATGTGAGTTGGGGCCCGTTGTTGGAGACCAGCACATCCGGCAGTCCATGGGTGGCGAAGAGGCGGCGCAGGGCCCGGATCGTCACTTCCGTTGTGGTAGATGCCATGGGTACCACCTCGAGCCACTTGGAGAAGGCATCGACGACGATGAGTAGGTGGCGCCCTTGCATCGGGCCCGCGAAGTCGATGTGGATCCTCGACCAGGGGTTGCTGGGGGTCTCCCACTGCGCTGCTTCAGTTTGTTGTGGCGCCGGGCGTACTTCTTGGCACGGGTCACATCTGGAGACCCATTCCTCAATATCCTTGTCCAGTGATGGCCACCAGACATAACTCCATGCCAGGGCTTTCATGAGGACGATGCCTGGGTGCCCGTTATGCAGTGTCTCTAGTGCCCTCCGTTGCAGAGTGCTTGGAATCAGCACCCTGTCTCCCCATAGCAAACAGCCCTTCATTGTGGACAGCTCCTTCTGCTTCCTGACGAACGGGCTGAACTTCTCCTCCGTCTTCTCTGTTGGCCACCCCCTGAGGATCCAGGATTTCACTTGGCAGAGTGTGGAGTCCTTTTGGGTGTGGACGGCCACATCTGCAGAAGAGACTGGACAGCTGGCGTCATTGTCTATGTGGAAGAGGTGGAGCGTGGGGGCTGAGTCTTCTACTGGATCCTTTAATGGTCATCTGCTCAGTGCGTCGGCGTTTCCTATGGCTGTGCCTGGCTGGTGCACGAGCCTGTAGGAGTAGCCGGCTAGGAAGATGGCCCATCTCATCATCCGTGGGGACATGAAGGTCGGGGTGGGTTGGTCGCCTGCGAGGAGCCCCAGGAGTGGCTTGTGGTCAGTCACTATGGTGCAACTCCTCCCGTAGAGCTATTCGTGGAAGCATTTCACTCCGGCAACGATGGCCAAGGCTTCTTTGTCCAGCTGGCTGTAGTTGCGTTCCGCGCCGGACATGGTCTTGGAGAAATAGGCTATTGGGGCTTTGGCGCCATTGGGCAGTTCGTGGCTGAGGACTGCCCCCACCCCGTAAGGCGACGTGTCGCAGGTTAGCTTAATTGGGAGCGTCTCATTGTACTGGATGAGGATGCTTTTGGAAGTTAGAAGTCCTTTCACGGCCTGGAATGCTGCTTCCTCTTCTTGGCCCCACTTCCAGGAAGCCGCTTTCCCCAGCAGGCGGTGGAGTGGCTCAGCAACTGTGGCTTTCTGTTTGAGGAACATGGCATAGAAGTTAAGCAATCCAAGGAATGCCTGAAGTTCCGTTTTGTTTTTGGGGCTCGGAGCTTCATGGATGGCTTTCACTTTTGATTTGGTGGGGTGGATGCCAGTGCTATCTATGAGATAGCCCAGGAACTCGACTTCCTGTACTCCTAAGATGCATTTATCTCTCCGGACTCTCAAGCCCTTGGCCTTGAAACGCTGCAGGACAAGCCTGAGTCTTTCAAGGAGTTGTGCCTGTGAATCTCCGGAGATTAGTACATCGTCAAAGTATGGCACCACCACTCGAACGCCTTGGAGAAGGCGTTCCATCATAGATCGGAAAATGCCAGGGGCAGCGCTGATTCCAAATTGGAGGCGGTTGCATTTGAATGCCCCCCTGTGTGTGACTATTGTTTGCGCCTCCGCCGTTTTTTCGTCCACTGGCAGTTGCTGGTAAGCCTGGGCCAGGTCCAGTTTGGTGAAAATTGAGCCAGTCCCCAGGGAATGCAGCAGATGTTGCACCACTGGGACTGGGTATGCGCTCTGTGCCAACGCCTTGTTGATGGTACAACGATAGTCGGCGCAGATGTGCACAGACCCATCATGCTTCAGTGGGGTCACAATGGGGGTCTCCCATGAGGCATGATCGATCAGTTCCAGGACGCCCTGGGTGATCAGCTTATCCAGCTGCTCGTCTACTTTTGGCTGCAGGGCAAATGGAACCCGGAGGGGCTTCAGCCTAATTGGGGTGATTCCCTTGTCCAGATTAAAGGAGATTGGCCTCCCCACAAATTTCCCCAGCTTGCCATCAAAGACTTCCTTGAACTCTTCGATGAGGTTGTCGAGTTCATCCCTGCGAATTTGATGGATGCCTCCGATAGATAGCCCCAGCGGCTTAAACCACTCCACTCCTAGCAGGTTCGGTCGGCTGTTCTCCATGACTGTGATGGGCAGCTTGCCTTGGAACTCGTTGTAGGAGACTCGGATGTTGGCACTTCCTAAGACTCCGATGGGGTTTCCCCCAAAATCGACGAGCTTGGAGTGTAGTGGCTTCAGGTCTCGTTTTCTGATGCTGGGTTGCAGGCGCTTCAGCTGGTGCCAATCCATAATGGAGTAGACAGAGCCCGAGTCTACCTCCATTGAGCAGGGTGATCCTTCCACGTGGATGGTCATGTGGAACTTGGTGGCATTGTCTGAGTTTGTGTGGGCGATGGTCGTCTGGTGGACCGCTCTGCTCCGGGGAAATTCGTCGTCTCTGCGTCTAGATTGGCCAGAGGACCGTTTGGATGATCTCTGGTAATCTTTTCGATTTTCGCGGGGACGGTGGCTGGAGGGTTCTGGGGCTGGTTCCTCAGCTCTGCAAGCTTCGGCGATGTGACCCCTTCTGTTGCAGCGTCTGCAGGTCGCATCTCTCCACTTGCAGGTTGCCCTGGCATGGTCCCCTCTGCAGCAGGCACAGCGCTCCCCCTTCTAGCTTCTTTGAGCGGTTTCCCGCCTTGGGGGTCTGGATACCTTGTGTATGGTGGACTCTTCCTCCGTTTCCGATCCAGCTGTGGAGTCCTCAGTTGATGATTGTGTGGCACTGCGAATCTTGTGGATTCCCTTTGCCCTGCTTACCACATCTGCCGCTTTTTCTGAGATTTCGGATGCGGTAGCTTCCTCCACCACATCCTTGAGCACGAGTTTCTTCCTGCTCAGGAATTTCTTTTGCAGGCCTCTGTCCTTCATGCCGAAAACCACGTGGTCAGCAATGGCGTTGTCCACGTGGTCAAACTCGCAGCTGGCTGCGATTTGGCGCAGGGCGGCCACGAATTCTTTGATGATCTCACCTTCCTTCTGATCCCTCTGATGGAAGGTGAACCGGTTCGCCACCGGTGTTCCTGTTGGGGCATAATGGTCCTCTAGGATCTGCAGCAGGTCCGTCCATGGTATTTCTTCGATGTCCCGTGGTGCCACGAGATCGATGGCCATGTCGAGGACTTCTGAGCCGCAGTTGGCAAGGAAGATGCCCTTCTTGCGGTCATCATCGGCATCCCTGATATTGTTGCCTCTCAGGTATTGCTGAAATTTGACTACGTAGGATTTCCACTTGTCCTTCCCTGGGCAGAATGGAGCAAGGGCTGGCAAGGTGACTTCAGCGGATGCCATGCCTTCGGAAATGCCTACTGGTGGTTTCAGGTGCCGGTGTCTTGGTCTTGTTGGCTTGGCGCCACGAGGTTCGTTGCTTGGTTCTAGTCCTTCGTCGCCAGTGTTAGATCAGCGCAGGAAATGGAAGACGCGACCAGCTCGTTACAATTAGTAACTTTATTTGGAAACAGTAACAAGACTGGCTGCGCGCTGCCGGAGCTCTCCTTATATTCGCTCCGGCAGTCGCACCGCCCCTGACAGTGATTCAAACTTTCCCGCCCGATGGCTGGCAGCCAATCCGGGCAGATGTCCTTATAAGGACATAACAACAAGCTTGTTATGAAAGTAAAAAAACAAAACAAAAGTAAAGTGAAATCTGGCTTAATGCCAAATATTAAGACAAAGATAATGTCAACCTGCATGTTAGTGAATTCAAAGTTATTAGAAAGAACTGAAGGCAGAGAATAAAGAAGCACAGTGTCCTGGTGAAGTGGAGACAAGATTAATCCTAGGGACTGTGGCAATGACAGACTTAAGGAAGAAGAAAACTGTAAAAACATTTCAATGACAACTAAAAACCAGAATGTTTACAGCAATGGTAATCGACAATTGTGAAAGCTGGACCCTGAGAAAAAAAAATCCAGAGAGAGAAGATTGACATCTTGAAACGAGGGATGGAAAACAGTTACAAAGAGTAATTGCAAGAAGAATTAATCATGTGGTCCTAAAAGAAATAAAGACTGACTACTCCCTCAAGGTGATCATGAGCAAATGAAAACTCAGGGTACTTTGGATATGTGAGCAGAACAGATAATGGGCTATTGACATAGTTGAGGGAAACAGAAAAAAAAAAGGGAAGAAAACTGATAAGGAGGACAGATGGGAATCAAGGGAATCCCTGGAAGCATTATATTATCTCCATGAATTGAGATGGTACATTAATTTGATAGCTGCCTTTGAAATTTCCTTAAATGCGAAATGTTGTAATAGCTGATGTTTGGCAATCTTGCCAACAATTGGCCAAAGCCATTGTTCCTACTCTCTGCAGATTCCTTTGTTTTTGTATGTCTCCTCTATTCTTACCCACTGAATCAATGATATCTTCAGTTCACAGATACCCTACAAGGCAGCGTCTGTCAACCTTAACAAATATTAAGATGTGTGGACTTCAGCTTGAAGTTGAATTTACACGTCTTACAGTTGCCAAAGTTGAGAAACACAGATATAAGGTTACACCTACCACACCAGCTAATGCTTGGAAGTAGCCTTCATATTCAAATGCAAGAATGTCCCAGGAGAACACAGGATCATTAGTTTAGACTAGACTAGACTAGACTAGAGTAGACTAGATTTCTTTATTGGCCCAGTGTGATTGGACACACAAGGAATTTGTCTGTAGTGCATATGCTCTCAGTGTACATAAAAAGAAAAGACACGTTAAGAATCACAAGGTACAACACTTAATGATAGTCATAGGGTACAAATAAGCAGTCAAATCATACTAGGAAACAATCAATATAAATCAACAAGTTACAGTCATATAGTCATAAGTGGGAGGAGATGGGTGATAGGAACGATGAGAAGATTAATAGCAATAGTAATGCAGACTTATTAAATAGTTTGACAGTGTTGAGGGAATTATTTGTTTAGCAGAGTGATGGCATTCGGGAAAAAACTGAGTGAGTACAATCTAACCTTCATTCCAAGTATCTACTAAAGACTTGTCTCCAATGCAAACTCTGCCATCTCACTGATCTATTCTCCATTTGAACACAAAGTTAGAAAGATAAAATTAAACATTTACAAGCACACCAGCACCATCTCCTCCACATTGTGTTTATAATTCTATAGCGTTTCTGTGTATCTACCATTGGTAGCTACTCAGTGATGTATTCCCCACACCTGTAATTGCATTCATCCCCTGCATGGACTTCAGCTGGACATGATGTATGTTCAAATCTTTCCCCATTACATGCTGTACCCTCAGATTTTTCATTTCATGGTTTATTCAAGGCATTATCCATTTTCCCAAAGAACCTACTTAAGGCATGCAAATTTCATAACCACTTGCTGCTCTATTCATAAGAAAAGGAATCTGTAAGGTAAACAGCCATTCATTGTTCAGCTAAGAACTCTGTTCTTTGTGTTCCTGAAATCTCTTTCTGTGAGATTTTCAAAGAGAAAATTGACTTCCAGGTGCATTTAGACTTGATATAGGAGCCATTTCCCATAATGACTTTTAGATATCGGTAAAATTTGGTTAGTGACAGGTATAACATCACTGAAAAAGGGAAGGCTGCAAAGATATTTCTTTCTCTCCTTTGCATATAACGTTTCCCATAAACATAGGAGGACAGACTGGCATTAGGCCAGAGATTTCTTAGTATTTACAAAAAAGGAAAAATAAGAATAGTACTGCTACACAAGTAATCAAAAGAGGTCTGGTAGGACTTTTTCAGGCTAATGCATAAAAAGAAGATGCAAGTTTTGTCAGCTACAACATGCTTCCTCAGATATAATGGAGTCGCTAATGTGGAATTTAAATTGGGATGGGAGGTGTGAAAGGGGAATCAAACCTTCCCAGCCCCTCCAATGTTCCTGCCATTTTCTAGGGCAAAAGGTTAAAAATTAGAGTCTGGATAAAAAGGGAAGACATTGCAATGGACTCAGAACAAAGACTAAATTGTAGTAAAAGGCTCCAACCTATTCAGATGAACATTCCTTCCTGGATGCCAGTTATCCTGCTATATAAATAACAAAAAGTCCCTTCATCCAAGAGATTGCCATCTCTATCTGCAATGTTAAATATGTGGAAACTTCAGACACAGACCTGACCATAGAGCATCGGTTTTGGAAACCCAACTAATTGTACTTTCTTAGAATTTCTAGAGGGAAGGTGCTCATTTGCAGGCTTTCCAGAAACAATGGCAAGTTTTAATTTTATATATATGGGAATTGTGAGGGAGAGCTGAGGGTGGCCACTCTGACCAACTGATCATGTACTATGGTAGGGGAATAAATTTACCTCTGATTCAAGCAACTGTTGTCTCCATTTCCTCCCCTCCCCCGTTATTATTATTCCTAGCTCGGAATCACACCTCATTCCTTTCTAACAAAGGGAGGGAGGAGAAGACAGCAAACAAGGTGGTTACGCAGAGGCAAGTGATATATGCCCTCCCCTGCCAGTAACACACCTCTGGAAACCCAAATTTTTTTTACTACCGGTTCTGTGGGCATGGCTTGGTAGGCGTGGTGTGGCTTGGTGGGTGTGGCTTGGTGGGCAGGGCAGGGGAAGGATATTGCAAAATATCCTTAGAGCCGAGATGGCGCAGTGGTTAGGGTGCAGTACTGCAGCTACTTCAGCTGACTGCTAGTTCAGCAGATCAGCAGATCAAATCTCACCGGCTCAAGGTTGACTCAGCCTTCCATCTTTCCAAGGTGGGTAAAATGAGGACCCAGATTGTTGGGGGCAATATGCTATTTAGTATACTGTCTTTGGTGTAAGCCACCCAGAGTCCTCGGAGAGTGGGCAGCATAGAAATATGAATAATAAAATAAATAAAATAAAATAAAATCTCCATTCCCACTCCACTCTGGGACCAGCCAGAGGTGTTATTTGCAGGTTCTCTGAACTGGTCAAAATTTCTGCTACCGGTTCTCCAAAACCTGTCAGAACCTGTTGGATTTCACCCCTGCTCTGGATTCTATGTAGCACAAATAAGCCAAGCTTTGGACAAAAATATTAATGGACGCATGATTGATTTTCAGGATTCAAAACAAGGGAGAGTAATACCAGAACATTTCAGTCTCCTTGCTGCAAATCTCAAAATTTGGAAAATTTTGATTCCCCCCCCCCTCCCTTTAACAACACAAATGAGGGAGAGAGATCATTGCATTCACATATATCAAAAGGTTTCAGGCTATTTTCAAAGGTCACAACAAATGCAGTAGTTTTTTTTTTTAACATATTACAACTGTTAATCAATAAGGTATTTGTAGTCTGTCTCACAGGTAACTCACCTCTATATAATCAACCTGTCTTCCCCTTTCCCACCCAATCTCCTCCGAATTTAAATTATACATAGTATAGCGGCTAGCCCCTCCATGCATCTGATAAAGTTTGTTGCAGTACACAAAATGAGTCTTTTAATAAAATGTGTTACTGGAAAGGATACTAACAATCTTCCCCTGATTTTTGGCTATCGGAGACTAACACAGCTCTCCTGAATACACAGAAATATGTGCACAGGTGAGTGCATATACACAAATCTCTCTCTATCTGTGTATCTCTGTTTGTCTATCTATCTATCCAAAATCTTGAGGTTGAATGCAATTTGAATATCTCATTCAAATATTCCCCTTCCAAAGATATTTTCACTAACAAAGAAACTATCAGGAAAAAAACTGGTAATGTAGCTAATGTCAAGATTGAATCTAATATGATTAAATTTGAATAAATTACTCCCTCTTTTTTTCCTTTCTCTTTCTGAATTTCTCATAATTAAGATTATATTTATGAGAGAGATATCCTGCATGATTTTATTCTCCATGATCCTGCACAATCCCAAGAAAAGCTTTTTAAAAATACGATACACCATCCATAGAAATGCATTTCAGTAGCACAAGAGAAAGGCTGCATGGAAATTATGGAAAAATTTGCCCTATGGAATGCCTTTTTCTTTCTTTTTTTCCTGGTTGTTAAAGCCCAAATTAGTCCTACAGGCTTTGAGTTCAGACAAGATTTTTAATTGACCATTAATCCTAACCCTTGCTGGATGATTTTCACATTTCTTTTAACGAAATATTTTATTTCTTATTTTTCTATTTAAAAAAAGATGTGCTACTAAATAGAAGAAAAAATAAATTAAAGACACAATTGACATCAAAAGTCTATGTTACTTGTCCATATTACAACAACAACAATACCAACAACACAACTTTATTTACATATCCCAACGATGATTTTTCAGGAGACAACTAGACTTTATCTTTTTTCTTTGAAGATGTTTTGCTTCTCATCCAAGAAGCTTCTTCAGCAAGGAGTATAAATCCTTCCATACCCCACTATCCTGTCAGAGCTGAAGAAGCTTCTTGGATGAGAAGTGAAATGTCTTCAAAGAAAAAAGAAGGAAGTCCAATTGCCTCCTGAGAAAGCACCTTTGGGACAACCATGACCTGGATGACTGAGAATCTCTACAAACTTTATTTACAGTTCTTACTGGATCTACTCCAACAGTTTTACAACCACAACCAAAATATTTTAAATGCAATTAATACATAAAATAGAAGCATAAGTAGAACATTAAAAACAAATTGCAGAAAGCATTCTTTAAAGCTCAAATTTATAGGATTGCAAAGTAAAAAAAAATCATCTAGTCCTGAAAGGTAGATAATTAGATGAGCTAAAAAAAAAAACAAGCATCCATATATTTACCAGGTGTTGATCTTGACAGAAGAAAAACTTTGATCTTAGAAGACAGAAGCATTTCACTGATCTTGGCTGATCACAAAAAGATAGTTAGCCCTTGTGAAACACCACCAGATAATCACAATAAGCCAGAGTGGAATATTTAAAGAAAAAATGTGGCGGGGGGGGGGGATCGTTGAAGAAAGTTACAGCACAAGTAGTTGCACTGTTGCAAGAAAACCGCAGTTGTGTGCAAATGTTTCAGTAGCTCTGGTCAAATTGTAGAGGTGTCTGCAGGACCTCAAGGTGTTTTTTTTTTTATCATCAAAATGATGAAAGCAATGTTGCAGTGCAAGCTCTAGCCCTTTTGTAAATGTGTGCAATGTCACGATACATGTAGCAATGTCACGAAGCTTGCATGGCACTGGTACAGCAGTGCGTTTGTCATTTGCCATCCCCCTCCTTTCCCCCAGAGATGCCTCTGTCAAATTGAATGTTCAATGACCCCTAAGTGAACAGAAATAGATGCAACTTCTACGTGAAGTTATAAAGTTAACTCATTTTCTGCAAACTTGAAAGTACACTTCTTTCAGTCAGAACTTTGTAACGCCTCCTTCGGCAGAATAACAACTTCCAAATAGTTTTTGCAGCCAACAAAAAGGCTTTCTTTCTCATTCCTGTACTTTCCCCCTACTCTTCTTTGCAGCTCAGGAAGATTCTTGCTTGTTTGCATATTTCAAAGCTCCCCACTGGTTTTCAGTAATATTTTGGCCTGGGAAAACCATTCTAATCCCTCTCCCCTCTCCTTCACAATTGATGTAGGAGTCTGTTTTGGATTGCTGCTTTGCTGAAACATCCAATCTGTTTTCAATTATTGTGATCTAATAGTGGGAAGGGGATGCGGTGGCATGGAGTCTTAAGGAAGCTGGATGTGCTGAACGATTGCCACCACTCTGATGGTTTGAGTCCAGCTCTGCAGGACAGGGTGAGCTCCCGCCTCTTGTCCCTAGCTCCTGCCCACCTAGCAGTTCGAAAGCTTTGTTTGCAAGTAGATGGATTTTCCCATTTTGACAGTGGGAAACTGCTGGGTGCGTTCTACGCAAAGGGCTGGAACCAGTGCTGGATCTACCCAGATGTGAGTAACAGAGGAGCAGTGGAGGAAAGTCCCAGATGAGTTGACTTTCTCTGAGAAAAACAGCAGGCCAACTGGTGTGAAGCTAGTTTGCCCTGTTGTGGTGCACCAGTGCAACTACCGACTGTCAGCTGCCAGGATTTCAACAGTGTGCATAACATTGTAGCCTCCTTGGCCTTGTATGCCTTATGCTAAATAAATAATAGCGGGACATCAGCTTCTAGGTTATGCTGACATGAGTCCCTCCCATTGCACAATATTTCCTGTGTCATTGGTTGCCACGTAACACCAAGCATACAAGCAATTCTCACTTAACAACCATAATTGGGACCAGCAACTTTGCCACTAATCAAAGCAGGAAGTGGGAAATCACATAGCTGCAACAGTGTTTTCCAGCTGGGAACAGACAAGACTGTTATACTCAGTTTCACACCTTTGGCTTTTGTTTGCTTCCTAATTACTCCCCTGCCCTTTGGAAAGCTTGAGTGTCTGCTTTTTGTCCTGTGCACACTGAAAGCAATGTGATCACATAAGCAGCTCAGGACTAGGAAGCAAGGATGTGCTATGCAAACAGATTCTTTTAAAATCCCTTTGTCTCCAATCTCTCTTCTCAGCTGGCAGCGGAGAAAAAAAAGTGACTTCTGTAAGTAATCTCTCTTATACATTAAAAGAAATGTGATCTCATGGGCAATGGAAAAAGATCAGGCAAAGGAGAAATCCCCCGCCCCCTGCTCTCAGAGCAGAAAAATTGAAGAGGAAGAGATTTCAAGAGAGTACTGTTTGCTTAAATCATTTGGAGCTCCCAGCCCTGTGTCGCTTATACAATTGCATTGCTTTTGATTTATAGTAAATAGATTACTTTCTTGCAATCCCTTTCTCTCCAAATTGGAAGGTCAGGAGAAAGGGGGGAAAAAAAAGTCAGGCATAGAGCAACACATACTGCCTGTTATGGCAATCATGTAGCTGAGGGATGTTGCAGAGGTTGTAAATAATTGTAAATTGTTGTTTCTTCAAAACATTGTAACTTTGAACAGCCTCTGAATGAGTGGTTTGGCTTAACAGTTGGCATAGTATTTATTCTCTTTAACCGTTTTACCTCCTTTGCTCCAAGCACATCTGGTATAGTTGTTGCTGAACAATACAGGGGTTCTTTATTCAAGCCCAAAAAATTTTCCTCAAAAAGTTTCAAACTTCAGATTTTCTTTCCATTTCATTTTATGATGAGACTGAAGAAAAGGTTTCCCCCTGGCAGCTCTCTGAAGCAGATCATTATTGTGTAAACACTATAGTACCGTAGAGAGCTTCTTCAGTGACATCTAAACTTTTCAGCAGGTTGTTTGCTTTGATCTGTGGATTTTGTTTTATAAATCTGACCAGTTTGGAGGCAATTCTAGCAGAGATTTAGGGGATAGACGGTCTTCTAAATTTTGCTATGGCTTCAACAGTTCCATGTGACTTCCATTTCTCCATGTTTCTCACAGCTGAAGTTCCTAGCTGGAAGCATTTAGAGATCTTTTATGGCTGTCTTTTTTTTTTTTTTTTTTAGTAATAAGTTATCTTCATGTCAAGTGCTTCAAGGGCTCCACGGCTGTTAAAAATAGACAAAGCCACAAGCACCACCTGAGAAGTTAGAAAGGGCAGAGCATTTGCTGTGGAAGTGCCATCACCTGGCTAATTGTAGGTCAAACAAATCAGCCACTTATTAGAGATGTGAAGATTGTTATAAAGCTGACTTAACATGTGTCCAAACTTCTTCATGGTTTCTCATTCTAAATTTGTGACCAACTGTACATAAATTTAATTTGATTGAAAGATCTATAATTCCACCCAACTCCAACATAGGAATCCAGGTGATGCACAACATAAATAATAATGAAGTTAATAATCACAAACAGACTATATATAAATACAAAAGCAAAAATCCAGTTTTCACTTTTTCTATTTACTACTGCATTATTTACAGTTTACTGCATCCAGTTTTGGTCACATTACAAAAAAGATGTTGAGACTTGGAAAAAGTACAAAGTAGTGCAACTAAGACATGAAGAATGTCTTATAAAACATATGAAGGATGCAGTTGCAGGATTTGAGTATGGCCAGTCTAGACAAAAGAAGGACTAGGGCAGAG
Source organism: Arizona elegans (assembly GCA_022577455.1). Taxonomy (NCBI): domain Eukaryota; kingdom Metazoa; phylum Chordata; class Lepidosauria; order Squamata; family Colubridae; genus Arizona; species Arizona elegans. Next base: position 120,097,282 of record JAKOOJ010000003.1, read on the forward strand.
GTGATATTCAGCAGATTCTGACCAGTTCTGGAGAAATGGTAATGGAAATTTTGAATAGTTTGAGAACTGGTAAATACCACCTCTAACTGGCCCCGCCCCCATCTATTCTCTGCCTCCCGAGTCCCAGCTGATCGGGAGGAAATGGGGATTTTGCAGTAACCTTCCCCTGGAGTGGGGTGGGAATGGATATTTTACAGGATCCTTCCCCTGCCACACCCACCAAGCCATGCCCACAGTAAATTTTTTTGAATCCCACCACTGGACTAGGGGGTAAATGATAGCAGTATTTCAGTATTTGAGAGGCTGTCACAAAGAGGAGGGGTGAGTCAACTTATTTTCCAAAGCACCAGAGGGCAGGACAAGAAACAATGGATGGAAACTAATTAAGGAGAGAAGCAACCTAGAATTAAGGAGAAACTTCCTAACAGTGAGGACAATTAACCAATGGAACAGCTTGCCTTCAGAAGTTGTGGGTGCTTCATCACTGGAGGTTTTTAAGAAAAGCCACTTGTTTGAAATGGTATCGATCTCCTGCTTGAGCAAGGGATTGGACTAGAAGACCTCCAAGGTCCCTTCCAGCTCTGTTCTGATTGTTTGAAATGTTGAAATGGCAACCAAGCACAGAAAAAAACAAACCCTCAGAGGGGGAATTCACATTTATCTGATTCCTAATACCAAGGAAATTACCTAAATAGTAAATATGCATTCAAATATTAAATGTGCATTCAAATCACTTGAAGGAATCGTTCCCCTAAATATTTGCCCTAGATCAAATTGGGTTTACCTTTTCATGGCTACAATATCCTTTGCTGCGGGCAGGGGAGGAGGCAGCAAGCACTAATGGTGGTCTTTTCAACTTTTATTAGAGATGTCTGGCTTCTTCTGGGTGCTAATTTGGTCTCCTACTTTGGACAGTATCTTTAAACGGGGCTCATGTATACATCCAGCTGGTTCATTATGGGGATTAACATTACTGCTTCCCAAGAGATGGGAATTGATTTGGAGTCCATCACAAATGACACATTCTTCTTTTCAGAAAAAGGTAGTTATGTAGGAATGAATGCTAGATGAGATAGGAACTCCAGGCAGTTTCCATCTATGGGAAAGGGAATAAATAATGCATACAATAGGAGATATGGTTCCGTAAATTAGGAAGGTATGAGATTGGAGAAGGTTAATTGGCGGATATTGGTCACATGCATATGTACACATGCAAATCTTGTAAAAGTAAGAACACAGATTTAACTAATTTTAAAAATAAAGTTCATTCTTCAGGCAGCCCTATATTTTGGAATTCTGAAGCTTTGCACATATTGCAGAATTATCTGAATAAACTATCTGAAATATATTATTACCTTGAAAGTTCAGTGCTCAGAAGCTGCACTTATCTAATCAACATTTCTAGTGGAATGCGTCACAGAGTTTTCATTAACATTTATTGAGTTTTATACAAAATAGATTTTTTAAAAAGGGAAGGGTGCAGGCAGATAGAAAACAGCTTTTTGAGACAAGGGCTTGGAATTATTTCAATTAAATTTAATAAGAAGAGAATTTTGAATTGTTCAAAGTATATGTTCTCGTACTTTTTGGTGCTAACCTTCAATTTATATATCTGTGGCTCTTAAAAACTTGGGCCAGCAAGCATAAATAAACAAAAAATATGCCCCCCCCCCAAAAAAAAAGCCCATCAATGGTTGGCAGACTGCTTACTAAGATGCCATTTTCTAAGTTTATCCCCTACTTTTTTCTAATCAATAAGTCTGCAGTTGCTGTATTGAACTGAAAGTGCTCATGGTCTTTAAGAATGGAAAAGCTGGGGACAGAATGGGACCACTGAATGTGGCTGCCTTAACATGCCCACTTTACCTTGGGCTTCCCGGAGCTGACCCACCATGGGCATTCATAGTCAGCTGGCCTTCTGCTCCTCCCCCACCAGTGGTCCATATTGTGTGTGTCCTGCACAGCCAATTGATTGGGGACAAATTGTCCTGGAGGAAATAAATCAATGTACCATAAACCTTTATCTCTATTAAGATCTACTTTAACAAGTGAGCCTCTGAAGCAGTTAACAATAAATATTTTTATTTACATAAAAATAAATATCCTGTCAGATACACACACACACACACACAGATATATATGTATGTATGTATGTATGTATGTATGTATGTATGTATGTATGTATGTATGTAATCGCTCTAAGCAACGTTAGTTCTGGCTATTCTTCCTCAGAAGAAATAGTTTTGTAAACCATCAGAACTGCATCAGAACTGCCCTTCTAACTGACTTCCAAACAGCCCACAGTTTTCTAACAGCCAACTGCCTTCTTAACTGCCTTCTGGACTGCCAATGGTTTTCTGTCAAGAATCTCCTTTTATACTGTCAACTGTGACAGTTAGGGGAGGGAACATAAAAGCCCGGGAGATTCAAACCTATTAGCTGCTTTCCAATTGGCTTATTTACTTGCCCATTCCAAAAACCATTAATAGGCACAGCAATTGAGAAATAACTTTTCTCTCACACAAATGTACCTCCACGAATTGCCAGGAAGGAAGGAGTGGGGAGAGGAGCACCGGTGGACCAGTAGCAGGAGAGGAGCGCCAGCAGAAGGCCAGCTGAGTATGAATGCCCATGGTGGGTCAACTGCAGTGGGAGGACAAAGATGAAGTTGGAGTGCTAAGGCAATCTTATTCAATTCTCACTAGACCTAGCTGAGGACTAGCATCTTATATTTTCTTAATATTATTTAAGATCGGATGCAAGTCTGGCTTCACAGATTGGGTTAGGGAGAACCCTGTATGGAGAATCCTGAGCCCAGATTAACAATTTAGAGGAAGAAAATAGGAAGCATGGTATAAGAATTTTCCCCCACCAAATTATTTACTACTAAGATTCACTGTGCTTTTCTGTATTGCAACCTTCCGCTGTCAATGAAGACAAGGAACTTTTCAGAGATTGAACTCTTCAATCTCTTCCTCTGCTTTGGTGACAGTGATGGCCAAGTGCTCTGTCTGGATCACAATTAATGTGTCCCATGATTGATAGACTTATCTTCTTCTCTCCTCCCATCCATGCCAGGAAAGCAAGCACCAATTACTTTCCTCTCTCTGTGCAGGTCTTTTAAGGAGTGATGAAAAGGGAATTCCAATACTTTCCCATTTTTCTTGTTGCTTGGGCTAGATGGGGATCCCTCATGCCAATGTATTTCACTCAATTTAAAATCAACAACAACTCCCAGTGGCATCAACCATAACACCCACAAGAAAACAGCCACCATTTTGCCAACAGCCGCCATTTTGCCAACTCAGCAAAATGACTAAGGAAAGCAGAGAGCATGGATCAGCAGACACCTTGGGGAATGAATGTTAACTTTTGCCAATGTCTCACTTAGAACTTTTAAGTGACATCCTGGAACATTTTAAAACAAAACTTATCAGGAAGCTCGGCCATGATTTTATTGCCTCCCTAAATAACAGAACAATAATAGGAAGTTCCACTCAGCACTGCAGTGATACCTATGACCAAATTATATAATTACTGTACAATGAAATATCCTTTCAAATCAATTGGAATTTTAGTCAGTTACTTGGGGCCAGTCACTATCTTTTAGACTAATCTGTCTCATGTTATTGTAAGGACAAAATTTGACTGCAGAATGCTATGTATTCTGTCCTGAATAACTACACCAAAAATAAATAAACTTCTGTCAATCTCAGGAAGCTAAACAGAAGTAGACTGAGTTAGTTCCTAAATGAAAGGCCATTACAAAAGACCAAGGATATAGAATAATCTGAGAAATTGAATAACTTTTTCAGAAGGTGGCATTGACCACTTCTATAATGTTGGGGAAAAAACTACATGGAGGTTTTAGTAAAGTCCTCACATATAGTTTGCACTGGCAAATTAGAGAGTTTTTCAATAACGGACTTGGTTTTCATGGCTGAACATAGTCGATATGATTGGTTGTTTCTCAAATAAAAATGTGGCCCCTATTAAAACAAATTGCTGAGCAAGAGTTTCAGCTGTAATTCAATTTCCAGTCAGCATTACCTCTACCATTAATTATATTCATATATGGCAGAAATAGTATCAGAACAACTCAGATATGCTTTTCTTGATCATATCTGAAAATACTTGCAAACTGCAAACCTATTTCCCAATATAGTTACCGGTAATTCCCATTCACAATCAATAAGGTTTAGGAGTATTTAATAGAATATCGGATTGCAGTTTAATTGATTACACCTCCAAGCTGACACAGCTATCTCTTGCAAAAAGGGCATTTAGTGGCTGAAATTAAAAAAGGTATTTTATTCAAAGGCTTTGTATTATTAAAATTATACAAAACTATAAAATGCTGAAAGTCTGCATTGAGTTGCCCCAAGGCTAGCTCATCAATACTTCAGCCACTGAAAACTCCATTAATTCTACTTGAAACCAAAGGGAATCATACCTTTGGTATTAGATGTATAGTATATATGTTGGGTTGGCTTTATTCAGACAGTAAACACTATTTGAAAAACATAGAAATATCAAGTAGAATATGGAATCTTTGCCACAGAGCAAAATGGAGGAGGCAGGCAATAATATCAGAGTTTATTGGAATGAGTGGTTCAAAAACAACCCCGTCCATTTCAATTCAATTCTCAATTGAAAGACAGTGAAAACACATCTCCTCCGTTTATATTGGATGGGAAGGGAAAATTGCTCCCATCTTACAAAACCTAGGGAACAGCAAAGAGGAGTGGCCCAATCTTGCTTTCTTCTCTCCTCAGCTGAGACATATGAAAATGGCACATTTGTTCTATGTTATTCTTGCTGAAGGATAAAGAAATAGAATTGATTAAGACCAGTTTGGTGTAATGCACGGGCGTCAAACTCACCACATGATGTTGCCGTCATGTGACATTTTGAACATTTTCTCCATTCACGGAGCTGGGCTGGGTGTGGCCTGTGTGTGACACATCCAGTCTACAGGCTGCCAGTTTGACATCCCTGGTGTAATGGTTAAGACAGAGAAACCTGGAGACTGGAAGGTCTAGTACTGTCTTGGGAACAAAGCCATCTTGGGCTAGTCACCTTCTCTCAGCCCTAGGAAGAAAGCAATGGCAAACCACTTCTGAAAAACTTTGCCAAAAAACCTGAAGGGGCTGCTCCAAGAAACAGATATGACTGAATGGAAGAAAAAAGGATTTCCTAAAGGCAAAGAGTTAAGACTGATGGGAATAAAAACCAACTAGATCCAATTTTTTTTTTGTTTGCCCTTATAGATGGTGAAACAATAAGTTCATACTTTCCTGATCCATCAACTGGAATTTCCTACTCTGCCAGGCATACAGAACATACTGTCGTAGGTGTATAGTTGAATAAGATATAAAGTATGTGTATGTAAAGGAACATACTCCACTAATAGAAAAGCACATTTACAATTCATGCCTCTACCATTTTGTACTTTTGTCAACCTTTTAAAGTAATATAGCAGTGATGATTCATCCATTGCTGTATAAGTCTTTTAAATGGATGTCTGTAGGTTCCATTTTTAAATGTCATGAGTTAGCAAACTATTGTTCAAGGAGGTTTTAGAAGAGTAACCACAGCTTCTAATTCAGCAGTACTCCCATGTACTGTAGCTTTAGCTAGTTCAAAAAGACTGCAACTGTGCAGTTGAGTAGGATACAGTCCACATTACAACAACAAAAATTATGCAAAATTCATCTCACTCTTATGCAATGAAGGGTGAAAGGCTCAAATGACGACTGCATTCTATTTTAAAATACAGTATGAAAAAGGATGACAAACTCGATTTTGCTTTATTATAGACTACTAGCTGCAAGTGTACTAAAGACATTAAATGAATATTAGGGCTGTATAAAAGCTTTGGATGCTTTTCATGGGCACACTTTGAGAAGAAGCAATGCTCCCTTCTAGACTGCTTTATGGGAAATGCAGGTCCCTATTTTGAAACAGCGAATTACCACATTGCTCCATGTCATGTTATTCCATCGCCCTCCCTGGGTACTTCCTGTAGCCAGATGAGCCTTCTGTACATGTCCTACTTGCCAGTTTGGGCTGTGCAAAGTAATCATAATTTGCCTCATTGTATTCAGTGGTCGGTTTCAAAAAAATTTACTACCAGTTCTGTCGGTTTGGCTTGGTGGGCGTGGCATGGCTTGGTGGGCGTGGCAGGGAAAGGATACTGTAAAATCTCCATTCCCACCCCACTCCAGGGGAAGGTTACTGCAAAATCCTCATTTCCTCCCGATCAGCTGGGACTTGGGAGGTAGAGAATAGATGCGGGCAGGGCCAGCCAGAGGTGGTATTTGCTGGTTCTCCGAACTACTCAAAATTTCCACTACCGGTTCTCCAGAACTAGTCAGAACCTGCTGAATACCTACCTCTGATTATATTGCTCTCCACCACTCCATCTCCCTCCTCTGCCTTGTCTGGTATCCAGAAGAGGCTCTTGCAGAAATGTTACACATGCACAGAATTTTCTTTTCATGCTTCCATTTTGTTACTGGAAGTATCATGAGATGCTTTTGCCACAGTGCATGAAAGTCTTTTCAATTGATGGGACATAACTCTGGCTGTCTCAGACAGGCCCAATGAATACTCTTTAAAGTTTTCAGAGATCTGCTCTGAGCAAATGTCAATATCGCCACCTCGGACCCTGACACTCCAATCTTCCATCTACAACAGTGATGGCTGTTGTTGGGAAAAAGAGAACTCGTGTGGTGCAATTATTAAACTCGGCTGGGAAGACCCAGCAATGGAATCTCACAAGGTGACTTGGGAGCAGTCACTCGCTCAACCCAATCGATCTCACAGTTGTTATATGGGAAAAAATAGAGGAGGAGATACTTACATATACCCCTTTGAGACACTGGAGGATAGACAAGATATAAATGTAGCAAATAAATAAATGCCTGGTAGCAAAATTACAATCTTACGCCATCATTACAGCTTTCAGGGAGAATTTATATGCAGGAGAAATGACAACTTGACAGCCAAGAAGTTTTCCTCTCATACTAATAGCTCTTTTTTTTTTTTTTTTTTTTTGGAAAATAGTTAAGAAATGCACAAAGTAAGAATATTGCTAGCATAGCACTGAATAAATGATGATTGTTGTCTCTTTTTCTTGGCCGATTGGTTGGTTGGAGGGAGCTCTAAAAGGCTTATGGAATTCTCTGCTTATTCTCAAGGTTCTTTAATCAGCACAGCTTGAGACATTTCTGTTTCCAGCTTCAAAACAACTGGACCAACTGGAAAGTGGAAATGATGTCATGGAGCAATGTTTTGAATTTAACTTTTGGGTTGTTTTTTTTTTTTTATTCCTGCAGTTGTCGAAGTGCAAGAAAGAGTTGAACCTATTGCAACAATCTTAATGCAAGAGCACAAATGACTATGTTGTGTTTATTTTTTATCTGGAAGGGATTGCACTTGCTAGACCTCTACCCTAACAAGTGAGAGATTGGGTCAAGACTGGCCACATCAACTATCCAAGATTACATCCTTGGACTTTCAAGAAAAAAATTAAGCTCCGTCCAAATGGGATAGACATTTCTGACATTCCCCAAGCTGGAAGAGCTACGTTTATTTTCTTGCATGTTCAAAACATTATGCCATCCAGGTTTCTTGCTTGTTAAAATAAGATATGCACTGGCTTCAGTATCTCCATCCATCCATTCCTGACACAACTTGATTTTATTTTTTATTTATTTTATTTTATTTTTATTTATTAAATTTGTATACCGCCCTTCTCCCGAAGGACTCAGGGCGGTGCACAGCCAAATTAAAATACATACAATACAAAATTTAAAATAATTTAAAACAAAATTAAATCCAATTGGCTTCCCGAAGTATTAAAACCCATTACTCTTAAAAACCCTTTAAAAAAATTTTTAAGCCAGGCCAGCTTGCTGGAATAGGAAGGTCTTCAAAGCTCAACGGAAGGTACGGAGGTCTGGGATTAGTCGTATTCCTGGGGAGAGCTCGTTCCAGAGGGCGGGTGCCCCCACAGAGAAGGCCCTCCCCCTGGGGGCCGCCAGTCGGCATTGCTTGACCGACGGCACCCTAAGGAGGCCCTCTCTGTGGGACCGAATTGGCCGGTGGGAGGTTATCGGTGGCAGAAGGTGGTCTCGCAGATAGCCGGGCCCTAAGCCATGGAGCGCTTTAAAGGTGAGAACCAATACCTTGAAGCACACCCGGAAGACCACCGGGAGCCAGTGCAGCTCGCGCAGGCAAGGTGTCACATGGGAGCGCCAAGTCGCTCCGTAATCACCCGCGCGGCCGCATTCTGGACCAGCTGGAGCTTCTGAGTGCTCCTCAAGGGGAGCCCCATGTAGAGAGCATTCCAGTAGTCCAGGCGAGAGGTGACGAGGGCATGAGTGACCGTGCATAGGGAGTCCCGATCCAGAAAGGGACGCAACTGGCGTATCAGGCGAACCTGATAAAAAGCCCCCCTGGCCACGGCCGTCATATGTTCTTCTAAAGACAGCCGTGCATCCAGGAGGACGCCCAAGTTGCGAGCCCTCTCCGATTTAATCACTTGTTATACTTTTTAGATAATAATTACATTTTGTATAACAGATTTCAGAGACCCAGTTTGGTTTAGTGGATAAGACTGTGAATTCAAGTTTCACCTTAGCCAAGACACACAGCTGAGTGACCTTAGGCCAATCATTCTCTCTCAGCCCAATTCACCTCACAGGGCTGTTGTTGTAAGGAATATAGGAGGAGGAAGGTGTGCTGAATATGTTTATTACCTTGAGTTATTTGTAAAATTAATAATAACAAATAAATAGCAATAAATAGCAATTTCATGATGTTTTCAGAACATTTAAAATAAACAACTGCCTCAACTAGCTATTAGAGTTTCTTAAATAGAGTTGTAAATTGCATTTCTATCCATCAGGAAAATAATACAGACTATGAATAGAAGTAGTTCTTTTTGGCAATGACAATTAGGAACAGCAACTTGGACACTAAGCAAAGTGGCTACTAAGTGAAACTGCGACTCTGGTTATGATCTTACTTCAGCTTTCATTTGCTTCACAGACTTGCAAAGGACATAAATGTGAAGATTTATGTAAAATTTCTTTTTCATTACCGCTGTAACTGTGAAAAATTGATATTCTAAGCAGTCACTAAATGAAGACAACCTATGTAACTAAAACTGAAATAAGAAAAATAAGGGGAAAAGATCCCAAACAATCATGCAGGTTTCAGCGACTGCTTCATATGAAGTGCAAATGATACTATAGCAGTCCCATCAGTATGAGGAGGAATGCTGGCAATTGTAGTTCAACAGCTGGTCGACCACAGTTACTCCAGGCTTATCTGACTGTCTATCTTCCATTTTCAATAAATGGGGAATTCTTCCGAAGTTCTTAAAAGCAAAACTTTGTTTAAAAGCTTATTAACTTCAATCCATTTTTGTAGCTTCAACTAATCTCCTACCAGCAACACAGTCCATGAAGACACATGCAAAGCATTACAGAAAGCTTCAACACAATATTGTCAAGAAACACTCAGTTGAGCCATAAGCAAAGTTAGATGGCAACATCTTACTGACTGTTCATTGTTTGGTTTTGTTTCCCTTCCCATCCCATTCTTTACATCTTTCTCTTCAATTAAACTTTAAAAACTTTACAATTAACTTGCCTTTTAAAATATAGTTTGTAGCATTAGATGTACAGGTAGTCCTTGACTTACAACAGTTCGTTTAGTGACCGTTCAAAATTACAATGGCACTGGAAAAGAAGACTTATGACCGTTTTCTCACTTACAACTGTTGCAGCATCCCCCATGGTCACGTGTTCAAAATTTGATTGCTTGGTAACTGACTCATATTTATGACAGTGGCTGTGTCCCATGGTTATGTGATCACCTCTTGTGAACTTCTGAAAAGCAAAGTCAATGAGGAAGCCAGATTCACTTAACAACCGGGTTATTAACTTATCAGCTGCAGCGATTCGCTCAACAACATGGCAAGAAAGGTCGTAACAGGGGGCAAAACTCACTTAACAAATGTCACACTTAACAACAGACATTTTGGGCTCAATTGTGGTCATAAGTTGTGGACGACCTGTAAAGTAAATAGCAATATAACAATATGATTTTGGCTGATCTCAAAAAATATTAATCTGAATTATGGGAAGATGAGATAACATTTAGAAAATTGCAGAGCTGTAGACTAGACTAGAACTTGAAGGGGGGGAAAAAGTCCTTAAAGAAAGCAGCCACAAAATGTCACTTCTTTGTTACCAAGAAAACTATATGTCAGCCAAGCTCAAGAATAGTTTCACCTTTAAAGAGATTTGAAACTACCAAGACTAGAGACTTCGATAAACCGGGTCAAGCAGCTACACATATATTTAAGTGAATATGTAGGTTGCTTGTTATCCTGATAGTGTGTATTCATTTTCTCGGAAGTGTCCTTTATATAGGTCTGATGTTTTACGTTTCTTGATTACTAATAAACTCTGGCAGTTTGGCAGTTTTAAGACTACAATTTAAGTCTAATCTCTTTGTTTAGACTATTTATCCAGTGCATTTAAAATATCCAAAATTATTCATATGTTTGCCTAAAGTTCATGTCTATGCTTTGGTAAACCGATCTTGAATAGGACTAATTCTATTAATAAGGTAAAGGTAAAGGTTCCCCTTGCACATATGTGCTAATAGTTCCCAACTCTAGGGAGTGGTGTTCATCTCTGTTTCAAAGCCGAAGAGCCAGCGCTGTCCGAAGACGTCTCCGTGGTCATGTGGCCAGCATGACTAAACTCCAAAGGTGCACGGAATGCTGTTACCTTCCCACCAAAGGTGGTCCCTATTTTTCTACTTGCATTTTTTACATGCTTTCAAACTGCTAGGTTGGCAGAAGCTGGGATAAATAATGGGAGCTCACCCCGTTATGTGGCATTAGGGATTCGAACCGCCGAACTGCCGACCTTTCGATTGACAACTTCAGTGTCTTAGCCACTGAGCCACCGCTTCCCTTCTTCTATTAAGAATAGGTGATACTATATCACTCAGTCACACTGAATTAATTAAAATTGAATGTTAATTATAAACGATTGTAGAATGGTTTCATCATAACCTAAAAGTAGCATTCAAGAGCTTTTATACTTTGTAAATTTCTGCTCAATCTTAAGTATACCAATATATACATAGTTTTCTTGTTCTTCAATCAAGTAGCAGCCATATTTAAAAAACAAATGCTTGTGTGAGCAGCATTACAAAATCGAGCAAGTTAAAAGCAAAATGAAGCCTTCCCCACTATTACAGCTGAGCTGCACAAACATTTTATCGTAGAAACACATTGCAAAGGGACTCATGAATCTGAACAGAGCTTCTTAGATTAGGATGGGAACATTATCCCGCACTGTTAAAAATATATCCTATCTGCGCAGCTTTAAAGAGGGTGGGAAGATTTAGCGGGACAAAAATATATCAACAAGAATATAGTATGAAATTGCAAGTGGACAACATTGCTACAGTAGCCATAGGAATAGTCACTATTTTAGCAGGGAACAGACACTATCTTCATTATTGCATTGCAACTTAAAATCAGAACTGAAATTCATTAACATCTTCAAAGGCTTTCAACATGGTTAACGCATCATTGTATGAGCTCATGTAATCATATAATATAAACTCATATAATTATGGTAGGTTGTCACAGCTAAAAAAAGAAAAAGCCTTAAGTTAGCTTTCTAAATTTTGAAGCCAAAGGCACCCTGAATATGAACATTCCTAAATATTCCTAACATATAGAAACATTAAATCTTCTATGGGCATCTTAATAGGTTATGCAAGATTTAGACTGTTAATACAGCCTAATATAGTTAATATACGACTCCATTTGCTCTTGCCAGATTTAACTCACTCCCTTCAGCAGTTATTGATGATAAATATAAAAAATCCCTTCCACAAATGACATTGCTCTGGTGACCCCCACACTATGAACGATGTTCGGCGTGTTCTGTTGCTTTGTAATTTCTATTTGAACATGTGTGAGATATTAATCCGGCCATAAAGGAATTCCCAGGGAGAAACAACCAATGGTATGTCTCCTATCTTTTAATAGACCATAACAGCATTATCGCCCATAACATTGCCATTTTTTGCCTCACTGCTGTAAGAGTGAGGCAACAAATTCCGTCAAACAAAACTTCATTTCTTCGATAACTTTAAATCACCTTCTCCTCCCCTTCTTTTCTTCTTTAACAAACAGAACAGAACAGAACAGGACAGGACAGGACAGGACAGGACAGGACAGGACAGGACAGGGCAGAATAAAATAACAGAGTTAGAACAGTGGTGGGTTGCCCCCGGTTCACACCGGTTCTATAGAACCTGTAGGAGGCTCCGCCCATCGACCCCATCAGAACGCTTCTGCGCATGCGAAGAAGAACGCGTGCGTGAGCGTTGCGAACCGGTAGTAAAGGTAAGTAGAACCCACCCCTGAGTTAGAAATGATCTTGGAGGTCTTCTAGTCCAACTTCCTGCTCAGGCAGGAAACCCTTTCAGGTTGCAGGGGTCTGCAACCTTAAACACTCAAAGAGCCATTTGGATCCATTTCCCACAGAAAAGAAAACACCGGGAGCCACAAAACCCTTTCCATGCCTGACTATTTCTTGAGCGGCCACAAAACTAGCATATGTAGTTGAATTAAATGTTCTGTTGTCTTCTGAAACTTTTCTTTTCTTGGATTTATCCATCGTTGGCCTACCAGGGGTTGAAAAGCTCAATAAATCACATGCCAGCGGGTGTCGCACATTGCAGGTTGTGACACATATTTTGAGTGACAGGGAGCTGCAGCAGAGGGATGAAAGAGCCACATGTGGCTCCAGAGCCGCAGGTTGCTTACCTCTATACCATTTCAGACAAATGGTTGTCCAATCTCTTCTTTAAAACTTTCAGTGTTTGCTTATTTGAATTGATATCTTTAAGTAAATGTACACGTTTTGTCAAAAATCATAATAAAGGTCTATCTATGTAGGAGATGACCAGGCTGAGAGAGGGGTCAAGCATGTCATCAGTCTTGAGACCCTTTGCACCCATAAGAGAACTAAGTCCAGCCCACCTTGAATTCAGTTGACTCTTATCTACTGCCAATCTGCCAAGTTCAGATTCTTGTACAGAGTGTTAGCAGGCAATAAGCCTGTATTCATTTGAGTTGCCTTGCATCCTGATTTTGTGTGCCTGACACTCTATTTATCTATCTATCTATCTATCTATCTATCTATCTATCTATCTATCTATCTATCCATCTATCTATCTAGGGGCAGGTTTCAAAACCCATCACTACCGGTTCGCTCGTGAGTGCGTGGGTGTCATGTGATGCTTCTGCGCATGGGCGGAGCCTCCTGCCGCTGCCGCTACCAGTTTGCCCAATCTGGGGCGAATCAGTAGCAACCACCACTGTATGCATCTATCTATCTATCTGTCTGTCTGTCTGTCTGTCTGTCTGTCTGTCATTAGACTCCAGACTCCTTGGATTTGAATGTGATCCAAAGTAGTTGTTTATAGAATGGAATTTCTGGAAACTTTTTTCTCTCTCTAATGCAAGATACTGGGAAAGTGGGGCTTGTAATATTTTAATAATATTAATGTAATATTTTATAGAAAATATAAATACTGATACTGAATTTAACTCCCTTCCTGTCCAAAACATATGTTGCTTTTGCAAGTGGAACATTACTATGAGTTAAGAAAACAAATAAATGTAATGTGCAATTATATAATACCAGATTGAAGAAGAAGAAACAGAAGGCAATTGCAGCCTACTATTGTAACACTACCAAGAAAACTACAGTGATCTATATATTACTAAAATATTCATTGTCATAACTTTTAATTGGGTGAAATGATGCACCATAGGGCAACAATTTTTAACCAAGATATTTCAAATGGGTTAACTTTCAGAATATGTCCAAAATCCAGGATCCATGATTCCTGAGGGAATGAAATTTTGAAAAAGCTGTGGCTGTTTTGGCGCTACTGGCTGCTGCTATGCTGCTGCTGCTATTGCTGTGGTCACATCAGTGGTGGTTTGCCCCCAGTTTGCACCAGTTCTATAGAACCGGTAGTAAAACTGGCAGGAGGCTCCGCCCACCGACCCTGATGTCATCAAAATGCTTCTGCGCATGTGCAGAAGAGTGCGTGCAGCCCCACTGCGAACTGGTAGTAAAAGTAAGTAGAACCTACCCCTGGGTTGCATGATATTCATTTTCAACATTTCCTGACAGTTTCCCAGCCAGTTACATAATCCTTCTTTCTCTCCCCCACCCAGCAGCAACCACTCACCTGCCTGCTGGGAAGGGAAAGGAAGGATGGAAGGAAGATTTCTGTTATTCCCTGCCAGCTTCCTGCAAGGAAATGAGGAAGCCAACAGGAAGTTGGAATTTGCTCTCACTCTCTCTGTTTCTCAGTTTAGGTAAGGAAATGCCTCTGAAATGATGATCCAAAGGGGCACAAATTGCCTAATGATTATATAATGCTCCTGTATAGACAGGAAGTACTACTTACTTCATTCCCAAAGTCATCCCTTACCATTTACTAGACTGTGATTTGAAGCAGCTGTTTTGGGGTATCATAAAAAGTGTTAGAATGCTGAGTTATTCATTTATTTTTATGTAATTTATTACTATTTTCCTAATTAGGGAGAGAGCAGGAATGCTTGTGAGGTTGTTCTGGATGCCAAAATATTTTGAAATGCTGGTAATAATAGTATCAGCTGGCAAAACACAGCTCTTTTCCTACAGTCCCACTTATGAAGAACACCAACATTGACAAAACATCTGATGGATGGCTTTAAGCCTTTTAACGAAGTACAAATTCCAGAAGTTCTGGGTAAACTATTTATCAATTGAAAATTGTAGCAGGAGACACTTATATTTGGATAATTAAAAAAATGTAAAATCTGAGCGAATGAATGAACTGGAAAAGTTTCAGTGCGTATTTTAATACATCTTATTTGTCAGAAATGAATACCTAAATCCATACATGATGAGTTCTGTTTTATTGCTCAAGCACAGGAATCTTATGCACCAGGTCATGACTAAATAAGATCCAATAGCATTCAAGGGGTGTCAAACTTCCCACTCTTGTGCCCATGTAGGGATTCCAAATTAATTCTCCATTTGACTCCTCTCCCTGGTTCAGCCAATCTCTCTCCAATATAATTGTGGAAAGACTAATATGTTAACACAGGGAAAAAAATTCCAAATGTCACCATTATAATTTATTATATGTCTTATCTCCACTAACTCCTGGATGATAATGTCAACACACACAGGCAGTAAAAGGGGATAACTGCAGAATCTAAAAATAACATCCCCAGGGGAAAAGTGAAAAGCTAGCAATAATTTTGAAAGCCTAATCCGTGACATTTTAATTGTCATAGTACACTATTACTATTGCAAATCCATCTTTCCAGTTGATAAAGATACCCATATAATTAAGTCAAATATGTTATATAGACCTTTAAAATCAGGTCTTATCTTGAACTGATATGAATATCCAGATGTAACAGTGTGTATGTGTGTTTGTATGTCTGTTTGTGTTAGTGGGTATTATTTGGTGAATGTATTACTGTCTAAAACTATACTTTTATATATAGCATTTAATCCATTTATGGATAGAACTAAACAAATAAACATCAACAAATCGGCTGTCCATGTCTCATTTGACTATTTAGCAGATTAGGAGGAAATGTTTCTTTATGAAATGAAGAAACAACATTGCTGTTCTTAATTTGATGATGCTCATTTTTTAAAAAAGAAATAGAATATTATAGCATCTCAACTGTAAGATAAACTTCAACTCATATTAAGCTTCAAACTGAACAATTAACTGTGTTACTAACTGTTGACAAGTTATTTCAAGGCTTCTATTCTCTCTCGGAGAGGGTTTTTTTTTTTTTGTCTTTAAACTGGCCTTGGAATGAAAATCCTTTCAAATAGAGGAATGTCTTCAATAAAACAGAACACCAGATTACCCTCCTAGATCAGCTAAAATATGTATCACTCAGCAACTACCAAACTTACTCTATTATTTTCTTGCCCTGTGAAGTGTGGTATTTTAGTCTCCAGTGTTACCAGGTGATGCTGACAGAGTAAGTACAACACTGTTGTAAATATTGGAAGAAGAGAACTGAACCATGAATAAATTTAGTACAGGTAGGTCCTTGACTTACAACCATTCATCTAGCAACAATTCAATAGCACTGAAAAAAGTGACCCCGCAACTGGTCCTTTGCATTTTTACAGCCATTGCAGCTTCTCCACAGTCACATGATCCAAATTTGGCCATTTGGCAACCGGCATGTATTTGTGACAGTTGCAAGGTCCCAGAATCATGTGATTGCCATTTGCGATCTTCTCAGCTGGCTTCCAAGCAAAATGAGCAAGGGAAGTTCAGTTCGGTTAACGACTACATGAATCACTTCCCAACTGCACTTCACTTTAACTACTGTGGCAAAAAGGCTATACAATCGTGCATGGTTCACTTAACAATCACCTTGTTTAGCAACAGAAATTCTGGTCTCCATTCTGGTCGTACGTCAAGGAGTGCCTGTACATCCTGAAAACTCCTCTGATTTCCATTATCATGTTATGTACATAAGGACACACTTTTCTAACAAGGAAAATGATTAAATTTATGAAGGATAGATATTGTCAAGTCCAATGATGGGATTCAAATTTTTTTAGTACTGGTTCTGTGGGCGTGGCTTGGTGAGCATGGCATGGCTTGGTGGGTGTGGCAGGGGAAAGATACTGTAAAATCTCCATTTCTTCCTGATCAGCTGGGACTCGGGAGGCAGAGAATAGATGGGGTGGGGCCAGTCAGAGGTGGTATTTACCAGTTCTCCAAACTACTCAAAATTTCCGCTACCGGTTCTCCAGAACTGGTCAGAACCTGCTGAATACCACCTCTGGCCAGGTCCCATAGATCTCTATTGTGAGGTTTGGGGATACTTTCACATGGGGTTTTCCTTTATTCCTTTTCTTGTTTTGATGTACCTTTTGGGGAAATGGGAGGGGGGAAGAATGTACTTGGGCTGTTTTGTCTCAAGACCAGAGAAGTGAGATCGTGGCGCCTGGGAACTGCCTGTTATCTTCATCTCAGCCCAGAGTTCTCACAAGGTCTTTGCACCTTGGGATTGGCTCACAGTTGAACTGGACATTGGGAGGGGGCTCGAAAGAAACAGTTTAACCTAACACTCTGGCATGGGAAATTCAGATTCTGCCTAGACTGTCTCTGCTATCACTGTCTTCCATTTTGAAATGCCTTTTGTTTCAAGAGTTCTGCTTTCTTGAGAAGACTGGCAAGGCGGGCTCTTACAGATACAGCAATAGAGGTAGTCCTTGATTTATGACCATAATGGAGCCCAAAATTTCTGTTGTTAAGTGAGTCATTTGTTAAGTGAGTTTTGCTCCACTTTACATACTTTCTTGCCACAGTTGTTAAGTGAATCACTGCAGTTGATAAACTAGTAACATGGTCATTAAGTGAATCTGGCTTCCTCATTGACTTTGTCAAAAGGTTGCAAAAGGAGATCACATGACCTTGGGACACAGCAACAGTCATAAGTATGAACCAATTGCCAAGCGTCTGAAGTATGATCACATGGTCATGGGCAGTGGTGGGTTTCAATTTTTTTTACTACCGGTTCTGTGGGTGTGGCTTGGTGGGCATGGCATGGCTTGGTGGGTATGGCTTGGTGGGCGTGGCAGTGGAAGGATACTGTAAAATCTCCATTCCCACCCCACTTCACCGGAAGGGTACTGTAAAATCTCCATTTCCTCCCCACTCCAGCGGAAGGTTACTGCAAAATCCCCATTTCCTCCCCATCAGATGGGACTTGGGAGGCAGAGAATAGATGGAGGTGGGCCCAGTCAGAATTTTTACTACTGGTTCTCCGAACTAATCAAAATTTCTGCTACCGGTTCTCCAGAATTAGTCAGAACCTGCTGAAACCCACCTCTGGTCATGGGGCTGCTACAAAGTTGTAAGTGTGAAAAATGGTCATAAGTCATTTTTTAAGTGCCATTGTAACTTTGAATGGTCACTGAACCAACTGTTG
This sequence comes from Arizona elegans, assembly GCA_022577455.1. Lineage (NCBI taxonomy): Eukaryota > Metazoa > Chordata > Lepidosauria > Squamata > Colubridae > Arizona > Arizona elegans. The sequence goes on from JAKOOJ010000003.1 coordinate 120,115,376, forward strand.
TAAATTGAGGACTACCTGTAGTTATTCCTTGGGTCAAATATATATATATTTACAGTGTGCTCTTAATTTACCGGTATTCCAGGTACAGTTTACAAAGTAGTATGCTGCAGATGGTATCCTGCAGATTCTATACCCCTTGGGCAGATTCAGCATGAGTTATATTCTTACATTAACCTGTTAATTAAAGACACAGAAAATTTTCACCAACAAAATGCACAAAGTGTTCATCATATTCTATCACATTTCAGTTTGATGGTAACAGTTCAAAAAACTGTGCAATATGCACTCAAAGTCTTTGCGTGGAAGTTGTGTGTTTCCAGTTTTTGGTAAGGGATGTCAGTAGACTTAGGGTTACTAGATGTTTGCTTTTGCCAAGCCAAGTCTAATTTTGGAGGATCTATCATTGGGCCCTTCTTCAAACCAGAAAAATATACCAGTTTCCAGGTTGGGTTGGCTAGTTAAGAATAGCAACATGACCCATAGGAAACCCCTGCATTGACCACTCATTACATTTGTATAACCTCCAGTTGACTATCATAAAACAACTATTGGCTACCATCTAGCAGTCATCCAAAATATTTGCAGCCCAAATTATCATTGTTGTTATTAGTTGCGAAGTTGTGTCTGACCCATCGTGACCCCATGGACAACTTTCCACCAGGCCTTCCTGTCCTCTACCATCCTCTGGAGTCCATTTAAGCTCATGCCTACTGCTTCAATGACTCCATCCAGCCACCTCATTCTTTGTCATACCCTTCTTCTTTTGCCCTCAATCTTTCCCAGCATTAGTTTCTTCTCTAGTGAGACCTTCCTTCTCATTAGGTGGCCAAAGTATTTGAGTTTCATCTTCAGGATCTGGCCTTCTAAAGAGCTGTCAGGGTTGATTTCCTCTAGGACTGACCGGTTTGATCGCCTTGCAATCCAAGGGACTCGGAGTCTTCTCCAGCACCATAGTTCAAAGGCTTAAATTCTTTGGCGCTCAGCCTTTCTTATGGTCTAACTTTCACAGCCATACATTGTAACAAATTACCATAGATCTAACTTAATTATGGTTGGGCAAAAATAGTCTTTGAAATTACTTCAGCTAATTAGACTTTCTGGATACTGCCTAACTACCTGATGTCATTTCTATCACTATTTTTCAGAGCACTTCCTGGTGGAATGGGAGATAGAGATCGAAGAGAAGATCTACTCCACTTTCCATTTCCTGCCTGACAGACAGGGGTCTTTTGCTTATTCACCATCCATTAATTTAGTTTGACCTAGAAATCATTTTGCTTAACAGCACAATAAAGAACAGGAAGTGTATGGAATTACAGAAATCTGATTCATTTCAGAAAAGCCTTTTCACATGTTTAACTTCCTTCTTTTAATGTTAGGAAATCAAGTTATTAGTGTTAATCCAAGTTATGGATTAACATTAATAAATATGAAGACACATACAGTTTAATGTGTTCTAGGTTTATCCTTTTGGAAATTGAGTCTTTCTAATATTACCTTTTTGTGAAAAGACTTTATTCTTTGCTTTCAGTTTTTGTGTGTCTGTGAATTTGCAAGCTAAGTGCCAAATCAATTGCTAGTGCTCATCTTTTCCTATCTTGACAGGGTAAATCGCTTTCATGTCCATGGCAGGAAGCAAAATACGCAAAACAAATTAACATTTATTTAAACACACACACACAAACACACATACACACACAGGTCTATTATGATTCCCAGGTGTGGAGGCCAATTTGCCACACAGCAATTTTCATGTCTTTCTTTCTGAAAGCCCACATCTGCCAAATATATTGGCACTGATACAAGCTAGGATATAAATTTCCTTGTGAAACAAGTCCTTCCATGATGAGTTGAGTGAATGCCGAGCTCATAATTGTAAATTTCTGGGCTTATATATAATTTCTTTTAAGAAAATATATCTGGGAGAGATATTTTTATCTCTCTTTCCAGCTGAAAGTGGCAGATAAAGATATTTTTTTCCAAAGCATATAATCTCCAAGCATATAATTATTAAGGCTTTGAACAACATATTAACCACACATAACAGAGCTGTAGAAAGAGAAACTTAATAAGACAGGAGGCTAGAGTTCATATATTATGACAGGAAGCTGTTTTCATTCCATACTCTATATCTCACTCTTAATTCTTCTACTAGAAATATCCAAAGCTTATTGTGACTATGAGGTCAAAAGTTGGTTCCCCAATTGCTTGTGATTTGCCTGATTTGGGTTTAGCGTATTAGGCCTTTATACACAACAGACTGTGGTTAAACAAACCGTGGCATAAACCAGTGGGTAAACCCAGTCAAAATCTCTAAGACACACATTGTAAATGCAAAAATCCCTGCTAAAATGTTGCATTCAAAGAAAATTGGAAAAAGAAAGACATAAAAAGGCAGGTGGCACCTGATGATAGTTTCCAACCTCATTCTCACAGGCTCCAATTCATCACTGTGGCAAAAAAAAAATCAGGGTACCAATCTTGTTTCTAGAGGGAAAGCTAATGGCCAAATTGCCCTCCAAAATGGTAGGACATATCAAACATGTAAGAAAATTATTCCAGACATAGTGGTAGATGGATATTACAGAAGAGGTTTATTTTATATCATACTTTCCTCTGACCCACACTTTCTCTTTCAACTTAAGTAAACAAGTAAACATTATCTAAAGATATAAAAGCAAAAACCACTCACACCGTAATCACAAAATCTCCAGAACCGTAAAGCCTACAAACTTGAAATTTGCCATGTATGTTCCTCTTGGCTTCTAGGTGCTCACTAAGAAAGGATTTTTCGAAATGACCATCAGAGCATTAGTATTTCCTATATTGTGATTAACATGCTCTGAATCTAATGAGTCCTACTGCCCCTCCCCACCTCAAAAGAAATATATGCCAAATGCAAAAAACAAGCAGAGGAGAGGAGTTTCACTTTCAGTTTTACTTTCACAGCAGCAAGCAGGGGATAGGATGGGGTGGCTTCTGTGGAGCAAGCCTGGGGAAAAGAAGAGGGATAGGATAGGATAGGCTTCTGTGGGGCAAGGCTGAGGGAGAAAAGGGGATAGGATAGGGGAGGCTTCTGTGGGGAAAGGCTGAGGGAGAGAAGGGAATAGGATAGGGGAGGCTTCTGTAGGGCAAGCCTGAGAGAGAGAAGGGGATAGGATAGGGGAGGCTTCTGTGGGGAAAGCCTGAGGGAGAGAAGGGGATAGGAGAGGCAGATCATAAATTTCAAGCTTTAACTGTCAATTTATCAAGCCCCATCACATAGTTTCGTAGTGAAGCACAGGTACCCAGCTAATTGATACATATGTCTTTTGCAGCATTATAGAACGTGCATCTTTGATCTCCAGGTTAAAAGCAGAACTGAGAACCATAACTTTTTCAGATAAAGAAATTATGGGCTTTGATTGCATTGCCTATTTCTGAAGGGCATGAGCTAGGGCACTGAAGTCACAACAAAAACTACATTTCACTGCATCTAAATATTAATTTCATTACAGAAATAGTGTTAATAAGATTAACTGCTGCACTTAACAATATTTCCAATTCAGTGTCTGTATTTTATGGTGCCCTGTTGCTGCATCCAAACAAGACTTTGCAGGTTAAATGCCATCCAGAGATTTCATGTTTAGAACCCTGATAAGAATCCAACAGCATTTCAATTCCTCCTGAGCGAGAACCTGGATGTGACTTTATTGCTTAATAAAGACTTTTTTCATTTTTTTTTTTTTAAATAGAAACGCTATGAAGGATTCACGAAAACCCTGAGCTTAGTTTCAGGAAAATGTGTTAACTATGTTGGTTTGACAAATATTTTTAATATTATTTGCATTCCACACAACAGCTGAGACGTATTCCTTTACTGTTAAGCTTTAGTTTGTTTTCATTTGACAATCAAGCTTAAAATATCAGTGGTGACTCTATGATGAAGTGCCTGCAGGAGCTACAAAATTATTATGGGCTTTTCTCACTGCAGGTATTACCTGAGAACTGAGAGCTAAGAACAAAAACAACAACAACAACAACAAAAACCCTCATTCGTTCTGAATTTGTTAAATATAAAACCAATAAATAGAACTGTGCTTTATGTTTGTTGAAATTCTATGGTACACATCACAAATGTCAAGAGAATCCCAAAAATGCACCTTTTCATTTGTGAAATATGAACTTTCCTCCTCTATTGAAAGAACAATGGAAAAGAAAGAAATTCTGTGACTGAACTTCTGCCCTCGATAGAGCAGCACCATTAGTCACGCTAAGTACCATCGGCAGGGTTAATAAAGCAATCTTTGTATGAGGTCTTCATTAGTTGTTTTGAACAGCACATAGCATCTCTGTCTTTGAAAGTAATTCAATGAGAAGGGACCTTCAACATTTTTTAGGAGCAGTATGGGGAAAATGTATAAATTGCTTATCAAAACTCAGCAAAATGTCACTTGTTTACATTTTTTTTCCCAACCTTGGGTTGTCTCGATAATAAACACGATTGTTGCACTTTATCAAAATGTTCAAAAACACTTCATTTGCTTTGTGCTGCAAATAGTTGACGTGTACTTTAAGTGAGGAGTGAAGCTGAGAAAATAGTGGCTTGCTTTCAGTATAGAAATGAGGTTTGGACCATGGAGCCCTGGGCTCACAATGCTGCCTTAGAGGCATTAACTCTATGTTAGCACTTACTCCCATCACTCGCTTGTGTATGCACATTTCTATATTTCTCTAACATGCATTTCAGTGTATGTGACTCTGGGTGGCTAACAACAATCGAAAGCTGTACAAAAACATGAAACAATCTAAAACAGCACAAATACAAAAAAAAACCACCCACAACACATAAATGGCACTACTACAGTATACACACTACACATCCAGATCCCCAAGCCTGGTGACCAAAAACCACATCTTTAAGGCCTTGCAAAAGGCTGATGGGGCCTTTTAATCAAGATCCATTTAATCTCAAGATCCATTTAATCTCAATAACAGTAACAGAGTTGGAAGGGACCTTGGAGGTCATCTAGTCCAACCCCCTGCTCACACAGGAGACCTATACCAGTGATTCAAATTGCTAACCTTTCTGATCGACAACTCAGCATCTTAGCCACTGAGCCACCTAGCCAGGCTATTATCTCTGAAGGGATAATGTTCCACAAGGCAAGCATCATGACTAAAAAGTCTCTCTTCTTAGGTCTCACCAGACGGTGTTCCCTAATAGATAGGACCCAGAGCATTCCTTTCCTTCAGACTTGATGAAAGGGGTAGGCATAATCGGGGAGGAGGGGATTGTACAACGTGCACAATTTCTACCAAAAAAAAAATCTCCCTTGTTATATTATATGCTATATACCTACAGTATGTAATATATTTTCATATTCTATTAAGGTTTGTTTGTTTTTGTGGTTTTTTTTTAAATTTGATTTATATGCCGCCCTTCTCCGGAGACTCAGGGCGGCTTACAATGCGTTAAGCAATAGCCTTCATTCTTTTGTATATTTTATACAAAGTCAGCTTATTGCCCCCACAAACTGGGTCCTCATTTCACCTACCTTAGAAAGGATGGAAGGCTGAGTCAACCTTGAGCCTTGGAGAGATTCGAACCAGCAGAAATTGCAGGCAGCTGTGTTAATAACAGGGTGCATTAATTTTTGTTTTAAAAATTAATTTAATCTATTGTTTTAATCTATTGTAAGCCACAAGGCCATCGTAGTGATTATGCCCATGAATGCCTAAATGTGTAGGACAACTTTTAGTCATCTGATACAGAGGTCTTTATTAGAAACTTGTGAAAGCTGAAAATTGTCAAAGTGAAGAAAAGAAATTATCCAGGGCTGCCCAATTACAAAGAAGGGATTGCAGTTAGAAATGTTGTGTAATTGAAAGAATGGAGAAGTGTCTGATAATCTTTTGCCTAGAAACCCAAGATGTCTAAGTATTTGACGTATGGTCATACACATATACATTATTATAGTATCAGTGTACATAATTTGTGTCTTAGGCAGGAAAGAGCCAGGTTAAAAGCACAGTGATTACAAAGCACTCGGCGAAAGCTTTCCCTAAACCATCAAAACTAGAGCTATCCCAAAATTCAACTCTAAAATAAAGTAAGTTTCCTGAATTTACCCTGAAAATATATAAATATACTATTTCTTACAGACAACCACCCTCACAATAACTTTAAATGACATCTTACAATGGCAAAAGTTGCAAAATAATCGGATTTACAACACAGTTGTAGCTGCTGCTTTTAGCAGCCATGAATACAACACCTATTTTTAGAATAGAATAGAACAGAACAGAACAGAACAGAACAGAACAGAATAGAATAGAATAGAATAGAATAGAATAGAATAGAATAGAATTCTTTATTGGTCAAGTGTGATTGGACCCACAAGGAATTTGTCTTTGGTGCATATGCTCTCAGTGTACATAAGGAGAATAAAATACATTCTTCAAGAATAAAAAGATACAACACTTAGTGATAGTCAAGGTTACTAATAAGCTATCAAATCATAATACTAATAACTTTATTGTCATTGTACGTGTATACACAGTATACCCATACAACGAAATTTACTTAATACCCAAAGACCAGGTCCAACACACATAACAATCCCCAAACACACTCCCACCCACCACAATTCCCCACCCCTAAATCACCCAAACATCCACATAACAGACCAAGTAATGCTGTCCAACAGCTCACTGATGATGGCCCTTTAGTTCACTGTTGAGTGCAATTATAGCTCTGGGATAAAAACTATTCAGAAAATGTGTGGTCCGAGTTTTAATTGTTCTGTATCTTCTGCCAGAAGGCAACAGTCCAAAAAGATTACTAGTAAACAAATAAAACAATATAAATTGAATTTTATGTGATTTTTTAAAAAAAATCTGGAAACAAAAGCCAGCAAAAAGCAATAATATGTTTCACAAGAGGAAGCTAGGTCTTATGCATTTTAACAAGGGTTTTGAAGAGGAGTGTTTATTCAAAGCATTTGGGGTTTTGTGCACTGCACCCATAAACATTGCAGAGATTTATGTGAATAAGAAGATTCTTCCTTTTTCTAAGGTTCTGTGCGCAGCATATCAAGCGCTACCCTTTCTGTGCTCAACAGCCATAGGGTGCTAGTTAAGACAAGAGAGAGCTGCATTTTATCAGTGCTCCCCCAGCAAGATGAGTACCGTGTAGCTGCCATGATTGAAAGACCTGGGGGAAAGTAATCACAGTTCTTCTAAGTAAAGAGTAACAAGTACACCATCATTTTACAAATGAGATACCTGGGCAAGCACAAAAGTGGCTTGCCACAGATCTGTCATAGGGGACCATAATTCAACCAAACTGATCTCTATTGGGATTCTAGCTATTTTTCATATGGGGAACCTTTGCAGCAGTTCTTTACTGAAGGCAGAGAATGCGGTTAGCATTCTAAGCCAGGGCTGCTCCGACCCTCATTTGGTTTCCTGATCCTGACAAACGCACAATGAAAGATTTAGCGGATCTCATAAAATTGTATCAACGGTTAAGCCACAGTAAGCAAGTTGCTAGATGTAAAACTAGAAGTTTAAAATAGCTCAATTCGTTAAACGTTCACACAAAGAACACGGAAGATTATCAAGCTCCCTTTCGGAAAGAATTGCACAATATCAAATGAGTATCAAACTGGAAGTAGGTAGAAAAGCCTTTGTGCTCTAGTCTGTGTATCTACCTTTTTTGTCCAAGCACGGAGCAAGACATGAAACTAGGACTGGTTATATCCAGATTTGTAACTATCAAATGTTCCCTGAAGGTAGGTATTTAATATTGCTAACAAAAATTATGGGGTCATTAAATCCTGCTAAAACAACTCATTTACTCATAAGCTGCATCTCCATTTCTTTCTTGTCTGCCAGACTGTGTTCCCAAAAATAAATTTAGTCAGGAGAAAAGCTTTTGGCACATAGGGCTGTAGAGAGATAATACAGTCAGACAGCTTTGTGCCCTCTGTATAGCCCATGTACTATTAAACTGGGTACTTCAACAGGATTGAAGTGAAGCAGAACCACAAACCACTTGCTTGCAGGCAGAAATTCCAGGTTCAACTCCTGTCAACTATAGCTGAAAGGATCAGGCAGCAGGTCTTGGAGAGCATGTCTCCTTGACCCCCTGAAGGAGTGAATGCATCAATCAGAGTAGGCTATAAGGCATTGCTGAGCACAAATTGCCTTTCATCTACCACCAAGAAAGAAGATGTTCCTTCTTGGTGGTGAAAATAGGGTTGCTATGGATAAAGTCCAGCAGAAGGAACACCCTTATGATGCTTCTGTTAGAATCTAAATATGAAATATAGGAAGGCAAGTAGAATGCAGACTGTTGGATGGAAGGGGAAGCCATTCACGCATACAATTTGGAACCTTCATAAACAAGTAAATTCAAAGGACCACAGCCCATTCATGGGCATTTCTCAGAAATTCTCTTCTTTCAAAGAATTTCTAAAGAAAACTCATCAAATGAAATGAGAACTACCATAGTCATACACACACACATACACACGATAGATGATAGATGATAGATAGATAGATAGATAGATAGATAGATAGATAGATAGATAGATAGATAGATATTGATGGAATGATGGATGGATGGAAATATTGCCAACTTAGCAATACTCAGTTGGCAATAAGAGCCTGGATAGCTCTGCAGACAAAAGCACTGTAATTTAACACCAGATGTCTGCAATTAAAGTAAGTTTGAATCTCCCCAGGCTCAAGGTTGACTCAGCCTTCCATCCTTTCTAAGGTAGGTAAATTGAGGACCCAGTTTGTGGGGGCAATAAGCTGACTTTGTATAAATATACAAAAGTATGAAGGCTATTGCTTAACGCACTGTAAGCCGCCCTGAGTCTCCGGAGAAGGGCGGCATATAAATCAAATTAATAAAAAAAATGTCTTAAACTCCCAAAACATTTGGATTGGATCCACACAACATGCTAGGTTAAAATGTGGCTAGAGAGTTGGTGGCACAATATATTATGCAGATCTAACCATTATGGATAGTTTATGGATAACTATGTTATAATTTGATTCATTCAATAAACCAATGTTCAGCCATGGATCACAGTACTGAGAGAGCACATTCCTTATATGCTACAATTGGGGGAGATATTAAGTTCATACGCCACCCAATTTACTGTCAAAGGAGACAATATTTTAGACTACATTTATAACATGCACATGTTTAGTATTCAGTTTTCATTTTTTAAATCATTCCGAATCATGTTTGACTAAATATATGAAAATCCATATCAAGTGGAGTGCATGTAGTTTATGGCTGTATTTTACATGCATTCTCAAAAACCCAAACCAAGACATAAATGTTTTAGATTACCCCTTGTAAAATGCTCGCCTCTGTATGCATGGGATATCTCACTTTTCAGCTCCCAGGGCTCTGAAACTTTCATTCAGATTGACTTGAATTCTTTGAATGCAAAAGTGTTATAACATCTCTCTCCATTGAGAAATGCATATAAGAAAAGCATTAACATAAGCTATTTATTTTATTTAACACATTTATGTATTAAATGTCTTTATCAAGGAACTCAATGGGTATACAGAGAGTTTCAAAGTACTTGCATTACTCAGGTCCCACAAAGGCGTTGTATGCTGCATCCTCAGGATAGAATGAAGATACAGTAGTAGTTCCTTAATAATCACTACTACTCAGTTAAGCTTCAAGAACAGGTCTCTTATTGAAAGCAGAAAAAAAATATTTTCTTTCAGGGTTATATTTATGAGGAGGTCTTCCCTTGCCTTTGTCTCAATTATTCCATTAAACAAAATCCCAAAAGCACAGTTGCATTGTACATCCATAGTTGCTACTGATTGTCAACAGGCATAGTTTACCTTCTCTCTCTCTCTCTCTCTCCCCCCCTCCTTCATGGGGCAATTTGCCTTCTGCCCTCAGTAACTCTTGTAAGTACATATCACAGTATTTCCTGCCAGGATCACCTTTGCATGTGCTCAGCCAACAACATTTGGCCTGTGGCACGTGTGTTACCACAATGCCCCCTTTTTTCACACCTTATGCCTTGATCTCAGTGAATCATTTCTCTTTCCTGTCTATTACAACAGGAGGTTATAGATCAGCTGCTGCAGGTGCAACATACATTCTTTTCTTTTTTTTAATTTGATTTATATGCCGCCCTTCTCCGGAGACTCAGGGCGGCTTACAGTGCGTTAAGCAATAGCCTTCATACTTTTGTATATTTTATACAAAGTCAGCTTATTGCCCCCCACAAACTGGGTCCTCAATTTACCTACCTTAGAAAGGATGGAAGGCTGAGTCAACCTTGAGCCTGGCGAGATTCGATCTTACTTTAATTGCAGACATCTGGTGTTAAATTACAGTGCTTTTAGTCTGCAGAGCTATCCAGGCTCCTAAGAAGGAGAGAGTATTTTACAACCTTTCCAAGAGGTTGTAAAATACTTAGCTGTAGCTTGGGGTATTAGAAACCAGGAGGGTTCCTCTATATCCAGCTAAGTTTTGATTATTATTATTATTATTATTGCTTTTCCACTGCATTCATTTTTATGTTTATTGACTGCTTTTTGCCAAGCTTTTCCACCAATCTGTGTATGAAATATTAACATCCTGCATAATTTATTTATTTGGTTATTCATTCATCATATTTATTTAGCCACCTATGTCACAAAATATGGGCAGCACGCAATAAAAACTTTAAAAATAACATTAGAAAATAATCAACAATTAAGAATAGATTACGATTAAAAAAGACAAGGAGAGAGCAACAGATATTACCAACTGTGGAGCCAGTTCAACAAGTCCAATTCCTTGGAAGCCCCAAGCCTGATGATATAGCCAAATCTTGAGAAATTTATCAAACGCTAGCAAGGATGGAGCCAGCTTGACTTGGGAGGAATGATGTTTCATAATGCAAGTGCCACAGTAGAAAAAGCCCATATTTGGGATCCCAACAGATATAGTTCTTTAGCAGGCAGGACCCACAACATACCACTTCTACTGGATCTATGGGACAAGTATAAGGGGCTGCCTCTTCTTCTATAATGAAGAAGAGGCAGCCCCTTGGATGACCCAGACCTATGCCATGAAGGGCTTTAAAGGTCAAAACCAACATCTAGAATTGAATCTGGAAACAGACTGGCAACCAATACAGCTAATGGAACAGAGGTGTAATATCTGCTGTTCTTGGGGCACACATAATTGCTTGCACCGCTGCATTCTGAATTAGCTGAAGCTTCCAGATACTCTTCAAGGGCAGTCCCATTTAGACAGTATTACACGATTCCAACTGGGAGGTGACCAGGGCATGAATGACCATGAACAAAGTTTCTTGATCATTCCTGAACATTCTTTAATCTGCTGAAGCCTGATGTCCCTGTATCGTGCTGGCTTTCGCTGCACATTACATGCTGCTGTTTTTATGTTTTACTTCTCTCTAATTACTACATAATTTCACTGATTTTTATTCTTTTGGTCTACGGCTATATATCAAATGCATACATATATTCATACACTGGATTCTTTTCAAGCCCTTTCCTCTGAATTCATTATTTTTGGAACACTGTGAATTTCCCCATAATGAATTCTACTTGGGAGCCTATTATTCCTATGATTCTCTTCTGTTCAACTAAATCCATGTTTTAATAGTGGCTTTTCATCCTGTGAAGTTCTTTGGTATAATCAGATAGTTTGAGAAAGTCCTCACTTAGAAAGGCCAAAACAGGCTTTTCTCTGAGGGAGGCAAGTGACCAATGGATCTGATAACTCTAGAGGAAACAGATTGGAACAAGAATCAGTTTTCTCCCCTATCTGTTCTCCCACAGGATGTTATGGTACATGCCCTTCTGGCTACCACCACCAGATTCCTTCAAAACATAGTCTGTTGATCTGTTTCTTCTACTCTTTATTTTCTGGAATTATTATTATTATTACTTCATTAAATAATGAAATAATAATTTCATTGCCTCTCCTCGTTAGTACCATTATGTTCAATCCACCCTTTTCTCTCTCCTTTCTTCATATATTTTTGTCATTTACACCTTAGTAGGCATTCTCCTCCTTCCACTTCTTTCCCCTAGGAGCTTAAATAAAGATCACACTGACACCGGAGCATCCTTTCTTTCCTGACCAGCTGAAGCACCTCTTTCTTGCCCCTCTAGCTAGCAGCATCCATAATAATTTCATATGCCAGGGCTGCCTCTCAGAGTCATTCTGGCTTGAAAACCTTGGTGAGAAAAAAATAATGCAATTGGGCAAAGCACATATTTTATCATAGTTTGCTAATACAATCATCAGTTGGGTGCAACTGTTGCAAAGACCGAGTTTAGCACAGCAAGCCTTAATATTTCTATATCTCCATTGTAGAACTTACTTATAGCACAGTATCTAGGATAAGCTGAGTTTATCAGCTCAGGTCAGCAAATTTAGATCCAGATTTGGAATTTTTGGATCTCAAATTCCTCAACAGCAGATGTGAAACTAGAGGCATAAAACTAAAGTAACAGTGTGAACAGATCGGTAGATTACAAAGAGTTTAAACTCTACTTCCCTATTCATATCACATGGCTACACTCACAATCCAGATTCTATATATTATTGTCAACTTTTCTCATTCACAAGGCAGCTCAATTGAGAGACAGTATATATACTATTTCCCAATTAAAGAGATAATTTTACACACTTCCATTTCTTTCTTTATCTCTGGAATGCTTAGTTCTAATATTTCTTTATCTCTTATGGACTGCCAACATTTCCAGATGCTACGCTCATCTCTTCCCAACTCGGATTTTATCTCTACATTTTGTATTAAAGGGCTAACAAAGTCCAGCTTTAGGAATTGTGTGGTCTAATATGGGTCTTGAGGCTGGGCATGTCTGTTTGACTATTTGTAACTTCTTAAATTCCAAACTCCAAATCATTCTATCTCAAAGGTAGCAAAAACTGTATAATAGTGATGATTGCTTTTTGTCTGTGGATTAACACACAAAAATCAGTTCACAAAAATAAAAATCCTAAGAGCTCAGTGCAAAATATGTATAGTTTAAGCAATCTTATTTGTAATCATATATTCACAAAATTCATCTGGAATAGTCAATATGCTCTTAAATATGATAAATAAATAAATATCATTTTCATGGGAACATAACATTGATTAAAAAAAGAAGAAAGCACAGAATAAGTTACTTCTTTGCACTTGCATTGAACAATTTTATCCTTTAAAGAAATATTCCAATACATAAAGAAATACTTATTGAAGGTTCCAGTAGCAACATTTGTTGCCAACTCATTTTACTGAGAGTTTCACCATTTTTTTCCTATCAACTAAATTTACAAGACATGAAAGTTCTCACATAAAACTGAGTAATTGGCCTAACTCACAGGTAATCTCAAGGGAACATACAGGCAGATAGAATTGACATTTATGTCAAAACTGCTTTTTAACGATATACAGTGGGATTAAGAGGATGGACATGGAAACACTTATTCATTTGCCCCAATTGGATTAGACCAACAGGTCAAGAAGATGTTAAATTTCCAAACTTAACACAATCTTGTAGCATCTTAGAGATAGTTATATTATAACATGAAGTTTATTTTGTGAGATAAACTGTCCTTCCTCAGTTGTATGAAGCATTATCCCTCAATCAATAGAGTAGATAGATCAATCTGCTGCAATTTGCTGTCCAGTTGTATTGGACACACATGGAAGAACCAGGTAGATGAAGCCATAAGGATCCAAAGAGCTGCAAAGGTATTTTATAAATTAGTCCATAAAAATTTATATCTTAGTGTTCATGACTCCACCCAGAAGATGTGCTGATTTTATCACAAGAGCCTCCTCACAGACAGCTCTTGGAAATAAGCTGCTGTCTCAAATTGTTGAGGTGTTTGGATTAAGGTTGCTTAAGACAGAAGTCCAACTTCCATATTGCAGATGTGAAACTCAAAATTGGGGGAGAAAAGGGGGGGGAAGGCTGCTAAAAATTATTTCTCTCCATAGACAAAAGTGAGCTAAGTTGTGGTTTATTGTCATTAACCCCCTTTTAATAACTTTATTAATAATAATGTTATAATCTCCTCAGCCATCTGTGATTTTTTTCCCCCTAGGGAAAAAAGAAAAAGAAGAAATAAGGATGGGAATAAATGCACCATGTGTACTGACAGCAAAACAGAGGTTGCAGCGAAGTTAAAATGGGGAGATAGATATACACACTGGATTTCCTGCCAAGGTACCTTTTATCTCTGATATGTGGAATAAACCTTTAGGATACTGGCAGTTTTCTATTGCATTAAAATAATTAATATGATTCATTACATTAGACTGTAAGATCACTAACACCTTCAAGCACATACTAGAGTGTGTATGTAGTATATAGAGTCCATCTATATTTAGCATGCTGTTTTACTACGTAAAAATATACTACGAAAGAAAGAAAGAGACCTCTCTCCTTTCATTGAAAAACCATGTAGAGTTGACAAGAGAAATACAAATTGTACACAGCTACAAATAAAACCTCTATAATTCATGGAAGATGCAGAAGAGACTTTAAAGAGAGACTCAGTGCAAAAGCCCATAGTTTCCAAGGTTACAAAGTCAAATTAATTACATGCAAGAAAACACATACAACACATACACACACACACACACACACACACCAAGCATGAAAGCCACAGCATAACAGACAAGAAAAATGTTCCAAGATTTCTGTCAAAATTGATATCCACACCTTTCTTTTTTGTGTGATCCCTGTGTAAATCGGGTAAGTTTAAAGGATCAAGTTTCCTTAAAATAAAATTGAAAAGGAAGAGGAGGTCAACGAATATAGTCGGTCTTTACTCACCAAAACCAGACTGCAAATCCTTTTTCAGCCCACAAAGCATGTCTGCTATTATCTATCAAAGCATTCAGCTAAACAGCAAAAGGCGCTCCTCTCTCTCTTCCTTGGTTGGCACTGGAATCACGTTACAGCAGTCTTGCTCCCAGGCCGTTTCTCGCAAGGAAACAAGGACTACACAGCACAAAAGATACACTCCTCCACTTCAAGAAAACAAAGTCCTCCACTGCTCTGACACCTGGCAAACATAACACTCCCACTGAAAAGCAACCACCACCTCAACATCCAGCTCCGACCACTCAGAAGATTCAACGTCAAAAGGCATTCGGAACCAGGGTAAGGTGTGAAAGTCTCTCCCACCGCTCTACAACGGAAAGCATCACAGGATCCGTCAAAGTGGTTTCCATGAGGGAGAGAGAGCCAAGGCAAAAGTTCTACACGGAGGCATTAAAAAAAGGAGGAGCCGGTTGGAGAAGGAGCAGCAGGAACCAAGCCGCCCATGGGTCCTCTTGCTGGCATCGCAAGCAAGGAGATCCTTCACAGCCTGCTGTGATCCAACTCAGGCCACGCTGGAAAGAGTGCAGTCATCCTCCCACATGGGTGGCATGCTCGTCTTTCAGATGCAGCCTTTTGTTTCTCTCTCCCAGGAAATCCATAAAAATCACAAGAAGCTAAACTGAATGGTCTTGGCTGACAGCCATACAACTGAAGGTTCCTTTTTTGGGCTGCAACTGGCAGCACGAGTTGGAAGACTTAAAGGGTTCCCCCCTCCCCCAGATGCTTCCAAGTTCCAGGCGGCAACATTTCAGAGTGCAAGAGAAGGCAGTTGTTAAAAGCTGCAGCACAGCTCAAGCTTCTTGGTTTCCCCCACCCCTTTTATCAACTGGCTGTATGGCTGCCAGCCCCTTTCAAGGCAATATCAAAGCTGCTGTTTAAGTGCTACGCTTCTTTCTGTAACCCAGAAGAAAGGCACAGGAGCTGGAAATGGCTAGTAACTTAATTTAATCCTCCTTTGTACCGTCCTCTGTCTTCTCTCTTTTATGTCTTAAAAAAAAAAAAACCTAGTGTTTTAAATTATTTTGCTTTTCAACTCTTGCACGGCCAAAGAACTAGCAATTGTGTAGATTCTAATAACAGTGTAGAATAGGCCTGGAAGGGACCTTGGAGGTCTTCTAGTCCAACCCCCTGTTCAAGCAGGAGACCCTATACCATTTTAGGCAAGTGACTGTCCAGTCTCTTCTTAAAGACCTCCAGTGATGAAACACCCACAACTTCTGCAGGCAAGCTGTTCCACTGGTTAATTGTCCTCAGTGTTAGGAAGTTTAATTTAATTCCAGGTTGCTTCTCTCCTTGATTAGTTTCCATCCATTGTGTCTGCTGCTTTGGAAAATAAGTTGATCCCCTTCTCTTTGTGGCAGCCCCTCAAATACTAGAGACCCAAACAAAATAGAGAAGGGACACTATGTGTGTTTACTTCTCAGAGAATATAAATCCTTCCATTCCCCACCATCCAGTCAGAGCTGAAGAAGCTTCCTAGATGAGAAGCAAAACATCTTCAAAGAAAAACCAGAACGTCCAGTTGCCTCTTGAAAAAAACAGCACCTTTGGGACAATCATGACCTGGATGACTGAGAATCTCCATAGACCTTCTCAGAGAGTTCCACCTAACATGGAAGACAAATCAATTATCCCTAAAACTTTCAACCAAAGTAGGAATTGAGAACATCATCTATAGGTAATCCTCGTGTTACAAGCATTCATTTAGTGACCATTCAAAGTTAGAACAGGTCTGAGAAAAGTGACTTATGACCGTTTTTCACACTTATGGCTACTTCAGCATCCCCATAGTCACATGATCAAAATTCAGATGCTAGGCAACTGACGTAGATTTATGATGGTTGCAGTATCCTACAGGATCATGTGATCACCTTTTGTGACCTGATGTGCAAAGTTAATGGGGAAGTCAAGATTCACTGGACAATCATGTTACTAAGTTAACAATTGCAGGGATTCACCTAACTGTGGCAAGAAAGCTCATAAAATGGGGCATAACTCACTTAACAACTGTCTTACTTAGCAATGGGAATTTTGGGCTTAATTGTGGTCGTAAATCGAGGAATACCGGTTTCATATTAGAAAAAAAAAACCCACCCTGTTAATCAGTTTGCTCAGTTACCTAATCCAGGGGTGTCAAACTGGATTTCTTCGAGGGCCAGATCAGCATTGTAATTCTCTTGCATGTGAGCCCCCCCCACGCCCCGTTTTCAGCCTGCATGGCCTCCTGCAGCACTCTGCTGGTCAAAATGGGGCACAAGGCCTGCCGCGCTCTGTTTTGGCTGGAAGAATGTTGCAGGCAGCCGTCCAGGCCAAAAACGGGGCTTAGCGGGCCGTGCATGGTCCCCATGTCTCCTGTTTTGGCTGCCAGAGGATCCAGCCTGTGAGCCTTGAGTTTGACATCCCTGACCTAATTTTTTCACGGTGGCAACCTTCAGACCTATGGATCTGGTCGACAGTTTTATTACCGGTCTGCATGTGCTAGCCAACAACTCTGTCATTACTATTTGTAAGAAAAAAAAGTGAAATATCTTTAACTCAAACCTGACTCTTAGTGACTGCTTGCTATTTTCTTTCTTTCTTTCTTTCTTTCTTTCTTTCTTTCTTTCTTTCTTTCTTTCTTTCTTTCTTTCTTTCTTTTTACTTCCCAGTTTAACCTACTGCTCAGAGAATTCTGAACTACTTTCTCTGAAATGTTGCCAGACAAAAGCTGTACAAGTTTCTTAAGTTTCTCAACAGTCCATTGTGTCTAACTTGCAAAACCTAGCAGTGATGTGCAAGCAGAACCCAATCAAAGTGTTCCTCGGTTCCTGCCGCTGAAAAAAAGTGTGTCAAATGTCAGCTACTTTTAGACTTTTCTTCTAGAAATCTGGACTGGAAACAGTTAATGTACTGTTAATAAGAACAAATTTCTCAAAGATCTGATAAGTAACATCTGTTAGAAAAGATTAAAGTTACAACAGAAGAATGCCAGCAAGTACTCTCTTCTCTCAATGAAATGAGACTTTATACGCAAATGCATATATTGGTTTGTTTTATTGGGTTTTTTTTTTTTTAGTGTAAAGAGGAGGAAGAAATTCTCTTTTGTGGAGGCAGGCAGTCTACATCTGCTGATTGATTTGGTATTAGACTTCTTCTCAATGTGGGAAGTTACTCAAGACCACCAGCAAATACCGCTTTACTCTCCTTTGCCACGCCCACCATTTCAGAGGCATTCCCTTCCCCTACAATCCTGTGGTTTTTTGCATTGATCTGCAAATGTGCTTCTTTCATTTCATTTTATTTACACTCCCAGAGCAATAAAGATGTCCTCACTGTTGGTCAAAGATTTTGTCAATGGGAGGATGAAAAAAAAATTGCAATCATCTAATGACCCAACTTTATTTTCTCCTAATACTTGTTTTCATACTGTGGGAAAAATGAGTGGGGGCAGGGAATATCTGATGAATGGGAATTGTGCCTAAGCTAAAAGAGAGGAGAGAAATAAGAAATGAGGTGGGTGTTTTCTTCAACAAGAAACCACTTCGTTTCCAGCATTTTCTTTGGAGCAGGAACCATAGTTAATTGGGCGGGCTTCCGAAGCAGAGATGTCCACAGAGGCCATCAATGATGTCAAAATAGTGGCTTTTATTGGATGATCAAATGTGGTTACTGATGCATCCCGCATGCTAATGCATTAGATGCAATCTGCTAATAAAATGAGGAAGTGTTGCAGAATTTTTAAGATGTGGATAGCTTTGTTCAGTGGTGGGATTCAGCCGGTTTGGGCCAGTTTGGGTGAACCAGTAGTTAAATTGCTGGCTGGCCCCTCCCCTCCCTGCCCCTTCCAGGAGTCCCCCCATGGCCCGTTTTCACTCCCAGGAGGCTTCAGGGTAGGAAACCCAAAATGGGGTGTGGGGGGGGCAGGGTGCCCCCCCACCGCATGGCCTGTTTTTGCTCTCAAGAGGCTGCAGGGAGGCCTACTAGGCCCAAAATGGGATGCGGGGGTGGTGCGATCCCCCTCCACGGCCCGTTTTTGCTCCCAGGGGGTACAGGAGGCTGAGTGCTGCCCCTGGCCACGTCCATAATGGCCACGCCCACCCATCGGTCATTAGGGCAGAAAAATGGTTGTTAAATTATTTGCCAAATACAAAGTTGCATAATATTTTAGAAAACCAACGCACTTGTTACCCATTGCCCAACTAAAGCATTATTGAGTGAAAGATTTGGATTGAAAGAGAAGTTAAATGGAGAAGAACATAATAAACAAAGCAGCATCAGAACTTGGCCTGTCATAAAAGACCTCTCATGTTAATAATTAGGGGGGAAATGTCCTATTGATCTGGACCCACACATGAGGCAGATCAACAATAATTAAAGGGCATCTTCCTTTCCCACATCATAAACTGGGAATTTATAATGTATCATTCATTGTATCATTCAGTACATGTAATGGCTGTCACTTGAGGACTGCTTGACATGGTGTCACCCGATAGCAAACTTCCTACGTTGATCCATTTGTGAATTAAGTCTTCATGCTATACCCCCAAAAATGTACTTTCTTCTTTTATCTGTTTACAGCAAGATTGTATAGGGAAAAAAATGCTGGATTCCAGTGTGTTGATGACAAAGACTGCACATCAATGGGTCACTTACTTATCCATTTGTAACAGCTATCTCATGCAATAGTTAGTAAAGGCCTCCAAGCAATAGATACAAGAGAGTTGACAGCTCCACCAGAGGGAATAAAGTAAAAAACTTGACAGTTTAAATCAATACTTTTCCAACTTGGCAATTTTAAGATATGTGGACTTCAACTCTCAGAATTTCCCAGCCAGCTTAAAGTTGCCAAGTTTGAAAAACAGTGGCTTAGAAAAACAGTAGACATTAACTTTAGAATTGGAATGTTTATACGGTAACAGTTCCATCTTTTGATAGACTCAATTGCTTGGGTTCAATTGCTATGAGAAGACAGTCACAAATAGCATCCATGCAGGCACTCACACACCACCTCAAATTATTCTGTAATTTGCTCAACAGAAGCTTTTTCGTAGACTAAATTAGCAACAAAAGTTGAAGTTGCAATAATAATTCCTCTAATCTGCATGCCATTTTCTAAGCAGAAATTTTGCGGAAGCTTTGGAAATTCTTCAAAATAGGAATAAATCTCACCGCAGCTAAATTAGTGCAGAGGAACTGTAGCAGTTGCAAATGACACTGAAATTAACAATGTTATTACTGAATTCCTTGTTCCATCTTGTTCACTTTTCACTTTTCTATTTAGACCACACATTTTCAGGAGGTATATAACCAGTTCTGACTCCTTCATAGCTTCCCAGTCTTCACAAAGCTAACAAGGTGATACTAAATGTGGTGATGCATTTGCCAATGAACCTGTAAACCCTTTGGAAAAACACTTCCTTTCATTTATCCCTTATTATTTAGTGTTATAGAAGAATCTAATGCTATGGGTCAGGCACTCCTTCCTCCTACTTCTCACATGTGCTGCAAAATGATGTACATCCCATTCTGTATTCCTTCTCTCAGCATTGCAACTTTGCCTCATAAGATAATTACTTCCAGCATCAATATTTGCTTCATCCTCTTTTTTTCCCATTTTCATCTATTCTACAATATTATTTTCAATATAGTTGTGACCAAAACTGTATGTTGTGGTCAGGTCGCAATTACACCATAGATCTGTATCAATCTTCCAGTTTATCATCTTTTTTAGAACAGCTGTACATTGAGTTCATATTTTCAACGATCTCTCTTCCACCAATCTAAGATTCTTATATAGCTCCTGCCAGCTCAGATTCCATCAAAGTATTTATGAAGCAGCCTGCATTGCATTTGTTTCCAGTGAAGTTGCAGCTTGACATTTTTATGCTCTTAGCCCCACTTTGGAGAGATACTTTTGTGAGAATATCCTTAAAATATCTTACAGTTATAAAGATCAATGGGAAAAGATTAGAGATAAACAGTGTGCAATATATTATACTTTGACCATGTCTTTTATAACTGTCCCCATGTTTCAAATTATAAAGGGACATCTACAGCAGAAATAAGATACTTTACTGTATGCCATATTTATTTATATGTTGTTACTCAGCAGAAGACCCCAAAAGAAGACAGCTGTGCTACACCTGTTTTAATTTTATTTATTTGTCAAATTTAAAAACCACCCATCTCCTTTATGGAGGGATTCTTTCATTGCACTTACTGCAAAAATTGTTCTGCTGTTTGGTACAGTAGTGGCCAAAATTGTGGAAACCTTTTGGGAAAAGTGTATTTTCTAAAACTAACTAATAACACCACTTTTTTTGGAGTGTGTATCATAAAATTATATATCAATGGAAAGATAATTTAATCAAGAATGTAATGCAATAACTTTTATGAAGGATTTGCTATTAGAATAGCAGTTACAGTATAAAGAAGAAAAGTGAAACATGTAGAAAAAACAAGATATACAAAAATTATCACCATAACTACACAAAAAAATATTAGAATTGGCTTATGAATATGTATGTATAATGGGTGATTTTAATGCCATAGTAGATGTAGACTTGGATTATAAAACAACAAAGACTAATAAAAAGTCTAGAAGAATACTGCCGAGATCTTTTTTTACAATGATGGAAAAATTGTGTATTCAAGATATATGGAGACAAAAGCACTTGAAAGAAAAACAATATACTTTCTATTCACATAGACACTTATCATGGTCAAGGTTAGACATGATATGGATGTCAACAGAGCTTATGGATAGTATACAAGAAGCAAATATTGATTCAAACATTTGGGCAGACCATAACCCAATGATAATAACATGGAAAGGTCAAAAGAAAAGGACAAGATGGACTTTAAATGCAACAATACTAAATGAAAAAGAATTTCAACAATTTATGGAAAAAGAATTAGTTTTTTTCTTTAAAATAAATAAAAAAAGAGGACATCATTTCAGATGGTATGGGATACTATGAAAGCTTATATTAGAGGTCTGGCAATAACATATTTGGGAAAAAAGAATAAAAAGAAAAAAGATAAGATTGGAAGAGAAACTAGAAAAAGACTTCCAAAAAGATGCACAAAATAAAAAAATTAAGAAGTTGATGGAAGTGAAAAAACATGAAATAAATATAAATGAATAGGAACAATTAGCAAACAAATTAAGAGCAACTAAACAAACATTTTTCAAAAATGCAAATAAACCAAGAAGATGGTTGGTGTAAATTGAAAAAAGAAAAGGAGAAAAAGATGATAAAATACTTATAAGATGAAGAGGGGGAAATATGTTATAGAAACAAGGAAAAGAAGAGGATAACTCAAGAATACTATAAAAAACTCTACTCTCAAGAAAAAATTTCAGAGGAAGAGATATCAAAATATTTGGAAAAGTCAGACTTACCGAAAATAACAGATCAATATAAAAAAATGTTAGAAGAGAGAATAACAATGATGGAATTAACAGAAGCAATAAAAAGACAAAAAAATGGGAAAGCACCTGGACCAGATGGCCTACCAGCAGAATTATACAAAACATTACAATAAGTGATGAACAATGTAATGCTGGAATTATTTAATGAACTTTTAATGAAGGCAAAAATGCCAGACTCATGGAGGGAGACCTATGTGACACTTATTCCCAAAGAAGATACAGATCTACAACTAATAAAAAAACTATAGACATTTCATTATTAAATGTGGACTACAAGATTTTTGCCTCAATAATGGCAAACAGATTTAAAAAACCGTTAAATGAACTTATTCATACAGATCAAAATGGATTCCTACCTAAAAGGCAAATTAGAGACAATATGAGGGTAATTTTGGATACCTTGGAATATTACGAGACACATTCAGAAATATAAATGGCGATGATGTTTTTAGATGCTCAAAAAGCTTTTGATAATGTGAATTGGCAATTTATGATAGGACAATTGCAGGGAATGGACTTTGGGGAGAGATTTATAAATACAGTAAAAACAATTTATGACAACCAATCTGCTAAGATAATGATGAATGGAGAAATGACAGAGAACGTTGAAATTATGAAGAGTACTAGACAAGGATGTCCCCTATCACCATTATTGTTTATTCTGACTCTAGAAGTATTGAATAGAAACAATAACATTATAACAGCTGTTATAATGTGAAACCAAGATTGAATGATTGTTTCTATTAACTGGGTTTATTGCTGGGTCGCTTCTGACTAACAAGTTTCTTTAGCCAGCTCCATAGATTTTCAATTGGGTTAAGGTCTGGGCTATTCCCAGGCCATTCCAGCATATGGAATATGATTATCTTGAAACTCCAAAAAAGAGTGGTGTTATTAGCCATCAAACCTTCAAAATACACTTTTCCCAAAAGGTTTCCACAATTTTGGCCACTACTGTATATATGTACCATATTAAATGAGTGGGAGAGAGATAGAGATAGACAGAACTTTACCATCTATATAGTACATCTAACTCAAGCATCAGATGTAGCCGAATTACAAAAACCCATTCCACATTTTTTTGGTGTATATGTGTGCCTTCAAGTCAATTTTGACTTTGGCAACCGCCTGGACTGGTCCCTGAAGTTTTCTTTGCAAAATTTTTGGAAGTGTTTTGGCTTTATTTTGTTTCTCCGGCTGAGAGTCACTTGCCCGAGGTCACCCAGCTGGCTTTGCAATGGCCAAGACATCAGGTTAGAAACCGGGAGACTGTGAGTTCTAGTAATATCATAATTTATTTTTCTGCTCATCTATCCAGATGGTTTCTCTGTAGGTAGAATTCTCTTTTTTCCAGTATTAAATAGTCTTGACAGATGTGTTTCCACCAGCTTTCCTATTTAAAAGCCTGCCCATTTCTGTCTACTACATCTAGTCTAATGATTTTGCTGCTATCTCTCTCCTAGAGGAATAATAATTTAGCTGCCATTTGGTCTCACCATGTCATAAATCTTAAAAGAGAAAAAAAAAAGAGAAGTACAAAGTCATTCCATCACTAGTTACAATATTATTATGGCTGCAAATAGATGTCTATGTTTACCTAGGTGCATATTACATCCTCTCATCCACCTTTGGCTTAAAGTAACACCACACTTTGCAAACCATGTATCTAGAAGATTAAAAAAAAAGCCTGAATGCCACACAGGACAGGACTTTGAATAATTGGAGGTCAAAAGGCCTCCAAACTGACCCCTTTATCTGATCTCATTCTTTTTGAAAGTTCAGGGTTATACACATCCCATAGACAGTTTCCCTAATCAGGCTGGAATGCATGCTGAGATAACAGGCTGATATTCAGAACCAAGCAATTTATAGAACAAGGAGAAGATTAAGTTGTTTTTTTTTTTAAAAAAAAAAAAAAAAGAGGTAGGTGCAAAGCTAGCTTGGTGACCTTGGGCCAATCTTACTCTCTCAGCCCTAGAAAGTAGGCAATGGCAAACCTTTTCTAAAATCTTGCCAGAAAAGCTGCAAAGACTTGCCCAGGGAGTTTCCAAGAGTCTAGATCAGGGGCGCTTAAATCTGGCCACAGGGCCGGCCTGGAAATATCAAAGGACTGGCCCATAGTGTCTCTGCCGGCCAAAATGGGTCATGGTGGGGGGGGGCGATTTCGGCCTCCCTGGCCTCCTGCAGCATACTGCCAGGAGCAGAGGCCACATGGCCCGTTTTGGGCTGGCACAGTGCTGCAGGAGGCCATGGAGGCTGAACATGAGGCATGGGGAGCTGCACATGGCCTCCCCAAGCCTTGTTTTTGCTAGCAAAGTGCTGCAGGAGGCATCCATCCCGTCTCCCTCCCACTCCTTCCCTGCTGGCCTGCCGAGAAGAACTACAATGCTGATCTGGCCCTCAAAGAAATTTGATACCCCTGGTCTAGATTGAGTTAAAGGCACCAAAACTAGCTAAATAAATAAATTGGGAGACACTCAAATATAGGAGTATTTCTTAAACCCATACTCCCAGTATGGGGAGAATCCATACTGCCATTATGACATGGAGAAAACTTTCTCCTTTTTCAATTTGCTTCAAAAGAACAGGAGGAAGAGAAAGAAGAACTGAAAAATGAAGTAAAAGGTAAAGGTAAAGGAATCCCTGAAGGTTTTACTCCGCTTCTTGTAGTCAACTTTAAGGGATGGTACCCATCTCCATTTCTTTTAATTATTGAGCCAGCACTATCCAAAGATGTTTCAACGGCCATGTGGCCAGCGCCACATACCATATGCCACAGAGCAAAACATGCAGCAAAAAACCAAAGGCTGTTACCTTTCCACTGAAGTGGTACCTATTTATCTACTTGCATTTACATGCTTTCAAACTGCTATGATTGGGAGGAGCTGAGGCAAATGACGGGAGCTCATACCATCATGCAGTGGTAGGACTCAAACTGCAGAAGTATAAACCTTTTCCAGCATCTTTTAAGCCACCACACCTCTAATGAAGAATAAAGAGGACATTTTCTAACATATGCGGGGAAGGGGATGCCTTCCCCATTTGGTTTTGACTCATTCAGTCAATTTCTACACTGCTGCAATCCACTAAAGACTCCCAATTTTTCTCAGTACCAGAAGATGGGTAAGCAATATAAAAGTATTCTCGATGTGTGAGACCAAAATACCTGGGACAAACCTCTGGCAGAGACAGAGAGTTTAGCTATGAGAAGGAATGTGACCGAATTTTATTTTCTTTAGCTACTTGCCATATTATTTTCTCTCTCCCTCTCCCCTTCCCCCGTCCCTTCCCCCCTCTCTCCTTCCCCCTCTTATATATTTCCATAGCCTTCTCCTCCCCCATTCAGCCTCTTCTTTTCCTTTTTTCCCCCTCTCATCTCCTCAGATCAGAGACCATTTTAAAAAGATGTAATGCCAACTAATAGGCAAGGAAATAAAGCATGAATAAAGTCCACTGTTGTAATGTTTTGCCTGATAAATAGCTTGGAAAACCTTGGAGAACTACAAAGTTACTTTGAACTCAATGCACTACATGGCCAATATGATTACCTCTAATTTTACTGTGTTATTTACTTTATTATCTTGCAGGAGAGTTCAGCTGCAAAATCTGGATCGTAAAAGGCTAGTTCCCATTCTACAAATCCTCAGACCTTTAGAAAAGCCTGTGATTCATGACGTGAAGATGTCAGTGCATGTTCAACTAACAATCTAATCTACATTTAATCAGCACTGTCATCGTAAATGTGGTGGAAATGGATAGAAATGCATTTCAGCATTCCTTTCCCAATGCAGTAAGGCTTGCTAGCTTCCTTCTCTCTTGTTTTGTTTTGTTTTGTTTTTAAAAATCTGCAAATGCAAAGTCTGACTAAGTTTGCTACTGAAAGTTGCGTGTAACTAATTACAACGAGAAGCAACTTCCAAGGGAAGAATCTCCATCACAAAACTATGTATCAAAGGCTGAAAGCAGAGTTACTGGACATTTTTAAAAGAATGGAGATACACACATGCACACACAGGTAAGACACATAAGTAGTAAGGACAATGACTGCTATGAAAATATATGCAATGGTTAAACTGTTGGAATAGGATAGATCCGGGTTCAGGTTCATCCTCAGCCATGGAGGGTCACCGGATGACTTTGGGAGAGCCATTTTCCTTAGTCCCAAACTCCTTTGCAGGGTTAACAAAATGGCGATAAAAATGGAGATCCCATGAAAGTGTCCTTAAGTTCCCAAAGAAAATAGCAATAGCACTTAGACTTGTACACCACTTCACACTACTTTACAGCCCTCTCTAAGCGGTTTACAGAGTCAGCATATTGACTCCAACAATCTGGGTCCTCATTTTACCCACTTCGGAAGGATGGAAGGCTGAGTCAACCTTGAGCCGGAAAGAATCGAACTGCTGGGAGTCAGCAGAATTAGCCTGCAATACTGCATTCTAACCACTGAACCACCAGGTTCATTAATTACAATCTAATTAATCAAGCAATCAATCTTGTAATATGGAAAAGAATAATCCTGTATTTTTTAACATACAATGAGGGTATGTTGTTGTGCTTTTTTTACCACCAGCTTATCAATATACTTAGGAGCCGAGGGCTTGGCAGCACAAGGAAATGACAGCCAATCACCAGCCACCAGCATACCAATCAGCCAATAGGAAGGCACCACATAAACACCACACCTAGAACAGACGAAAGCATGTATTTCAGTAGAGAGAAAGTCCCCGAAGATGGGCTCCAGCATGAGCCCAAAAGCTTGGAATAGTAAATCTCTGGTCCCAGTGACTGACCCAAGTTCAATCTTACAATGAGTGTCATCATTTTTAGCCTAATGGGAAACTGTCATAAGTAAATGCCTTATTCTATAACAAGAGATATGTATATATGTACAGGATATAAAGGGTTAATTTATTCATCCTCCTTTAATGTATTCATGTGTAATCACCCCCCTTTCTTGACTCCTCCCCTTTGATATAAATAGAGTGTGCTTTTACCTCATGCTTGCTTCTCACTGTAAATCTGACAAGAATAAGTAGAATGCCTATTATGAATAAATTCTTCTTTAACTGAAGAAATTGCTTCTGAATTCATCATTGAGTCTGATCCTCAAAATATTGTAACAATCTGGTAGCAGAGGATGGTTAAACTGACTCAATAAAATCCAACATGCCTAAGAAAGAAAACCTCAAGAATAAAAAAGAAAGACCCAATACCAGGGCAAATGATAAAGAAACAAAAACAGATCAAGAAATGATCAACGAACCAATAAATACAACAATCAAAGAATCTGAAGATAACACCACAGACATCGAAGAAACAGCAGATGAAACTGACAACCAAGAAGAGAACAAAATAAAAGACAAAGACCTCAGATCGGAGATACTGAGGCTAATAAAAAGTCAAAAAGATGACCACAAACTCATCGCGGAACTCCGAGGCTTCTTGGAAGAAAATGGAGCAGCGAGAGAAAAAGACATTGAAAAAGCCAAACCCGAAAATACAAAAATGGTGAGCGAACCTACAACTAAAGAAAAAATAACCAGAAGCAAGACCAGAGATCCCGCTCAAAATTTTGAAAGGCAGCCATCTTTTCTTCAACCGGCCACAGAAATGAACACGGCTGAACCAATCAGAATGCACCATTCAAAAACTCTGGCGCGAAAAAACACAAAAAATAGCAAGATATATATTTATTCTTCTGAAGAGTCAGAAACAGATACAGCAGAATCATCCACCGAACAAGAAATCGAAACACCCATGAGAAAACTATTTAAAACGTTTGGCACAAGTCTAACAATTTCAAAAGAATCGATAAAAGCCAATAATGCAAAAATACAAAAGAGACGAAGAAACAAACAGACACCTCAAAGCCTGCGCGACTCAATCCGGACAACGATGATGACAACGCCTGAACCCAGAGGGCCCTGCAAAATTTCCCCCATACCACAAATGATCCAAAGAACAAAATACTCCAAGCAAGAAAGCTTCAAAGAAAAGAGACGAACCACAGCTGCCAGCAGAACACCCAAGATCGAGCCGGAGACCGAATCATCAGAAGGAGAGCACTACGAGGGAGCTACAGCAAAGAGAACCTCTCCCAGCGGCTTCAGCAGAGAAATGATCAACGCGCATGCGCAGATGAACACAGAGAACTACAATGAACTTTATGAAGAAGGAGAACCTTTCAAGCTCATCAGCAGAATACCCACACCATTCTGCAATTTTCAACATCTACAGGACCATGGACTACCCACAGTTGTAAGTAGTGGGAATAGTAATATTGGGAATCTACCTAGTGATTTCCCAAAACTTAGAATTGATGGCATCAATTTACAGGAATGGTGTCAACAAATTCAGGTTGTCTTTATGAAAGAAAATTTATTATTTTTTATAACCAATCCTCCCAAAAGACCTTGGACTCTAAAAATGGACTGCCTGCATCACAGAGCATTCTATTTAATAATTTCTAGCATATCACCTGCCATGTACTACAGTATTAAGCATAATCTTACTGTTTCAGAAATAATTCAATGCATGTTTAAATTGTTTCATAGTGAAAGTGTAGCAACAACCACTAGAATGTCTAAAGATTTCTTTTCAGCCAAATTAAGATCTGGAACCACCATAAGTGAACATTTAATATCCTTAAACAAAACCAGAGCAGAATTACATCTAAGAGGAGAAATAATATCAGAACAGACAATGAAAAGCGTTATCCTTAACTCATTAGATTCATCATGGGATAACTACATATCATACTTAGACTCAATCAATCTAGGATACTTATCCATAGAAAGTCTGTCAAATAAGTTAATAGCTGAAGATAATTTGAGGAGAAGTAGATACAATGCATACACAGAACACAGACAGGCAAAAGGGGTAACCTTCCAAGAAAATCACCAAAAAACAATTGAATGTTACAATTGTGGATCCAGAAAACACTCTAAGGGAGATTGCCCCATGTTTCATAGGGAAAGACAAAACCGTGATTATAGGGGTAGATATCAAGACAGGCAATCATCTATTGATAGAAACAGATATAGAGACTCCCCAAACTACAGAGAACGCAGAAAGGATAGAGATAATTCAAGGGACAGAAAATCAGGATCATTAAATGGATTAGATAAACATAACGATGTCATCACACAAAAATCAAAAAACAATACTTGGCTCATAGATTCAGGGGCGACTAATCATACAACAAATAACAAGAAAATACTGTCTTCATTCACAAATGATAAATTTATAATAAGAGTAGCCAATCAAGAAAATGTTCAAGTCATAGGGAAAGGAGATGTAAATATACTTGGTTTAGATAAAGTAGAGGGGGTATTGTTGATACCAGAAATATCACATAACATACTTAGTGCAGTGAAATTAAGCCAAGATTTCAACATAAATATAATCTTCTCTGGGGGAAAAGCAATACTAGAAAAGGATGGGACTAAATTGAATAGTGTAGTTATCGAAGGGGGCCTACCCTTCCTTGTAACAGAAGATAAATGGTTGCATAACATTAATACAAACACTGATGACGACACCAACATAGACAGTGAACATAGTAACAACAATGACAATGAAGAACCCAATACACACTGTAATCACAAAGACACACCCACTAGTGATACACACAATAACAAAAGACCCAATATAGGCAAACCAATTCATGATGAATGTGCACACATGTTGCATAGGAAATTGGGACATGCAAGTTTCCCTGTAATACAAAAAATGATTGAACATGCTGATGGCGTTAAAATAAAGGATTGTAAAAACTATTTGGAATGCTCAGTATGTAAATCCTCAAAACTCAGAACAAACCCAAAACCAAAGAGGGCAACAAGGACCTCTAACCAAATTTTTGATCTGGTACATATGGATCTAGTTGGTCCATTAACACCATCCATCACATACAAAAAAAGATATTTCCTAACTATTGTAGACGACTATAGCCGTTATGGATTTGTTTATACTTTAAAACACAAAGATGAAACTTTCCAAAAATTCAAAGAATTTTACAAACGTGTAGAAACACAACACAATATCAAAATAAAACAAATCATGACAGATAGGGGATCCGAATTCATGTCAAAAGAATTCTCACAATGGATAAAAGACAAAGGAATGATACACTTCACGACTAGCCCATTTTCTGCTTTTCAGAATGGTACAGCAGAACGAAAGAACTCGACACTGCAAACCATGATTAGATGTACATTAGAAGATGCTGGTTTAGGAAAACAATTCTGGTCAGAAGCATTACTATATTCAAACTATACCCAAAATAGGACCTGGTCTAGCATCCTAAATAAAACACCATACGAAGTGATGTACAATAGGAAACCAAAAATATCACACATGCACATATTTGGAGTTACAGCAGACGTACACATACCAAAACAATTAAGACGTAAGGGAGATAACGTATCCAGAAGGCTCAGATTCATGGGATACGAAACAGGCACAAAAGGATATAGATTCATTGACAATAATAACAAATTCATAGTCTCAAGAACAGCAGTATTTCATGAACAGGCCAACTGGTCTAAGATACATCTTAACGAGATAATCCAAAATACAGAACCAAATATTGAACAACAAGACAGAATAGAAAGAGAGAAACATGAACATAACACACATGATGACAAAAACAAAACATGGACAGGTAACCATACCAGGATAAAAACAGATTCATTAACCAAAAAGGAAGCAAGGTATCTACACGATAATGAAAGCATTCCAATAAGAACAATCAGGTGTAACAGAAAACAATTACCCAATAAGTATAAGGATTATATAATGTGTGTGAATGACGAGACACCAACACCTAACACATACGAGGAAGTGTTGAAACTTCCCATGGAAGAAAGAGAAAAATGGGAATTAGCCATAACAAAAGAAATGAACAGCTTGCATGAATTAGGTGTATTTACACCAGTCCCTGCCCCTAAGAACAAGACAATTATAGGCACCAGATGGATATTCAAAATCAAAGATTTAGAAGAGGGTAATAAATTATATAAAGCTAGATTAGTCGCACAAGGTTACGCTCAAAAATATCCTGAGGATTACACTGACACATACTCTCCCACTGTAAGAACCAAAAGTGTTAAGACAGCTTTAGTCATAGCTGCTATACTCAATCTTGATGTCTTTCAATATGATGTGCAGACTGCATACTTACACGCAAAGCTCGACAAAGAGATATATGTAAGGGCACCTCATAGCCAATGTACAAATAGAAATGAGACCTGGTTACTTAACAAAAGCTTGTACGGATTAAAACAATCCAGCAAGCGTTGGTATGAATGTCTAGTCAGCGTGCTTAAAAATATGGAATTCAAAGCCACAACTGCAGACAATTGCTTTTTTGTTAAAAAGGAAGGTGAATCATTAGAATTTGTGTTAATCTATGTGGATGATATTTTGTATATAGGCAAACATAAAGAAAAGAAAGACTTATTTGTATCCAAGCTAAGTGAACATTTCTCTTTAAAGTCGCTAGGAAGGGTAAACAAATACCTTGGAGTTCAAATCAATAAAACAAGAAAGGGATTCAAATTATCCCAGAGAGATAAAATTATAGAACTTCTGGAAAAATGCAATTTAAGAGATGCCAAACCTTGTGATACTCCTATGCAGACTGATTTTCTAAGGAATATGGATGAATCTTCACCTGA
This sequence comes from Arizona elegans, assembly GCA_022577455.1. Taxonomy (NCBI): domain Eukaryota; kingdom Metazoa; phylum Chordata; class Lepidosauria; order Squamata; family Colubridae; genus Arizona; species Arizona elegans. The sequence continues at coordinate 120,147,371 of JAKOOJ010000003.1, forward strand.
GTTTGAGAACAATACATTATATAGATCAATTATTGGTTCTCTCTTGTATATATCTAATTGGACCAGGCCTGATATAGCTCTGCCACTTAATTTATTATCTAGACATGTAAGTAAACCACTTATGTATCATTGGGAAGCAGTTAAACGAATACTAAGATATCTAAAACACAGCATAGATTTCTGTCTACTCTTAGAACCCAATAATATTAAAGAACCTATTATCACCAGTTACGCTGATGCAGACTGGGCAGGTGACATCAAATGTAGAAAGAGCACCTCAGGTTATGTATTATTTTTAAATGATTGCCCAATATTCTGGTACACTGGGAAGCAAGATTTAGTAGCGACTTCCACAACAGAGGCAGAATACGTCTGTTTATCTAAAGCCTCAAATAATTTAGTGTGGTTTAATGATTTATTATCTGATATTTGGAAGAATCCAATACTACCATTTGTCATACATGAAGATAATAAGGCGGCTATAGAAATATCAAGATCTGACGCCATTGGTCAAAGGTCCAGACATATAGATATCAAATTTAAACACGTGAGACAATTATCTCAGGATGGATTCATTAAAGCAATCCACTGCGAAACCTCAGAACAAATAGCTGATATATTAACTAAACCTTTACCTTCTAAACAACACAAATACTTGACATCAAAATTACAAGTACTATATAATTCTGAATCCGAATGCAATCATTGTTATATGTCGAATCGGCATTTAGAGGGGGATTTGTCATAAGTAAATGCCTTATTCTATAACAAGAGATATGTATATATGTACAGGATATAAAGGGTTAATTTATTCATCCTCCTTTAATGTATTCATGTGTAATCACCCCCCTTTCTTGACTCCTCCCCTTTGATATAAATAGAGAGTGCTTTTACCTCATGCTTGCTTCTCACTGTAAATCTGACAAGAATAAGTAGAATGCCTATTATGAATAAATTCTTCTTTAACTGAAGAAATTGCTTCTGAATTCATCATTGAGTCTGATCCTCAAAATATTGTAACAGAAACTCTATGAATGTAATAAATAAATAATATTTTCCATCATACATTCATTCACGTATCAGTCCATTGTAGGAAGGGATAATACAGTTTTACAGACCTTGTGTACAAAAAGCTTCGAATAGATTTTTCAAGGAGGAACAGCCTTTAATCCATTATTCTGCTTTTGTTAATTCTCTTGGCCATAGTCTCTTTGGGATGTGTAGCCAAGCCACACGGCTAGCTAACTGAGGAGGTCATCATTCTTAATAAACGTCTCATAGTTTATTTTCAGTGAGTAACGGTGCAACAATGCATTAATGAGAAACTTCATGTTAACATTAATTTGCTAATATTAAACCGTGATGCTTTTGCTTCCCATCTCTCCTTTCAAAACTGGCCTGACCTGCATATGAATCAAGATAAAATTTAATTGCCGGAGTAGTCAAGAGTTGCATTGCATTTCTGCTTACTAAGACTTCATTTTTACACTAGCACATCATGCACCTTTTCTCTAAGGTACTATACACGAACTACTTCAAATGCAAACACCTCTTCCGAGGGCTTAATTTTAATAAGCGCTGCAACAGGATACATTTCAAAAACCAATTGCCACACTTGGCAAAAGAGGAATTATAAAATTAACATGCACTTTAATGTAAAACGTTGCAATAACCCATTCATTAGGCAGCAGCGCTCTTCACACCACAGTAGCTTGTACCATGTTCACGACACATTCGCTTATGGTACAAAATGGGACTTCAACTCACAGAGTTGAAAAGCTCCCAGAAGCTTTGCTGGCTGGGGAATTTTGGGAGTTGAAGTCCCCCAGGCTTAAAGTTGCCAAGGTTGGAGACCCCTGTTCCATAGCACAAATATCCCATGAAAAAACAAAGCAGGCAAGCAAACCAGCCCAAAGCAGTTCTTGTTTTGACACTTTGGTCATGCTCAAAAGAGTGCCATTTTATATTAATGCCTCCTAATTTAATCTATGCCATTCTGCAAGAGAAGACAACCCCCCCCCCCAAGTTTGCTTCAGAGTAGGGAGAGGCAGCACGAGACTCTTCACAAATGAATAAACTCCACCTTCCATCAATCATAGCCTCCACGGCCGACTGGGGGAAGCTGCAATCTAATAACATTAGGAAGACAACACGGCTTGCTCTGAATGGCCATTTTCCGGTAAGAAAAACTGGGCAAATTAATTATTGTTTCCTACCATTTCCGGTGCCACTGTTCTCTTTTCACAATGGATGCTCCCCAAATGCATTGAGTGAGAAGATGCTCCTACCCATTCAAATGTCAGGATGGCTCACTTGGTTCATATCATTCCTGCACAGATAATCTTCAACTTCAATTTACAACCACAGTCAGGACTGAAACTTACAACACTAAGCAATGTGTTTTGTTAAGTGAGGCACACCTAATTTTTTTAAAAAAAGTATTTTATTAGCTTTAAAAGTAAAACAGTGGACATTGCTCAATGTCTCTGGTTTCTAACAAGTTAATAAGTAATATATTCCTTAATCTATATACAAATTTACATATCTCCTATTTCATTATATATCAAGTATACAGTGTTTTACTTCCTAAACAGCTATACATATATTTAATAAACCTATATTACATTCACAAATTCAATATACATTGATATATTGATATACATTGATATATACATTTCCAGACATTAGTTATCCTTTGCTTTTGGCATTCTTCCTCTTATCTAATCAATTATAAAATTTATTCCAGACTTCATAGTATTTTGATTCACTTTTGTCTTTGAGTTTTAAAGTAAGTCTGTCCATCTCTGTAGAGCTGTAGATTTTGTGTATTTCTTCTTCTTCTGAGGGTATTTCTTTACACTTCCATTTTTGAGCAAATGCTAGTCTTGCCGTGGTAAGTATATGCAATATTAAAAAGGTTACATTTTTGTCATATTTTCCATCTGTCACGCCCAGTAAGAAAAATTCTGGCTTGACTTCTATTTTGAACATTAACATCTCTTCTAACCAGCTCCTTATTTGCTGCCAAAAACTTTTTGCTTTTTAGCACTCCCACCCAAGGTGGATAAAAATCAATGATTTTTTTAAAAAAATCAAAAAAAAATCAGATTTTTTTGATTTAAATCAGATTTTTTTGATTTTTATCGAATTTATTTTAATAAAAAACTTTTGGGGTAAAAATCTATCATAAGATAGTTTTCTATTTAAGATACATAAATAATTTAGTTTATTCAGCATGAAATGGAGCTTAGTTATGTAGCATGAGGCTGTATATTCTGCAACGCTGGGACTATCAGTGAGTCAACAGTGGGTCAAAGGAGTAGCAGAGATGACAGTTGCTCTTTAAAAATTATGATTTAAATTGAGTTGATTTAAATCAAGCCTTTTTACTAGTGATTTAAATCATGATTTAAATTGTGATTTAAATCAACTCGATTTAAATCAAATCCACCCTGCTCCCACCACATATGGTAATATGATCCTAGATCTGCCTCACATTTCCAACGAACACACCCAATTTTATGACCTTTTTTTGCCCGTGTTGTTAAGTCAAAAGTTGAAAATGGTGATTATGTGACCCCGGTTGCCAGTTGCCAAGTATTCAATTTTTGTTCATGTGATGGTGGGGAATGCTGTGATGATCATAATTGCAAAGACTGATCATAAGTTGCTTTTTTTCAGTGATGTAACTTCAAATAGTTATTAAACAAATGGTTATAAGTCAAGGACTACTGATATCTTGCTGTTGCTGCTGCTATCTCTACTTGCTCCAAGAATACTGACCTCATTCTAAGCATTGTTTACCAGAAAAGAACAAAAAGTGTCAGGGTGCATTTCAAAGACAGTAGTACTGGGTATTCTAGCATTAAGATTGGGAGATTAATATCATCAACATCATCATCATTATTATGGAATAGTCCTAGTCTTGGGAATCCTTTGTGTTTTGGCTTTTATTACATTTTCAGGCTGTCGGAGGAGATAGACAGCTTGACTTGCCTCCTTACAAATTTACATTTTTTAGGTTTCCCACCAAAATGCTCACATCTAAACTTGCAGAACCTCCCTCCCTACCATTTTGCATTTTAATCAACCTCAACTTGTAGTTCCCCACTGCCTCTTTGCTTAGGATAACATATGTAACATAGTGAGGAAACCTCAGCATGATAACAGAGGAAACTGCAGCATGTTGCATCATGGCTCAATCATATATTTAGCAGGTTAGAACTTGACCTCCAAGAAATGCCCAATTAGTCAGGACCCCAGTTTCTTTCAAATGATTGTATCCTGGCCTGCAATGTTTAGCTCACATGCTGTTTCCTTTGTGCTCCCTGCCCTCTCCTTCACTTGTCAACGCAGAGGCCTATACAAAGCTCTGAAAAAGTGTTTGGCTTCAGTGAAGATTCAGAATGCTCCTTCCAAGCTGCTTTGAGAAGCAACAGGTTCCCTCCTAAAGGAAAAGTGACCATGCAACTCTGCTTGGCCTTGCTTTTGCAGCCTCCTCCACAGGGCCGTCTTAACAGCATTATGGGCCCCGGGCAAAGCAGGGTACTGGGGCCCCTACGATAACTACTCACAGGAATAAAAATGTAAATGGTTGATAAAATTAAACATATATTTATTTTTATTGGCACTTCCAACAAAATTGGTGTTGAAACATTAAAAACATGCTGTGCAGCAACAACTAATCAACATGATAAACATTTGAACAATACATGAGGCTTGGAAAACACAATAATACTCAGTAAGCCATATAGTTGCTGTATTTATATGATACAAGATGCATTGAAGAGTTAACACATACAGATTAGTATGGGGCCCCTATGGTTGTGGGCAGTGGAGGGATTCAAATAATTTAACAACCGGTTCTCTGCCCTAATGATTTCTTCCAACAACCAGTTCACCAAACTGCTCAGAAAGTTAACAACTGGTTCTCCCGAAGTGGTGCGAACTGGCTGAATCCCACCATTGCTCGTGGGGTCCACGGGCAAGTGCTCATCAGGCCCATGTGTTAAGACAGCCCTGCTCCTCCAGTAATTACAATACCAAGAGAGACTTCTGCTCATGGACAAAAGCCTCTTTCTCCCACTTCCAGTACCAGGCCAGTGTGCCTCTTGAATGCAAATCAGAGATACTTCACTTGTCTCTGTCAAATTAATCTAAACCAGGGATCAGTTGAACTACAGCTCCCATCGCAGAAAATCCTATGGACAGGGAACATGGTACTACATCCCTACCATTTGTTGTTGTTAGTTGTGAAGTCGTGTCCGACCCATCGCAACCCCATGGGCAACATTCCTCCAGGCCTTCCTGTCCTCCACCATCCTCTGGAATCCATGTAAGCTCACACCTACTGCCTCAGTGACTCCATCCAGCCACCTCATTCTCTGTCATCCCCTTCTTTTCCCCTCAATCTTTCCCAGCATTAGACTCTTCTGCAGTGAGTCCTTCTTTCTGACTAGGTGGCCAAAGTATGTGAGTTTCATCTTCATGATCTGGCCTTCTAAAGAGCAGGGGGTTGATCTCCTCTAGGACTGACTGGTTTGATTGCCTTGCAGTCCAAGAGACTTGCAGGAGTCTTCTCCAGCACCAAAGTTCAAAGGCCTCAATTCTTTGGCGCTCAGCCTTTCTTATGGTCCAACTTTCACAGCCATACATTGCAACTGGGAACACCATAGCCTTGACTATAGGCACTTTTGTTCCCTACCATTTACTGTTCAATAAATTGTGACTTATTTGTTTATAAATATGGCTACAACTGCTGTTAGCAAAAAAAAAAAAAAAAAGGGGGGGGGGAACACTTTAAATTTCAGAAGTTGCCCTGGAAGGGGAAAAAAGGTATTAAAGCAGCAACTATGTAGTGTAGTGATGTGAGGGTAGTGATGTGCTACATGGCCTCTGCAAAATGAAAACCATATTTTCTCTTTAAAAAAGTTTAAAAAGACAACTATAGACATTTTAGGTTGTTTTCTTTTCAGCTGAAATGCCTTAATTGAAAACAACCAATCTTCTAGCAGGTTGTTGAACATTTTGCAAACAAATTTTCTTTCCTCCATTCCCATTCTTTTAATATTTTTTTTCATATAAAGACTACAATGACCTCAGGGACAACTGCTACACGGGTTGCAATCTGTTTTCCAGGTCCTCCATGAGGGGCCATGTAATAACCGAATCCCCTTCTCAGGCATAAAAATGGTAAAATACTACTTCAGCTCCCCATATGAAAACCACCTATTACCACAGAACAAACAGGTTTTGCCTGAAGGGTGAACATTTTCTCTGTTTTGTGGTTAAGATATCATTCCACATGTTATTTAACATCTACATGAGGGTGCTAGGAGAAGTCATCAATCCATCTGAAGCGAGACATCAATATCTGGATTTTGGATCCACCCTTATCTGGATGGTCAGCCTTGTGCATAGTCACTCATACCCTGCTTATCTCTTAGTTGGATTACTGCAACATGCTCTATGTGGGGCTACCTTTGAAAAATATTAGAAAGCTACAGTTGGAGCAGAATGGAATTGTGGGTAGAGTTCTGGAGGCCCCTAAGATGGGACAGATAACATTGTTGTTGCACGAGCTGCATTGATTATCAGTTTGCTTCTGGGTCTAATTCAATATGGTGGTTGTTACCCTTTAAAGGTCTTTATGGATTGGGTCCCAATACCTGAGGAGCTGTCTTGCCCCAATGGGATCAGCCTTCCCCATTTGCTCCAGTAGAAGGGGCTTGATGCAGAATCTGTCTACAGAATTTTGGCTGGCAGGTAGAGGAGCCTTTTCTGCTATGCCTCCCCACTCCCCAATGCATCATTCTACTGTCGGAAGCAAGGTCTGCTCCCACCCCTCCTGGTGTTCCAGAAGGGCCTTAAAACCTGGTTTTTCCAGTTGTCTTGGAGATCCGATGGTGCTGATCTACTGATTGCTGGAGATGGTTGGTGGGATAAGAGGATGACCTTACCAAATTGCCATCTGTCCTCTTGGTCTTAGATTTGATGTAACTCTTCTTAATTTTAATTGTTTGCATATTTACATTTTTATGTTTTGGTAAACCACCCACCCAGAGTTACCTTATCAGTGAGAAGGGTGGCATATAAATCTAATAAATAAATATTTAGAGGAGCCTGAGTGGCGCAGCAGACTAATGCTACTGTTAAAAGTAGTATTTAGCTTCCAGCTGCCTGCAATTATTGCGAGTTCAATTCTCACCAGGCTCAAGGTCGACTCAGCCTTCCATTCTTTCTAAGGTGGGTAAAATGAGGACCCAGTTTGTGGGGGCAATAAGCTGACTTTGTATAAAATATACAAAAGTATGAAGGCTATTGCTTAATGCCTTGTAAGCCACCCCGAGTCTCCGGAGAAGGGCGACATATAAATAAATAAATAAAAAAATATGCTGATGACACTCAGCTGAACATTGCCACCTCAGGCCAAGCGTAAAAATGCTGTAGAGACACAGAAGTTATTGGTTAGCGATTGTGGAAACTAGGACGCTGGACTAAGTGGATTGAATGGATCCTTTTATGTCCCCACAGGCACAGGCCTTTTCTATCCAAATACTAGCCAGATTTGATTCTGTTGAACATTCTGGGATTATTAAGTACTAATCCTTTGAGCAGCAGAGATGAAGAGTCTAGATCCAGAAGACTCTAAAACACAACATCTGCATTTAATATGCAATTCTGTTTGCGGGGGTGGCAGAAACTATGCAAAACTTCATTTGATACAATACTGTTTGATTTTCCAAAATTTGCAACAGGCAAGACATTCTATCTAAAAGGCAGACTCCAGAATTCATTGTTGGAATATTAGGCTGGCAGATTTTTATAGGACACGTTGAACAAAGTCCAAGACATAAAATTTCATTACAGGTGGGGAAAAAAACCCTGTCATTTCCATATATTAAAATAAAACCCCATTATGCAGGGCATTTAATAATGAAAGACATTTTCTGTTTCTTTACACCCATTAATAAAAAGTCCTTGAATTAATGTAAGAGAAAAGGTTGCTTTCTCTCAACAAGTACGATAGCTTGCCTAAAATCAGAATTGGACTTTCATGTAAAAGCTCCAACTGTTCTGGTTGTTGTTGTTGTTGTTGTTGTTGTTGTTTGTATTCTTTTTTTTGTGGGAGAAAGGAGATTATATAAAAGACACAATATGAGCTTTGATATTCATTTCCTCTAAATTATGATTGGAGTGGTTTGATATGTGATAATATAATGTGATTTATTGGTATTGGGCTTAATATGTTAATATGTTGCATGAAGCCAACCATTGAGAATGAAAGGTACAGATTATGGTATATTACCATGGTCTGTTCAATGAACTGGGATTAATCATATCATGGCTTAACACAATTATGATTCCATTCTGTATATAATTGGGTATTAACTAATCTGTTCAGCCCTTTAAAGCATATGTTTCTTTTCAAAGTTATCTAATGAAGATCCAGCCAAACTTCCGCAAACATGGGTATATGAATGCACAGCCTGACTGACAAGTTGCTATCTACTTCACTCCAAACTCTCCATATGCTGGATATCATATCAACATGGAGGAAAGTTTATAATGGCTTGAATTAGATCTGGATGTGCCAAGATCCATTTAAGGAGTTTCTTCTTGCAAGGACTCTATGGTAAGCCTTTCTCAATTGGATGGATGGATGGATGGATGGACCAATTTCTGTAGCTGCCCATCTCAAACAAGTGATTCACCATATATGCTGACCAGTGGTGGGTTGCCCCCTGTTCAGACCGGTTCACAAGAACCGGTAATAAAACTGGTGGGAGGCCCCGCCCACCGCCCCTGATGTCGTTATCAGCGATCTGCGCATGTGCAAAAGGCGCGCATGCAAGCAAAGCAAGTGCGTGCATGTGATCCCATTGCAAACCAGTAGTAAAGGTAAGTAGAACCCACCCCTGATGCTGACCACTAATTTATTGATGAATTTCTTCAGAGAACAGAAAACTGGCTCTGGGAGACAGCATTTGGGATTTCTTAAGGACGGGATCAGCCTCTGTTTGCTTGTGCCATTACAGTTTTCACCGTTTTCAGCTTGTCTGTTGCTTTTAATCCTTAGTTTTACTCTCTGCAAATCAATGTCATTTAGAATAAGGTGGTTCAGAAATGAAATCAAAATCAATCAATGATCAATCTAGAAAAAAAATTAGGAATTACAGAAAGGCAATAACTGCAGATGAAAAGGACAACTGACTGGATGCTGGCTTTGCAAATGTTGAGCACAGCTTTCTTCATGGCTAGAAATGGTTTGGGGGCAGTGATGAAATCCAATTTTTTTTAAACTACTGGTTCTGTGGGCATGGCTTGGTGGGTGTGGATTGGTGGGTGTGGCAGAGGAAGGATACTGCAAAATCTCCGTTCCCTCTCCACTCCAGGGGAAGGATAATGCAAAATCCCCATTCCCTCCCCACTCCTGGGGGAAGGATATTGCAAAATCTCCATTCCCACCCCACTCCGTGACCAGCCAGAGGTGGTATTTGCTGGTTCTCTGAACTACTCAAAATTTCTGCTACCGGTTCTCTGGAATTTGTCAGAACCTGCTGGGTTTCACCACTGGTTTGGGGGCAGTTATCGTGCCCATGAGTTGACATGGTGGCACACTAGCATTTCAGGTAGACTATTTCATTCACGGGCACTCTTAAAGAGTCTCTAGAAACTTTTATTGATCCAGACCAAATATAACAGGAAGGGAGTTGGTTGTATTAACAACAATGGCACTAGTTCTTCTTCTGATGTCAGTAATTTTTGGAAAGAAATAGCAATAGCAATAGCACTTACACTTATATACTGCTTTCCAGCCCTCTCTAAGCAGTTTTACAGAGTCAGCATATTGCCCCCAACAATTTGGGTCCTCATTTTACCCTCCTCGGAAGGATGGGAGGCTGAGTCAACCTTGAGCCTGGTAGGATTTGAAATGCCAAATTGCAGGCAGCCGATAGCCAGCAGAAGTGGCCTGCAGTACTGCACTATAACCACTGCGCCACCGTGGCCCTACAGAAAATACAGTAAATGTGGCTTTCTTCTCCTTTATCATTCTTTCCTGCCTTTAAAACCCTTGGGAAATAAATTTTTGGTGGGGACAGAAAAGCTGAAAAGGCAGGTCCTTTTTGTTAGTGGTAGCCAAACTGTGGGTAAGCTGGACTTTGTTTATTCATCACAAACTCAAAAAGCAAAAATCTGCACAGATTCTTACCCAAGGGGAAAAAAAAACACTCCAAAATAAAGATGAAACTGGATTAATTGGAATGATACAAACTGAGTTTCTATCACATTTCTGTGATAGCTGCCTGCTTGTCTTGACCTGTAGCCACATTTGGAAAAATAAAATACAGCACCTACTTTGAAACCCATTAAGAGTTCCTGCAGATCTGTCTAAACACATCTATAATATGTTATAAAAACTCAAATGGATACTTTTACCTTGGACAAAACAGAGGTGTCTGTGCAATGTACAAAATGACAGGATGTTCATTTATTTGACTTAAGCATGGACAAGATCATCTCTTTTTGACAAACTGGTAAAGCCAAGAATTGACTTGCTCAGCCCAGCTATGGATAGCTAAGCAAAGATTTAAAACCAAGGCCAGTTAAGATAAACTCTCATTCATCCTCCCTGGAGCCACACTGCTTGTGAAACATTCAGGTTTTTGAAAACAACACACCTCTTTAGGTGGTTACACACTTCATTCCAATAGATAAGTATGAGATAAGTATCAAAAATACCATAGACAACACATGCAATCAAACTTTACATGAGCCACAGGAGCTTCTATAGCTAAGGGTTTGTCTAAAAGTAAATTGGTTATCTTTTAGAATTTGCAGAAATGCTTGTTTAAATAAGACTTAAAAGGATGCATCATTGCACAAAGTCTGCATTATTTTGCTTTGTTTTCTTTGTTAGCTAAAGCTTCAAAGAAAACTCTCCCTTGACTTCAGTCCTATTCCTATCTCTGCATGGCCACAATCAAGTTCTTGGAAGCAGTAGAAGTAATTTGTAATTGCCTTCTTCTAAGATATTTTTTTCACTTCCCACAGCCTACAGGCTTGGGAATCCCTGGTTGTCTTTTCATTCAAGGATTAAACAGGCCTGACCCTATTTAGCATTTTCAAGATTAGCTAGAAGCTGTCAGCTGCTTTGACCCACTTCCAAAGCAGGTGGGGCTTTTAGATTTCAACAAAACTAATTACAACTAACTACTCTCCCTCTTCATTTATTTAATAAATGTATATGGCCACACAACTCACTGGACATGACTGTATAACCAACCAGTAAAACAATGTCATAGCTGTAAAAAAAAAAAAAAAACCTTTAAAATATAAAGTTTAGAAAGGTCAGTTTATGGAAAGATATGATATAACCTTAAACAAAGTAAAATATAATACAGTTAAGAAGTTCAGAAGCAGCTTCCTTATAATATTTTCTTATGTCTTTTTCCTATTTCTCTTTATCCCCTTTGTTATTTTATCCTCCATGCACTATTTTTTCAATATTTTTATATTGAATATAATATTTTATCTTAAAAATAAAAATGTCTTTAATAAAGATTATATACAAACGCACACAGCCCAGTGGTGGGTTTGAACTGGTGTTATCACCGGTTTGCTTTGCACGTGTGCTTTGCACTAGCACATTGAATTTCAGAATAGCTGAGGCACGGCAATCTGCTCTGCTGTGCCTATCAGCTGGACTAAAAATGAATGAATATAGGTAGGTATAGCGCAGGGGCAGGCAGGAGGGCCCAACTGACGGTCGGAGCGAACCGGTTCGTTCTCACCTCACCATCTCTGCTACCAGCTTGCCTGAACTGGGGAGAACTGGTAGCAACTTAACACTGACACACACACACACACACATACACACACACACACAAATACTGATAATAAGATGCAGATAGATTGATGATACAAAGGGTGGAAGCCACAGCAATAAAAAGGCATGCTGTCTGGATTCCATCAGATGAACAATTTCAGCAGACGGGACATACCCAGGGATGAAATCCAGCAGGTTCTGACAGGTTCTGGAGAACTGGTAGCGGAAATTTTGAGCAGTCCGGAGAACTGGCAAATACCACCTTTGGCTAGCCCCAGAGTGGGGTGGGAATGGAGATTTTGCAATATCCTTGCCCTGGAGTGGGGAGGGAATGGGGATTTTGTAGTATCCTTCCACTGCCATGCCCACCAAGCTATGCCCACCAAGCCACACCACGTCCACCAAGCCACGCCCACAGAACCGGTAGTAAAAAAAATTGGATTTCACCACTGGACATACCTCTCTTGCTGGCCCTGCTGGAACTGGTAAGCATGCTTGGAAATAGTCAGTCACTCAATTAACCTGGCCATATGCCATGATGTAGGGCTTTTAAGGTCAAAACTAGTACCTTGAATTGGACCTGAAACAAACCAGCAGCCAATGCAGCTCATGGAGCAAAGATGAACCATGTGCTATAACTGTCCATGCAGCTGCATTCTGCACCATTTGAAACTTCAAGGATGCTCTTCAAGGGCAGCTCCAGGTAGAATTCATTATAATAATCCATTCTAGAGGAGACCAGAGCACGAGTAGAGTGAATAGAGCCTTGTGATATAGGAAAGGATGCAACTACTCTACAACATAAAAATATGCAAAGGCACTCCTGGTTAAGACTGCCATTTGATCCTCCAGTCCTGAGTCCAGGAGGATTCCCAGATTGGGCACCAGGTCTGAGTGGATACTGCTGATGATACCTCACCCCATGATGACAAATGATCTCACCCAGTGGCTTCGTGTAGATGTTAAACAGGAGGGGAGAAAGTGCTGAACCCCATGGCACTTCACATAGTAAGAACATCTCACTCCTAATCAACTCCAATGATCCAAGGACCAGATGTCTGAACTCACAATCATAATGGGTCTGCCCAGTTTTTCAGGTCCAACAGATTCAAACCAAACAAGACTGTGCTCTGGCATCTCCAGTGGCCCTGTACCAAAGCTGAGGTGTAACTGGAAACAAAATTGAGCAAATTTCTCCAACAGCTGCTTTGCAAATTCTTCTGCATGGCACTGTAGGTAAACCTCTGAGTTCTCTTTTCCCAGGAGGCCTCAAATTACCCTAAACAAGGTCACCAGGCAGCTATTTGTGAATGCAATAAGGGCAGAGAAGTATTGCTGCTTTACAATCTAGGCAATCTTACCACTAGGTAAGTCTTAATAGAAGTTCTCACCCTTGTTGACCTTCAGCAATGCTTCAGGTGTCACTTCTCTCATTTTGTTTTCCTCAGCTCTTCCATTAACCATGGATAATGATCGAATCTACAGTGGGGGGAGAGGGTTTATGGGCACAAAATGATCCAATGCCTCAGCAGCTCTGTATTTCAGATACACCTATCACTTGATGCCTTTTAGTTCCCATAAGAGGTCCCTGACAAATAATAACTACTCCATGGACAGACAGTCTGGGTCCCATGGGCACTTAAACATAAGCTCTCTACACACCATAGGGACATAGCAGTTTAGAGAATTTAGCAATGCCCTTCCACAGCACCTCCCAAATTCCCCTCACGGCCCTTCATCCAAGAGGCAATCTTGTCTTTCTATAGCCAACTCCCTCTGTGGCCTACAGTTTATCTACCTTTGCAATGTATTCTTTCTACAGATGTTGTGGGGGGGGGGGTGGAAAGAGGAATCAGACATCTTTGCACAAATATTTTCTAACCTTTTAGAAACCCTGACCTTTTATATTAGAATGTACAATTTTGTTAGCTGTATAATGTGATTTGAAGAAAATGAAAACTGAATTCTATGCATGTTTCCTTGAAAAATTATCTCATGCAAAATCAAGGTGGCTTAGGCCAGGGAAAAATATATACTAATTACATTAATACATGACTTTCAGAATTTCACATGTATATTTTACTGTATAGATCATTTTTACTACCAGTACCAGTTAAAATATTTTTTAAGAAAAAAAACTGGTTATCTATGAAGAAAAAATGAATATTAGTCCAAATGAAAAGCAGTAAAAAATGCTGTCAAAAGGATATCCATATTTAGTAATATTCAAATATAGAAATTTGTTAGATCGGCGCAGGAAAGGAAGACGTGACCAGCTCGTTACATTAGTAACTTTTATTGAGTACAAGAAACAGTAGCAAGACTGGCTGTGCGCTGCCGGGGCTCTCCTTATATTCGCTCCGGCAGACGCACCGCCCCCTGACAGGGATTCAAATCTTCCCGCCCGGTGGCTGGCAGCCAATCCGGGCGGATGTCCTTATAAGGACATAACACTCCTCCCCCCTAGTCCAAAGAAAAAAACAGTTCAGAGTTCGTCAATAAACGTGACGTAGTCCCGCAGATACGTAGGACGCCTAGGCACCCTACTTGACCTGCGCAGTCTCATTTCTTCCGCGTCCCCGCCCTGGACGGACGGGGTTCTTGTGGCTCCTGGCTCCTTCCCCGGAACCGGGCTCGGTTCGGCTGGCGAGTGTGCGGGGTCACCCTCAGCGCCTCCGGCCGGACCGCAGACCTTGGATGGCTGGTTCTGGTGGTCTTCCTCCTGGCCTGTGGATCTTTCGCCTCGGCGGTGCTGTTCGGTATCGACCCGGGAAGAGCGTCTGAGTCTCGGTAAGACCCCGGCTGTCACTTGCTCTTCCTGGGTCTCCTGGTGGCTGCGGTTCTGCTGCGGCCCGGTTCGCTGTGGTCCGGAGGGTGGTTCGGGCCGGTGCCCTTGGGTCCGGTCTGCTCGCTGTGGGTGGTGTTGGTTCGGGTAGCGGTGTCCGACCTTGCAGGGGTGGCGCAGGTCTCCTTTGCCGGGCTGGCGCTGGCCTTCCCCGTCGGGTTGGTGGTGGTCGACCTGGTCGGGGTGTCGTTGTGGGGCTTCCTCCTCGGGCTGGTGGAGGTCTCCCCTGCCGGGGTGGCGCAGGCCTCCCTGGCCGGGTTGTTGTCGGCTTTCCCTTCCCCCTAGTCCCTGGTCTACCGCCAGTTGGTGGTTGGGGTCGTCTGGGTTGGGTTGTTGTTGCCGGGTTGTTTCTTGCGTTGGGCGGGGGTCCCCCTCACCGGGGAGTCGTGTGCCACCCTCGCCCATGTGCTGTGGTGTGCCCATCTGCGAAGGTCCCCGGTCTACTCGCCTTGCATTGAGGTCTCCCTGGTAGGGCTGCCGTGGGTTGCCTTCACTGGTAGGGTGCGGTGCTCCCCTTCTGGGCAGGTCCCGGTCTACCTGCGGGCTGGGTCGGGGGTCCCTGGCCCTGCTGTGCCGGGTGCCCACCTGGCTGGGTTGGTGTTGCCATCCCCCGTGTGGTTGGCCCCGGTCTACCTCGCTGCACTGCTGACGTGACAGTGCCTGGTAGTGTGCTGGGCCGACCTCGTCGGGATGTCGTTGCTCTGCCTCGCAGGGGTGTGGTAGGCCTACCTCGTCTGGGTGTTGTAGGCCTACCTCGCCGGGGTGTTGCAGGCCTACCTCGTCTGGGTGTTGTAGGCCTACCTCGTCAGGCTGGTTTTCGTGTGCTCCCCCCCACCTTTTCCGGAGTTGGTCGATGTGACGTCTCACGACCTGTCCATCTTCCAACTCGACGGTGTAGGATTTGGGGCCGGTTGTGCTGGCAATCTTCCCCTTCAGCCACTTAGGAGAGCCGTTGAAATTCAGCGCGAAAACTGAATTTCCTTTGCTGAAGGCACGAAGCGGGCGGCTGGCGGTTGCGGTCACTTCCGGGCTGTATTGGGGGTGCAGCCGGTCCAAGGGTGACCTCAACCTTCTGCCCATGAGGAGTTCGGCCGGGCTCTTGTGGGTGGTGGCATGCGGCGTGATGTGCTGTGTGAGGAGGAAGTTGTCGATGCGTTCTTGCCAGTCTCCCGGGCCCATCTTGGTGAGGGCTTCTTTTGTGAGCCGGACCATCCGTTCCGCTTGTCCGTTTCCGGCCGGCCTGTACGGAGCGGAGAGGGCATGGCGGATGCCCAGTCCTGCCAGGAAGGACTCCATGGCCAGGGATGTGAGCTGGGGGCCGTTGTCCGAGACCAGCACGTCCGGTAGTCCGTGGGTGGCAAACAGGCGGCGCAGGGCTCGGATCGTCGCTTCTGTTGTGGTAGATGCCATGGGTACCACCTCGAGCCACTTGGAGAAGGCATCTACCACGATGAGGAGGTGCCGCCCTTGCATCGGGCCCGCGAAGTCGATGTGGACCCTCGACCATGGGTTGCAGGGGGTCTCCCAGTCCGTGACTTCGGATTGTGGCGGTGCTGGGCGGACTTCTTGGCACGGGTCACATCTGGAGACCCATTGTTCAATGTCTCTGTCCAGTGAGGGCCACCAGACGTAACTCCGTGCCAGGGCCTTCATGCGGACGATGCCTGGGTGCCCGTTGTGCAGTGTCTCTAGCGTCCGCCATTGCAGAGTGCTTGGGATCAGCACCCTGTCTCCCCATAGCAGACAGCCCTTTATGGTGGACAGCTCCATCTGTTTCCTGGTGAACGGGCTGAACCTCTCTTCCGTCTGTTTCGATGGCCACCCCCTGAGGATCCAGGACCTCACTTGGCGGAGGGTGGGGTCTCTCTGGGTGTGCGCGGCCACATCTGCGGAGGAGACTGGACAGCTGGCGTCGTCATCTATGTGGAATAGATGGAGCGTGGGGGCTGGGTCTTCCACCGGGTTCTTCGATGGGCATCTGCTGAGTGCGTCGGCGTTTCCTATGGCTGTGCCTGGCTGGTGCACGAGCCTATAGGAGTAGCCGGCCAGGAAGATGGCCCATCTCGTCATCCGCGGGGACATGAAGGTCGGGGTGGGTTGGTCGCCTGCGAGGAGTCCCAGGAGTGGCTTGTGATCGGTGACTATTGTGAAGTGCCTTCCATAGAGGTATTCGTGGAAGCGCTTCACTCCTGCCACGATGGCCAGGGCTTCTTTGTCCAGCTGACTGTAGTTCCGCTCTGCGCCGGACATGGTTTTCGAGAAGTAGGCGATGGGGGCTTCCGTGCCATTGGGCAGCTCGTGGCTGAGGACTGCCCCCACCCCGTATGGTGACGCGTCGCAGGTCAGCTTGATGGGGAGCGTCTCGCTGTATTGGATGAGGACGCTTTTGGACGTCAGTAGTCCCTTGATGGCCTGGAACGCTGCTTCCTCTTCCTGGCCCCACTTCCAGGAAGCCGATTTCCCCAGCAGGCGGTGGAGTGGCTCAGCAACTGTGGCTTTCTGTTTTAAGAAAATGGCGTAGAAGTTGAGCAACCCAAGGAAAGCCTGAAGCTCCGTTTTGTTTTTTGGGCTTGGAGCTTCATGGATTGCTTCCACTTTTGATTTGGTGGGGTGGATGCCTGTGCTATCAATGAGGTAGCCCAGGAACTCGACTTCCTGTACTCCTATGATGCACTTGTCCCGCCTGACCCTCAAGCCCTTGGCCTTGAATCGCTGCAGGACAAGCCTGAGCCTTTCAAGGAGTTGAGCTCTTGAGTCACCGGAGACGAGCACATCGTCGAAGTAAGGCACCACCCCTGGAACGCCTTGGAGGAGGCGTTCCATCATGGATTGGAAGATGCCGGGGGCAGCGCTGACTCCAAATTGGAGCCGGTTGCATTTGAATGCCCCCCTGTGCGTGACAATTGTTTGAGCCTCCGCCGTTTTTTCGTCCACTGGCAGTTGCTGGTAAGCCTGGGCCAGGTCCAGTTTCGCAAAAATTGATCCGGATCCCAGGGAATGCAGCAGGTGTTGCACCACTGGGACTGGGTATGCGCTCTGTGCCAACGCCTTGTTGATGGTACAACGGTAGTCGGCGCAGATGCGCACAGACCCATCATGCTTCAGTGGGGTCACAATGGGGGTCTCCCATGAAGCATGATCGATCGGTTCCAGGACGCCCTGGGCGATCAGCTTATCCAGCTGCTCATCTACTTTGGGCCGCAGGGCAAACGGAACTCGGCGGGGCTTGAGCCTAATTGGGGTGATTCCCTTGTCCAGATTGAAGGAGATTGGCCTCCCCACAAATTTCCCCAGCTTACCATCGAAGACTTCCTTGAACTCTTCGATGAGGTAGTCGAGTTCGTCCCTGCCAATTTGGTTGATGCCCTCGATTGAGAGCCCCAGCGGCTTGAACCACTCCACTCCTAGCAGGTTCGGTCGGCTGTCCCGTACGACGGTGATGGGGAGCTTGCCTTCGAACTGCTTGTAGGTGACCCGGATGTTGGCTCTTCCTAGCACTCCGATGGGGTTTCCCCCGAAGTCGACGAGCTTGGAGTGTAGTGGCTTCAGCTCTCGCTTGGTGATGCTGGGTTGCAGGCGCTTCAACTGCTGCCAGTCCATGATGGAGTAGACCGAGCCGGAGTCTACCTCCATTTTGCAGGGTGCTCCTTCCACGTGGATGGTCACGTGGAACTTGGTGGCACTGTCTGACGTCGTGTGAGCGATGGTCGTCTGGTGGACCGCTCCGCTCCGGGGAAATTCGTCGTCTCTGCGTCTGGAAGGGCCAGAGGACCGTTTGGATGACCTCTGGTAATCTTTCCGATTCTCGCGGGGACGGTGGCTGGAGGGCTCTGGGGCTGGTTCCTCAGCTCTGCAAGCTTCGGCGATGTGACCCCTTCTGTTGCAGCGTCGGCAGGTCGCATCTCTCCACTTGCAGGTTGCTCTGGCATGGTCCCCTCTGCAGCTGGCGCAGCGCTCCCCTTTGTAGTTCCGTTGGGCGGTTTCCCGCCTTGGGGGTCTGGATACCTTGTGGACGGTGGACTCTCCCTCCGACTCGGATCCAGCCGTGGAATCCTCTGTTGAAGATTGCTCTGTGGAGCGAATCTTGTGGATTCCCTTGGCTCTGCTTACTGCGGCAGCTGCTTTCTCCGAGATTTCGGATGCGGTGGCTTCCTCCACCACATCCTTGAGCACGAGCTTCTTCCTGCTCAGGAATTTCTTTTGCAGGCCTCTGTCCCTCATGCCGAAGACCACGCGGTCAGCGATGGCATTGTCCACGTGGTCGAACTCACAGCTGGCTGCGATCTGGCATAGGGCGACCACGAATTCCTTGATCGTCTCACCCTCCTTCTGGTCCCGTTGGTGGAAGGTGAAACGGTTCGCCACCGGTGTTCCTGTTGGGGCATAGTGGTCCTCCAGGATCTGCAGCAGGTCTGTCCATGGCACTTCTTCGATGTCTCGTGGTGCTACGAGATCGATTGCCATGTCGAGGACCTCGGAGCCGCAGTTGGCCAGGAAGATGCCCTTCTTCCGGTCATCATCGGCATCCCTGATGTTGTTGCCTCTCAGGTATTGCCGGAATTTCACTACATAGGATTTCCACTTGTCCTTCCCTGGGCGGAAAGGAGCAAGGGCTGGCAAAGTGACTTCAGCGGATGCCATGCCTTTGGAAATGCCTACTGTAGTTCCCGGTGCCGGAGTCTTGTCTTGATGGCTTGGTGCCGCGAGGTTCGTTCTTCTCTCAGTCCTTCGTCGCCAGTGTTAGATCGGCGCAGGAAAGGAAGACGTGACCAGCTCGTTACATTAGTAACTTTTATTGAGTACAAGAAACAGTAGCAAGACTGGCTGTGCGCTGCCGGGGCTCTCCTTATATTCGCTCCGGCAGACGCACCGCCCCCTGACAGGGATTCAAATCTTCCCGCCCGGTGGCTGGCAGCCAATCCGGGCGGATGTCCTTATAAGGACATAACAAAATTGAACTTGGTAAAGTTTAATGAACCATTGTTTGCATTTCACAGAATGGGAACCAAAACATAGAAAACGTGTTCAGTCATGGCCAGTATTAGAGAGTGATCAAAATCTCTCAGTTTCAAGGGCTAGATTCTCTGAAATGTTACTCATAAACAATTCACTAACAATTCTGTTTCAGTATTTGCCAAGTTATTCACTGCTTAAGATCCAGAGCCCTACATTCATTGAGTTGCGTGTGGGAGACTCATATCTGAAGCCAGAGGGGTGGACTAGAATAAGCACATTTTAATCAGCTGTCAAGAGGAATGTTGGCAATACATTGTGCATTGCCTCCTCCTTCTATATGACTTGGCATCTAACTTGTATTGACATTATAAATTTTGTAGCATGCTCTGCTTCCCCAATTAATTTTCAGTTACTGGAATTTTGCCTTTAAAAGACCACACTTTTTGTGCTTGCAGGCAAAATGCATTTTGCAGTGCTGATGGCCAGCAGAAGGAACTGTTTACACACCATACCAAGCCAGAAAACTTTTACTAACTGAAGCCAGCAGTCTGGAAAATGCTTTCAGTATAGGAAATTAACATCCACATCAACCTAGTTAGAAACTTTCTATGGGTTGGACCTTAACTTACTATCAAGTTACACTTAACATTGGAAAAGCACTTGATGAGCTATGAAAAGAAACAGTGATTGTGGTTTTCATTTCAGCTATAGATTTGAGTGTGAAACGACAGTTTCAGCTCAGATTTGAATGTGCTTCTCTTTTACCTTCATATGAATTTGGAAGGGTAAACTGTCTGAAATGTTTTTGTAACCCTCCCCCTCATCTGGGTTTCTGCAAAGTTTATTTGCTCATTGCCTTGGTAACAGATCTTCCCTCTCTCTGTCAAGGTCACCCTTTTTATTCTCTACATGCCCATAATACCTGCCTTGCCAATTTGATCTGGCAGGATTAATGTGCTCTGGTTTCCTTTGATTAAGCAATGCCATCTATGAGCATCCCAGAAACACATCTTCTCTGTCCAATACCTGCCTTTCCCCAAGATCTGGATAGCCCTCACCTTAATGTTTTGAAGGGTCTTGAAAACTTGGCTCTTCTGTGAAACATGGGACAGGAACCCCCTGTTTGATCATGTGGATTGTTCTTTTCATTGCTATCTAGATTTGCCATCCTTGCCATCCTTATACTTTTTGTTTGTTTCTTGACATCTTTGTTTTTAAGGTTTCACTTATAAAGCTCCCAGAGTCACTGGGAATCATGCAGCATATTTATTTTAATAATAATATGAAATATAAATAATAATTTGTTGCTACAATGATGGAAGAACACCAAGGCAATGGGTTAGAAAGTCCCTTTCAGACCTCTGATTCTATGAAATCCCTTTCAGGAGGCTAAATTGGGAAGTAGAAAAGAATGTCATGTCAACCATTTCTGAACATCTGCCAGGACTACGTCAAAAAAGTTATCTTGAGCTTGACTTGACTGGGCTTCTTTTACTCATTAAACTATTAATTCAGAGTGTCCCAGAAGTGCTTTTCCAAAAGGCAACTGGACTTTTTCATTTTTTTCCCTTGAAAACATTTCACCTCTCATCCAAGAAGCTTCTTCAGTCCTGAAGAAGATTCTTGAATGAGAAGTGACATGTTTTCAAGGAAAAAAACTTCAAGAAAGTTCTTTTGTAAAAGCACTTTTGGGACAACCATGACCAGGATGATTGAGAACCTCCATAGAACGTTAATCCAAGGGCAAACAAAATACTGAGCCAAGTGTGGGCAATGTGGGAGATGCATGTGGCTTCCCAAAACACTGAGATTGCAGTGCTGAAACTCAACAACAAGAGTGCCCCATTTTGATCATAGGAAATGGATCTCTTTTAATAGGTGAAGCATGAAGAATAGGAACAGTAGCTGCCAAATTCAACAGGTTTATGACATACCAGCCATGCTTTCTCTGGTAATGCTACAGGATGGCTTTCTGTGACTTTCCTACAAACCATGATAATTTTAACTGTTCAAAGATTGCCTAAGCTAAAACAAACAATGGCTATTGATCATTATTTGTAATTAATACTCAAATCAGTTATAATTAATAGATTTTATTTTTGCCTAAACGTAACTTGATTGTGTTTCTGGATTTTGCTAACATGGTATGCTAAATTCCAGCAGCAGTACTTCTGTAATGCAAGTACGTATTGTGCCACCACAGTAAAAAATAAAATTCAAGTACTCTGCCATCTGTCCTATGCATGTTCAGGGTTCAGAAAACGGTAATCACATACCCATTTCACAAAGTCTCCCCACCCCACAACAACAATAAAAATTCATCTGCTCAACTGATGTTGCATTGGCATTTCTGAAACCCAGTTTTCCTAACTGCAGAATATCAAGGGACTCATGAGGAAGAAACAGTAAACATACCCAAATACCCAACTGATTAGTAAAGAAGTTTAACTTCAGTTCAAAAAGTCAGCATATTTTTCTCAAGTTTGACATGACATCAGAAGGAACAGATGAGAACATAAGATATCCATGTAGGAAACTGGTGAACTAGGGCTGTTCATGATTTTCAGGAGGTAAACCTCAGGTCTCTCACAATCCGCAAGAATTATGTGTATATGTGTTAGGATAAATGGACTATAGGCTTCAACCTTCTTATGAGCATCAAAAATTCTGAACACATAACTATAAGCTTTTGCTTGACTCAACTGACTCCAGCTTGAAAGCATTGCCCAAGCTACTTATCTATGCCTTCTAGTTAAAGTAACCATAGCAACCCAATGAAGATGTATTCCAAGTGTTCCTCCAATTCAGTTCATTTATACCAGGGCTACAGAGGAACTACGTCAAGGACAGTTGCCAGTGATATATTTGAAATGAGGGTCTCTCTTGTGTCCCAGCTCTTGGCCTCTTTCTTTTTAGTCACCAAAAGGCATTTAAACTTCTATGAAATACTGCGGGAAAGCAAACTCTAGCATTGTACAATAGGATCAGCCAAGACGAATACCTTAGGGTCTGCTTTTAGAGAGATAATCAGCATTACTCAGTCTTCCTTTCTTCTATATTGGAAGGAGCATGATGTGTCCCTTGTGTCTATGGAGACCCTGGGTCTCAACATTACAGCACAAGTTAATATCCACCAAGCTAAATATGGAGGCCACTGTACTCTAGCAGGGAATTAAGAAGGGAAAGGAACTTTAGAGAACATATAGCAATAGCAATAGCACTTAGACTTATATACCACTTCACAGTGCTTTCCAGCCCTCTCTAAGCGGTTTACAGAGTCAGCCTATTGCCCCCAAAAATCTGGGTCCTCATTTTACCGACCTCGGAAGAATGGAAGGCTGAGTCAGCCTTGACCCTGGCGAGATTCGATCTGCCAAACTGCTGGCAGCTGGTGATCAGCAGAAGTAGCCTGCAGTACTGCATTCTAACCACTACGCCACCACGGCTCATGAATAGGTATTGTGCCATTCTTCTCAACCCAACAGATCACAACATTGCCTTCTTTACTGGTGCTGCTAAAATGTGGAAAATGAATGAACACACACACACACAATCCAGAGCAATTCATATTCATACTCAATTTGGAAAAGGTGAATCTAGGAACACACAAGCCCTTTATTTTTCAAGGATTCTTGCACTTATCAAGTGGTATGGAAGACATACAGTCTATACATCTGTATTTACTCCATGCTAATAGCTTCTTTACAGAATGTCCGTCACCATAAGCCACTACTATAGGAATAGTAAAACCACCTTTCACTTTTGAATTTCAAGTGCTCTAACCTTTACCCAGATTAATTCAGAGACTGCAAACCTTTGGCTTTCATTATTGGAATCTCTCTTTCAAGACAGCTGCATTAAAATAATAATACTTCTATTTCTCTACCACAATCCTTAAGATAATCTTTTTGTTATGGATATGCAGTTGATGATCTGTAGGTCAAGGTCTATGTTTTGGAGCCGCAGCTGAATTCCGTGGTGGTATTCCTTCCCCTTAAAATGCAGTAGTCAAAGTATTTGGGTGAATTCTTGGAAGGGAGAGCCTGCATGTAGGAATGTCCACTGTTAGAACAATCAATTCATTACTCCATTTATCAGTCTCCGAGTGTTACCGCAACTACAGAAGAACTGTGCAGAAGTTTCCTTGGAGCAATTTAATAAGTCATGTGGATGTACTTTGTCCCCCAGCCTACCTCTAACTCACTGCTAGAGAAAGCAGAGACAATAGACATACTACACGATAAGCCACTTTTAGGCTCTCATTCTTGCAGAAAGCCAAAGGCAAAGGAAGATGTAACAAGTTGTAACAAGCTTGGTATTGCAGCTTTGGGGGGAAAGCAAGTGCAAAACTATGACTGGGTTAGGTGATCTTATTAGGAGCTCTACAATAAAAATCAGGCTGTGTTTGGTTGCTTTGCTTCGACATTAATTGCATCCAACATGACAAAACCTCACAATCTTGCATAAAGAAGAGCTAAGGGATAAAATTGTTACAAAATGGACAATGATATCCAAGCAGATTCACTGGTAGCTCAGATTTCTAAAATAAGAAAGGTCCTTTGCAGCATTAAAGTGTTTTTTTTTTTGTTTAATCATCTAATTTTTTTTAACTGTACAAAACTAAAGGAAAGTAAGAGGTAACTGAATTAATGAAATATCATAATTAGGCATCATGTTGAACAAGGGGGGTGGAAGGACAGGTACATATTAATAAATACATATCAATAGAACTATTTCATCTTCTACTGTATGTTCAGAGAAGAAACTGCCATCTTAAAAAAAAACCCTAAATGTGTGTGTGTGTGTATTTAACACACAAAATTTAATCAAAACATTAAAAAGTTAGAAAGACAATCTATAGTCCTTCACATTTCAAAAGAATTTGTTCTGTACAATAATCCAAATGCTAACTAACAATCAGGAAAAGGTTATTTTCTCTTGGAACAACATTTTTTTATTTTGGAGTAACCATCCAAATGAAGATTGTGTGGCCTCTTGTGTGAGATAGCTTCTCTGATCAACCTGAACATCAAAACCTTGGAGTAAGCTTTTCAAAACTTCAAGAAATCATTATCAGTTGTGTCTGGAAACAGACCAGAAGCCAGTATAGCTACTTCAATAAAGAAGCAGGATAGACCCAATAACCAGCTCTGGTCCACTGGAAGAAGAAATTTCATTTGCAGTGTTGTCTATTTCCACTCTGTCCTATAAAACAGGGGTCTCCAACCTTGACAACTTTAAGACTTGTGGACTTCAACTCCCAGAGTTCCTCAGCCAGCTTTTGTTTTGCTGACTGAGGAATTCTAGGAGTTGAAGTCCACAAGTCTTAAAGTTGCCAAGGTTGGAGTCCCCTGCTATAAAGAATTCCAAGGACATTTCTACACCAGTTTCGCACCCATGTCTCCTAGAATCTACAGTACATCATTTCCTTCTTGGAAAGAGAGGTGAAAAAAGGTAGTAAAACCATATTTCTTTATTTGCTGCCCTTCTTCCCTTTTTCCTCCTTCAAAGCAAATGCTTAATATCAGCTTAAAAAGCCAGATCCTACACTTTCTTCAGCATCAGAGATAGACTCAAAGCTTCAGAAGGTGAGACACGTTTGACAATTCACAAGATTTCTTGCCCCTCAGGTACTTCAGATGCACAAAGGTGCCCCCTCTGCAGAAAAGCTGAGTGCTAAATCAGGCCACTTTATACTGTAGAATAACAGCTCTGCTCCAAATAAGTAGAGGAGCCCAACAGGGAAGAACAAAGTTGATTTGGCAACCATCCCTGGATCTGTCTTGTAGGAGCAGATAGCAGCAGGGGAATGGTTACAAGGCTTATAAACATGCATAGCTCAATGTGTCCATTCCTCATTGGTTTAATCTATAAAGCATTATATAGTCAAACTTCATTTTTGGCACATCTAAAAGCACTTTATTTCTTGTATGGTCCTTTAAAATGCTGACTTGGTCATTTTCCCTGTCCTAGAATGTCCTGACATGCATTCTAATTTTCAACTTTGGGTTCCTCCATGTATGTGACCTGTCTTTCTAAAGATAACAGAGAAGGCCCTTTAGATGCCCCTACAATTATAAAGTGCAAAATCAAGAAGGCGTTAGCACAGGGTAAGCGTGGGGGGAATTGAGCAGACAGCTGATTAACAGACTTGCATTTATGATAGTTTAATAATAGAGCTGTCACAATAAGAGAGATTTACTAATTGCAGAGACTTTTCCTTTCAGGTTCCCATCACATTACCATTTAAATCCCTAGGCAACGCTTTCTAAACACCTCCTTATTGTGGCAGGGGGAAGAGGGGGAGAGATGGTTCTTATTCAGTCATTCAGCACCAAGTCAGAGAAATAAGACTTTATTTAAATGGAGGGGAAAGAAACAAAAACCCTAGGACTGTTAGGAAGAGACAATTGTCAGCTGATAAGGGCATGTATTAAACCTTGCTAAAATGTGTTGCTATTGGGATCTGCATACCAAGAAGAAGCTGCTTTGTAAAACTGAGCTATTTAATTTCTGCTAGGTGGGTCTAGATGCAGACCGGTTTAGAGCAATCCATATCAATTCCATGTTCATGTAAAATTAGTTATGTCATTGAACAGTATACTTCCTTAATTTAAGCACAGAATAAAGGATACACAGAGCAATATTCTGGAGATGTGAGTTTTATATCACTCACGTCTCCAGAAGCCTTAACTGTTGATATGCTGACTGGGTTCGCACATGCTAAACAATGGATTTCTTAAGTATGGGTTAATAAGCCATAATTATCTAGATTTATGCTAAGCCAAAACTAAAAAAAACCATATTGTAGCTTAACACAATACGTGAATTCATTGTGTTTTAGCAGATGCTTCGTAAGGACTCTAGAGCAGGCCTGTCAAACTGGTGGCCTGCGGGCCAGATGCATCGCATGCAGGCCATGCCCATCCTGGCTCTTCAAAGGGAAAAAACATATATCATGTTTATATCATGAGGGCCGCATCAGGGTTATGTTTGACCTCAGGGGGCCAGGGTGGATGTGGTCAGGGTGGGTATGGCCAGCTCAACCTCACTCATGTTGGAAGGGCCTGTGGTGGCCCGAGTGCTCTGCCAGCAAAAACGGGCTCCCAAGCTCCGTTTTTGGCTGCAATAGCTTCCTGCAACCCTCTGCCAGTGAAAATGAAGCTCCGTTTTTGCTGGCAGAGGCACCATGGGCCGGTCCTTTGTTGTTTCCAGGGTGGCCCCGCAGGCCAGATCTAAGCACCCCCGGGCCTAGAGTTTGACACCTCTGATCTATATTTATTGGTTCAATTTATATGCTACCCTTTTCCAGAAACTCAGGGCGGCTTACAATGCGTTAAGCAATAGCCTTCATACTTTTGTATATACCTGCTTAGTAGGGCTTTCGCCCCCCTCCCCAAAGTGGTGTTCTTTTTTTTATACAAAGTCAGCTTATTGCCCCCACAAACCGGGTCCTCATTTTACCTACTTTGAAAGGATGGAAGGCTGAGTCAACTTTGAGCCTGGTGAGATTTGAACTTGCAGTAATTGCAGGCAGCTGGTGTTACTTAACAGTGCTTTAGTCTGCTGCGCCACCAAGGCTCAGGATATTAATCCTTATATATTGACTTCATCTTCCATGGTTCACAGCCAGTATGACTGTTAGGAAAGGCTGGCCTAGTTATAATTAGGAATGTCATTTCTTTTCCAAATGTATTTATCTATTAAGCAAATTTATATAGCCACCCAACTAAAAAGAAAAAAAACAAAACAGGGCAGCATATGACATTTGTAACATTCACGTGGAATCAATTTTGCTGTTTTGCATCATCCAGCATTTGAGCCAATTGCTGATTAACACAAATTTCTGTATATACCAAACTCTCTGGGTTTACACACTATGAGCCTTGCCACAAATAACCATTAAGTCTTCCTCAGCTGAAGCGAGTGTGCCTGAGAGTCACAGCTCAAGAAGACATGATGGAGACCCATTGAGGAAGTGGGGAGTGGACTGTAGGGCACTTGCCTGTGCAAAGATTACACTATAGCAGTGCAATTGAGACCACATGGTAATAAAAATAAGTTTCAGGAAACTCAATAGTAACAGTTAAAAATAAGATGTGAAAGGGGAAAGCAAGCTTGTGTATACAGCTTTGAAATAGACAGCAAACATTTCTAGTTTTTGCTAAATATATGAAAAGATAAATTGAGCAGCTGCATATTATCTTTTGACCAAGGACAGTGCTAATATATCACTTATTGGTGCTCATATGTAAAGGAAACATTTTACTTCAGAACCAAAACTCCTTCTCACTTTCAGGAAGCATCTTCCCTAGCTAGCATCTGGAAGAAATTGCCTGTTGCCATCATACTGTACTTTAAATGAATGTTCTTTATGCTATTTATTATTTTGATTTTTACAGGTTTTACTGTTTTTATACTGACTGTTTATTTATTGTCATCTGCTGCCCAGAGTCCCCCTTGAGGAAGATGGTGGCTGTATAAATTTGATTAATAAACAACCCTAGTCACAAAGTTTGCAATAAAAATGTATCCAGCCCAGGTTAGATGATAGTAGTGCTCAAATCCTGTCTTCCTAAACAATCAGGAGAATGAAATTAAGGCAAATCCTTAAACAGAGCTGGAAATAAACATAAAACATTTTTTTTACCAAGTATCAATTCTCTGCTCAATACACTGGCAAAATAATGAAGCTTCAGTCATATACAGTGTTTCATGAAAGTGGATTAACAGGTCATCTTTAAACAGGTTTGATTTCCAAAATGCTATTAAGCTATGCTTTCCCTCTCCCCAGGCTCGTCCATGCTAAATAGATTAGCATCCAGCTGATCAAAAACTGAATAATTACAGCAAGGCAAGAAGGTTAGTGACAAGATAAATTTACTGGCACCTCATTAGATGAGGAAATCAAAAATGTTCTTCTGTTCATTATGCCTGATTAGCACTGATGCACCAGAGACCAGTTTGACAGGCTGACAGCTAGATTACTTGTAGTCTAGTTAAGATGGGTATGACCTGCATTGTGCAACTACCATACATTGAAATCATGGTGAAATCATTCTTGTTGTAAAAGAAGAGTGATTTCACCATGATGGTCAAATCTATAATTCAGCTGAATTATGAAGAGCGACCCTTATATTAAAAAATAGAAAACAATGCTCTGGAGACCATATTTTCCCATTTTACCAGTTGGATCCAAACATTTTTAAATATACTTTTTTTTTGGCCAAAGAGAAAGCTGTCCAAACTTCATCAATATAAGCCTACTCTACTGTCATTAATATGAATCTTTTTAATGATGAACCGATGCAAGAAAGAAGGAAATTAGTAAGGTGCACAATTTAGGTCCAGTTTCTATTATGGAACCTATGTGAGATTATGATACTTCAGGTCATTTCATTGTCATCTATCATGTATACAGTGACCATATGTCTTTATGACCATATGGCCAATCCTTTATTTCAAAAGCTGTCCTTTAGATTAATTATTTTATTGGTTTTACTCTTGAATTTTCCTTTGCAAAACAAGTTACATAATAAACATTATTTTTCTTATGAACCTTTCATAGTTGCCTCTTTGTCATATTTTTCCATTATTTTTCTAAGAAAAAGCGATCACTACAATCATGTACAATTAATGTGATGTCATTTTCTTTCTTTCTATCATCTATCTATCTATCTATCATCCCTACCTATATCTATTATCTATCTATCTATCTATCTATCTATCTATCATCCCTACCTATATCTATCTATCTATCTATCTATCTATCTATCTA
This sequence comes from Arizona elegans, assembly GCA_022577455.1. NCBI lineage: Eukaryota > Metazoa > Chordata > Lepidosauria > Squamata > Colubridae > Arizona > Arizona elegans. Next base: position 120,176,780 of record JAKOOJ010000003.1, read on the forward strand.
TCTATCTATCTATCTATCTATCTATTTATCATCCCTACCTATATCTATCTATCATCTATCTATTATCTATCTATCTATCTATCTATCTATCTATCTATCTATCTAATCATCCCTACCTATATCTATCTATCTATCTATCTATCTATCTATCTATCTATCTATCTATCTATCATCCCTACCTATATCTATCTATCTATCTATCTATCTATCTATCTATCTATCTATCTATCTATCTATCATCCCTACCTATATCTATCTATCATATATCTATCTATCTATCTATCTATCTATCTATCTATCTATCTATCATCTATCATCTCTCTCTCTCTCATTTCATATTTAGACTGTGAGCCAAATGGGTGTCACACATTGTCTTTTCGGTGTGGCTTTTAGCTCTACCTTACCTGGGATAAGTTCATTCATGAGGAACAGAAGCCAGAAGTTCCTTGTTAACTTCATATAAAACCAGTATTACGAAGAGCTAGCTGACCAAGAAAGGAAAGTCTGCTTTTTACACAGGAAGACACCTGCTCCCTTCATTTTGAGATTTATACTTGGCTTTCCCAGGAAAGGGATTAGGGAAAGTACCTAATTAATTTCTCTCTGTTGTAGGAAAAGGATGAACCTATTTCCACAGTTTGGGTTACATGCCAATCTGTCCAGCAACTGTTTCAAAGCTATTTGTGGTCCCCATTCTTAATTATTTTGTCAGGTTTTTTCAAAACACATCTTTCATCTTGTCTGACATTTTCTTCTCTTTTCAGCTGGCAAAATCTAACACATATCTGAATTCAGAAACTTAATTTGCTTGAGTTTTTTTTTAAACTTCAGATCTCAGTATATCAAGTTATACTGGCTGAAGTTTTTCAGTTTTCCATTCTTATCATTTAAATGATCCTCTTGATTCTGAATCTTTATTTATTGCTCCTAAGCTTTATACATTGCTTTTTACTTTTTACATTGCAACCAATTTTCTGGTATCATTTCTTTTTCTTAGTCCTGTTACTTAAGTACTGTGTCATTTTTCTGCTCAGCTAACCCTAATTCTGCAGCTAACCTCAACATTATTTTGTTTTAACCATAATAAAGTTCCTACCTAGCAGAATATTAGGTAACTATAGGAATAAATATATATCAGTAAGAAGAACAGATGTGAAAGCCCTACTTTACAAGATAGAGAAACTGAAGTTCAGGAAATAGTTCCAGGAGAAAATCTGTTGTAAGATATTTTAAGTTCCTTATAGAAGTCAGTACAATTTGAGGGAAAATCTCAAACTATTTAAGCATATCTATTTTTTGAATGTAACTTGTAGAGGAATATTTCCCCTTGGAATATACTAGGACCTTATTTGCAATAAAATATATGATTCAGCTACTGTTTCAACTAGCACAGTTCAATTAGCACTGATGATGTTACCTAGTTTGGTGTTGTGGCCCACCGGAGGCCAGTGGAGCTAGCAGTAGAGTCAGACAGTGAGGAGGTTGGGGAGGAACATGGGGAGGAACATGGGCCAATCCTGGAGACTGGGGAAAGCTTGGACGAGGGCTCGGCGTCAGAGGCAGAGAGGGAGATAGACAGCAGTGAGGCAGAGGAACAGCTGGAGACGGTTCCCAGTGTGCGCATGTGCAGAGCTGCCAGAAGACAAGAACTCAGAAAGCAGGGTCAACTTGGGAGTAAAGCCACATCTTGGAGGTAATTGGCCCCTCCCATAGAAAACAAAAGAGGAGCGAACGGGGAAGGGGCTTTTCGTTCGTTCGGTCATTTCAAGAGTGGAAAGTTCTGTTCATGACTCTAAGAGACTCTGTGCCAAGTTTTGCCTTACTCTGTGTTTGGAAACAAGTTACCTGGCAGCTTGCAAAGCGAGATAAGGTGTGTTGATAAATATTCCTTTGAAAAACTGTTTGGACAAACCTGGCTGACTGTGAATGAAAGTAATTCACAGTTGTGTAAATAAAAGAGGTTTTGCCGGGACCAATTCCTGCTTCCTGCTTTTTAAGGGAGCCTAGGTCTGAACATTTAGAAAATGAAACATCTGCAAAAAAACAAGCAAGCTCAGAGCCAAGCAAGCTCCACCTCAATATGATTTTGCTTCTCTGTTTGTTTACCTGGCATACGTTCTCTTACTTGCCTCAGAATATTTCAGTTCCAAAATATGTGTGGCCCCAGATAGTACCCTGTTTCCCCTAAAATAAGACATCCCCTGATAATAAGCCCAATTGGGCTTTTGAGCACATGCGCTAAAATAACCCCCCTCAAAATAAGCCCTCGCTGAAAATATTTAACCGCATGAGCAGCCAGTCCCCGCCATTTCCTCTGGTTAGGGTTAGGGAGACAGAGCTGGAAATCAGGTAAGACGGTAAGAGTGCTCCATGTGCCCCAAAATAATAAGACCTCCCCGAAAATAAGGCCAAGCGCTTATTTCGGGGTTCAAAAAATATAAGACAGGGTCTTATTTTCAGGGAAACACAGTACTCAGCCTCTTCTTTCTTTCTTTCTTTCAAATAGAGAAAAAGTTTGAAAAGTTTGCTATTTTCTTTGGATCAACTTTCTTTGGATCTTACAACGTGATCACTTCCTTTCTACTATGATATTCCAGAAAGGCTTTGCGATCTGCTCTATTTGGGACCACAAAACTGCACGGTTTTTGGCACCCATCAGCCTTCCCTGCCTGTCTAATGTTTTTACAGCAACTCAAATATTTTAATTAAAAACCAAGCTGATAGGTTTCAAAGCAACTCCCCGAGCATCTATATCTTCTTTCTCGGGAAATTAAAATTAGGGGCTATTGCACTGGCAGCTCAGTGCTTCATTTGGAGTGGTGCCCATCTGCCTGGAAAAAGACAAAGATAGTAAGGAGTTTTCTTATAGGAGGACTCGCTAGAGAGGCAACCTTGTGGTAATTCAATCCTTTAGAAAGGGTAGTATTCCCCTCACGGCAACCATTCTGTGAATGGACCAGACCGCTAGCAGGTGTTTTGTGAGAGCATCACAACATGTTTTCAAAATTCCAGATTTATCAGCATGACATTTGGGGTATCATTCTTCTTATTCACATATTTTGGCTCTTGTCTTTTCTCCATGACCATTTTCTGTCAGGGTTCTCTCCCTCCCTCCCTCCCTCCCCTCTCTCTGTGCATGTGTGCCCTTGTGTTCATTCTATTAAGATTAACTCAAGCAATTACTATGATATCTGTTAAAAAAAAAAAAGCCTCAGCATGCAGTTCTGATTTTTCTTCCACACTTCTGCCTTTGCTCACATTATCTTTGGCTGCCTTTCATTCTCCAAATGAATTAAACTTTGAGGTAGGCTTTTTTGGATTCTTTCCTTTTTCATTCTTGCATTTCTGCACTGATAATGGCTGTCACTTTCAGTTTCTCAAATTAATATTCTCTCTTCCCCATCCCCACCCCACACTCTTTCTATTAATCCTGCTGGTTCTTTGATTTTTATCTTGGTTAGATTATTGCAATTCCTTTCTGGCTGCTTTGTCTTTATCTTATTTATCTTTTCTGGTTTTTTTTCTCTCTATTAGAGGGAGAAATAAGTTTACTATAACTTTGCTTCTCTCTTTATAGGTTATCTTCTTGTATTTAGTTGGAGGGAGGAAGAGTTGCTATTACCTTTAAATGTGCCCTTTCTATAGGTACCTTCTATGTCACAGGTGTCACATGATGTATTGTGACGTATGACAACATTTTCTGCCTTTGTGGAGCCGAGGTGGGCATGGCCTGCGCATAACATATCCAGCCCACAAACCACCAGTTTGACGCCCCTGTTTTTTGTAAATGACTAAAGGGGAAATCGTACAATAAAAATATTACAAAGTTATTACAAAGCCTCAGCGTTAATATGGATAAAAGATTGGATCGAACTCAAAAACATAAGAACATTAATATTGGAAGGTTTTGACTTAACAAGAGGTTGGCATGCATATCTTTGGGGAGAGAAAATTACAAACAATTTCGCAAACCTATTGTAAGAGATAATTTGCTTAAAATATGGAATGAAATCAGAAAATATCACTATGATAGGATTCCTAGGTGGACTTCCATAATGGAAGCACATATTTATCCAAATACAATAGATACAAATAAATTAAAAACATATAAGGACATCTTAAATGAAGAAGGAAAACTAAAAACAAGAGAAGAATTGAGAATGCAAAATGTGGAAATAGAGTGGTGGTCATATTTGCAATTAAAATCCAGATATAAATCTGATATGGAAAAAACTGGAATTCAAATGGAACCAAATCAGTTGGATAAAATTTTATTAGGCCCCAATGAGAAATTAATAACCAAAATTTATAATTTTCTATTGGAATATAAACTAGCAGAGGAAGTAGTTAAACAGAATATGATCACATGGGTGACAAATTTTGGGTATGCAATAGAATTAAATAAGTGGGAAAATTTGTGGAAAAATATTAATAAGTTAACATTATCTGTACCATACAAAGAAAATGCTTATAAATTGTTCTATAGGTGGCATCTACCACCGGCGCGTATTTCTAAAATGTTTCCCGGCACATCTCCACTCTGTTGGAAATGTAAAGCGCATAAAGGGACATACTATCATATATGGTGGTCATGTCCCAAAGCTAAAAAATTCTGGAACAATATAAAAATGCAACTGGAACAAATAATAACTCAAAAGGTGCCCTTAAAGCCAGAAACTTATTTATTAGGAATACCTACAAGCAAATATGAAAAAGAAATAATATATTTAATAACACACATTTTGACTGCAGCAAGAATTATATACGCACAAAATTGGAAACAAGAAGAGGTCCCGACTCAAGAGAAATTAATATCCAAAATTATGGAATGCGCTGAGATGGATAAACTTACCAAGGAGATCCAAGGAAAGGAAGAATCTGAATATTATCTGGTCTGGCAAAAATGGTATAAATGGTTAGAGGGAAGTGGGAAAAAAAGAGAAGAAGAAAGAAAGAAAAATTAAATAAAAGAAAAGATATCAATAGAATAAAATAATTTTTTACATCAAATGAAATTTAAGAGATACGAGATATCAATAAAATAATATCATTATATAGGGTGAGAGAAATATTGTATATTGAAAAATATAGGATATTGATATTGTAACAATTTAGATATTATAGGTAGATGTTATAAAGATTAAGTTTGTTGTAAATTGTTTTATTTGCATTTATAAATGTATTATGTGGTTTCTAAAATTAATAAAAAATTAAAAAATTTAAAAAAAATATTGTGGCAATGCCTGGTGGCTAAACTTGCTGGGGTTTGGAAGTAAGCAGGATTGCAGAGACTTCTCGGGAATATTAAGGTTGTAGATTAGATTGGAAATCAGATGGCAATAATGGCAACCATTTTTATACTGCTGCCAAGAAAATTACACAATGAACCCATCATGAACTCACAAAAGGAGCTGTGTTTGAACTGAAGGAGAGTCAGAACATAGATAGAATAATAGGGTTGGAAGTGACCTTGGAAGTCTTCTAGTTCAACCTCCTACTTGAGTTTATTGCTCCCAGAATGGCTTCTCAGATGTCCACAAAAAACCAACCAGCAGGACATGAGCACAATAACCCCCTACTTTTTATGGTCCACAGAAACTGTAATGATATGTGGGCATCACTTGGGAGACAGCGGGAAGATTTGCAGCCAGGGCAATGGTTTGATAAGAGACAACTTAGCCCTCAGCAGTTAATATGGACATGGGAAAAATCCAAAAGCAACAGGGGAGAAACTTGCAAGATTCTGTTATAACATAACCTTACAATAAAGTAGAGCTACATAATTAATTTCATTTATTTATATCCCACCTTTATTATTTTTACAAATAACTTAAAGCAGTGACACATTCCTCCTCCCATTTTTCACACAACAATCCTGTGAGGAGGGTTGGGCTGTGATAGAGTGACTGACCCAAGGTCACTTAGATGGCTTTCATTGTTAAGGTGGGTCTAGAACTCATGGTCACCCATTTTCTAACCTGGTACCTTAAATAATAAATCAAACTGGGTGCACTTCTTGTCTGGACTATCTTACAATTATGATAGAAACTGATGTCAATACATGCTCTCAATTTCTCTATTCTCATAGGAGATGTCCAGGCTCAGCCTGTGGGAGGGATCAAACACATCATCAGTCATGAGTCCTTGCATGCCCATAAGAGATCTAAGCCCATACCACTTTGAATGCCTTTCTTATCTCCCGCTAATTTCCCTTGACTGTAAGTAGCCCAGATTCTTATAGAGAGCTTAACCTTGCAATAAATCTTTATACAGGTAGTCTTCGATTTATGGCCACAATTGAGTCCATAAACTTATGATGCTAAGTGAGAAATTTGTTAAGTGAGTTTTGCCCCATTTTACGACTTTTCTCGCCACATTTGTTAAGTGAATCCCTGTAGTTCTTAAAATAGGAAAACAGTTGTTAAGTGAATCATTGATTTTGATTATCAGAAGGTTGCAAAAGGGGATTACATGACCCCAGGACACTGCAACTGCCATAAATGTGAGTCTTGTGAGTCAAGCATCCAAATTTAAATCATGTGACCATGGGGATGCTGCAATGGTCATAAATGTGAAAAATGGTCCTTGCAATTAAAAAATATATTAAAATGAAGACACTAAAACATGTTTAAACAAAGCCTAATAAAATCATCCAATAACAAATAAATTATCCAGTCCAACCCAGTCCAGTCCAGACCACTGGACTTTAACTCCCAAAATTGCAGAGTCCTTGTGATCTCTGAGCTTGATTGTTTGCTTGCAGAAACTTCATTCCCCAGCTAATAATGAAATGTCTGCAAGGAAACAACCAAGTTCACAGAGTACCAAGGATTCCACAGTTTAATCCTGAGTTACAGATATTCTCTTCTATTGGAACTCCCAGGTATCTAGTCTGACATGGTGGTTAGGCAAAGTCATGTTGGCTAGGTACAACTGAAGTGTCATCTCCCGTATAGCAGGTTAGAGAAGGCTAATACAGTCCAACATGTTCTTGCGGTTTTATGGTACAGTCAGGGTGGGATTCAGCCGGTTCAGGCCAGTTCAGGTGAACCAGATGCAAATTTTACATCTGGTTCACCAAACTGGTAGTTACAAGGACTGACTGGCCCCACCCACCCCACCGTGCCCCTCCCAGGAGTCTCCACATGGCCCATTTTGGATGCCAGGCAGTGGTGAAATCTAAAATTTGTTACTACCAGTTCTGTGGGCGTGGCTTGGTGGTGGGGGTAATGTGACTGGGTGGGCATGGCCAATTTTTTTTTAACCTTTAAAAACATGTTTTTTACAACCTCTTCCACGAAGAGGTTGTAAAAAAATGCTTTCAAAAGGTTCTGACAATCCCAGCTGAATTGCCTGATCGGCAGAGGGTTTTTTTCTCTTTCAAATGCCTCTGCCGATCAGGCAACTCAGCTTGGATCATCAGAGGCATTTAAAAGAAAAAAAGCCTCTGCTGATCAGGCAACTCAGCTGGGATCGTCAGAGGCTTTTAAAAGCATTTTTTCTACAACCTCTGAAGCTTCCGGAGCCTGGGGAGGGTGAAGAACAGGCCCCTCCCTGAAGTTCCGGAAGTCCAAAAATGGGCCAGTTTCTGGCCTCCAGAGGCCCTCTGGAGGCTGTTTTTGCCCCCCCCCAAAGCTCGAGGAAAGCCTCTGGAGCCTGGGGAGGGTGAAAACGATTCCCCCACTGGGGTGCAGGAGGCCGAGTAGGCCATGACCACCATGGCCACACCCACCAAGCAACCGGGCAGAGAACCGGTTGCTAAAATTTTTGAATCCCACCCCTGTATATTGTGGCAGAATAATATCTGACAGAAAGAACTATGTGATTCACTTCCAAAGATTTCACAGAAAACAAAAGATCCCAAGTGCCACTTACAATAGTTAATTGTTTATAAGCCTGATGTGTCTGATAACATAAAACAAAAACATATGAGACTAATAGTGTTTACAAATATTTTTATACTTAAAATTGTAGAAATAAAAACATGAAATTAACTATAAAACACACATATTTTAAACATATACTGAGTTATTGCAAAAGTTTTACAATTACATTTTCACCCCATTTCCCCCCCCAACCCACCCCAAACTCCCCAACCTAACCCTCCCTAACCCCCCCAACCCTCCCCTCCCCCTGGACTTTCACAGAATATACTCCCATCAAAAAAACCCTTTATATGAAACTTGAACCCCTCTATCCCCCATATAATTTTTCATCTTCACAAAATTGAAATATTTCTATCTTAATATAATACTATCAATGAAAAGCTATTTGATACTTCCTAGTTTGATATTTGTTCTGCACATAATCTATCCACTTTTTCCATTCCCATTCATAAGTCTCTTGTGAATGATCTTTTAGGTATGCTGAGATCTTCGCCATCTCTGCAAAACTGGCCATCTTCAAAGTCCATTCCTCGATAGTGGGCAAAGCTTCATTTTTCCAATATTTACCTATCAATAATCTCGCTGCTGTCACCATATACAATATCAGCTTTGTTTCACCCAATGTAAAACCCTTAACTATACCCAATAAAAACAATTGTGGAGAAAATTGAATTTTTTTCTTCAAAACATTCTGCATAACCCACCAATTTTTTATCCAAAATGCCTTAACTTTCTTACAAATCCACCAAATATGATAATATGTAGCATCTAAACAGTCACATCTCCAACATTTTGGCTGAACATTAGGGTACATACATGACAATTTCTTAGGATCTAAATGCCATCTATAAAACATTTTGTAGAAATTTTCCCTCAAATTCTGCGACTGTGTGAATTTAACATTCTGAACCCAAATTTTTTCCCATGTTTCCAACATTACTGGTTCTGCAAAATTTTGTGCCCACTTAATCATACAATCTTTAACCAATTCAGTTTCTGAATCCCTTTCTAACAAAACATTGTAAAGCCTTTTAATATGCATTGGACCTTTCTCTTTTATATGTTTAACCAATTCTTCCTCATGCAACATAATACCAAGTTTTTGGTCCTCTTTCCATCTCAGTTGAAGTTGATTGTACTGTAACCAAGTTAAATTAATCCCTTCGTCCAACAGTGTCTCTAATGTCTTCAGTTGCCATCTGCCCACATCTGTAAAAAGAACCTCTTTGTATAAAACCCCCCCGAGTGACATTATATTTGTATTCCACATAATATGACCAAGATCCAGCCATAGCGGTATTTTATAATCCCATTTGAGTCGGTGCTTCTTCCAAACTCTCATCAAGGAGTCTCTAAATATATGGCTTTTAAATACTTTATCCACTTTATTTTCATAAAATAAGTAAGCATGCCATCCGAATTCAAGATCAAAACTTTCCATATTCAATATTCCAGTCTTTTTCCTTCCAAACCAATCACTTGCTTGAGATAAAGCTGCTGCTTCATAATATAACTGTAGGTTGGGAAGTTTAAGACCTCCCTGTTCTGGAACATCTTGCATAATTTTCAATTTCACTCTCGGTTTTTTCTCGTTCCAGACAAACTTATTCATTCCACTTTGCCACTCTTTCAATTGTTTATCACTTTTAAGCACTGTAATCATTTGAAACAAAAAAAATCTTGGCAAAATGTTCATCTTAACTGCTGCTATTCTTCCAAGTAAAGACAGCTGCAGTTTTTTCCAGGTCTCCATATCTTTCTGCACATCTCGCCACAACACCTCATAATTATTTTGAAACAGTTTCATATTTGATTCTGCAACCTGAACTCCTAGATATTTAACCTTTGGTACAATCTCAAAACCTGCCCTCCTTTCAAGTTTGTGTTTACGATCTTGTGTCATATTTTTAACTATCATCTTAGTTTTTTTCTGGTTCAATCTAAAACCTGATACTGTGCCATAGTCTTGTATAATGTCTTTCATCTGGATTATTGATTCCATCGGCTGTGTTAGGGTAACAACCAGATCGTCTGCAAATACCTTTATTCTGTAGACCTCTTGCCTTATCATTATACCTTTCAAGATATTAGAGTCCCGTATTGTATTTAACAAGACTTCTAGTGTTAAAATAAATAACAATGGGGATAACGGACAACCTTGTCTTGTTCCTTTTTCAATATTAAAATCTGTTGTCAAATTTCCATTAATAATAATCTGTGCCTTTTGCTCTTGATAAATTGCTGAAACCGCCTGTATAAATTGATCCCCAAAGTCCATCTTTTTTAAAGTCTTTAATAGAAAATTCCAGTCCACTCTATCAAAGGCCTTCTCCGCATCCAGGAAAACCAGCACTGCAGGGATCTGTTTATTCTTCTCAAGATATTCCAATAAATCTATAACTTGCCTTACATTGTCCTTCATATATCTGCCCTCAATAAATCCCGCTTGATCATCATGAATCACCTCTTGAATTACTGGCATCAACCTGTTGGCTAGTACTTTTGTGTAAATTTTATAATCATTATTCAGAAGAGATATTGGTCTATAATTCTCCGGGTTTTTAAGACCTACTTGCTCTTTTGGTATCAAAGAAATGTAAGCTGTTTTCCATGACAGACAATGTCAGCTGACGACTCCCAGGGGGAGAGCCTTCTCTGTGGCGGCGCCCACCCTCTAGAACAACCTCCCCCCAGAGATACGTACAATAACAGACCTCCGGATTTTTTGTCGGGCCCTGAAAACCCATTTATTTCAACTAGCTGGGCTGGCTTGAGTTAAATTTTAAATTGATTTTAAATTGGGTTGTTTTAATTTACGGCCAAAATATTTAATTATTTTAAACTGCTTTTAAATTTTGTATGTATTATTTTTTACTTTGGCTGTTCACCGCCCTGAGTCCTATTTGGAGAAGGGCGGTATAGAAATAAGAACAAATAAATAAATAAGTGATAGGGGTATTTTACCCCCTTGTTGTATGTTACAAAATAAGTCTCTGAGTTGTTCCACCATTTCTGCTTGCAAAGTTTTATAATACACTGCAGTCAAACCATCCGTTCCAGGAGCTTTAGCTGTTTTTAATTGTTTGATTGCTGCTATTATCTCCTCAACTGTTATAGGTTAGTTCATTCTTTCCTTTTGTTGATTAGTAATTTTTGTGACTCTTTTATTTTCTAAATATTTTTCTATAAGTCCATTCTGCATATCATCTTTAGCATATAATTTGGTATAATAATCTACAAAAGCTTCTTTAATTAATTTTTGTTGAAACATTTCTTTCCCTCCAATATCAATACTATCAATAGTCCGTATGCTCTGCTTCTTCCTTAGTGTGTAGGCCAACCATCTGCCCGGTTTATTGGCATTACAAAATGTATTATGCTTTGCATATTGTAAGTTTGTTGCAGCTTGTTCCACCATAAGCATTTGAAATTGATCTTTCAAAAGTTTTATAACACCACGTATTCTTTCATCTGTTGGATTTTTAATAAGTAACTGTTCTTTATTCTTTATTTCTACTTCCAGTTCAGATCTTTTCTTTTGTCGATTCAGTTTATGTTTAGAATTCATATGAATGAGTACCCCTCTCATATACGCTTTACTCGCATCCCACACAATTTCAATTGGGGTACCCTTATTCAAATTTATTTCAAAAAATTCTTTCACCTGCTTTTTAAGTTCTATTATATTTTTTTCATATCTAAACAAGTTTTCATTTAATCTCCATGATCTTCTCTCAATCTTTCCCATCTCAATTTCTATCCATACTGGGCTATGGTCGGTCAGGGTTCTTGGGAAAATCTTTGTTCTTTTTGTCTTAACAAGTAGATCATCTGATAACAAAATAAAATCAATCCTAGAGAAAGATCTATGTCTGTCAGAAAAAAAAGTATAGTCCAATTCTTTTGGATTATGTATTCTCCAAATATCTTTTAATTCCAAATCTTCTTTCATGTCGAAAAAAGTCTGTGGTAATCTAATCCTTGATTTCGCCAGGCTCTTTTTATCTAATTTGGAATCGATTATTCCATTCCAATCTCCCATAATTAAAATAGATCTATAATCCCATTGCAGTATTTTAGTGTGTAAAGTTTTATAAAAATGATCCTGTTGTTGGTTAGGAGCGTAAATTCCAATCAGAAGAATTTTTTTTTTAATACAATTTTTATTGGTTTTTTTTTTTACACAAATAAAATATAGTCACGATTCTGTTTAACATCGGATTCGCAGTGTTTTTACATATATACATAAGTAAGTGTCTGGTGTCATTTATACTACACATTTCTAATTAATTTCTGCACCATTTATTCCTTCCTTAATTCTATCATTTATCCATTCGTACCATCAGAAGAATTTGGCCATTTACCGTATGCTATAAACCTGCCATCTTCATCTGCTTCTATAATTTTAGCTGACAGTCTTTTATTTACATAAATGACCACACCATTCTTTTTTTCCAAAGTTGAAGCTATAAAGTGTGTTCCTTGATAAACTTGAGTTTATCAAGTATTTTTGATCTTGAGTTCTGATATGAGTTTCTTGTAAACAAATTATATCATTATTAAATTGTCTCAAATATGTAAATAACTTCTTCCTTTTCTGTGGTGAATTTAGCCCATTCACATTCCAGGATAAAAACTTAATTATCATCTTCATCCTTTTGAAGCGACGAGCACAATAGCCGAATATCTTCTGAAATCTTCGGTTTTGCTCCCCACATGGCTTCACTTCCTTGTGTAGTACTCTTAGCTCCCTTTTTGTATTGTCTTTCCTGTTGTTGCTTTTAAGTTGCTTAGATTTTGCACGAGTTATACACTGGTCTTTGACTTCAGCCATCCGAGCCGGGTCCAAAATTGGAGAAGATTCTAACAGGTGCTCTTCCAGAAAACCTCTTGTAGCACCCTGCGTTTCCACTGGCTCCACCTGCTTAAACTGTTCTTCCATCTCTTGCTGAGGTTGCTTCTCCTTGTCACTCTCCTTTATCTCCAACACTGTGGATGTACGTGGAGATGGTGATCTTTCTTTAAAAATGGTAAAATAAAAGTGTTCTGCCTTCTCAACAGTATTCAACCGGTGTCTTTCTCCATTGTACTTCAGAATTATACCAGTTGGGGCATCCCACCGAAATGGTATTTGAGCTCCCTCCACTTGCACAGAGGAAAGAAAAGATTTTTGCAAAATATCATTTCTTATTATTCTGTCTGTATATCACCACATCTCTAGGCAATTGTCTTTGTCTGGCCACCCAGGAGTTCACTCTGTAAATTTTGTCTATTTTGTAAAAAATCTCTTCAGGATTGATTTTTAATAGCACAGCCAGAGCATCAGCACAAATCTGTCTCAAATCTTGTCTATCATTCTCTTTAATACCTCTAAGCCTTATAGCGAATTCCATAGCCCTGAATTGCATCATTGTAATTTTATTTTCAACTCTCTGCATTTTATCATCAACATCAGAAATTTTATAGTCAGTATCCTTAATTTTGACATTGACTTCTGATTTAAATTCTTCCAATTTGGAATCCACTTTAATAATAATTTCTGACAGGCCAGACACCACATTCGATATTTTTTTAGTCACCTTGCCATAATTCTCCTTCACCACATTTTTGATTTCATTAATTTCCTGCATAATTTCCTGTTGAGATTTTTGAAATTTAACATCCATTTCCTGTTGAGATTTTTGAAATTTATCATCCAGAGCCTGAGTAATAAATTCTTTTAAACTTTCAAAATCAAAATCTTTTTTCTGACTCTGCTGAGCAGGAGGAAGCTGCTGTTCATGTTTGCGTGTGGGGGATCCCCCCCCCCGCTGCTGCTTTTCCTTCCTGCTTCTTAGAAGCCATCCTGCCACGTAGGTTAGGTTTTCTGAAAAAGGAGATCCTTTTTCCTTTTCCACCACCACAAAGTCCTCTAAAAAAATCCCCCAGGTTTAATCAAATTGGGGATAGAAACTAAACTGAAGCAAGCTCAGACTTATTTTAAAAAGAAATTTTTTTCCTCTTCTCCTGTTCCTCGTTACAGGCAGCACAACTTTGTAGCTGATTAAAATAACTTTACAAATCCACTCTCACTCTCAGCTTGTTAACGCTGAAGCCGGGCGCCATTTTTTTCAAACCGCTTTCACTCGTTTGTACTTTTATTTAGGTCAGAAAGTCACCAAAGCAGTAATACTTGCGATTTCCAGATTTGAGGGTTCAAGTTAATGTTTCCGCTAATTATTAAGGTTGGTTTCATTCAATTTGGATGTTTGCTGCAGCCGACTTGCTCTGCGGAAGGCAGAGTCGTCCCACACCATCCGGAGTCTCAGCAAGTTGAAGGGGAGCCGCACTTGTTTCCTCCCCAGTAGCGATTTTCTGGGGGCTCACAGGGGCTCAACCTGCACCTTGCTGGCTCTTCTCCTCCAATCCTTCAGTTATTGTGTTTATATCTTTCAACAATTTATTACCTGAAACTAATACAAAATCTATCTGGCCCTTAGGAGAGCTATTTACTTGCTACTTGATAAAAAAAAAAATACATTGTTCAAAACATATCACTATTACTTCTTTTTAGGTCAAATGTACTTTAGATACATTAACTTTTCATAATTTGTCTTACTAATCCCTCGTAAAGATATATTTGGTAACTTGCTGAGAATGAAAATATATTTACTGTAAGAAGATTATTATTATCCTTACCTATGTAAGCTGCATAAATAGGACTAAGATTAAATATAAAGATCAAACTAATAACATTAGGAACAGCAATCAGCCTTTATCAATGTAAAGGGATCACAGAACCAAGAAATATGCCCCAGATTAGTATTTGGCAGAGTAACCACGAAGGCCTTGGGAAAGATATTCAGATGCCATGATATATCTATATTGTGAAGATCAGAATCATGTGGGCAATTATTTTACTTGTGATATTCTATGGAAATGAAAAATGGACTTTGAAGAAGCAGGACAGGCAATGTATTCACAGTTAAATTTTAGTGCTACAGAAGGCTTTTGAGCATGCCCTGGGTAGCAAAAAAAACAAAACAAAACAAAACAAAACAAAACAAATGAATCATAGAATAAATCAATCCAGAGATTGAGTCACAAATCACATTATCCTAATTTGGACACATCATGTGAAAATACAGCTCCCTTGAGAAGTCTATAAAGCTGGAATAAGTGGAAAGAAAGAGGCCAACCAATGGTAATACATATATAATAACAGTGGCAATAGGCATACTGGTCGGGTCCCCGAAAGGCCAAATGAGAACAGATTGTCTGGCAGCGGTCTATTTATGCAGTTGCTAAAAACAACGTTGACTTGATGGAAAACGATTGGGCAAGTAGGAACAATACATTTAAACAATACATTTAAACAATGGTTAAACAATACATTTATTGTTGTTGTTGTTAGTCGCAAAGTTGTGTCCGACCCATTGTGATCCCTTATACAACATTCCTCCATGCCTTCCTGTCTTCTACCATCCCCCAGAGTCCATTTAAATTCATGTCGATTGCTTCAGTGACTCCATCCAGCCACCTCATTCTCTGCCGTCCCGTTCTTGTTTTGCCCTCAATCTTTCCCAGCATTAGGCTCTTCTCCAGTGAGTCCTTACTTCTCATTAGGTGGCCAAAATATTTGAGTTTCATCTTCAGGATCTGGCCTTCTAAAGAGCAGTCAGGGTTGATCTCCTCTAGGACTGACCGGTTTGATCGCCTTGCAGTCCAAGGGACTCTCAGGAATCTTCTCCAGCACCATAGTTCAAAGGCCTCAATTCTTTGGCGCTCAGCCTTCCTTATAGTCCAACTTTCACAACCATACATTGCAACTGGGAAAACCATAGCCTTGACTAGACACAAGTACATTTATTAGTGACTTCAATATAAATTGAGATACAGAACAGCTGGTTTAATTGTAATTAATTTAATGATAGTTTTAATGGAAACAGTTTTCTCTAAAAGGTGATTGCTCTAGTTTTAAAAGGAAAGGAACTTAATATAGCTGAGTAATCATGAAGATAAACCAAAAAAGCACCAACTGAATGTATTAAACTTTGGAGAATATGTTACAGTTACTCCAAAGGAGGTGGTTACAACTAACAAAATATATCAAGACCACAAGGGCCCTGGTCCAATTTTCAAACACACATCCAGATAGCCTCTTAGATTCCTGTTTATTATTTATCCATGCTATGCTATGATCTTTTAAGAAAAACAAAAGGCAAACTAAAACAACCAGAACAGCAGTTCAATTGGAACTCAAGAATTTTTCAATTCCTAAGTGCAATTCCTTAGATGTTACAGAACTTGGAGAAACTGTGACCACACTGCCCTCTTGTGACGAATTTGACTTAGAACCAATTGAAATGTGGGAAAACCTGTAACTAAGCAAAGACATCCGAATGTAATACTTGTTGAAAAATCACCAGAAACATCACATCTCAACTCCTGGACTAAAAGATTGGAGCTGAAAGACTAATAGAGATCAGTTGCAATATATTTTCCTCCGTGCAGCTGACAGCTGTTTTAAGCAAAAGCAAGCAAGCAAGCACAGTCGCTTGAATGAGAGACTGATAAATCACTCAGTGTCACTTTTATAGTGAGGATGTTCAATATCTTTGGCACTCAATGGTTTTCAAAGATCACACACGCCAAGCATTTCTGTGTACCACATTCATCAGTTACATTCATTTGGGTTTATCAGTTTTTGGACTTGGAAACTAACAATATAAAATTTTGGAGATGTGTGCAGCAGTTTTCTAGATCACAACCAGGATATTAATTCAACGCATATGTGTTAAATGTGATTTAACTATGCTGATCAAACAACATTTTTGTTTCCCAACTCAAACTTCAGGATAACTAGAGAATATATATATATATATATATATATATATATATATATATATATATATATATATATATACATACATACATACATACATACACATATACATACATACATACATACATACATACATACATACATACATACATATATATATATATATATATATATATATATATATATATATATATATATATTGGTGGAACAACTACAGTGTTCTCAGTCAATCCAAAATGTTAATAAACCTCAATATTTAAGAAGTGAGGTTTTTCTTAGGAGAATATCTATATGTGCACAATTATTGGGCAATTATTAGTGTGCAGAATTATTATGCCACTAAATGAAAAACAAAAATTTGCCCATCTCAAGCTGCCTAATAATTATGCACATCTTGCTATAGGGTGTTGAACTCCTTTGGCCACACCCACCCTCATTACACAAATACACATGACCTGATATGATTAAATCCACTCAAGTTTATATAGCTTGGAGGTAGAAAATATGCATAAAAATGGTATGGTCAAAATACTCACTTGCCTAATAATTGTGCACACAGTGTATTATCTATCTTAGATAAGGTCAGAGAAAAATGGAAAATGCTACCTTGAGGTCCTAAATATGTGATATCTAGGCTAACAATAAATACTGATAAATTATAATAATTCACAGTATACTCTTATCCTGATCTGTATTTTCTACTACTCTGAGATGAACTATAGCAATCTATTCACAGGAATATTCCAGCAGAATTCAAGCTGTCAGCATTCAGAAAGAATTGATGCCAACAGAATGGTCGTTGCTTACCTGAACGACCCTTTTGTACTCGCTGTGAAGACACTCCTCAGAGTGGGATACGATCACTCTCATTTGCACTGCTGAGTGTCAATCAAATCCCTCTGGAGCCGGATCCTCCTCACTTCCTGCTCCTTCCTCAGACTTTTCACGAAGACACTTGGTCCAAGAGCATTAGGACTGTCATGAAGCACATCACCAGATCGCCGAACAGGAAGCAGCTGGCTACAGAGGGAAAGAAAAAAGACCTCCTCCAAGGCCAGACGTGGCGAAGATAAGGGAGGGACGGAGTGTCTTCACAGCGAGTACAAAAGGGTCGTTCAGGTAAGCAACGACCATTTTCCTACTCGCTGTTCAGACACTCCTCAGAGTGGGACATACCCAAGTTAAGGAGAAAGGGAGGGAACTAAGCCTGAGGCTGGCCTTGTGGAGAGATTACAGCTTGTAATACCCTTCTGCCAAAGGCAGCATCTGCAGAGGCAAACTTATCTAGTCTATAGTGACTTACAAAGGAAGAGAGGGAAGACCATGTGGCCGCCCGGCAGATATCATCTACTGAAGCCTGGGTGGCCCACGCCGCTGATGTTGCGGCGCTATGGGTAGAATGGGGCAGAATACCACCCGGGACAGGGGCCTCCCTCACTTCATATGCCTTGGATATACAAGCTTTGAGCCACCTGCCTACTGTAGCCGAAGAAACCTTCTGACCCAGGGAGGAGGGAAGGAAGGACACCAACAAGGCTTCAGTCTTGCGAAAGGAGGCAGTCCTTTTAAGATATCTTCTCAATGCCCGTCGCACATCTAAAGTATGCCATCGCTTTTCAGCAGGATGACGCGGGTTCGGGCAGAAATTAGGCAAGACGAGTTCTTGGGCTCGATGAAAACGAGTGTTCACTTTAGGCACAAAAGCTGGATCTAGGCGAAGGACAACCCGGTCAGGGTAGAAGACACAGAGGTCACTTCTCATGGACAAAGCTGCAATTTCGGAAACTCTACGAGCCGAAGTGATTGCCAACAAAAAGGCCATCTTTAAAGACAGGTAGCGGAGGCTGGACGAAGCAATGGGCTCGAACGGAGGACCCGTCAAGGCCTGTAACACCAAAGTAAGGTCCCAAGTGGGGTAGCGGTGAATCGGCGGTGGCCGCAAGTTGGAGACCCCTTGGAGAAAAGAACGAATCCTGGGGTCTTGCGACAAAGGAACTCGAGCCTCCCCTGACAGGACAGTGGCCAGAGCCGCCACTTGTCGACGTAAGGTCGCAGGAGCCAAGCCTTTGGAAAACCCCGCATGCAGGAAACGCAGAATGTCCGGGACAGATGCCGTTGTGGGATCAACGTGATAATCTCCGCACCATCTAGTGAAGGCAGTCCACGAAGCATCATAAATTCGAATTGTTGATGGTCTTCGAGCTGCCTGAATGATAGAAATGACGTCATCAGACAAGTTGTCCTTGAAGAGCTTTATGCGCTCAAATGCCACACGGCTAATCGAAGCCATTCTGGTTCTGGATGACGGATGGCCCCTTGAGTTAGCACAATCTTGTCGGGTGGAATCCTCCACGGTGGTTCGACAGACAAGTTCTTGAGGTCTGCGAACCACTCTCGACGAGGCCAATACGGCGCTACCAGCAGAAGATTCACCCGCTCTTGAATAACCTTTTGAATGACTTTGGAGATGACAGGAAGGGGAGGAAAGGCATAAAGAAGTCCCCGGGGCCACTGACTCCGAAGTGCGTCTAGACCCTCCGCTGTTGGATCCGGGTAGCGGGAAAAAAATCTCGGCAGTTGAGTGTTCTGAGCCGTCGCAAACAGGTCCACAATGGGCAGACCGAACCTCCTGGATAGGTCCTGGAACAGGCTGGGGTCCAACCTCCACTCGGTGTGATCTATTTGGTCTCTGCTGAGCCAATCTGCTTCTCGATTCAAAGTCCCCGAAATGTGTTCGGCCTTTATCGACGAGAGGTGGAGTTCCGCCCACGACAGAAGACGCTCCGCTTCCTGCATTAGAGTCCAGGAGCGGGTCCCGCCTTGTCTGTTGATATGGGCGTTGGTGGCCACATTGTCTGTTAGAATCAGAAGATCCTGGCGATATACAAGGTGTTTGAAGTGCATCAGAGCGAGACGGACCGCTCTGAGCTCAAGCCAATTTATGTTGTGTAGCAGTTCCGTCGACGACCACACGCCTTGGGCTAACTGACGGTTGAGATGCGCCCCCCAGCCTCGCAGACTTGCATCCGTGGTTAATACCAACCGAGCTGGTTCCAGGAAGGGGGAGCCCTTGTCGAGAGCCGGAGAAAACCACCACCTCAGGGAAAGGCGCACAGGAGCTGGAACTGTTACCTTGAGAAGAGACTCTGCTCGCCCTTGTCTCTGGTAAGGGAGCAGGAACCATTGAAGGCGACGAAGATGGAAACGCGCCCACGGGACAATGTCTATGCATGATATTAATTTTCCCAGAAGCTGGGAGAGAGTCAGTAAGGTCACAGATTTGTGGAGTAAGACTTGAGACACCAGTTTCCGTATGCTTACTTGTCTGTCTGGAGACAGGAAGACCACACAGAGGCCCGAATCTATCGTTGCTCCGAGGTGCAGAATACGAGACGTGGGAATCAGGTGACTTTTGGCAAGATTCAAGGTGAACCCGTGGTCTTGAAGGGTCTGAAGTACTAACTTCCGGTCGTGGGTCGCCTGCTCTGGAGAAGACGACAGTATCAAAATGTCGTCGAGGTAACATGCCAGACGAACAGGAACCTCTCTGAGCGACGCCGCTACAGCCGCTAGCAACTTTGTAAAGGTCCTCGGAGCGGACGAAAGGCCAAACGGCATAGCTCGATATTGGAAGTAGTGGTTTCCAAACGCAAACCTGAGGTACTTCCTGTGTGAGTGATGAATGGGCACGTGCAGATACGCTTCCTTTAGATCTACAGATTGCATCAGATCCCCCCGTCGGATGCAGCCGAGCAGGGTCTTGAGGGAATGCATTTTGAACCGACGGTATACGATGTGTTGATTGAGACGTCGTAGGTTCAAAATGCCTCTCCAATCGCCCGAGCTCTTCGGGACCAGGAACAGCGTTGAATAAAAGCCGGTTTTGAGTTGGTGCGATGGAACCTGTTCTATGGCCTGAATCTGCAACAAATGGTAAATTTCGAGCGACAGAAGAGATCGCTTCTCCGGCTGAAGCGGCCAAGGGCAGTGAACATAAAAGTCCTGTGGCATTGTGGTGAATTCCAAATGTAATCCCTCGGTGACAGTTTGGACAATCCAGGCATCCGAGGTGGTAGCTGTCCACAGGTGAGAGAAAGCCTGAAGCTTGCCACCGATCGGGACCGGGAACGGTGAGTCACTTTCCACGCCTGGCGAAGCGGCCAGCAGACTGCTTGAAGGGTCGTCTAAAGTTGGACTGTCGGCGACCACGTTCACGAAAGGACGCCCTGTCTGAAGATGGCTGGTACTGGAATTGCGAAGACCGGTAATAAGAGGCGCCACCGGCGCCTTGGTCCTGCCGAAAGGATTGTCGGCTATACGGTACGTAGCGTCTGTCCTGGCGGCGAAAGGAAGTAGGCAACACCTTCTTCTTGTCCCTGTTCTCCACCAGTACGGAATCTAGGGATGATCCGAACAAGGAAGGGCCCCTGAAAGGAGCAGCAGTCAGGCGCCACTTGGACTTGGCGTCAGCTCTCCAGTTACGGAGCCATGAGAGACGTCTTGAGGACACTGTCGATGCCAGCGCACGTGAAGCGAACTTAGCCGCGTCCAAAGATGCGTCGGCCGAATATTCAGCAGCTGCAACAAGTTTGGCTAGATCCTGTTGCAATCGCGCGTCTTCAGGAGGGAGCCGTTCCTTCAATTGACGCAACCACACCAACGAAGCACGGTTAAAGAAAGATGACGAGGTCGCTGCCCGAATGGCCCAAGCAGCAGCTTGGTGTGTCTTACGGAAGCCCATCTCGGCCCGTTTGTCCTCAAACTTGAGGCCATCCCCTGGTTCACCTACCAGGATGGAAGAAGAAGTGAGGCTAGCCACCGGATCATCAACCGTAGGTAACTGCAGAAGTGCATCCAGCGCAGGAGCCGAGGCATAAAGCTTTCGATCAAACGAATTCGGACCAGATAAAGAAGCGGGGCGGCCCCAAGGTTTCTGGATGACCTGGCAGAAAAGGTCAGGGCACGGAACAAAGTCCTCATCAGGTTGAGGCAGATTAAACAAATGACTGTTAGGGCCTGGTGGAACAGATGAAGTAGAACCCTGAAGAGGGGTGGAATCCATGTTAGTGGCCGCTTTTGCTTTGCGAAGCAAAGAGCGAAACAAAGAGGGCTTAAACAGGCCTGGAAAAGCTGGCTTATCCTGAGTCTCCTCTTCATCCTCCGACATCTCAAAGTCATCTGGGAAATCGTCCTCCCGGGCTGATTCCGACACAGGACCACGGGAAACAGGTTGGCGTTGTTGTTGATGTGTACTAGGAGGATGCAGATGAAAAGCAGGCACAGGGGGACAAACTGGGCCAGGGAAGGCACCCGTGGAATGCTGTAACCCCATTTGGAACATATGGGACATAGCCTGAGAAAAAAAGGACTGAAAATCTACAGGCTGAGCAAACACAGGACCCGCCTCAGGGCAGAGACCAGCTGCAGTGGGTGTAAATGTAGCTTCAGGAGCAGACCTAGAAGCCTGAGAAGGGTGGCTAGCAAAGCTGGATGAGCGTGACCTGGCACTGGCACAGGGCTGATTAGTAGCCGACAGTGGAAACCCCTGAGAAATAGATGGGCACTCCTCCCTTAGCCCACTAGCCAAAGTATCAATGGTATGGGAGGCCGAGGGGTCAGGAGCCACTTCCAGGCCTAAATCCTCCTCCATAGGCCCCTGACAAGGTTCTTGAACCTGTTGCCTGGCCTTAGCAAACCGCTTTTCTAGCGCCTTGTGCCTACGTTGGGCATCCTTGTCCACAGTGGCAGATTTGGAGGACTTCCCCTGTTTGGGGTTTTTAGGTTTTTTCCCCCTGAGCTGTTTAGGGGAAGGTACTGGGGAGGGAGGAGGACTGTTGTCCAGGTCTGAAGAAAGAGCGACTGCCTCCCTGTCCTCCATGAAATCACAGTCAATAGCCCCAACAATTATTAGCAATAATTTGTAATATACAGTTATTAATTTCTAAATATAATGAATTAATTAAGATTATATATAGATATATATATATATATTATTATTATTATTATTTTATTTATTTATTTATTTTTTTTATTTATTTATTTATTTATTTATTTAAATTAAGGTGATTCAAACAACTTTTTACAAGAAAAGGGGCTTCAGATATAACGAGGCAACAGCCAAACAATCTAATTCTTTTTTTTTTTTTTATAAAAATATAATCAAATTTAAAGAATATGTACTTCCCTTGATATCCTCAGGCACGCCACTGCAGATAGTTGGAAAGCGCAGGTATGAGCAGGACAGCGTCCCGACCTGCAAGCCAGCTAGCGACCCTGGAAACCAAAGCCCAGGTCGCTGTGCCCCCGAAGCAGCTCAAGAAGCGGCGATGTTTGGTCTCCAAAATGGCGGCGCTAGGAGAGCTCCCACGAGTCCTAAGCCAGGCGAAACAAAGCGCCTACGGCCGGACTGAAGCTGCACGCAGGGGGCGGTCACAAACGCTCCAAAAACGGCTAATGAGTATGCCAGCCGGCAGGGACTCAAGCCGCTAAGTTCTATGGCCGCTAACTCGATCCAAAGCCTCGCGCAATGACTGGAGGCAAATGGCGGCCGAAAAGGGCAGAGGAATTAGCCGCCAGCCAAGCCAGACCGCTAACGGCGGCCGGAGCCCCAAACCGCCAAAAATGCGCTTAAAACTTCACCCAGGTGAAGGCAGATAAAGCGCAGCACTTCCACAGCCAAAAGAATTTAAAATTGAGCCAAATTACAAAGGACAAAATTAGAAACAATAATAATTTTAAAAGGAGTAGCAGACACTCAATGCACTTGCAATGGCTGAGTGAAAAAGTCTGAGGAAGGAGCAGGAAGTGAGGAGGATCCGGCTCCAGAGGGATTTGATTGACACTCAGCAGTGCAAATGAGAGTGATCGTATCCCACTCTGAGGAGTGTCTGAACAGCGAGTAGGAAAAAGATTTGGTTATTAGATTTTAAACTTCTACTACGAGTCAGTTCCTAACTGATCAGTTGCTTATTAAACTCATCACCTGTTAAACTCATCACACCTCTGTCAAGCATCAGGTCAACTTCAAATTAAATTCAAAAGTTAGGCCACTTATAGTATCATAATAATAAGACAACAGATTGATCTAGATCAGTGGTGTCCAATCTTGGCAACTTTAAGACTTGGTGGACTTCAATTCCCAGAATTCCCCAGCCTTCATGGTTGGCTGGGGAATTTTGAGAGTTGAAGTCCACAGGTCTTGAAGTCATTCCTGATCTAGACTTTGTAAGTCATTTTTCCCAGACAGATAACAATATAATACAATATTTATTCTTCTGTTTTCAGGCTCTAAAAATAGTAAAGCGATTAAAAGAAAACTTTGGACTTTAAGCATAAGTAATTTATGATTAATGGTTCCATTTCTTTCTAAAGAGAAATTGCATTCCTTCTCGTCATCTCAACCCTCACACTTGTGGAAAGTCTTTATTCTCAAAACCCTCATATCGAGTAGTTAGAGCATTCTGAATAGGAAGAACTTTAAGAGCAATTTCTCTATTTGCAAATTGTCTTGAAAAGAGACAAGGAGGAAGGACTTATTTTCCTTTACACTTCACTTATTTATGGCCCTCTTTAAGAGTTTTACTACAAACATGATTTCCACAGCTCCAGTATGGATTATGAGCAAGAGTTATCATTCTCTTCCCCGCACCAGCTTTTTCTCTAGTAGTAGATACAGAAGATTATTGGTTTACAACAAAGGATTCATTAAAGTAGCTAATGCTATTCACCTTATTCTAGCTTTTAGGCTTCCACATGAACAAGCAATGGAATCATTTTGATAAAGAGGAGCATGAAGGAAGAGAGGGCATCAAATAGCCTATGGATGCAGATTAGACACAAGGTGTGAGGATAAAAGGGAGTTTGAACTGTGTCCCACCGGCTCAGATAAATCAGTTGGCCAGCCATAGGCATTCCAGCTATCATTCCTCATGCAAATCTATCTGGATAAAAATTAAAGCTAAGCATCCTGACAGTTCATCATGGAAGCTCAGTATTTAAGGACATCTCATGCTGCTTGGCAGCAATACAAATGTTGGAAGAGACATACAAGAGAGACCCCAAAAAGGGGTCAATTTTATTATTAGCCATAATTTGCAAAATGTGCACTTTAACTAGGGGGTTTTTGAGGTGAGTTCTCATTTAATATCCATCAGCAGACAGTTTTTAGACTTTATGAGCTTTGAAAAAGGATGATTATAGCTATCTTGTGGAAGAGGAAATAATGATACTTAGCCATAATCATTTAAGCATCCCTGCCAAGCTCACAGTGTGTTGTGGGTTATTGGCAATAAGCTTAGCCAACAAGCATGATAAGACCTGTTCCATTTTCTGTTCTAAAATTTTGGTAACTGCCTTATATTTTGCCAGAGTGGAAAAAGTAGATTATAAACGGAGTAAGATTTAAAAAAAAAATAGTCACAATACCTCTAAATTAAGCAAAGATGTTAACCATCACTGTGGAAAGTGTGATAGACTGTTAAGGGAGGCAAGAAAACTCCCATCTCAGGAATTTTTAATCATAGGGTATTTTCACTTCCAAAATGCCAAAAAAAAATTTAAAGATCCATTTAACTAGGACTGTAGAGACTAGGAAACATACAAGAACTGTTATCAATGCAAAAGGGGCCAAGATATTTTTTTAAGTCCAATGAAACAAGATAATATTTAAAAGTAACTCAGACAGATACCTCCCTAATTCACTAGAGTGTAAGAAGGTGGAGAGGAGGTTCAGCACAACCAGACTTACAAGTTTGTTATTATAGCCAATTTTAAGATTACCGTAGTTTTATTCTTCCGTGGAGTTGATTTCCTGGTCTATATAATGGGGACAACAATGATAGACACCACTCCCCGCAAAGCCTGGCTCTACAACATGATCATGGAATAGAATAGAATAGAATAGAATAGAATAGAATAGAATAGAATAGAATAGAATAGAATAGAATAGAATAGAATAGAATAGAATAGAATAGAATTCGTTATTGGCCAAGTACATAAAAGAAAAGATATGTTCACCAAGAAGTCATAGGGAAACAGTCAATATAAATCTTAAGGATACCAGCAACAAGGTTACAGTCATAAGGTTTGTAAGAGATCTTAAAATCATCAGGTTCAGTTCCCTGCCTAGTGCCACCACAGCAGGGGTGGGATTCAGCCGGTTCTCTCCGGATCGCGCGAACCGGTAATGGCGACTGTGGGTGGCTACGCCCACCTGCCCGGACATAATGTGTGACTACTGCGCATGCACACTCATAATTGCGAACCGGTAGGGAAGATAAGTGAATCCTACCTCTGCACCACAACATCCCATCCTGGTGCTTCTATAGCATCCCAGACAGATGGTCGTCTTGTCTCTCCACTGCACTTTTGAGCAAAGGAGAATCTACCATTCCTTAAGCTAGTCTCTCCCATTGTTGATCAATATTTAGCATTAGGAATGCTTTCCTAAGGCCCAATCAAAATCCTCCTCCTTGTATTTAATCCCAGTGTTTAAGCCCCGTCTTTGAACTTTGAACAATTTTTTCCCCTTCTGAAGACACACTTTCATGCAGAGTTCTCTTTTCCAAGCTAAACATAACCAAGTCTCCCAACTATTTACTCATAAGCATTTCCTTTCAGAACCCTTATCTTTTTGGATACAATCTAGCTCCTCAAAGTCTTCCTCAAAACAGGATACCCTATAATTGGATGCTGCATTCCATATTAGAATCTCATGAGAAATGATGTCAAATGCTTTGCTGAAGTCAAAAATGCTATTTCCAAAATATTTTCTTGGTCAACTAACAAGTTGAAAAAAAAGAGAGAGAGAGAAACCAACTGACAGACAAAGAGATAGAGGGAGAAAGAGATTGTGCTGGATCCTGCAAAATAATATATTATTTTCTAGGCACAAACCAACTGCTTAATAATCCATCCCAAATTTTACCTGATAACAATAGCAATCTGCTTACCATTTTTTTTCTCCCCCCCCCCCCTTTTCTAATCATTCAGCACTAGCCCATTCTCTACAAGACTCGAAGATAACACAACAGAGGTAACAAAAATTCCTCAGGGATAACATAAAAAAGATATTAATGCAGGGTTCCAACAAACTCCTTCAAAACTTTTTAGATGTAATTGATCTGGTCCTTAAACTTGCCCAGGTAACCAGGTGATCTCTAAGCAATTAATTAAGTCAATTCTTTGCTCAAGTCCATTTCAGTATAGTTCTCAGTATAGTTCTCTCATATTCAGCAAATATGCTGGAATTTGCACCATGGCTGGGAATTCAGAAATTTGTTCTGCAGCTTGAGGAAAATTGCTGCAGATCATTTTTTAAAAGCTTAATTTCTTGCCCTAGGAAGTATACATTTGACAGAATCACTCCACTACTGAAAACCATGAAATATTAAAATGACTGCATGGTGCCTAAGCCCATCCATCTCTGTCTATGTCCCCTTTTCTTCTTTTTTTCATATTTGTACTTTCTCTGTAGATGACATAAACTGAACGCTTCATTTAAAAAAAAAATATCCAACCATTTCTTATGTCCCTAGCCTTTTATTTCTTGACAGAATTTTGGGAAACCTTCTTCATCATGCACCGCCAACTCTGTTGATTTTGTGCAAATACTTTGGTATTAGCAGAAATTTACCAGAGCACTCTTTC
This sequence comes from Arizona elegans, assembly GCA_022577455.1. NCBI lineage: Eukaryota > Metazoa > Chordata > Lepidosauria > Squamata > Colubridae > Arizona > Arizona elegans. The sequence goes on from JAKOOJ010000003.1 coordinate 120,204,137, forward strand.
CCATCAGCTGGAGTTTTTGAGAGAAATTCCTTAGGGCTTTGCACAAGGGATTGTGATTGGGGGGAAAAAATCATATATATATTTTTTTTAACTTCGCACACTGACAATGCTACCTTTACAGCAGTGGGAAATTTTACATGTTCAAGTCGCTTGCTAGCCTGCTGTTTTGCTGGTTTTGTAATTGTGAACTGTGTAGGTGAGAAGTGAATTCTATTGTGAAGTTTTCATCTTTTTTGACACCTTGATGCAGATCCCTGAGACCTAGACATTATTCCAAGGTTCCCTCCAGAGTAAAAAGCTTGAGAAAGGCTGTACCAGAAAATCAACTGGTGATGCAAGGATACTCATTTCAAAAGATCTAAACCCCAGAGCCCATTGTAAGAACATTGCCAAAAAGGCATTAAGATTTGTTAACCTAATTTTGCAAAGCTTCTTCTCTGGTAACATTGTACTACAAACCAGAGCGTATAAAACATTTGCCAGACCAATTCTCAAATACAGCTCATCTGTCTGGAATCCACACTGTATAACGGACATAAATACAATAGAACGAGCCCAGAGGTATTTCACGAGAAGAATACTCCACTCCTCTTCTCACAATAGAATACCTTATGTCACCAGACTTGAAATTTTGGGCCTGGACAACCTAGAACTATACCACCTACAATCTGACCTAAGCTTAGTAAATAAAATTGTCTGCTACAGCGTCCTACCTGTCAATGACTACTTCAGCTTCAATTGCAATAATACATGGGCAAACAATAGATACAAACTCATAGTAAACCGCTCCAAACTTGATAGCAGAAAATATGACTTCAGCAACAGAGTGGTCAATGCCTGGAATGTACTACCTGACTGTTGTTACATCCTCAAACCAGTGGTGGGTTTCAATTTTTTTTTGCTACCGGTTCTGTGGGTGTGGCTTGGTGGGCATGGCAGGGGAAGGATACTGAAAAATCTTAATTCCCACCCGACTCCAGGGGAAGGATACTGCAAAATCCCCATTTCCTCCTGATCAGCTGGGACTTGGGAGGCAGAGAATAGATGGGGGTGGGGCCAGTCAGAGGTGGTATTTACTGGTTCTCTGAACTACTCAAAATTTCCGCTACTGGCTCTCCAGAACTGGTCAGAACCTGCTGAAACCCACCTCTACCTCAAACCCCCACAACTTTAACCTTAAACTGTCTACGGTGGACCTCATCCCATTCCTAAGAGGTCTGTAAGGGGGCGTGCATAAGCGCACCAGCGTACCTACCATCCCTGTCCTACTGTTTCCATTTATTCATACTCATTTCTTATCTTTATACTTATACTTGTTTATACTTATATGTTTATGTATTATGTTTAAACTTATACTTATTTTCTCATACATGCTTGACAAATAAATATATAAAATAAAAATTCTTGAACCATCATTTTGAGAAACAGATTTTTCACATTCAGAAGTATGAGCACACTTTCCCATGTCTTAAGCAGCAGTGTCCAGAGTCTGCAACAGGAGGCTGAGACTGGAATGGGACAACTCGCCATTGCCAACTCACTGTGGCCAACTTTCCATGGCCAACTCACCACTGCCAATTTGCCACAGCCAACTTCACTGCAGGACAACTTGCCACAGGACAATTCAATTATTTAAAATAAATTAAAAATATTTTAATTTTTGTTATTCACTTTTCATTTTGTCCCTCCTTTTACATCCTTTCTTTAATGATTCTATTCCACCATTTCTTCAACATTAGTCTAACTTTTGTCTCGTGGAGAGTTGCCCCTGGAGAGTTGTCCCATGGTTGGCCACAGCAAGTTGGCCACAGCAAGTTGGGACACAGCAAGTTGTCCTATTCCGATTCTGCTTCCAAAAGCTAAGGGCTATGTTCTGGATTTTTCTTGAGTTATAACAAAGGTCTATTTGCATTACATTGATTTATGTCTTCATAAATTTGACCAAGACCTTTAAATAAAATAACTCCAGGAGTTAGCCTCTTTTCCTAGCACATTAAATTTTCTGGGGAAAATGAAAGTGAACTAAACACTACCCACTCAAGATTTAAATTTTGTGTCTGAAAATTTAGAAACAAACTCTCTGGAAAAAACATTAATGTCTAATAACAGTCAACCAAGGTAGTCATCTCATATCTATTCTTTAAGTCAGATGACTTTCTATCACAGCACTTTTCAGAGCTTAGGAATTAAACTCAACAAGACCAGCAATGAAGGAATCAAGGTCCAGTGTCTGATATTTGCTGACTGAATCGCTCAATGAGAATTTGCAAAGTTTTAGGTAACAGTGTCATGGTCCTGGATCTTATTTTTCAATTTCTCCATCTTTTAAATGGAACATTTTTGATATTATAACAGGAATGTTGGGTTCTCAGTTTTACTGCAACTCCTACTCAACCTGATTTTATCAAGTGCAAGAAAACTGGATCAACACATGCATTCATGTTAATCAATCCAGTTGTAATGGGATTTAAGTCAGTTAATTGAATAGGAATACATTAGGAAATAAAGGAGAACATCTGGTATGTTATTTAGGATTTTGGAAAACACATTGTTCAGATCTTCCAATGCTGTAATGCTTCTTCAGATATATGACAACAGAGTTCTTGTTCTTTAGATCACTGTATAATGACAAAGAATAACCTAATATCAGCAACAGCCCTGCCCGAGCTACTCAACATCATCGCCGCGGTGGCGGTTGATACCCCTAGGCTTATGGTCATGGGGGATTTCAACCTGCCGTCCGTGGGTGAGATGTCTGAGGTAGCTCGGGAGTTCATGGCTTCCATGACAGCTATGGACCTGACCCAATTAATTCATGGCCCTACCCACACAGGGGGAAACACGCTGGATCTGGTTTTTGTCTCTGGACAGTGGTTGAGGGATCTTGAGATAGGGGATATAGTTACTGAACCCTTGTCATGGTCAGATCACTCTCTCCTTCGTCTCGACCTTCGAACCGCTGCACCCCGCCGCAGGGAGGCGGAGCCGGTAAGATGGTTCCGCCCCAGGCGCCTGATGGAACCTGACAGATTCCAGATGGAGCTTGGGCCATTTCCTGAAGCTCTGGCACACGCCTTGACTGGAGACCTAGTGGCCGCCTGGGATAGGGTGGCCGCTGGAGCTCTGGATCTGGTCATGTCTTTGCGGCCTCTGACCCGGCGCCGATCTCAATTGGCTCCTTGGTTTACCAAGGAGCTGAGGGAGTTGAAGCACCGGAAAAGACGCCTAGAGAGTAGTTGGAGGGCCAGTCTTTCTGAATCTGACCGGACACTAGTAAGATCCCATATTAGGAATTACTTAGTGGCGATAAAAGCAGCGAAATGTAGCTATTTTGCTGCTCTTATTGCATCATCAGATAACCACCCGTCCACCCTCTTTAGGGTGACCCGCTCCCTGCTCCACCAGGAAGCGTGGGAGAACCCCTTGGAGGGTAGAGCCGAGGATTTTGTTCAGTATCTGTATGACAAAATCACTCAGATTTGGGAAGATTTGGACTCCGACTGGGTAGTCTCAGGGGGAGAGACTGGGGCAGGTCTTGAGAATGTTATCTGGAATGAGTTTGATCCTGTGACTCCTGAAGACGTGGACAGGATTCTGGGCAGACTGAATGCGACCACTTGTTTATTGGACCCGTGTCCTTCCTGGTTAGTGCTGGCTTCCCGGGAAGTGACACGAGGCTGGCTCCAGGGGATTATAAATGCTTCCTTGGGTGAGGGTGACTTTCCCGCCGCCTTGAAAGAGGTGGTGGTGAGGCGTCTCCTCAAGAAGCCTTCCCTGGACCCGGCAATGTTGGTAAACTATCGTCCGGTCTCCAACCTTCGCTTTCTGGCGAAGGTTGTTGAGAGTGTGGTTGCGAAACAGCTCCCCCAGCACCTGGATGAAACGTCGTATCTGGATCCGTTCCAGTTGGGCTTCAGGCCCGGGTACAGCACGGAAACGGCATTGGTCGCGTTGGTAGATGATCTCTGGAGGGCTCAGGACAGGGGGTGCTCCTCTGTCCTGGTCCTGTTAGATCTCTCAGCGGCTTTTGATACCATCGACCATGGTATCATGCTGCACCGTTTGGAAGAGTTAGGGGTGGAAGGCACTGTGTTGCAGTGGTTCTCCTCCTTCCTCTCTGACCAGTCGCAGTCTGTGTTGACAGGGGGGCAGAGGCCGACCCCGAGGCCCCTCATATGCGGGGTGCCGCAAGGGTCAGTCCTCTCGCCCCTCCTGTTCAACATTTATGTGAAGCCGCTGGGTGAGATCATCCGTGGTTTCAGGGTGAAGTACCACCAGTACGCTGACAACACCCAGCTGTACATCTCCACCCCAGACCACCCCAACGATGCCCTTGAAGTGATGTCCCGGTGCCTGGAGGCCGTGCAGATCTGGATGGGGAGGAATAGGCTCAGGCTCAACCCATCCAAGACTGAGTGGCTGTGGTTTCCGACGTCCCAATATAGTCAGTTGGTGCCATCACTGACTATTGGGGGTGAATCATTGGCCCCCACGGAGAGGGCGCGCAACTTGGGTGTCCTCCTGGATTCACGGCTGTCTTTAGAAGAGCACTTGATGGCCGTGACCGGGAGGATTTTTCATCAGGTTCGCCTGATCCACCAGTTGCGTCCCTTTCTGGATCGGGACTCCTTACGCACAGTCACTCATGCCCTCATCACCTCCCGCCTGTACTATTGTAATGCTCTCTACATGGGGCTCCCCTTGAGGAGCACCCGGAGGCTCCAACTGGCGCAGAGTGCAGCCGCGCGGGTGGTAATGGGAGCAACATGGTGTTCCCATGTAACACCCCTCCTGCGTGAGCTGCACTGGCTTCCAGTGGTCTTCCGGGTGTGCTTCAAGGTTTTGGTTACCACCTTTAAAGGGCTCCATGGCTCAGGACCTGGGTACTTGCGGGACCGCCTACTACCACCAATAGCCTCCCACCGGCTGGTACACTCCCATAGAGAGAGGCTCCTCCGGGTGCCGTCGGCCAAACAATGCTCTCCCAGGGGGAGAGCATTCTCTGTGGGGGCACCTACTATCTGGAACGAGCTCCCCCCAGAGATACAGAGGATCCCGGATCTGCGCACCTTCCACCGCGCCTTAAAGACCTTTTTATTTCACCAGGTGGGCCTGGCCTAATTTTCTCCCTCTTTTATAAAAGATTTTTATTTTTTAAATTTTTTAGTATTTTATATATTCAAATTTTAAAATAGGTTTTAAATTGATTGGGGTTTTAATTTGTCTGGGTCAAAACTATTTAATTTGATTTTAATTCCATTTTTAAATTTTGTATGTATGTATTTTATTGTTTGGCTGTGCACCGCCCTGAGTCCTTCGGGAGTAGGGAGTATAGAAATCAAATCAAATAAATAAATAAATAAAATATTCAATTTTTTTGCACTCATAACAGAAATTAATTAGATCCTTTGTTTGGTACATTTTCAAGCTATCCCAATATACATGTGCTTTGCAAAAAAACCTAATGAGCTATCCATCCAGATGTACCCCCCCACCGCCCGCACATTGGCATGACAAGTTAATAGATATTATTGTTCTCTGTACTTTTGTAATCCATCCAATCGCATGTGAGTGGGTGGCCATAGAAATCCAAATAATAAATTAGAGACTCACTAGAGCATATGATCACATCGTATGAATCGATGTTGTGCACCTCCAACTATTAGCTAAACCACTCAATTTATTTCTGAAAAGGCATCAGTCTCCATTAGGCACAAAATAAATCAATTTAAAATTTAGTGAAATACCATACATAAATGCCAAAATAGCCATTTACAATTATGTACTAGATACTGTAATTCTTTGCCTCTCTGTACATTTTATTGTCTCAATTAGTATATTCTATCATTCATAAATAATCAGTTTGGCAACAGATGTATTAAACAACCCAGTATGTGAAAGGGTTCCTCAGTAATAAGGATAGATGGTCCATATATGGATGTAAAAGGAAAAGTTATATCTGAAAATATTACCAATCTGTACTTATTGGCATATTATAATTAATTAAATCAAGTTATTTATTCATTTTTATATAAAGTATATGCTTCATATTCTGTCCATCATATCTAACAAAAGAACTATTTTCATGTACGGATTACCTTTAAGGTTACTTTTGTATGATTATAAGACTAAAACTGGAATTGGTACCCTAATATAAATCACCTCTCTCTAAATCCTGCTACATAAGGACCCTAAACATCTCAAGTTTACAAGAAGAGGTAAATATGCCAATTCCAATATAAACCATGAAGGAAAATTTGCAGAAGCAATGGTCACATTTAATGTGGAAACAAAACAAAACAAAAACTTTGTGTCTTCCCTCCCTGTGGCTTTATATTTACCTTATGGATGTTTTATATCCACCCTATAGATATTTTAATAACCATAGGGTTAATAATGTAATTTTTTGTTGTGTTGGTTCTTACTGATGAAAGGAAGAAATTTTTCAGTCTCTTGTCTGGTCCGTGTGGTCCCTCTGTTTGTTTTCTATCTGCAAACCTATCCAGTACCAAAGATGGTAAAGTCCTAGATCCAGAAGCCCCCCCGCCCCCAAACCCAGCACCATTCAGTTTTACCAGGGAGGTTAGATACTAGATAAAATTTGTACTGCAAACCGAATCCTTTGGTACTGAATCGATTTCCATCTAGAAAGCCAAATAGATTTTAACAGGGGGAACCACATGGGCCACCCGAATTTGTCTAGTGTGGTGGGATTCAGTGTTGGCTTCTTGAGGAGATAGAAAACCAAATCGTCCTTTAAAAAGGAAGAACAACCCACACTCTCAAGAAGATATTAAGCATGGATAGAACCCAACCACATGACACTTCCAGGTTGCCTTAACTAGCTAGTAGGGGATGGATCCAAGGACTAGGTGACTGAGCTCACAGTCATACAGACCATGTCTGCTTTGTCAAGTCCAACCATACCCAGGTTCAACCCATACTCAGAGCCAAGACTTTACCCTGGTCATCTGCATCAGAAATGTATAAAAGCTAGTGTTCAATTGGGAACTAATTTGAGTGATTTTGTCCAATAGGTGGACTATAAATTCTTCCACATGACTCTGTAAGTAAACCTCTGAGACCTTATTTCCCAGGAGGGTTTGTGTCACCTTAAACAGGTTGGTGGGACAGCTATCCATGGACTCAGTAAGGGTGGATATTGTATTGTATAAGTATGGTCACTTTCTGCCCTTACCACCAACAGGTAGGTCTTAATAGTGGCTCTCATCCATATTCAATCAAATTCACCTTCATGATCTGCAGAAGTGATATTTTCTTTGCTAGGAGTTTACAAAATTCTTATCAATTCAACCAGAGTACAGGGGTTTTTTCTCCCCTTGAACACAAGAACTCCCAATTGACTGAACTTCATACATTTGAAGGGAGAATTTGTGATGATTTAAGAGGAGAAAAGATTGTTAACAGAAAGATATCTGCCAGTATTTTATAGACATGTTTCTAACATACGCTTGATGTTTTGTGTAGCCCTTCATTCTGCAATATCCTCAACCAGATCCCATGATGTGCATAGTAATAATAACCATAATGATAAGACAGGAAGAAAACTGTTAGGAACAATCAGTCTTTTTCAGCCACACTTGTATATAATCACCACCATATAGGCCTAATGTAAACCATTTAGCCCTTGATAATTGAAATTCTGACTGCAATTGAGAGAAAGACCAATGATACTTTATAAATAGTTGAGGCATCTGGCCTCAAGTTAGCACTGGGAAATGCAAGATAAGACTGTGTGCATCAATTATCTAGTGGTGAATGAGCTGATCTGGCATGTATTATTGTGTCATGGTTGAAAGAGGACAATGATGATACCCTCTCAAAAGGCTGCCCAGATTGTAGATCTCATATGAACTTTGATCCCAGGATCAAAGGGTGTTTAGGATGGTGTTGATCGATGTGATGGCTTATCATCAGCCAGGATCATTTTTCCAGACTTAGGTGGGTGCGAACCTTCTGTGTTTGGTTAGACTGTAGGGACAAGTTAGGAATCCTTTTGATATACAGTATATAAGAACAAAATTGGTGTGAGGATAAGGCTAAACAGGCAAGTCTTAAATCTATTATCTTGCTTTTTTGACCACAGGTTGAACTTGGCTAGTTGCCTTTTGAACAGTTCAAAGTCCATCCTAAAAAAAATCTGTCACGCTAACAAATCTGTAATGTTAACATAATTATGTACCATTTCCAAGTTTTATAATATTACAAAATTTCTCCTAGAAAAAGAGGAAGATTCTGGATTTTAAGCTAGTTTGTATGGTGTAAAAGCATCCTATTGCTGAACCCCACGAAAGGAGCTTTTGTGTATATTTCAATTGCACACTTGAAAGATTCTGAGAATTTGAAGATGCTAATCTGTCCCAAAATTCAGACACGTTTCCATAAATATCTGTGGTTTCTCAATACCCTGAATCAGGAACAGGATGCAGAATATCACTTTCTCACCGAGGATGCTGGGAACAAAATTAACACTATACTTCCATATAAAATGATGTTACAAGAAATGTATATATTAAAAGCTTTGTTGTATGCTACCCAAAGTCATTTTTGGTGTAATGGACGGCTATATAAATCAGACAAATCAAATAAAGACCTGATTGATTACAATAGATGTCTTTGGGCTATAGTCATATGAGTGACGATACTGCCATTATACTTTTCACCCAAATTTCTGTTTTTAATCTATCAATAGTTCTATTCAGCACCACTTAAGTATACTTGGTTAAAACAAGTCTTCCTCACAAGTATATTTTTTTCTATATGATCATCACTTCCTTGTGAGTTAATGGATAAAAGTTGACTGTCACTGGCATGTGTAATGAAAATTGAATGAACCTTTCCTTTATTCCTAATTTAGCACTATGCTAATTATTCAATGAGGACTTCATTTCATTATTAGTAGTCCCATTCCATAAGTTGGTTAGTTCTCTGACTTTTGGCAATAAGCACAAAGTTTTATATTCATGGGAAAAGCAAAGAAACCAACTTGAACAATGTATGCTCATTATTATCTATTTGTCTCAGAGTCTTGCAAATTTGTGAATGCTGATAGTATTAATAACAAAAATGTTAATATTAGACAGGTCAAATGTAAACAACAGAATATTCCGAGACTTCCATAGGGGATATATAGAAGGATAGATCTTTCATCCCCTTCAAATGAGATCTCCTGAACAAAATTATCAAAGCTTTTTTTTTTAAAAAAAAAATCAGCCTAAACATAGCAATCTATCTGCTCCCCATTTTGGAAATTACAGTTTCTATTGTTCTTGATGTCAATACTACCATTGTGTATGTGGGGTGGTTACTTTTTCAAGTCAGGGTAGTTCTAGTAGTCGCCCAATCTGAGACAAAGCTCAGATCCACTGCAATAGTTGGAAAAATGCAGCTCTATATTCCCATAATAGCAATAGCATTTAGACTTATATACCACTTTACAGCCCTCTCTAAGTGGTTTACAGACTCCGCATAACCCAGCAATGGGAAAGACACAATAAGCTCCTCATACAGGTAGCCCTTGACTTACAACCACAATTGGCTCCAGAATTTCCATTGTTGATCAAAGCAGTTGTTAAGTGAGTTGCACCCAATTTTACAACTTTTACCTTGGTTAAGCAAACCATTGTAATTGTTAAGCGAATCTTAACTTCCTCCATTAACTCTGCTTGTTGGAAACTAGCTGCAAACGTCATAAATGGGGACCATGTGTCCTAGCAATGCTGCAATCATCATAGATACATGTTGGGAACCAGGTGCCCAAATTCTGATCACATGACTCTGAGGATGTACAATAGTGGTAAGTGTGAGGACCAGTCAGAAGTTACTTTTTTTCAGTTTGAATATAACTTTGAATGGTCGCTAAACAATTGGTTGTAAGTCAAAACTACCTGTACCTGAAAATTTAACATTTTTGAGTGATAAAGCATGTCAAATTTCATATACAATAATGGTATGTTTCTACATAGGCCTTTAGCCAATCAGAAGGGCCTTTATGTTTTTAAGGGATTATGTTCTTCTTTAAATGCAGTAAATCTAATTGCTAGCACTGAGACCAAAGTATATGAGATGAAGTTTCCTATATCGTACAAAGATCAAGCAGCTAATGCAGCTTACAAATCATTACCACATAACTTCCATTAACAACAGTAGATTGCAATGGTAACATTAAGGATTCTCTCCTACCCATTCCTCCTCACCAGGTGCCAATAAGGGAAACAACAAACAGATCATTCAGTAAATCCAATACACTCTTCCTTCTCGTGACATTTTACATCAATGAAAGAAGATCTCTGTGAAGTGTGCGCCTTTCTTGTGGTGCAGCTGCTAGTAAAGCTCTAGAAACAAATAGGTAATGCAATACTGTATACAAGAGGTTTGTTATGAGACCTCTATTCCACAGCAGATATATTTAAGATGCTTTCCATCTATTCTGCATTGTTGTGTGATCCAGATAGCCCCAGTAAACATTTGTATTGTAAGTTGATCAGAAGAACTTCATGACGATTCCTTTCCAACATGCTGTTTTGCACAGACTATTGCAAGATTTTAAATACTTCATTAAAGTATTTGGATTGATTTGGACTCCTTTGTAATCTGTTCAGAGATGCTACATCAGGCTTGTTCTAAAAGATAAATACCTTACTTAGCAGGCAAAATCAACTTTCATTTGTCAGGCAATTTCACAGAGCAGAATGTCACTTCTTCTCCCTTCTACCATCAAGTCAGGAAATTCTTTGATTTTCTTCTTTGCCAAACTAAGATGTTTAAGCTTTCTAAATCATAGTGCATGTAGCATGGGTCAGAAGTTAACTAAAGGCTATGTTACTGCCTCACATTAAGTGACAACTTAATACAGAGTTGTGACTGCCAATCACATCTGTAAACTATGGTTTCCATGATGCATTAGCCAGATTCATAAATTGTACTAAATCATAACATGGTTTAATTTAAAAATATTCTAAAGCTAGCAATTCTGTGAAAACATCTCCAGCTTTTACAGTATTTTGCTTTAGCACAAAATACACAGCAATACTTCACTGTATTTCATAACTGGGCAGAACTTTCTTAAGCTTTATGCACATATTCAGGCAAATGCAACTAAGTAGGTTTATTATTAGACTAGATTTGCCATATGATCCAAAGTGCAGTCTTATTGTATCGGAAGAAGCCTAATAATATAGATACCATAATAATCCAGATTGTAAATCTCATGATTAATAATCTCAATGATGAGATTTGTTCACCTAAATCCAATATTGAAATGAAAGTAAAGGCAACCATTACCTAACCTTATCTATGAGATGTGTCGTGGCATATATATTCTGCCCCCATATAGGAAGATTTTTATTTCACTTTTTTAAACAGAACCACTTATTACAGAGTCATTGTTTTACACTTCTCTGTGGGAAGCAGTATTGCTTCTAGAGATAAATAGTAGAAAACATATATCTTCAATGTCCTTCACACACCTGGCTACTTCTGAGATTAAGAATTTTCCATGAATGTCTGAAAAGAGGCAACACTTTTAGCTGGATGTGCAAAATCCCTTCTCATATTTAGGAGGAAATCAGGGTTACCAGGCAGGCATTTCTGAATGCTTGGAAATTGATTTCAGACTGTTTTGCCAAATAATAATAATAAAAAATATCCTAAGCACCTCCCACCTCTTTTCTAATTATCTCTCCTCAACATGCTAGAGTACGAATTCCAGATACTTAGGAGCTCACCATCCATTAACCCCAGTTTATATAATCAATGGCAAGTCATTATGGCAATTGTAATCCAAAGCATATGGGGAAACAGATTACTTACCTCTATATCTTGGCAGTTTAGAAATGTTGAATTATTTAATAAAAAGCACTCAGATGAGAAAATTATAAAGTATATTAATATATGCTTATGCAACTCCCTTCAGCTATGTCAGACTAATACATTTTTAGTCAGAGAAAATAGTTCGTCAGTTAAATATCATTGTGAATAAAAAAGTAAAGATATTTTAGGCACCTGCTGCAACCACTCCCTACTTTCTATGCAACCATTCTGCAGTCTGACACTGAATTCATCCTGAGAAATCATCCCCTCCAACACTAATTTCTGTGGCATGAAATACAGCCAACCAAATCCGCTAAACACACTTGGAAGAAATGTTACCAATTCTTCTCCTTCATCTTACTTCTATGTGTGAAAATTGAATAGACATACTGAAGGAATGGTTTTCCTCACCACATGCCTCCTGTATGCCAAAGGAAGCCTCCCTTGTGTTGTTCTAGCGTCAACAGCATCTCAACACACTGGAACAGGACCAGTTTAATGAGGTAAAAGGGGACAGGAAAAGACAATCCTGCCATTTGGAAGTAGCCTGTCTACAGACACAGCTTTTCTCTAACTTTCCATTGCGCTGTTCTGCAAATTCTGTTGATGATTAGTAGGTTCATTAGCTACAAGCCTGAAATAGCTATCAGATAACAGGGATGGGCTGCAGATTACCATGATACACCATGCCACTAAATATAGGCTGTAAAATGTTGAACCAGGCTTCCCTCCCAAATTCTTACACCAAAATAGCCTCACCAGTTTTAAAACTGCTAATTCCAAAATAAATGGTTTAAGACTGGACGTTTAAGCTTACTGCTAGCCTGTACTGATATTAGACTTTCCAAACAGAAAGGATTCAGTTGATGAACTATTTAGAAGAAACAGAACCAGCTCTTCTTAAAACTACTTAATCTGATAATTCCTCAAAGCCCTTCAACAACGTCTAGATTTGAGGTACAAAAATAAAATTAATGCTGTCACTGTGCTATAAAATGATATATCAAGTAGGACGCCTTTGAACCTTGCTGTGAATCATCCATGTCATATTTCTCAGGTTCCATCCTCAATGATACAAAAACATCTCCACCAAGCTTCTACTTCTAAGCCCAGGAACTGGAGTTTATCCTAAGGAAGACTCATCTTGCCAAGCTGCATTAGCTTCAATCTAGTACGATTTGATAATACTTCCCAAAACACGACTGCACGTATACAACATCAATAGCCTGCAAGCACATTATATGTAGCATTCCCTGGGGAATGGATAGCATGACAAATATGGAATGGTCCCGAGTTAGAAGATGACAAATGAAGCCACCAAACAAGAAAGGGTCAGTCCCAAATGTGGTTACCTCTGAATGCCCTCCGTCGGAGAAAGGTCTGCAGGAAGTGCATGCTCCTTTTTTTCAGCCCCACAGGATGACGCAACATGAGGCTAGCTTGAGAGTTGCTGGTAATGCATCCCCAACTCAGTACAGGTCCCCTAAATTGCAGTCTCCAGCTTCAGTGCTCCTGGTTGGGTCTGCTCAGTTTATCATGGATGTAAAAAGCAGAACTTCATTCCTCTTCTCCATTCCCTTAACTCCCCAAACAAGCAATTAGCATGAATAATTACAGCCCTGATTATCATCCCCAGCCAAGTTTAAAGTAAGAAGGGGGAAAGCTATAATTAACTCTTTCTTAAATATCGGTTAAGATGGTTGTGAAATATCACAGGTCAACGTAGTGGCTGATTTGTGTGTGGGGGGGGGATATCCTTTTAAAGTCAAGCAAACTAGACGGGGGGAGGTCAAAGACAAACTGCATTTCATTTTGACTCACAAGCAGCTTTTTACATGTTAATGATCCAAGCTGAATTAGGAGGATTGAAGAAAGAAAGAGCAATCTTAGTATCTTATTATGTAAATCCATTTACTACTCAGAACATTACATAACAAGCTACCATATGGAAACCAATAAAGGCAAAAGCAACATTTCAGAAGGTTTGAGGCTACATTTGCATGGGGCCTTTCTGCCCACGTATAGAGAAGCTTTTTGGAGTTTCAACAATGACATTGGCAGGATAAAATAGAGCCACACTTGAAAATATGTATCAGGTTACCAAAGAAAGAACAGTGTAATTCTTGACCAGTTTTCACCATCCTGGTGCCTTCTAAGTACCCCAAATCTGCTGACCACAGATTTAAGAAGGACAAAATTTAATAGATCTGTTTTGGAAAAGGCTTGGTTACAAGAAGGAGAGCATAATTCTGTGAAGAAAACCTGTGCTTTCTAAATGATAAATAAGTTGCCTTACAATCTTAGACAAACTTTGAAGGCTATGAAGACACTGGTTCAACACCCCATGTTTACAAATTATAGTTAATAGCAATAGCACTTAGACCTATATACCGCTTCCCAGTGCTTTACAGCCCTCTCTAAGCAGTTTACAGAGTCAGCATATTGCCCCCAACAATCTGGGTCCTCATTTTACTATCCTCAGAAGGCTGGAAAGCCGAGTCAACTTTGTGCAGCTCAGAATTGAACTCCTGGAGTGAGCAGTGAGTTAGCCAGCAGTACTGCATTCCAACCACTGTACCACCACAGCTCTTAATCAGTCACACAGACATTTTAACTTGTAATGCTGCTATTAATTTTAGACCTAATGTTTATGCATACCAACAGAATACAAAAATATTATCAAGAGCCATTATATCTGCCCTAAAGCTTTAAATCCATAATATAGATGGCCAGGAACAACATTAACAGCAAACATGAAACCATAGGAGAGAGACTGAAATAGCAGACATGCAGATGGATTGAAGGTTAAGAACAAAGACATTAAAATAATCATACAAGACTATTTCCTCTATGTCCTTTAAGAGGTAACAGATAATAAAAGTCACCATCAAACTCCCATATCCTATCTTGTAAACATACGTACCAGGATTTATCCATTCTGCAGCACCCAATATTTTAATACACAGCATCATTTTTAACTGAGAGGCCAAATTCCTTAAGGAAAAGGTTCCTTGTATCTATACAAAACAAGGACCATAGTACTTATAAGCACTGCCATAGAAAGGATACAGTACTGGTAGAGTTGAAACACACAGCAACATGCCTGATTCAATAATGATAAAAGAAGTGTCAACAGGTGTTGCTTATCATGCAGCAGTCAAGACAACTGCTACAAGTAAAAAGGCTTTGGACCTGCATTTAAAGGTACAGCAGAATCCCTTTGTGGTAAATAGGATATAACTTAGTGATTCTTCTGCTCATTCTCAGTCTACCTTTGCTATAGACCTGGGTTGCATATTGTTCTATGGCCACTTGTTTGCTCATGATCTCCTGAATAAACCACAGTTGAATGAAATGGATTTGTAAACATCCAGATTTGTATAACTCAAGGAAGGCAAAATAAAACAAACCAGATTATAACTTTGCATAACGTATGGGATATCCAAGGATTATGCATTGTCCCTGAGATTAGTCAATACATTACTTATCCATATTGCAATATCAGTAGAAATACAGTTAATTGAACCATACTCGTACTGAGGACTGCAAGTCTCAGTCTAAATGTTTTCCCGTTAAATAGGTCCCTTTCTCAATGTTATTCCGTATTTGTCATAATCCTGGAATACAAGCCTGTTTTAATATTAGCAAAATAGTATTTTATTATTATTTGTAATATATACTATACAATGTTGCATATTGAAATTACTATGAAACCATCTTTTCGGTGGGGGGAGGGGGAACCCTCATAATAATCTTTTAGTAAGATCATCGACCTAACAGCTGATTATCTGAAGATATATATGATATATATATCATCCTGCTCCCATCATTAGCAGATTTTTTTAAAAAAAGAATAATATGTAAGTTTCCAAGCATTTAAGGTATTAATTCTGATATAACAAATTCATTCAGTAGAACTCTAGTAGACCAAAGATGCTCAGCTAAATAATGAACTAATTAAAATACCATGAAATATTTAAACATTTCAATTTTATTTTTTAGAATATTGTTCAGGAGAACAGGCATTATAACCCTCACCATGGCTTAAAAGTATTTTCTCAGTTCTCTTCTTTAAAAATCATCTGCCTAGCTCAGCTGCATGAAATCAATAGCAGCAAATTTACTGATTCATTCTGCCATGGCCAATGTCCACCTGCAAATGTTTTCATTTCCTCCATTCGATGAAGATACGCTTTTACAACCTGAATATAAAGGATACTATTGTAGAACTTGGCACTGCAACTTATGTCTAACTCATGTTTTAAACACAGGAGCTCAAAGTATCATCAGTATCTAGTAGCATTACCAGATAAAAGGTGTCACTGTCATCATTACTTCAGGGCAAGATAGAGAAGATCTTGGCCAGATCAGAGCAAAGATCAGGCCTACCTAATTACCCGTAGTACTAATTCTACAGTGCATAATCAGTTGTCTGGCTTCTGATATATTTGGACCTCAAAATAAATCCTTATCCACTTTATCCATCACAGACATATTTTAAATGATTCTATAATGTAAAGCTAAGGTTGGGGACAAATGGTAGCAATGAGAAGGCCAGCATTCCTCATCTGAGAATTCTGAATTACCGTACGTTCAGGTTAACAAAATAAACATACAATAACAACAGTAAAATAATAACTCTCCACAAATATTGCTGTTATTCCAAATATCCCCTTACTTGAATAGGCAAGACATAGCCACGAGAGCTGTGGTAGCACAGTGGGTTAGAATGCAGTATTGCAGGATAACTCTGCCCACTGCCAGGAGTTTGATCAGCTCAAGGTTGACTCAGCCTTCCATCCTTCTGAGGTCAGTAAAATGAGGACCCAGATTGTTGGTGGCAATATGCTGACTCTGGTTTTTTTTTTATTATTATTATTTATTTATATGCCGCCCTTCTCCGAAGACTCAGGGCGGCTTACAATGCGTTAAGCAATAGCCTTCATACTATTGTATATTTTATACAAAGTCAGCTTATTGCCCCTGCTGTAAACCACTTAGAGAGTGTGCAAAGCACTATGAAGTGGTATATAAGCCTAAGTGCTATTGTTATATTATATTCCATCCCAAAAGGTTCTTTGAAATGGTCAAGCTTGCATGCCTTCCAAAACACAAGAAGAGAGGGGACACCATTATATGCAAAAGAGAGGAATAGATACACTAATGGTCCCCTGATGTTGACACTACCCCAGAGGCAGGATTAGTAGCAAGCCCTTTCCTTTATTCATATTGCCCAATGGATAAATTTAATGGAGTCAACTCAATGATACCCAGGGCAATTATTTAAAAATAATTTCCAGCACCTTGAAACCTGGAAGCCTACTGGTAATCCGTACAATTCCAAAAATAGATATGTCATGTGGGCAAATTGATCTGAGTCCATTATTATGGATTGGGTCACTGTATGTTAGACCCATTGCAGCTTCCAGATGTGCTTCAAGGGCAGCCCCAGCAAACCAAAGCATGTACGGCCAAGACAATCCAATCTCTTAATGCAAAACTTTATCAAGTACATCATTCCATCACAGATGAGGGCAAAACCAGATCTAACCAGTTCCCGCTCAAACCCACATAGTCAACATTCAGGTTCTCCCTCCCTGCTATTAGACCAGGTCACATTGTCCAATGGAGTCTCCTGGTATTGTTGTGAGAAAATCTTTTGGCTCTGATAAACACTTGCCAAAACATCCTTGGCTCTCACGGCTGGCATCTTGATGTCTGGAACCTAAGTTCTATCTCCTCTTTCCCTCCCCCCATCGTTTGTTGGCAAGCTGAGAAGCGATAATAGTTGCAATAGCAAAAAGTGCCTTTTGAAGCTTGACACCAGGTGTAAGATGTCGAGGACATGAGCAATATTAGCAAAGCAATATTAGAGCCTTGGTGGCACAGTGGACTAAACTACTGCTGTTAAAGTAATACTTAGCTGCCAGCTGCCTGCAATTACTGCAAATTCAATTCTCACCAGGCTCAAGGTTGACTCAGCCTTCCATCCTTTCGAGGTAGATAAAATGAGGACCCGGTTTGTGGGGGCAATAAGCTGACTTTGTATAAAATAGAACACCGCTCGGGGGGCCAAAAAGCCCTACTAAGCAAGTATATACAAAAGTATGAAGGCTATTGCTTAATGCATTGTAAGCCACCCTGAGTCTCCGGAGAAGGGCGGCCTATATAAATCGAGCTAAGAAATAAATAATAAATAAAGACTCCTATTCCAAGAAGAGCTACAGCTAGCACAGAGGTAAGATGGATCCCCAAATTGCAAGTCTTTTTTGCAAAGAGAAGCAGCATCCCATTTGCAAACTAAATATGGATTGTCTTCTGAACTGGCAGATGGAAGCACCATCAGCTACTTGCTGCTATTTGTCTTAGGGGAGCAGTTCTTAAAATTAGGATAAATCAGGTTAAGTAGTGACATTTCCAGGGGATGTCATGCCAGCCTGATAAAAGCAGCATGGGGTTTCAGGATATATATGTTTTTTTTTTCTGTATACATTGCAACATTGCATACACATACTAAAATGATTAGGACTACAACAGTTTGATGTGGTTTTCAGCATTCTGATAAAAGCAGGAAGACGCTACAGACACCACTGAAGTTAGGACATCATCAGCTATAATTGATTTGCTGTCAGTGGTTCCAGATTGGTGGTTCCAGATTGGCCATGAATGTGTTTTTATGAGCTGCAGTTACCATATAGTTGTTAAAGGTGCAAAGGCTCTGCTCTTCTTCACAGGATGACCTTTTTTCTCCACATCTCTCAGGTTATATTTATAAGTAAATGGCACATACACTTACTTGTTCATTCCTTTGGTACTTGAAACAGAGCTTTAAAAAAATCAAATCTATTATATGTACCTTAAAAGGTAAAGGTTCCCCTCGCACATATGTGCTAATTGTTCCTGACTCTAGGGGGCGGTGCTCATCTCCACTTCAAAGCTGAAGAGCCAGCGCTGTCCGAAGACATCTCCATGGTCATGTGGCTGGCATGACTAAACACCAAAGACGCACAGAACGCTGTTACCTTCCCACCAAAGGTGGTCCCTATTTTTCTACTTGCATTTTTTACGTGCTTTCGAACTGCTAGGTTGGCAGAAGCTGGGACAAGTAACGAGAGCTCACCCTGTTATCGGCACTAGGGATTCAAACCGCTGAACTGTCGACCTTTCAATCAACAAGCTCAGCATCTTAGCCCCTGAGCCACCACGTCCCACCTTATATATTATGTACCTTATAAGTCATTTATTCCCTCAAAATGGAATGACATATATATGTAAGGAAAGAAGGTTCTACTAGCATCATTTTCTGGCAGCAAAACAAAAAATAATTATCTAGTTTTTCATGACTTACCCAAATCAATTATATGATGTGGCCACCTCAGTCTTCTTGGTGATAAACTGGATTACTTGTCAACCTGAAACTGGCCTGACTGAGGCCATTTTGAGACTTCAGTGCTGACACACTGAATAAGAGGGCTAGGGAGGGGGGAGTGGAGATAGTGGGGGTGTTGTAGTCAAAACAAAATACTTTCTCTTGGGAACCAAGGACATTCCTGCAGGTGCTCAGAAGGAGGGGACTGGAATCACATAGCAACTGGATAGTATCCTGATTGGACCATGTGACTGATTGTTTTGAGAAAGTGACAAACTTTTACTTTTAATTAGAGAAGAATCAGAGTTGGTTTTCACCAGCCTGCCTGTACCAATATGACATATTCAATAAACCTATTCTTTGAGGAAATTGCCTGCCTCAGAGTTTTGTTTGCTATGGGTATGTTACTTGGAACCCTGACAATACTAGTTCTGCAGTCTGAACTTGGCATACAGTCTAGCAACTCATCTCAGCCCCTCAGACCATAGATTTGCCTTTTACTTCATTAACTCACTTAATATACACAGTATTTTTATGACCTGCTTAAATTCAGCCCATATTTAATCTCTCCTTGTAGACGTCCCTAAATGGCAAAACCTGGTAGAAAGGCAGTTTTTATATATTATGCCTTGCTTTCAAAACCTTGGGAAATGTGGCCTTTAATACTTTTTTTGTAAATGAAACATAGTCTTGGAGATCAGGCCTGCCATGTATCAAGCAGGCATAAACTATTTAGAAAGGAAAGAAAAGCAGAAAAGAAATATAAGAAATATAACTGAAGGGGAAAATGGTTGAGCTTGCACATTTTTTGACCTAGTCCAAACCCCTATGAGAGAAGGGACCAGAGCAGAGCTTTAAGATCAAAGCTGCCAAAAGAGTCCTTTAGTTAGAATGACAGTCTAATAATGTTAGTCAGCAGGAAACACCCTTAGCTGGATACATAGAGATTGCAAAAATACTACCTTGATACAAGTTGTTTTCAAGATGAAAAACTCACACTTGAATTTATTTGCTTGTTATAAGTTTTATATGCTGCTGACTCCACATGGTCTCCTGATTATTTACAACATCTTAATAAAAACCATTGAAAAGCCAACTGTATCCATTAAATCTGCAGCCATCACCTGGTATCTGAAAATCCAACAATCCTATTATTTGTTAAATTTATCTGCAGTTTAAGTCGCCTTAGGGCTGTTCTAGGTGGCTTACACTAATTAAAAAGGAAGAAAAATGAAAGGCGTATAAACAGAAGTAAAATAATAAAAACAATATCATAAACAATGACAAAGCAACACAGTGGGAATAAATACATCGGTATGATGACCCAAAGGTACTTTTTCAAAAGGCAACTAAACTTAGTTGTTTGAAAGAATAAAACAGATTAGTTTTACAATTGAGGTTTTGAAAGAGAGAGTGGAACGCAAGCTCCAAGAGCTGAAATCACTTCTACCAATAGAACAATAGGAGGAGGTAACAAAATTTACAAAGAAGGCACAAATAGCACAATATCACACGAGCAAAGAACAACAGCAAGGCATTTTTTTTACTCCAGAGTCAGACAAACACACACAGACACACACAGACACACAGACACACCCCGACAGAACCAAGAAGAATGAAAACAAAGTCCAGTTGCCTTTTGAAAAAGCACCTTTGGGAAAACCATGACCTGGATGACTGAGAATCTCACAGATGTCAATATGAGGACCAAAAAGATGGATCAGAGGAGAGCAGAGAGCAAGGGAGAGAGATAGTCTGTCATCAATCTAGCAACCACTTCCAATTTGATTATTGATTAAAAGTCAGTGACATTATGCCATTTTCATTATTGAAAGTGCCTACAGAATGATAGTAAACATGGGTGTGATCTGGTGTATCGAATTATTGGGAATGAAATTGTATGCAAATCTATGCTAGATTGAACAGCCAAGAAGTAGATGCAGACAGAGATAAAGATCCAAGAGAGGAATATGGGAGGAAAGTAAAAAAAACACATAACAATTAAAGTATTGAAGTGGACAAGAGATGATGGATAGATGATTTCTCCTTTTTGTGGTTGTTCTGATTTGCTTTTCTTTTTCTCTCGCTTTCCTTTCTTCTTTTTTTTAGGTAGGTGACATGACTAGAAGTTAGGTAGGATAGAAAGAAAATGGTTTTTTAATAAAGGGTGACATGATTAAAAGTTAGAATAAGAAATAGAAATAAGAGAAGGGGGGATATTAGTGTATACACTTTTATAAAATAAAATAAAAGCAATAACAAGAATAATTGGATAGTGACAGACTGCAACTTAATATAAATGTGTATTATTAATAGAAATATATAAGTTGATTGAACATAATAATTATGATTAATTCTACTAGTTTTATTCGTATTAGAATGTATGACACTCAGGTGCCACATTGTTCACGCATTGATATGTTTGTAAAAAAAAAAATAATAGAAAGAAAGAAAGAAAGAAAAGAAACTATATGCCATCTGTGAGGAATTTTGCAGCCTGAAAGAGTTAAGCCTACCTCTGACACTGATGCAACGATGAAAGGCAGACTTTCCTCATGACATCACTTTATCTCAATTGTTTTTATCACTTTGTTCACCTAAAGCTCATCTTGTGGTACGAATTTTGAAGGAAAACGGGTCAGGCAACCTTTTCTTAGAATTAAATATACTTCAGTGGGGGCAAGGTCGGGTTAATGTGTAACATATAGTGATATTTTTAATTTTTATTTTTAATACCTTTTGTATATCCTGCTCCAAGATATATTTGGTGTTTTAAACAATTTTCGACTACTGCAACGCTCTCTACATGGGGCTCCCCTTGAGGAGCACTCGGAGGCTCCAACTGGTGCAGAATGCGGCCGCGCGGGTACTTATGGGGGCAACATGGCGCTCCCACGTGACATCTCTCCTGCGCGAGCTGCATTGGCTTCCAGTGGTCTTCCGAGTGCACTTCAAGGTGTTGGTTCTCATCTTCAAAGCGCTCCATGCCTTAGGACCCAGTTATTTACGAGACCACCTTCTGCCTCCGATAACCTCCCACCGGCCAACACGCTCCCACAGAGAGGGTCTCCTCAGGGTGCCGTCTGTCAGGCAATGTCGGCTGGCGACCCCCCGGGGAAGAGCCTTCTCTGTGGGGGCACCCGCCCTCTGGAATGAGCTACCCCCAGGGATACGACTAATCCTGGACCTCCGTACCTTCCGCCGGGCCCTGAAGACTTTATTATTTCAGCAAGCCGGGCTGGGTTAAAAATTTTTAATTGGGTGAATTTTATGGGTAACGGGGTTTTAAATTGGAGAAGCCTAAGATAATTTAATTTTGTTTTAATGTATTTTAATATTTGTATTGTGTGTTTTTAATTCTGGCTGTTCACCACCCTGAGTCCTTCGGGAGAGGGGGCGGTATAAAAATTTAATAAATAATAATAATAATAATTTTGCCATGACTTTTCAAAATGGATTGCGCTCACGCACCAGGTGAGACAGAATTTTTTTAAAAATCAGCTGGGATTCAAATATCACACTAAGCTACAAATCGTTTATTTGGTTTTATCTCAACTCAATCTGTGAATTAAGACAATTGGGGCTTAGTCGACAATATTTAAACGAAGCAGCTTTATGTGATGTTTTTTTCAAAAAATATCGTCACGTGATGTATCAGGACTTTTCCCCACTTCACTATACCGGGTGGTTACAGGGCTAGCACATGACATATCTGGCCCATGGGCCATGAGTTTGACACCCCTGATCTACAAGGTAAGTTAACATAGCTGCAGAGATCGCCATGCATCTTTCTTCAAAATCATTCCCCAGTCAATCTGCCTATTACATTTTTAATTTGATTCTCATTTTAAGTAGTATCTCTAATTCACTTTAATTAGTATCTCTTAGGTCATAGATGTGTGAATTCTGTCCATGTGCAGTTTTCTGGGTGATATGAACAACCAACAACATCCCCATGCTGGCTGGGGAATTCCAGAAGTTGAAGTTCACACATCTAAAAGTTGTCAAGGCTGAGAAACACTCCTTTAAAGACTCAGCACCTGGCTGACTCAATCTCAGTGCATAAGTGAAGCAGGGTGAGGACTTAGCTTGGATGCTATTAGGAAATTTCAGCTGTAAGTTAGACATGTCAAACTTGCATTGTCACGTTGTCATGTGATATATCGTGACTTTTTCCCCCTTCACTAAACCAGAGGTGGATGTGACACATCTGGCCCGGTCTTGGACTAGGATATCAAAAAGAAACCCTGGAAAAGGATAACAGTAAAGAATTTCTGAACTGTTGTTTGGAAAACTAATTCTAAAGTTGGTGATTCTGGGATTAAAGAAAGTAAGGAAGGAAAGAATCAAGAACTGAGCTCAGTTCAGATGAACAGCTTGAATTTTACCAGGGAAGACCTGACTGATGGAGTTTGATTTTTACTCCAGTTTTATGGTGTGCATTGTTTAAGCTTTGGCTGTCCCAAGTCAAGATTGTAACTGCAACTGTGTAAGTACAGACTAGATGAAACTTGTCTTGATGCCAGTAATTTTGAGAGGGATCCTGGAGTCCTAGTGGATAATCACTTAAGTCAACAGTGTTTGGCAACAGCCAAAAAAGCCAATACAATCCTGGGCTGCATTAATAGAGGGATAGAATCAAGATCACATGAAGTTCTTGTACCAATTTACAAAGCTTTAGTAAGACCACTTCGAATATTGCATCCAGTTCTGGTCACCACAATATAAAAAAGATGTTGAGACTCTGGAAAGAATGCAGAGAAGAGCAACAAAAATTATTAGGGCGCCTGAGGCGAAAAATATTTTACTAAGAACAGTTACAGAAATTGGGTATATCTAGTCTAATGGAAAGAAGGATTAGGGGAGACATGCTAACAATGTTCCAATACTTGAGGATTTCCTACAAAGACAAGGAGGTCAAATTATTTTCCAAAGCACCAAAAGACAAGGCTAGAAACAATGGATGGAAATTAACCAAGGAGAGAAGCAACGTAGAACTAAGGAGAAATTTCCTACCATGTTTTCCCAAAAATAAGATCCTGTCATATATATATATATATATATATATATATATATATATATATATATATATATATATATATATATATATATATATATATGCCACCAAAAAAAAAGGCACCAGGTCTTATTTTGGGGGGATGTCATCCACTGACTAACCTCACTTGCAGATGTCACCCCCGGCCTCCTTTTTGCTGTCAGAGGCTTTCAGGAACTTCTTCTGCAGCCAGCAAGGCTAATAATAGCTACAGAAGCCTTCAAGAAAGCCTTGCCAGCCTTGCTGGCTGCAGAAGAAATGGGCTGGCGAGGCAGGTGTCGGGGTGTGTGAGGCCTGGCTACAACTGTCCAAAGGTAAGTAATAGGGCAGCTCCACCCTCCTCATCCCCACCCTAGCTTAATTTTTACCTGTGCACTCTGGAGTGGGTGGGATCTTAAATAGGGCTTATTTTGGGGGTAGGTCTTATATTAGGCACACATGTAAAAATCAAGCTAGGACTTACTTTCAGGGTAGATCGTATTTTTGGGGAAACAGGGTAATGGTGAGAACAATCAACAAAAGGAACAATTTGCCTTCAGAAGTTGTGGGTGCTCCATCACTGGAGGCTTTTAAAAAGATACTGGACAATCATTTATCTGAAATGATATAGGGCCGTGATGGCAAACCTATGGCATGGGTGCCACAGGTGGCACATGGAGCCATATCAGTTGGCACGCGAGCGTTGCCGTAGCTCAGCTCCAGCGCACATGTGTGTGCCGGCCAGTTGATTTTTGGGCCTTTCAGTCCTACCAGAAGTTGGGAAATGGGCTGTTTCCGGCCTCCAGAGGGCCTCCGGGGGTGGATGGGTGGGGAAGGCTGTTTTCACCCTCCCCAGGCTCCTAGAAAGCCTCTGGAGCCTGGGGAGGGTGAAAAATGGGCCTACCGGGCCCACTGTGCCATCATGTGCTAAAAGGGGGGGCAAATGCGCAGGGGTGGGGTGCATTGAATTATGGGTGTGGGTGCACACATGGGCGACCTTGCCACGCTCCCCCCACTTTTGGCACACGATGGCAAAAAGGTTAGCCATCACTGATATAGGGTCTCCTGCTCAAGCAGGGGATTGGACTAGAAGACCTCCAATTTGGAAGGTTCAAATCTATTATTTTATGTTTTGTGATAGAAGCTCATCTTTTTGATATGCCTTAGAACTGTGATATGTGTGTGTAGGAATGAAAATTCCCAAATGTTATCTAGCACCCTGAGTTTTAAATAAATTAAGCCATTTTTGAAGAATATGACTAGACGTGACCTTTAAGAGTCTTATTCTAAAGTTCTACATCTTATGTCGAGGACAGGACAAAGTGCTCTTGAGAAAACCCTTGTACTAAAAATCTTAGCAGAAGCAAGATTAAGTAATAAATAGCTTCTGTTAATAATGGTGTTAACAAGCCAGATCAAGCAGCTTAAAAAACGAGGAATTTCTCCTCCCTCCTACTCCTCCTTCATTTTAGATATAATGATAAAATATCAGTTAACTAATAAGCTTATTAGGACCCCAGGGGATAAAATGCAAATAAAAAATAATTATGTGCATACATAAAGGTGTAACTCTTTGAATTAGATGAGAAGATTTAGAATAAGGTTGTAATGTGCACGGCTTGAAAATGGAGACTCTTTTGTAGGGTGGACAAAAAGAGAATGATGGGCCCACTGCTCCCTGATCAATGTTTCTGGTATTAAAAGTAAATGGCTGATACATGTTTTCTCAAAACAAACATGAATTTACCAGAAATCTCCACCAGAACTAGGCTGTTTTGAATATTTGGGAAGATTTGAGCCTTTCTAGATATTCTGACAAAGCAGAATAAATCACCTTAAATCACCCATCTCATTTATTTGACTTTTTTTTTTTGTTATTAGTTCCGAAGTCGTGTCCGACCCATTGCTATCCCATGGACAATGTTCCTCCAGGCCTTCCTGTCCTCTACCATCCTCTGGAGTCCATTTAAGGTCACGCCGACTGCTTCAATGACTCCATCCAGCCACCTCATTCTCTGTCTTCCTCTTCTTCTTTTGCCCTCAATCTTTCCCAGCATTAGGCTCTTCTCCAGTGAGACCTTCCTTCTCATTAGGTGGCCAAAGTATTTGAGTTTCATCTTCAGGATCTGGCCTTCTAAAGAGCAATCAGGGTTGATCTACTCTAGGAGTCTTCTCCAGCACCATAGTTCAAAGGCTTCAATTCTTTGGCGCTCAGCCTTTCTTATGGTCCAACTTTCACAGCCATACATTGCAACTGGGAAAACCATAGTCTTGACTATACACACTTTTGTTGGCAGGGTGATGTCTCTGCTTTTTAGCATGCTATCTAGATTTGCTATAACTTTCCTTCCCAGGAGCAAGCATCTTTTAATTTCTTGGCTGCAGTCCCCATCTGTGGTGATCTTGGAGCTCAGGAAAATAATATCTGTCACTACCTCCATTTCTTCCCCATCACTTTCTTTGTAAGTAACTCAAGACAGTGAACGTACCTAATATTCTTTCCCTCTCCTATTTTACCTACAACAACAACCTTATGAGGTGAGTTGGGCTGATTAAAAATCACCCACCTGGTTTTTCATGACAAGGCAGGAATAGAACTCATGGTCTCCTAGTTTCTAGCTTGGAGCCTTAACCACTAATCCAAACTGAGTCTCTTTTACCCAGCAAGCATTTCATAGTAACTTCACTGAATAAACAGGTACGTATATCTTAAATCTCCTCCGTTAAAAACACTTGAGACACTTAATCAACTTCCTATCCAGAAAAACAATTCTTTTGGATAAGAATTTCAAACAGGTGCATCATATTTCTTAATTTATGTTTTTGTGCAAAGCAGCTTAGAAGTTATACTGTAATGTGGCCTAAAGCAGACAGGTCTTTTCAAACAATGCTGTAACGCTTTTCTTTTTTGTGTTTCACGTGTTTATTTTTAGTGTTTCCATGTCTAAAACTAGTTTTGTATCAAGTTTGCTCAAATTTACCGCTTTGTTCACACCTTGACAAGTTTTGGAACGGAAGAGAAAGATCTAACTTCCTAAAATAATTGTCGAAAAGGAAGTTAATAAATGCTGTGAGAATGTTGAAAAATAATAAGGCTGCATGCATAAGATGGTGCAACTGGAGAAGTATTAAATTATGAGTGCGATTTACTTAGGGAATAGCTGGGTATCTTCTTTAATGTATGCCATATAATAATGCATGCTTGATTATTGTGAAAGTGACTTTCCTGTTTATTAATACACAAGAAAAAATTTACAAGAGTGAATTCAAAAACCACAGGGATGATGTTGGTTGATTAAGGATGACTTGAAGTTTGGCAGAATCCTAACAGAAAAGGAAAAGAGGAAATCTGAGAAGTGCAACATGGGAGGGACGTACAGACCACTTTCTTCCTCTTCTGCAGGTCCTTGAAAAAAAGTATTATGTGAGAATGAGAGTTTTCTGTGCTTTGATTTAGAGAAAATCTGTACACAAATGAAGCTTGAATTATTGAATATTTTGTGAGAAGGTGGAATTGAAGTTTGGGGGTGAAATGGTTAAAGCAGGTATGAAAATAATGGGAATGCTTAAGGGATGGTTCATTAAGCAGAGAACAAGACAATGATGAATGATATCCCTTTATGGATAAAATGTACAAGGAAAGATTGTAGTGAATGCCTTGTTCATTCCTCACACTTGCTTCAGAAAGTAGAAACACAGATTCTATTCATGGATATCATTGACATAATATTTGAATTGTATAGACCAGTGATGGCTAACTTTTTTGCCATCATGTGCCAAAAGCGGGGGGAGCGCAGGGGGCTCATGCATGCGTGCCCAAACCCATAATTTAATGTGCCCCGTCCTGTGTATATGTGCGTGCGACACTCTCCGCTCCCCCTGCTTTTGGCACGCGATGGCACGGTGGCCCCGGTAGGCCTGTTTTGCGCCCTCCCGAGGCTCCAAGAAAGCCTTTGGAAGTCAGCAAATGGACTGTTTCTGGCCTCTGGAGGGCCTCGGGGGGGAGGCTGTTTTTGCCCTCCCCAGGCTCCTAGAAAGGCTCTGGAGCCTGGGGAGAGCGAAAAACAGGCCTTCTGGTCCCACTGGAAGTCGGCAAATGGGCTGTTTCTGGCCTCGGGAGGGCCTTTGGGGGATGGGGAAGACTGTTTTCATCCTCCCCAGGCTCCTAGAAAGCCTCTGGAGCCTGGTGAGAGCAAAAAACAGGCCTCCCCCAGCCCCCCGAGACCCTCCGGAGGCCGGAAACAGCCTATTCTCCAACTGCTGGTGGGTCGGGAAGGTCCAAAAATCAGCTGGCCGGCGCACAAGTGTGCTGGAGCTGAGCTAGGGCAATGCTCTCGTGCCCACCGATATGGCTTCACGTGCCACCTGTGGCACACATGCCATAAGTTTGCCATCATGGGTATAGACAATGTAATAGAAAATGGAAGATGAAGAAATGCAATCCAGCCAATTAAGATACTTCTTGGTCCAGTGTATAAAGCAGAATCAAATTATTGGTGTCAGTTATATGGTTGAAATTGAGAAAGTGAAAGAATTAAATACAAATGCATACTGGGAAAAGTTGAACAAAGAGACATGCGCTCTAAATTGAAAGAATAGATTTGGTAACAGTTCATTTACGTAAAAGAGAAACTGAGAAGCTCTGGGAGTAAATAAGAATCTGTGTGAAAACTGAAATGGAAAAAAAAAATATTTCCAAGTGTTCATAGAGAAAAAGATCCAAGTGGTTTTCAGAACCAGTAAATATGACAGTTAAAGAAAGATGGAAGATGAAAGTCCTGGCAGCAAATACATATGACAACCAAATGTAGTTTTTGAACATCAAGCAAAAAAAAAAAAAAAAGACAAAGAAACATACTTCCATTGAAGATGTCAACATACTGTATGGAAGAAAATGACAAGAAAAAAGAAAACAAGAAAAGAAAGAAGACAGAGAAGTCATAGGAAAAAATGTACTTCTATGGTAGGAATATTGAAGAGTAACCGTGAAAGAAAGTTAACTAAATAAATTATGTGAAAGGAAGATGTAAAGACTTTGCTGAAAGCTCATTGCAAAGAAGATTATAGCATTACAAACACTGCAAAAACCCCTATACACTTAAGGAGAAACTCCACTGTAAAGTGAAATTTGAGACGCAATCAACAGTTGTCAAAAGCATCAGGATACCTAAGCTGAAGAGGGAAAAATAAATAAATAAAGACAATTTGCAAATTCTATTGCACTGGTTCCCTATTTTCCTTAGGACATTGCAAAGAAGAATAAAACCATACAAGGAGACAGAAATTTTAAATGAATGGACAGATTTTGAGCTGAGAGAAGAGAACTGAAGGACTATAGCAGGGGAAAGAAATGGAATAGCCATTGTCTTCCTGTCTGTTTCACCCTAACCCCTTTTTCCCCCCATACCTGTCCCAGATTTCTCAAACTGTCCATGCACAATTTCCAAAGAATGATACTGGTGGTGGAAGCATCAAAGGGAATTAAAATATAATTCTCTTTAATATTATGTAAAGGAATAAATGTGATAGATAGATGATAGATGAATGGATGGATGGAAGGAAGGTGGGGTATATATATATATTTTCTTACTTCTTCGTAGGGTTTATGTGTGTTTTTCTTCTAGCCAGGTTTTCCCTACGTAGCTAAGGTTTTTTTGTAGCTCCAGCTCAGTAGAATCACATCCACTCGATTCTGGGCCCATTTGCCGACTTCCAGTGGGACCAGAAGGCCTGTTTTTCGCTCTCCCCAGGCTCCAGAGCCTTTCTAGGAGCCTGGGGAGGGCAAAAAGCCCAGAATCGAGTAGATGTGATTCTACTGAGCTGGAGCTACAAAAAAACCTTAGCTACGTAGGGAAAACCTGGCTAGAAGAAACACACACACACACACACACACACACATGTATGTATGTATGTATGTATGTATGTATGTATGTATGTATGGAAAGAAGGTGGGATATATATATATCACCTTCCTTCCATCCATCCGTTCATCTATCATCTATCTATCACATTTATTCCTTTACATAATATTAAAGAGAATTATATTCCCTTTGATGCTTCCACCACCAGTGGAAGCATATAGATAGATAGATAGATAGATAGATAGATAGATAGATAGATAGATAGAGAGAATGCTAGATAGATGCTTGATAGCTAGACAGACAGATGATAGATAGATAGATAGATAGATAGATAGATAGATAGATAGATAGATAGATAGATAGATAGGCAGGCAGGCAGGCAGGCAGGCATGTTAAGGGTAGAAGAGAAATCCATTCCCAAGAATCCTCTCTTTGCACATTGCCGGTGAAATCAGAAAGGTGAAAAGGGAGCAGGTAGGGGGCCTGTCACAAAGGGAGCCTGAGAGGTGATGAATGGCATTCCTATTTCACTCCTGCCCTGTTAACTTGTCACAACCTGGTAAGGCTGTGAAAATGTCTATATTTACAAGATCACTTCAAATCTCAGGATTGTGTTGATTTCAGTTGAACAAGCCTAGAAACCTTGAAGGCTGGGATGTTGAATGAATCTGATCACATGGTTGTAGGATGAAAGTTTTGGCAGACACCCAGCTGCATTGTGTTAATGTTCTCGTGGTATTGGGGCTGGCTTGGGTTTTGTTGTTATGCATTTAATCTACCATTAGCTGTCCAGAGCTGCAGAAGTTGCCAAATAAATTGTTTAAGTAATGGAAATAAATTAATTTACAATATTTGGGACTTGGGCTATCCTAACAATTTCCATGGAGCTTCCTGTGTGTTTGGTTCATAGCAAAATCTATAAATATAGTTTTTATCGTGTTCATTTCAGCCAAAGTTTTAATCTGATCCCACCCAGATTGACCTGGATTCAAATCTATGAAGCTGAATTTAAAGTAAAGCAATTTAAGATTGCAATATAACATACCTTTCAACATACACTAACCATCATCTTTTAATAATGTGTAGGTTTTTTTAAAAAAAAAACTGTACACAGCCTTCTTTCCTGAATATTGAAAGGAGGCCACGTCCCTTACGGCAAATGATTTACATTGCAACTACACACACACACACACACACACACACACTTTTACTTTCAAGTCTCCCAATCTGTTTGCATAATTGGGGCTTCTGCAGAGAGTGAAAACTTTAAAAAATATGTTTATATGTACTTCTAAGCAGCTCTCCATATAACTGACATTCTGGAAGATTTCAGTGCAGCTGACATGAAAATCATTTCTCTTTACAAGCAGGGATTTAAACTCCAAAGGAGGCTTGGCGCTGCTAAATTAATCCCCAAAGTGCCAGAGAAGGAGCTGAAAATTTCAGCCTAAATATCAGCCAAAAGGAAGTGTTATAAATTGCGTTTGATGTGTTGATTCTAGGAGGTGGAGGGAAAAGGCCATAAATGCGTTTCGTGTGAGTATATTGAGATATAAAATACCTCCACTTTATGCCAACAACTACAATACCAGATCAGGGTAGCCCAAATCAATGAGCTTGTAGTTTCCCGAAAACAGAGGCATTATTCTCTGTCATCAATCAAGTGGCTTCTTATTAACATATTTTCTATTCCAGCTGCATATGTAATCTCCACAGCCACAGGAGGGCCTTCCCTTTGAGCTTTGTACTTTGATCTGAGAACTTGAGGTCATCAGGCTCCATAACACTCATCTGACTTTCAAAGGAAACGTCTTATAACTCTTTCATTAGCCATGAAGGTCCCTCCCCCACCTACCCCCTGCAATTCAAAAATGTGACAAGATAAGGAAAAATGAAAATTAAATGTCAGTCTTCCTGATGAAGCATCATTATGCAAAACAGCTAGACTCCATACAGTCCTTGTTCTGCTCTGATAACTTTACAGTTATTAAATCGATAGCAAATGCATAAAAAGTCATTTGCTTTTGCCTTTTCCCCCTTTTGTGGGAAAACATTCATAAAAAGCAAATGATATAATTCCTAATTGTATTTTCTAAAGTAACACAATTCTCCTTGCAAGGCTGGAAAAATATTCCAGAGACACAGAGAGGTCCTCTCTGAGGAGGATGGAAGATTCAGAAATATGAAAAAAATAAAAACACTGGAAGTTTTAAAGAAAATGTTGGAAGTGGTGTAGGGTTTCCTGCCTAAGCAGGGGTTTGGATTAGAAGACCTCCAGGGTCCCTTCCAACTCTGTCATTATATTATAAAACAAAAATAAATATTAGAAGGACAGATTAAAGAGAGAGAGCTATATTTGCATTCAAGTGGAGTTCTATTTCAGACTTTCAGCCAAATGCATAGAGATCAGTAATAGGGCAAACCTAGAATCCCTTCTCTATCCATTCTAACCCCTTACCAGCAGTGGGTTTCACATTTATGTTACTACTGGTTTGCCATGTGCGCACACGTTTGCTTCGTGCATGCATGCACCCGGTTCGCATGCACGCCTACCTTCCATTGTTGTGATTCCCGAGCCTGTCCTAACAGAGGAAGAGGACTCAGAAGGTGATGGGGAGGAACTGACAAGGCCTCCCTCTCCAGGACCCTCCTCCCTGGCAATGCCTCAGGTTCCATCCAAAGGCCAAGCCTGGGATATGCCAGGAGGAAAACATATCGGAACAACAACAGATAGGGAGCGAGGATGATGAATCCTGGCTTGATCCCAGCAGCGTCGGAGGGAGAAGCGTGCACAGCAACGAAAGAGGCATGGGAGGGCCAGAGATTGAGCTGAGTCACTGAGCCATACCCCACAAGGAATAAAAGTGGGTGTGATTGCTCTTCAGGCTTTGTGACGGTCAAAGTTAAAAACCTGAGAGTCACATTGTGTTACCTGGAATCTGGCTTGTACATATTTGTATTGGATCTTGGCTAACTCTTGCTTCGTGGATTACTTTTTGCTACTGGACCGGACTGAGGATAAACTCTCTCTTGCTTACTGTGAGTGAAAACTGACTTGGCAGGCATTACGCAGTTTACTGCCAAAACTCTTATCTGCAAGGGTTTCTAGTCTGATTGCTTAATAAAAACTTGGCAGGCATGCCTGGTTGTGTGTTTGCCTGTGTGGGGAAGGGGGACAGAACATCCGTGCATGCGCTTTGCTCGTGCATATGCCTTCCGTGCATGCACACGGCCTCAAAAACTTGCCTAAAGAGGATGGCATAGAATGCGATTTCCACTACCGGTTCGGGTGAACCGGTCTAAACCGGTTAAATACCACCTCTGGCTCTTACCCAAAGCAATGTTACAAAGTGCCTAACATCTAGATTATTTTAGACTTACTTATACTCCATTCTTTATCCACAGAGCACAGGATGACGGGGTTGGTTCATGGTGACCAAGGCAGGGGCAAGAGGAAAGAAATGATAAAATGGGTGTGACAATACTGTGTCAAATGTAGTTGCATCAGGAAGCAGGAAGCACGTAGCATTTGTATGAAGTCACTGCATGTGTGTCATCATTTTGAAGTCATTGTGATTTGCTAAGGCAGGGGTGCCCATGGGCCAGATGTGTCATGCATTGGCCACACTCATGTCTGGTTTAGCAAGGGGAAAAAAGTCACGATACGCCACTGTGACACCACAAGTTTGGCACCCCTGTGCTAAGGACACTGCTGCTTTGTTTCGCTCTTCAAAATTACTGTAGTTAAAAGCCCAGAGAAGCAAATTGGTTAGAAAGCCAGTGCCTGGACCAACAAATGTTGATGATTAGCACTCTGATTTTTCAACAATAGGCCACCCATGACTTTCCACAAAACTAACTCAGTGTTATGATTTGGCCATCCCACTCCTACTCAGACAGGAAGGTCAGGACATGACAAAAAACAGGTTCCATTTTACAGCTTGTGAAGAACTGATATTGAGAATGAGGAGAGAGCCTGCTCACTTGAAGGTTTTGTTTGTTTTAATTAACTGGGGGCTTTGTGTGACCTGTCGGACAGTAACAGACCTCTAAAGCCAACACAGTGCTTAAGAGATTTTCAGCTGCAACCTAGATAGCCCTTCAAACCAGAGCTCGGGGCATTTCTGGAGAACCAGTTGGTCAATCACCCGCAACCTTTCCTGATTCCGTGATTAAAATGTAGTTGATATTTGAGCTAGTTATTCTATTTCCACATGAATTACATTATTCATTCCTTCTGGTATGTTTGTTTACTCAATGTTTTTGGAGTCTTCCCAACTCTAAAAAGAATCTGGGTGACTATGGGCATCTTACAGGGGTGAAATCCAGCAATTTCTAACAGGTTCCGGAGAACCGGTAGCGGAAATTTTGAGTAGTTCGGAGAACCAGCAAATACCACCTCTGGCTGGCCCCAGATTGGGGTGGGAATAGAGATTTTGCAATATCCTTCCCCCAGGAGTGGGGAGGGAATGGGGATTTTGCAGTATCCTTCCCCTGCCACGCCCACAGAACCGGTAGGGAAAAAATTTGAATTTCACCCCGGCGTCTTACATTATTTAAAATAGTGACTGCCTGAATCAACAACAGCAACAGGCAAAAAGATTTGACAGGCAGCCTGCAACACCCTAATCCCAGTCATGGGAGCATATTTATGACCTTTCTTTTCCAATATTCTGTCATGCTTATAGGTTTTCTCAGCCATTAACTGGACTGTCCAAGGCCAGACTTTAGCTCACCATGCAGTATTCGATTGTGATCAGTTCACAGTACATTTCAGGCTTGCTTACATGTACAGCATTTCAAATTACTGATATTCACCTCTCAGATCCTGTTGATATAGAGGCACCATCTGGCACAATTTATGGGAGCACTGATGATATTATCTAGTTGGGTAATGAAATGTCTGCAAGCAAACAGCCAAGCTCAGGGAACCCAAGGACGCCACAATTTATCGGATCACTTTCAGTTTATCTCAGCCTGATGATTTGGATGAAAAATTGTGTGTGTGTGAGGGTAAATCCCTTTGCTCTAGAACCTTGCCTATTCTTGCTGATAGGATCCAGGATGGGGTTCTACTGGATTACTGCATTAGAATTAATAGAAGCAAAATAAGATCAGATAGGGGAAAGATTTTTTCAACATAAATGACAAGATATACCCTTCCTAATCAAGAAGTGAAGTGGGTGAAATAAGAGTGAGGTGTACACATATGAACTGTATAAAATTGGTAAGCCTGACATGCTAATATTGTTGCAAAGCCAGATTGTCAGCTATTGACAAAATTGGGGATACATTCAGATTTTGACACCTGCTCTGCAAACAGGTATTGTTTAAGCCTCTCCCTTTCTCATGCAAAACAAAAATGTGAGTGTGCCTTTGGAAAGCAGCCAGAATTTGAACACTAAAATTAAGCAACCCTGCTCTCCTGGCTTTGATTTAATGTTATAATCTTATGTTTTATAACAGGAAGCCTGGGGAAAGAGTATAACCTAATTACCCATTTATCTCATGATCAACTAGAAAAATTGTATAAGATTCAGAGAGTACATTGTAGGTAAGTTTTTTTATATATCTGTTGACTCTATATAAGCTTGGTCATTGTGCTGTATGTTTTTATGCAGTTTGGAATCTCAATACCTCAGAATTTATTAGTTCAATTTATATGCCGCCTTTCTCTGGAGACTCAGGGCGGTTATTAACTAAGAACAAACCAGCACTATCTTGTGGCCTAACAGAAATTTTTATTTTCCTTTACACAGAGATTCTTGTAAAGTGTTTTTTTTTAAAATCTTCCCCATTATTAACGTTTTGCACATGAGTACTTCGAGTTAAAAAGTTT
Organism: Arizona elegans; assembly: GCA_022577455.1. Taxonomy (NCBI): domain Eukaryota; kingdom Metazoa; phylum Chordata; class Lepidosauria; order Squamata; family Colubridae; genus Arizona; species Arizona elegans. Next base: position 120,240,073 of record JAKOOJ010000003.1, read on the forward strand.
TATTCTTTTTATACCTCATGAGATGGATCTTGTCCTGAGCATCAAGAATGTAGGACTGCCCAATTCTCTCATGGTGACCCCGGGCAGCTTGCCAAGATAAATTACTACATATTACTACATTATTTTTCCCTTTTACTTGCCAGTACAGTGCAAAAATTCTAAGAGTCCTCTCTTTTCATATGCCAAGATTAGAGTTGCTGATGGCAAGTAGTAACTACCAATTTACAACAGCAAAATAGGAAGGTTGGTTAAAGGTTTTAAGAATTAAAATGCTTTGGGGAGATGAAGCTTGAGAATGTCAGTTCTGTACCCTATGAGCTCAGCCAGGCCATTGCAAATAATTATAACAATAACTTAAAAGTTCCCCTCAAACGGTCGGCACCTTCTATCATCTTTGGTGGACTTGTCCTGAGACCAAAAAGTTCTGGTTAAAGATTCGACTTTGGCTCTCTGAAATAACGGGACAGGAGATAGTCCTAGCCCCGGAATCCTTTCTCTTAGGTATGACAGAAGATGGTCTCAACAATAACAATACCCAACTCGTAATTCAAATCACAACCGCGGCTAGACTAGCTTTTGCGAAACTCTGGAAAAATAAATCTACGCCCTCAGAGGAAATACTAATAAATAAAATTCTAGAGTGCGCAGAAATGGCAAAATTGACGAGCGAGTTAAAAAATGAGGAGAATTCTAAATATTATGAAGTATGGGGAAATTGGTATAACTGGTTGAAGAACAAGATAAAAGTATGATAATAGGTTATGACATGTTAGGCACTAGAATTGGACTTAATTGTTTAGAATTGTATAGAATTGTATAGAACATTGTATAGCTATGGATGGAATCCATCCAACGTTTGATTCACCAATTGTGTAAACACTGTACCTCGGATCAAGATAGAGATTGTATATTATCTTTTTAATTTTGGAAAATTCAATAAAGTATTTAAAAAAAAAAAGTTCCCCTCACACGTATGTGCTAGTCGTTCCCGACTCTAGGGGTGCCTGTCTGAAGACGTCTGTGTGGTCATGTGGCTAGCATGACTAAATGCCAAAGACGCACGGAACACTGTTATCTTCCCACCAAAGGTGGTTCCTATTTTTCTACTTGCATTTTTTACGTGCTTTCAAACTGCTAGGTTGGCAGAAGTTGGGACAAGTAGCAGGAGCTCACTCCGTTACGCTGCACTAGGAATTCGAACTGCTGAACTGCCGATCTTTCAATCGACAAGCTCAGTGTCTTAGCCACTGAGCCACTGCATCCCACCAGGTTATTGTCCCAACAATAACTTACTGCAAGACAAATGTCAACAGTTAAGAGATTTAATGATTATGGATACAAATACCTTCCTTTATCTTGACCTAAAGAGAGAGTTTTTCATTTCAAAGCAAGAAGCCTTTTAGTTTAATGATTAAGCTAAATAAACTATCAAGATTAATTATCTTGCCTTTATCAGCATTTAATGTACATCAAAATGGTTCTCCAATCTGATCTTCTAGCATTACAGTTGTTGACATATGGCAGGAACAGCTGCAGAAATGACCAAAAACATTTACATACAATTAACAAGTTCTATCACATAAAACATGTGTAGCCTTATATTTTAAAATAGACAGCATTAAAATGCAGATATCACATTCTACATAGTACTTGACAAAATATTTTGTCAGGCAATGAATGCTAGATGAAGCAATCAATTGTAAATATTTAAAATACATAACTATTCCAGTTTCTGTAGTGAATTTCAGCCTGATTTTCAGTGGCATAAATGTGAACAGTGGCAAATTAGTAGGCCCTGGAATTTCATGAGAAAAAGGGTGGGAGGGCAGAGGAAGGGGGTGGTGGAGAATTACTACATTCTTCCTTAAGAGACCAAGTCAGCCTACATGGAGTGTCTCATTACTTTATCTTTTAGCAACAGGTCTCTTTCTGATAATATAAATCAAACTGACATACTGTTCTGTCACCAAATGAGACTGATATCTGGGTATCTATTTCAATAGTTCTAATATTGGGAGGGGGGTTGGATTAGAAGACCTCCAAGGTCCCTTCCAAATCTGTTATTCTGTAAAACAGAGTATCAAACCAATGCCATGTAGGTCAGTACTATTTTTATTGCAAAGCTATAGTAACAGAAGTTTTTAATGTGCTTTCCCTCCCTCCCTCCCATTACCTTTGGATTAGCCATGGAGTGGCTTTGTCTGAGTTATTTCTCTCACATTACATTCTTGGCCTGGGCTCAAGCATCATTTATCTGACAGTTGCCTTGGTACTCCTGTCCTTCAAGACCATCCCTTCTTCCCTCTACAAAATGGGGGGGGGAGCTTTTTTTATTCATTCAAAGAGATTTGACAGCATTGTGATCATTCAGCTATAAGCATAGGATTTTATATTTTCTCAAGGTTTCAATACTTAAAACCTTCAGGCTTTATCATCTATGATATTTTGATGCTATTCTGAGCTTTGGTACAACGTTTTTTAAAAAAATATCTGTTTTCATTTTATTGGAAGCCAGACCGATTCTTCTGCAGAGAACTGCTGAAGTGGGACAATAGCTCTCTTGCCATAATAGAATTCTTTATTGGCCAAGTGTGATTGGATCAGTGGTGAAATCCATTTTTTTTTTACTACCGGTTCTGTGGGCATGGCTTGGTGGGTGTGGCAGGAGAAGGATATTGCAAAATCTCCATTCCCTCCCCATTCCTGGGGGAGTGATATTGCAAAATCTCCATTCCCACCCCACTCTGGGGCCAGCCAGAGGTGGTATCTGCGGTTCTCCAAACTGCTCAAAATTTCCGCTACTGATTCTCCAGAACCTGTCAGAACCTGCTGGATTTCACCCCTGGATTGGACACACAAGGAATTTGTCTCTGGTGTATATGCTCTCAGTGTACATAAGGAGAATAAAATACATTCATCAAGAATAAAAAGATACAACACTGAGTGATAGTCAAGGTTACTAATAAGCTATCAAATCATACTAGAAAACTTATAAAAAACAATGTTATGTGCATCTGTAAGTGTAGACAAGGATGTAACTTTTATGGCTACTCAAACTGGGTTTTTAACATATACCATGAAAAGTTAAATATGAATGTTTGGCAACTGAGGCTTTTCAACTTTTAGAAAATAACTGTACAGCGTTTGGGGTTCTTAACAGTGTTAAATGAATTGTCTCAATGGTATTATAATTGTTGTTGCTGTTTACATCTGCTGAATGATTGGATGGTTTTTGTTATTCCTTGCCTTGATTATTACTATATGTTACTTGGGCTCAGAGATTCTGGAGTAGAGAAGCATACAAATATTTGTAAAAGAAGCAAGCTGGTTTCTCCTGGGACAGAAAACATTCTGTTTTTTTTTTCTTTTCTTTTTTGAAGTGTAGTTGAAAGGCTGATTTTTTAAAAAATAATATTCACTATAAAGGCTGCTCTCTCAAAATACACTTCACCCATCAGAGGCAGCATAACTAGCGTTCAATAAAATGTTCAGTCAACAGCTGGCCTGAGCCTTAGTTCCAGAAATAAAATTGACAGAACCCTAAACTAAATGGATCTTGGTTAAATCAAAGAGCTGTTATAGTTTGCTCTTTTAATATGTAGCAAGAGAACAATTGCTGCAAATGAAGGAATCAGAAGAAAGCTAAGTGAATTAAGTGAGGAGGTTGGCTAAATTTAGGAATGTTAGCTAATTATTCTAAGGCTCAGCTGGTAACTCTGACACTATAGTTGCTAAGAAAAAAAAAACACATGCCTTTGGCTTTCTTGCCTTTCCTAGGCAAGTGTTACATCGATTGTTCTATTTCAAGAGTAAAAAACCTACTTCTCTTGAGTGTGTTCACGAAGGCTTGCAAATGGCAAAACATGCAATGGCTTCCTGCCACACAGCTGCTCCTATAGAAATGTATGTGAGGGAAAGGCTATAATGTATGTGAGGGAAAGACCTTGGTGGTGCAGCAGACTAAAGCACTGTTAAGTAACACCAGCTGCCTGCAATTACTGCAAGTTCAAATCTCACCAGGCTCAAGGTTGACTCAGCCTTCCATCCTTTCGAGGTAGGTAAAATGAGGACCTGGTTTGTGGGGGCAATAAGCTGACTTTGTATATAAAAAAGAACACCGCTTGGGGGGTGGGGGCGAAAGCCCTACTAAGCAGGTATATACAAAAGTATGAAGGCTATTGCTTAACGCATTGTAAACCGCCCTGAGTCTCCGGAAAAGGGCGGCATATAAATCGAACCAATAAATGAAAAATCAGGGGTGAAGTTGCCTCTGATATTCTTTGCTATTTAGCACTTCTTTGTCTTCTTTCATAATTATACGCCTTTTTACCAACCCGAAGTTTAAGTTGGCATCTGTAATGCCACACACACACACATACACACACACTGCCAGATACTGATCCTTCCAACAACCCTAGAAAAGAAATGATCTTCAAGTGGATCTGAAACTGGATCTGAAAAGTCTGATGAGGGGATTTCTAAGCCCGACTTATTTTAAAAGGATGAATGTTGATCACGCCTTGGCAATAGGTGTGAACTGTGAAACAGTCTTTTTATCTAGATGCTGTCTTCCCATTATATAAACGTTAGTTTCCCATAACTACATATGAATTACTTCCTAGCATCCATTGTATGCAGTTTATTTCCTCTACATTAAAGGAGGAAGATGAAAGAGCATATCAGTGCTGAAAGGATTTGAAGTCCACTATTTTTTTTTATTCTGACTATCAGCCCATATTTTAATTTCTAGCCTTTACACTGGAGATTAACACATTGTTTCATTAGAGTCCAAAATTTTAGCATTATGATTGAATTTCATTGTTTTTGGCTTCTAATAGACTCTGAAACACTGAAGATGAAGAAAGACATTATCAGAGGAAATAGGATTGTTACCTCCCAAAAAATTCCTTAGTCCAGGGAGAAGGGAGAAATATGAGAAAGAGACTCAGTGTAAATCTGCCTCAGTTATGCTAGGTATAAATTGATCTGGAGAACTGCTTTGATAGGCTTTCAAGATTTTGTTACTTGCCCTATTAGCTATAAAGATCTATCCAGAAATCCAAGTGGCTCTTCTTTCATGACTTTGCCAATCTGTCAGGGCTTGACAACTCAGTGATTTAGATGACTGCCTCCAGGAACTTTTACATTAAATCATCTTTGAATGTCAACCTTCTCCAACCCAGACATATCTATATGCAATTCCCCAAATTCCTAACCACAACAGTATTTTTTCTATCCTAACACACAGTTCAAATCTAGTGTTTCTTCTTATGGTAAATTGGAAGACTTTGTCGCTGTGAACGAGAAGACATTAAAGAGAGGGAAGGGAGCTAGCTCAGAAAGGATGCATATAAAAGAGAACGACATACAAGTAATAGTGATTCATATAATCATATACGTAATAATAAAATGCAATTAGTGCTATTGGTATGGAACTTGAAGAACATTCCAGAGAAAGACCCGTCTGCTTCAGTAATGGTGCTAGGAAAATTGCATGATATCATGCAGCTCAACTTGACCAAATTTTAGAATTAGAAGCTTTATAAAATTAGCAATTAATATTGCCAACAATTTCCTTGCCGATGAGTAACTTCTTACAAATTCATAATGAAAACTTCCTATGAAGGAAACCCTGAATATGTTAATTAAGAGTTTTCCTGCATGTATAATATTAGCTGTTTTGAGAATACCGTGAGGTTCCATAGGCACTCAGGAATTTGAAAAAAAGAATAAAATAGATCATTTTGGATAATCTAGGAATAAATTATGAATAGATGCTCCCAGGCCATTTTTTAAAAAAATGCAACTACAGAATATTCTCCATGGGTGATTGAACCTGATATATGAAACAGAACAAAGAACAAATCCAATACTAGTAATAGTTCTGGGCTGCATAAACAGAGGGATAGAATCAAGATCACGTGAAGTGTTAATACCACTTTATAATGCCTTGGTAAGGCCATACGTGGAATACTGCATTCAGTTTTGGTCACCACAATGTAAAAAGATGTTGAGACTCTAGAAAGAGTGCAGAGAAGAGCAACAAAGAGGATTAGGGGACTGGAGGCTAAAACATACGAAGAACGTTTGCAGGAACTGGGTATGTCTAGTTTAATGAAAAGAAGGACTAGGGGAGACTTGATAGCAGTGTTCCAATATCTCAGGGGCTGCCCCAAAGAAGAGGGGGCCAAGCTATTCTCCAAAGCACTTGAAGGCAGGACATGAAGCAATGGGTGGAAACTAATCAAGGAGAGAAGCAACCTGGAACTAAGGAGAAATTTCCTGACAGTGAAAACAATTAATAAGTGGAACAACTTTCCTGCAGAAGTTGTGAATGCTCCAACACTGGAAATTTTTAAGAAGATGTTGGATAACCATTTGTCTGAAGTGATGTAGGGCTTCCTGCCTGGGCAGGGGGTTGGACTAGAAGACCTCCAAGGTCCCTTCCAACTCTATTATTCTATATTCTATATTCTAATAGTTAACTCATTCAGGCAGCTAATGTTGGAACTGGATGACTTTTATGCAACATGAGGAGAATTACTGGCAACCCTAACACTTACCACCACAATTTGGAAATGTCTTATCTTAGAAATAGTTGTGCGTCCCTGGTATTCTCACTAGTTTGGTCTAGTGGTGAGGGCACCAGTCTAGAAAGCAAGAGTTTAAGTCCTGCCTTAGTCATGAAAGCCAGCTGGGTGATCTTGGGCCAATCACTCTCTCTCAGCCAAACTCCTCTCACAGAGTTGCTGTTGTGGGGGAAAATAGGAGGAGAAAGTTGTGTTGGATGTATTTGCCACCTTGAATTAGTTGTAAAAATAATAAAAGCAGGATATAAATCAATCAATAAATAACATGTAGCACTGTTTCTGTAGTGTCTCAATGTATCTATGGGAATATCTACAGACATTTAGAAATATCTATAATAACACTAAACTCAATACTTTTATCTATTATAATATAAAATGTGGATGATTTACAACTGATTGATCTGATATCAGTATTATAGTTTATTACTTGCCCAATCCCAACAGCAATAAAATAATTGGTTTTATTTAAGGGAGTGAATTTTCATTTACCGTTTTTGAGGATTGCACTACCACAAAATTTGAGAGTTCTCTCAGTTAATAAGAATGTGAAATTGCCTATAGGGAAGAACCTAAATTCAGCTCATTTCATTTCTGAAAAAAAGTGTGTGTCATTTTACCTTGCTTCAGCTCACAAAGCAAAACATGTCTTTATTTGGGACCAGATGCTGATTTCTATGCCACATCAAGGCTTTCTACAGGCAGCTATGGAGAAATGATGGGCTCAGAAAGAATAATGGGCCTTGAAATGTAGGGAGCTTGTAGTCAATTGGTGATAAAGGAGAGGCAATCTGCTGCCATTTGTTTAATGTAGAGTATTCAAGGGAGCAGAGGATAAGTTCTGAAAACCTTAGCTTGAGAAAATAAACATGGGGTATGTGGGTGTGTAAACCAGCAGGTGCAACTTATCATTCAAGTGTATTAATCTAAAATTCCTTATTTCTTACAGGGGTGTCAAATTGGTGGCTCATGAGCCAGATGCATCCCACACAGGCCACACCCACCCCAGCTCCGCAAAGGCAAAAAAATCACAATATGTCATGTGACACGATCGAGTTTGACACCTGTGTCCTACAACAACTAAAGGTGAAGGAATTGTGTTTTGATTTACAGCTGTCCCTGCCTCCATCTGGTGTGTAGAACCAGCTGATATCAAAACTCCACATCAGGCATTGCAATTGTCAAAACGGAGAAGATGCAGAGCCTTTATCTTTCAAGAAATCAATAATATCCACACTACCTCAAGGTTACAACAACAAGCATTATACTAGATGCTCACAACTTCCCAAACTTTCTTTTACACTCTCTCTACTTTCTTCTACACACTCTCTCTATAACTTAGGGTAGAAATTGGCAACCTGAAAACCTTCAAACATTTAGGACTCTCAAGCTCAGCAATATGGTCTGGAGAGATTTGAAGTTCAAAACATGGAGTGGATGTCAAATTGTGTCTCCCTCTTTTCACCCCCCCCCCAAAAAAAAATTGTCTAGGTTATGAAAAATAACACCACCATCAAAACATGTACCAGAGTTCTATAAAATGGACGGGGTTGGGGAGTTCTGAAATCAATCTCCTTCTAATACTTCTGAAATTAAAAGATTTGCAAGCAACACTAGTATAATTTTGCTTCCAGCGGAGGTCAATTCACATGATGCGATGCTGTGGGTGACATGAAATGAATTTATCCCAATAATTCCTTGTGTTTATTAACAGTTTTCAACTGGGCAACAATTTCTCTTGTGATTACCAAAAGCCTTTTTCTGCCTCCTGTGCCTCCCCCCACCTCCTTCCCCAACTGTTTTCTTTCAGCTCAACAAACAATTGCCAAGCAACTTCAAAGACCAAGCCAATGCTGTGGGGAAAGAATGGTCTGTACGTGTCTTTGCAATACACAAATAAACCCTCTAATGGAAAATATAGAGCAGGCATGCATTTAAGTTCTGCAATATGGCGAAGACACCTTTCATCTATCAATAATAAAACACTGAGATTCTTCCTTTATAAACATATGGGGGGGGGGAGTTTTATCTGCGTCCTCCTTCTTTTAACACACAGCAAATGGAAGAAATAAGGCACCTAGTTTGCTCTTGTCCGGTTACTGTTCCCCCCCAAATAAAACAGTCCACCGTCCGTCCCCCCCCAATCTCCACTCCCCAGAATCTCTCTCTTACACAGAGGCTACCGTAACCCCCGGCTCCCCAGTACCTTGTTTGAGATGTCTCACCACCCCCAGCCGACACTTGAGAGAAACAGCAAACATCTTCCCTGGGTTGCCGTCTTTTACCCTGTCTGGCTCACATGGCGCTGGATGCTTCTCTCTCAACACCTCTGCCTAGCTCTGCACGGAGCTGCAAGCTTTACATTAATTTATGATTACTGTGAAATAGAATTGTGCTTCATTTCTTGGTAGAAAAGCTAGCGGGCCAGAGGAAAGGCTGCAAAGAGGGATGGGGATACTATCTCTTCTCAGGAAGCCTTCAGGGCTGTGTGTTGTTGCTTTAGTGTGCTACCCAGAACAAATGAATGTGAAATTTATAACTTTCTCTTGTTTGTTTTTCCCATCCTCCTCTCTTTGGGTCTCTCAAAGCAGCACCCAGAAACACACAGGAATGTACTCCCTTGCGATTTGGGGGGTTTCTTTAGGATATTAAAGTAGTAATTAACAATTGTAGGGTGGGTTTCTTTTCCTTCACATTTAAAAGAAAACTTGCAAAAAGATAATTTAAGGGAAAATCTGTTTTCACATATTGTTTTTCCAGATTAAAGTGTGAGAATGGAGAATCAGAGCAATTAAACCTGGACGTTAATTTATTTCTGGAGAAAAGGTATTTGAAATATACGGAAAACCTAAGCGATGCATCAGGGTCCTAAAAATAGGAACATAATATGCTTATTTTCAAATACATTTGTTGTTATCATTGTCAAAACTTGATGCTTCTTTTTCTCTGGGATCTCTATTTTAAATTTTGACTCTGTTTCATTGTTCTGTATGTGATTAGAACAGCAATCCACTGAGTCTCCAGGGGAAATTACCTTCATAGTTAAGATGCTGCTACTCTGTCCATTTATTTGCTTGATCTTGTTTTTTCAGCTTAAAGCATCAGGAGTACTATTAATGTTGGTGTCCTGGGAATCATAATGGGGCATTCAAAAGTATGCACAATTGGAATAGCTTTATAGAACAGAATGATGATTGGAATGGTATACCCCAAGCTGCAGGTTATTTCTTGTAGCTACTAAAGATGATCAATACAGATTATAATAAGAACAGTGAAGCATGTGAGACTGCTAATCGTGGAAGTAGAGATAAGAGTATTAGTCTAAATCCAGTCCAAAATGTTCATATGATAATTCTATTTCTTAGTTGGGTGGATATCAGTTTACAAGGTATTGTCTAGATTAGAGATTCTATCTTGCATAAAACAGTATGAGTGTTGCTGCGATAGTATTAGCAACAGCAAAGCACTTAGACTTACTAATGCTTCATAATGCACTTAGACTTACTAACGCTTCATAATGCTTTACAGCACTCTCTAGCCAAGCTGCCTCAGGAATTCTGGGAGTTGAAGTCCACAGGTTGTAAAAGAGCCACAATTGCCCACCCCTGCTCTAGGCGGTTTACAGAATCAGAATCAGCTCCCAACTATCTGGGTCCTTATTTTACTGACTTCAGAAGGATGAGTCAACCTTGAGCCCATCAGGATCGAACTCTGGCAGTCAGCAGACCCTGCAATACTACATTCTAACCACTGTGCCACCACGGTTCTTAGGATAAAATTTGGTTTTGGTTGCATTCTTGCCATACTGGTCAAAATGTGTCAGAACTCACTGGTACTGTTAGTAGAAAGCGCTACATGTGGCTCAGACACAACTAAGGCATTACATAACTCTATATCTTTTGATGTTATTAAAACTAGTGAAATGTGTTATGAAAAAGTATTACATGAAGGCCCCAAGTATCAAAGACATGATGGGCAATGGAAATCAATATGTATGAAGTCCATCTGATGGTGGTTATATCAAGAAGAAGACTGGCTTAGAATGCGAGTGAACCACAAAACTGAGAAAAAGGTCAAGAACATGAAGCAATGTTCAGATTATATAGTATTTTAAATGAATGTAGAGGAAAAATGGATAGGTAGGAAAGAGACAAAAATGGTGCAGGAGAAACAACTCAGTCATTTGGGAATTGAATAAATGAGAACAGAAAGTTGGGAATATCTGCTTAGAAAAAGGTCTGATTATTCTAACTACATGATTCAAGTCTATGATATAATCACATCAGAAAGGATTGAACCTAAATCTAAAAATGTGTTTGAATCAATTCTTTAGGACAAAAGGATGAGAAACTTGATGGAGAATTACAGTGAAGATGAGAGGCTCTGAATGTGGGACAAACAGTTATTTAGCAATGCCGTGAAAAAAATGGATCCTGGGAAAAATGGATGTAGAAAAGAAGGAAAGAAGTAAAAGCAATGAGAGTGAAAGTAGAATAACTGCAGGAGGAAAAAGTACAAGACGTATGAAAAAGTATAAAACAGATCATCAAATGGAATGAATAGAATGTAGATATGAAGAAAAACAATTGGGGCTTCTGGTTGGTGCTGCCGCCGTCGCTAGACGGTCTTCCAAGACCGCCAGCCCCGCCGCCCGTAAAGAGCCGCCTCCACAGCTGAGAGGCGGCTTGAAAAACTCCGTTTCTTTGAGGAAACGTGAGAAGAGCCGGCGAGATTAGGTAGAGCCCCCCGTGAAGTCCCCAGATTATCTTTTTTGCATCTGGGGAGGAAGCAGGATGAGGCTCCCTATCCAGCTCGCCGAGGCTCCGGACTCCGGGGGAACTCTGCATGCAGCAGAGCCAGACGACGCAACCAACGTAATCAGCGAAAGTTAAAAGATTTATTAAAAATAAACAGGGTGAAATCTGGATCTGGAACTCAAAACTGCAAGTATTTACAATAGCCCTGTGATTGAATTTAAGGACGGAGAAAGAGTGAAAGTTTAAAATGGCGTCTGGCTTCAGTGGCTTGAAAAAAGCTGAAAGTGAAAGTGGATTTGCCTGACTGTCTCAGTACGCTACAAAGTATCTAAAGCAACAGCGCTGGCTAGAAGAGAAAGGAAAAAGTTTTTTTTTCCAAAGTGTCTTTATGTTTCTTCTCCTTTAGAGACTTGTTTAATTTAGAGAGGATTTTATGGTGGTGAAGAGGGAGAGAAGACTTCCTTCTTAAAAAGAGTTTGTCTGCGTGGCAGACATGGCTTCTAAGCCAGACAACAAAGCTGTGGGGGGGGGGTTCCCCCACCCATAAGTCTTTAAGCTTGCCAACTCAGAGCCAGAGACTGGAGATTGATTTTAAAGATTTGAAGGAATTTATTATTGCGGCTCTGATGAAACAAGATGAGGTTATGGACCAGAAGTTTGAAAAATTTCAACAGGAAACTAAGGAGGTGGTTCAAGAAAAGTATGATAAGATGAAGCAAGATATTTTGACAGTTTTGACTGGCCTGTCAGAAGTAATTGTCCAGATTGATAAAAAAGTGGAAGAAATTAATTTAGAAGTAGAGTCTAAAATGAAGGAAGTTGATTATAGGATTTACAATGTGGATAATAAAACGCAAAGGATTGAAAATGAAGTGACAATGATGCAATTCAGATTTATGGAGTTTGCTGTAAGACTGAGGGGAATAAAGGAAAACAACAGAGATTTGAGAAGGATTTGTGCTGATGCTTTGGCTGTGATGCTAAAGGTTAGCCCTGAAGAGGTCTTGTCCAAGATTGACAAGGTTTACAGAGTGAATTCTTGGGTGGCATGGCAAAGGCAATTGCCCAGAGATGTAGTGATATACTTTACAGATAGAAGAATAAGAAATGACATCTTGCAAAAGTCTTTTTTGCTACCCTACAAGTGGATGGAAGGGAGATTGGGATTTATAAAGAGCTGCCGCCTAAGATGCTAAAAGACAGAAAGGATTTTGGATTTTTGGTGACTGAACTAAAGAAATAACAAATTCCATTTAGATGGGATGCTCCAGTTGGCATAATATTGAGGTATCAAGGAGAAAGATATTGATTAAATACTGTTGAAAAAGCGGAAGAATTTAATCTCAATGTTTTTAAAATTGACCCAACATCTCCACATACATCTTCAGTGTTAGGAATACAGGAGGGTGATAAAGAAAAGCAAATCGAACAAGAGATTGAAGTCCAGTGGAAGCAGATGGAGATGGAGGCAATGGAAATACAAGGAACCACAGGGGGCTTTTTGGATGAGCCGTCCCCGGATCTTCCTTTAAAGGTTATAGGTGGACTACCTAAAAATACAAGAGAAGTGGCTTTGGATCTCGATTTGATGTCCTACAAAGTTAAAGATCAGCATATAGCTCGATCAGCCTACAAACAAACTCCAGAAAAACAACAACAGCAGAGGTCTAAGCCAGCACAAGGCAAGAAAAGAAGCAGGTTCTACAAAACTAGAAAATTTTAGACCAATATCTCTTTTGAATATGGATTATAAAATTTTTGCAAAATTATTAGCCAACAGATTAATGCCAGTTATCCAAGAGCTGATTCATGATTAAGCAGGATTTATAGAAGGCAGATATATGAAAGATAATGTGAGGCAAATTATAGATTTATTGGACTATCTTGAGAAGAATAAACAGATCCCTGCAGTGCTGGTGTTTTAGGATGCGGAGAAGGACTGTAATCGAGTGAATTGGAACTTTCTATTACAGACTTTAAGAAAGATGCACTATGTGTACATTGAAGGGAATAGCTATGAGGCAAGAGGATTATGGAACAAGGGCATTTGCAGTTGATCTGGTTGTTACCCCAACATGGTCGATGGAATTAATAATCTAGATGAAAGACTTTTTTAGAAGATATCATACGGAATATAAATATAAAGTCACTCGGGGGGGGGGTTATATATAGAAGTATTCTTCAATGATGGGGGCAGATGGCAACTAAAGACATTAAATACACTGTTGGAAGAAGGATTTGATGTGATTGTTTAGATGTTATAAATTATTATATATGGTGGACCTGCAGGAAAGTGGGTGAAATAAAATTGATATGGTAGATGGTGATAGGTTAGGTTACTGATTGTTCAATATTGGAAAAGAGATGTTATGTTTATTATTGAAGAATGACTCTGAAGGCGGCCAGTTTCGCAGAAATGGTGAAGATATCAGCATACATAAAAGACCAGACCCAAGATCTATGTATGGGAGTGGAGGGAATGGATAGATTATGTGCAGAATAAATATTAAACTAGGAAGTACCAGATAGCTTAGTTGAATGTTGTGCAGAAATGTATAGCATACAGGGGATAGAATACTTCAGGAAGAAATGTATTGTACACAGGGGGTAGAGTAGATGGGTGGTAAAGTATTATATAATGTGATTTGGATTTGGATTTCATCCTGGGGAAGCCATGGGGGTAGGGGAGGGTAAGGGAGGGTTAGGGAGGGAAAGGGGGGGAAAGGGGGAAAATTTGTATTTGTAAAACTTTTTCAATAAAAAAAAAGAAAGACAATTGGAAGCTGTTTTTAAAAAGTGAAAAGAATTAAAGTCTGTGAAGTATGAAAGAGGCTGCTTGCTAAAAAGATGAAATGAAAGTGGCTGCGGATAAGAAATAAAACAAAAGAACGCTGCAAAAAATGAGTATAATATTTATATAGAGAAAAAAATTGTTGCAAAAATGTAGTCAAAGAACAGTAAACTATATTAGGAGTATTTGAGAGATTTATATAGGTTTGAAAGTGGTATTGAAACAAATGTCATACATTAATAACCAAAAGCAATTATGAAAAGGAAATCATAAATGCTGTGAGATTGTGAAAAAATAGTAAGGTTAAACTTGTAATTGGCATAATGCCAGAAATAGCAATAGAAATAGCACTTAGACTTATATACCACTTCATATTGCTTTTACTAAGTGGTTTACATATTGCCCACAACAATCTGGGTCCTCATTTTACCGACCTCGGAAAGATGGAAGGCTGAGTCAACCTTGAGCCTGGTGAGATTCGAATTGCCAAATTGCAGGCAGCCAGCAGTCAGCAGAAGTAGCCTGCAGTACTGCACACTGCGCCACCACGCAATATGTGGGCACATAAATGAGATTTGCTTAGAGAATTGGGGTGAGAAGTCTGTATCTGTGCTTGATGATTGAGGGGGAAAAGCTGTAATTGTTTCTCCAGCCTATAGAAAGAGAAAAGTAGCAAGAGTGATGGTGAAACTACTCTGAGGATGAGTCTACAAAGTTACCTGGAAAGAAGTTAGAAAGAATTCAGATTGAATAGATATAATAATAATAAGAGCTAAAATTTGAAGTGTAAAAATGTGGCTTCTTGGGGTGTTCAGACCGTATTTTAGCTCTTCAACTGGTTACTGAAAAATGTATGGCAGTGAGAAATAAACTTTATTGTACAATAGTTGATTGAGAGAAAGATCAGGAATAGAGTTGAATATTGGCATATTTTACATGACTATGGAGTTGAGAATTTGTTGCTCAAGAGCACTAAAAGATAGAAGTAGAACAGGTGTGAGAACAATTTAGCCGGTTCGAGATGGTTCAGGTGAATCGGTAGTCAAATTGCTGGGTGGCCCCACCCCGCCCCTTCCAGGAATCCCCACAGGAACCAAACCCCCATTTTGGTTCCCAGGTAAGTGCAGGGAAGCCTACTAGGCCCAAAATGGGCCACGAGGGGACACCAACCCCACAGCCCATTTGGGCCAAGGCCCAGGAGGCTGCAGAGAGGCCTTGGCCCAAAATGGGGCACTGAGGTGGGGGTGCAGCACCCCCCCATGGCCCATTTTCTCTCCCAGGAGGCTTCAGGGAGGCCTCCTAGGCCCAAAACGGGGCACGGGGGGGCTGGTACATCCCCCCGCGTCTTGGTTTTGCTCCCAGAGGGGTGCAGGAGGCCGAGTGCTATCTGTCACACTCCCTGGTCATGCCCACCATGGCCACGCCCACCCAGTCAGTCATTAGGACAGAGAACCGGTTGTTAAATTATTTGAATCTCACTACTGTGTGAGAACAAAGTGGAATGGAAAGCTTGGCAAATGGTTCACTGCTAAGAAAGATGTACATTATATCCCCCTGATTATTTAATTTAGTTAAAAAGTATAAGTAAGTATAAGTATAAGTATAAGTATAAGTATAAGTATAAGTATAAGTATATATATGCAGGCAGAGATCTCAAACCAAAATCACCAGATGTGCCACATAAGGACTGGTTCATTAAGCACAACACATAAGCCTTTTCATACATTGATACAAAAATTCGTATCGTAATGAGTAAAGCATGAAGACTATCCCAGTATGCTATGAAACATAAATGTGTTTATTAACAACTTTTACTGCAAATAGAACCACTTGCAAATCTATAAAAACAGTATTTTCACTTTGATCAAGCGGTGAACATTTTTCAAAATCAATATTGGGGTTTTATTTTGGAGTTTTTTAAATATATAATTCTATTTTTTTATAATTTTATAATTCTAATATTTTAATAATTTCTTATATATTTTATATATGACCCTGCTTAGACAGCCCAATGTCGGAAGCAGCACTCACTACAAAATGTGAGAATAGGCAAGGATTCCTGGAAGGCAACACTACTCAGTGCAAGAAACCTATGGTGGCCAATCATCTGATTGGATGACCAGATCCAATTGTTGCAGAAGACTCAAAAGAATGAAAGTGAATTGGGAGGTCATTGCTGCCAGGTCATTAATCTTCCTAGACCTAGACCACTCCTTCTGGTCTAAGTTGCACATTTACAGTATGTAGGCCTTTGGCATGTGGGACACAGAAAATTACTTAAGATTCCTGGTTTAAATCCTAGGCCTTTTTTCCTCCACTTTTCTGAGCCAACTAATTCCTAGCTACTTTTTCCTCAACTTGAATGTCAACATCATTTCTATTTCTAGTCTTGTTTGATATTAGTTCCTTCTTGGTTGACAGCTTCAGCCCTTATGTAGCCACTGAATCAGAGGTGTTATTCAGCAGATTCTGACAGGTTCTGGAGAATCAGTAGCTGAAATTTTGAGCAGTTCGGGGAACTGATAGCAAAAATTTTGAGTATTTCAGAAAACGGCAATTATCACCTCTGGCTGGCCCCAGAGTGGGGTGGAAATGGAGATTTTGCAATATCCTTCCCCAGGAGTGGGGAGGGAATGGAGATTTTGCAGTATCCTTCCCCTGCCATGCCCATCAAGCCACACCACGCCCACCAAGCCATGCCCACAGAACTGTTAGTAAAAAAAATTGAATTTCACCACTGCAATGAAAGTGCAGATCTGTTGTAAAATATTGCATGGACTTGGCTAAAATTTCCAATATGAAAGCGGGATACTGTATATGCATTATGATTGAGTAAATAAATGCTAATAATACTTAATAATGAAACAGGTACAATATGTGATCAGATGTAACTGATCACAAGTTACATCTAGCACATTATGTAAGATGTCCCTGAGCTATCTGAGCATTAATATTAACAACCTCCCTTTAAACCTATGATTTCTTAGCAAGATAAAAATAATCCAAAGCAAAAAACATGGACTATTCCTTTCTTTTTAAATATAATGTTGAACAACCACTCTTTCCAAGAATTTAAGTCAAGCAACAGGGATCTCTACTGCACATAGGTTCTGCAGGATGGGATAAGGGCAAATGATGATATGATTAGGATGGGACAGTCATGCACATTCAATCACTTCTATTCTTGCATTAGATGTTGGTGTGAAAGAATGTAGGGGTGGCATTTCATAATGGCATCATTGTGTAGGCATTCATCAATTTGGTATCACCCCATTCTGCTGTGAGACTGCTTCATCTATCTTCAAGTAATCCATGAGCACCTTTATCAAGATCCTGTTCCATAACTCTACTCTGAATCAGTCATTAATGGTGTGTTCTGTCTCATGGATTGAAACAAATAACTACACGGCTCATTTTTCAGGATTTAGCTTGCAGCTAATCCCATCCCATTGAAAGAAGGAAGATACACTATATGGAACATACTTAACTCCTATTTTTAGATTTCAGAAGTGACTTTGATCTGTGGTTCTCCTTTGTAAAGAATAGAATTTCACTGGCTATATTTAGTTATTAAACAGAGATGTCATATAACTTCAAGTAGTGAGACAGCTCTGTGAACTTGATAAGCTATTACAATTCCAGTTAAGGGCAGGGAACGTAAGGGATCCTCTAAAGATAATACTGTACTTTTGACTTTTTAGTGATAGAATAGGAATACATGATTTTCCATGAAATTAACATGCAATCAACAACTGAAAAAAGTCTGAAATGTTTTATGATTGCTATCAGAGTGAATTCAGTTTATAGTGGCACAATTAGTTTGGTAAGTGGAATGTTATCTGTTAATTGCTTTTAAGAAGACAATTCAGAATTTAATATATTCCACAAATATTCAAAGCATACATTTGTGATTTCTTACAATTATCTTAAACCATGTGATTTGCTTATAGTTTACAAAACAAAGAAATGCAGCTTCTTGTTTGCATATTCATGCTGGATTCTATTTTTTTCCATAGTTAACGAAAGGGAACCTGATTCTTATTTAAACCAAGACTGTACTGAGAGTAAGTGTAATAAACGTGTTCATGATGAACTAGGATTGGTTTCAAATGTTGTTGTTTTTAAATTTAGTAGAGTGGCATTTTCTGAGTTTCCAGAAGACACTATATTATCCTTTAGCTATCAACCCATATCTTATTTCTTAACTGATTTTTTTTTTCTTTGTGCATGGATAATGGCTTTAGGGAGACTGAAAATATTGAACTCCAATTGTACATTTCTTTAGAAATTTCATATAGATAGTCTTTAGTTTACAACCATAATTGAGCCCGGAATTATGATACTAAGTCATGCCAGTAATGAAATAGGTCACCACGTGCCCATGCCTGATTTTGCAACCTCTTTTGCAGAGATTGTTAAGTGAATCATTATGGTTTTTAAGTGAATACCTTGGTCATTAAACAAATCTGTTCTCTGCAATGAGCATTTTGTGCTGGAAACTGGAAGTAAATACTGGTTTCCAGCAAAACGATGTCAAAAATCACAGTCATGTAACTGAGGGCCACTGCAGATGGCCATAAATGTGAATGGACTGCCGAGCATCCCAAATGCAATTATGTAACTATGGAACCAGGGGTGGGTTCTACTTACGTTACTACCAGTTTGCAATGGGGCCGTGTGCGGGCTCTTCTGTGCAAGCACAGAAGTATTTTGATGATGTCATGGTCAGTGGGCAGAGCCTCCCACCAGTTTTACTACCGGTTCTATAGAACCGGTGTGAACTGGGGACAACCCATCACTGGTATGTGCCCGGCCATCATAACTTTTGAAACTGAGTCGTATGTAGTCCTGGGCAGGTCCGTTGTAACTTTAAATACTTACTAAAGAAGATGCCTATCAAGTAGTGGTGGTCAAAATGTTCTGCACTCAAAGATTCTGTTAGAAATGGTCACTTCATGTGTTCGAAGGTGAGAGTACCTCCCTGGCATTGTCCTGAATACAAACATTGGGGGGTGAGGAAGAGGAGGAGTCTTCATTCCTCATTGTCAAGATCAGTTTCTTTTTAATTTTCTGGTTGTCGAGATTACAAGACACATTAGCAAATAAAGTTTAAGGTACTGGTTCCATCCCATCTGTCATCATCTGGATTTAATTAAGAGGAAGGGAAAGGGGGTATGAGGGAAAGTTAGCGAAGCAGATGTTCAAAGGCTGAGAACCATTTTGGAAACAAGAAAAAGACAACTGTCCACCTGGTGAATGAGCTCATTGCTGTGTTTAAATTTTTGCTGTGGGAACATCAGAATTAATGAACTCTAATGTAATGTAAAGGCACAAGCACAGCACCTCCCAGGTGTTATTCAGCATGTGGGCTGGGGAAATCCATTTAAAAAGCTAGTGACTTAGCTAAAATGTGGTGGGAAGAGCTATCACACTATCATAAGCAATGAAGTTACGACCTACATCTTCCCATTCAACTGGATTCTGATAGCTGACTTCTGTACCCATCTTCCTCTCTGATGCTTCTCATGCTATAAGAGCAAATTTTCTTCCATACTACACCTCTTCAGAATATGTATCTTCCAGGCAGAACATACGGCAGTTCTGCAGCCTCCTTAAAACAAAGGCAGAAAATGTGTTCTGACCCAGATCTCCAAACACGGCAAACCCTCTGAAGTTAACTCAAATATTCCTTTATTAGGAGGGCCAACAGCCCCGGCAAAAAGTTTCTCTCTCAATGCAGGCTAACAAGCCCATCTGGCTGGAAGATGAATAGTTGTCTGCCACATCTATTCATCTATTTGCGGGACCGCCTGCTGCCGCAAACGGCCTCCCACCAGCCGGTACGCTCTCACAGAGAGGGACTCCTCTGGGTGCATCGGCCAAACAATGTCGGCTGGCGGCCCCCAGGGGGAGAGCCTTCTCTGTCGGGGCACCTACTATCTGGAATGAGCTCCCCCCGGAGATACGGAGGATCCCGGATCTACGCACCTTCCACCGCGCTCTTAAGACCTTTTTATTTCACCAGGCTGGTCTGGCCTAATCTTTTCCATTCTTTTTTAATGTAAATTTTAATGTAAATTTTAATTTGTTCTTAACCTGGGGTTTTAAATTTGTCTTGGGCTAAATTGATTTAATTCGATTTAACTTTTGCTCTTAATTTTTGTATTCTATGTGTTTTATTCTGTGCCTGTTCACCACCCTGAGTCCTTCGGGAGTAGGGCGGTATACAAATTAAATGAAATGAAATGAAAAAAATGAAAAATCTCCGCCCCCTGTCTTTTATCCCCAAAGCTAGGGTGGGGCTTCACTAGCAGTGGTGGCGCTTCCTTCCAAAGGATCGGCTCATGGATTTCCACTGCTGTCCTCTCCTCTGCCTTCTGTGCATCTGCTCGTCAGGCACTGGACCCAGCTGTTCCTCCTCTCCCTCATCAGTCATCTTCAGACCTGGGGGCTGTTCACTCTCCTTCCGAAGGCTGATGGATGGCCCAGGCTCTGCCTCTGTCTCTGACTCTCTCTCTCTGCCAGCTCCATTCCCTCTTCCCCCTCGGAATTCTCAGGTTGTCTTGATGCTGACCCTGACTTCCATGCCTCCTCCTTCTCTGATTCGGCTGCTAGAGGGGCCGGCAGCCGACAGACCACAACAGAATGTGTCTGTGTTAGGCAAAACATAAAATGCTCTCTATTTCTTCTTCCAGGGGCATCATTCTCCAAATGTAACAGCAATGTCTGTGTGTGGTGTCTGCATATGCATGCACTCAGCCCATTTTGATTCCATAACAACAGATCAGGCAGCCAGAAGATGTATACTCCAATAATAATTTCATTAAGAATGGTGACAACTGCACATTTTTCTTCATGGTGAAAAATCATAAAATAAAACATATTTTCTTTATCCAACATCACTAAAGGAATGCTATATACATAACTCTATTGAAAACACAACTAACATGTCAAACAGAGTCCATGTCAATGCTTTCACCAAAAGGGCTTATCCATCAGAACACTAATGGCTTGCTCTTTGACACTTTTCTCTAGCGCCATTTCAAAAACACAATATGTATCCAGATTTCATACAGAAAATTGCAAAAAAAAAATGCATGCATCAGGAAAGAGACATACAGAAAGACACAGATATTTATCAGCCCCCGCTCCCCCACAAACTGACATCATTGCTTTCATCAGATGTGGCATGTTGTGAATAAAGGTGTTGCCAAAAGACCAACCCCATCAGTCTTTCTGGTTTGTAATGACATTGTAATTATATGATGCTTGCAATTTAGATTTAAATTCAAAGTTAAGATTTATTGCCCTTCCTTGCTTCCCTAGTAGCAATATTGCATCCGTCTATTGTTGCACTGCTTCTAAAGAAAAAACAGAGAAATGTTGTTTTATAACACAATGTTAAAAATAATAAGCCTTAGAGCTGTTTTTCTTCTTTAAACAATCCCTTTAAAAAAAAAAAGGAGGAGGATATTTCATGCACATTATAGAGATTTTGAGCCATCTATCTTTTCCATGAGGCTTCCATACATTGTTAACAACACAGTATCCCAACTTTTATGATCAGTAGAAATAGAATTCGATGTTAAAGCTGCATTATTAGTGTATCTTGGGCCAGAAAACAAAAGCAAAGAAAGGAGATATATTAGCACATTTTGTCTATAAAAATAATAATACAGGAATTACTTTGAAATTGACACAAAAAGACACAGTAATGGGCCTCTCCTGATTATCCCAATATATCCCATTCAGAGTTAAACAGCTTTTGTATACACAACAAAATGGAACAGCAACTGAATAAAGAGACGGTTTAACCAGTATTTTGCAAAAAGATCTATTTCCATTTATTATGACTAGCTGGAGGAAAGAAAATAATGATATTAAAAAAAATGAAGGTACAGGGTCAACGATGCTGAAATAGAAATTCAGTAGAATCATAATATTCAGCAATATGTATATTGAATATGACCATTTGTACCATACACCTACTGTATCTTCATCTGATACATGAAAATTATTAGGAAATTATGTCAAAAAGCCCTACAATAGCGAAACCTTTCAACCCTAATTCAGTTTGTAACTGCTATTGATAGTGACTCAATTTTCCCCCTTAAATCATTTCAAAATATATAGTTCACAACATTAATCTAGATGTCCAGCACAACTGATGATTTCACAAAAGCCTATGTTTAAAGTGTGATCATCAAAAAAGATGCTACCAGACTCCTGATTTTTTTTTTTTTTTGGCCATATAAACTGTGTGTCTATTAATCTTATAGGTTTCTTAAAAAACATTTTATCCAACCCTGTCAAAAACAGGCAATTTAGGCATTTTGAAACTGAGTGCCTCGGATACTAGACCTCTCTCTGAGTCCAAATATGTAATTCCCTTTTTGGATGTGTATATAGTTTGGATTAAGAACATTAAGAGATTTGAACATATCTGCAAAATAGAAGTTTTTGGTTCACTGATATAAATAGGAGAGAAATATTTCTGCAGTTACACGTTTTTACGGATAAGCACACAGCCAGTATGCCAGGATTATGTTATGAGTCAGACATATCAGTTAATGTCACTCTAATCAGTGCCAAACAGCCAAACACATTAATACCCTAAAATAAACTTATGACGACCTGCTGTACCTGTAATGGCTTGTTGGCCTGTGGATAATAGATCTATGATATCAGCTCCACTCTTGTCACTGCATCCATATTTACTGTAAGCTATTTAGAGTGGAAGAAGCAGATTTAGAATAATTCCATTCAGATCAATGGAACGGAACATCCCGAAGATAAACATTAAAAGCTGCTTTCAAGTGAGTTATAAAACAAAATGTGATTTGCTTGCTTCTAGCTTAATGGGGTATGTGATCCCAGCTAATTGTGATTTATTTAATAAACCATAGTTACACTGACTTGCTTCAAGGTAAGAACCCAGCCAATTCCTATGCTTGATCGCCCTGCCATGAGTTCCTTTGTTTGTTTTCAATCACCTTTCATCTTTCATACACCTAAATACAAAACAAATCCAAAGTACCAAAAAAAAAAAAAAAAAGAATTGGAAGACTTCTCTGGCATCCCTGCCCAGATACCAGGGATGCACGTTAGGGGCGGGTTTCAAAACCTGTTGCTACCGGTTTGCTCATGGGCACTTCTGCGCATGCACAGAACTGTCCGGGCAGGTAGTTTTCCTATACTTGGTCTTTGTGGGTCATGCTAGGGCTGCATTTCACAAGGAATTAGTGGGACAAAGTCAGACAATGATATTGGATTCTATCAATTTCGTTGAGAATCACTTTTGATCATGGTTTACACTTATCCTTAAAAGTAAATAGCGATTTAATTAATTTCCAGTCATGTGTTTCATGATAATTCTGTTATGTTGTATTAACATATTAGTAATCTAATGGTTAAGAAACCAGGCTGGAAACCAGGAAACTTAGGCATGAAAGTCAGCTAAGTGACTTTGGGCCAGTCACTTTCTCTCACCAAAGTCACCTCATAGGGCTATTGTTGTGGGGGTGGGGGTGGGGGATAGGAGAAGGAAAGCATGTTTGCTGCCTTGAGTTATTTATAAAATTTTATAAAGAATAACCATGATATGATAGAAATAAAGAAACCAATCAGTCAATCAATCTATCCATCAATCTATAACTAGCAACTGTTTGGGGACTCTGCAGGCCTCTCCTGATGTTTTTGGGCCTCTGCTTTTGGTTGAGCCATCCCAATAAAGAAGAAATGGAGATAATAAATTGCATAAGAGGCCATCCTAGAATGATCAAGTATAAAGCAAGAGAACCATATTCCACTTTGGAGTCAACTGGTGAGAAGTGGGAGATATAGGATGGCAGCATCTAACATGCCTTGGCTGATTTCAAAATGCCAATCCTTGAACAGGAGACCACAAGGGAAAACCAGTGCTGTAGATTAAATTGAGAGGATGAAGAAACATCCCAGTAGAAAACAATGGCAAACCACTTTCATATAGGTGTCATAAAATCACCAGACATTCAGCTCAACTTGAAGGAGGTTTAATTTATTTTTCTTAAGAGCAGTCACTGGGGGGGACTTGATCTCTACTATGTTTTAAGATTCAACTTGCCACATGGATGAATAATTGAGTCAGGAAGAGACAACCTTATCAACAACCAGGCATTTTAAATTTGGAGCATGCTAGGATCAGGGGACACCTGTCACCTGTCACCTACCAGCTGAAAGAAATGGCAGAAACTTTTAAATTCGTTTATGAAGTAGACATTTTCCCAGCACTGTGGTTCCAATTCAATTGCCTGCTGTTAGAATACATAAAAAGAAAAAGAAAAGTCCAATAACAGATTTTAGCATTATTTTAGTTGGTCCTTTTGGTCAATCACAGCAACGACAAACCAACATCTACGCAAGATGCCGCTTTGCACCAATGCACCCTATACAGAAACAGCCCATTTTGCACAGACAGTGCATGAAACATTTTATTGTTGCTGCTCTAAAATAAGGTAACAATACTGGCATTGAAAACACTGTTCAAACTAATGTCATTATAAAGCAATTTTAAGGAGATGCATTATCAATATGAAAATTGGGCGGAAGCGTTCTACAAAAATAAACACGGCACATCTTACAAAGAGGGGGAAATAAACCATTTCACAGGCTGCAAGAAAATAAAAGTTGGCCAATTCCACACAATGTGGGATGAATTACACAATGCCGTTTAGTGTCCTTCTGTTTTGCCAGTCCTTATTCATTTTATTGGCATTGTAATATTCTTGAAGAGGCCAAGGGCTGTGATATAATAAAACTGTCTCCTATTTAGGGTCTCAGTGATTGGTGGAAAACCATTTTCCGTAAAAGACAATATTTAAGAAGCCCAATCTTCCTCCTCTGGAAAATGTAATCTAGGGCATAGACAATATGGAAATGGATGACATACTCTAACCTATGGTTCATGTTGACAATCATGCCACAAAATAATTGGAACTGTTCAGATATTGTGTGAACCAGAGAGTGTTCACATTCAGTCTAACAACCTGAATTTGCACATATGAGAAAATCTCATGTTCTGCCATGCAAATTAATACTACTGAAAACTTAGCCTTTTCCACTTTATGATACATGGGGGAGTAGAAATTTTAGAAAACCCAGTAATTTGCCACATTGCTTGCAGATGCAGGCTTAAAATATCACCGATGCTTTTGTCTGTCTTTCTACACAGTGAATTAAAGCAAGCCAGTGTTTCTCTTTTTAAATGGCAAAGCATTTAAATTCCAGCTTGGAAATGAATGTCCTGATTTTGATATAATTAATTTAAGTAACAGTCTTAAGTAATATTTAAGGCTTGGCTCAGTGAGATTTTTATTGCTCTCGTGGCATGTTTATGAGTTTCATGAAGAGTCTCTGGGAAAAAAAACAGATGCATATAAGATAATTTACGAATGAGATAGCTTAATAAAGCATTCAAAGTAATGTGTGCAATATCTCACTCTGGAGAAGAGGTGGTATCTAGCTGGACATCCATTGACCTTACCACTGTTTAACTAAACTTGTAAGGAGCACAAGAAGACTACAGCCTTTAGCCTTGGATAATGGGTAAACTTCATTGAACTCAATGAGACAATGCTATTGTTGAACAAAAACACCATCTTTGGAATTTGAACCAATAGTTCCTAACTCAAACAAGAAATATTCTTCAGCTCAGGTACTTAAAGTTTGTATTTCTCTTAATACTTTATAAAGACTCCAGAAATGATATTTTAAGATTTTTCAACAGAGTAAGAATTTATTAATATTAAAATATTGTTCTGGCAAATATTTGCTTTCAGTGAAGATAATAAAGTTCTATTATGTCTGGCATTAACTAACCAATTCCTACCAGTGGGTAGGATGCAGACACAACAACTAGTCAGATATTATTTTCCCAACACAATCTGTCTTGAGCAATAGACGATGAGCGATCAAAAGCTTTATTTCTGTAAGAATATCTCATTCCTGTTTATAAGCAGACAATATTGCAAATGATATGGAAATCTCCAGCATATGTTAACTATTCTTTTTTTGGAAAAGATGACAGGTTTGGACATGAAAATGGCTTCATAGGGGGCCATAAATAAACACATGCCAACTCAAGAAGAGCACCTAGGCCAGCGGTCAGCAACCCGCGGCTCTGGAGCCGCATGTGGCTCTTTCATCCCTCTGCTGCGGTTCCCTATTGCTGGTTGGCTCCACAATTGATAGGACTTTCGGTTAGGACAGGTAGAGGAAAAAGGATGCCGCACTAGGAAGAGACTCTATGGTAGGGGAACTGACTTCCAGTCGGCTCCAGAATTAAATGGGAGCTTCTGGTTAGGACCTTTGTGGCTCTTTGAGTGTTTAAGGTTGCTAACCCCTGACCTAGGCTTTTGAAAGATGATCAGGATCTATTCTAGACTATTGTCTCCTTCTGGTGCAGCCTTAGATTAACCCTTTAGCAAAATAAGAACATGCTTAGGGAACTAAGAGAGCACCACAGAGTATTTTCCTCGGCTATTATGTCTTTAACTCTTTCACTGCCACACTTAGCTTTAGTCTTTTTTTAAAAAAAAAATCATTGTTGTCTACAGGTTTTCTTTGGCAGAGTGAATGATTAAAGTTTAGAAGTTTGGTTTGAAGGTGTTAGATATCACAACTGTTTCCATCTCATTGTGTGAGAATTTTGCTTCCATTGAGGGGCACCATTGTTGGGCTGTGCTTAGAACTTCCATCCCTGTCCTGGTGTCAGCCCATTGAGATAGGCCAAGGCAGGAAACAGACACTGCAAGGCTTCTAGGACCTCTATTGTTTGGAGCCCCAAGATGTCAACCATTCATGGTGGTACAGAAGTGAAACAGAAATCAAGAGTTCAAAACCATCTTTATTCTGAGGTTTCTGTAACAGAATCTTACAAGTCTAAGAAAATTAAAGAATTATAAAAGCCTGACAGGGTTCCCCTTCTGTCCTCTCTTATATTATTCAGAATCAAGACAGAGTTATTTTGAGCCTCTTCTTTGGACTTCCTTCATTTCAAGAGCTGAGATTTTGTTTACTGCCTTTTCTATCTGTTAACGGTTTTCACTTCTTCTTCTTTGTCTCCCTCTGCACCTGATCACTCAAGGTGGTGGGAAATAATGTTGGAATGGCTGAAAAAGTCTAATTCTTGTAATGGTCT
This sequence comes from Arizona elegans, assembly GCA_022577455.1. Classification (NCBI taxonomy): domain Eukaryota; kingdom Metazoa; phylum Chordata; class Lepidosauria; order Squamata; family Colubridae; genus Arizona; species Arizona elegans. Next base: position 120,267,385 of record JAKOOJ010000003.1, read on the forward strand.
ATGAGAATGACCTTGGGAGACAGAAGGAAAAGACACAGACTGGACAACCATCATGCTTAAAGGTATCTCAGCCTACAAAAGGAAAAAGGATGTGGAATGTGATTCAGATGTTTTCTATTTTTTTCTGGAGAGTAAACAGAAAGGAAAGGAAAAATATTATCAGACTTGTAAGATTCTGTTATAGAAACCTCACAATAAAAATGGTTTTATACTCATGGTTTGTGCTTCATTTCTGTACCATCTTGAATGCTTGCCGCCTTGGGGCTCCAATCAATATGTTTACATTCGGAGAGCTGTGGTGGCGCAGTGGTTAGAATGCAGTACTACAGATTACTTCTGCTGACTGCCGGCTGCCTGCAGTTTGGCAGTTCGATTCTCACCAGCTCAAGGTTGACTCAGCCTTCTATCCTTCCAAGGTTGGTGAAATGAGGACCCAGATTGTTGGGGGCAATTATGCTGACTCTGTAAACCACTTAGAGGGTAAAGCACTTTGAAGGGCTATATAAGTCTATGTGCTATTGCTATTCTATAACCCAATAAGTCCAACTTCTCAAAAACAGTTGAGGGGGGGGTTAAGCATCTATTTCTGTGCTGAGTGGTTGGGCTCTTGGCCCCAAGGCTACCTAATACAAAACAGGAAAATAGGAAAGGACTGGAAAAAGAAGGGATGGCTCACCACTATCAGGAAGCCTGACTAGGTGGCTCAGTGGCTAAGACACTGAGCTTGTCGATCAGAAAGGTCAGCAGTTCGGCGGTTCGAATCCCTAGTCTCTTGCGTGAGCAGGGGGTTGGACTAGATGACCTCCAAAGTCCCTTCCAACTCTGTTACTGTTAAATCACTATTCCTCAAAATCAGATCCTACGTGTTTCTTTTCAAGAAACTTGACGGATTTGGTCCCTATGTGGATTCAGCTACATGCATTACCGGAGCAAGGGCCACAAAACCCAGTAAGGCTTGCTTTTGAATAATTGGATTGGATTGGACAGAGATGGAGAAAAGAAGCCATCCATCCTACTTTTACAAATGCAGCCAATGAAATGGACTTCCCATTCACAAACTGGGAAATGGGTGAAGAGGGAAGGAAGACAATTTACTCAAGATACTTAAGGTGGCATAGCCAGCAGCTCCACCAGAATGATTATGTGTTCCTTCCTCCCTAATTCCAGTAGATCATAGTATATTGATTTTTACTCTTGGCTGACATTTTGGTTTTGGCATAAATATTTTCAATGGTAATTATATTGTGGGTTATATTTAAATTGTGTACACCACCCAGAATTGCTGTGGTGGCTATATAAATTGGAATTGATCAATCAATCAATGCAAAGTCTTTCTCTCCAGATGGCAGCGATATGAGGAAGATCATGAGAGCAGCTTTGAATTTGACTGCTTGTTCTGAGAAAGCTAAAATGTTTGCCATAGTCTCATAAAACAGAACACTGAAATAGGAACCTTATTTTCCCACTGCATCTTCAGCAAAGTTACCCTTCTTCCTGTAGCTAAGTTCCAATCCTGGTTGGTCTATGTCTGATAAAATCTAAATTGTTAGATTTTCAGATAAATTGGTATGGTGCTCTACAGAGTGTGTAAACTGAAACAGAGCAGATTCTTTCTAGCTTTTCTGAATAAATTGATGATCTCTCACTGGAGACCCTTTCTAATAAAACAAATAGTGATTTAATATTTATTTATGTAAGAAAGGTCCAACCCCACACTTTTGTCCAATGATGTCTTCCTATCAGCCTTTCAAGGTGATCCAGACAGGAAACCAAAAGCATGAATATTAACACTACATTTATTGAAAAGTTACAGTAATATCATCTTGCCAGCTGGAATGTGCCTCTTCCCTCCCTGCCTTTATTTTCCAGAGAACTATGAGGGAACCTTTTGAGATGTTTTCTCCACCTCCATCCCTTCTTTGGACTCAGATTTCATTTATCAGACTTTGTCTAGGCTGCTGGCTCTCCCTCTCATCTCCTAAGGTTATTCTCACAGCAAATTACATCTACCCTTCACACTGTAAGGTAGGTTGGATTAAAACAGTGATTGATTCAAGGTCACCCCATGATAAAGATGGGTTTCAGTCTATAAAAGATAAAGGTAAAGGTTCCCCTCGCACATACGTGCTAGTCATTCCCGACTCTAGGGGGCGGTGCTCATCTCTGTTTCAAAGCCGAAGAGCCAGTGCTATTTGAATACGTCTCCGTGGTCAGGATGACTAAACGCCAAAGGCACACGGAACGCTGTTACCTTCCCACTAAAGGTGGTCCCTATTTTTCTACTTGCATTTTTGCAATGCTTTCAAACTGCTAGGTTGGCAGAAGCTGGGACAAATATAACGAGAGCTCACCCCGTTACATAGCACTAGGGATTCAAACCCTAGTGAACCTTTTGATCGACAAGCTCAGCGCCTTAGCCACTGAACCACCACATCTCTGTGTCAGCCTATACGGAACTCCTTATTCTGAGTCCATCACCATACCTATAATACATGGTGGAAGTGGAATGATTGGTGGGACTGGAGAATTCAGTTCATGGATGAAAAACAAGACTCGAAGAAAATTAATCTGCCCAGCATCATTTTATAAGTGGGAGGGGCGGTATATAAATTTAATAAATAAGTGAATAAAAGTACAAGCGTGAGAAAGCAGTTCCTTATAGGTTCAAAGAAGGTACATGCAGCTCCTTTGCAAGCCATTAGGAACTTGCATCATCCAACGAAGGCTGTTAGGTCAAAGGACACACAGTCGGGAATTTATAGATAATTGTTTTCAGAAGGATACACATGATTTTAAAAGGCCAGCTCGAATAGGACAAACAAGCCCATCCTTCCCCAAAGTTGGGATTTATATACCTTGAAGCAAAGCTATCAACTTCCCTCGTAAACAGCCGCAATACCAAAAAAACATCCATGATAGAAACAGAAGGAAGATCCAAAGCAAGGCATTAAATTTCACCTGCCATTATATTAAAACATTACAGGGAGGGAAGATGTGGAGCCAGAGAAACATATAAATATAAATTCTACTGAGGGATGAGACTACACAAGATTGTCTGGAAGATTTCCCATTTGACTTGCTGGCTTTTTGGAGTGGTGTTTTTTTTTCTCCTTCTAATTATTCTGTGTCTGACAGCATTAGGAACTAGAAAACACTTTTTATTTATTTGTTTGTTTGTTTAAAAGGTTTGTTTGGCCACTCATCTTAGAGCACAACTCTGGGTAGCAATTGATCATGAGCGAGACTGTGAGACAAAACCACAGAAATAGATTTTAGATATGTTGCTTTGTTTGTCAAGGGGAAGGGTTGCCACATTTTCCTGACTGAAAAACACTGTACCCTGACACCAGCTCTTTATTCAAAAACTGCCCACATGTTTTTAATAGTTACATCTCTGAAATAAAAAATATCAATTAAAAATACATTTAATTGAATCTGAGGTGGAAAGTTGTAACCCCCTAAAGAGGGAAATCCAGAAATAATATGTTATGGCCTGTCAGCCACTGGCCCCTCCAGCAGCTGAATCAGATGAGGAGGAAGCATGGGAGTCAGGATCAGCATCAAGGCAACCTGAGAACTCTGATGGGGAAGAGGGAATGGAGCTGTCAGAGAGAGACAGAGAGAGGTGGAGCCTGGGCCCACCGGCAGCCCTCAGATGGAGAGTCAATAGCCCCCAGGTCTGGAGGTGGCTGATGAGGAAGAGAAGGAACAGCTGTGTCCAGAGCCTGACCCACGGATGTGCAGAAGGCAGAGGAGAGCAGTGGAAATCTATGGGCCAATCCTTGGGATGGAAGATCCATCACTGCTAGCAAAGCCCCACCCTAGCTCTGGGTATAAAAGGCAGGGGGCAGAGATGAACAGATGTGGCAGACAACTATTCATCTTATGGTCAGAGGGACTTGTTAGCCTGCTGTGAGAGTGAAAGGTTTTGCTTGGGCTGCTGGTGCTCCTAATAAAGGAACTGGTGATTAAGTACAGAAGGTTTGTTGTGTTTGGGGGGCTGGGTCAGAACATAATATGAGAAAGACAATATATGCTCTTAGTAAATTAATACAGGACAATTTTATTTGTTTGTTTGTATATTTATTAGACATTCTATCCAGTGATGGGTTCCTCTCGGTTTGGCCCGGTTTTCCTGAGCCAGAAGCAGTGACGATATGATGTCACTGAACCGGTTCTGCCCCCCCTGCCCCCCACCCCCACGTTATTCTTACCTTTTATTTGGCCCCACCCCCAATCTATTGCTGCCTCCTGAGTTCCAGATGATGGCTAGAGGGGAAAAAAAATGTTTAAACTCTTGCCGTGGGGCTTCAAAGGGCCGCCCTACAGCTGATCAGTGTTAAAAGAAAACAAATGAGTAGAACAGTGCCTGCAAAAATACATGAGTAGATCAGTGCCTGCAAAAATAAATGGGTAGACCAGTGCCTGCAAAAAATAAATGGGTAGATCGGTACAGCTCTGCAAGCAGTTAAAAGCCTGGTAGACCAGTACCTCTGCTAAATCCTAAATAATTGTCACATGACCATCAAGCCACGCCCACAAAATAAGCCACACCCACAGAACCGGTAGTAAAAAAAAATTGAACCCACCCGATTCTATCCTTCAAATGAAATAAGTTTGGTTATACCAGTAGTAGTGCAGATTACATTGAATGCATGGAAGGTGAATGTCTAAGATGCTAAGTTTTTGCTTTTTGGTGTTTTTTGTTTTGTTGTCATTGTAAACTCTGTTTTTCAGAATAGTGACCATATAAATCAATCAAACAAATGAATAAATGCAGACATACATATCTACATAAACTCTGCATTACATATTAACCTGCATACTGATTCACACAATAATCAACCCAGCCCATAAAATAATTTTATACCTCAATGGATTTTTGGCCCAGAAAATTGTAGGTAAGTTTGTCATATGAATACAGTCACTGATGGCTATGACTCTTTCAAGTCTCGACCCTACCTAGAAATGGATCCTAGCAGGGAATGGCTAAGTTCTGAAGTGAAGTTGATTTACTTTACAGATATGGACAAGAGATTGCAACATGTTCCAGAAGAAAGAAAAAGGGACTTTTTCTACTAAGAAAAAGGGAAAGGTTGTGTCCATGGAATGATCAGGAATTGAATTCAGTCCCAGGACTTCTTGACCTTAATATTCTAGGGATTGAAATTAGGAAAAAAAAATTGCACTCAAAGAACCATTGAGCTATGACTGATCCACTTCTCTGCATGTGAGAATACTCTAGACCATTTGGATTGAGAAGGGGATAATAACTATTTCTACAGTCTCTTCCCACATGCACGTTACATCCTCAATCAGCAATATCTTGTCTAAACCTGATGTTTATTTTCTGTATCATCAAAACTTTAGCCATTCAATTGTTCCTGCCGCAGTGGTGGGTTTCAAAATTTTTTACTACTGGTTCTGTGAGTGTGACTTGGTGGGCGTGGCATGGCTTGGTGGGCGTGGCAGGGGAAGGCTACTGTTTAGTTTTAGTTTAGTTTAGTTTTATTGAATTTGTATACCGCCCTACTCCCGAAGGTCTCAGGGCGGTGAACAGCCATAGAATAAAACAATATAAATACAAAATTTAAAATAGAATAAAATGAATTAAATAATTTGGCTGAACAAATTTAAAAACCCAATACTTTAAAACTGAATTTAAAATTTCCATTTAAAAAGGGGAAAGACTTAGGTCAGGCCAGCCTGATGGAACAAGAAAGTCTTGAGCGTGCGACGGAAGTACGCAGATCCGGGATCCTCCATATCTCCGGGGGGAGCTCATTCCAGATAGTAGGTGCTCCCACAGAGAAGGCTCTCCCCCTGGGGGCCGCCAGTCGACATTGTTTGGCCGATGGCACCTGGAGGAGCCTCTCTCTATGGGAGCGTAAAATCTCCATTCTCTCCATTCTGTAAAATCTCCATTCCCTCCCCAATCCAGGGGAAGGATACTGCAAAATCCCCATTTCCTCCTGATCAACTGGGACTTGGGAGGCAGAGAATGGATGGGGGCGGGGACAGTCAGAATTTTTACTACCGGTTCTCTGAACTACTCAAAATTTCTGTTACTGGTTCTCCAGAACTGGTCAGAACCTGCTGAAACCCACCTCTGTCCTGCAGATACTATAGGAAGGCAAGTCTCCAGAGAGGTAACCTTTATTCAGATGTCATACTTCACTTTTGCCTTATCACAGTATTCATTCAAATAGTATTGATCTCCAAAGTGACAATTTCAACAGATGCTTATATTTTAGTCTTTCAGTATGGTGTTCCATTTGCGATTACAATCTTTTTGTAGTCCATCTCCCCAATTTGTAAGATGCCACAGTTATTTGCAAAAAACATTACTCCGTCTTACAAGAGTGTTTTTTTTTCCAAAGTAATATTTAAATGCTTGCAAATTATGCGCCAGACGGTTGTGGAAGAGACACATCTATTATGCTAACAGTGGAAAATGTTATAACCTTTTTTTCTCTCACCAGACTTCCAAATAGCAAAGTAGGATATTTGCTTTTATTGATTTACATATTATTTGATATATGCAGCTATAATTCTGTTCCGTTCATACAAAACTCCAGTTTTCTGGATATCTACCTGCCTTAAATATCCTGTATGCAGCATTTTCCCTTATGATTTTCATAGTCTGGGATGCATATTAGGGGACTGCCATAGAGAAAAATCATACTCTTTTCTATGGACACCCCAAAAATACAATTTTCAAAATTGCTGTGAGTACATGAGGCAAGCTACAAATACGAACATGTCTACATTGTCATATAATTCAAGGTTTTAATTAACGTTATGAATGAAAAGTTATGAGGATCAGCCTCCACTGTGGGTCTTTGCAAGATCATGCCACTTTTGTTAAAATGCACCATTGCACTCTCGTTTTGTCACATTTATCAATGGGGCTTGCATTGTGGCCCTGTGTTGCTAGATTTGTCCTTCTGCCCCTTCTTCCCCTTGTTGGCCTGCAGATGCCAATGACTTCTACCCATTCACAACTTGCATAAATTACTCCTATCAGTCAAATTGGGCTGCAATTAGCTTGTTCTGCAGGCAGATTTACAAAGGACTCTCCAGACCATGTTTAACTTAAAGATAAAGATGACCATGAACAAAGAACAGGACTCTGAAGCACAGATCGAGTACCCAATGAACTACTGACCCTACAACTGGCTCTTTTGCTTCACTCTTTTTTTCTAATCCATGAGGATTACAATCAGATTTGTAGATTTTCTGCCCTGCATTTTCTGCAGAACCCATATCTAGCTAACAGCATTGTTTGTATAAGAAATATAAGAGATCAATATTGGATTTGTAAGATTTCCAGTTCAAGCTCTGTCCAAACACATCAATTTTATCATATTTCTGCCTCAGTTGCTTCTCTGTAAAATGAAACCAGCTGTACCGCTCAGGGTAAAAATGAAGATTGAGGAATAATGTACATCTGTATGTGTGTGCATACAATAGTGGCTAAAATTCCCTTTTGGGAAAAGTATATTTTCTAAAACTAGCTAATAACACCCCTTTTTTGGAAGTAGTACCATAAAATTATATATCAATGGAAAGATAATTTAATCAAGAATGTAATGCAATAACTTTTATGAAGGATTTGTTATTAGAAAAGCAGTTACAGTATAAAGAAGAAAAGTGAAACATGTAGAAAAAATGAGATATACAAAAATTATCACTGTCATTTAATACTTAGTTTGGGTAACCTTTAGCATGAATTATGGCCTTACAACATCTTCTCATGGAGTGAACCAAGTCTTAGTTCTGCAGCTGTTATAATGTGAAACCAAGATTGAATGGTTGCTTCTATTAACTGGGTTTTATTGCTGGGTTGCTTCTGACTAACAAGTTTCTTTAGTCAGCTCCATAGATTTTCAATTGGGTTAAGGTCTGGGCTATTCCCAGGCCATTCCAGCAGTGGAATATGATTATCTTGAAACTCCAAAAAAAAGTGGTTATTAGCCATTAAACCTCAAATTTTTCCCAAAAGGTTTCCACAATTTTAGCCACTACTGTTTATGATAAGGTGTTAGGGCCATAAATACAGCCAGAGTTAATTAGGGAGATAAAGAGTGCACGGTGAAGGTCTGGACAGAGTCCTACCTTGCTTTATAAAAACAAACCCCTCATACAGGGCTATACAAAACATGCTATTATGCTTGGAGGCTGAAAACAGCAGTGACCAATATATCAAGAGCAGATGCAATTTCCGTGGGTATTGTGTCTCTGGGCACATTTTGCCAGAGCTTCTTATAGCCTACTTGAATAAAAAACAGATGTAGATAGGTTGCTGTTCAGATGGATAGAAAGACAGGCTGTGACGTAATTAGGATAGAGAAAGATAGCCTATTGTTCCTATCTCAATGTTTCAGTAAAATTAAATTAAGGGGAGGGGAGAGGGAAGAGGTAGACACACTTGTGGTAACTGGGAGCTTTCCTTAACATTGAAAGATGCAGTTTTATGGTTGGGAAGGAATATAAAATTGGCAAGGTTGTCATACACATAGGAAGGGATAAGAATAAATGTATTTATTTTGGAGGTGAATTTTGGGTACTTTTTATCCCAAAGGTGCTTTTGCAAGAGGCACCTGGACTTTCTGGTTTTTCTTTGAAGACATTTTGCTTCTCATCTAAGAAGCTTCTTCAGCTTCTTGGATGAGCTGAAGTAGTTTCTTGGATGAGATGTGAAACATCTTCAAAGAAAATCCAGAAAATTCAGTTGCCTCTTGAAAAAGCACCTTTGGGACAACCTTGGCCTGGATGACTGAGAATTTCCATAGGGTGCTTTTTATATTATGTTACGCTCATTTACACTTAGAATGGAGCAGGAGCTGGATGATATCTACACAAGACATTAAGCAGAGCAGGGCCAGGACTTTTATTCATTTATTTAGCTCCACCTTATTAATTGTATAAGGGGATGAATTCAAGGCAGTGAACATATATAGTACTCCTTCCTCCTCCTATTTTCCCCACAACAATAACCCTATGAGGTAGATTTGGCTGACAGAGAGTGACTGGCCCAAAGTTACCCAGCCAGCTGGGTGACTTGAATTGAGCCTAGTGAGCCAAAATCACCAGGAAATATGACAGTTGTTGATGAGACTGGATAGTATTTCATCTAGTTAGCTTGGTTTTCCCTGAGGCTGAAAATTAAAAAAACAAAACAAAACAAAACAGAAAAACAGAAAAAGGTAATGGTGAACTATGTCCTTATTGCTACCATGAAGATTGTAAGACTTTGGCCATAAGACCCATGAGCCCAACTTGACTCAAAAGATGTATATCTACAAACCTTTTCTAATGTTTTCACCACAGATTCCTGTGATATCTGCCTCAGAATGGTAGGAAATTGTGCTGCTGATTTGTGAATCTTAGATTTCTTCAGAAAAGCCAGGAGAAGGTTGGCTCATGTCTTTTAAATATGAGGAAAGTTGTGCTGCTAGTAGGCACACCAGTGCTATTCTGAGATTGTAAGAATCTGTACTAAGGCATCCTTGAGATTTGGGATCTGTAGCTTTTATGATTTATTGCCACTGGACTTTGCTAACTAAAATTGGCAAATATTAAGGACCAAAATGCCTTGAGAGGGCCAGGTTGCCTCCCCTATTGTATAGATTTACAGAGGAATAAAACTAATTGAATTCACAAGTAGGTATGTCCTGTTCTGGTAAACCTGGGAATGATTTATGAATTAAGGTGGAGAGAGGTGGAACGGATGCATATATGCTGGAGCCACAGTCAACTTAATGTTTTCAATGGAAATTTATCTTTCTGGGTTTTCCTATCCAGTTTTCATGTGGGTGAAGTTTTCTAGGTTTTTTTTTCCTATTGTGTCTAGTGTTTGCGTACATGCATATAACTCATATATACACACACATATACATACACACCAATCTGCCCTCAGTAGCTAATTCATGAACATGATCATCCAATAATAGTTGTGATAAAAAGTTGTGTAAACCTGACTATAACTTCTTTTGCATCGAAGGAAGGACTATAAATTTATCAACACAACACTTTCTATGCACATGGTTCATTGACCACACTTCTAATGATCACGTAAGACTTAGGTCACCTTCAAAAGACAAGGTGAGAAATGAAAGTCAAGGCAAACTGATCCAGCACAATCTCCACTGGATTTAAGCATTGTCTGAACAAATAGCGTTTCAAAGCATAAATCAAGAACAACTATTCTGAGGAAGACTTTCTGCTGCCTTATCTTTTCTGCACTGAACCTCCAATACACAATTATCTTTTTTCATATCTTTTTCTTACCCTTGACACAGAGATGCAGACTGCACAAAACAATTTGGCGATCACAGTATTCCTGGGTCTCCAACTCCTCCTGCACCCCATATTCTGATTTATTTCTACTCCTCTTCCTTCTTGAAGACGTTTTAACAACCTGGAAAACCTGGAAAATTTTCTTCATTTGTCCACAACTTCAAAGAAAGAGAGACAATGGTAAAGAAAAAAATACAAAATCTACAAATCCACTGCATTCCTGCATTTTAGCAATGTTGAGTTCTCCTTTTGAAAGAAAACTTGTATGGAGAAGGAGAAGGGGAAGGGGAAGGGGAAGGGGAAGGGGAAGGGGAAGGGGAAGGGGAAGGAGAAGGAGAAGGAGAAGGAGAAGGAGAAGGAGAAGGAGAAGGAGAAGGAGAAGGAGAAGGTAGCAGCTGCCTTCTCATTAAGCAAAACTATTTGCCTGATGATAAAAGTGAAAAAAATAATATTTTTCCCCTCCAGGGCAATCTGTAGAAGGAAGAATAGGAACAAAGCTTGAAGCTCCAGCCTGCATGAAGTGCTCTCAAAAGTAGGAACAGATCCAGGTCTTTGCTGGTAACTTGAGAGAACAAATAACTCAAAAGGCCAGCAACTCATTTTACAAGGTTTCCAATTTCTGTTTTCATTGCTATGTTCCAACAGTTTTCAATGCTCTCCAAAGAATGTCCAAAGGAATACAGAAAGAGCAATGACTTGTCAAAAAGCAACATTGATCTGAAGTATCAGAAATAGCCAGTGCTGATTCTTATCCAAACACAAAACCGAATAGATCCCTTCTCCTTAGCATGGTTATTGGTTTGTCATGCCAACCTCAACATTTTTTTAAGCAACCATGTTGTACAATCCAGACGTCAATTCACAGTGAATTAACTCATCAAGGAAAGTGCTATTTGAAACAATCAATTGTGGAATTCCTTAAGAAATGAATGGCAATATTGGAAAAGAATGCCTGGAACAACAATACATAAAGTGAAAGTGCCAGACAAGAGAAATGTAGAAATATTATAATTAAAAGTGTAAAACCATTATTGTTACAAAGCATGGAGAAAATATGCATGGAATCTGAAGTCAGGGTGCATCTTTCAGCTTTTTTTATGCTGGAGAAAACTGCATTCTTGCCCCTGTAATGTGGCATTCCATCTTTCGTGGGATTAAAAGTGTCTTGTCCATAAGGGGGAGAGTGGTTTTCAAAAAATCCTGGTTGAGGTAATCCAGAAAAATACAGAACAGAATAACAGAATTGGAAGGAACCTTAGAGGTCTTCTAGTCCAACCCCCTGCCTAGGCAGGAAACCCTATACCACTTCAGACAAATGATTATCCAATATCTTCTTAAAAACTCTATTATATCAGGATACAGGTAGTCCTTGACTTAAAACCATAATAAAGCCTGCCGATTATGGTAATAAGTCATTACAGTTACAAAGTGGATCAACCCAAATGATTGATCCAACTTTATGATTATTATTATTATTATTATTATTATTATTATTATTATTATTATTATTATTATTATTTTTGCAGTGCTGCAAGTTAAGCAAACTTGGTGGTTGTTTATTTTATTTATTTATATACCCTACCTTTATTATTTTTTATAAGTAATTCAAGGCAGCGAATATATCCAATGCACTTTTCTCCTCCTATTTTACCCACAACAACAACTCTGTGAGGTAGATTGGGCTGAGAGAGAGAGAGAGAGAAAGAGAGTGACCGGTCCAAAGTCATCCAGCTGGCTTTCATGGTTAAGGTAGGACTTGAACTCAAGGCCTCCTGCTTTCTAGCCTGGTGCCTTAATCACTAGACCAACCTGGTTCTCTCTTCGTTAAGCAAACCAATTGTTCACTATGAGCCGATTTTGCCAAAAACTGGAAGTAAGTGTTGGTTTTTGGCAAAAACATCATAAAACATGGTCACTTGACTATGGGATCCGTAAATGCAGGTTGACTGATGAACATCCAACATAAGGTCACGTGACCACAGGATGGGGCCTGGCCATCAGAATTTTGGAACTGGGTCATAGGTACCCCTGGGGAGGTCCGTACTAACTTCAAACAGTTCATAAATGACCAATCACAACTTGAGGATTATGTGGACATGACAAAATGATACATCCTTCCCTTGGTCTAGAGAGGAACAGAATTAAACCTAGTCCTAACAAATACAAGGCAAAAGTATTCTAAGTGCTTTGGTTATTAGCCAAGAACGAATTTCAACAACTTTATCTTTCTTTAGTGCTTTTTAAAAAGACGTTTATTGCAATTTAAAAAAAAAATAGAGAAAATCATATAAAAAATAAATTAAAAAAACTAAGTACACACAGTACATCCAAGCAACTACTTATGAATACCAAAATAAGCAAAAATCAAACACCCCCTTAAATTTTTACACACTGTTCATATAGAATACTTAAACACATCACATACTAATTTAATCATTTTATTTTAAAAAGAGTTACGTGTAAAAATTGTCTGGTCTTATAAAATATTACAAAATCAATGCCAAAGTGCAAAGTGCCTCCTGTTCTGTCCCCGTACCACGCACACACCCAACCAGCCAGCTGAGGGTTAAATAAACTCTTCAAACACTCAACGTCAGTAATAAGGAACTTGGCAGCAACTCCATGGCTGCCTGCCAAGAACTTTTACTCCAATAACACAGACAAAAATACACATAGTTTGAATAGTCCAGTTTGTAATTAAATCCACAGCAAATAGGCGTTGTGTCCAAAGGTGCAAAGTGACTCGCCAGAGATTAGCTTTGTCCGTCACAGAGTCCGAATGGCCACCACACTCCCTTTTATAGCCTGTGGGGTGTGGGCCAGTGACTCAGCTTAATCTCTGGCACGCCTCCTTTTCTGCTGTGCATGCTTGTCTCTCTGACGCTGGCGTGGGTCCAAACACAATGTTTCTTCGTCACTATCTGATGGCTCGGAAACACCTGGCTCCTGGCCAATCTATTCTCCTTCGGGAGATACCTGAGGCATTGCCAGAGAGGAGGGTCCTGGAGAGGGAGGCCTGGCAGTCTCCTCTCCTTCATGTTCAGAACCTTCTTCCTCCGATAAGATAGGCTCGGAGGACAGAGCCACAACACCTCCTGATTGTGAGGCAAGAACTCCACCTCTAGGCCACTGCACCACTCATCAAATAGCGGAGATGTCTAGAAAAAAGATTTTAAAGCCATCTGCCAGATTTGGACAGATCAGTATGGGATCAAGTGATCTTTCTGATCCCTTCCTCCTGGGTCATATAAAGCTTATATTGAACTAAGTAAGCACAGATATTCTAATTTATACTTGGAAAAGGATCTGTGCGTGCCCAAAATCTTCTTTTCTTTCAATTGCCACCAGTCCATACTGCGGTACTGATTTCTCTTTTGACCAATGGTTATAATCCTGTGTAAATTTCCCATCAGTAAGATTTATGAATTCAGCCCCATTTTATCTTGCTGGTTAATTCCAACACTAGCATGTTGTTGTGACTGTGTAATTAGCAATGAAGCCCATAGTGCCAAGCCAATGTAATAGACATTTTATCAGTTTCTGGCTTCATTAGTCATAGCTGACACAATAAATTTATGTTGCCATTGGTTGGCCCTAATCAGCAGCAGGACTTCTCCCACACCAGAAAACCAAGCTAAGAGAACCAGAGAGAAACAAGTATTTTCTTGCCTATGAGCAGCACAAGAGGAAACCTGAAGGTGCCTCCACTCTCAAATCACAGTTAATTTCAATCCAACTAAAAAGAAATTTCAGGAGTTGGTTTTCTGAGAAGGCAAATAACTCCCTGTAAACCCTTAATTCGGGGTAGAGTTTCAGCGACTGAATGGAGCTGAGTGTTTACTGGTTGAATGTCTTTATTGACGTCACATGGAGTTCACAGCATTTTTTTTTCTTTTTCTTTCCCCAGGACAGAAACATCTGCTGCTACCTAGGACTGAACTTTCAACCTTCCAAGTGGGATGCAAGTGTCTTCACCGCTAGGCCAGATAAAGATGGCATTTTTTTTTTTATGAATTGAGAAAAGACATGATTAAAGGTGACTGGTCTATTAGATTATTTTGTCTGTTTCTGGCCCTTGAAGGGCTACTGCCCTCTTTTGGTGTCTCCTCAACCAATATTGAGAAATGGGCTTCTGAGATCCAAAACATTAAAGAAGGGAGTGATCTTTTATGTATGCAGAAAAAGATTACTTCCCTTCCAAATAATGCCTTTCATCTGTGGCCATGTGCCTCTGCAGCCAACCCAGGCTTCTGTGATCCTCCTTCTTCTCTTTTTTTTTCCTATAGAACAGCATCTAAATTTATATTAATCCAACATACAAGAACTATCTGATGTTAAGAGTTTAGGTAATGGGAAGACCTTTTGGCCAAAGATAGCATGCACTATTGTATAAAAAAAAGGGGGGTGGGTGGGTTGAAATTGGTAATAAGCAGAGCAATTCTTTTTCTTTTCACATTTCAATTCCCTTCAAATCATCGTTCAAAAGAGAATTTCACCTGAGTGGGATGTAGTCATGATGAAATTTCAAGAGGTGAAATGCCAGAGTGTAGATGGTCAATATCTGCAATATTGAACTACATGGAATCATCTTCTGCTAAAATTTCTTAGGAAGAAGAAAAGGGGTGACAACAATGAGATAACTCCTGCTTTCTTTTCCCCAAAACATGTGGTTCCAAAACAGATGTGTTATGTATTGATAC
Organism: Arizona elegans; assembly: GCA_022577455.1. Classification (NCBI taxonomy): domain Eukaryota; kingdom Metazoa; phylum Chordata; class Lepidosauria; order Squamata; family Colubridae; genus Arizona; species Arizona elegans. Next base: position 120,282,387 of record JAKOOJ010000003.1, read on the forward strand.
TTTTAAGCGGGAGTTTCAAACCTGCCTACGTTTCTGATTGGCTGACAGTCTCTCCAGGATTGTATATAAGGAGGACTGCAGCCTCTGAGTTTTTGCTGAAGTCTCACTGTATATTAAAGAGCTGTTGTCACTTGCTTGCTTGTGCCTCTCATCATTCCCGAACCACTTCATTGGCGACGAAGGTGGGATAGAGGCTACAAGAAGCCAACCAGTGAGACCACGAGCTTCAGCTAGGCGACGAGGCGAACCACAGGAGACATACCGGACATGTCTGCCTACGTTCCGCCCAAGCCTTTTGATCCGACCCGCGAAAAATGGGTCTCGTACCTAACAAGGTTTGAATGCTCGCTAGAAGCCAGCGACATGCAGGGCCTCTCGGCTAATCGAAAGAGAGCCCTATTCCTAAGCCACTGCGGACCGGACGTGTTCGAGATGGCCGAGTCACTGTGTGAGCCAACGCCGGTTCAAACAGTCTCATGGGACACCTTGATGGCAACTCTCCGGGCTCACTACGCTCCCGTCCCCTCCAAGTTCGTGCAGCGATACCAACTGAGGCAGCGCGTCCAACGAGAGGGAGAGCCGGTCAGCGCGTACATGGCCAGCCTGAGAAAAGCCGCAACTCATTGCGACTACAGAGACTTGGATGATGCGTTGCTTGAGCAACTGATCTGTGGTGTTCGGGACATTAGGCTGCAACGGCGTCTGCTCGCCAAGCCTGACCTGATGCTTGCCGGAGCCCTTGACGAGGCCAGGGCTCACGAAGCCTCCACAAAGGCCGCTGAAACGTTACAGCGGCCGCCGACCAGCAAAGACAGCCCCAAGTCTGCCCCGGTGCACAGAGAAGACGCCGGATCCAGCTCGGAGTCCGAGTCGGATGAGGACGTCTTCCGAACAGAGCACCGGAGAAAAGACACTGGCAGCCCCCGGCGAAGCTGTCCCAGCTGTGGCGGGCACCATGATAGACTGTCCTGCAAATACAGAGAGGCTATTTGCAGGCGTTGCGAGAAGAAGGGGCACTTGGCGCGAGTCTGCAGAGCCATTCTGCCCAGAAGACTCAAACCACGTGAGCGCCGCAGCCAACCGGAATCAGCGCGCCAGAAGCAGCCAACGAGAGAAGGCGGCGCGAAAAAACGGCGCGAATTTGAACCGCGAGATGGCCGCAGCATACACATCGACCAGGCCAGCACAACGGTCGAGGACAAAGTCAGCACGGTGGTCGAGATCAACGGAAGACCGTGCTCGATGGAGATCGACACCGGCTCAGCTCTCTCCATCATGTCGTGGACAACCCTAAAGACCCTCCTGCCGTCGTTCCGGAAGGATCAACTCTCCAGACAGAGACTGCGCATCCTAGACTACCAGGGGAACCGAGTCCCCCTCGAAGGCGTGGGCACGTTCCGGGTCACCTACGGAGACTACGAAAGAGACCTGCCGCTGACCATCGTCACGAAGCAGCTGCCGAGCCTCCTGGGCATGGGGTGGTTCCGAGCCCTTGGCATGGGCTTCACCGGCGTCCACCTGATGTCCAAGTCAACCCTGAAAGACAGCCTCCTGTCCGAGTTCCAGGACGTTTTCGGGGACACGTTGGGCAAGTATGTGGGGACCCCTATTTCACTAAACTTAGACCCCAACGTAGGCCAAGTAAGACTAAAGGCCAGACGAGTGCCGTTCGCATTGAAACCAAAGATCGATGCAGAACTGGACAAACTGATTAAGCAAGGGGTGTTGGTTCCCGTTGACCATGCCAAGTGGGAGACCCCCATAGTCACCCCAGTTAAGTCCGACGGCTCAATCAGAATTTGCGCCGACTACAAGTGCACGATCAACAAGGCTTTGCAGCCGAGCGCCTATCCGGTGCCGATCGTGCACCATCTACTACACTCCCTGGGCCCCGGAAAAATTTTTGCCAAATTAGACCTGGCCCAAGCCTATCAACAGTTACCGGTCGACGACGCCACGGCAGAGGCACAAACGATCGTGACTCATAGGGGTGCATTTAAATGCACCAGGCTCCAATTTGGGGTGAGCGTCGCACCCGGCTTATTTCAAAGCACCATGGAGCGCCTGTTGCAAGGACTTCCGGGCGTAGTCCCCTATTTCGATGACGTCTTAGTCAGCGCCCAAGACGAACACCAGCTAGGGGACAGGGTACGGAACGTCCTGTCCAGATTCAGAGAAGCGGGACTAAGACTGAAAAAGAACAAGTGCAGGATAGCGGTCCCCTCGGTAGAATTTCTGGGGTACAGGGTGGACGGCACAGGCATCCACCCTACCGAAAGCAAGGTGAGGGCCATCAAAAGCGCACCAGCCCCCAAATCCAAAGCTGAGCTCCAAGCCTTCCTTGGACTGCTCAATTTCTACTCAATGTTCCTAAGAGATAAGGCCACGGTCGCTGATCCCCTTCACAAACTCTTGGGGAAGAATGTACCATGGGTCTGGGGGAAACCGCAAGCGGCCGCTTTTGAGGCAGTAAAAAAACTCCTATCTGAGGACAGTTTCCTGATCCAATACAATGCAGAGCTTCCGCTCGTCTTAGTTTGCGACGCCTCCCCCGTAGGAGTTGGTGCCGTCCTAGGCCATAGACTGCCGAACGGCCTAGAGGCACCCATTGCCTTCTACTCCCGAACTCTGTCCAGCACAGAACGAAACTATAGCCAATTGGACAGAGAGGCTCTGGCTGCGATTGCGGGGGTTAAGAAGTTCCACGAATACCTCTATGGCCGAAAATTCGAACTTGTGACTGACCATAGACCGTTGCTAGGACTGCTAGCAGGCGACAGGCCAACCCCCGCTGCCCTCTCCCCCCGTTTAACAAGATGGGCGATTTTCTTATCGGCTTACTCGTACCAGCTCGTCCATCGGCCTGGGCGGACCCTGGGTCATGCGGATGCCCTTAGCCGTTGCCCCCTTCCCGACCTGCTGGACAACCCAACACCGGAAACCTCTGTCCTGTTGTTGGACACGTTAACCTTGGGGCCCATCTCCTCCGGCGAGATGGCGAAGGCATCAAATAGAGACCCTGTTATCCGGACTGTTATGGGCTGGGTTTTAAAAGGGTGGCCGGACAAGGTGGTCGGGGAGGAGTACCAAGGTTTTGCCAACAAACGAAATGAACTGTTTACGCAAGGGGGGTGCTTACTGTGGGGCGACAGAGTGGTAATTCCAGCAAAACTACGAGATAGAGTTTTAGAGTTATTGCACGAAGGGCATCCTGGCATCGTTAGGATGAAGTGCTTAGCCCGCAGCTATGTCTGGTGGCCCAACATGGACCAGGTCATTTCCGAGTGGGTGGGGAAGTGCAGACCCTGCCAGGAGTCTCGCCCCGATCCCCCAGTAGCGCCCATCCGAGAGTGGGAGAAACCAAAAGGCCCATGGGGGAGGATCCACATTGATTTTGCCGGCCCGTTCCATGGCCAAACGTTTTTAATAGTAGTGGATGCCTTTTCAAAATGGCTCGAAATTGTATTAATGCCATCCACAACGGCCGAAGCGGTTATCAAGGCCCTAAGAAAGTTGTTTGCCACCCACGGCCTGCCGGATACCTTGGTGTCGGACAATGGGCCCCAATTTACAGCAACCATTTTCGAAGGCTACTTGGCCGGCCTGGGAATCCGCCATGCCCTATCAGCCCCATTTCACCCGGCTTCCAACGGATTGGCTGAACGATTTGTCAGGACAGCCAAGGAAGCACTGTCCAGATTAGACAATGGGGACTGGCAGGCCAGGATAGATCAATTCCTTGCGGTTCAGCATGCATCACCATGCACGGCAACCGGGAGAAGCCCAGCAGAGCTCCTCATGGGGAGAAAGCTCCGGTGCGTGTTGGACAGGCTTCACCCTAACTATTCGCACGAAAACTTTAAGGGAGAGACCTGTGGCTTAAGGCAGTTTCAGGTTGGGTCCCCGGTGTTCGCTCGCAATTATGCCAGCGGTCCTCTGTGGGTTGCAGGAACCATAGTGGGGATAACAGGCCCAAAATCATACACGGTGGACGTGGGGGTAGATAGACTCTGGAAGCGCCACATAGACCAACTGAGGAAACGGGTGGTTGGCGAGGCAAACATCAACGCAGACATGTCCGAGCCTAACTATGACCACTTCTCCAAAACAGCTAACTCAAGCCCGGGGCCGCGAGAATACTTAGCTGACAAGCCCTGGTTCCAGCGCCGCCCCAGCGAGTCGCCACTCCCAGCCGGGGATAACCACGCCCCGGACAAAATCCAGGAGGTTCCATTGGCGGAGCCGGGAGAGACAAAGAGTCCCTCCGACCAGCTCGACGCCTCACCAAACACTGAACTGCGCAGGTCAACTAGGGCGAGAACTCAGCCTAAGCACCTGCGAGACTTTGTTTGTACATATGTTAATTTTTGAGTGTTAGTGCCTTCTGGGAAGGGAGGGGTGTTATGTATTGATACTTTTAAGCGGGAGTTTCAAACCTGCCTACGTTTCTGATTGGCTGACAGTCTCTCCAGGATTGTATATAAGGAGGACTGCAGCCTCTGAGTTTTTGCTGAAGTCTCACTGTATATTAAAGAGCTGTTGTCACTTGCTTGCTTGTGCCTCTCATCATTCCCGAACCACTTCAAGATGGCTGTTGTTTTCAGAATGGATTGTATGCAGGCCATTAAATCACAGTGACCAAAAATGCTTCTGAGTGTTCTGGAGGCCTCTCTGTCTCTTTAGAACAGATTCCCACACAATGAAATTAGGCCCTACAGTTTTCCTCATTTAGTTGCTCAATTCATTTTCCTTTTTGCAGCTTTTAAATCTACTGATATAGCAAATACTAATGCTGCAGGGGTATCATAGAATGGGAAATGGAAGAGGTAGTAATAGCTGTGTTATTTCCTAAGCTCAATAAAGCTCATGCATGTGCTAAACACACAAAAGCACACAAGCTTTTTATGTCACTGCTTGATTTATAATTCATGATTTATAGCAATAGGAAGTAAGACATTCCTATGGTGATTTCAGAAAATAGCCCTTAGAAATACGGCTATAAAATACATTGCCTTCTCAGTACATCGCATAAAAAGCATATAGAGCTCTTTTGGATGAATTTACCAGGCAGGGTCATAGTTCCCAAATTGGCCTGTCTCTCCATCACCTGAATTGGGAAACACGATTCCTAACCTTTCACATCAGCATTTCCTACCTCAGTGCCTTAGGCTATTGTTGGCTTGGAGAACCATAATTTCTGTACACTAGTTGTACTGTCAAAGTATGGTGGAATATATATTCCCCAACAACTAGCAAGAATCAAATTTGGAAAAGGATTTCCATTTTCTGCAAGCCTACAAGCTCATTCCATTTAATATGGCAAAGTTTTACAACATCACTGCCAGCTCAGCAATGTGGATGCCTTCTGGAGAATATCTGAAAATATGTGGCTGTTCTCAGATTTAAGAATTTAAACATCATGTTGACTGTGCAGAAAAAGAGAAGAACGGATAAGAGCTACATTGCTGGAAATTTCATATATAGTTATCAGTCACGTTTTGTTTTCCTGCCAACTTCTACGATCCTATGTTACATTATCCCTTTATCGTTTTTTCCTGGAAGTAAAGCATGGGCATTTCATGCTACTCTCCATTTAACTTTAATTTTGGGCTTCAAGTATAAAGGAACGGCACTGACACAATATGAGTCAGTAGATTAGAGGGTAGCCTTTTGTCTGACAAGAGAAAGAGTTAATAAGTATTCTTCAAGTCATATACCACCCCCTTACCCTAAGAGAGGTTCTATATTTATTAAAAGGCCATGCTTTACTTCAAAAAAATTGTGTGCAGGTAGGTCCATCATTTCAAGATACGTAATACCAGTTGAGTCTAACTTGTTATCTTTGATGAAATCATATAAATGGTGTAGGAGTTTCTACATATCCATAAACGTTGGATTCTGCAGTCTGTAGGCCCAGGAAACTCTGAAAATGGCAAAGATAAGGGACAAGAAAACTGGTTATTAGGGACAAATCTTTTCATAATAATTTTATAATTTTGAGGGCTAGAGGGTAAGACTAGAGTTTTCAGGTCTTTAATCATCTTTGAAAGTTGAGTAATAGGGCTAAACTACTAAAAGCAAATAAATAAATAATCACACAGTTCAACTAAAAAAAGGAAAAAAAGCAGCAATAAAACCACCACAAATTGTAAAACTGAGAACAGAAATGCTAAGAATATATTGCAAATAAAGGCCAAGTTGCAACCACTCCTATAAAGAAAGATTTTCTACTTATCAATCTCCTATGAAAGATCTCACATAAAGCAGTTCAAACTGTGCACAATACCAAGGAACCATGCCCAAAGCAACTTTAGCACAGGTAGCTGCAGATGACTCAATGAAAAAGTGATATGAATTCCATCAAGTCTACTCTCCTGGGCTTATAACTTCTTTACTTCTGCATTAACAAAAGGCACACAAAGAGAGTAATCTTTAAGATTGGCTCTTACTATGAATTACCTAGAGAGAAGCTTAAGTCCTTGAAAGACTAGCTCTTATTTGTCAGGGCACAAAAGGAAGAAATATTAACTTATAAAAATCAATACTTGGCATATTACAGATTCTTCATTTCCTTTCCTCCTGAAAGTACTCTACTTGGTTAACCATTTCCATCCAATTATATCTGCAGAAACTTAACTTCATTCTCAAGCATTCTGGGAATGCTCTCTCTAGAGCAGTGTTTCTCAACTTTGGTACATTTAAGAAGTATGGACTTCAACTCCAGAATTCCCCAGTCATCATGAAAGGGTTTTTTTCTTTCTTTGTTTATTTATTTATTTATTTATTTTATTTATTTTATTTAAATTTCTATACCGCCCTTCTCCAAAATAGGACTCAGGGCGGTGAACAGCCAAAGTAAAAAACAATACATACAAAATTTAAAAGCAGTTTAAAATAATTAAATATTTGGCCAAAAATTAAAACAACCCAATTTAAAATCAATTTAAAATTAACTCAAGCCAGCCCAGCTAGTTGAAATAAATGGGTTTTCAGGGCCCGATGAAAAATCCGGAGGTCTGTTATTGTACGTATCTCTGGGGGGAGGTTGTTCCAGAGGGTGGGCGCCGCCACAGAGAAGGCTCTCTCCCTGGGGGTCGCCAGCCGACATTGTCTGGTGGACGGCACCCTGAGGAGGCCCACTCTGCGAGCGTACTGGCCGGTGGGAGGCTATTGGTGGCAGAAGGCGGTCTCATAAGTACTCCGGCCCTAAGCCATGGAGCGCTTTAAATGTGGTCACCAACACCTTGAAGCGCACCCGGAAGACCACCGGGAGCCAGTGCAGCTCGCGCAGGAGAGGTGTTACATGGGAGCGCCTCGACGCCCCCATAATCCCCTGCGCGGCCACGTTCTGGACCATCTGGAGCCTCCGGGTGCACGCCAGGGGGAGCCCCATGTAGAGAGCGTTGCAGACATGGAAAATTTTGTCTAATTCTGAAGTTTATTTCAAAAGCAAGACAACATATGATGGCCCATTTTCACAAGGGGACAAAGGACTCAAAGCAGAATTAGAGAACTGCTGGAGCATTTGCGGCTTATTACACTTTAAAATATATATCCAAAGACAATGGCAAATCTCACACCACTGAACTTTTCATTGTGCACATATACGTCATTATTCTTCTAACTTTCCTTGGATTATCATTTGGCTCATTCAACTAGTATCAAGACCATAAAAGAATAAGAAAATTCTCTTCACTGTGTTTTATTTCCTGTTTTGTTTTCCAGAGATTAAGAATTAAAATTAGTGGACTCCTCTCCAAGATGGCTGCTGAATGGTAATATTCATTTTCTCTCTTACTGACAATCTGCTGTTTTTGCTGTCAAAGCTGGTTCTCTGGCAGTGTTGCTCCCTGGATTTGAATGGGAGCACTCAGCAATGACCATGGAAACTCATCTTTCATTTGGAAAGGGGAGTCTGAAAGATTCCAATTCCCTCTGGAAGCAGTCAGAAAGTCACTGGGCAAATCCATCTTCCTGTAAAAGCATCTAGGTTTTTAACTCCTATTTTTTTAATTTATTGTTTTACTTTGTTTTTTGTTCTTAAAAGTTGACTAGTCTTGCTGGATTCTGTTGGGTAGTATGCTGCTTTTAGCTGAAACTTTAATTTTTTTTTTGTTTTGATGAGATGATAATGATCATGGAAAACATGCAGAGGCATGTAGTTTTGGATAAAGATGTACAAAAGGATTCTAATCTGAATGTTGCAGACCAACGAGATATCCTCACAGCCATAGAACTGACTGAGATGGTCCTATGCGTTCATTGAAATTCAAGCCTGCATATCCTTACAACACTAGGAGTCTGACTGAATGGGGAAGTGACAAATTCTTTTTTCCTACAAAGATTGAAAGAGATTGGAGAATGGATTTGTAACACCTAACTGAAAACTGTTTCTATTTGAACTTTGTTAGGAGGATAGACCTACTGTGGAGACTTAATTTATTATATTTAATTAGACAACAACTGTTAAGAGAAGTTATTAAGAAACAAATGTCCAGAACAAATTACTTTTAACTTTTGGAATGATTTGGGATAGATAAAATGCTGTGGCAAATTTTGTATGAGTGGAGAGTTTTGAATCTTAGTCTTGTTTTTATTATTATTATTCTCTTTTATTCATTAAAAATGAAACTCAGTCAACTGAACATTTAAAAATGTGTCACAAATATCATTGACTAGTGCTAATGGTTGATATGGGTTGCTGCCAGCATCCTAGGTATCAACCAAGTACCTTCTTAAAATGTATGATGTTTTTATTTTATTTATTTTATTTTATTTTGAATTTGTATACCGGCCTTCTCCCTGAGGACTTAGGGCGGTGAACAGCCAAGTAAAAACATCAAGTACAAATATTAAAATACAGTTAATATATATATATATATATATATATATATATATATATATATATATATATATATATATATATATATATATATATATATATATATAAATTTGGCCCCATTAATTAAAAACAATAAACAAAGCACTTAAAAACACTTAAAAAATTAGGCCAGCCCGGCTTGCTGGAAAAGGAAGGTTTTAAGGGCACGGCGGAAGGCACTGAGGTCTTGGATTCTCCTTATCTCTGGGGGCAATTGATTCCAGAGGGTAGGTGCCCCCACAGAGAAGGCCCTCCCCCTGGGGGTCACCAGCCTGCACTGTTTGGCTGATGGCACCCCGAGGAGGCCCTCTCTGTGGGAGCGCATGGGTCGATGGGAGGTCGTCGGTGGCAGCAGGCGGTCTCGAAGATAGCTAGGCCCTATGCCATGGAGCGCTTTAAAGGTGATAACCAACACCTTGAAGCACACCCAGAAGACCACTGGGAGCCAGTGCAGCTCGCGCAGGAGCGGTGTTACATGGGAGCGCCATGCTGCTCCCGTCACTACTGTGTTCCAAGTAGCACAGTTTTTTGCAGTTCCGCTGGTGTTATTGCAGGAAGTTGCAATTTCTTGAAGTGTTTTGTGAAATTCTTGGACATGGTACCAAGTGCCCCGATGAAAATGGGTATCACTGGAACATGTTTCATCCATTGCCATGTAGTTTCTATGGCCAGGTCGCGATATTTCACAATTTTTTTCCAGTTCTTTTTTCTTTGACTCTGGCGTCTCCTGGTACCGCAATGTCATTAAATTGGACGTTTCGGTTTTCGACAACTGTGATATCTGGCGTGTTGTGTTCCAAGTGACAATCCGTCTGTATTTGAAAGTCCCACAAGTGGAGAGTTTTGAAATCTTAGTCTTGTTTTTATTATTATTATTACTATTACTATTACTTTTATTATTAATCATTGCACAGTCATCCAGATGTTCTGTAGGTTTGGCATTTTTGTGTACCTGTTGAGTCCTTACCAAGGATCTGGGATAGGAAGATCTGGATGTTTGATGGTGTTACAGATATCGTCGCCGGATGGACTATATTATTATTATTATTTATTGGTTAATCTTTAGAGAGATTCACAGCCTTTGAGGCTGGTTAATAGCTCAGCAGCTCGAGTCGTAACCAAGGACCTAGGAACTGTTAAGGTATCGTCGGAGGATGTAAGCTGTTCCGAGTAAAGTGGTTTTTTGTAGAGTCAAAATGTTCAAGTCCAGCAAATTTAGAATTTCTAAATAGCGGGGTAGCCCTTTGGGTATTGCTCCGAGGGCTCCAATTACAATCGGGACAACACACAATTTCTTTTTCCACAGTCGCTCAACTTCAATTTGTAAGTCCCGGTACTTTGTGATTTTTTCTTGCTGCTTATCTTCAATTCGTGCATCACCAGGTATTGCAATGTCAATGAACCATACTTTTTTCTTTTCAACTATTATTATGTCAGGTGTGTTGTGGACCAAGTGCCTGTCAGTCTGAATCCTAAAATCCCACAAGATCTTGAGTTTCTCATTCTCTAAAACTTTCTCAACCTGATGTTCCCAGTGGTTTTTGCTGTACTCAAATCCAAACTTCTGGCACAATTTCCAGTGAATGATTTTAGCAACACAGTCATGGCGTTGTAGGTAGTCAGTTTGTGAAATTTTGCTGCACCCACTGATCAGGTGGTCAACTGTCTCCTCTTTCTCATTGCAGAGGCGGCATTTGCTGTTGGTGGTAACATGTTGAATTTTTGCCTTTATGCAGTTTGTGGCTAGGGCTTGTTCTTGAGCTGCCAAAATAAAGCTTTCTGTTTCTTTTTTCAGTACTCCTGATCTTAACCAGTTCCAAGTTAGTTTCTGGTCAGCTTTGCCTTCAATACTTTTCAAGTATTGGCCATGCAGAGCCTTGTGTTTCCAATGTTCAGCTCGCTGCTGAATTATTATTATTATGCTTATTATTATGCTTATTATTATGCTTATTATGCTTATTATTATTATTATTATTATTATTATTATTATTATTATTATTATACACACAAATGACAATATACATAGCAAATGAGATAACCATGCTATATTTCGTGTCCCAAATCACTAGTCGAACACTTCCCAAGCATTTAGGACTGCGTGATGTATCGGCGGATTATGCGAGCAGATCCCAGTAAGGTGGCTTTCTGCAGCTGATCAGTGGTGATCTTGTCAGCGCCAATTGTTTTTAAGTGCTTGCCTAGGTCTTTTGTTACAGCACCCAGTGTGCCGAGTACCATTGGAAATACCTGCACTGGTTTATGCCAGAGTCTCTGCAATTCAATTCTCAAATCCTGATATCTGGTGACTTTTTCAAGTTGTTTCTCGTCAATTCTGCTGTCACCAGGTATGGTGGTGTTGACGATCCACACTTTTTTCTTCTCCACCATCGTGATATCTGGGGTATTGTATTCCAAAACTTTGTCAGTCTGTATTCAGAAGTCTTTGTCAGTCTGTATTCAGAAGTCCCATAGTAGTTTTGCATGCTCATTTTCGACCACTTTTTCAGGCTTATGATCCCACCAGTTCTTTGCTGCAGGCAGATGGTAGTTGTGACATAAGTTCCAGTGGACCATCTGAGCGACTGTGTTATGACATTGTTTGTAGTCAGTCTAAGCTATTGTCTTGCAACCGCTCAGTATATGATCAATGGTTTCATCTGATTTTTTGCAGAGTCTGCATTTGGAGTCATCAGCAGATTTTTCTATTCTGGTTTTTATTATTATTATTATTATTATTATTATTATTATTATTATTATTATTATTATTTTATTACTGTTAACTATTTTATCATTAGTATAGTATATAGAAGACAGGATACCAATTTGCAAATAGATTTACTAGTTTAATAATTAGGGGAGGCTGTTTCACAAGGGATGGGAACAGTGGTGGGATTCAAATAATTTAACAACCGGTTCTATGCCCTAATGACCAGCTGGGTAGGTGTGGCTGGGTGGTCATGTGACTGGGTGGATGTGGCCAAATTGACATGACTCATGTCGAGAGGTGCTTCGCCTTGCCAGGCCTCTCATGACCATGGGGATGCTGCAATGGTCATAAGTCACTTTTTTCAGTGCCATTGTAACTTTGAATGTAAGTCAAGGATTACCTGTACAAAAATACAAAAAGCTTCTTTGATGGCAAAAAGCTGCCCTAAATACCAATCATTAGATTAGAAACGGGGGAATACACATTGAAGATCAATAACAGTCATGGAAACCTAAACCATTCTGTCTGAATACCTTCTTTTTGATCAGCAATACCTGCAACCTGGACTTACAAATCAGGCAGGGTGCCAGAGCACCTTGAGGAATTAAGATAGTTAAAATGCAACGATAACTATCAACAGCCAACTCTTGTATATAAAGTGAAACCCTTTGGCAGAAAGGTCATTTAAGCTCTCAAGAAAGTGGGTGGGCACACTTGGGCTACAAAACGCCAAGCTAAAGAGACAATTTAACAAAGTATATAGGGGACCCAGGTTCAAGTCTCTGCCCTCCCAAGCTTGTCAGGATCACAATAAAGTTAGTACATACCACAGATATCTAAATAAATTTCAAGCCTGGTGCCATTTTACTAAGCCTTATTATCATGAGAGAAAATGAAAACGAATTGAAGGATCCATACCTCTACCTCTTTTTTTTTAAATCTTACTATCAGTGAGCAAACATATGCCTTGGCCACTCCAAAGCAATAAGAGAGACTCCTGTCCCAAAAGTGCTTTTTCAAGAGGCAACTAGACTTTCTGGAAACCAAGAAAGTCTAGTTGCCTCTTGAAAAAAGCACTTTGGGACAACCATGACCTGGATGACTGAAGAATCCCCATAGACAAGAGACTCCTGTGCTCAGTGAACTGGCAAAACACCCTTTCCCATCCAGGAAAAGCAATCCTTAGATCCATTTGCACCACTTAAAGATACCAGCTGGTCTTACTCACCTCACAAGATTTTGTTAGATCATCCAGGTTTAAGGAAAGATCACATGCCCCGAGGTCTTATTTTCAGGGAAACACGGGTAGTCTACAGGTATGTAGCTAGTTTATTTAAGAATTGAGTTTCTTGAGGCTGATTGTGGGTTGAGTGGCTTGGGAGCTGAATGATTATGTACAGCCTTAATGGGCACTTGGCAATTAATCTACAACTTTCCAAATGGCAGGAAAGAATAAAAGACATTTAATGAATTGTCTCCTTTTGGAAATAAGGGGAAAAAAGACTATCTTAAAGGATTTTGACTTAAAAACAAACAAAAAAGCACTTAACAGTTTTAGGAGTTAAGAAAATTTTAAACACATAAAGGGGTCAGTAATTTTAGAAAACAGAGTAATAATTCTTTTTTTGATGAAAGCGGCTTTGAAAATAGTAAAATTAATTAGGCAAATAGGATAGAACCTCATGGGAAAGCTGATTGATTGTTATTAAGGAAAGTAAACAATTGGTGAATTTTACAAAATAAGAAGACATGAACCAGACTATATCACTATAGCTATGAAGAACTAATTGGGACTAAAATGTTGAAGACAGAGAAAAGCAAAACAAAGGAGGGAAAAAGAAGTTTGCCTTTTATTTTTATCCTAGTTATTGACATACTTTTACTCTATTACAATAGCAACCACAAGAAAAGTAACTAAAATACCCTGTTTTCCCCAAAATAAGACATCCCCTGATAATAAGGCCAATCGGGCTTTTGAGCGCATGGCAATAAGGCCAAGTGCTTATTTCAGGGTTCAAAAAAATATAAGACAGGGTCTTATTTTGGGGAAAACATGGTAGGAGAAAGAAGAAGTTAACTATAGCAACTTACAGATAAGGGCATCATCCCATATTTATTGCAGAAAATGTTTGAGGAAGAAGATGGCAAGAGGATCACTTAGACTTAGTTGTCAATAGAGTGGATGCTTTTAAAAAGGGAAGGGAAGAAGGATTTGCAGGGATAAAAATGATATGAAATTTAGAGGAATTTTATTAATATGTCATATTGAGAATATGGAGTAGCTATAAACCCAGGCTGTGCCTAAAAACACCTTTATGGATCTCAGCAGAATAAGCATATTATAGACAATAGTCAAAGACAAAAGGTTAATATACCATTATTGGAATTATTGGAAATCACCAAGGCCAAGGGAAATATAAAATTAAATCAACAGAGCAACTAATGATAGTTGTCAATGCCATTTATAGTTATCAGAAATATTTAAAATGGGATAAAAAAGACTTATTGTATGGAGCAAAGACAGAATTTGAAGTATAATTGTGTACCAATGATGAATATGTAATTGCTAAAATGAATAAAGATTTGTTGAAGTTTGAAATGGAAGAAGAATACGTTAAAGAATGTTCAATAAACTGAACTAAGAATCATTGAGAAAATAAATGCTGAAAATGTGAACAATATGAAAGGACATTTTATGTTGTAACATATACAAAAACTAAAAAAAATATATTCAAATACACATATTGAAGCCAGAACTTTTCCTTCAGGTTCTTTATGAAGCAATGGTTAGATTACTACTTGCAGTCCTGTACTCTCAACAACTAGAGAGAATCTCAGCATTTTTTTTCTTTAAAAAAAGATCAAGCATTGAATACACTGTGCTTGTTTTTATAGTTCTTTTTTTTCATTCTGACAGTGTGATAGTTTGGTCTGTAATAATCTACAGTAATCCATTTTTTTTTCATTTACAACAAGTCTGACTATTTTATTTATTTATTTATTTATTTATTTATTTATTTATTTATTTATTTATTTATTTATTTTTTAAAATTTTCCAAGTCTGACTATCTTTGTCCCTGAGATGTTTGGAAGATAACTAACATAAAACCCTCAATGGCAAAGAAAACGCTTATTAAAAAGATCCAGTGGCTATAGGTGCACCAGCAAGACTTGAAATACCAGATTTGAGACAGATTGGCATGGGGAAAAAAATCTATCCATGTGGTTCCTATAGTCAACTTCAACTGGATGGTACATAATCAATCACTCAATCAACTATTGGATTATCAGTATCTTGGAGATTCACAAGCCTATTTTGAAGGGATTCTTATTTGAGCTAAATTGGGATGTTGTTTTTGCCTTCCTTTAGAGTTTCAAATTTTGCAGCTGCTCCTCCAATTAACATGCTGCTTAAATGCCAAGCCCACGTCTTGCAGCTGAGATAGTGTCTGATTGCCACACTACATTTCTACATTGGTACAGATGTTCTGAAGGGAGAACATCCAAAACTGAATGTAGCCATTTAGAACAAGCCATTAGAAGCTCTGCACTTTCAGTTGCTGGAATGTCTTTTTGGATTCAATGCAGAGAAACTGATGTGGCTGCAAAACAAAACAAAATCTTCAAAGTGTTAAGATTATTCTGTCCACAGACGAAAAAGGTAGCAGCCACATTAATAATAGAAGGAAAGATGAAGGTTAAATTCCATTCTCCTTTGACTGATCTGTACTTTTTGAGAAGTGTGCCAGATACAAGCCAAAGGAAAGTAAAATTCTTTGAATATTTAATTTACTGTTAAAGTGTATTCTTTTATGATTCCCTATTTCTCTTTGCTCTAGGGTGCAAAATAATAATGTAAAAGCTCATTCCTAAAATATTGGTATTGATGTGGTAATATTGTGAAATCCAAATTAATAGGTTCTCACTTGTGACTTAGGGACCACAGAGCGTCAAAGAAAGAACTCTAAGTGGTATTTAGCATAGATACAAATTTAAACATTATTTTTTTCTTCAGTTGTGAAAATCTTGAGATCTAATCAGATTCAGAGACATATTTTAGCCATTAAACATTAAGCAGCAGGGAATGCACCAGACCTTTCCAATCTAACCCCAGCATTTTGCTGGTACTGCAAAAACACTAGCAAATCTTTTAAAGAATAAGGCAAGTGCAGAATTTACCCAGATTCTATTCTCATAAATGAGATATGATATGGAATTCAAATGAAGGATTGTCCCACCTTCCTACAATATTTTGATTCAAAGTTACAGCCAATTTTGGCAATCCCATTAGGCAGACCAGACATCAACTCCATAGGAAGGCTAAATTTACTTTTATTGAAAGTGGCTTAAAATAACACAAACATGCAGATCCGATTGTGCTGCATCTCCTCTTTCTTACACACTAGTGAATTATGGAGGTATCCAAAGCTATCCAAATTAGGGAGCCTTCCAAATGTTATCTGGACATTCTGGAATTTTTTAAAAAAAGTTCCATCCCTTGTCACCTTGAAATAGAGCTTGCGTATCACCATTAAAGTCATCTTTCTCACTGTTTCCACAGAGATATAAACTTAGCAGTCCTTCCTTTTCTTCCTCTATTCCTTCCTCAATATTTTACCCCATCATTTTTTCAAGTAGTAGTATTCTCTATAATCCCACCAACTCATCTCTTATCCAGTTTTCCACATATATCATTGTAGTGAATAGTTATACTTCTAGGCCATGAAACCACCATTATCTACTTGCTCTCCTATAACTGCTAGGCATCCCACAGAAGGAAGCAAGAAGGATGATAAGGAAAGCTGTGCAGAGCAGCTTCTCACCAACCTGTGTAAGTGCCAGTGGGTTCTACCATAGCCCTGCCTATGTACCACTATATATACTCGTGGAACCAAACATTGCTAGTCCTTTGAAAGGAGTTTCCTGACATAACCTTCAGGCTATTTTTTGGGGTACTTAAACTTTATAAGAATGGAATGTCAGCTATACCACAAAGCAGATGCTGCAGAAGTAATGCAGCCAGTCATCCAAAAACTAACAAACAGGCTGCTCATCTGATCTCCAAACTTACAGAACGCTGCCTGGAAGCTACAGTCCTCAGGGGTGTACTCTTAACTCAGCCAATAAAGTGTTTCATTCACTATCTAGGATTTCTTGCGTCTGGCCTTGCAAAGCCAATTTTGTTTCAGTTGCTCCTTTTGGCCTGAAGGTAACAAATGCACTCTGAGCTGGGGAAGAGGGGGCCTTTATCAGGCTTCACACTTATTTTACATACTACATGATTATTAGGGTAGCGGTGTTGAGAAAGTGAGATAGGAGGGTCATCAAGCACATGGCAGCACTAAAGTGTATGTGACAAAATGGGCAACTCTGCACTTGTTCAAGAGCACTTGCTTATAACAAAACCTTTAAAGAACTCTTCAACTGCACAAAGAGAAGTATGCAAAACATTACACAAATACCAGTTCATAGCTTGTGCCTAATCTTCTCCCGTTGTGTTGGATATCACTAAACCAGGCTCTATCATGAATTAACTTAAGGAGGCAAATAAAAACAAATGCATTTCTTAGAATGAGAGATTGAAAATTGAAGAGGAACTGGCTCTTCAAATAGCAGATGTCATTGAAGAAATAAATAAAAAAGTTCAGCCAAAATTTTGTGGTAGATTCTTAATTTAGTTTCTATGTTGTACAAGTCTAAACTTCTAAATTCTCATGTAAGCTGATAAATTTTGTGCATTGTCAAAATTTTGTCTCTTCTTCAGGCTGAGTATGAGGATATCATACATTACCCAATGTTACATTGTATATAAAATGATAAAAATAAATAAATATTCATAATTATATTTTTGTACATTTAAATAAAAAGAAATCCCTGCAGTATTTTTGTAGATTCAGTCAGAAATATTTCTATTTCTAACAGACCAGCACCATCTTGTGGTCTGTTTTTACTGATTTTCTTTTTTTTAATCAAGTGGTACTGTATTTATTTTCTCATACACCAAATATTTGTACTTTGACTGTTTAAAATTTTAAAAGGTTTATTCAACTTAATATATATATTTTTATAATAAAGCTTGATTTTGTTTGTCTCCTATGAGATTGATTTTCCCAAGCATGAGGGAGGAGAGGGAAAAACATCTAGTCACATGCCTCTATGCTGCATAGTCTGGAGGCTTCACTATTTGAAAATCATCAAGGAAAACTCTGGCAAAATGAATCTTGGGAACTGAGGTAATCCATGGCTCCACACAAGGACTAAAGATACAAGGATGGGCGAAGAACCTGTAAAAAGTCATGACTGGCTTATATATTGACTTGTTTTTAAATTAATGTTCCTCATAAGCCTACAAAAAAACCATTTAACACTACTGAAGGGCCAATGAGTCAAGCATGATCAAATAATGGTATGACAACTGAGATTAATAGTTCTCCTGCACATGGATTATTGCTCCTACAATAGTGTAGAAAATTATGTTCAATATGTCAGGCTTTATCTTAACTGAGAGAGTACCAAGATCTTTGTGACCAACTTGAACGAACTCAGATAAGATGGTTTTGGTATGCTTGTTGAAGTTTCCCAAAACTGTTAGTTTCAGAGTTCTCTGCAGTATCTTCAAAACACCTCTGTCAGCTTTAGCAGAGAGATAGACATTACATCAATCTTCCGAAAACTAAAATTCCTCAGATATAATAAACCTTACCATCCAATGCATGGACCTCACTTATCATAATGTGTAGTCACAATGGATTTTGATATTCTAACTTATATATAGTTGGGGGACAGCAAGCTTTGGTACACTAACAAAATCCTTGCCTTATCTTATCCTGTATCCAAATATTCAAAACTGGAGCAGAACCATTGAAGTAGTTCAGTGTCTAATAAATTTACATGAATTAATAAATTAAGGTCAGATGAATTGAATAGAGTATCTGGACAGAGAGGTAAATACTATAGATCAAAACTATTCAATCACTTGTTTGAGATGGACTGTTATATAAATCAAATAAATAAATTAAATATATAGAATTCTTTCTACTATATCATATCAAGTTTAAAACAGCACCTGACAATCTGGTAAATGTGACTAGAAATCATTTGTCCTCCTTCTCTTTCCAAACAGATTTCAGTTGCAGTTCAGCAATTTCTTGCTAGATTAGGTTGTAGACTATAATTGTCTTTCTGTTGACTAACCTAACATATACCAGGTCAGGTCATTATTTTTTTAAAAAATGGACAAAATCATGCATACGTCCATTTCCTGGTCAGCAGTATCTGTAATTGGAGATCTGGTTGACCAGAAGTTGTTCCTTACTATTTATAGCCACAATAACATTAAATGAATATTTAATATCTCTATACACCCATGTGTGAAATAAGTAATAAGGTCTGCCAGAGAGGATGGAAGCTAATTTCATATCTGGGGTATTTTAAAGGATAAAGTTCAGATAAGTGCTTCTGGTATTTCAAGCAAGCGATTATTCTCTGATTATAATAATATCCTACGAAACCAGGCTGAGGTCAGCAAGAAGGTTCCTGCCACTTTGGTCAGTTTGGATTGTGTGACTTGGCAACAAGACAACACAATCTTCTTCCATTAATTAGACAACAATCACAGATATGACAGGACGGTTCTCAGAACAGCTGCTTCACACTCCTCTGGGATACGATATATAACTATTCAGAGAAAGGAGGAGGGAAAGGATATAATAATAGGAATAGAAAAAATGGCAACTTGAAAAGATTTGCACTTTTTTTAAAAAAATGATTATATCGCCACAAACATTTGAAATAAAAGGGACTGTGGTGCAGCTGGCATCATAATACACAGTTGGGAAAAGGAGTCAGACTTCATTTGAAGGTTAAATCAAAACTGTATCTGAAAGATTAATCAAATGGCTTTCTGTGGTCCCTCATTTTCAGAGTAGCATACTTTGCTATATGGAAGTAAGGAGGTTGCTTCATACCACTACTTATATACTGACCTATATGAATTCATTTTTAGGATGATTTATCATTAAACAAAGGCATGATATAAATAACACAATCATTATTACTGTAATGAAATAGAGTGCAGAGTCCTATTGAAATCAGCCAATGTTTCTTGAGGAAAAAAAAAACCAAACAGCTGGGTTAACAAAGAAGTCTAATCTGGCAAACAAATACTGTAGATCGATCCAGAAATGTTACAGATATAATCAATTGAAATTCCAATAATGGGACACAGTTATCAAACTATGGTGGAAACAACCATCGTTTCTGATAGCAGGTAAATGCAAAGGAGATTGTTCACAGATTATGGTATCTGAAGAGATTTATTTGAAGCATAAGTTTCCTAAGATGCTTCAAATATCTAGGAAAAAGTAAAATATTGAATGGTATTTAATGCTCATAGCAGAAGACTGACAAGGTGGCAAAACCCCATCCCGTATAACAAAACACAAACCCAACACAAATGTAATGTACTCTCTAATGTTGTCAGATCCAAAGTTTTTCTAAAAGATTTTCTTTGAAATAATGGTAAGAAAAGGAATGATGAAGTCATAGTTTGCAAAAAAAGAAAGGAAGAAAGAAAGAAAGAAAAGAAAAGAAAAGAAAAGAAAAGAAAAGAAAAGAAAAGAAAAGAAGAAAATATCCTTGCTGAAAAAGACTTCAACTAAAAATATGGCCTAGAGTTTAATTTGCCAGTATTATAATCATTTCTGATTTGTGTAGAGTGCAAAAATGTGCTTAGAAAAGAGTTGCCAGTGTCTGCAAAAACACAGGAAGAAAATTTGGGCTTATGTGCAGCTCGAGGCCTAGCGGCTTTCTTGAAATCTAGACCAAACAATGCCTTCTCAAGACTTTGGATCATCATTTTATTCATGTACACATCAAACCAAAAATATCTTGGCTTATGCTAGAGATGTTCTAAACAATGAAATATCCAACAGCAACAAAAAAAGCTGAAATTTCATTCCGTAGTGCAAGATCTGGAAGATCTCTTTATATTATTGTGACAGGATAAGTAGGACTCTGTCACAACAAGCTTCTCACCACCACTTACTCCCTGAGGAAAAAAACCCTACATTAAAAAAAAAAATCATCAACCCTCACCCAAACCAATTGTTCTCGTGGTTTACTAGAACAAGAGGATATTGCCTCATTAAATATAAAGGGACTATTAGAATCTTCTAATTCTACATTCTTCTCCAACTGAGATTGAAAGAGAAAACTTGCCCCCATAAAAAATGAGCTTGGGAGAGGAGAAGGACCCATAAAAAGAAAATGTCTTAGCTAATATATATCTCAATGAGGGGAATGGACTCTTGTCTCCCATTAGTAGAGGGCTAAACACGTGTTTTCTTTATCTTTCTCTATGGCAGGGAGCTATGCTGAAGAGCTGTCTCTGGATTGACTCTGCATGGGAAAAGAAACCCACAAGATTTGGTAAATTCTGGGATCGGTAGGAATTAGAAGGATCCTACAACAAGAGTAGAGACTTTTAAATGTCCATACAGACATACACACTTCCTTGCCTACAAAAAGAGATCTGGTACATTCCTTCAATAACAAAAAGCAAAACTGGGAATTTTATAGAAACCAGTAGTTGGAGCTGATTATCCAGTGCAGTGGCCCCCAACATTTTGGGCACCAGGGATCAGTTCCATGGAGAAAAGTGTTTCTGTGGACTGAAGGGGGCATGGTTTAAAATGTTGCCTGCATCCCACGAATGGAGCTTCACTTGTTTACGTGGCCTGGTTACTGGCATGCTGCATGGACCAGGGACCCCTGATCTACTGGATTATAAAAAATGAATAGGAACTGAAATGTGTAACTCTGACTCTCTCCCCCTCATGTTATTTTTAGAAAAGCAGCAATATTTGAGCTAATTTTCCTCTAGGTATCTGTATGTTGAATATACTTTATTTTATTTATTTATTTATTTATTTTTATTAAATTTCTATACCGCCCTATTCCCCAAGGACTCAGGGCAGTGAACAGCCACAGGATAAAACACATAAATACAAAAATTTAAAATAGAATAAAAACGAATTAAATAATTTGGCTGAACAAATTTAAAATACTCCATAATTTAAAAACAAATTAAAATTTACATTTAAAAAGGGGAGAAGACTTTATTTGCTCAACATAGAAATATATTTATTTAGAAGCAGATGCAAGCTACAGTTTTGCTTAACTATGATTTTCTGTGTAAAGTGCCATCAGCTATGTTCACATTAAGCTATAAATAAGATTTACAAAAGTTATTGGTTGTGTGCATGGACAATTAAGCCAAAATCAAATAAACCATTTTGCATTTATAGGTAATATATAAATTATTCTTTGAATGCACCTCATCACCTCTTCATGGGTATATCCATCAAATTTCTTAACAGCAATATGAAAGTAATTTGTCAACATTTTTTTTTTTTTTTTTGTACTTCCAAGTCAGTGCTGACTCCTGAAAACTCCCTGGACTACTGAATCAGTCTGCATTCTTTTCTTGGCAAGGTTTTTCAGAAGTGGTTTGCCATTGCCTCCTTCTTAGGGTTAAGAGAGAGTTACTGGCCCAAGGCTTTGTACCTAAGGTGGACAACACCCCACCATTTTCCAATTTCTAGAGTGATGCCATTACACGAAATTGACCCTCTTCAAAACATCTGTTTTGTTCTTTATTTCAAAATCTATCTTACAGCTTTGTTATTGTCAGGGTTCCAAGTAATAGATCCATTGCAGGTGGATTCTTCAAAGAATACCTTTACTGGAAATATCATATTGGCACATATCTGGCAAAAACCAACTCTGAGGGACCCCTTGGTTTTCACCTAATTAAAAGTGAAAGTTTTCTTCTCAGCCCCAAACAATCAGTCACATGGCCCCATCAAAGCAACATCGTGTCAGGCTCCAAGTAATGCACCCCTTACAAATTGAACTCTGAGGCATTGCTTTTCCTCAAAGAACAAATTTATTTAGATACATCATCTTGGCGTTATTGGTGAAAAGCCAGTACTCAAGTTTCTGGGCTTTTCACCCCAATATAAGCTTCAGTTTCTCAAGTTTCCAAAACAAACGGTCACATTGTCCAACCAAGATGGGAGCTGGTTGCTTGGCGACTTCTCTCCTCCTCCTCCTCCGATCAACCAGCCATTAGAATGTGGTTGACTCATTGGCTAGGAATGATGTTTTGACTGAAGGCTGTATTGTCCTTCAGCTTCAAACTGTCTCAAATTGAATTCATGTCAGAATACCCAATGATACAAACAATACCACACCCCAATCAAATTCCGGCTTGACAGTCTGCTGGTCTGGTGACATCACTCCTCCTTCCTCTGGCCAGGTGTGAGAACGTCCTTGGCTCCCAAGAGAAAGTATTTTATTTTGACTACACAACCCCAGCTATTTATAATCCCCCTTCCCTACCCTCGCTCCAATGTGGCAGCACAGAAGCCTCAAGATGGGTTCGGCCAGGTCAGCTTCAGAGTTGAGAGTTATTTCCTGGAATTTTCTTATTCAAAGATCAACTCTGCTTAGTTGGCATGCTTGGAGCAGATCATTCAGGTTAATATCGGCGTCCCGATATAGCCAGCTGATGCCATCGCTGGTTATGGGGGGCAAATCACTGGCCCCCACAGAGAGGGCTCGCAACTTGGGCGTCCTCCTGGATGCACGGCTGTCTTTAGAAGAGCATATGACGGCCGTGGCCAGGGGGGCTTTTTATCAGGTTTGCCTGATACGCCAGTTGTGTCCCTTTCTGGATCGGGACTCCCTACGCACGGTCACTCAGGCACTCAGCACTTCCCGCCTGGACTACTGCAATGCTCTCTACATGGGGCTCCCCTTAGGGTGCACCAGGAGGCTCCAGTTGGTCCAGAATGTGGCCGCATGGGGGATTATGGGAGCAACGGGGCACTCCCATGTGACACCTCTTCTGCGCGAGCACCCGGTGGTCTTCCAGGTGCGCTTCAAGGTATTGGTGACCACCTTTAAAGCGCTCCATGGCTTAGGGTCGGGGTATCTACAAGACCACCTTCTGCCACCAATAGCCTCCCACTGGCCAGTTCGCTCGCACAGAGGGCCTCCTCAGGGTGCCGTCGGCCAGACAATGTCGGCTGGTGACCCCCAGGGGGAGAGCCTTCTCTGTGGCAGCACCTGCTCTCTGGAACAACCTACCCCCAGAGATACGCACGATACCAGACCTCCGGACTTTTCGTCGGACCCTGAAAACTCATCTATTTCATCTAGCCAGGCTGGCTTGATCCCATCCTTTCGGTTTTTAATTTGAAATTGGTTTTAACTGGGTTGTTTTAAATTGAGAGCCGAAATTATTTAATGTCTTTTAAACTGTTTTTTAAATTTTATATGTTATGTTTTATCTCAGCTGTTCACCACCCTGAGTCCTGTTGGAGAAGGGCGGTATAAAAATAAAATAAAATAAAAATAATAAAATAAAATAAAATAAAATAAAATAAAATAAAAAAATACTATCCTCTGAGCTCCATGTTATATCTAATGAAATGTGTAAATTTAGTCATATAAAGGCAGGCTTCTTCATAACAGAACTGAACAAATATGGAAGTCCCGGCTGGATATCATATCACCATTCCCCAGCATACTACCATCTTCTACAAGGCAAAATGCTACTAAATGTTGTTCACAGCAATTAGAGGGTTATTTTATAAACAGAACAAACAGAAATTTTAAAAGAGAATTCCATTTCTTTTCACAATCTTGCAGATTATGCGTATGACATGCAAATAGTTAGTAGGACATTATTAATGGATGCTTGAAAGAAGACGTTTTTATTTTTTTCAGAAACACTTTTAGAGCAACAACGCATTGACAAAAAGCAATTAAATGTCACCCTTCTCATCTGACATTTGGCAACTAGTTCCAGCATTTTTAATCCTGGATTTTTTTTCCCTTCAATTAATAGATACTGTGCAAAATGATCAGCCCTTAAAATGCAAGTCTTCTGGGCTAATTCCTAAGCCCCTGTTAAAGTTGTGAAGATAGACTTACTGAAGAAAAAATATTTGTGACACTCCCAATACTACCCTATGCATGTTTACCCAAACATAAAATGCACTGAACTAAAAAAATATCCTTCAAAGCACAGCTTCATATTTACTTCCCATTAGCTCTCAAATTTCCTATTAATGAAGTGATAATGCAAATAGGGAAGTTAGGGGGGTTGTCAAGGGCCAGAAAGGAAGACACAAGAGAAGTATGCAAAATTATGCAAGATAAGAAAATATGAAAACAGTGAAGGATTCCCATCCATCATATTGCTGGGTTAAAATTCAGGATCAGCCCATTGAGTAACAGAAGATTTAATATTAATATTAGGAAGGTTTTTTTTGTTTTTTTAAAAAAATCAATTCTGGCTGGAGGACTTAGAGCCAGGTCATTCCCTTTCAGCCCAACCTACCTCACAAGGTTGTTGTTTTGGGAAAATAGGAAGAGGA
Organism: Arizona elegans; assembly: GCA_022577455.1. NCBI lineage: Eukaryota > Metazoa > Chordata > Lepidosauria > Squamata > Colubridae > Arizona > Arizona elegans. Next base: position 120,307,423 of record JAKOOJ010000003.1, read on the forward strand.
AGGAGTATTAAGCATGTTTTCTGGTTTGAGTTATTTATTAAAAAATAATAAACATGGGATACAAAATAATTGGGGAAGATGTTCTCAAGGGTCCTATTGTTGTTGTTGTTAGTTGGGAAGTCGTGTCTGACCCATTGCGACCCCATGAACAACATTCCTCCAGGCCTTCCTGTCCTCTACCATCCCCTGGAGATCATTTAAGCTCACACCTACTGTTTCGGTGACTCTATCCAGCCACCTCGTTCTCTGTCGTCCCCTTCTTTTGCCCTCAATCTTTCCCAGCATTAGGCTTTTCTCCAGAGAGTCCTTTCTTTTCATTAGGTGGCCAAAGTATTTGAGTTTCATCTTCAGGATCTGGCCTTCTAAAGAGCAGTCAGGGTTGATCTCCTCTAGGACTGACCGGTTTGATCGCCTTGCAGGCCAAGGGACTCGCAGGAATCTTCTCCAGCACCATAGTTCAAAGGCCTCAATTCTTTGGGGCTCAGCATTTCTTATGGTCCAACTTTCACAGCCTATTAATTAAAGGGTCCTATTTATATCTTACAAAGACAATCAACTTGGCTTCCTCTTGGTCTATAGAGTAGGGCATTCATGGAGGAAGGGGAGTGAAAAAGTCTAGATGGAGACAGCAAATGTATCACTAAAAGCCCACCCTTAAAATCTGAGGACTTCAACTTCTAGAATTCCCTAGCCAGGAACCATTTTCTATCCTGCACCCGCTTTCCAAGGCCAGACTGAAATTCTTCCAGAGCTACCATAAGGTCTGGATTTGCACAACACACTGAATTAACTAAGCAAGAATAACAAACACCAAAGCTAACCTAACCAGCTTTAATATATTGGTACACTGTAGCTGCTATATAAACTTTTAATAACTGCTCCACTTCAAGTACGTTACAAGCTGGGAGATGGTAAGGACTGGAAGAAAAACCTACAGATTTGAAAACACAGATATAAGAGGCACTGATACTGTACCCTCATGCTGATGGATGCCCTTGAAGGGTTTTGTATGGTTTCATTTTTGTCTCCAATACAGATTCTGGACTTTTGCCGAGTCTCAGTCCAAGAAACAGATTTAACCTTGTAGTGTTAAAAAAAACAAAACTATTTGTTGTTGTCAAAGTGAGTCTGACAATTTCATCCAATTCATGCAATTATGTATTTTGTTTGCTTTGTGCTTTGATTAGTAAACTGACTGGTAAACTGATTTGCAATTCTTTATTTTGTATGGATTCTACTAATTGTTGTTCGTGTCCGACTCTTCATGACCCCATGAACCATCACACACCTTATCCTCCAGTGTCTCCCGGAGTTCTACTAGCTGTAGTTTCTTAGAAAAAGATAGTTAAAAACAAACTATGTATTAGCACGATGTATGACACCAGTCTCTGTGTATGATCTGCAGGACTCTTATTAACAAGATCATAGGAGAGGGTGCATAGGTGGGAATCTATTCTGTTCTAAATGTAATAATAAGCTGCTCTTCTAAGCAGCTACTAGCACGGGCTGAAGGTTCAGCCAGTATGTTTTTCCTTAAATGCATTTATTTATAATGGCTTAGTGCTGTTAGGATAAGACAATGGTCTTTTTTCAGTTTCTGACTGCAGGATTTTGCTTTCTGATGGAAAAAGGGGATTAAAAGATGAGCATTCTGATTAAGTTAGACTGAGGAAAACCTAGGAGATTAATAAACAGAAATGTATTCCCTAGACTTGTTGCTTTTTTTTTTTTTCCTGCTACAGACCTGGCAACACTGGGCTATCACAAATTTGCACGCTCCAAATGCTTCGCTGCTCTGCGTTGTTCCAAACACTATTGGTTTCATCAGTACTGACTGTGTTTACAAGCACCTGTCAGCCATTCCTGTTGATTCCTGATGCCATCTGGCAGACCTACCTGCTGACTTTGGGGGTTGTCTGGAGCATTCCCTCTTGCAATTTTAGAAAGCAGCAGAGCAGAACCTGCCTCTTCCAGCTGGTCTGAAACAAACTGGTGCATAAAGTATGTAATCTCCCAGCTGCAACCAGCCTGGCCCTCGCACTTCTCTGCTGATTGGCATTATTATTATTATTATTTTGCCCTGTCTTGAAAATGAGATTTGTTTTTGGTTTTTTGCCACCCTTCTCCTAAATAAAATCTGTCACTACCTCCATTTCTTCCCCATCTATTTGCCAGGAATTGAGGGGTCCAGATGCCATGATCTTAGTTTTTTTTAATGTTGAGTTTCAACCCAACTTTTGCACCCTCCTTCTTCACCCACATCAAGAGGCTCTTTAGTGCCTCTTTGCTTTCTGCCATTAGAGTGGTATCATCTGCATATCTGAGGTTGTTGATATTTCTCCCGGCAATGTTAATTCCAACTTTTGATTAATCTAGCCCCACCTTTCTTATGATGTGCTCTGCATATAAGTTAAATAGACAGGGCAACAGTATACAGCCTTGCCGGACTCCTTTCCCAATTTTGAAACTTTTGGGATTGTCTAATTTTTTTATTATTATTATTATTATTGCTTATCCTTGTCATTGGATGTTATCAGAGTTTCACGTGGATCTGAGTGATATATAAAAGGGAGTCTGAGTGAACAATGACAAAGTTTGTTGTTGATATACTTCTTAACTAAATCCTCCATCATGCAACTTATTTATGTTGCTTAATTGCTGGATTGATATTCTACCTTTCTATTCATGACTCAGGGTAATTTACATGGGGATTTCCCTCCATTTATCAGCCTATTTTGCGCTGTTACTGAAATAATAGCGATCCAGATTCAATACTACCTTTAGTTGAGATCATTGAAAGCAAATGCTTTGTATAATTGTTGATTGCATTGTTGTGTAGGAATTGTGACTCATTCCCCTGTGGCAAACTACAGTCAGTCATGTTTGGGATTTTTCCAGTATAAACTGTGTCAAGCCGTGCAACACCACTGCTATGCAGTGTGGGGTTTGGCTTTAACTTGGAGCCTTGGTGGCGCAGCAGACTAAAGTGCTGTTAACTAGCACCAGCTGCCTGCAATTACTGCAAGTTCAAATCTCACCAGGCTCAAGGTTGACTCAGCCTTCCATCCTTCCGAGGTAGGTAAAATGAGGACCCGGAATGTGGAGGTAATAAGCTGACTTTGTATAAAAAAGAACACCGCTTGGGGGGGACCGAAAACCCTACTAAGCAGGTATATACAAAAGTATGAAGGCTATTGCTTAATGCATTGTAAGCCGCCCTGAGTCTCCAGAGAAGGGCGGCATATAAATAGAACCAATAAATAAATTAAATAAATAAATAAACTTAACTGTTCCAAAACATAGCATTTGTTCTTCATTTCCCATTCTCTTGTAAACTTGCTTGGATATTTGGGATTATCCCCTTGTTGCCTGACTAACCTGTATTTCAGTTTCAACCATTACTGGGAAGATTCAGCTCCTTTCCCCAATCTTCTCCATTTGAAAACAGTGCAGATCAGTGAGCATCAGGAAGTGGGTTAGAAGTGGGTTTTGTAACTTTTCCCAGATTGTTAGGCATCAGTGATGAAGCTTTCAGACTTCTAAGCAGCACTACTGTTCAGAATGTGTCTGTTCACTATGTGTCTCTAGGTGTGTGTTTCTCTCATGTAGTGAGAGATTCATTGTGATGGGGACAAAGTTTGTGAGATTTACAATTGGCCTCAAGTGATCATTAGTTCTTTAATGACGTAATCACACAACTGGCTATAGTTATTCTTTTGAAAGAATTTATTGAAGAGAAGGGCGAATTACTTTTTTCATTCTGGAACAGACATATTGGATAAGTGCTTATGAATGGGGAAAAAAATCAAATATGAAATATCAGTACAGTTTATTCAACCAGACTTTCTTTAAATACATCTAGGAAGTGATAACAATGGCAAAAACATGCAAACATTTAGACGATGTGAAAAAATTCCTTCTTTACAAAATTATACTGCCAGCAATATTTTAACTGTCTTTCAGCGCTACAACTTATGATTTAGGCATTATATTATTCTGTATATCAGAGAAACAGCAGGAGGCTACTGTAATGCTATTCAATGTAATGCAAAACTGTCTTCCAGTTTACCTTTTTGGGTTTTTTCTCATGACAGATGGACACACTTCCAAACATAACAATGGTCTATAATCCCCAAAAGCATTCCTGTGAATAAAGATAATGCTTTGCATGTCATGCACCATGTGGGTTTCAATGTAACTTTCATGAAAATAATCTAAAACCAATTAAGATCAGGTGAGATAGGGTACCACGAATGGTGTCCATGTGTTCATTCTATGACACTTTGTTCATCCTTAAAGCAACAGTCCCTGAAAACTATGAACTGAGATAGTTATCTTTTGCCAATACTTGGTGTGGTACCCTAATTTTGCAGAAAAAGATGAAAGGAAGGAAACCAGGACTAGGGGTATAAAATTTGTAGAAATGCATTTTTCAGAGAAGTTATTGGTCACAGAACAGAATCAATCTTACTGTGTTCAATGTTTTGAATAAACCTGAAGCAGATTATTTTAAAGGTGTTTTTTTTTCAGAAACTGCTATTGAAGAATAATGTAGCATATTGATATGTGAATGCTGAGTTTTGTTCAATAACACAGATAAACATTTCACCATAATTGTCAATCAAATACATGATCCATCTAGCTTATACAGGTACAATAATGTAACTTAGTACTAAGAGACAAAATTACTCCTTTATTTTCTTGAATAACTATTGATTTGCCTATGGCCTTGTATTTTTTTTAGCTGCACTTCACCATCAGTTTTTAGTACATGCTTTATTTCATCTTTCAATTTCTTTCTTACAATGGAAATTCTACCAAGGAAGACTTAACTTATAATAAAAGCTTTGGGGGAAAATAGCTAATATTTCCATTGGTAATACTTGACAGTTATATAGATAATTCATGTTCTTTGTTAGAATTGCCTAGTGTGTATTTTAAAGTCAGAAATGCATTTTCTTTCCTGCCCATTAACAAATTTATATTTCTTGTTAGTATATTTGGTTTATCTTTATTAATTTTAAATTCAGATGTAGCATTATATAATCATAGAAAATTCCTTTTGCAGATCACCTGGGGGAGGAAAGATAATTAACACATCAACAGCAGACAGGGTAAATCAAATTAACGTCTGTTTCATATTAGTGTTCTCTGTTGTTTAATTTAAATATTTGTATTTCAGTTTCTGATAAAATTATTTTCAAAGTACCCTTACAAAAAATTACATATTCAAGGAGCTGTTTGCTGACATTCATTTTCCTGGACAGAGGCAGAGTTGTGCATCTTTCCTCTTGCTTCTGCAACCCTGGAGAATCTAAAGCAAAATAACTATTTTTCCCTCCTTTAGGAGAGGGAAATAATAAGCCATCACTTTCAAGTATTTGCTCTTCTGGAGTGGAACAACTCTTGAAGCAAGTTTTTAGAATAGAATAGAATAGAATAGAATAGAATAGAATAGAATAGAATAGAATAGAATAGAATAGAATTCTTTATTGGCCAAGTGTGATTGGACACACAAGGAATTTGTCTTGATGCATACACTCTCAGTGTACATAAAAGAAAAGATACATTCGTCAAGAATCATAAGGTACAACACTTAATGATAGTCATAGGGAAACAGTCAATATAAATTGTATGGATATCAGCAACAAGGTTACAGTCATACAGTCATAAGTGGGAAGAGATGGGTGAGAAAATTAATAGTAATGCAGCCTAATGTGAATAGTTTGACAGCGTTGAGGGAATTACTTGTTTAGCAGAGTAATGGCGTTCGGGAAAAAACTGTTCTTGTGTCTAGTTGTTCTGGTGTGCAGTGCTCTATAGTGTCGTTTTGAGGGTAGTAGTTTTTCCTTAGCATTCCCAATAAGTTACCCCGGACACTGTTTTTTTTTTTTAAAGTACTTCCTTTGGAACACTTCTAAATGTTTTTTATTCAGTAGGCAATTCTGGTGTAGATAAAGACTTAGCCTGGTATAAGGCAGCTTTTAATGGCCTTGTGAAATGAACTTAAGTGTGAATGTACCAGAAAGGATTATTATTTTACCCATGAGATATAGCAATAGCACTTAGACTTATATACTGCTTCATAGTGTTTTTACAGCCCTCTCTAAGCGGTTTACAGAGTCAGCCTATTGCCCGCAACAATCTGGGCCCTCATTTTACTGACCTTGGAAGGAGGGGAGGCTGAGTCAACCTTGAGTCTGGTGAGATTTGAACTGCCAAACTGCAGCCAGCAGTCAGCTGAAGTAGCCTGCGGTGCTGCACTTTAACCACTGCGACACCTCGGATATGTCCAAACAAGGACATTAGTTTTGAAAGAATTCAACCCTGACTAACATGAAATGAGTATGTTCTTTAGTGAAGAAAACAAATTTCGCATTGAAAGATTCCCAGTTATCCTTAGCACTGATCGGGGTGAAATGCTCCCGGTTCGGACCGGCTCAGGCGAAAAGGTAGCGATGGCAGCGGGCAGTTCGGAGAACTGGTAGCAAAAATCCCCCCACCTCCAGCTTGCTTACCTTAGCTGCTGGTCGCAACACCTTGCTGTAATCCCTGCAATCCATTGCATCAGCAAGCAACTGAATCTCCCTGCCTGCAATCAAGCTCATCGGTGAGCAGCTCCATCTGCCTGCCTGCCTTCCTGCCCCCCAGAATTCTGGGAGTTGAAGTCCACAAATCTTAAAGTTGCCAAGGTTGGAAACCCCTATTCTATTGGGTAAGTTTTTCCCCCTTTGAGAGCTTTAAAAAAATAGTTACTTGGAGTTTTTTTTAGTTGTTCTTTTTTTAGACCTAGCCATTTAAAGTTTAGGAAGTTTTAAATTTAGCTGCTTTTATATAAAAATAAAAATAAATTAAAATAAAATAATATTTGTGCAGCTTTCTGAGATTTAGTGTGTTTCTGTAGTGTTTCACTTTAACTACACAAACACACAAAATCTCACAAAGCTGTATGTGGAATTTTGTGTGTGTAAAGTGTGAAAGTTGTTTTTTTGGGCTTTTTGTGGCTGTGTGAGGTTGCTGCTTGTTGCAGGGGCCATTTTGTGTCTAGCACAGCTGCTTTTACATTGTGGGTGAGTCTGTTGTGTTGTGTTGTGTTTTGTAGGTTAAAAAAGGGCAAAGAAGTGACATTGACTTGGCCACGCCCACCTGACCAACAAGCCATGCCCACCCAGTCACCTTACCACCAAGCCACGCCCACTAATTAAGCCACACCCAACAATTTTTAAATTTCACCCCTGGCACTGATGAAATTCAAATATTTGTCACAGGTTCTCATCTCACTGTGTGTCCCGAAGGTGGTTTTTCAAAAGGCAACTGAACTTTCTTTGTTTTTGCTTGAAGAAATTTTGCTTCTCATCCATGAAGCTTCTTCAGAAGTGAAAATTTCTGAAAACCTTTGGGACAACCATGACCTGAATGACTTAGAATCTCCATAGATATCTCACTGGGTATTTATTTCTCTTTTCATTTCCTAGATTCTTCCTCCTTTCAAGACCAAAATTAGGGAGGAAATTCAGGATTCAATTATCAGGGAAATTGCCTATTAAGTAGAAGCCACTTGTCTGGATCAGGGGGAAAAAATACTTCTGTACAGTTTTCAGCTGGAATCAGTATTGAAGCAACTTATCCCTTAACCATTTCCAGTTCCATCACAAAGATCCCATAGAAAAGGGATTCCAACCAAAAGCAAGAATTGAGCTAGAAAGAATATTCATAGCTCAGGTTTAAAATTAGGCAGAGGTTTATCCTCTGAGCTTGCTGCTTGGTCCCGGATATTTTGTTACTAATCCAGATAACATCTTCAGTGGGTTTTTTTTTTAAGTGTTTTGTTTATTTATATAGGTCCTGGGTGGGTAGGTGGGTGATCTTGTGACTGGTTAAATCATAAGACTGACTGAGTCACAAGACTGATTGAATCGTAAGACTGATTCTGGTCTCATGACTTCTGACTGGTTGCTGTGAGGTGCGAAATTCAAGTGGTGGGGGATTGGTCAATTCTATTGTCAATTGGTGGCTTGGATGGTCTGCTTCCTTATTGGTTCATACGCTGGTTCTAAGTCTATATGTTTGTTGATGGATCCATTAGTAGACTACCAAGCTTTGATAAACTCAAGTGCCTGATGGATTTTGGCGCAGCTGATGACTTTGGCTTCGTCCCAGTGAAACCAATGTTGCTTGTTGTTGGTGTGACGCAATCAAGGACTTCGGGTCATGCCTTTTGACAGCCAGCAGCAGTTCAATGGCAGAACCAGGGGTGAAATCCAGCAGGTTCTGACAGGTTCTAGAGAACCGGTAGCGGAAATTTTGAGTAGTTCAGAGAAATGGTAGCGGACATTTTGAGTAGTTCGGACTACTGGCAAATGCCACCTCTGGCTGGCCCCAGAGTGGGGTGGGAATGGAGATTTTGCAGTATCCTTCTCCCACCATGCCCACTAAGCCATGCATACCAAGCCTCACCACACCCACCAAGATCACCACACCCACCCACGCCCAAATATCCAGTAGTAAAAAAAAATTGGATTTCACTACTGGGCAGAACTAATCATTCCCTCACCAGTTGAATTTCTGAAATCCCAAGGCCAGAATCAGTCTTGTGATTCAACCAGTCTTGTGATTCAGTCTTGTGACTCAGACAACTTTGTGATTCAACCAATCACAGGACCAACGAACCACCCAGGATGTATATAAACCAACAAGACACTTCACCCAAAACCCCGCTGAAGATGTTATTTACTTTGATAACGAAACTTCTGGAAGCCAAACATCCAGAAGACAAACCTCTGCCTAAAGAACCAAGCTTTTTGACTGCTCATCTCCTACTTCCCCCCACCCCCTTAATAAAATTAATCAGTGTTTGTTTTGTTGGTGAGTATAGGAGGTCAAGTCTTACAAATTCAGGTTCCTATAGTTTTAGCACCAGACTGACATTGAAGATAATGAATGACTCAATTTTTATGGCTAAAAGCAAGTATCACTCAATTTGACAGAACAGAGTATTGGTTCTCTACAGATACACAATGTGCAGAAAAAGTATTAAAATCTGAGGCAATTCACTGGGGAATATCAAAGGACGTGCCTTTTCATTAGTTAGATTCATTGATTTATTTACCCAACCTATCTCACCTGAATATGAGAAGACATATTTTCTTCTTTACAAGTTTTCCTCATCCACTCCCTGTGAAAGTTTAAGCCATACTTATTTTGCTCAGCTCTATGCTTTCTTTTCAGCTGAGGAATTGGTAGGGGTTACCAGAAGGGGAGATTTTAGTTGAATATTCTGTAATTAAAGAGGACAAGTCAATTCTCACAGACATCATAGACAGTGGTGGGTTGCCCCCGGTTCGCCCTGGTTCTATAGAACTGGTAGTAAAACTGGCAGGAGACTCTGCTCACTGACCCCGACGTCATCAAAATGCTTTTGCGCATGTGCAGAAGCTTCTGCAGATGCGCAGAAGAATACGTGCAAGAGAGAGCAAAGTGCACGCGCAGGTGCAGCCCCATTGCGAACCGGTAGTAAAAATAGGTAGAACCCACCCCTGATAATAATCTCCATAATCAAGTGAGATCTTAAAAGAAGAAAGGAGATATGAGAACACCAAAAAAAAAAAAGAACCCTCATGCAGGATACAGTGATTTTTAAGTGAGGCCATGCTGTTGGGATTCTGCATTGAAGCCACTGTAATGGATGCTTGTGAGCTACTGAGTCAGATGCAAGGCTCTGCTTTGACATAGGTCAAGTAAAGGTAAATATTCTCCTTGCACAAATGTGCTCGTCGTTCCCAACTCTAGGGGGCGGTGCTCATCTCTGTTTCAAAGCCGAAGAGCCAGTGCTGTCCGAAGACATCTCCATGGTCATGTGGCTGGCATGACTAAGTGCCAAAGGCACACGGAACGCTGTTACCTTCCCATCAAAGGTGGCCCCTATTTTTCTACTTGTATTTTTTACATGCTTTTGAACTGCTAGGTTGGCAGAAGCTGGGACAAGTAATGGGAGCTCACCCCGTTACACGGCACTAGGGATTTGAACTGCTGAACTGCCGACCTTTCGATCGACAAGCTTAGCATCTTAGCCACTGAGCCACCGCAATCCCTTTGACATATAAGAAGCTAAACAGATTGTTTTCCTTGCTATAAACCTTGTTGGATGCTAAAATCATCAGAGGAAGTCCAGCTGCCTGTACCACAATGTATGGGTTGTTATCTTGCAATTACTACCACAAAGACCTTATTTGTCTTGGCCCTTATCTCCCTGGTTCTTCTCTTGTGTTGGGAACCCTTCCTATCTATTGATTGTTTGATCATATCTATCCCTACCTTAATATTTTTTAGGTCTTTCCAAGGACTCAGCTTTTCTCAGTGAAAATGCTCTGGGCAATTATTATTATTATTTTTTTACTCTTTCTCAACGTTTTCAGCATGTTTCTATCTTTTTTTTTTTCATATACTGCAATTTTGTTGATGGTATTTTAATAATTTTCTTCTGGTTTGCTTTAATGCTACCTACCATTGGGAAACACACACACACACACACAAATTTCATAAAAGTAGTAAGAAAAGATACCATCAAACTCTTCCTGTAGGCTAAAATAGCTTTTGGCCGACAATGTCAAAATATGAAAATCCCATTTCAATTAATTCAAAAGATACTTATTCTTGTTATAAAATTGGCAATGGTTACTTCATATTTTAAATATTTGTTGTTTTTCTACTGTGTATTTTAAAATAAATAAATGCCAAAAAAAAAAAAAAAAAGGAAACTAGTCTCAAAGTAGCATGTTTCAGGAATGCCTTTCTGTCTATCAGCTAAGATTCTCTCTAGCCTGCATTTCAACACTTGTTATGTCATATTCTTTGCTTAGATTTTCCCCCGCGGTTAGTTCTTAAGCAACATTTATCACACAAATTATTTTACAATATAATTCATCAATATTATTTTATGAAAATAGTTTCATCAGGTCTTATGTTTTTACACAAAGGTTATTTTAATGTATCTTAGAAACATTTTAAATACATTTGTCAGGGTTCCAAGTAATACCCCCAATGAAAGAAGACTCCGAGGCTTGAGTTTCCTCAAAGTTCCCTTTTATTAGAGATGTCATATTGGCACATCTGGGAAAGCTTGAATCTGAAAGTTTCCAGATTTTCCCCACCCAAAAGAAAGTTCAAGTCCCTGCCCAGCACCCACATGTCCATCACATGGTCCAATCAGGCACCATCCAAAACTGGAGATACTTCCCAGTCACCTCATTGCAGCTGCAGGGCAAGGTGGCCTTGACTCTCTGAGAAAAGAATGTTGTTTTGACTATATATCAGCCATACTCTATGCAATCCCCCCTCCCATTTTCCCACAGTCTGACAACATTAGTATCTCAATTCTTAACAGACGTAGGGATTCAGATTGTAGTACAGCCCAAGCATGACACAAGTCAGGAGTGCAGAATTAGAAAGGAGATGTGAAACAGATCTTCCCAGGCTTCAACCACATTTCACCCATTCCACTAAGAAAAGGACATGTATCCTAGGAAATTCCTTTTCAGACAGGAGTTTCCCCTTCCTCCTGTTTGCCAAGAATCAAATCCTTTTCATGGTAGACAGGATGTGTTCTACTAAGCTATAGACTTTCTATCAGAGAAAAAGAAAGACAAGATGCATTGGCTATCCAAAACATTGCTCATACTCATGTTTTAAAAAGCCCAAAGCAGCATTGCTTACTTCGCTATCATTTTTCTTTAATTAGTCAAATCAAAGAGTTAAATTGCCCACCCTCCTTCTTTGCCTTTAGACTTAAACATACTTAGAAATGAATTTATTCTGTGAAGTATCATTATGTTTAATTAACAAACAACATCAGTTTCCCCCAATGAATAAAAGCCAACATTTCTTCTGCTTCTGCCAACTTATGGTACATAATCTAAAGGAACATACGGAAGTCAAAAACAGTTAAAATCCTACAAATATTGGAGAATAACAAATCTGTCAGAAGCATAACTATTTCACAAACATCATAACCAGAAAAGGGACTATGACAATATCTACAGACTCCTCAGATCCTGGACATAAACTCTTCCTCAAGGCAACGCTATAGAGCATTGCACACCAAAACAACCAGACACAAAGACAGTTTTTCCCCCATGCCATCACTCTGCTAAACAACTAATTCCCACAATGCTGTCTAACAAACCAGTAGGATTGTATTACTATTCTTCTCACCTTTCCTATTACCTATTTCCTTATCTTCTTATGACTATATCTATGTTGCTAGTATGTTACAATTTATATTGTTTTATTTAGTATCCTAGTATGATTTATGTTGATTGCTTATTTAGTATCCTATGACTATCACAAGTGTTGTATATCTTATGATTTCTGATGAATGTGTCTTATGATGATTATGATCATCTTGTTTATTGTATATTGTATTTATCACTTGTTGCTTGTATATGCACTGAGAACTTAGGCACCAAAGACAAATTCCTTGTGTGTCCAATCACACTTGGCCAATAAAGCCTATTCTATTCTATTCTATTCTATTCTATTCTATTCTATTCTATTCTATTCTATTCTATTCTATTCTATTCTATTCTATTCTATTCTATTCCTGTTCTATTCTCTTGATTCTTTTTGTTCTTGTACTGCATGACTGATACCATGTTAGCTATACATGTGATGTTTTGTAACAAAGGACCATTGTCCTTTTCAAAGAAACAGCTTTGGTCACACTTAAAAGAAATAATGGATAATTTCCTAAAATGTCAGTAACGTTTAGTACTAGGTTGTGGTAATCTGAGCCCTTGGGGAGCTGAACTAAAGCTCTAGATCAAGATGGAATTGGACAAAATACTGGAGCAGAAATACAGCAGCTGTCAATCATATGCCAGGACTCGATCTCACATTTCTAAAAGCAATGGAATTTTGAACATAAATACTGCGCCAAAAATGTCTTCTACGTTTTTATGGTTCTCATTTTTTTCATCTAAAATAAATTATATTCAAATATATTTCAAAGACCATTTGGCAAAATTCTCATAGGTGGGATGTAGGATCGTTGCATATAACATACAGGTAGTCCTCGACTTACGACAATTCATTTAGTGACTGTTCAAACTTACAACGGCACTGAAAAAAGTGACTTATGATGGTTTTTCACAGTTACGACCTTTGCAGCATCCCTATGATCTTGTGATCAAAAATCAAATCCTTGACAACTAGTCCCTATTTATGACTGTGTCCCATGGTTATGTGATCACCTCTTGTGAACTTCTGAAAAGCAAAGTCAATGAGGAAGCCAGATTCACTTAACAACTGGTTTACTAACTTATCAACTGCAGTGATTAACTTAACAAGGAAGCTGAGGTGGCGCAGTGGTTAGGGTGCAGCACTAGTTCAGCAGCTCAGCGGATCAAATCTCACCGGCTCAAGGTTGACTCAGCCTTCCATCCTTCCGAGGTAGGTAAAATGAGGACCCAGATTGTTGGGGGCAATATGCTATTTAGTATACTGTCTTTGGTGTAAGTCCTCGGAGAGTGGGCGGCATAGAAATATGAATAATAAATAAATAAACAACTGAGGCAAGAAAGGTTGTAAACTCAGGCAAAGCTCATTTAACAAATGTCTCACTTAATGACAGAAATTTTGGACTGAATTGGGGTCGTAAGTAGAGGACTACCTGCATTGATAATGGGGTTGAAAAGGTATCCTGGCACTCAGAGTGTAAGCCTGCCTCCACAGTCTGCAACTTCCTCTCTCCAATTCTCCTAATTCAATTAAACCAGTCCAGAGAAGATTTTTTTAAAATCAAATTTTATTGGGTTTCACCCCCCCACACCACATTCACCCACATCTTTTTTGAACAGAGTATTGGCCATATCTTATCTTATACAATTTATCAAATTCAAATACATTTTACTCAATTACAATTTTTGCCACAATTTTCTTTTTTCCCTTTTTTAAATCATATCCCAATATTTCTTTGCTTACTTATATAAACAACATCTTCATTCGCCCTCAAATTCTAATTTTCCTGCTTATTCATATTTATTTTCTTTTATTCTTTAACAATTCATTCTTTATCTTAATATATTTGTGTTTGTTCGGGGTTGCCTTTCTTCCATTTCATCCTTTTTATTGTATAGCAATCTTTCTCCTCCAACCTTCCACTTCCCTCTTTTCTTTCTTTCCTACTTTCTCTTCCCCTCCTCTTCTTCTCTAATTACTTCCACTCCCCTTCTCCTTCTCCTCCTCTCTTCCCCCCTGTCTTCCCCTCTCTCCTACTCTAATTTCCCTTCCCTTCCTTCCTCCCTACTCTTCCTTCCCTCAGAGAAGAATTTTTTTCTTCCCCAAAGCAGAAAACATTAAGCTTCTCAGATCAGGAAATGTGAGCAAACAGGATGACATTTCTACTAAGTGCTGAAGGAGGAAGCACCTTTAGCTGTGATTTATAACCTTCTGACAATTTTGGCTCAGCGGCACTTGAAAATATACAAGGCGCAAGGCTAAACAAATTGACAGCTAACTTAGTCAACTGGAATTGGACATTAGAAGTTAAGGAGAAAGGTCTGAGAGGCTGATAGGCTGTGAGAAATAAAGTTAGGAAGTGACAACAAGAGCAGAGTCCCAGGTTGCCCAAGGTGTCATGCTTCTCATGCTGCCCTTTATAGCCTTCACCAGAGGTCTCCAAATGTTTCAGTCTGAGGGCCACATTGGACATTTTGGAAACATTTGAGGGTCGGTTGGGGGAGGGGAAATCAATTTTATAAATGAATGAATAAAATTTAATTGAATGAATGTGTTTTACTTTGCTCAATTAGTATGATACACAAAAATGGCAAAAAATATGACAACTACAAAGACAGTTTTTTTTTTTTAAATTTGATTTATATGCCGCCCTTCTCCCGAGACTCAGGGCGGCTTACAATGCGCTAAGCAATAGCGTTCATCCTTTTGTATATTTATACAAAGTCAGCTTATTGCTCCCACAAACTGGGTCCTCGTTTTACCTACCTTAGAAAGGATGGAAGGCGGAGTCAAGCTTGAGCCTGGTGAGATTCGAACTTACAGTAATTGCAGACAGCTGGTGTTAATCACAATGCTTTTAGTCTGCTGAGCCACTAGGCCCCTTCAAACAGCCCCCACAAACAGTTGCGGTGTTTGTGCAGACAAATGATATAAGAAAAATGTCAAACATTAGCAAACCATGAGTCAGTTCGGATGGGACTTTCTTTGCTCAGGTGAGGTGGGGAGGGGAAACAATTCAAGAGAGTCTCTTGGATCACCCCGCTACCCCCAGCAAAGGATACAATCCCCTAGCCAGCTCAAAGTGAGCACTTCCCCTTCCTTGTCTAGTAAGCCTCCACCTGGCTTGCAATCCCCCCATTGGAGAAATCAAGTGAATTCTACCTTCCTAGTATCAACCTTGTTAACCCTCAAGACTCTTTTTCCACTATGCATTCAAAATGGACTGTAAACACCACATATACATACATATATTCAGTGGTGGGATTCAGCCAGTTCGCACCACTTCGGGAGAACCGGTTGTTAACTTTCTGAGCAGTTTGGTGAACTGGTTGTTTGAAGAAATCATTAGGACAGAGAACCAGTTGTTAAATTATTTGAATCCCTCCACTGCATATATTGTAATCACAGTCCATTTTGAATACATAGCAGAAAAAAGAGTCTTGAGAGTTAACAAGGTTATATGTGTGTGTGTGTGTGGGAGCATTTGTTGTGGTGGTGGTGGCTGTTATTATATTATTCTTGTAATCCTTGGGATGGTGATGTTGTTTGAGGGGCAATTTTTTTCTTCTTTTGAGAGTAGGCATTGTAATTGTTCCATTGTGTACACAGAAAAGTGACAATAAACGTTCTCTTATCTTATCCTATCCTTACCTTACTAATCTTGTTCTATCCTGTCCTGTCTTCATTTCAAAAGAGCGGTGAATGAAACCCTCCTTTCTCTCCCTGTGCTCTTTGGAAAGGATTGATGCACTGTCAGGGTTCCAAGTAAGACCCTCAACGAAAGAAGACTCTGAGGGTTGAAGTTCCTCAAAGTTCCATTTTATTGAAGATGTCATATTGGCACATCTGGGAAAACCCGAATCTGAAAGCTTCCAGGTTTTCCCCACGCAAAAGAAAGTCCAAGTCCCTTCCCCTGCACCCACATGTCCATCACATGGTCCAATCAAAGCACCGTCCCAACTGGAGATGCCTCCCAGTCACACCCTTCCAGATGCAGGGCAAACTGTCCTTGACTTCCTGAGAAAGGAATGTTATTATGACTATAATCACCCATGCTCCATACAATTCCCCCTCCCAGTTTCCCACAGTAGTAAATGTAACAAGCCTGAAGGCCCAATGCAAAAGATGGCTTCCAGGCCTGACAGGCGCACAGCACATGGGAGAAATGGACAGACCTAAAGGAACCTTCAGAGAGTTGGATGTAGCTTTGCTTAATAAAAGAACAGTTCATACACTACTCCCATTAAAAATTATTGTGATAGTGTTTTTACTCTATCCACAATTCCTCTTAATTCTCTAACAAAGTATCCATTTTGTATCAGTCCACGTTAACAATCTTTACTAGCTTCTTTTTTCTTCTTTTTAACTTAACTGAAAATACCAAATCAATTCTATAGTCCAATCCAAATTAAACAACAATTAAGCAACAACTGGAATCTGTGACATAAAAAAACAAAAGAACAATAACAATTGAAGCCTCTTAAAAATGAAATAAATACAGATAATTCTATACTCACATAAGAAGACAGTTCTCCATTTAAGATTAATAAATCATTAAAACCTTCTCCTGCAGGCCACAGTTTTAATTAATTTTGGACTAGAGAAGAATTATAAATGACAGTTTAGAGGTGTGCCTAAATCAACATTGTAGATCTTTGTGTGTTGAGCCACCGGCTCTCATAGGTAGAAAGGAGCCAGACTTCGTTTGTTTTGACACAACACATGTTATGATCAAAAAAGTGAGAAGTGATGTAGCTGCATTTAGCTCTAAAACATAGTATTCACTGAATATAAATAGTAAGACTGAACTCAATAATAGCAGTTTTCTCTGGTAAGCAGTAATCTTATAGGACATGTTAGCATTTGGCATTTCTTTTCCTCTTTTATTTTTCCTTGGAGACCAATTTTCATCATTTAAATCAATGGATTGACACACACAAACACAAACGCTGACCAAATCTCTCAATTAGACTGAGGGATGTTCACATCCCTTCAAAACATAGCAATCTTTTTTACCTGTTCTCATTGCCGATGGAGATTAAACCCAGGAAACTTTGAGCTGACTTTGCACTTTGAAGACAGAAATTGGAACACTTATTAATAATTTATACCTAAGGTTGAAAAAAATAGTAAGGAAAAAGATTCAGAGAACAGCAAGGAAAGCTTCAGCTAACCGATTGAATGTGATTCAGATGTTTACATTCTCTGATTTAACCAACATAAATTTGAGGAAACATTCCAACCAACAGTTGACTTGGGTTTTTTTGTTGCCTATGGTCCATCACACTTAAAATAAGAGATTGCCTCTTTTGAGATCAGTAGCATTGAAAACAAAATAAAAAAGAAATAAAATAAAGCCTAAACATGAACACTAAGCACATATATTTAACTACAGAAGATGCTGCAGGAGATACTATCTTGACCAGATGGTCTCTTTATTATTGATTATAGACACAGATTCTTAATTCCATTAGCCTCTGATTCAGGGGTGGGTTCTAAATTTTTTTACTACCGGTTCTGTGGGCATGGCTTATTTTGTGGGTGTGGTTTGATGGTCATGTGACAATTCTTTAGGATTTAGCAGAGGTACTGGTCTACCAGGCTTTTAACTGCTTCCAGAGTTATACCGGTCTACCCATTTATTTTTGCAGGCACCGATCTACTCATTTGTTTTTGGAGGCACCTGTCTACTCATTTGTTTTTGGAGGCACTGGTCTACCCATTTGTTTTTGGAGACACCAGTCTACTCATTTGTTTTTGGAGGTACCGGTCTACCACCACACTGCCTTCATGGTGGGTGTCAGTCTGCTTCATGTATGGATTGGGGGGGTTTAAAGGATTCAAAAACACCATCTGGAATCTTCCTTAAAGAACTTCTTTATAGGGTACATCATATCGGCACACTTAAATGCAAAACCAACTCCAAATATTCTCTGGGATTTCAGTATAATTAAAATAATGCATGATCCCCTCCCCAAGTGTCACTGGTCACATTGTCCAATTAAGTTAATTGGCAAACTCCTCTCCTCCTTCTTCATCTGACACCTGTGGAGATTACCTTGGTTCCCAGATGTCTGGCAATGTATTCCAACCTCCCCCCACCTCATACAGTGTGGCAACTGAGAAACAGTAAAATGGTGCCAGCCCAGTTTGAAATTGACAGTAGGACTCTATTCACAAGGGTTTTCTTTTAGAGCGGCTTAATGCCTGCCAGCCTGGATCTGAATGAATTCCCCAACCCAGACCCTCAGTTCTCAGCAGCTATTAATAACAGAGACCATTTAGCAATAAATACTTAATCTACTATGCTCTCTAAGTCAACACAGCATAGTTGCCTTGCTTCTTAGAAAGTAACTGATGGCAGCAAGTGTTACCAAGTTACTACACCAAGGTAGGATGTAGAGCTATGATTAGTAAACCCAGAGGACTTCCAGAAGAGAGGTTTGAATATTGAATCTTTCGCCTTATAGGCTCAGCTCTGCTGCTACAGAAAAACTATGAACAACATGAAAATTTTACTATTACAAGTTTTACTGTAAATTGCCTGTTCCACCATAGCAAAGTCGGTTGTAAAATGCTGAAAGGTTTTATGGTTAGCAATATATTAAGTTCACTCAATTAATCAGACATACTCAAATGTGTCATTTTCTCCCGCTGTTTGTCAAGGATGAAAAAAACCTTTTTTCCCCCCAAACAATGCTACCACATCAGGAAAGTACTTTCTGAGAAACAGATGGCTATTGTATCTGATCTGGGGGGGGAGGGGAATGAATAAAATATTTCAAAGAAAATAAACAAAAGCATATTAACTTTACAATGCAGCAATCTAGAAAAAAACTGCTATTAAATGTGTGTCTATTAGAATCTGTATTCTACTCTAATTAAGTTTATTTAGTTCCCCTTTGGATCCAGACTAGAAGAGCAGGAAGGGAAACAGCTGAAAACTTGTGGGATTGTTTTGTTTATTTGTTTGTTTGTTGATACAAACATACTCTTTAAGATTCAGTTTGTTTTAGTAATTATCCTGTGGTTTCTATTCCATTCTGGCTACCTGTTCCCATGTACTGTGATGGGAAAGAGCTGGGGGCAAGGATATTCTCAGGAGAGATTAAAAAAAACTTCAAAATGATGGCTGTTATGATTTATTTTACTTGTGAGTGAAATTTAATGAGTGGGTAAAAGGAACCACTGTGTGATGGAACTGAAGATGTGATGGAACCTGTATGTTATCAATAAAGGCTGCCTGTATAGCCCTTGACTTCCAACCATTTGAAATCACAATGGCACTGAAATTTAGGATCTGTCCTCACACTTAGGATAGTCATACGATTAAAATTCAAATGCTTGTCAACTGTCATGTATTTATGAAGGTTGCAGTATCCCAGTCATGTGATTGCCATGTATGACCTTCCCAGGTGGCCTCCAACAAGCAAAGTCAATGAGGGAAGCTGGATTTGCTTAACAAATGGAGTGATTTGCTTAAAAACCATGGCAACAAAGGCCACAAAATCAGGTACGACTCACTTAATGTCCACCTTGCTTAGCCACAGAAATGATTTGATTGATTGATTGATTGATTGAATGAATGAATGAATGAATCTGGAGGTTTAACAAGGAAGTTTGAATGAGTAGCAGATAATGCAATAGCTTCGTGAAGAATCCAATGTGAAGGTAGTCCAAGACAAGGGGAAACTGAATCAATTATACAATTTGAAATAATATGGAAATCAGCAAAGAGATGCTTAAATCTGGCGAACAAGGAAGGGGAATCATTCAAAGTAGGCATGAACAAACAGAAGTCTTGTGAAACGTTCCTTAATAAACTTGAACAAGGTATTGAATGAGATGCCACAGGAAAGGTCAGTCCTCCTGGGCACTAACCTGTTTATTAAAGGCTTAGAATGACACGATGAAAAGAATTGTACATGAATTTGAAGATGGAAAATTCATGTGGAAAAATTCGATAGAATAGCCAATACCCGCTTTTCCCCCCCTTCTGTTCAATTGTTCAAATTCTCTGAGATTGTCTGGACAAGTCCCTGCAGTTTTCTTAGCAAGGTATTTCATAAGTGGTTTGCCATTGCTCCTTTCCTAGGGCTGAGAGAGAGTAACTGCCTTTGTGCCTAAGGCTGATCTAGAACTCTTGTTACTTTCCTGCTTTGCAGCCTAATGCCTTAAGCTTAGGACCTGGGTACCTATGAGGCCGCCTTCTGCCACCAATAGCCTCCCACCGACCAGTTCGCTCCCACAAAGAGGGCCTCCTCAGGGTGCCGTCGGCCAAATTATGTCATCTGGCGACACCCAGGGGGAGAGCCTTCTCTGTGGGAGCCCCTGCCCTTTGGAATGAACTGCCCCCGGACATACGCAAGATCTCTGACCTCTGAGTTTTCCGCTGTGCTCTTAAGACCCTGCTCTTCCAACAGGCAGGGCTAGCTTCATAATTGAGTTTTAAATTCGGAATTCTTAAATTTTTGGGTTTGTAGCTAATTGGCCTTAAATGTAATACTTTTAATATTTTTTTAAATTTAAATTGTGATATTTGTATTGTGTTTTTACCTGGCTGTACACCACCCTGAGTCCTTCGGGAGAGGGGCGGTATAGAAATAAAATTATCCTATCCTATCCTATCCTAAACCATTACATCAGACTGGGTCTCTAATACTCTAGTAGACAGAAGGAATTTCAAAACAAACTTGATAGGAAGAGAAATTAGGTAAAAATAACAATGAAATGTAAATGTTATCCATTCAGCTGTGCCCAACTCTTGGTGATTCTATAGGCCAGATCTTTTCACATCTTCCGATCTTGCAGTGCTTCTTTTAGTTTTTCTATGTTATGGCTTGTGTCAGCTTTGATGGTGTCAAAATTTAACTAAAACAAAGCAAACTGATTCACTTACAACTTAATAATCAAGTGTATGAACATAGTAGAGGAATATCTAATTTGGCAACATGTGTGAGAAATATTGAGCAATAATAGTTGATTAAAGAGATTAAACACTAACTCTTACAAGAAGAAAAGATGTGAAAAGATGACCAGTAGATGATCATAAGACAGGATTTTTAAAAAATGATTCTGTTATAGAAAAGCAGATTACAAAAGATCCTAACAAAAATAGCAATTCAACAAGAGGCCCTTATCTAGAGATTTGATGGCTAGCCTGTTCTGCTTTACTTTGGATTCCTGTTTAAAACAAGCGGCTAATTAAGTGACCTAAATAATCCTTTCACACTGTGTGATTCTATATTTCCATAAAAGTTAAGGGAGGTAAAATTATCATAAGGCTATATATTACCTCTGGTGTTAAAAGCAATGACCAGATTCAAACATGGTGCTAACCCAGAGTTGGTTTCATTATGATTTATTGACTCAATCTATACATCTGCAAAGTCAAAGATGCACAACTTGAGTGCAGTCTCCCCAAATAGTTTGGTTCCCAGAAACTGTCAAAGTAATAAACATTTTTAATTTTTAATGTGACAGAAAGGGAAATGATTGAACATGTGAGTAGGAAGTTAAACATGTTGCTTGTAATTTGAATTCAAACTGACTGCTAACAAAATCAATTTAAATCATTGTCCCACTTATGATTGTTTTGTGGACAGTAGGTACCTATATGAAGATGTACCTATAGTGCTAGGGCCAGAAAAAGTGTTGTGCTAATGCAGTGAACAAAAACAGTGGCTTGTAAATATACTACATCAAAATCAATCCATTTTACAACTTAGCCCAAAATATGAAGCCAGGTCGTATGTCTTAAAACCTGATACCTAGGACAGTTTGAGCATGCTTAACTCAGGGGTGAAATCCAGCAGGTTCTGACAGGTTCTGGAGAACCGGTAGCGGAAATTTTGAGCAGTTCGGAGAACCGGTAGCAGAAATTTTGAGTAGTTCAGAGAACCGGCAAATACCACTTCTGGCTGGCCCCAGAGTGGGGTGGGAATGGGGATTTTGCAGTATCCTTCCCCTGGAGTGGGGTGGGAATGGAGATTTTGCAGTATTCTTCCCCTGGAGTGGGGTGGGAATGGAGATTTTGCAGTATCCTTCCCCTGCCATGCCCACCAAGCTACACCATGCCCACCAAGCCACGCCCACAGAACCGGTCGTAAAAAAATATTGGATTTCACCACTGGCTTAACTTCATATCACTAAAACTGTTCTGCTTGTTTGTAATCTTGGCCAAAAATGGTCCATCATAATTCAACAAGTTTTGAAGCAAGGTACTCCAAATGGGATAACTTAAAAAAATGCATTCAAAATCCAGGGCCCAATATTCCAGTGGAATTGAAATTTCAATAATCATCAAACCAGTTGCATTCCTAAGTTTGTGGCTGCCGAATTGCCATGGTCAGATGCAGTCATATGATCATGATTCATGACGCTCCCTTTCAGTTTCTCATAAGCAAAATTAATAGGAAGCCAGCTGTTTAGGTAAGGAAATATCTTTGAAAAAAGACCCAGTGGGTCATGAATGATCTAATTTTCTTTTACCTTTTACTTCCTGTAAGTATCTGGTTCAGCATTATGGGAAAAGGAGGTGGAATCCAATGGGCTGTGATCTGATCCAGCAGAGCTTTTCTTAAATGTTAGCAATACAGAACATTTTTCTGTTCTGATACATTTAAAAAAATATTCCAGTATCTATTGCTTAAATATGGGGCGGATAGTTTTTCCCAATTATTTCGAGCAATTTGGCAACATGACAAGCCATCCAAAGCACCATGTATGTGCCAATTCTTCTGTATTTTAGTCAAATGTCTGTTATAAAAAGTCCATTAGTCCTGGCTGATAGGAGTAGACTAGAAGCCCCCAATCTTTTGGGCACCAGGGACCAGTTCTGTAAAGAGATGTTTTTTTTCCCAGTACCAGAAGGGGTGTGGTTTCATGTGCTGCCTGCATCCTGTGGATAGAGCTTCAACTTATTTGTGCGACCTGGTTTCTGGCATGCTGTGGCCGGGTGTCGATCCATGGACCAGGGGTTGGGGATCCCTGGAGTACACAATTAAATCACAAAGGTAAAAATTCTTCCACTGAATCTGGATGTTGCTCCCTTCATTAGCATTAAATATTAAGTACTTAAAACTTCAAGCTTCTTTTCATGGATTCATATTAGTACTCATGTGGGCTAATTCACATTTTTCTTTCCATGATGTTGCAGGCTGTTCATATTATCACATTGTATTTGTACAAAGGATCTATTTTTAAAAGAAGCTTTTATAGTCAATAGCAAATAGAAGTAAACTGCATTCAAAGTACATCAGCTGGAAAATGACATAGCCAAATACAGTTGAACTGCTACTGCTGCTTTTAAAAAAAATCTTATTAATTTTCCAAAGCAATAATTTGTACTTCTGTATGCACAATATAATTATAGCAGCTTTTCCATTAGAAGGCCACCTGCTTTTATTGTCAAACTTCCGAAAGTACCTGTAATATCACATTCCACACAGCAGGCCCTATTTGTACTTGCTTTACTTCCTTGCTCATTGAAGGGGCATGAGTTTTCTTCTTGAAATATTTTCCTCCTATACTTTGCTTGGGGCTTTTGCATCATCTGCTGAAGCCAAGCCAGATCAATTGTGAAGACTAGAGCCTCCAGGAATCTGTGCATGTGGGTGCAGTGAGAGATGAAATATAGTTATGCCGAGAAATCTTTGTGAGAAAATATATGTTACAAGTAAATGCCTTATTCTCAAATGGAGATAATATATGTTCATAGAACATCAGGGGTTAATCCACCCTTCCTTTCTTAATGTATTCATATGTAACCACTCCTACCTATAACCCCGCCTTATTGTTATAAAAAGGGGATGTACGCACCTCCTACTCGCTTCTATCTGCAATCATTCAGAGAATATAGAATGCCTACTGTAAATAAATAGTACTTTGTTTTGAATACTTTGTTCCTGATCATTTATTGAGTCTGATCCTCAAATTTATGCAACAAAATGGTAGCAGAGGATGGTTAACTGACTCAATAAAAATAGACATGCCTAAGAAAGAAAACTCCAGAAACAAAAGAGAAAGACCCAACACCAGGGCACATAATAAAGAAATGGAAACAGATCAAGAAATGATCGCTGAATCTACAACTATAATAACAAAAGAATCTGAAGACTGCACTACAGACAACGAAGAGGTAATTGATGAATCTGATGACCAAGAAGAGAACGAAATAGAAAACAACGATCTCAGATCAGAGATACTGAGACTGCTGAAAAGCCAAAACGACGACAAAAACCTCATCGCGAACCTCCAAGACATCATAAAAGTCAGCGGAGCAGCGAGAGAAAATCAGATCGTAACAACTGAATCTAAAAACCTCAAAACGGTGAGCGAATTGCCTGTAGATGAAAATATAACAAAGAGAAAGACTAACAGTCCCGTGCAAAATTTTGAATGGCAGCCATCTTGGTTTCAACAAACCACTAAGATGAGTGAAGCAGAGCCAATCAGAAAACAGAATTCAAAATGTCTAGCGCGAAAAGCCCTGCACAGTGTGAAAAGTAAAAAAGAAAAATTCTACTCTTCAGAAGAATCTGATACAGACATCGAAGAAACTCCAATCGAGCTGCAAATAAAATCAGCCATGAAAACGCTTTTTGCAACCTTTGGCCCAAATCTGAAAATAACAAATAAATCAACGAAAGCTGCCGATCAAAAAATAAAGAAAAGGCAAGCAAGCAAGCAAACGTCTCAGAATCCACCCGCTTCTACCCGGACGGCAAGAACGCCAACTCCTGAACCCAGAGAACCTTGCAAATACTCGCCAATGCCGCAGATGATTCCAAGTGCCAGAGACCTCAACCAGGACAACTTCGGTGGAAGGAAGGAAGCGCCAATCGTCGCCTGGACACCCAAAGTCGAACCGGAGACCGAGTCATCAGAGGAAGAGCGCTACGAAAGAGCCACAGCAGCGAGAACCTCTCCCGACAGCTTCAGGGACGAAATGAACAACGCGCATGCACAAACACACGCAAACAACTACAGAAGCCATGAAGAACAGAAAGAACCGTTCAGACTGATTGCAAGCATTCCTACACCATTCTGCAACTTTCAACATTTACAAGATCATGGACAGCCTCCAGTTGTAAGTAATGCAATGAATAATATTGGGAACTTGCCTAATGATTTCCCAAAATTGAGAATAGACGGTATTAATTTACAAGAATGGTGTCAACAACTTCAGGTTGTTTTCCTAAAAGAGAATTTATTATTTTTTATAACTAACCCTCCCAAAAAACCTTGGACTCTAAAATTGGACTGCCTGCATCACAGAGCATTCTACTTATTAATATCTAGCATATCTCCTGCTATGTATCATAGTATTAAGCATAATCTGACTGTCTCAGAAATAATTCATTGCTTGTTTAAATTGTTTCATAGTGAAAGTGTAGCAACTACAATGAGAATGTCTAAAGATTTCTTCTCAGCCAGGATAAAACCTGGGACTACTGTAAGTGAACATTTAATATCACTAAACAAAATCAGAGCAGAACTTCATTTAAGGGGAGAAATAATATCAGACCAAACAATGAAAAGTGTTATCATTAACTCATTAGACTCATCATGGGATAACTACATATCACATTTAGACACAATTAATTTGGGATACCTATCCATAGAGAACTTATCGAATAGACTAATAGCTGAGGATAATTTAAGAAGAAACCGCAGAAGTACATACATGGAACATAGACAGACTAAGACAGTAGTATTTCAAGAAAAACATAGAGAATCAATTGAATGTTATAATTGTGGATCCAAAGAACATTGTAGAAGAGATTGTCCTAAGTTTCTTAGAGAAAGACAAAAACAAGACTATAGAAACAGATATCACAACAGACAATCATCTATTGATAGATACAGGTATAGACACTCACCAAATTTTAGAGAACA
The DNA here is from genome assembly GCA_022577455.1 of Arizona elegans. NCBI lineage: Eukaryota > Metazoa > Chordata > Lepidosauria > Squamata > Colubridae > Arizona > Arizona elegans. Next base: position 120,333,556 of record JAKOOJ010000003.1, read on the forward strand.
TAGAGGGGGCAGAGATAACTCAAGAGATAGGAAGTCTGGATCATTAAACGGATTAGATAAACATACCATAACCAACAAACAAAATTTAAAAGATAATGCTTGGCTCATTGATTCTGGGGCAACTAATCACACAACACATGACAAGAAAATACTATCTTCCTTCATAGAAGATAAATTTGTAATCAAGGTAGCCAATCAAGAAGAAGTCCAAGTTATTGGGAAAGGAAGTGTAAATTTACCCGGTCTAGGGAAAATAGAGGGGGTATTATTAATACCCGAAATACCTCATAACATACTTAGTGTAATAAAGCTAAGCAGGGACTCTGACATAAATATAGTGTTCTCAAAGGGAAAAGCAACTCTAGAGAAAAACAAAACAAATTTAGGTAATGTGATTATCAAAGGAGGCCTACCATATTTAATTACAGAAGAAAAATGGCTACACAACATTGATTCAAACATGGAAAATGACATTAACATAGAGAATGAAAACATCAGTAATAGTGACAATGAGGAACATGAAACAAATCATAATCACGAAAATACATCTATTGGTGATACACTCAATAACAAAAAACCAACAATTGGAAAACCAATTCATGATGAATGTGCACATATATTACATAGAAAATTAGGACATGCTAACTTTCCCGTAATACAGAAAATGATTGAACATGCTGAAGGTGTTAAAATAAAAAATTGTAAAAATTATTTGGAATGTTCAGTATGTAAATCCTCAATACTCAGAACTAACCCCAGACCAAAAAAAGCAAAAGATCATCTAATCACACTTTTGACCTGGTACATATGGACCTAGTTGGCCCATTAACCCCATCAATCACATATAGAAAACGGTATTTTCTTACTATTGTAGACGACTATAGTCGTTATGGATTTGTCTATACTTTAAAACACAAAGATGAAACATTTCAAAGATTTAAAGAATTTTACAAACTTGTAGAAACACAACACAATATTAAAATAAAACAAATCATGACAGACAGGGGATCTGAATTCATGTCAAAAGAATTCTCCCAATGGCTAAAAGACAAAGGAATGTTACACTTTACATCTAGCCCATTTTCTGCATTCCAAAATGGAGTGGCAGAACGAAAAAACTCGACACTACAAACCATGATTAGATGTACATTAGAAGATGCTGGCTTAGGAAAACAATTCTGTTCAGAAGCCTTATTATATTTTAATTATACTCTAAACAGAACCTGGTCTAGTGTCATAAACAAAACACCATATGAATTAATGTACGATAAAAAACCTAAAATAACCCACATGCACATATTTGGAGTTACAGCGGATGTACACATACCAAAACAATTGAGACGTAAAGGAGATAACGTATCCAGAAGACTTAGATTCATGGGATATGAAACAGGTACAAAAGGATACAGATTTATTGATAATAATAACAAATTCATAGTTTCTAGAACAGCTGTATTTCATGAACAGGCCAATTAGCCTAAGATACATCTTAATGAAATATTTCCCATCACAAAGACAGACATTAAAAACCAAGATAGGACAGAAAAGGAAGAGCATAATCACCCCAAAATAAAAACAGATTCATTAACTAAAAAGGAAGCAAGATATTTACACGATAACTATAGTAAACCAGAAAAAACAATTAGGAGTAACAGAAATCAAGTACCAAGCAAATATAAGGACTACGTAATGTATATAAATAATGAAGCATCAACACCCAACACATACGAGGAAGTATTAAAACTTCCCATTGAAGAAAGAAAAAAATGGGAATTAGCTATGGCCAAAGAAATGGACAGTTTACAAGAATTAAATGTATTCACACCAACACCTGCACCAAAGGACAAAACAATTATAGGCACCAGGTGGATATTTAAAATTAAAAATCTGGAAGAAGGCAACACATTATATAAAGCTAGATTAGTTGCACAGGGTTATGCTCAAAAGTATCCTGAGGCTTATACAGATACATATTCTCCCACTGTAGGGACTGAAAGTGTTAAGACAGCTTTAGTTATAGCCTCCGCACTTAATCTTGATGTCTTTCAATATGACATACAAACTGCATACTTACATGCAAAACTTGATAAAGAGATATATGTAAGAGCCCCTCATAGTCAATATACAAATAGGAATGAAACTTGGTTATTGAACAAAAGTTTGTATGGACTAAAACAATCCGGCAAACGTTGGTATGAATGTTTGGTCAATGTACTCAAAACTATGAATTTCAATGCTACAACTGCAGACAATTGTTTCTTTCTCAGAAAGGATGGTGATTCACTAGAATTTGTGTTAATTTATGTGGATGATATTTTATATATTGGTAAACATACAGAGAAAGATACATTTGTAATGAAACTGAATGAACATTTTTCTTTGAAGTCACTAGGAAAAGTAAATAAATATCTTGGAGTTCAAATCAGCAAGACAAAAAAGGGATTTAAATTATCTCAAAAAGATAAAATTATAGAACTCCTGAATAAATGTAATTTAAATGATGCAAAGCCTTGTGATACTCCAATGCAAGCTGATTTTTTAAGAAACATGAATGAGTCATCCCCTGAATTTAAAGATAATACACTTTACAGATCAGTTATTGGTTCCCTTTTGTATATATCTAATTGGACTAGACCTGATATTGCTCTACCCCTTAATTTATTATCTAGATACATTAGTAAACCCTTAATGTATCATTGGGAAGCCATTAAACGAATACTAAGATATATGAAGCACAGCTTAGACTTCTGTCTACTGTTGGAACCCAACAATGTTAATGAACCCATTCTCACTTGTTACGCTGATGCAGATTGGGCAGGTGACACTAAGTGCAGAAAAAGCACTTCAGGCTATGTATTTTTTCTTAACAATTGTCCAGTCTACTGGTATACTGGGAAACAAGATCTAGTAGCCACATCAACTACTGAGGCAGAATATTTTTGTTTGTCTAAAGCCTCTAATAATCTTGTATGGTTTAATGATTTGTTATCAGATGTCTGGAAGAGCCCTTCATTACCTTTTATTATACATGAAGATAACAAAGCTGCTATAGAGATATCTAGGTCTGATGCTATTGGTCAAAGATCTAGACATATAGATATTAAATTCAAACATGTAAGACAATTATCTCAAGATGGATTCATTAAAGCGATTCATTGCGAAACCTCAGAACAAATAGCTGACATACTGACTAAGCCTTTGCAATCAAAACAACACAAATATTTAACTTCAAAACTACAAGTTTTATATTGTTCTGAATCTGAGTGTAATTACTGTTGTATGTCGAATCGGCATTTAGAGGGGGATTGGTTACGAGTAAATGCCTTATTCTCAAATGGAGATAATATATGTTCATAGAACATCAGGGGTTAATCCACCCTTCCTTTCTTAATGTATTCATATGTAACCACTCCTACCTATAACCCCGCCTTATTGTTATAAAAAGGGGATGTACGCACCTCCTACTCGCTTCTATCTGCAATCATTCAGAGAATATAGAATGCCTACTGTAAATAAATAGTACTTTGTTTTGAATACTTTGTTCCTGATCATTTATTGAGTCTGATCCTCAAATTTATGCAACAATATACTTTTCAAATTTTCTTCCACCAAGACTTTTCTTACACACATTTCAGTTAGTAGAAATGGTGGATGCTGCTAAGTCAAAGTTTGTGCTTACTTTTTTAAGAACAAGAGACCTTATGATAAAGGCTGGGTTCACATCACATGAAATGAAAGGTTTAAAGATTAAGGTTTAAAGATTTCCCATGATCAACCTTGACTGATTCAAGGGGTTGGTCCTCCTCTCTGATTCTCAGATGAGAGAGCCTGGGTTGTCCAGTGGTGGGCTTCAAAAATTTTAGCAAGGGGTTCTCTGCCCAGTTGCTGGTGGGCATGGCCATGGTGGGCGTGGCCTAGTCAGCCTCCTGCATCATGGGGGGGGGGCATTTTTGCCCTCCCCGGGCTCTGGAGTCTTTCCTCAAGCCTCCAGGAGGGCGAAAACGGTCTCCCCAGGCTCCGGAGGCCATCTGAAGGCCGGAAACAAGCCCATTTCCCAAACTTCCAGTAGGCCTGTTTTTCGCCCTCCACAAATCTCCATGCACCTACCTGCATCCAAAACGGGCCATGTGGGGACTCCTGGGACAGACAGGGTGGGGTGGGTGGGGCCAGCCATGAGTGGGATTTGGGGGTTCTCCCAACTGCACAGAATCTTAGCTAGAGGTTCTCCCAAACCCCAGCAAACCCCTAGCAGCCCACCCCTGGCGTTGTCTGAGAGAGATTTCCATCATCATGTGGCTAGCATGAAATACAGAACACAGTAATCTTCCTGCCCAAGTAGTACCTATTTATCTACTCCCGTTTGTATGCTTTCAAACTGCTAGGTTGACAGGAACTGGGGCAAGTAAAGAGAGCTCACTGGTCTGTCCCTGTCTCACACACGCACACAAACAGTCAGCCAGGAGTTAATAAAATCAGCAGTCAGGAATTCCTTTGAGATAACAGAATTGGCAGCAAACCAGTAGCTGCCTGCCACAAACTTTACTCACAAAGGGAGGTTTTTCTCCTCTGTCCGATAAACCAAAATAAATCCACAAAGCCAAAGAATTGTCAAGTCCAGTCCATAATAAATCCAAGGAGGGCATATAATGAAGTTCCAGAAGTGCAGTACGACTTGCTAGCTTTTCAGTTTGTCCGTCACAAGGCGTGAATGGCCACCACACCCCCTTTTATCCCCTGTGGGGTGTGGTCCAGTGACTCAGCTTAATCTCTGGCACGCCTCCTTCTCTGCTGTGTGCCCTTGTCTTTCTGACGCTGTCGGGGATCCAGCCAAGACTCATCTCCGTCGCTGTCTAACTGCGGCTGCTCGGAAGTGTCTGGCTCCTGGCCTATCTCTTGGCCTTCGGAGGACACCTGAGGCATTGCCAGAGAGGAGGGTCCTGGAGAGGGAGGCCTTGCCAACTCCTCTCCTTCACTTTAGGAGTCTTCTCCCTCCGATAAAATGGGCTCGGAGGTCGGAGTCAGAACACTCACCCCGTTGCACAACATTTGTCTAATGATGGTTTATTGAACAAACTATTGATGGTTATGTTTGTATAACTTGCTTACAAACCGTTGGGTTAGTGGATTGTTTTGTTTGTTTCCCTCCTTTATTATTTTTACAAATAACTCAAGGTGGTGAATATCCAACACATCTTCCTCCATTTGTGAATACAGCCACAAATTACATAGCTGAGGCTATTCCCATACTTCCTTTCTTTGCTAGGGAAAATTCTGTGGTTCTTTATCTATATTGGCATGGGAGAAGAAAAAAATTCCAGGTCTTTGGGATGATATATTTTGGTTTTAAATGACTTGGGGGTGAGTCTCTTCCAATCTCATCCTCTTCACACCCTACGGTCAGACTGAGGGACCCTGCCATACACCCCAAACTTAATCACTTTCCTTTAGGAACAATGGCTAAACTGCCTGCCCGGGAGGCACACAGAAGCAGGAAATGGTGATAGAGCTAGAATCCAAATGGATAGAGCCATTACATTTTCTCTCTCTTATCCCTCTTTGCTTCCCCCCCACACCCATTTCATGCACTCAATGCACGAATGCAGAGTGTCAGGGAAGAGACCAATTGTCTAAATGGCTTTGGGTTGTGGTTTTTTTTCGTTCAAGGGGATTCTATCTAAATTTAGAACTACTATATAGCAAAGATCCACGTGGCAAAAGCTCTAACTCTTTGCTATCATCCAGCACTTTGGGGATCTTTGTGGCCCAGCTATCACAGCCTTAATGCAATTCAAAATGCTGCTTCTAATCATACAAGCCTAAATACTTTCAGGCCTGATATCTCAAGAGCTGCTTCATTCTTCAGAATACTGACATCTTTCCTAAATGCTTTTCATTAATGATCTTTGTCACTGAAGTCAAGACCAACCTCTCTGGAGTTTGGATTTGTTATTTTCACCCTCAGAATGCTCTCTTCAAGCAACAGATGGGCCTCTATTTTATCTTAAGTGCAGCTGCTTTTACTTTGTTTTACCTTTTTAAAAAAAGTCTGTCTTGTTATATTTCAAATTTTTCAATTGCTGTTTTATTCTTTCTTTTTTTTAAAAAAAATGTGGGTCCTAATCTTTAGCTATATAGTGGATTATGGTGGACTCTCAAACTTTACAGGTCATTCGGTGGTGGGATTCAGCTGGTTCTGTCCAGTTTGGGCGAACCAGTAGTGCCGACTGCGGTAGGCCCCACCCACTCTCCCGGATGTCATGCCACCCTATTTAGCCACATTTTATGAGAAGAGTCTAACTCTAACTGCAATAAAATACCTTATGCCCCCAGACTCCAAGTTTTGGGCTTAGACAATTTAGAACTACGCTGACTTCAGTCTGACCTAAGCATAGTGCATTTTTCCTCTTCAAGGAAAAAACAGTCCAGTTGCTTTTTTTTGGGGGGGGGGGGGAAGCACCTTTGAGACAACTATAACCTGGATCAGTAGTCTCCAACCTTGGGAACTTTAAGACTTGTGGACTTCAACTCCCAGAATTCCTCAGCCAGCAAAGCTCACAGCAAAGCTGGCTGAGGAATTCTGGGAGTTGAAGTCCACAAGTCTTAAAGTTCCCAAGGTTGGAGACCCCTGACCTGGATGACTGTGAACCTCCACAGACATTTAATTCGGCATGTAATACTAGTAAGGGCTTAGAGGTCTTACCTGTCTGTTCATCCCACCCCCATTGCTCTCTTCCTTTTTCTATGATCTGAATTTGTTTAGTTTTATCTTCCTATTTGGGCAATGAATGAAAGTTGCTCTTTCTTTTAGAATTTATATATACAGTTCCATAACAGAAGCTGCCCATCTTAAAAAAATTGCATATTTTAATAAATTTCTAACTATGCCTTTTCTGAAAGACAAGAGAAAAAAGATGTGAATCAGTGGTGATATTCAAATTTTTTTACTACCGGTTCTGTGGGTGTGGTAGGTGTGGTATGGCTTGGTGGGCGTAGCTTGGTGGGCATTGCAGGGGAAGGTTACTGCAAAATCCCCATTCCCTCCCAATCAGTTGGGACTCAGGAGGCAGAGAATAGATGGGGGCGGGGCCAGCCAGAGGTGGTATTTACCGGTTCTCTGAATTACTCAAAATTTCCTCTACCAGTTCTCCAGAACTGGTGAGAATCTGCTGAATATCACCTCTGATGTAAATGTCAAAGTACCATAATAATATGTTATGAATAAAAAGGTTATTTTTTCCCTTGGACACTCCAGTTAAATGATGCTAAAATACCATTGATTGGGAGCCATCCAGAGTTTGATACAAAATGGGTGGCTACATGAAGGTTTTAAATAACAAATAAAATAATTATTCACTGAAGTTAGCCAACCAGGTTGTGCAGCCACTCCACCACTATACAAATCCTTTACATTTTACCATAGGCACAATTTACACTTTGGAAGAGAACCAACTGGGTCGGTCAACTGGACCAGAAATTTACTCTTCCGAGCTTTCAGACTCATGCTGGAGCCCATCTTCTGGGAAATTCTCTCTACTGGAATATGTAATTTGGGCTATTCTGTAAGTCGCATCAACCAATAGTAAGGTACCACATAAATACAACTCACAGAATAGCCCAAAGCACATATGTAAAAAAGATGTTGAGATTCTAGAAAGAGTGCAGAGAAGAGCAACAAAGATGATTAGGGGACTGTAGGCTAAAACATATGAAGAACGGTTGCTGGAATTGGGTATATCTAGTTTGATGAAAAGAAGGACTAGGGGTAACATATGGTAGCAGTGTTTCAGTATCTCAGGGGCTGCCACAAAGAAGAGGGAGTCAAGCTATTCTCCAAAGCACCTGAAGGTAGGACAAGAAGTAATGGATGGAAACTAATTAAGGAGAGAAGCAACCTAGCACTAAGGAGAAATTTCCTGACAGTTAGAACAATTTATCAGTGGAACAACTTGCCTCCAGAAGTTGTGAATGCTCCAACACTGGAAGTTTTTAAGAAGATGTTGGATAACCATTTGTCTGAAATGGTATAGGATTTCCTGCCTAGGTTGGTTTAGAAGATCTCCAAGGTCCCTTCCAACTCTGTTATTCTATTCTATATTCCAGTAGAGAGAAGCTCCCTGAACATGGGCTCCAGCATGAGTCCGAAAGCTCAGAAGAATACATCTCTGGTCCCGGTGACTGACACAGATTTGATCTTGCATCATTATCATGGGACATGTATTTTTGCCTTCATTCATGAGAACCAACTACAGTTATGGAGAGATGCTTAATAAGCAAATTACTTTGGACTGAATGAATACTGACCATTTTTTTCCTCGTCAATCTTACTGATTTTTTTAATTTATTTATCTAAATAGTGCATTCCTTTAGAAAAAGAATTCCAGATGGCTTCTCATGACAAAATACAAGTGTTTTGTGCATTTACATTGCCCCTGAATTTCAAAGCTGACATGCCTCAAACTTCCCGGATAAAGCTTGTAGTCATTCAGCAATCACACTTTTTTCTGAAAGGTTTATAATCTGGCGAGGAAGACATTCAAGAGGCTTAGAGGAGCAAAAAGCTGCTGACAGCAGTGCATACAAAGAGTCAGTTTATAAACAGCATCTTAAAAAGGTCTGTAATCAACAAGATGCACATGGCCCAGCAGTCAGATTAAACAAGTATGCTTTTCTGAAGTGATTTGAAGTGTCACCATGTAGGCATGAAAATACAGCAGATAAATAAAATTTTAAAAGAGAGATGGGGGAGAAGCAGAGCGGGGGGGCAGAAGGACTCGTATTGGGCTTTGATTCAAGTCACTTAGCATTAATGTACTATAATGAATGCTTCAAAAAAAAGCAACTTGCTTATTTCCAGAACACTTTGCGTTCTTTCATCTGGTGCTTTGGAGTAACTCTATTCTTTACTCCGCACACTTTGCCGCACAGCAAGGAACTAGATGTACAAAGATGAGCAATTCTAGAAAAATATTCAGACGTGCTCCCATGGGACTTTGTCAGTCACTTATGATGTATTAATTAAAAAGGACAAAACAAGAACAGACGAATTATGCTTCCTTTAGCAAGGTTTTCTTGCTTAGTCTTTTACTGTCAAGTCAAGGTGTTGACCTAGAAACCAGGTGACTTTGAGTTCTAGACTTGCCTTAATTCACCTTTCAAGGTGACTGGGTGGACCTTGGGCCAATCACACACTCTCAATCGAATCCATCTCACAGGGTTGCTGTTGAAGGAAAAATAGGAGGAAGATGGAATATTAGGTACAGTATATCAGTCCTGAGTTATAAATAACGCCCTGAGTTATTTATAAAAAAAATTTAAAAGATGGGATTATTTACTAGGACAGAGATAATCAGTGCCTCACCATTACTGATGGATCAGTGTGAAATATTGGATATGGAACTATGATACAAGCTTTGGGGAAATTGAGGGTCCTCTATACTAATTTCATATAAAGAGGAAAATTGTGCTTGCTGGTTCTATTTTGTTCTTCATACCTTGGAGAAGATCTGCTTCAAGCAACTTTCTATATGCGCGTTGGTTCTCTGCCCTGTTTACAGTCTTAATTGTGCCAGTTGTAGATCAAATGGCAAGGCAAAATGTATGCTTCTTGGGATCTTGTTCTTCAATCTGAAAAACTGGCAGGGGCTGGGCAGTGGAAGTATGAAGTTGAGGGCATGGTCAACAGCTGCAACCTCATTCTTCACCTCAAGCTCAGTTGTGAAGATTGAACACCAAATGGAACTTATCAGAAGGGATATTGGGGTATGAGGAGGAGCAAGAGGCTTTCTAGGTTTCTGGACAAGAGGATGGAAGCCTAGAAACCACAGTTTATCACACCCACACATTCTCAAAACCCACACATTCAACACCCACACATTCTGAATTTCAACAGCAACCATCCACTGTCACACAAAAAGAGTTGCATCAGAACACTATATGGCAGAGTGAGAACCCACTGTAGTGGGTAGACTTGACCCAGCAAGTCAAACAGTTGGAGAGCAGGTACCTACATGGAGAATTCAAGCAGAATGGGTACCTACTATCATTTGTCAGAAGATGTCTGTGCAACCCAGTGGGGAGAGAAAAGAAGAAACAAGGTACAAGGCCAACCACATGGCACATCCTGCCAAACATCAAAAACATTTTGGAAGCTATAGTATGCAGCTTCTGAGATCTGCAAGTGGACATCACACAGCACCCAGAGCAGGGGTGAAAGTTACTTACCTTTCCTACTGGTTTGCCAATGTGCATGCACCACGCGCTCGCTCGCTCCGCTCGCTGTCATCTGTGCATGCACAAAGCCTTCTGCGCATGCACAGAGGCTTAAAATGTCACAAAAAAGTGACATCATGACATCCACATGGGTGGGCGGAGTCTCCCGCAGCCACCGCTACCAGTTCGCCTGAGCTGGATAGAACCGGCTGGATTTCACCCCTGACCCAGTGAGTACCATACAAAAACAAATTATGCATTGTAAAGATCACTTGGAAGTGGGAGATTCTTCCAATGTAATCTACCAAATCCCCTGCATGGATTACCCTTGTGACTATGTAGGACAGACAGGGATGAAGCTAACTACCAGATTGCAAGATCACAAGCGAGCGGTCAGATGAGGAGATCCAAACTCAAAAGTAGCCTCACACTGCAATGGACAAGGACACACATTCAACTCTGCAGGTATTAAGATTGTTGGATGAGCAAACACAAAAACAGCCAGTGATTGAAGCTTGAGAAACAGGCCCCACATCAGTCAACAGGAATGTTGATTTACCCCAGCCTAACAAGTACTTAGAAGGTGAGGACTGGGTAGCACAAGCAAAGGACAGCTAATGACTTAAAAGCTAACCATCAACACCCCCCAATCAAGATCTAAAAAGCCACTTACAACAGGCACTATAAATGCCACACACAGAACAGCACACACTCTGCCAGAGAGAAGTTCCGTGAAGATGGGCTCCAGCATGAGTCTGAAAGCTTGGAAAGCAAAACCTCTGGTCTTAGTGACCGACCCAGATTGGATCCTGCAACATTATCCTGGGACATATATGTATATGGATATATGAAGGATATATGTAGCCTTTTTTTTTAAAAAAAAATTGATTTATATGGCGCCCTTCTCCGGAGACTCAGGGCGGCTCACAATGTGTTAAGCAATAGCCTTCATACTTTTGTATATTTATACAAAGTCAGCTTATTGCCCCCACAAACTGGGTCCTCATTTCACCTACCTTAGAAAGGATGGAAGGCTGAGTCAACCTTGAGCCTTGGAGAGATTCGAACCAGCAGTAAATTGCAGGCAGCTGTGTTAATAACAGGGTGCATAGACCACTGTACTATCAAGGCCTTCATTTGCATATATATCCTCTTCCACCACTCCAAAAAATAATTAAGAATTTTCACTGAATTAACCTTTTCCATTCACATGCCACAACAGAGTTGAAGTAGAACCTTGAAATAAGCCAAATTAGCCAGTATGAATGTGAGGTTTTCATTTAAAAAGTCAGATGGAACATAATGTCTACTTTAATTTATGACTCTTCCACTCAATATCAGAGTCTTGAGAATTCCTGTGAGATCTCTCTCTCTCTCTCTCTCTCTCTCTCTCTCTCTCTTTCTCTCTCTCTCTCTCTCCATATCCATCCCACCATCCATCCATCCCACTCTAAGAGACTTATAAACTGTCAGTATCATAGGATTAAAACAAAGCCATTAAAACCTATTATAATTCAATCAACACGATTAGACACAGCTTGAAAGTAGCATAATCTTAAATTGTCCCAAATGTCTTCCTAAAGATCAATTGGGAAATAAACCATTAACTTTTGAGTCCTTGGTACTCTCTGAGCTTCCTTTCCTACAGACATTTCATTACCCAACTAGGCAACATTCTGACTGAATTCAGGACTCCACAGTTCAGCCTACATATAGTTTCTTCTTTATTTCTTCATACAACTCTATGACTGGTTCCAGACTAGAAAGGACCCTTGACAGGGTCAGCTGTGGGGTGGAGGGGTGGAGGGGAAATGGGAGAAGATTTACATTACATTGGCATCCTTCAGTCTCAAGAGACTATGGTATCGTGCTCTAGAAAGAGGTCCTAAAACAGCATCTGGTGTGACTAAAAAGGCCAATTCGAGAGTGACAATTCCTTCCACACAGAGGACAGATACATTCTGTCCCCTGCCCAGCCCCCAGATTTCGCTGGTTCTGGGACTGCCTCTTTGCCTCAGCCTGCCGAACAAGTGTCTCTTTGAATTGGAGAAGGCCATGCTGCGTCTTTAGCCTCCAAGCTGAACGATCGGAAGTCAAGGTTTTGCAGTTGTTAATGTCCATTCCCAGGGCCTTTAGGTCCTCTTGCAGATATCCTTATATCACAGCTGGGAGAAAATAGGACTATGTATTTTAATTTTATATTTTTTATTTATTTATCAAATTTAGAAACAGCCTCCCTCCCTCACAGGATAGGTAAACTTTAGCTCCTTAAAGAAAGGCAAGATACCAGTTTTTATACTATAATAACTTTATTACTGTCAGTGATCAACACTATATGTAATATTTAGTAAGAGGTTACAAGGCTCAAATTAAAAGGCATAAACATTTTCTGGAAGATTAATAGAAGTAAATAAAATGGTTTAGCATACTTATCACTGTAAGTACAAACAGTAAAATGTTAAGAAATCTCAATACTTAAAACTAATTGGATAAATTAATGAGCTACTTTGTTAATAGAATATTGAAATATAAACATATTTTCTAAACTACTAAGTATATATGTGTGTGTCTACATATATACAGACACACATCATTTATTTGGTTTATGACAAATAAGACATAATAGAGTACATGAAATATTGAAAGCAGAAAAGTTGGTACATTCATGAGGTCCTAAAAATTAGGAGAGAGCATCGTGGCCTAGCAGTTAAGATCCTGGGCTGTTGAATGGAAGATTGGTAGTTTGAGGACCAAGTACCGTGTGACAGGGGAGCTCCTGTTCTTACTTCAGCTCCTACCAACCTAGGGACCCCTGCTTAAAGCAATAGCAGTTAAAATAACGTTTGTGACTGTCCTGAAAACATTAAAGTTTTGGGCTAAGATTAAAAGGCAAATGATATTTCCCTCAGAGTAGGTAGAAGTTCTTAGCAAGTGGAACTATGAAGTTAAGGCACAGGATGTGAAAGAAAGGACACAGAAGGAACAGGTATGCTTGAGACTCAGGTTTTTCCAAGTAATAAGGGTAGGTTGGTCTGCCCAAGGGGAAGTTATAGTTTCCTATCAGAATCCCAGACGACAAGACATTAAAGTGAAGGAAAAGTTCTACAGTGCTTTGGTCAGGTAATACTGAATGGGAATTTGGGTGGTGTGAAGAGCTTTATATCCTGCCAATACTGATTGCCTAATTCATTCTGCCCTACTGGAAAATTATCAAATTCTGTTTCAGATTGAGGTTTTAATACCCCCCTAGCCAGAAGGAGAGCATGAGAAACTGCATTGCTGTAGACCGTTCTGAATTCTGGTTTTCCAGAAACAGAAAAAGGCATCAAGAAGAATCATGGCAGCCAGGGAATAACTGGAAAAATGAAGCCGGAGACAGAAATAGAGCTGACACATGCAGACTTTAGACTCCAGGGAGACCAGATCGGTTTCTAAATGAAATGCCACATTTGAAATTCAGTTAAGTACTTGGAATAATACTCTTTAAAATATCCAAGGGTTTTAGGTCATTATATGCACATACTTGAAAGCCATGGATTATTCTGAAACATCAAGGAAAAAAGGAGGAGGAGGAACATATTATTAGATTTTATACTGTTTAGTTGTGGTACATATCTGGCTTTCCTCTAGCCAAGCAGAATGGCAGCGTAACAATTGCCCAAGTTACACAGACAAGTGAGAATTGGCGACAAACCTTCCTATAGACAGCCCAGTCTATTTGCAAAGGTATACAATGGCCAAAGGAAGATTGGAGCTAAACAGCTGTTTTCAAGAATCTCTGAGGAAATTCTGAATATGGCAGAATAGTCTGAATCAGGTTTCCTTCAATATGCGTGAGCAGTCCAGTAAGACTTTTTAGTGGTGCTGCAGCACATGGTGGCCAAAATAATACTTTCTGAGAGGGCATTCTGGGAAATAATAATGACAGGTAATTGGGTCGGAAACCAGTGGTGGCCTGGTTTCCGCACTGGCGATTGCTCAAAGATCATCTGCTGAGGTCAGGCTTGACTGAAGATAATATAGAAAAAAATGGCAGCCAAACAGATATGAGTCTGGGGGGGGGGGGGGCGGTGCGCAGAAAGGATGCAAGCAATGCCAGATCAAGGTATATAAAGCAACTCTGGGCCATTTTGATTGATTGTGCCACTTCCCACCAAGGTGAAAATTTACATTCTTGGTGGTATTTGGAAGGAAGGGCAATGTCGGTGCCCATGCCAGTGCTTGCTTAGTCTTAGTTTTAACTTAGTCTTGGATGCAATAGTAGAAAACTCAGCAACCAGGCAGCAAAGTGAATAGGAAAGTGAGCAAAAATGGAATAAGGGCATTCCATTTCCTGAACTGCTTATGGTGGATGATATCCAAACACAGACTAGCAGCAGATTCACAGCTGTTTTGATTTAGGGTTTTGTAAATTTGGCAGGGTGGAAGGGCAGGCAACACTAACATACTGTTCCTAGGAAGATAAGGCTTCCAGCATGTCATTCTTTCTATACTCCTGCCAGCTAGTTATGATCTTGCTTGCATTTATTGTGCTATATATTGCAGAGTTATAAGATGCTGTGCGCGCATGGATGGTTTGCTTTGAGAGTACATAGAATAAAGCTGGCTTTTTAAAATTATGTGCAATTAATTAAACCAGGTTTGTTTGTTCATTTGTTTGTTTATTAATCAAATTTATATAGCTGCCCATCTAAAAAATGGAACGCCATGTGGCCAACGAAAGAAAAACAAAATATAATAAAACAAGTTTTAAACAATAAACTATGTTGATGACCCTATAAAAATTCACACACATCCATCAACTACCCCATGCCAGTTCTATCAATATTGTGGCCTAGGACCTGAGGAATTTTCACCACTTTCCAGGAGGCCAATAGGATGGGGGCCATCCATATTTCCAGAGGAAGTCTGTTTCAGGCAAGGTACACTTTTAAAGTCCCACCAGCTGACTGTGCTTCACCAAGGGATCTTGAATATGCCTAGGCTGCCAGATCTAGTAGCAATAGCACTTAGACTTATATACCGCTTTATAGTGCTTTACAGCCCTCTCTAAGCGGTTTACGGAGTCAGCATATTGCCCTCAACAACTGGGTCCTCAGTTTACCGATTTCAGAAGGATGGAAGGCTGAATAAACCTTGAGCCAGTGGGACTCGAACTGCCAAACTGCTGGCAGCCGGCAGGCAACAGAAGTAACCTGCAGATTGTATGATAAAATGGGCACAAAACTTTCAGGAACCAGTGATGATGGATACATAGGAAAAGATATGGGTTAGAAATGTCAAATTTACACAAGCACAAAACTTAAGGGAAAATTTTTATAAAATGTTTTACAGATGGCATTTAGATCCTAAAAAGTTATCATGTATGTATCCTAATATGAAAGCTAAATGTTGGAGATGTGACTGTGATGATGCAACTTATTATCATATATGGTGGACTTGTAAGAAAATCAAAGCATTTTGGATAAAGATTTGGTGGGTGATGCAGAATATCCTGAAAAGAAGATTGAAATTTACTCCACAATTGTTTTTATTGGGTATAACAATGGACTGTACAGTACCAGAGACTAAATTGATTTTGAACCTAATAACAGCAGCAAGACTGTTGATAGCGCAACATTGGAAGAAAGACTTTTTGCCTACTATTGAGGAGTGGATATTGAAAGTTGCTAATTTAGCTGAAATGGCAAAAATTTCAGCATATTTGAAGGATTATACTCAAGAAAGATATATGTTGGAATGGAGCAGATGGATTGATTATATTCAAAATAAGTATCAGACTAGAAAATATCAAATAGCTTATGAGTGAATGTTAAATCTTAAAGTTAAAGGTTAAGGGGGGGTTGATTAGTTTAATTGTAAATTGAAATACCTTGTATTTTGCTCTGGGAAGTCAGGGGGAGGGGGGTTGTTTGGGGTAGGTGGGTGGGAAAAGGGGTTGGGGAAAATTGTTGTTTTTCTTTAAAACTTTTCAATAAAAAAAAAAAGAAGTAACCTGCAGTACTGCATTCTAACCACTGTGCTACCATGACTCTTAGTAGGAAGGTTATTGGGGATAACAAGTAAACATTAAACATCTGGATTAAGTAAGACAAAGGAAGTGTTGTGCCTTTTATTTTTACATGGCTATTTGGGTTTTTGAGTTGTAATCCCCATAAAGAGAGAGCTTGTCTAACCTGTTCTTTATAAAGCGCTATAGATGCTACTGAAATATAATACAAAAAGTGAATTTTAGCCTCAGACTATTCAACTATATGCAATGCTGTAGCCAAGATACTGTGGAAAAAGAAAAAAAGAAATACCCAGCAGGGAAAAAAGTGACAAACTATGCCAAATCTAATCTGGCTAGTTTTAAAAATGGGTCAGACCTTTGGTGGTGTCACTGTAGATTAGAAGCTTATTAACGTAAAATGCATATGTTCCTCTAGGGCTCAATCACAGTGAATTAAATCATCAGTCTTAAATACAAGCATAGGAAATCCACACCTTGGCAAACCCATTCATCTGCCACTTCAAGATGACTCTGAAGCCAGATAAATCTGTTTCATTTGCCTCTGCAGAACATTTGATATTGGACATCATAGGGATCTCTAAGCTTCTTACTGAACCAGTGAAGCTCAGGCTTATTTGCCTGGGATTTCATTTTTCAGTCATTACCTGCTAATTAATGCTAAGGACTACTTCTGAGTGTATTGCAGGAAATATAGAAGCCTTTTTCCTCCTCTTTTTCTTTCTTTTTTACTAGTGAACCGCACTAACAGTAATATTGCATGTATTTATTTATTTGACTTATTTGATTTATATTCCAGCTTTCCTTCAGGACTGAAGACTACATGCATAGTAATTCATTTTTCCCCCTACAGCAACAATACCCGTGAAATGGGGAAAGGGGATATATATATATATATATATATGTATGTATGTATGTATGTATGTATGTATGTATGTATGTATATGTATATGTATATGTATATGTATATGTATATGTATATGTATATGTATATGTATATGTATATGTATAATCCTGCCTTTATTACTTTATAAGTAACTCAAAATGGCAGCTCAAAGTCCCCCCAGGAAGCTTCCATAACTAAGAGTAGACTTGAACTTGAATCTTCCAGGTGCCAGTCCAGCACTTAAGCACTATTATACATTGTCTTTTAAGGCCATAATTTCTCTGCCGTGAATCCAGAGTAGCAGATTTCAAGATCTTTTTACAATTATTGCATTAAAAAATCCATCATCCATTATTTGTTTTAGGGTTTTTTAATCCCAAATTAAAATTATTATTTTTATACATAACTCAAGGCAACAAACACACACAGTACTCCTTCCTCCTCCTATTTTCCCCACAACAACAACCCTTGTTAAGTTGAAAAAGAGTGACTGGCTCAGGATCACTCAGCTGGCTTTGAAGCCTGAGGCAGGACTAATGGTTTCAATCCTGCTGCCTTAACCACTAGACCAAACTGACTGTCATACAGTATCTTAGAAGTCAACAAATACTGCAATTCTGAATACATTTGATGAGGTGGGTCTCAATGACCAAAATGGGACTTCTGGTTGAATATGTATAATCAGCTCCCAGTTCAACCAACGGAGTAAATTAATCATGTTTTAATTCCACTGCATTCCATTCAATGGAAAAAAAGTTTTCTTCAGTCCTTTACGCTGTGATCAGTCACAATTAATTTTCTACATCATAATCTATTTTTGAAATCATATCCTGCATGTCAACAAGGATGGAAATGAAACAAGCAATGGGTGGGGCCGAGCCCAAAGTGAGTGGGGTCTCCTCTTCTCTTGATATGAGCTTCTTTTCATTGCATGAGCTTTCTCAGTAAATAACAAGCCACAGAGAAGGTCTGGATTGCTTATTTTCAAACAAACAGCTTTTAAAATTAAAAAGAGGATCACATGAAATTATGCAGAAGGCACACAGAATATCCTGGTTTTATATTTTCTTTCTCTCTGCATACACATTTCCCCACATGACACATTTAAAAGCCAGCAGTTGGAGAAGTCTGGACTACAGATATGATCTAGATGGAAGCAGTAATCATACATTTACTAATTCAGCTAATTCAGCATCTGAGCAAGATTAATTATCCTCCAAAACTATCTTTTTGTTATTTTAAAATGTTACTTGCAGCATATGGCTTTATTTTACAAAACATATTCCATGACTGGCATAGTGGCCTCTTTTGCTTTCAGTGTTATTTTATAATCTGCTAATCGTTGCCTATGTGGAAAAACAAAATATGTTCTTTTATCACTATGCTCAGAACAAATCAAGATTCTTAATACCTTTGTTGAGTCAGTTGTTAAATCATTTGCTTCCCTTATGCTTCCTCTCTAAAGGTGTTAACATTATCTAAGGCCCCAGCACTATAATTAAAAAGAGACAACCAAATGTCTCAGTAACAAACGATATAATAACAAAAAATATTACAATCAATTAAAGTTGCTAGCTAATAATATGCGATGCAATCTTGTATTCTCTCTTCTTATTAGAAATATGGAAAAGAAACTAAATCTTTAATTAATTAAAAAACTTAAATCAATAGTTACAGTCATATAGAGGCAAACCTTTATGTTATAAAAGATAATTAGCATAACTATTAGGAGGAAGGGAGGGGGAGGGGAGGGGAGGGAAGGGAAGGGAACGGAGGGAGGGAGCGGGGAGCTTCACTGGCTCCCATTATATGTCCAGGTGCAATTCAAGGTGCTGGTTATCACTACCACTTTGTGGCATAGGTTATTTGCAGCATCATTTGTGCCCAAATGTTTCTACCTGTCCCCTCTGATCTAGCAGAAGTGGCATGCTGTGGATTCTCTCAATTAAAGGTTGCCATCTTGTAGTATCAAAAATGCCCTTTGGAACACCATTCAACCATCAGTCCTTAGATTAGCCCTGTCTCTTAACAGCCTTTTAAAAAGCCATAAAGACCTTCTATGTTTTTCCAGAGATGGGAGTCAGGGGATTAAGTGAAGCCCATGAGGTATTCTTGGTTTATTAGATTGGGTTTTTTTACCTCTGTAGTCATTTTAAGTCTTATGATGTTTTGGGGTTGTTATTTTGAATGGCATTTTTATTTGTTATTAGCCACCCAGAATCATTATGGGTGAGATGGGCAGTAACATAAATCTAAATAATGAAATGAATAGCTTCAAAGTATTGTGTGGGAACTATATGTTGTTTTTATTTTCTGAGAGGACCACCATACCTATGAAATTCAACATCAAAAAGGCGTAACAGTTTCATTCTTTTTGTCATTCTTTCTATCTGAGTATTTGAGAGCTTTTTCTCACTGCTTCCTCCTTTGCTCAGAATTGTACAGCCTGGGCTATGATGACTTGTAGAACAGGATTATGTATTTATTTGGATCTGACTTGTATGACTTAATACACTGCCAGAAATGAATTACAGTCATGAAAACACAATAACAAAACTCCCTGCTTTATTGTGCAGTGGGAGGTTTTGTGAGGTGATGGATTTGCTGGTGTCGGAGCTTTAATACAAAGGAGAAATCTGCTTTAATGCAATGATACAAGAACAATAGGGTATATTTTGTCATATTTTAGACAATGGTAACAATCAAATGTAAAATGACTTTGAAAAATTAAGTGACTTCCACAGAGAAATGGATTCCCAAAAGAGGATAAAAGATAATAAAAACCTATATGGAATGATCTTATGCTGATTGAATATGCATAGTTGGAAACTGTTAAATGTTTACTAAATTTTAAGGAGAAATTAAATGCATCTAACTATAATGGGAAAAGACTGGGATCTAGTGATTTAGTATGTAGGGGCTGTTCTGTCTTCTGAACAGATGTTCAGTATTAAAATGAAACTTCAGGGCATCTGTTTTTCCTTCTTTATTTTTAAAACCTATTGTACCAGACAATCCATGAAGCATAGGATTTCTTCAAAGAGATAACAATTCTGTGACAGCACTTCAAAGAGAAGCTGTCCTCTGTAATTATGACTTATTTCAAATTAGTTGGCCATGTAGCCATCAATGGTAGCTTCAATATTTAATTTGGTTCAGAGTCTCAGAGAAAATACCAGACATTCCTCAAAATGCTTTCCAAGAAGCTACATCAACACTTGATCAGAACACATGGGCCACTCATGTGGAGGTTTCCAGGAGATGCAAGATTGGTTGAAGTGGTGAAAAGGTTTTAAAGAATCTAACTTAGATTCCATGGGAGGAATCTAAGTTAGCCTAAATTCAGATGAAAAGCTTCTGTTCTTTCTAGCCATCTAGTATTATACCATCTCATATAATAACATCCAATTAATGCACCAACCAATTAAAAAAAAGTTATAGAAAGTTATAGGCTTTTTCCATTCCCCAGAGATCTGAAGACCATAAAATACACAAACACAATATTTATTTAGAATACCCTACCTACCACACCATAGTTCAGCCACAACAAAATATTAACAAATAAAACAAAGGAAGAGTATAAATAATAATAAATTGAAAAGGGATCCCATAAAAATGTCATGAAATTGTACTTTTACTGCCATAGGCCTATTTGAAAAATCAAAATTAATTGGATATAAATATACCAAACTGAAGGCAGTGCTAAAACCAAAAATGAAAAAAAAACCTCTTATTAAGAAAAATGAACTAATGTGTTTAAATAGATGTAATTGACCCGCAGCAGTATGTGGGTTTTTTTCTCTGAGCTATTTTTCAGTTCAGAAAAAAAAAAAAAAAACAGCATCCAATTAATCCTTCCCACAGCCTCAAGTCTATTTGTTTCTGGTGTAGAAAGATAACTGCCCAGGATTATACTCTTGGTCTAGTACTGTGCCAATAAAGGTAAAGGTAAAAGAGTCCCTACGGATTTTACTTCACTAGTCATTGCCGAATTTAGTGGGTGGTGCTCATCCCCATTTCAAGGCCATTGAGCCAGCACAGTCCAAAGACATTTCCACGGTGGCCAACATGACATCACAGAGTGCTGTTATTTTCCCACTGAAGTAGTACCTATTTATCTACTTGCATTTGCATGCTTTCGAACTACAAGGTTGGCAAGAGCCAGGGTGAGGACGGGAGCTCACCCAGTCACATTCACTTGGGTCTTGAACCCAGGCTGCTGGCTTTCCAGCTGACAGTACTGTGCCAGTACTGTCCTCCAAATTCTTGAAAGAGGCTTAGCTTCTGCTCTTCCTCTGGACTTTTTGAATATTTCATTAGTAATGCTGGATGGGACTTACAGTATGAGAATTCTGTTCCAACATTTCCTTAGAGCACACACTTAAGGAAGGCTACTTCTGAGTGACAAAGCAACAACCACAGTTCCAACCAAGTTTTATTTGTGATTAAAAAGGTGATGCATGGCATAATGGAACACAGTGCTAGAAGAAAGCAGTAATGGCGCTTCACCTCCTTTGGCTCTGGCATACAAGAGTCAAAGCAATTACTTCCACTCCTTCAGAAACCTTTGTGCCCCTCTATTTATGTGTCAGATGCTATTATTTTAATTGTACCTTATTTTGCCCTTGGAAGCACAGAGCACTTCTTTGAGAGATAAACAATTCACTGTTTCTTCATTTCCTCTGATTTAAGTTCTTATCATTCACAGAGGGGGGTAGTAGAAAGTCCCCCCCCCCAAATAACATACTTTATCAGTAGCCCTATGTTAACAAGTCAAATTAAGAAAATTAAATAAAGGTTTTTGTCTGAAAGGCAAAGAAAATAATGAAAAGAGAATTTTAATTACTGCAAAGAGATCGGTCCTTTCGCCCCTTCTATTCAACATTTATGTGAAGCCGCTGGGTGAGATCATCCGTGGTTTTGGGGTGAAGTACCATCAGTACGCTGATGACACCCAGCTGTACATCTCCACCCCAGACCACCCCAATGATGCCCTCGAGGTGATGTCCCAGTGCCTGGAGGCCGTACGGATCTGGATGGGGAGGAACAAACTCAGACTCAACCCATCCAAGACCGAGTGGCTGTGGTTTCCGTCGTCCCAATATAGTCAGTTGGCGCCATCTCTGACTATTGGGGGCGAGTCGTTGGCCCCCACAGATGGGGTTCGCAACTTGGGCATCCTCCTGGACTCGCGGCTGTCTTTAGAAGAGCATATGACGGCCGTGGCCAGGAGGACTTTTTATCAGGTTCGCCTGATTCGCCAGTTGCGTCCCTTTCTGGATTGGGACTCGTTACGCACGGTCACTCACGCCCTTGTCACCTCACGCCTGGATTACTGTAATGCTCTCTACATGGGGCTCCCCTTGAGAAGCACCTGGAGGCTCCAACTGGTCCAGAATGCGGCTGCGCAGGTGGTGATGGGAGCAATGTGGCGCTCTCATGTAACCCCCCTCCTGCGCGAACTGCACTGGCTCCCGGTGGTCTTCCAGGTGCGCTTCAAGGTTTTGGTTACTATCTTTAGAGCACTCCATGGCTCAGGACCAGGGTACTTACGAGACCGCCTCCTGCCACCAACAGCCTCTCACCGACCAGTTCGCTCCCATAGAGAGGGACTCCTCAGGGTGCCGTCGGCCAAACAATGTCATCTGACGGCCCCCAGGGGGAGAGCCTTTTCTGTGGGGCACCTACCATCTGGAACGGGCTTCCCCCGGAGTTACGAAACATCCATGACTTACGCATATTCTGCCGTGCCCTGAAAACGTTTCTATTCCAACAAGCTGGTCTGGCCTAACTCTCCCTTTTTAATTGGCTTTTAAATTGGCTTTTAAATCAGGTTTTAGACCTCTTTTAGATAAATTTGGATGTTTTAATCTTTGAGCCAAATTACTTAATCTGTTTTTAATAGTTTTTAACTTCTATATGTATTTGTATTTATTATGGCTGTTCACCGCCCTGTCCTTCGGGAGTACGGCGGTATACAAATATGAAAAATAAATAAATAATTAAATAAAATTAAGGGTTTTTTTTAATTGTTCCAATGAACACTCATTTAAAGCCAATATTTAGCAAACTAATAATTACACAACACTATAACCGAGGGTTTTAATACAAAGAGTGTGAGGTGGAATCCAACATCATGTAAATGGAAGTCCATTCACACAGTGAGGCTCTTTCCTCATTTTTGCCTTCTTCTAAAATAAACTGCAGTATATTTTGAGAACACAGAGTGATGTTGTCTGAGGGAAAGGAAGTGGGCCATATTTCTGGGCATGCAGGGGCATTATCTAGATAGCTCATTCTGGTAACAATTGGAGAACCAAACATTACGTTACAGGCAAACTGCAAAATCACATTTCTCCTATTTGTCCAGTCAGAGTCACAAGGAAAGTTCAGAACACTGTCTATTGGGGTGAGGGTGTGAAGACTGAAGTGGGGCGAGAAGATTTAAATTAGTTAGTTCTTCTATGTCTTGACTTTCCTGATTAAAGCAACCAGGATCAACATTTCTGACTTTTTATTGTCAAAAAGTATCATCCAGCTCAAAGGGAATTCTTAATGAGGAAGATTTATTCTGTCAGTCTTATGTTCCTGAACTACTACAAATTTCAAAGCTCTTCCCCTGTTAGACTGGTTCTGACTCTACTGACTTTGCAGAAATCCCTTAGAACATGGTTTTGCCAACAGATTTGATGAACCCATAGAAATGGGGAACCTGCAAAATGGCTGTATTGCACGTGAGATTTTGAACGCATTCTCCTATATTTGTTTATATTTTAAAATTGTTTTTAATGGTTTTTAAGGCTCCATTTTTAATTGTTTTGTTTCAAGTGTATGATGCTCAGAAACACATCCATAAAGTAGATAGCTACTTTAATGTAGATTAATGATCGATCGATCAATTGAGCTCAAAGTTGCCAAGTTGATTCCATGGGATTCCTTTCAATTTTGCAAGACTAAGATATTTAGTGCTGAGGTTTGGTGTGGAAATCCCTCCTAAGGTTGGGACACTAATCTGGAGTCATTTACACAGTTGATTGCCCAGAAACTTCACTACCAGCTCTTGAATCAGCTGTGGAAATTGCATTTATTTTTTTTTAACCCCGAGGTCAGCATCCATCAACTAACACACGATATAAGCTCTTTTCTTATCTGATTTTTTTTTTTATATATAACAAGAGAAAGTTACAGGAATGTTCCTGCATACAAGAAATGCTCAGAAGAATCACATTTTTCTCCAGCTAAATATGGAGAATAAAATCTTAAGCCATTTTAAATTAGTTTTTTCTGCTTATCATTGGATGCACTGAGTCCTATTCCCTTTCTCAGCCCTGGAAGCCATTTTTTCTTTGGATCTTCAGGACTGCCACATTTAGTGCTGTGGGAAACTGGGAGGGGATTGTATGGATTTGGGGAGATATCTAGCCATAATAACATTCCTTTCTCTGAAAGTCAAGGACATTCTGCCCTGCACCTGGAGTGGCATGACTGGGAAGCATCTCCAGTTGGGATAGTGCATTGATTGGACCATGTGATGGACATGTGGGTGCAGGGGAAAGGACTTGGACTTTGGTTTGGGTGGGGAAGCTTTCAGATTCGGGTTTTCCTAGATGTGCCAATATGACATCTCTAATCAAGTGGAACTTTGAGGAACTTCTAGCCTCGGAGTCTTCTTTCATTGGGGGTGTTACTTAGAACCCTGACACCCTTTTGAACTCAAGCGGTCTATTGTGCTAGCTGATGGTTCAAGGTACTTCCCACTGTTATTTTTTACAGCTCTTGAATTGCAGTATGATTTACAGTATTTCATTCGGGAACTATAGATAGTTCCCAAATGAAATTAACCCGTTTTTGCTCACTCTAAATTTTTCCATCTTTAGTATATGTCCCAAACAAATTCCTGAAGCCGAAGTAAACAAAAATCTTTCAAATTTCAAAACTAGCAGTAGTAATAAGACGTGTTACAAGCACAGACCAGTGTATAAACATAAAATACATCATAATTTGTAGATATAACAGTAGGAAAGAACCCAAGAGGCAACCAAAAACAATCAATGGGAGAATGTTTTTTTTTTTTTAATTAAAGTTTTAAAGGAACTCAGGCATTTTAGAGAATATTTGCGTTTTCATAGCCGTTAGGCAACATTTGGCCATGTTGTGAAAAACATGAGCACTCTGCTCTACTAGGACAGAAGAAATATACCAATCATCATCTCTACCTGATAATTATTTTACAAAGCATCTAACAAATGTCAATAAAAATGAAAATGTAGTAGTATGCGCTATGCATCCTCTATTGCTGGTTAGGGAATTTTGAGAGTTGAAGGCCACACATCTTTCTTTTTTTTTAATTTGATTTATATGCCGCCGTTCTCCGGAGACTCAGGGCGGCTTACAATGCGTTAAGCAATAGCCTTCATTCTTTTGTATATTTTATACAAAGTCAACTTATTGCCCCCACAACTGGGTCCTCAATTTACCTACCTTAGAAAGGATGGAAGGCTGAGTCAACCTTGAGCCTTGGAGAGATTCCAACCAGCAGAAATTGCAGGCAGCTGTGTTAATGACAGGGTGCACCAAACCACTGTACTATCAAGGCTCTTTTGCTTTAAGTTGCAAAAGTTGAGAACGAACATTGTCTTACCTGAATGTTCCTTTTCGGAGTACTGCGACTGCAGTCCATAGCTGGGTTTCCTCATCATCACTTCTTTTTGACTGGGTGATAATTCAAACTTATATCCCTCTTCATCCTGTGGCCACGCCCCCTGCTCCCATAATGCACCAGTCTTTGAACAAAGGCGCGACCACCTAAAATAGTCCAAAAAAACACCAGTAGGAGGAAAAAAAACAATAACAAATCCACTCCGACTCAGACACCAATAGTCAAGAATATAAAAATAAAATCATGGGAGGGGATGGACTGCAGTCGCAGTACTCCGAAAAGGAACATTCAGGTAAGACAATGTTCGTTTTCCAGAGTACTGCTCCTGCAGTCCATAGCTGGGATATACCCAAGCTCAGAAAATTAAGGGTGGGAAACTAAAGGCCCCCGGAAACCTGCGGTGCCAGAACACTCTGCAGGACTCGACGGCCAAAGGAAGCCTCAGCGGAGGCAAAAGAATCCACCCTGTAGTGTCTGATAAAAGGTGTCACCGAGGACCAGGTGGTGGCCCAGCAAATGTCGGAAACAGAAGCCTGAGTGGCCCAGGCAGCAGACGTCGCCGCACTACGAGTAGAGTGAGGCAAAATCCCAGACGGAACCTGCCTGGCCTGGCGTTCATAAGCAGTAGAGATGCACGCCTTAATCCACCTGCCCACAGTCGATGGAGATATTTTCTGGCCCAAGGACCTCGGATGAAAAGATATCAAAAGGGCCTCCGTTCTCCGGAACGATTCAGTCCTGCGAATATAACAACGGAGGGCCCTGCGCACATCAAGGGTGTGCCAATCCTTCTCACATTGGTGCCTGGGCGACAGACAAAAGTCAGGAAGGATTAATTCCTGAGTGCGGTGAAAGTATGAGTTCACTTTAGGCAAAAAAGCCGGGTCCAGGCGAAGAACAACAGTATTGGCGTGAAAGATACACAAGTCTTTCCTGATTGACAGAGCCGAAAGTTCGGATATCCTCCTGGCGGACGTGATTGCCAAGAGGAAGGCGACCTTATAAGATAGATACTTAAGAGATATAGAGCCCAGCGGTTCGAAAGGTGGACACATAAGTGTTTGAAGCACGAGAGAAAGGTCCCAGGTCGGGTATCGACGAACTGGAGGCGGACATAAGTTCATAGCCCCATGCAAGAATTCTCTGAGTTGGGGATGTTGAGACAGAGACGAGTAAGGTGGACAGTGAACGACAGTGGACAGAGCAGCAGTCTTTCGGCGAAGAGTAGACGGCGACAAGCCCTTGTCCAGGCCGGATTGTAAGAAACAGAGAATGTCAACGACCTGAGCCGACGTAGGGTCCACCAAATTGTTAGCGCACCAGTGCAAAAGGCCCGCCACGAGGCCTCGTATATGCGCGATGTTGAAGGTCTACGAGACGCCTGTATAGTGGTTATGACAGAATCGGGGAGACGGTCCTTGTGCAGGATGACCCGCTCAAACGCCAAACGGCCAATTGGAGCCATCCTGGATCTGGGTGGGACACAGCTCCTTGGCGCAGCGAGTGACGGGTCAGTGGAATCTCCCATGGGGGAAGAACGGCCAGAGCCACCAGGTCGGCATACCATGGCTGACGAGGCCAATTGGGGGCCACCAACAGCAGTTCCGCACGTTCGTCCAACAACTTCCGAATCACCTGAGGAATTAGCGGAATTGGAGGAAAGGCGTACAAAAGGCCGGGGGGCCAGCAACATCGTAGGGCGTTGTGATCTTCTGCCCTCTGAGATGGATAACAAGTCACAAACCTGGGAAGTTGGGCGTTCGCTGGACTGGCGAACAGGTCCACAACTGGCGGGCCGAAGATGGTGGTAATCTCTCGAAAAATCTCGGGGTCCAGCTGCCATTCCGACTGGTCTATCAGTTGCCTGCTGAGCCAATCGGCTCTGACATTGTCCACGCCCGAGATGTGATCAGCCTTTAGAGATAGAACGTGACCTTCGGCCCAGAAGAACAGCTTCTCCGCCTCCAGCATCAGGGCCCTCGACCTCGTGCCCCCTTCTTTGTTTATATGGGCCTTGGCTGAGATATTGTCTGTGAGGACGAGGACGTGCTGGCCCTGCAACAGGGGCTGAAAATGACGAAGAGCTAGGCGAATCGCCCTCAACTCCAAGATGTTGATGCTCAACGCTTGTTCCGAAGGCGACCAGCGGCCCTGCACCATTTGATTGTCGAGATGGGCTCCCCAGTCCAAGAGGCTGGCATCTGAGGTCAACGTCAAACGATTCGGGAGCAGGAACTGAGTACCGAGGAGAAGTTTGGGACCTGTCCACCAGTTGAGGGACAGGGAAATTTGAGGGGGAAGAGAGACCTTGTGGAGGGAATCGCTGCGACCCGTGCATTGAAAGGGGAGTAGGAACCACTGTAATGGCTTCGTGTGTCTGCGCGCCCAAGGTACTATCGAGAAACACGAGACCATTTTTCCCAACAACTGGGATAGGTGCAGAAGAGGGACAGACCGCTTGGATTGGATGAGCCGAATCAAATTGCGAATGCTTTCCACTCTGTCCGGGGAGAGGGAGACTTGACCCCGAACAGAGTCAATCACCGCCCCCAAATGTTGGAGAACCGTTGCCGGGTGAAGATGACTCTTTGGGAAGTTGATCGAAAACCCGTGGTCCTGAAAGGAACCGATGACAGAGGCCAGATCCCGAGATGCTTGACTTCTGGAGGAGGACAGGACCAGAATGTCGTCCAGATAGCACAACACCCTCACAGGCAACATTCGGAGAGCAGCCGCCACCACCGCCACCAGTTTTGTGAAAGTCCTTGGAGCAGATGACAAGCCGAAGGGCATTGCACAGTATTGATAATGGTCCTCCCCAAGTTGGAAGCGTAGGTATTGGCGGTGGCCTGGGAGGACCGGAACGTGCAGATATGCCTCCTTGAGGTCGACAGATTGGAGGAGGTCACCCCATCGCACCCCAGCAAGGATGGACCCCAGGGAATGCATCTTGAATCTGTGGTACCGGACCGACAGATTCAGCTGCTTTAAATTTAAAATGGCTCTCCAACCCCCCGAATGTTTTGGAACCAAAAAGAGAGTCGAATAGAAGCCCTTGCCTCTCTGATCCAGTGGAACAGGTTCTATTGCATGGATGAGAAGTAGGTGGAAAACTTCTTTCCGCAAGAGAGCCTCCTTGTCGGGAGACAAGTGGGTTGGACAGCGGACATAGTGAACAGGTGGACGTCCCAGAAACTCAATGGCCAGACCTTGAGATACTGTCTGAAGGATCCAGGCATCTTTGGTTGAGCGTTCCCATTGGTGGCTGAAGAGTTGAAGATGCCCACCAATGGGATCTTGCAACTCGTAGTCATTTTCCATGGGGGGCCTGGCGGAAGCCCGCTCCACGGAAGGGGCGTCTGGAGCCACTAGTCCTGGGTCTGTCTTTAAAGCATTGTCTATCTGACGACCGGTCGACTCCAGGAAAAAAACTGCGCTGTGAATAGGGGCCGCCTGACCCCGAGGGCCAAAAGGGCTGACGCTGAGCATAGGGTGCGTAACGACGCTCTGGTCTGCGGTACGAAGATGGGGGCATCACCTTCCTTTTATCCTTGTCCTCGACGAGTACGGGATCCAGGGCGGGACCGAACAGGTTCGGGGCCTTATAAGGGGCCGCCGCCAACTTCCATTTTGCTCTGGCGTCCGCTCTCCAATTTCTGAGCCAAAAAAGCCTGCGAGATGTCACAGACGAGGCCAAGGCTCTCGAGGCGAACTTCACCGAGTTTAGCGAGGCATCCGCCGAATACTCGGTGGCAGCCACAATTTTATTTATGTCCTGGTGAAGACATGTGTCTTCTGGCGGTAGTTTCTCTTGAAGTTGCTTCAGCCAAAGCAACGTGGCCCTATTAAAGAACGACGTGGCAGTCGCAGTCTTAATTGTCCAAGCCAGGGACTGATGTTCCTTGCGAAAGGAGAGTTCAGGTTTTCTGTCCTCCGATTTAAGAACGTCCAATGCGTCTGATGACACGAGCGAAGAGGAAGAAAGGCTTGCTATTGGAGGATCAACTACAGGTAAAGATAATAAGGTATCCAATTCTGGAGCTCCACAGTACAACTTTTTGTCTAGGCTAGTGGGGCCCATTAAGGAGCCTGGTTGAGACCAAGGGGACTGCAGAACATCGGAAAAAAGCTGAGGGCAGGGAATAAAGTCTTTCCCTGGTTTTGACAACGAAAACAAAGCTTCACGGGGGGCTGCAGAAGAGGCCGGATCAGCAGGCGGGGCCCCCATATTGGTGGTCTGTCAGGCCTTATGAAGCAAAGATTTAAACAAAGAAGGCCGAAACAAGCTGGAGAAGGCAGGGGTGTCCGGTGCAAGGCCCTCATCTTCCGAGAGTTCCAATTCTTCAGGCAGCTCCTCCTCCTGGTCAGAGTCCCCCGAAGAGACGTGAGCCAACCTCGATGGGGACCTGGCACGAACAGGTACATTTGAGTGATACGCAGAAGGTGGAACTGTAAGAGGATGCTGCAGAGCGGATTGCTGAAGTCCCGCAGCCAACAGAGAGGAAAGAGCATTGGACAACGCTGCCTGAAAGTCCACCTGGGGGGCTAGCAATTGACCATCTGGTCCCCGAAGCCCTGCAGCGGTCGGTGTAAAAGTTGCCTCTGCCCGCCGGGAGGAAGGAACCTGGGGTTCTGTCAGACCTACAGCCGAAACATCAGGTAAAGACCTTGAGGTCCTTCTGGAGAGGCCCCGCTGAAGCACAGATGGATCCACAGCCGAGGAGCAGGCACGATCTGGGGCAGGGTCCGTCCCAAGAGCAGATGTGGCTTCAGGAACCAAGGTGCGACCAAGCTGAAGCGACTGTTGATCAGTGGCGAAGACAGAAGCCAACGTGGCCTGCCTTGCCCTATCACACTGCCTCTCGAGTGCTCTGTGGCGATGCAAGGCGTCCTTTTCTGCCGCTGACGAAGGTCTGTTGGCGAGATTCAGTAGATGTGGCAGTAGACCTCCCCCGCGATTTGGTTTTGTGCGTGGACGGGGCCCTAGGTGGGCTGGGCTCCCACTCCGAGTCAGAGGACAGGTATGAATCCGCCATTTCAGACAGGTAAGTCTATATACAATAATAATCAAAAATCTCTCCTTTTTTTTTTTTTAAACAGCAGAACTGTATACAAGAGTCACCAATCGCCTGAATGGCGGGAGGGGGGGTGCGTACATGCTATAGGCAATGAGGGAGTGCAGATGTAAGCACCAAGGAAAAAAAACCCCAGAAGTACGTTCACGAACTTCCACAGAGAGGACAGGCCAAGTCCCTTGGTCCCAACACAGCCAGGACAGCAAGCAAGGCAGAGGCAGTGAATCAAAATGAGGGTTCCGTATGTAAAATCCCTCAAAAAAAAACAATCAAAGGCCAGCCGCAGGGGAGGACGAAGTTTCCTTGCCGGGTGATCGAACTAAAATGGCCGCCGGAACAAACGGCAGTCTCAAAATAGCGCTCGTTAGGTATAGGCGGCAGAACACAGCACGCCTGACGCTTCACAAACCAATTAAAACCACTACGATAGTGCCCGCCACACAATCCCGGCTCCAATATTTTGAGGGCACCGCCCGGAGGACGGATGCCCAACTCGCTCACCACCGGTGCCTCAGGACACAGCTGGAGTCTTCAGCGAACGATAAACGAGGCGTCCTCTCAACGCGGGAAAGGCGGTCGGGAGGGGAGGCGGCCGAGCCAGCTATTATTAGCCACCACACGCTAGCACCGATAATACATCAGAGCCTGCAAGGCAAACCATGCAGGGCTCCGGAACCGCCCTTACGAGAGCCTTGAAATGCAAAGTAGAGGTGTGTGGGGGGGTAATATAGCTCTCCGCAATCCCCACGCTCACACCGGCGGCTAGAAATGGGATCGGGGACCGCCCCGAAGGGTCGGAAACCCCAGCTGCAATCTGACGGCCGTCAGGGGATCCCGGGGAGAACGGACTGGAGCCCCAGCGCCGGTTCTTGCTTCCTGCAGCTTCCTTCAACAGGCTCTCACCGATAAAACACTAACCAAAAATAAAGAAAAGCCTAAAACGCCAAAAGACCTAAGAAAGGCACAATTAAGCACGAAGAGAGAGAAAACACACCAGTCTCCAGTGACTGAGTGAAAAGACTGGTGCATTATGGGAGCAGGGGGCGTGGCCACAGGACGAAGAGGGATATAAGTTTGAATTATCACCCAGTCAAAAAGAAGTGATGATGAGGAAACCCAGCTATGGACTGCAGGAGCAGTACTCTGGAAAAACACTGCTCTAAAACATAGGAGTCAGAGATATTGGTCAAATGTGGATCTCTGCATCCAGATGCATGAAAATAGATTGCCAACACTTTTTTAAAAAATTAACTATTTCTATTTGCAGTTAATAAACCAACTGTTCAGAATGATTCAGAAATAAACCCTTTCAATCCCCACCATCCAGTCAGAGCTGAAGAAGCTTCTTGGATGAGAAGTGAAATATCTTCAAAGGAAAACCAGAAAGTCCAGTTGCCTGACAACCATGACCTGGATGACTGAGAGTGTCCATAGACATGTATACTGTATATCATAGGAAATGCAAATGGGTTCAGAAGGCAGATTAGAAAACAAGAGTTCATGAATTCTAGTCCTGCCTTAGACTGGGTAACTTTAGACCAGTCATTTTCTCTCAACCCTAGGAAGGAGGCAAATGGCAAACCACTTCTGAAAAGACTAGCCAAGAAAAGTGCAGGGACATATTCAGCCAGTCTCTAAGAATCAAATATGATTGAAAGGAAGAGAGAAAAGAAACTCAACCATTAACTTAATTCAGATTTATTTAGTAGATGAAAGCAAAATAACACTCTTGATCCAATCCAAATCTCGCCATAAAATTAGATTGAACTATTTTTCTGTGATTTGGAGATCCTTATGGAAAAAAACCTCAAATTGGAACCTCATATGTAGGTGTACGCATATGTATACTCATAACTAAGATCATTCTCTTTTGATCATTATGTAACATTATTATGCACTCAGTTAAGGGTAAAATGCAGATATAGAATAAAACAGTAATTCAAAATTCAAAATTCAAAAACATATGGCAATCTGTTATAACATCATAAGGTAAAATAAGTAGGTACAACTAAAACTACAATATGATAATAACTGGTAAGACTTTAACTATATTCATTTTAAAGCAACTTCATAGGGCCAAAAACTAAATCAGTGGTCTATTTTGATTTTCCATTGCTTTGAGGAAAGGCAGATGCCTGGAAAGGTTGACATGGCTGAATGTCTATTCCAGAGGTTGCATTCAGTTAATGGAATCAGTACATAGTAGTTCATGAAAAT
This sequence comes from Arizona elegans, assembly GCA_022577455.1. Taxonomy (NCBI): domain Eukaryota; kingdom Metazoa; phylum Chordata; class Lepidosauria; order Squamata; family Colubridae; genus Arizona; species Arizona elegans. The sequence continues at coordinate 120,366,612 of JAKOOJ010000003.1, forward strand.
TAAGAGGTCAAGCTAAGAGATTTCACAAACCAATTGACTCTGCAGCATAAAACAGAACATAAAACATAGAATGGACAGAGATTCCTGGAGCTAAGAAAAGCCTTAGGTTAACCAAAGTAAGACTTAGGATGACTGTCTCTAGTGGGTTAAATCCTTATAGCTTTTCTGAATCCCTCTTCTGTTTTAATTAATTTCATTTGAGTAATTACAAGAACACTCTTTGTGATGCTACTGCTTTGTCTCCCCACCCCAAGATATGTAGAGTTAGAGACTTCAACTCTTTATTTGCATGGTCTTGGAGCCATCTCAAATCACTATTCTTATCGGTTAGTCAAAATCTATCAAGATAAGAGCCTTGATAGTACAGTGGTTTAATGCACCCTGTTATTAACACAGCTGCCTGCAATTTCTGCTGGTTCAAATCTCTCCAAGGCTCAAGGTTGACTCAGCCTTCCATCCTTTCTAAGGTAGGTTAAATGAGGACCCAGTTTGTGGGGGCAATAAGCTGACTTTGTATAAAATATACAAAAGAATGAAGGCTATTGCTTAACGCATTGTAAGCCGCCCTGAGTCTCCAGAGAAGGGCGGCATATAAATCAAATTAAAAAAAAAAAATCTGGTCAAAACTAAAAATTCCCCTTTTAGCTGTGCTTTGAGGCAGCAATCCTTTCTGAACCATTTCCTCCTCATTGCCTCTTTTCTCTGTATCGAGATGATTGATGACAAATCCTGAAGGAATAAAAGAGTAAATTGTGGAGAGTTGTATAACATGAGCAAAAGTGGATGGGTTCCTGCTTCTGAATAAATTATAACCTGGAACAATCAATGGAGAAAATATGAATGGGAAGAATAAAAGTGAGCGAACTTCAACATGTTCTCTGAAAGCTTTTTGGTAGCTAGAAACAAGGCCCAAGGAATTAAACTAATAGTTATGCAGGGGGAGGAAATGATTTTTTTGAGATGTCAGGGAGCAAGAGGAAGAATACTTGACGCTCTGGATGTCTGATGTACAACCAAAAGAGAAAGAAAAAAGAAAATCAGTTTTGAGAGGAAACAATAATATCTTAGAGATTTTTGTTATCTTTATCCATATATCTTTTAGGAAAGAGATTTTATCAAATGAATTGGTGGAATCAGGCTAAATCCTCAATTCTATTTGAACCACAGACTTCAATTAAAATGCTAAGAAAAGGTTTCTTGGAATAATATCTGAAAAATTCCATTACTTTTAATTTGAATATAAAGCAAGAAAAGCATTTTGAGAAAATGTATTTTTTTCAATTAATTACATTCCTCTAAAAATTACTAAGTGATATTGGGTGCCAATTTATTTAATATAATGCAATATAATATAAATATAAGTTAAACCAAGAATTGTTTGGTTACTGTTGAATAGCCAAGGACTTAGATTTTTTCCCCCATCATTATACAAAGAGAGACACCATTGGACATTTAAAAATGTACTATATGACTATCCAGATTCCCTTTTTCTTTAAACTTTATATTTTCCTGCTAATATTCCATGCCTCTCTGGAATAGAGATCTTTGCATCAGTGTCAAGATTCTTTCTTTCAAACCTTAATGCTTTTCAATTTGCCAATGAACTGGGGGGAAGGAAGGGGGAAATAGAATGCTGAAAATGTATGCGGAGATCATGAGAGTTTGGCAACCATCAACGTCACCACTGCAGCTGCTGGAGAAAGAGATGGACTGTTTCCATAACAAAAGGATGTCTCCTAATTGGACAATGTGATCAGAGAAGGGGAAGCTATTGTTTAACTAGGCAAGCATTTGCACAGAAAAACCAGAGCTGGTTTTGTTTCTTTAGTACCAATATGGTATATCCAAAAAAAAATTTACTTTTGGGAATTCAAAGCTCCCAAGAGTGTTTCCTTATTTTGAATTCACTAGAAATAGCAATAGCACTTAGACTTATATACCACTTCACAGTGCTTTACAGCCCTCTCTAAGCGGTTTACAGAGTCAGCATATTGCCCCCCAACAATTTGGGTCCTCATTTTACCCACCTCAGAAGGATGGAAAGCTGAGTCAACCTTGAGCCTGGTGAGATTTGAACTGCCAAATTGCAGGCAGCCGGCAGTCAGCAGAAGTAGCCTGCAGTACTGCACTCTAAGCACTGTGCCACTAGTCAGACAGTTGACATCAGTAGTCATTGCAGAGTTCAACACAATCTAAAGAGATGAGATAAAGATAGAGTATGGCAACTTTTTTGCAGAGACTCTTACAGCTGAAAGATGCATGGAACCTAAAGAGCCACTTCTCAGCCTTTTCAGCTCGCTCTTGGGAAATTAAAAGTGAGTGAACAGAAGCAACTGGGCCAGCCAAAAATCACAGTTGTCTCTTCATCCAGCCTACCAGTTTGTCCCAAAATGAACATTATTTTTCCATACATCATGAACAATGGTGCTGAGCTTATCAAATTGACCTGCAGTCCAAAATTTCTCTGTTCACAGTGCAATGCCTTGAAATCCTTATTCTGTTCATTCTGGCTTTTAGGATTAACCATCAACAGTAAAGGAACCAGCAGTCAAGAAATAGGCCACATATTAGCACTTTGTAGAATAGCAAGGAAGGCCTTCAAAAAGATATGCAGAGGTTGTGATTGCCTATACTTACAAAGGCCAACATCATAGAAGTCATGACATTCCCTCTGACACACTATGGAAATGAAAATTGGGATTTTAAGAAGAAGGAGAGGAAGAATATTGATGCTTTTGAACTTTGGCATTGGAAAAGATTCTTGAGAATACTGTACACAGCTAAGAAAATAAACCAATGGTTCATTAAATCAATAAATCCAGATTTCCCACCTGAGGCACAAGCTACCAGGCTAAAATTATCCCACCGTTGAAACATTAGGCAAAGATCCAACTCCAATGATGGAAAAGATGGGAGGAAAAAGAAGGAGAAGGCGACCAGCAGCAAGGTGGGTGCACTCAGTTACAGTGGCAATGATACATTGTTTGAAGAACTGAAAGACCAGGTCAGGGACAGATTACCATGGAGAAATATATCTATGTGGTCATTAGAAGTTTATTATTATTATTATTGGTTCGATTGTTCGAAGTTGACAGCAACCTGATGCCATAATCAATCAATCAATCAGTGGTGGGTTGCTACCAGTTCGCCCTGGATTGGGTGAACCGGTAGCTGCGGCGACGGGAAGCTCTGCTCACCTGCCTGGACATCTCTGCACATGCGCAGAACCATTGCGTGCATGTGCATGTCCGTGTGCATGTGTGTGCATGCCTGCGAGGGAACCAGTGGCAAACAATGTAAGTATTTAAGATATTATTGTAAAATACCACAAAATCTCTGCCATAGTAACACATATTGCTGCATGTTTTGATTAGCACAAAATATTGCCTTTTTCAAAACAGATGTAACCACAATTCCTGATAAACGGTGACATTCAAAATTTTGGTATATAGTACAATGTTGTATTAACATCTTTAACATGTAAAGATTTTCCCATAAATCTGCTTATATACATTAATATACTATCACCCCCAAATCTTATCATATGCATATCTATAAAAACTATAACATATGCATCAGTGAGCTCTTATTTTTTTATATAAAATCTGATATTCACCCTTTCAAAAATATTCTTTGGGGAATCCAATACACCCTAAACATAATTTTTGGTGGTGGTGGTTGTTGTTAGTTGTGAAGTCGTGTCCGACCCATCGCGACCTCATGGACAATGTTCCTTTAGGCCTTCCTGTCCTCTACCATCCTCTGGAGTCCATTTAAGCTCACGCCTACTGCTTCAGCAATTCCATCCAGCCACCCCATTCTCCGTCATTCCCCCCCACTTTCCTTGCCCCCAATCTTTCCTAATATTATGCTCTTCTTCAGTGAGTCCTTCCTTCTCATTAGATGGCCAAAGTACTTGAGTTTCATCTTCATGATCTGGCCTTCCAAAGAGCAGTCAGGGTTGATCTCCCCTAGGACTGACCGGTTTGATCACCTTGCAGTCCAAGGGACTCGCAGGAGTCTTCTCCAGCACCATAGTTCAAAGGCCTCAATTCTTTGGTGCTCAGCCCCTCCCATGGTCCAACCCCGACAGCTACACACTGCAACTAGAAAAAACACAGCCCCAACCACACGCACTCCCGTTGGCAGGGCGACACCTCCGCTTTCCAGAAAACATCCCCCAACTTCTTGGCTGCTCCTCATCCATGGCGATCCTGGAGCCCAGGAAAACAAAATCCATCACTACCTCCATCTCTTCCCCATCCAGTTGCCAGGAACTGAGAGGGCCAGATGCCATGATCCTAGTTTTCTTAATGTTGAGTTTCAAGCCAACTTTTGCACTCTCCATCTTCACTTGCACCAAGAGGCTCCCTAGTTCCTCCTTACTTTCTGCCATTAGAGTGGTATCATCTGCATATCTGAGGTTGTTCCTATTTCTCCTGGCAATCTTAATTCCAACTTTTGATTCATCTAGCCCTGCCTTTCTCAGAATGTGTTCTGCCTTGCCAGATTCCTTTCTCAATTTTGAACCAATCAGTGATTCCGTGTCCAGTTCTCACTGTTGCTTCTTGACCCGCATATAGGTTTCTCAAGAGACAAATAAGATGGTCTGGTACTCCAATCTCTTTAAGAACTTGCCACAGTTTGTTGTGATCCACACAATCAAAGGCTTTAGCGTAGTCAATGAAGCAGAAGTAGATGTTTTTCTGGAACTCCCTAGCTTTCTCCATGATCCAGCATATGTTGGCAATTTGATCTCTAGTTCCTCTGCCTCTTTGAAATCCTGCCTGTACTTCTGGTAGTTCTCGATCCACATACTGCTGGAGCCTAGCTTGTAGGACTTTAAGCATAATTTTACTAGCATGTGAAATGAGTGCAATGGTGTGCAATCTCAGGCAGTGCAGGGAGTTTAAGTGACATCCACTGCCTACTTTCCTCTAACAACAACAGTTTCCAAATGATGGTACAAGAAATGTACATAAAGCAAAAACATTGAACAATTTATTTCAGGATTGTGTAGAATGTTCTCTACCAAACACTTCAGCACAATCAAAAAGTGGAATTGGTCCCAAAATATCAAAGTAAGGTAGTGAATAATTTAATGGAAGGAAAATGTTCTTCAAACAGGTTAAAGAAAATAGCTTTTGAATATTTAAAGGCTTCCAGCTTACTCAGTTTTAATATTTTGTTTTAAAATGATAAGATTTGTGTCTCTTCATAAGAATGATTCCAAGTAATATTGTGGCCATGAAATGAAATAGGAAAAAAGGGATGTGGGAACTGAAGCTTTTGCTACTGATTTTAAAAAGATTCAACATCTTAATATTCCTTTCAGTATTTACCATTTATTTGTACCATGAATCTACAAACTGTGGGGGCTGTGGTGTTTACTTTATCTCTAATGTAAAGTCCACACTAATATGGATTTATTTATTTGTCTCAAATGTCAAAAATCAGTCTGGAAAGTCATCAGAGTATGAAAAGTATTTTTGCTCCAATAGATCGGTTCTTGGCTTCAAAATAATGATTTGAATACATCAGAGAAAAAGAAGTACAAGTAGTCCTCAACTTACGATCACAATTGAGCCCAAAATTTATGTTGCTAAGTGAGAAATGTGTTAAGTGAGTCTTGCCCCATTTTACGACTTTTCTCGCCACAGTTGTTAAGTGAATCACTGCAGTTCATGAATTAGTAACACTTGAATTAGTAATAGTAGTAAGTGAATCTGGTTTCCTTACTGACTTTACTTGTCCAAAGGGGATCACATGATTCTAGGATACTGCAACCGTCATAAATGTGAATCAGTCATCAAGCATCCGAATGTAAATCACATGACCATGGGGATGCTTCAACAGTCATAAGAGTGAAAAATGGTCATAAGTCATTTTTTTCAATGCTGTTGTAACTTTGATTGGTCATTAAATGAACTGTTGTAAGGCAAGGACTGCCTGTAATATTTTTCTTCACAATAGGCAAGGAGCCAAAGTTGATAAGATTAGCTCAGACAAACACCTAGGATTTGCATTTCTCCCACTGCCTATAGAGCCAGCCATGACCCCTACATGATCCCATAGGAATCTGGCAACAGCCATTAAAATATTAAAGGACACATTTTTACACAGGAACAGGAATCTCAATCACAAAGCCCCAAGTATGTGTAAAAGCCCACCTACTCTCAACCCCATTTTGTCAGCCACCCCACCCCAGAAAAATGCTGCTGTTATTAATTTCTGGCTACAAAATAAACAGAGACTTCCTTTCCTGCAGCCTGCCTCTATTTTATTTCCAGCATCTTTCTCCTGGATTGGAACTGGACTGGGTTTTTCTTCTAACACTATTGGATAGGGACCATATGAAGGCAATGTCATGAGGAGATAGCAGACAAGAAATTGACATGGTTAGGTGCAAAAAAGGAAACTCTGCAAATTATCATGTGACTGGATTGGTATGACTTTAACTCAGGTCCCCCCCCCAAAATTTTTTTTTGGCAACTTTAAGATGTGTGGACTTCAATTGCCAGAATTCTCCAGCCAGAATGCCAGCTGGGGAATTCTGGGAGCTAAAGTCCACACATTTTAAAATTGCCAAGATTGCCACTGGTTTTTAATAAGTGATTGGACAATCATTTGTCTGAAATGCTACAGGGTTTCCTGCTTGAGCAAGGGGTTGGATTAGAAGATCCCCAAAGTCCCTTCCAACTTCGTTATTCTGGTTTAAAGTGGTATAGCCATTATGATTTATGAACTTTATAGCTTAGTGGATATTTTTTAGAGCAGTCAGCCAATTATGATTTATTCTACAAGCTATGTTTTTTATTTACTTACTAGCTTTATTATAACGGCCTACTCCAAAAGACTCTGTAGGTGGGTTGAAAATATACAATTAATACTATAAAAAAACATAGCAATAAAACATAAGATCCTGGGCTAAAAAGCAACTTGCACAATTATAAAATAATAAAGGCTCCACAGGCACACTAGCTCCAGGCCTGGGAACACAATTGGATTTTAAGGGACTTCTGGAACTCTAAGAGAGTGGGTGAGAATAGGTGGATGCTATTCCTGCTTGAACAGTCTTATAATCGGAGCAATCGGAGCCAATAAGATATGCACTTTCCTAAGTAAAATCTTCATGGTGGATTTGACTTGCTGATTAAGATTTTGCTTTCTTTTCCAATATCCTTTGCAAATGTTCAAGGCAGGCAAGACCAAGACATTGTTCTGCAATTGATTAGGCTCTTTATCAATGCAGAGAAATAAAGCAAACACATTTCTTGTTGACCAGAAGTAATTAGTGAGCTGAAAAAAGCCAGGAAAGATAAGGACAATAATTGCATTGCTTCAGCTATTCTGCCTAGTGAGTTCGGCATCCACCCACATAATATGTCAGGCCATATCAGTGCTATTCCTGGGGCATTGGTTTCGGCCTAATACAAGCAATGACTAAGTGGCTGAGTCAGTTGTTCCTACTCCTCCTGCTGGTGGGCATATTGATCCTTCATTCATTGAAGGATACACAAAGTTCTTCAAGCCAATGCCAAGTGAGATGCAACAAAGCCATTTTCTAAGAAAGCTCAGTGCCTATAAATCTGTTCCTTGTAATTTCTCACTCACAACCTTATCCTAAGAGATGCGGTGTAGCAATAAGTCATTGTCACCCTCTGGTGCATACAGATGCCAAGAAGAAACATCGGTGTAGTTAAAATAGCACACTTGATGTCAACAGAATGCTTAAGAAATGTAAATTGACCCGAGCAGGAAAATTTAGTCATACATCTTCATGTTTACTCTACTAACTCTACAAGGCAATTTTGATCCATAATTATAGCGCAACAAAAACACAGTGGACTGCATATTTTCTCTCCCCTCCCCCTGGCCCTTTCTGGAGGGCCCTAATTGGCCATTCAGTAAGAAATGATTTCATCATTAAATGAATGGAAATAAATGAATGGAATAAAAGAAAACAACATTATATGACTACACTACGTATCAGTTGATTCCTGATAGAAACATGAAATGCCAATAATGAAAAGTAGCAAGCTTTCTTCATTCCAAAATTCATGGTTGTACTTTTATAAGTTGAACAGAGGAACAGTGTAGTTTTATTAGGTAACAATGGCTAATGGCTGAATACTTCTTGATGAGCCCAAAAATGAATTATAGCTAATTCATTATAACCAGTCAGTCCGCTTCAGATCCATGTAAGCTTTTGCATGGGTTTATATACTGTATAAAAACATTCCATTTTTATATTAATCTATTTTTTTTTAAAAAAAAATCTACCAACAATACTACTTAAGTATCTACATATATTCAATTTTTTTCCAGTTAAAAAAATATTTTATACACATTTGAGTATATTGTTTAAGTAACTGTTGTTTAGACTTTTTCCAACCTTCGACTGGGCAAAATGATGCATTGTCAGGCAACAGTTTTTCAATCAACACACCTCAAATTTGAAGAATGCCAAAATCCAGGAACTATGGTTTCCATGGGATTGAAATTTGGCAAAATTGTGGCTGCTTCACTGCTCCCATGCTGTGGCAATCAGCCATAGAAGCGCAGTGGCTTACATAGTTAGTGTGATGACCCGGGGTATGGCACAGTGGCAACACAAGCAGCTGGCAGTTCAAACCGTCCCTTTATTGCTCCAAATTTCCCCAAATGCTCCCATGTTTCTGGCACATTCCAGAGCAAAGTGATCACACACACACATACACACAAGCAGCCTCTGGCTGCAAATAGTCCAGCCCAAAGCTGTGAGCACCATGGCTGCAAAGCAAGAAATCCAACAGGGCAAGTCAAGGAGTTCAGGAAGCAAAGGAGCAAGGCAAGTATCCAGAAATTCAGAAAGAGTGCAAGAAATCCAGGAAAGTTCAAACATAAGCACTCAACACTCCAAGAATTCAGCATTTGTTCTTGACAAATGCCCACTTTCCTCCAAAGCCAACAAAGCCACCCCCTCTATTTCTGTCAGCTCCAGTTCCAGCTCGTCTTCCCCCACAGATTCAGGCTCTGATGGGGGCATGACAGTTAGGATGCTGGGTTTACAAGCTGCTGTGTGATGGGGTGAGCTCCCGTCATTTGCTCCGTCTCCCCACCTAGCAGTTTAAGGTGAGTAATTGCAAGTAGATAAACAGGTACCACTTCAGTGGGCAATTATTGGGGACAAGAAAGGAGCCGCCAATTGGGAAGGAATCCCCTAGGCAACAGTGATGTGACCACCTAAGCGCCGCAGTGCTTTTGACAAGAAAGGAGCAGCAGCAGTCAGCTGTAGTCACATGATTGCCATTTCCAATACTTCCTACCAGGTTCCAGCAAAGAAAATCCATGGAAAAACTGGCAGGATGTTGGAAGTTGGCCCTGCTCCCACTCATGGTTATTCTGTTTCTTTGTTTTGGTAAGGAAATATCTCTGCAATGATGACTCAGTGAGTCATGGATTATCTAGTGAATACTAAAATAAATATCTTGTAACGTTGAAGGCACTTCCCATTCCCACCCATCTTTACAGAGAATTAGGGAGGATTCATTTCTGAGATACTTCCTCAAATTAGAATCCTGCTTTGGACTCAGATTTCATTGATCAGACCATTGTCAAGACTGCAGATCTTTCTCCTGAAATCTTATTTTCACAGACTATTACCTTTATTTCTGATTCAAAGATAAACTTTCTTTTGTATTGAGTATACATACCAGTATAGTATTTCCCTGCAACTTTTCATCATTTTTTGTTTTCTAAGAAAGTTTATGGGGCCTTTGTAGGATACAAAAGCATTGTTGTGAATAAAGGAAAATGCTACTTTGTGGCTCTTTATTTTCCAGGGGTCAGTTTCCAGTTATTTTTAATTGGTACTGGTTTTACTGTTTTTTAATTAAAAGCCTCTTAAAAAGAAATAAAAGAAAGTAGAAGCCTCATTAGAGGGAATATTGATGAAAACTGAGCATTTTCATAATAGGAATATTCTCAAGATAGAAATTAGGAATCAACTTTACAAAGTTCAGAAATATAAGTAGTCCTTGATTTACAACTACAGTTGAGCCTAAAATTTCTGTTGTGAAATGAGACAGTTGTTGAGTGAATTTGGCATTTTATGACCTTTCTTGCCATGGTTATTAAGTGAATCACTATAATTGTTAAGTTAGTGATACGTTTGTTAAATGAATCTGGCTTCCCCATTGATTTTGCTTGTTAGAAGTTCACAAAATGTGATCACATGACCCCAGGACACTGCAACCGTCATAAATACATGCCAGTTGCCAAGCAGACAAATTTTGATCACGTGACTATGGGAATGCTTGCAATCATCATAAATGTGAAAATGGTCATAAGTCACTTCTATCAATGCCACTGTAACTTTGAACAGTCACTAAATCAAGTGTTGTAAGTCGAGGGTTACCTGTATATTGCTATTAGAAATATTAGAGTACCAGAACATTGTTAAATGAACTATGTTTCCAAACCTGTTTGCAGCATGGGCATCGATATATCAAATCTATTTAAAATCCACTAACTCCACTGAGAATGCATATAAAATTACTCTGAATGTTCCCAATGTGCTACATAAATATTATTGTAACTCTGCAGGAAGGCATGAAAGTGAACATGCAGGAATGAGCTCTCCATTCTGTTCAGAAACAGAAACAATCTGTTCTAAATCTTTGCCAATAAGCCAAAGTATCCTCTTACTGCAAGCAGTACTCAAACAGCTCTTCTGTGCAGTATGTTTAAATTGGACTGATAGCCAAGAGTCATTTAGCTGTACTACAATGCTCAAGGAAAAAGCTGGTTTCCTGCTTCTAATGGCATAAGCTACATATTTTACTCCAATTTGGTGCACCACAACAATTATCAATAGCCAGTTAACAGTCATATTTCAACAGTTAACAGTCATGTTTCATATTTCAACATATTTAAAGGCACCAGGTTGGGGAAGCCTGTATTGAGTATTTAACATTATGTTTCAATACATTTTCTCTGCTAGGATCTAATATTCTAGAATGGACTGCTGTTTGAAACTGTGGAAAGTTAGCACCCACCCCTCTCCTAGAAGAATGAAATGTTTTAGGAAATATTTAAAAAGGCAGAATATTTCACTGAAAGAGAAATAGAAATCTTAAAACAGAAACTCAGCCCTAGCTCCCTGCCCCAGCAGATATTTTGGTTATCTTCAAGACAAAAGACTAGGTCATCTTATCTACAAAACAATAGATCTTCACCCTCAGGACATAATAGGATTAGCCCTCTACCCATCTAGCAACAGAACTCATCACATGGCACCTGGGGAGATTGCATCACCCAGCAAGGTCCAACCAAGCCTGGGACTCAAGACAACCTACAAAGTTACCCCTGCATGGCCCCATGGGAGTCTGACAACCAATCAGGATACCTGTCACTTTGTTTTAAGTTCTGTATTTTAAATAATCTGTCTGATCCACGATTGTTTGACAAGATTTACCACAAAACCTTAACAAACAGATTATAGCAAATTAGTTTCCCCTCAAGGCATGCAAATAGGTTGATTTTTTTCCCTCTCTAAAGTCAGAAATACAACTTCAAACTCAGGAATAGAAAAAAGAAAGGGTAAAGAAGTGGAAATTGAGCAGGAAGCATGTGAGGAGGAACCCTAAAAACAGATGATTCTAACAGATGGTCCAGTCCTTCCTCATGCATCTAAATATGATGGAAATTTAGGCTATACCTGCAATGACTTATGTTAATTCCTTTCCAATTCTTCAGAGTGCACTGAGAAACACTTTATATGTGATAGACAACCTATTTGTCCTAACTTCGGTCTTAGCAATCTGTCACCAAAGTTGGAATGCATAAGGTTTATCAAAAAATCTAGTTTTGGGATTCTTCCCCACCCACTCACCCCCGGGCTAAACCAAAGCTGGTAAATTGAGACATTGCAATAAAACTAAAACTAAAACTGTGAAGCTTCACAGCTTCACTTTGATGTTTTAGCAAACTTCTATAAACAAAAATTAGGGTAATAGGACTATTGGATATTTTCTTATGAAACATGGGACATCTATAGTTTTTATTAGATGCTATTTTATTTTTCTTCCATAAACTAAAGGCTCTTGCAATGTATGTACATGCATGCATGTGGTCTACTAGCATCAATTTTTGCCTCCTAATGCTTCCATTGAAGTGAGGAGTCGAAAACACTGGTCCTCTTTTGCTTTTGAGAGGCCTGGGATTAGGATGATCCCTAATCCCAGGCCCCTGACATCCCAAGGTGTCAAAATGGGTTCCAAATTTAGGAGATGTTTTATGTACTAAATTCAACACCTCAGTATCTGCCCCTGCTGAGCTGATGGAAGATCCCATTCAGCAAGATTGCTTCATCACACATCTTCAGTTTATATACTGGAAACTACCTTGTAGCCAAAAATATCCAGAAGCTCTAAAAGCCATAGGTAGAACTTAAAGAAAGAAATATCCAAGATGTCCAAGAATGAAGTTTTTCTTCCAGGCAGCATTTTTATATGAATGCCACAAGAATGGAAATAATCTTAAATGTTAGTAATCTCATATCTGACCAGATATTTTTTTTATTTTTTTATTTTCTCGCTCTTACGTTCATTGTGACAACAACTTTGGGTTTTCAAAACCAGCATGGATATAAAAACAAACATTTAGATCTGACGCTATTACAGCAGCAGCAGGAAAGCTTTCGTGGCATTAAACTTGCCCCGTTGATCCCTTTATGGTTTTACAGTCTGCACTCATTCTGATGAAAGAATGCCAAAGCTATGTTTGGCATTTGCTTTTCTTTCATGGGGAGAACATACACGTCATAAAAACTGATGCTGTGATCCAGTGGAAGTTTTTAATTTGGAGTAGATATAACTGAAAATCTGGAAGCCAGTAGATAACTGTATAGCGAATATGTGTATGAAGCAGAAAAGGAAGATCAGGAACCAGAGTGTGAATATTTTCCAGAATAAAATCCAGTCCTGACGAAGAGAGAAAAAAACTGAAAAAAGAAAAAGAAAAAACCCAATACAGGTAGTCCTAGACTTATGTTCACAATTGAGCTAAGCAAGGCAGTTGTTAAGTGAGTTTTGCTTCATTTCATGACCTTTTTGGCCAGTGGTTAAGTGAATCATGCAGTCATTAAGGAAATCTAACTTCCCCCATTGAATTCGCTTTTTCTCAGTGCCATTATAACTCTCAATGGTCATTAAACAAATGGCTGTAAATTGAGGACTACCTTCAATGAAATCAGCAACTTCATAGATACTAGCCATCACCACAAATTGCTCCTCCTCTATTGTCCCTTCTTTTCCAGACTGACAGAGGGAAACTGAAGAGAGAAGGTAAGCGACAGCACCACAGAAGTTCAAGTGGTTTGGCATTCCCTTGAACCTCCAGATCAGTAGTGGGATGCTGCCGGTTTAACAACCGGTTCAGTGAGTGTGTGCTTCACGCTGAAAATGGAGCATTTAGAAGCTCAGCTGCTTACCTTCCAAGTCAGTAACGGTAAGTAGAACAGCAAGGGGGGGGGAATCAGCTGTGCTGCGCAATTGAGATGAGCTAGAAAGCAGGAAATAAAGGACAGGATAGGGAGGGGTGGGTGGGCGGGTGGGCGTGGCCAGCTGATCATCAGAACTACCGGTTCGCCCGAACCTGTCCGAACTGGCTAAATACTATCTCTGCTCCAGATGTCCTTTGTGGAAGACAAGCCAGTGGGATGATGAGAAAAGCCCAATTTGAAGAGTGGGCCATGCTGGGAAAGGGAAATATGCAGTAAATCATGATGTTCCATTAAAAAGACAGATTTCTTGTAAATAAACTAAAGGAAAAAGTTATGTTAATGATTCCTGCTGGTGTACAGATTGAGAGAGTCATCCATTACATGCACTTTTTTCTTTGGTAAGTTACTTCTCTTGTTCTGTTTAATTCATGCTGTGCCCACTTCAATTGCAATTTCTCAAAAGGTTTCTTCGGTAAAAGCAAGGCTGATGATTTTACATCTTATTTGCAGGGTGCTTTAGTATTTCATTCAAATTCTGGAGGTGCTCTTTTCCATGACTCACATTGTAAGACGATGAGGCTGCCCACGTTTTCGACTCTGAGAAAAGTGAATGGGAGGAATTCCCTCCTGTCATCTTCCCTAACAATTGAAATGGAAGTGTGGGAGGCCAAGAGAACTGCAAATGGCTAGACGAACGATTGCACAATAAATGTGGTTGGATAATTACTTCCAGTTCAGTTTGCACGCAGAACAGTCCAAGCCAATCTCTCTACTGAAATCAGAGTCAGAACACATGCTAATCATTTCATGTGCCAAAAATATATAGCCTGATTTTTATTGATCAAACATTAACAAACATCAAAACCAGCTAACTCCCAAATTGGGACAAAAAGAAGGCCAACGCAAGTAAAGAGAAAAATGAAAGATAAGAGGATTTAGGATCAAAATCTGTATTATCTATATGGCCTGACAGAACAACAGGATCTTGAGGGCACAGTGAAATACACGGAGGTCGGAGATCTTATGCATTTCCGGGGGTAATTCATTCCACAGGGCAGGGGCTCCCACAGAGAAGGCCCTCCCCCTGGGTGTCGCCAGCCAACATAACTTGGCCGATGGCACCCTGAGGAGACCCTCTCTGTGGGAGCGGACTGGCCAGTGGGAGGCTATTGGTGGCAGAAGTCGGCCTCGAAGGTACTGGGGCCCTATGCCATGGAGCATATATTGAAAGGATAGAACTTTCCAGAGCTGATGGAATAATAATGTGGAAATGTGTATGGGGATTCTTAGTCATCCAGGTCATGGTTGTCCAAACTGGACTTTCTTATTTTTCTTTGAAGATGTTTTGCTCCTCATTCAAGAATCCAAGGAGCTGAAGAAACTTCTTGGATGAGAAGTGAAACATCTTCAAAGAAAAACCAGAAAGGCCAGTTGTCTCTTGAAAAGATATCTTTGGAATAATGTGAGAAATTAGTATGGATCCTACTAAAGGAAGTGGCCTTTGGTTCTTCCAACTTTAACTCTTAAAATAGCAGAGTAGAGATGGAAAGTAGGACACCAGGTGATTGGTCCTATATGTTGCACCATCAAGGAAACAATTTGGTGGATGAGATATCCCCCAAAAAAGACAGGATAATCACAAATACTTTCGTGAGCCATAGTACTGTATAACTAAACATGCAAACTCCAAAATGTTACTGAAACTCTTTTGTTTTTTAGAAAGAAATTTCAAAAGCAAACTATTGTTCCTAAAATTGAACGATGAAACACAAATCTGGGGAATGTCTTAAACAAGTGGGTATGGTTCTTTTAATCTGTGTCATGCACCAAAACAAAAACATGCTGTTGACTAATCTAGCTTGTGTTTTACTTGACTAGAAAGGTTTTGGATTACTTTCTCAGATTAGCAGATTAGAATAAAAATTTAAAAACCCAAACCCAAAAACACACAGAGAGGGAGAGGGAGAGGGAGAGGGAGAGGGAGAGGGAGAGGGGAGAGAGAGAGAGAGAGAGAGAGAGAGAGAGAGAGAGAGAGAGAGAGAGAGAGAGAGAGAGAGAGAGAGAGGAGAGAACGTTGTTTGGCATATTATGTTTTGCTCTGTACTCACAATTCTTATCGTGATATTCATCCAGGATCTTTTTAAAAAAATTGTACACAAATTAAAAAGAAAATCTGCTAATTTTGTATACAGGTCCTTAGGTTTATTCTGGTTTCACATTGCCATTTCAAGAATTCCTGGTGCTTTGCTTTTAGCAGGTCTTTGGGTCCTGAATTACTTATTTCTGATTTCCACTGGGAAGGATGTTTATTTCTCAGTTTGTTGTTCAATCAAAATTTTTATTTTCCATGTCATTCTGGTTCAGTAATTTGTGCACATTCTCCAGCAACTGATCGATAGAGCTGCAGTTGTTGCTTGCTGTGCAATCATTTGACATTTGGAGGCAGTCAGCACCATATCCATCTGGGATGAAGTTGGCAAAAATACCAGAGGAATGGGGTACGGCTTGCATAGTTCTCTGAGATCATATTCCTAACACCAAGAACTCCTAGAAAAGCTACTTTCCCTCTTTGTAAAAAAAACTCCAGCCTTTTAATTATAAACAATATTCTTGAACATATTAATTGAAAAGGTACAGATAGTGGTGCACCAGAATTAATCTACTTTTTTAAAAAGTTCTTTTCTTAACTCCTTTTCAGGATCACTTACTTCACAAAAGTAGGACTCCAGTCCTTTCAGGTCACCTAGGGAGAAATTGTTAATACCTTGCTTCTAGGAAGTGATGGAACCAGGGGTGGGCTGCTGGGGGTTCACAGGGGTTCTGGAGAATGTCTAGCTAAGATTCTGTGCAGTTCGGAGAACCCCAAAATCCCACTCCTGGCTGACCCTGCCTACCACTCCCAAGAGTCCCCACGTGGCCTGTTTTGGATGCAGGTAAGTGCAGGGCACACATGGAGCCTCGGGGAGGGCATAAAATGGGCCTACTGGAAGTTTGGGAAGGCCAGAAATGGGCCTGTTTCTGGCCTCCATAGGGCCTTCGTAACCTGGGGAGGCCATTTTCGCCCTCCTGGAGGCTCAAGGAAAGCCTCCAGAGCAAAAAGCCTCCAAAGCAAAAATGTCTCCCCTGCCATGGTGCAGGAGGCCGACTAGGCCACGCCCACCCAGCAACTGGGCAGAAAACCCCTTGCTAAAATTTTTGAATTTTCCCCTGGATGGAACTGAAGCCAGGCTGGAACAGCCTCTGCTACAGATAAGGCCAGGTCTCTTGCTGATGGCATTCAGGAAGATGCTGAAAACCTGGTTGCTCTATGGAACACTCTAGTATCTTAGTAGTTACTGTAGAAATAGTAGTAGTAGTAGTAGTAGTAGTAGTAGTAGTAGTAGTAGAACTTTATAGTACAACTCTATAGACAACAGACCATCTCAACAAACAATGGATGTTAGCCACAATGAAATAGAATACAATACCGTAAAATGAAGTACAATGTGATAAGGTGAGATAAGAAAAAACAGTAAGAGAAAATCGTGTAAGAGAAAATATTTATTTATAAAATATATTGGTCGCCCGTCTTACCACAGAGTAATACAGAATACAGAAACATAAAATATATGACTACTAAAATGCAAAACAGTATGTGTGTAGATGAATCCGTCATCTTTACATACTATCCAAATGTGTTTTATAAAACACATGGGTTTTTAAACAGATGGTTTAAAAGCAATGTGTTCTATAACACATGTTTTCAGTTGAACAGTCCTGGCTATAAACTTAGCAGCTGTAATGACAACATATGTCTTTGTGCTCTGAAGAAAATCAGATTTTTAAACCATAAATTGTTTGTGGTAGAATGTAGTCCAGAGTTGCAGGAAAGAGAAGCTCTTTCCCCTTGGACAAAATGTGGAAGCCCATCAGACATTCCATGCTTCTACAGAGAAGCTTGGAATATCTGGTGGGCAGGAAGAGGGACAAAGGCAGACCCACACCCCTAGCAATTCACAAAGTACATCTAATAGTTATGCAGGCAATTGCTTTAGTCTGGCAAGATTCTGCTGATTCTGGGCTTTTTTGTTCTGGCAGCCAGCAGGCCCTATGCTGCCCTATGCTGCCTAGTGAGAGACTTATATAGATCTATTTCTGGCTCGTTAGCCATAATCAGTAAGCCACACCCACATCTCATGTATCCTCCCTGTGAAGGTACAATATCTATTTTCTTACTTTTCGTAGGTTTTATGTGTTTTTCTTTTAGCCAGGTTTTTCCTATGTAACCAAGATTTTTCTACAGCCCTAGCTCAGTGGAGTCACATCCACTCAATTCTGGGCTTTTTTCTTCTGGCAGCCAGCAGGCCCTATGCTGCCCTATGCTGCCTAGTGAGAGACTTATATAGATCTATTTCTGGCTCGTTAGCCATCATCAGTAAGCCACACCCACATCTCATGTATCCTCCCTGTAAAGGTACAGTATCTATTTTCTTACCATCATCAGCTTACTGATGATGATGGTTACTTAGCCATCATCAGCTTACTGGATGTGTAAGAAAGGAGGAATTCAATCCTATCATTAATATACAAGGTTAAACAACATGGAAGCAAGATGCGTATTTGTCCACTCTTTATGAGTGGATCTGCTCTGAATGAGAGAGGTAGTGGCTCTGATGTGGATTGTCAGGCATGTATTCGACTATAGGGCCTTTACCAGGTATAGAAGCCTAGGTAGTTAGTTGGATGATCCTGTGTTAATCTATATTAACCTGTGTTGGTTAATCCAGGCCATATTTATCTTTTATTTTTATTCAGTTATTTCATTTCTTATTTTTCTTTTTGATTTTCGCTTAATACATTTTAAGATTTACTGTGGATGCTTCAAATTCTTTTTCTACATGTATTGTAAGTCATGAGGGTTGCTGGATTGTAATGGGATACAAAATGGAGACAGAGAGAGATCTGTATATCTTACTTTGTCTACCAAGTATTTTCTTCTCCACTGGTGGCATAAATGTATCCTGATTATTACATTATTTCTCTTCTTAAATTTCATCAATACTGGTGGATGGTGTGCTCACAACATTTCACATTTACTTACAAATCTCATTAGAGTTCTTGTTCAAGTGAGCATTTTCTCATATGCCAGCTGCTTTCAAGCAATTCAGAAAGCAATTCTTTCATGCAAGACTTTTTAAAAAGGCATTCAGTCTAACATAAGAGTTTCTGCATAGACTGTGGGATAATCTGGAAGAAATGAAGGTATTTCAGAACCTCTGAAAATGTATAATCAAACATCCAGAGTAGCCACAATCATATATTTCATATGAATAGCTTAAAATAGCAATGGCGGAAGGTGTACAGAAATTTGGAGGATGTATATTTTCATAACCTCTGAGATGGACAATAGATCAGGCAATCCTGATGAATTCTCTTCACACCATGCCTCAGCAGAAGATCTAATAAACACTCTTGTACAACCCATGAATATTTTTTTTAATATATATTTATTCAGGTTATGTCTTCCCTTTCATCCAGGAGTACAAGAGTGCTTCTCCTCCCATTTTTCAGCATAAGAACCCTATGAGCTGGTATTCGTTGGGCTGGGTTCAACTGAGAGAGAGAGACTGATTCCAAGTCATGCCGTAAATTTCTACAGTTCAGGGTGGACTTAAATGTGACTGTCCCCCTTGAGGCACCTTATCCAAATACCACATTGGCTGACATGGGTATAGAGAATGGCAGTGATGCCAGGTCATATATAAGAAAGGATCTTGACTTCCATTGGTCTTGTTTTGTTCTTGAATTTTGATTTTGGATTGTATTTTTCCCACATATTACCTAACCCATCCTAAGGGCAGCACACTTAGACAATTAAGCTAGAAGTTTAGGGTGAATAATGTAAAGGACACTAATTTCATTAATTTAATAATAATAATAATAATAATAATAATAATAATAATAATAATAATAAATTATTAATAATTCTTTTCCAGTTATCTTAATGTTATGTCATTGCAAACCGAATGAAATTGAAATTCTTCTTCAAAAAAATATTTTGACTTTTGGACAAACAATACAGGAGCACTTTTATTCTTGCCCTTGTCCAGATATCCAAACTCTTGCTGCTTCATTCTATTTATCCCTCCTGAATCATCATCCTCTTTAATGTTTTCTATGCCATGTTCATCCCTTTTCTTTTAGTGATTTCTGTCATTCTGCTTGCCTTCTGCTATACCAATCCTCTGCAGTTACTCCATGTGCTTGTGCTAAATCCCATTAGTACAACTTCAGTAGTGCAACATCATATTTTGCTCTCTGTACTTTCAATTTCAAAATGTTTCCTGAAGATACAGTATGTTCTGTAAGAAAGCAGCATTAATTTCTTGGATTTTTTTTTCCAATTATTTCCAGCATGCTTTTCTTCAATATTCAAATAATGTGAGTTTTTTTATTCCACTTGTAATTTAATGATAAAGAGAACCATTAAAGAGAACTCCAAAGAGGACTTTCACTGTTTTGTAATGGTTTAATTGAAACTCAGCACCGCATATAGAGAGATGTTTCAACCTTAAGATGCTGAAGCTTCATTCTGATGAACCTCCTTTGCTTCAAATAAAGCCCTGATCTTGGTTTGTATCAGGAGTTAAATCCACAGATTCGGACAGGTTCTGGAGAACCGGTAGTGGAAATTCTGAGCAGTTCAGAGAACCGGTAGGGGAAATTGTGAGTAGTTCGGAGAACCGGCGAATGCCATCTCAGGCTGGCCCCAGGAGTGGGATGGGAATGGAGATTTTGCAGTATCCTTCCCCTGGAGTGGGGTGGGAATGGAGATTTTGCAGTATCCTTCCCTGCCATGCCCACCAAGCCACGCCACACCCACCAAGCCACACCCACAGAACCGGTAGTTTTAAAAAAATAGATTTCACCACTGATTTGTATCCTACTAAACTAAAAGGTTTTTTTTGGATCAGCCTTTCTACATTGTGACTCACCTACTGGTAAGATTTACACTAGCTTTAAACACTAACTACCCAGGATTGAAAAAAAGCATAATTAACAACACTACAGGAATGGCTCTTGGTTTTGTCTCCATGATTTTTGCTGTAAATTCCTTACCACAGCAATGAGATTCTGGGTGGCCGAGACAGCAATCTCCTGAGAATGTTAACAGCTACTCTGGCAGCTGTTGTGAGTGAACTCTATGATTATAGAATCCCTCAGAATGCCCACCAACATTTGTTTGCCCCAAGCAGCAATTCCAAGATTTATTGAAGAGAGGATGCAGGTTTTTAAGATTGCCCCAGACTCAGTCCTGGGTGTATCCATGGGCTCTGCCATTTTAGAAAGAGACTGTCATCTCCTCTCCCTCTTTTTGGATTTTTAAACTTGTATTTCATTTAAAATCATTATTGCCCTGAAGGACTTTTCAATAAAATCTTCTTGGAAATGTGTGATTCTCATTGATTTATTATCATGGCTCCTTTTTCATTTACTTCTTTGAACATATATTGGAATAATATGTAGGCATCTTGGTGTGTGTGTGTGTGTGTGTGTTTATATAGTATATCAAAATAGATATTTAACAAAGAACATTGTGATCCATCAAGCTTGATCAGCATGAAAACTGAACCAATTACTTAGTGAATGACATAGAAAAAGTCCTTTGAAGAAGACAGCTTGAAAATCAGTTCTATGGATATTCTGTATAGTATTTCTTGAAGTTCTGTCAGATTCTTGGCACATCCTTAATAGACAGACCTTTTATATATTTCCTGGGGAGGAAAATCTTACTTTCAATTTATCCAAAGCACAGTCATCAGCAGAGAACAATTGCTGAGAAAATATCAAGCAAATACAAACATATTGCCTATACTTTAATGAATTAGAGTTTTCTGTGGGGAACTGTAATATAGCGGGATATCTAAATTACTCTTCAGTAGCAAGGGTGATACTATTAACGTGAGAAGGCAGGTGGACAGGAAGGGATTTAAAGACTCTGATAGGTTGAACGGACCAAGTTGTAAATAAAATAATATAATAAAAATTCTAAAAGCAAAATTGGAAAAACCAGGAAAAAAAAAGAACAGCAGAACAGTATTATCTATGTCAGTGATGGCTAACCTTTTTGCCATCGCGTGCCAGGAGAGAGGGGGCGGGGGGAGGGTCGCGCACGCACGTGCCTATGTGCATGTGTGCGCAACCCCCTCCCCCCCACTGCTCCTGGCACAGGATGGCCTGGTAGGCCCGTTTTTCTTTCTTACCTGGTTCCAGATCCTCTCTGTGTATCTGGGAACGGCGAAAACAGCCTTTCCCATGCCCTTGGAGGCCCTACGGAGGCTGAAAGGGCCCATTTCCCAACTCCTGGTGAGACAGGAAGTGACATTTTTTGCTGTCCCCAGCCTCCAGAACCTCTCTAGGAGTCTCTAGGAGCCTCTCTAGGAGTCTGTAGGAGCTTCTCTAGGAGTCTCTGGAGGCTGGGGACAGAAAAAACCTTTTTTAAAAAATTATTATCATGGGGCCATTTTAATGTGATGAAGAAAACTCTGCAATGGGCAAAATGTTATGAGATAAAGTTTCAGATGAACTCTTTCGTGGTTTTCACTTGGGACAAATTTAGGCCTTTCATTTCAACCAATGATAACATGAAAGCCAATGTTCACCTTTCTGGGTTTTTTAAAAAAACCCATGGAGAGGCTGTAGATCAGGGGTGTCAAACTCAAGGCCCGCAGGGTGTTTAGATCTGGCCCATAGGGCCACCCTGGAAACAACAAAGGATGAGCCCGCGGTGCCTCTGCCAGCAAAAACAGAGCTCGGGAGGGCTCCAGTTTCGGCCACGACAGACTCCTGCAGTCCTCTGCCAGTGAAAACGGAGCTTGGGGGGTTTCACGGAGGCTGTTGAGGCTGAAAGTGGGGCCTGGGGGAGGCTGCACACAGCTCCCCTGAACTCCGTTTTTGCTGGCAGAAGACTAGCAAAACAAACTAAAAACAAAACAAAATGATACTTTTTATAAAGTTTAAGTGGAGTTTATTTACAGAAATAAAGGACTCTTCAAAGAGACCTCTCCTTCCTGGAACATCATGTAATCATGTGACATAGCAGGATCATATAGGCAGCACAGGAAATATCAAAGAAACTTCTGTTAAGAACATCCTCATATTGCCTTATAAAAAGAACATATTCTAAACATTAAGGAAGTTTAAAGAGATCCCTTTCAGGCCCTTTATGTATTTAAAAAAAAATAAGTCTAACAGGACATTATGTCCCAAGTTTTTTCTCCCATGGATTTCTTCTTTTGAAAGCAGCAAATCCACTGAACCACAAAGATGTGTTCCCAATGTGAAACATAACCATAAAAACCAATTCTCAGCAAAGAACCTAGTGCATAAATAACGTATTCAAATTCCACCTTATGGATTCTCTATGCTACTTTACAACTGGTTCTGTTTATGGCTAAGGACAATGTTTAAATAAGTCTGAGAAGTTAGTCCTACTGGAATTCTCAGATCAATCGGCAGCCTTTGTCAGATAAAGGCAGCCAGAATGGTATTTAAAGGCTTTAAGCAGTGTTCAGTTTAAATATCCTGAACATCCAACAGATAAATTTTAATTGATTCACTGGTAGCAAAGGGACAGGCAGTTCTCACTTAACAACTCTAATGCAGCTTTTAAGCAAAGTGGTTCTTAGATGTGTGTGACTGCACCACTTAAGAGACAGCAGTTCCGATAGTCCTGGTTGTGGCCAGGACTGTAATGTGTCAGGCAAGGATACTTCTCCTGTCCTGCTGCACTCACCTCCACTTCAATTCCTCCTACTGGCCTCTGCTCCCCATCACCATATCTGCCAATTTGGCCACCCTGGGTTCCGCTGCTACCCTTGTCTCCTCCCATCACTCTCAGCTGAACTTCACCATCTTCTTCCTCCTGCTATGATGAGGCACACCTGGCCAAGGAACTGCTGAACCTTTGCAAGAAGGGACATCAGGGAGGCAGGTGTGTGTGTTGAGATACATGTTGCCAGTCCCAAATGCTGTTGTGGCCCCCCAGCGGCCTGCGCGGATCATGGCTGATCCCGACGAGGAGGCTGGTGTGGTGTCACGCCAGCAGCCTGCGCAGCCGGCGCTTGCGTCAGACAGCGAGGAGGCCAAAGAGGATGTGATGCCAGAGGCAGAGACTCAGCCAGGGCCTTCAGAACCTCAGAGACTCCTTCCAGTGGAGAGAGTGAAGTGGAGGAGCCTCTCCTCAATGCTTGGGCATGCAGGGCTGCCAAAAGGCAGGAGTGGCTACTCAGGAGGAGGAGGTCTACTCAAGAGTAGGCCTTGAGGATAATTGGCCACACCCTTAGCCTATTTAAGTCGCACGCAGCTAGTGCTTTCTTGCTAGAAACAACGTCTCATTACTACAGAGCATCTTGGAGAGCGAGCGACTTCTCATATCTGGTTTTCTGGGCTGGTTGCCAACCTTTGTTGGACTTTGTTCTTAATAACTTTGATAAGAACCCTTTGCACGGGAAACCTGCATTCTTGAAAGGGGTTTGTTTGGAATTAAACAGTGTTTGCGAAGCTTAGTGTATGTCACATTCTCTGGGAATCCGAAGCTGGGGCAGAACAAATGCAGTGGGCTATCAAGCACTCAAATGTCAATCACATGACTGTGGAGACGTAATTTTAAGGACCAGTCAAAGGATTCATTCAGCACCATCATAACTTTGAATGATCACTGAATAAATGGTTTTGCATAATCAGCACTTCAAAAAAAATATTTTCATGCCATGAAAGGCTCTAGTAATATAAATTCAAACAGGAGATAGTTATATACTTATCTACAGTTAATGTGATTACTATGGATCTATATTAGTCTTCTGTGCTGTGATGACAAAGGCACTATGGGAACTAAAATTCAGGTCATCTTGAGAGACTCAAGTTGAATTAGGCTTATCAACATAAATACTAAGCATAGTATACACATGGGAATCAGGAGAATGTATATGTATATGGTAGAATTACACACACAAATATATATGTATGTATGTATGTATGTATGTATGTATATGTATGCATGTATATAATTGCAAGCATCATTCTTGAACTGATGTTAATCTACTCATCTGGAGATAAATTCTGACGTTTTATATTTGTGGATTCTGGAGATGCAGGATGTTAAAAAATTGTCATTAAAAGTCTGCATTTTGTCTGAAATTCAACATATTTAATGAATCAATTGTTTTGTGATATGTCAACCAGAGATCTAGACACCTGCCAGTATTTCAGGAGCCTAACATAGATTAAAATGTGTCTCTAGACTCACAGAATAAAAAAAAAACTGGAAATGGCTGCTAATGCTATCAATTTTCCTCTTGCATACTGGAGCAGAAGTATGATAAGAAACTAAAGAAGCTTACTCAGATTCAGAATTAACAATAGTCTACTTTAATGCTCTCCAGGTATTCTGGATTATAACTTAATTTTCTCCAACTCTAATGCCCACTGTTGCATTGTGCTTTGAGTACTGGATTTTGTGTGTATGAGTTAAGAACATCTGACTTATGGACAACTCATACTTACAAATGGGCTGCCTATTACTAAAAATGGCAGATGACATTTTACTTCCTCAAGACAATGAAATACTGAAGCCACTTGTTTTTATGTACTACTGAAATCACACATTTTTAATGCAGAGTTTGTTTTCAGCAATCTTCAACATGTTGTAAAAACATTGCACAGGTTCAGCACTTTGTTGGCTCAAGGAAGAACACCATCTGCCATTTTTAGTAATAGGCAGTCTGTTCATAAGTACAAGTCCCAACTTAACATATAAATTTAAGTTAAATACAGACTTAGGAACAGAATTTAACCCATGGACTGCTTTTGCTGCAGCAAGTGCATTGCTAAACAAAAGGTCAAATACTAGAACAGCAGTTTACATAATAATGTTTGAGTGGTGGTATTATCAATATTTTTTGCAGACCATCTTCTCCTGATTTGTTTGCTGGCATCAGATAGTCCAGATAGTGGATTGTATCTTGAGATGAATGAAGGCAAGTCCCAGGATAATGTTGCAGGATCCAATCTGGGTTGGTCACAGGACCAGAGATTTAGTCTTCTGAGCTGGATGGGCTCCAGGACGAGTCCAAAAGCTCGGAAGACAAAACCTCTGGTCCCGGTGACCAACCCAAATTGGTTACTGTATCTTGAGAACCATTTGGCAAGCATTCCACCAGAATTAATTCTTCTCCATTTGAGTATATTGCTAATATCATTATGACTGTATGACTGTAATTTTGTTGCTTGTATCTTTATGATTTATATTGACTGTCTCCTAATATGATTTGATTGCTTATTTGTACTCTATGACTATCATTTTTTTTTTATTTGATTTGATTTATATGCCACCCTTCCCCGGAGACTCAGGGTGGCTTACAATGCATTAAGCAATAGCCTTCATACTTTTGTATATTTTTATACAAAGTCAGCTTATTGCCCCCACAATCTGGGTCCTCATTAAGTGGAATCATTAAGTGTTGTACCTTATGATTCTTGACGAATGTATCTTTTCTTTTATGTACACTGAGAGCGTATGCACCAAGACAAATTCCTTGTGTGTCCAATCACACTTGGCCAATAAAAAATTTTATTCTATTCTAATATCATTAGCGATATACTATACATGTACATATTATCTGAGGTAAATTTTTCATAAATATAGGATAAATTGTCATTGCCAAATGAGTATGAGCAGTCTATATTATTCTTAACCATTGCACAGTATTTGCATGTCAAAGAGGAGATATACTTTATCATGGTAGATTATTATTTGTTTAGATATCAGAGTAAAAGTTTGATATATTATTGATCTTATAATACATAATGTTATTACATTAAGCCATATATTGGGAGATAAATAAATTGCTCATGGACTCCATCATCATTCTATTTACAGCACGTAAAATTTTCTTTTCTTCTATGACACAGATAATCCTACTGTGGTAGTAATACTGTGTGTGAAGTCTCACACTGCTCCTTAAAATGCTACTGTTCAAAGAGGCAAGCCTGTATTTACAAAGAGGCCACAGAAACATCATAAATCCATGACTCAACCCTTATTTTTTCCATTTCCAAATGGAGCCTTTTTCCTTAACACTACATATTATCAAGCACTACCCATATTCTCTTCTAACTTTCCTTTCATCACTTCCTTTGGAACTGTGCTTACCTGCCCCCATAGAAGAGATGGACTCAGTGGTAGGGATTATTTTGGGAGGCCAGAGGGGACAGTAGCAGTTAATTTTCTGGTAAACAAGTTCTCTGATTGAATACACCCAGCAGGAAAGCCACTTTAGATAAATGCCCATAGCATACTCTCAAAACTGCTAACGTGCCTACCATTTCCCCAAAGGTTGGAACCTGGGGTGCGTGTCTTCCTAAGTATTTCAAGATTGAAAAGTCCTCTTGAATGTAGGTAATCTCAAAACCAATTTCTGAGGATGGATGCTGTGTTATTACAGGCCAATTAACAGAGGTTCCAAAGAATCCCAGACTCTTATTGACAAAGATACCACATGGCACATAAATGCTGCAATACAAGAGCTTTTCTCTTTTTTCAGTCAAATAGTACCTATACATTTTTTTTGTCAATTTCTAAACATGAATTCACGGAACCTTGTGCCACATGCTGATATTGACAATTCCATCATCAGTTACAATACAGCAAGAAGGCAGCCATTCAGTCTTGGGGAAATTATTGCTATTTGAAAAAGGCAATGTAGGAGGGGGAAATAGAATTAGGAATTTTTTTTCTCCCATCATCAAAAGAGAAAGAGGAAAACAAAGAAGTCATGAAAAGAGCATTATGTTGTTGCTTCAGATAAAAAGAACCCAGGCTAATACATTTCATAATAATAATGAAAATCTATGTGTCTCTAATTTTGTTAAATAGGTAACTGATCGAAAGCCAGAGGGCAAAGTCTGCATTGAAATGGATTATATTCATTCAGTAATCTATTCCCTTCACAGAAGTAGAAAAAGCATTTTTCTTATGATGTCTTCTTTTTCTTTATTGACAGGTGATTTTCAAAGATGACTGTAATTAATGCAAAGAGTATTTTCTTCTTTTAGAAAAGTAAAACTTTTGGTGTGTAAGAAAGAGTAAATGTAGTTGTACTACTAATGCTAATTTAACTGAGCTTGGAGAATTTAAAGCTCAGGTTTAACATTTTACAGAACACCATAAATCTGCTTCTCTCATTACTTTTTCAGGGTCCCAAAGGGGTATGTACTGTTGCTTCTGATCCAGTTTCTTGCAGGGGCAGGAAAAAAAGTATTACAGTTTAAAGTAAGATTTATCAATAAATAATATCCACTCTTTGAAAAAATCCCATTTTGAATTCTTACTTCCACTTTCCCCTACAAAATAGGAAGTTGTATCCAGCAAATATACATCTTAGGTGCATTGTGTGGCTATATAGATCAAATATCAAAAATTTGATATACTACAATTTCCTCCTGACTATGTGGATTGGTGGGTTGGATCTAAAGCCTTTGCAGTACAGTGGGCTATGGTGGTTAAACTGTTGACATTGCTATCAAGAAGATCTAGGCTTAAATACACTTTACATGAGGCTGTTGGGTGACTTGGAACACATCATTATCTAACCCAACCACAGTACTGTTACTAGGGGAAGAGTGGAGATAACAATGGTAATACAGTATGTGTTGCCTTCAGCTCCCCAAAAACAGGTGAGATATAAATGAGTGGGAGTTGAAGAAAATGACCAGTCTGCAAGGAGTATAAATCCTTCCACTTCCCACCATCCAGTGAAAGCTGAAGAAAAGCTTCTTGGATGAGAAGTGAAAGGTCTTCAAAGAAAAAACAGAATGTCCAGTTGCCTCTTGAAAAAAGCACCCTTGGGAAGAAAAATGATAATAAATAATAAAAGGGTTCCTGAAATCAGAAATTTTTTTTAAAGTTTCTTTATGCTATGAAACTAATGTCATAGGATTGGTGCATAAGTTTGGTAACTGCTGTGGCATTTATTTTTCCACTCCCCAGGGTAGTCATTAGATCAACAGCATCCAATCACCTAACTTTTATTGTGTTTATGCTGGTATTATCTCTAAATGTCAGAGTAGCCTCATCTAGAAATTAATTGAGAAATTAAACAACATGCCAAAAGGTCCATGGAAGTGTGTGTAGCATAAAAGCAAATCCAAAATTTTCAAGCTATTCTTTATACTCACAAAGAGCTTTTCTATTAACAAACATGAGGTCTCCTTCCTTTTCATCATATTTTAGATATTCATCTTCATGATATAAAAAAATGCATGAAACAGTGGCCGCTTTCTACATTGAATGCTAGCAAAGAAATATATACTGTAGTTGCCTTCAGCCAAGTCCATGGGCAGACCATTCAAGTGGTGAATTCTTTTTATTAAATGGTGCAGCTGTAAATAATCACAATATTGGAAATGCCACTTTCCTTACATCAGCAAGGAATAAATTTTACACATTTCACAATACCCCCTAAAGAGAAGGTAGAATGCTTCAGAAACATCCGCAATGTGCCAAAGCCCATTGATGACATAATCATGTGCTTAGCCCTTCTATTTCTTCTTTATTTGTACTTGCACTTACAATGTAATGTTCTGAGCATGACCCATATAATTTCCCCTCCATTGCTGCACACATGAAAGAAGATACTAAGTTATAAAACAGACATACGAAACAACAGCAATGAGCTGAACCAAAACCTGAATGTATTTTGCTGAACAAACAATACTTTTTATACTTCGTGGTAAATCAAAATGTAGTTTGTTTGCTTCTGGCTTAAGATAGATCCCAAGCGAAACCTTGCTTAAACACATCACAGGTTAGTACAGGATGAAACAGATTACAAAGTCAGTCTAACCATGCTGGCACTATTCCAGCCATTCCTTACCATAAAACATCCAGAATGTATTTAGACTAGTATTTATAATTCCAATTAAATAATCATTGAGCCCTTACTTAAAGGACTTTGTTTCATCAGCAAGTATTTCAACATTATAATGCTCAAAAGAAATAATGAAAGCAGCTAATACCTAATAAGGTATTTTCTTTGGGATCAGTTTACCTTCTAATTTAGCCATGATTAGAAATTCCAGAATGTGTCAGATAAGCCTTTTATTTGTTTGAATATGAACCAGAACATTTACATTCTGAGATAGGTTTTATAAGTGCAAGACAATATAAATGATTATTTTTGCACATATTATTTTAATGTAGAATTTTATGTTGTTTGGTTTTAAAAAACCCTAATTATTAACAACTTGAATAATAATACAAAGGAAAAGCTTGTTGATTCAAAGACACAAATTGTTACCCAAATGCATATAGATGGCATGTTATTTTCATTTCAACTTTTCATTAAAAGTTACCTTTTAATGGTAACTTAAAATTAATAATAGCAGAAGAGCAATATATTTTTGGACAAACCACAAACCACTAAAAATGGGTTTATTTACTTAAAAAAACTGTAGGATGTTATGTCCACCCTAATTGAAAGCCTATTTATATGAAACCAAACATGTTCTGTGGATTTCATTGGGTTTCTTTTTCCTCCCCTTTTTATGTGCATAGAATTGAAGATCAATCTATTTTTTGCACAAACAGCCTTGTAACAAAAAATAGTTAGTAGAAAAAGAGGGCACAACTTGTTTAAACAATAAAACATAAATAGAAAAAAAATAACCCCCGAATAGTTCTGCCATTTATTCGCAAATATTTTTGTATAAATATACCACTTTTAAGAATTAGCTTTCTAACTCCCTGCATATCTTTTTCACAACTACCGTTCTCATAACAGCAAAGTAACATGCTCTTCAAAGCTGATTCAAATGGCCACAGAAGTGCTGTTTGGTTTCATACACTCCTGGACCCCTTGTGAAATACCAGTTAGTGGAAGTACGGATTATAACAGTTTGCTTAGTGATGGTTCGAAGTTACAATGGCATTGGAAAAAAGTGACTTATGACCATTTTTCACAGATGACCGTTGCAGCATTCCCATGGTCATGTGATTTACATTTGGATGCTTGTTAACTGACTCACATTTATGATGGTTGCAGTTAGTGGTGGGTTTCAAAATTTTTTACTACCGGTTCTGTGGGTGTGGCTTGGTGGGTGTGGCATGGCTTGGTGGGCGTGGCAGGGGAAGGATACTGTAAAATCTCCATTCCCTCCCCACTCCAGGGGAAGGTTACTGCAAAATCCCCATTCCCACCCCAATCCAGCGGAAGGTTACTGCAAAATCCCCATTTCTTCCCGATCAGCTGGGACTTGGGAGATAGATGGAGAATAGATGGGAGTGGGCCAGTCATTTATTTATTTGTTTGTTTGTTTGTTTGTTTGTTTGTTTGTTCATTCATTCATTCATTCATTCATTCAATTTTATATGCTGCCCCTCTCCGAAGACCCAGGGCGGCTCACAATACACTCAAAAAAAATCACTATAAAAACACTTAAAAATTAAAAACATTAAAGACATTAAAACCCATTCACACCATTCATGGACGGATGAATTTTTACTACCGGTTCTCTGAACTACTCAAAATTTCCGCTAACAGTTCTCCAGAATTGGTCAGAACCTGCTGAAACCCCACCTCTGGTTGCAGTGCCCCAGAGTCATGTGATCACTTTTTGCAACCTTCTGACAAGCAGAGTCAATGGGGAAACCAGATTTAGTTAACAACCGTGTTACTAATTTAACAACTGCAGTGATTTACTTAACAAATGTGGAAGAAAAGTCAACTGGAGATCAGTTATAATCCACTTGCAGATTTCTTAATTTCCTATTTAGTTTATAAATAGAAACTATTTTTTTCTGCTATTGAAATGGACTTAGTGGACAATGTTTACAATAAGTGGCAGCATTTATCCAACAAGCTGATAAACAATGCATCTAATAAAAACTTAGATGGGACACTACTAGAGAGTTTCAGGAGGCTAGGCTATATGGAAAGACAAAAACCACTCCCATTTCAGATGAAGGCAAAAGCAGATCCTTTTTATACTGTTGCCAAGAAAACTATATAGATGTCAAGCTTGGCTTATGGGAAGCTATGTGGGTAGTCCTCAACTTAATCAAAAATAGAACTTCCATGTTTAACAAAAAATTTTCAGTTAACATTTACAAGGAATATTCAACAGTGCGCAACTAACAAACTATGTTATACACTAATGAGCATGGTAGCTTGCAATGTGGTACCTGGTGCTATCAGTAAATCCCAGTTTGTGCAAAATTCTTTAGGCAAAGTGCCCAGTTATTTGCAGTATCAATCATTGTCCTTCAAGCAAGAGCGGTGGTGACATCTAGTGTTTTAAGATTAAATTGTCAGCCCAGATCTCAATTTTCAAAATTGTTTGCATGCAAGTGTGTGAATGCTTAAAATAATGCCTACAGGCAAGACTTCTAATAATAATTAAAACCTCTAAGAAAATTATTTCATGAAAGTGGGACAAGATTACATACTCTTCAGCCACTTGTGAATAGGTGATTTGACTACCATCTTCAGGAAGCGAAGCAAATCATAGTGAGAAAAATTGTCTTCATAATTTCTTTCCTTAGAGGATGTTTCTTTTCTTCAATACAAAACAATAAAAAAAATGCTAAATATAAAATTAAATCTGCCTGCTCTAGCAGGATGTTCTAATTTCCAAAAGGTTAATTATGAGCTGTGCTCATTCTCTTCTGTTTATTCAGCCCAAATTACCCATTTAGTCAATGATAAAAGAAGGAATAATTTATCATGTTGAACTGGGGTGGAAAACAATGATATCTCTTAAGCAACATAGAAGTAAAACATTGCTAATGATACCACTGAGCTACAACACAACTTTTAAACCTCAAAAGATCAGGATTTCAAATTGATGCAGCCAATGTTTTTTAAAAAGCCTAGCTATAAAAAAGAAAAGGCTTTTTTGGAAGAAATTTTCCTCAGTTCATTCCTCAACCTCAGGAGAAAGATGCTAATACAACAGGCTCAGAAGAAGAATCCAGTTACTAGAAAAGGCCACAGTAGCAGCTAAAATTGTGGAAACCTTTTGGGAAAAGTGTATTTTCTAAAACTAGCTAATAACATCACTTTTTTTTTGGAGTAGTACCATAAAATTATATATCAATGGAAAGATAATTTAATTAAGACTGTAATGCAATAACTGTTATGAAGGATTTGCTATTAGAATATCAGTTACAGTATAAAGAAAAAAAATGAAACACGTAGAAAAAACGAGATATACAAAAATTATCACCATAGAAAAAACGAGAAAAAATTATCACCATGTCAGTTAATACTTAGCTGGGTAATCTTTAGCATGAATTATGGCCTTACAACGTCTTCCCATGGAATGAACCAAGTCTTTTAGTTCTGCAGCTGTTATAATGTAAAACCAAGATTGAATGATTGCTTCTTTAACTGGTTTTTATTGCTGGGTCACTTCTGACTAACAAGTATCTTTAGTCGGCTCCATAGATTTTCAATTGGGTCAAGGTCTGGGCTATTCCCAGGCCATTCCAGCCTGGGAATAAAATGGAATATGATTATCTTGAAACTCTAAAAAAAAAAATGGTGTTATTAGCCATCAAACCTCAAAAATACACTTTTCCCAAAAGGTTTCCACAATTTTGGCCACTACTATAGTAAAAAATGATCCTTTCAGATAGCTGCCATTTACAATACTTTCTGGTATTAGCACTGTTTGTTCTTAAATGAATATTTACCAGCAACAAAAAGAAAAGAAGTCCATTCTTTCCTGCAACTCAAGAGTTGTTAGCTTTTTGCAAGGCATTGAAGGGCTGGCTGATTTCCCCAGGCATTTGGGTCAGGGGGTTAGATAAGCTCTGTTGCTCTTGGTGGTGAAGAAAGTCAGTGGCTTCCTGGGGATTAACTGGTGGAGTTGTTGGTTTAAATCTCTTTTCTAAATGTTGTATTGAATTATTATGAAACCCAAGTAGTATTATTTTAAAACACGAATGATACATTGAATTGTTTGGATACAGTGGTAACCATACAATGTCGACTAGAGATTATTAACATTCCAATGATTTAGATAGCTTACACCTTTAAAAATAAAGAAAAAAGGTGGATGTCAATATTAATTATGATTTCCAAAATATTAATGTGGATAAGCAAAAAGTCGCTTAGATTTTACATCTAGAGCTAAATGTGGCACCGAGGAACAACCGCAAAATACATTAAAACATTTATTAGATTCTAAAGCTTAGTGCTTAATATTAAAGTCTCCACTGTGTTGCTATTTACTGTTGTTTTTGCATATTAAAAAAGGAAAAACAGAAAGAAGAAATAAAATAAACTATTTGGTTTCTAACTTACCCCTTCTTGTGCCACTATCATGCTGTGATATTTACCAGCATTCTCCATTATTTATAAGTCAGATCTCTCCCTCCTTCCCTCAGATTGTTTTTCCTGGTCTGACAGAATCCAGGGGGAAAAAAGATGCATAAAACAAGAGTTGAGCAGCTGCCAAAGCTTCAAGAGCATTTTAGAAGTTCCTGAAGGAAATCAGAGGATGTTTCAACCTGGAAGTAAGGAAGAATTTCCTGACAGTAAGAATGGTTAATCAATGGAACAACTTCCCTCCTGGAGTTGTGGGTACTCCATCGCTGGAGGTTTTCAAGAAAAAAAATTGGACAACCAGTTGTCCAGGATGTTATAAGGACTTCTGACTTGGGCAGAGAGTTGGCCTAGAAGAACTCCAAGGTCCCTACCATCCCTATAATTCTATGATTCCATGAAATATGTCAGTCCCATAAACTGAAGTTGGATATCAGGCAGTTCTATTTATTTATATTAAACTATTTAAACATCTCAAGACCAACTATGAGTTCACTCAAATAGAGATTTGAGTTTTCTGGGACTTGGAGTTGGTGATAGACTGTTGTAGTGGCCCATATTATGTCTCATGTTGCTTTGGAGCTTCTGATTATGCTTTCCCTCTCTGTATTTGAAAAGATAGTCAATACTATCCTTCAGCTGATTAGCACACAGACCTCCCTCTGTACTTGTGGTGGAATGTAGTCTGGATTCCCAAGAGGGAGGAGCTGCATTCCAGAGGGCAGAGACAGTGAAGCTTAGATAGTTTGGTCAGGAGAAAGAAAGTTAAGAAGCTCCCTCCCTACCAATTATCAGAATAAAACTGTAGTGATACAAATAGTTGTTCAGTTCGACAAGATTTTTGTCTGTAGATGAGGAACAAATAAGGAAACTGCTCAGAAATAATGGTTTGTTTTTCTTGGGCCTGACACTGTACATTTCTTTTGTATTATTATGTTATTGTTGTATCATTTCTAGTTTGTTTCACTTTGTTCTATACCTCCCATACTATTGGGTGGTTAACAAGTCAACAAGCAAATATAGTACTTCTTACAAAATAGCTTGAAGCTAGCTCTCTGCATACAAATTCAACAGTACAATAAAACAACAGTAATGTAAAGCAATTAATGTAAGCCATTTACATTAAAACTAAATGTAATTTAGTGCAGGGAATGGGGGGAAGAGCAATGTTATCCCTGCCATTCACCTAGAGAATGTCTGCAGAAGAAGAAGGGTCTTTGTAATAGCAGATTTACCAGGGAAGCCCAGTTCAGACAGCATCAGGATGTTCTCTTGCTCTCAATTCTGCCAAGAAGGCTGAGGAATATATTTACTTACAACATATTTTTGCCTTCTTTTCTCTAAAGAATTATGACCCAGGAAATCTATACAAAGAGTCCCTGAGTTAGTCGCAAAAGGTCTGCCTTTGCAGAAAAATCCAATAATTAATTTCCTGACTACTAAATCATCTTTTCATAAACTTCATCCAGTGTATTACTCAGTATTACTTTCCATTGAATTTCCTTCTTGGGTAGGGAGTCCTTCACAACCCCTGGCCTCCTGTTAATTATTCCTCTTCCGCTAGTCTTTCCAGTCAAAAAAGTTTATGAGGGGGAAAATTAAGTCTAGAAATGGGAACTTATGGTTATGAACTACAACTCCCAGAACCCTGGCCAACCCAGCCAATAGCAAGTACTTCTGGGAGTTGTATCTCAACAATATCTGAAAGGCAGTAGCTATCCCAGCCCTGCTGTGCAGTAAGTGAACGTCTTATTGCTTCTTCAATCTACACACACAATGGGGCTTGATTAAGATTTTTACAAGAGCCTTGATAAACATGAGTTCATCTGAATTGCTTCCATGCATCTGCAGCCTAATGCAGGTTGGACGGAGAATAGCAGGGATAATGCTGGGATGAGTAGGCATGCTCAAGTGTAAGCTGCTCACTTAGAAACATTGAAGGCAATCAAAATATCATTCTGTCCTTCACTTCAACAGGATTCTGAATTTCCATCTTCTTGTCTACAGAAGCTTCTTTATTCACTGGCTCCTATTCTCCACTCATGTTCTCCATGTGAGATTGCACATGGGGGAAAAAGTGATTCTGCCATTGTTTATGAAGTTCTGTTGACACTGATTGCTAAAATGAAGTCCGTGGGAAGTTCTGTCATTTTCTCTCATGAGGGTAACCACTTTACAAATACAACCATTCCATACATAGAAATAAACGTACCCTGTGTTTTTCTGGCGGGTGGGGGGGATGGGATGTAGAGGGTTGCAGTCCAACCCTGACATTCCCAGGTAAGTCTGAAAAAGGCCTCCTGTATGAAATGTCACTGCTTAGTCAAAGCAGACAAAGTTGAACAAAGTTGAACTGTTTATTTGAACTAAACCAAACAAGTGATTTGACTTCCTATAAGAACATTTCCTGTGCTCCCAAAAGCAGCACTTGTGTTTCCTGAAATAACTAATCAAGTTCATCCATGAGCCATGGTGGCGCAGTGGTTAGAGTGCAGTACTGCAGGCTACTTCTGTTGCCTGCAGGCTGCCTGCAATTTGGCAGTTCGAATCTCACCAGGCTCAAGGTTGACTCAGCCTTCCATCCTTCCGAGGTGGGTAAAATGAGGACTCAGATTGTTGGGGGCAATAGGCTGACTCTGTAAACCACTTAGAGAGGGCTGTAAAGCACTGTAAAGCAGTAGATAAGTCTAAGTGCTATTGCTACTGCTATCCTTTTTTTTTCTGAATAAGCAGTCATTCTTTTTTTTTAACCCTATTGATACTGTTGTCTGAAACTGAAAGCTGATGTGCATTTTCAGTGAACTTCCAAGCATCTCCATCAAGTTGTTATAAACCAATGTAATAACAACTCACATGTGTCTCTACTGCATTAGCTGGGACTGTGGATGCTAGCCAACTAGAATTCCCTCTAAGTAAGCAATCAATGAGCAATAAAACAGCCCCCAGTCCTGCCCTGTTCTGCCCTCACCCCCATCTTATCCTTGCCTTGCTGGGTTTGTTTTCATGGCTGCCCTCCCTTCTGACTAAAACCTGTCACAGTGAAACACAGCTGCATAAACTTTATTTAGAAGGCTCCATGTAAGAACAGTGTGGCACTACAAAGGCTTGGCGGGTAAGGGGGAGAAAGGGTGAGATAGGTGCTTCCACCACAGGGGAAATGGTCCTAACCTGGGCTTCCCAGAGTTCTCAGGCTTCTGAGGGTGGTTTTACATTCCATCTGGTAGCAGTGGAGCAGAAAGTAAACTGGCTTAACTACTCAGGGTGTCAGAGCAGCAAAGGACCATAATGTTCTGACCAAGGCTTCCTGAGACAGTAACAATCACACGCTTAGTCCCAAAAACCCTCTTTTTATTTCAACGGCTGAGAATTATGTTCATTCACAGCCTGTAAAGAGTCCCAAGAAGTTTGTGAATAGTCTGACAGAAGTCTTTCACAGTATTTCGGGATAAAGCACCCACCTTTATCTCCCTTGAAATGCTGCCAAAGACCTAATTGCCAATTATCTTTGCAAGGCCAAACGGAGCACAAAGTCAAAACGGAGCTTCAGAGTTTAAACCGACCAGAATGAACAAAGTTGCTTCCTGAAAAGGCTCATGTACCTTTGCTCCTCCTTTATGTCTTATGGGAGGGACCAATCATCTCCAAGCCTTACTCCCGAGTCGCCCCTTTTGTCTTAACTATTCTTGCCTTCTGGCAGCTCTGCGGATCCGTGCACTAGGAACAGGTTCCTCCTGTTCATCTGCCTCACTGATGTCAGACTCTGGAGGCTCCGGAGTCAGCACATAACTCCCAGATGGCTCTGGCCCCATCTCTGTCTTTGATGCAGGGCCCTCGTCTGAGCCTTCCCCAGGCTCCAGGACTGGCCCATGTTCCTCCCCAGCCTCCTCACTATCTGACTCTGCTGCCAGCTCCACAGGCCACCAGCGGACCACAACACATAAGGGTGCCACATCTATCTAGGACTGGAATCAAAGCCGGTATGAAGTGCCAGCAGTAAACCCATGTATCCATGTATATGGCCCTATGCTAATTCAATGTATACTTGAAAATTTACTCAGAGATAATAGTTAAATCTTGATGTTTTAAAGGAATATCCCCAGTGTGTGTAAAATTAGCATGTTGTAAAGAAATGTATAAAATGAAAAACCCATTTGCTTGGCCTATCATTTTTTCTATAGCAAGGCATTTTTGACATCCGAAAAAGTTATTGCAATGTTTTGCCATCTTTAGCAGTCCCAGGAACACATCATCAGTCAAGTGCTATTCAACTGAGTTCAAATTTTAGTGACTCTAAGAACAAACATTTGTAATCTTGACCATACCTGTCATC
This sequence comes from Arizona elegans, assembly GCA_022577455.1. Taxonomy (NCBI): domain Eukaryota; kingdom Metazoa; phylum Chordata; class Lepidosauria; order Squamata; family Colubridae; genus Arizona; species Arizona elegans. The sequence goes on from JAKOOJ010000003.1 coordinate 120,404,794, forward strand.
CACTTTTTCTGTCTTTCGAGGAGCTTTCATTATATCCTTAGTACTAATACTGGGAAATACCCACCACAGAAATATCCCCAGGGAGACTCTTGCTGATAACTTGACTTGTTCAAGGAAGGGATTTTTTTTAACCTGAATTTATGGGGAGGATTAGGCTAGACTGCTGGTCTGTGAATTTATTTGTCACTTCCAGCAATCACTCTTAATAAAGGTTTTGATGAAGCTGCTGGTAGAAACTCTTTCAGGAGATCACTATAGACTTTTAGATTTTTCACCATTGTCCACTGTGGAATTTTCAGAAGATATATATCCTCATTGCTTCAATTTTCACTGAGGCTAAACAAGAGTCTAAATTTTATTATACAACTTTTTACTTCCTAGAATTGCATAAGGTAATGCTCTGGCTCATTACAGTACAAGGCCACAGGTCTTAATACTTTAGATCAGGGCTGTCAAACTCACAGCCAGTGGGCTGGATGAGTCTCATGCTGGCCATGCACAGGCCCGGTTTAGTGAAGGGGGAAAAGTTGTGATATGTCACGTGACGATGCCGTGATGACGCGAGTTTGACAGCCCTGTTTTAGATCTACCTACCTACCTACTTATCTATGTATGGAAGGGGATAGTCATTTTCACCTCCAAAACGGATTATGTTTGAGATCTTTTGAGATCTCCTACCCTCAAAATGACACTATAGAGCACTGCACACCAGAACAATTAGACACAAGAACAGTTTTCTTCCCGAATGCCATCACTCTGCTAAACAAATAATTCCCTCAACACTTTCAAACTATTTACTAAGTCTGCACTTCTCATTGTTCCCACCACCCATCTCCTTCCACTTATGACTTTATGACTGTAACTTTGTTGCTTGTATCCTTACGATTTATATTGATATTATTTCCTGATTGCTTATTTGTATCCTATGACTATCATTAAGTGTTGTACCTTATGATTCTTGATGAACGTATCTTTTCTTTTATATACATTGAGAGCATATGCACCAAGACAAATTCCTTGTGTGTCCAATCGCACTTGGCCAATAAAAAATTCTATCCTATCCTATCCTATCCTATCCTATCCTATCCTATCCTATCCTATCCTATCCTATCCTATCCTATCCTATCCTATCCTATTTTTCAGGCTTGCTTCTGATGGCTGGAATGAAAAAAATATGTGGTCAAATTACTGAAACAGTTCCCTGAACAAGTGACTTTTATTAATGCAGTCTATCATTAATGTATATACCTTTCCAACAGGATCATAAACATTTTTTGGCAAAGGTATTATGACCCATCTAGCTAATTTCAGAGTTTAAGAAAAACCAGATAAGGGTTGAATGGCACAGCTCTGCTCAGACATAATTAAAGTGCCATTTGCATCAACAGTGACAGAGAATGGGCAATGTAGCTCCTCACCGGATGTGAGGGATATTGGACATCTGGAATTTCTACTATGGGCTACAACGGAGGCCAGCCCAGATTCAACCAATGTATTTATTGTTTTGATTTTCGGCTGTAACAAGTAAGATGAAACATATACAAAAGTGGGCAAACATTAATAAAATACATTTAAGAAATACAAAAATCAGTAAGAATATTAAAAAAGAGTTATTTCAACAAATAAAAAAATAGAAAATATTAGGAACTTTTGATAAAATATCCTCTAATAGCAGCCTGGGTACAGATTGCCAATTTCCATAGTGGCGTCCCCTTGTCTGAATTTTAAAAAGTATTCACATTTATGTGAATCAGGCCAAAATGATTTTTTTTTAGCAAGAGAGGCTCCAAAATCTTTCCAAATGCCAAAGGCGAAAATAGAGTAATATCATATTTTTTTTTATAAAAGTCCATTTAAGGATCAGAAATATTTTTGTGTGCAATTTTTAAGGAGGTATACTTTTTATTCAGAGAACTGTAAATAAGGAGGGAAGGAAATGGATATCTCGGCTTTTTTATTTGTGTATGAGTTCAGCAGCTGTTATGTAGCTTGTCTGTATTAAAACACAAAGTATATAAATTCCTTCCCCCTTCTTATTTCCATCCCTATTTTCATCCTGAAAATAAATATTTATATCAGAATCTGGACCTACCTAATGTAGTGTCTCTTTCTCTATCACAGTATCTTTTCATCTCTGTTCTTGTTGCTTCATGCATAACTAATTATTCATGATGGTTTGACCCAGGTGGTTCCTTGATCATGTACAATGGGCTGTTTCCTTCTATTGTATGAATTGTGTGCATGCCTAGGCAACTAAAAAGCAGAGACATCACCCTGCCAACAAAAGTATATTCAAGGCTATGGTTTTCCCAGTTGCAAGGTATGGATGTGAAAGTTGGAGCATAAGAAAGACTGAGCACCAAAGAATTGAAGCCTTTGAACTATGGTGCTGGAGAAGACTCCTGCGAGTCCCTTGGACTGCAAGGTAATCAAACCGGTCAGTCCTAGAGGAGATCAACCCTGACTGCTCTTTAGAAGGTCAGATCCTGAAGATGAAGCTCAAATACTTTGGCCACCTAATGAGAAGGAAGGAGTCACTGGAGAAGAACCTAATGCTGGGAAAGACAGAGGGCAAAAGAAGAAGGGGATGACAGAGAATGAGGTGGCTGGATAGAGTCACTGTAGCAGTAGGCATGAATTTAAATGGACTCCAGAAGATGGTAGAGGATAGGAAGGCCTGGAAGAATGTTCTCCATGGGGTTGTGATGGGTTGGACATGACTTCGCAACTAACAACAACTAGGCAATTGTATCTAATAATGCAGGTGGATGTTCCAAAGGTGCTTTTTCAAGAGGCAATTGAACTTTCTTGTTTTTCTTTGAAGACGTTTCACTTCTCATCCAAGAAGCTTCTTCAGCTCCTTGGATGAGAAGCAAAATGCCTTCAAAGGAAAACAAGAAAGTCCAGTTGCCTCTTGAAAAAAACACCTTTGGGACAACGATGACCTGGATGATGAGAATCTCCATAGACAAATGCAGGTGGATGGTCTTGCTATCTGAGAGCTCAACTGGACTTCTTGGTGCATCCCACACAACCAATTATGCCTCTCGTGTTTTGCAGTTGATATTGATTCTGGAGATGTATTTTTTAAAATATTTCCAAAAGATGCAGGAGAAAGTTGTGTCCCTGAAACCCTGAAAACAAACCCAATTGTCAAATCCACCAGTGGCTAGGCACCCTAAAGTTTTGCATTCTCTGAATTGTTGACAATAACTTTAATGTTTCTGAAAAGATTTATTGTGCTTCATTTTTATTGCTGAGCATCAGTGTTTATAGAGGATGATTCCAGACAACTGTATCATAATAAATCATAACAGCCGGTTATTTAAAACCATCTAGAACACAAGATTGCCTCCTTAATAATAGGCAGAGATTCTCTTATTTTGTTACACTTGGAGAAGAAAATCACTGAACTATCTGAAGAAACACTGCAAAGAGGGAAAGCAATTAATTACACTATAAAGACAGAAGCTGCTACTGACTTATCCAATCAAATCAGGATATGTTGTGTGTTGTTGGTTTTTTTTTTTTTTTTTTTTTTTTTGAAGGAGGCCTGTCATCTTTAACTTTTGCTGTGATTCATCTATCAACCCAATAGATCTGGGATTCAAGTTTATTTGAGGCTGCCAATTAAAAGACAAACTTTCATACTTCTGGAAACTAGCTGAAGTTTGGAAGATGAGGTACCTGTAATTTGAAAGAGTGAATATTAGGAGGAGAAATGAGTCATACCCATCAGTAAACTAAAACTCTGATCATGGATTAATTTCCTCAAATTTCCCCATTTTCGCTGGCAGAGGGTTGCAGGAAGCCATTGCAGCTAAAAACGGAGCATGTGAATGGCACAAGTGGCCCTTCCAGGCTCTATTTTCGCTGGCAGAGGGTTAGAGGAAGCCATTGCAGCCGAAAACGGAGCATGTGAGGGGCACAGGTGGCCTTTCCAGGCTCTATTTTCACTGGCAGAGGGTTGCTGTCGGAGCCAAAAACGGAGCTCAGAAGCCAGTTTTCGCTGGCAGAGTGCTCGGGCCACCACAGGTGCCCCCAACACGATTGCGGTCGACCTGGCCATGCCCATCCTGGCTACGCCCTCCCCAGCCCCCGAGGTCAAACACAACCCTGATGCGACCCTCAATGAAATCAAGTTTGACACCCCTGGTATAGACTATTTTTCCTCCTGCAAAAATCCAGCACAGCTTTGATCCTTCCATGGGTAAAGGAAATGGATATCTTGGCTGATTCCTGAATGAAATGAAAGGATCTACTAGTTTCTTGGATTCTGGAAAACTTCGTAGAGAATCCTTTGGTCCTGAAGGAAGGAAGGATTACTATCTCTCATGATTTTAGGCACTGCTGACTTCACTCTAATAACTGTGCAAAACTAAGGCAATAATAGTTTGGAAATTACTGAACCAAAGTAGATGGACATGACTGCTTTGTAGGAAAATGGCAACATGAACACTTCCCACCACACACATAGTCTGCAAAGAAATAAAAATAGGGAAAGATAAATTCCACTTGATTGAATCAGTCCTCCATTTGAAAGGGTCTTCTGAATGATAAACTTTAAATTACTTTAAGTCCTGCTTTAAAGATAAAAATTTTGAAAAAGGGGAAATTTTTTTCCAGAAAAATGGCACTATTATAGTGCAATAAACTGAATACATATTTAAATTATAAAAATAATTCCCATATTAGCATATATAATTATATGCACTTCTGTATCTTCTGTTTCAATGTCTTAATCTCATTATCAGTGTACATAAATGAGAAAATCATATTAATTTTTATGAAGTCAGAAAAATCATAAATTGTAATTACTTCAAAGAAAGTATTTTAGAATCAACTTTATCCTACTTTCCCAGTTTTACATATCAAGTAAGTATTTTCTGGCATTCAGATCATGGTTTGGTGATCTGAATGCCAGATCTGATGATAGTAGATAATTTCCAATGCTAAAATACACCCAAAAGATAAGATTTAGAAGTACCCAACATCCATCAGTTTTTTCTGAGGATGTGTAAGCTCTATGTTATTTTTGGAATCCTTCTGGCATCTACCTTTTTTAGACTTAAGTAAGGTAAAATATTCCTTCAGCATTTATGAGTCTTCTTGGTCTGGGATAGCACAACAGTGCCCCCTAGAGTATCTGATCAATTGACTCTATGTTGAGAGACAAATGAAATTCAATTTTACACATATTGTGCATAACTGCCCATTCCACTATTATCTTTCAGGTTAAGCAGTGCTTTATGTATAGCACAAAAGAAGAATGTGAACTAATGAGCAAAGAAATTTAAGGTAGGATATAAGACAAAAGACAAAAGCAATCTAATTAAATTCAGCTCAAATTATCTCTGGCTTGCCTCTCTGCAATGAAAAAGTACAGAAATCCAAGAGCTTGCTCAAGGTAGTAATAAGGAATTAGTTTAACTAGGCTGACTGTACTAATTTTATTTGGAACATCATCAATGTTACTGTCCCTTTCCCCCCCATATTCTCCTTTTACAAATAAACATTTTATATTATGGCTTTTTGGGTTGTTCACAGAAATATTACAAAATCTTCCCCATGTGTAAGGATGTACAATTATGCAACTGCCTTTCAGGATTGGCACAATATTTGTTAAGGTTGGGATTTCTGCCCTTTCAAAACACCTCCCCATTTCATCTCCCTAAAGCTGAGCACAGATATTCATACCTACCCATAAAGATGCCAAAATAATAAAATGTGCATTGTAACATCATGACACAAGCTTTCATGCCTCACCACAGTGCCACACACAAATATGCAATGGGTGGAGTTTGTATCACAATATCAGTTGGTCATTTGATTTTGGTCATTGACCAGCAAACACATCACAATGTATGTATGTTTTGTCCCTTGCTCTACTCATCTACCTATGGCTGCCTGTAGTCCTGGGTCGGGGTGTCCAACTTTGGCTACTGAAAGATTTGTGGACTTCAATCCCCAGAATTCCCCAGCCAGCCCAGGGAGTTGAAGTCCACAAGTCTTAAAGTTGCCAATGTTGGACACCCCTCTCCTAGGCGATCAGAAGTAGTCTTGGATAGAAGGCCTTAATGCTCTGCAGCCAGAAAGACCAGGAGACTCAAAAAATTCAGCCTAACTGGAGGCAACCTACTATCTTTTAATGAGGAATTTTTTGAGGATCGCTATGCGGGTGCAAACTTTGGGGGAAGGTGGGCACATTTGGAATGTTAAGAACCATGCCATGGACACTTTTGCAGAAGGACTTCTGAGAAAAAGATTTTCACAAACCAACATGAGAGACAGAACACCAAATTATCAGCATGCAATTGCTGTCTTTCTAGCCATTTCTCTGGCAGGGCATATGCTACTGCATCTGTTCACTTCTGTCTTTTTATGAGAACAACACCAACCCCACACACACATACATACCCAGCTCAAAGCATTAGATTATAGCTGCTTATCATTCTTGTTTTCCAAGAAAGCTTTGGAGGATCGTAATTGGAAATAAAGAGTCTGGTGCAATATGTGGGCCTGTCAGTTTTCCGTTTTAAAAACAAGTATTTTAAATGTTAAAAAGTCTGGTAGGCAGGTGGGTTAGTGGCTACTGGAGAATCTAAATGTGAGCAGCTGGCACCCCACAATGTCACATGAAAACTCCAGCCCAACAATCAAGATCTATTTCTAAAATAGAATCCAACATTTGCACTTTTAGACCTTCCCTCTTTCCTTCCAGCTTCATTCAACCTGTTTCCTCCAAACACTCATCTCCTTTCTGATTACCCCTCCCATTTAACATTTGTTTACTGTTAACTCTAAATACACAGCTATGGTGTTTAATGCAATATAGTATGTTTGTTTACAAGTGCGCAAGTCATTTGGCTCTATTCCTCAGTATCTAGAAAGTCCCTTGTATAAGAGGGCTGCAGTTGGTGGGCAGGGAGCCACTCATATTCATGCCAGAGAAAGCTGTTTTGTTTTTGGTTTTTTTAAACAAGGGACAGTAGCAGAAACATTCAAGGAAGTGGGGGAAAGCAGCCAAAAGTCTTTTCACTCAACAAAGGAAGAAGAAAGCATCCCAAGATTTTTATAATATTGTGTCAGGTACATGTGGGCCCAGAGTTATATATTTAAAATGGACGGCTACATAAATAGGGAGGGACGGCAGGTAGGTGAATAGATGGATGGATAGGTGGGTGTGTAAATGGATGGATAGATGGGCAGAACTATTTCATAAGAATCGTTTCTTAATTCTCTGCAATAAAACTGTTCATTTAATCTTCAATCTGCCTAAAATGGCAAAGCGGAGAGAGAATTTTACAGCCATGCCTGGTACAAAGTCCTCACATTAAATAAGATGTTAATGATTTGGCTTGCCCTGGCCCACTTGTTGTATGTCTCCCCAGATGTTTGTGGCAGCACATTTTACTACACTTAGAATACATTTCAAACACCAAAGACATTAATTTGTTTTCTGTAATAGTGAATGGAGGAGACATGTGAACTGTAGAGGGAATACGGAATGGCCTGAAGGACAGACGGAAGAGACGCTACCAAGGCAACCGTCAGATAAGCCCTGGCCAAGAAACTAACTTTTTTTAAAAAAAAAAATTGTATCTTATTGCTTTTTAATTAAAACCAAAAAGAAAAAACAAGCAAAAACAACCAAGGATAATAGTAATGGAGATACATACATAAAAAGTGCTTCATTAAAAAGTCAAAAAAATATGACAAAAACTTGTTGCTGGTATCCTTATGATTTATATTGTTTCCTAGTATGATTTGATTGTTTATTTGTTCCCTATGACTATTGTTGAGTGTTGTACCTTATGATTCTTGATGAATGTATCTTTTCTTCTTATGTACACTGAGAGGATATGCACCAAGACAAATTCCTTGTGTGTCAGGGGTGGGTTCTACTTACCTTACTACTGGTTCGCAATGGGGCCACGTACGTGCGCATGCTTTGCTTGGGTGCACACTCTTCTGCGCAACCACAGAAGTCATTTTGATGATGTCAGGGTCAGTGGGTGGAGCCTCCCGCCAGTTTTAGTACCGGTTCTAAAGAACCGATGTGAACCGGGGGCAACCCACCACTGTTGTGTGTCCAATCACACTTGGCCAATAAAGAATTCTATTCTATCATCTGTCTGTCATTATAACAATATATAATTCTATATGTTTGCCAATGCAAATATTATTCAACTATGTATACACTGTATTTCTAATACATTTGAAAAACTATCTTTTTTAACCTTCTGTATTCTGTACAATTTCATTATATGCATCCATACACAGTCTACATCTATAGGCAACCCGATCATAAGGACAAATCTGGTCTTCAACTCACTGAATAAATTGAGACATGTATTTATTTATCTTTCCAATACTGCAATATCAGCCTTTTAGCCATAGTATGGGCACAGAGAATCCATTTACATTTAGTATTTAGTTCCAAACAATATTATCCTCTGAAAATGTTAACTTTTGTCACACAATCATATTTATCTAAGCCAGGGGTGGGCAAATGTGGCTCTTTTACAACCTGTGAACTTTAACTCCCAGAATTCCTGAGCCAGCTTTGCTGTCTCAGGAATTCTGGGAGTTGAAGTCCACAGGTTGTAAAAGAGCCACATTTGCCCATCCCTGATCTAAGCCAAAACTAACCAGGCCAAGAAATCTGAAAAAAATGTCTCAGACCAGCCCCTCCCTAGTTTACTCAAAGACAAAATGAAGGAACGGGAAACACATTCAGACATGTTACTGTTACTGTAATTTTGTAATAAAAGTAGTCCTGATCTATAAAACATTGGATGCATACTCTGATCTACCTAGCTGAGCTGAAGTCAGCAGTTGTTTTAGAGCAGGGGTGTCAAACTCAAAGCCCGTGGGCCAGATCTGGCCCATGGGATGCTTAGAGCTGGCCTGTGGAACCGCCCTGGAAACAGTGAAATACGGCTGGTGGTGCCTCTACCAGCAAAAACGGAGCTCAGGAGGGCCACAGACAGAGGGTTGCAGGAAGCTGTTGCAGTGAAAAACGGAGCTCGGGAGCCCGTTTTTGCTGACACAGCGCTTGGGCCACCACAGCCCCCCCGACACAAGTGACGTTGAGCTGGCTATGCCCGCCCTGGCCATGCCACAAATCAAATAAAATCAAATAAAATCAAACTTTTATTGTCAATGCATAACATGTCTACAATGAGATTGAATGAGCCTCTCTTGATGCAACCCCCCCTCCCCCCTGAAACATAGAATACATCTCAGTAACTCAAAATAAAAGAAAATTCCTAAACCCAAATAAGTAATAACTAGCACACATTCCCATATACAGATATGTACAGTATATAACATTATATTATATTACACCGGTATGAACATGTTGCACGTTTTGCTGGACCTGCAAGTCTATCATATTAAACCTAATTATGGTGTTATGTTGCATTCAGAAGTCTGATGGCCCACAGATAAAAGCTATTTTTCAGCCTATTCGTTTGGCTGGCTATGCTTCTATACCTCCTGCCTGATGGTAGGAGAGTAAAGAAGTGCTGACCAGGGTGTGAATCATCCCTGAGGATTTTCCTCACTCTGCTAAGGCAGTGTGTCCTGGCAATTTTGCCCAGTGAGGTCAGGGGGCAGCCCATGATTTTTGATGCTGTGCTCATCACCTTCTGTAATGCCTTTCTGTCCGCAGCTGTCAGGCCAGCATACCATTTTTCCAGGTGAGATGTTGGCTAAGGTGGACTCCCAGAAATTTGAAAGAGGAGACCCTCTCCACATGGCCCCCCTTGATGAAGAGTGGGGCAGGTTCCTCTCTCTGCTTCCAGAAGTCTAGCACCATCTCCTTTGTCTTGCTGGTGTTTAAGTGCAAGTTGTTTACTGAGCACCATGCAGATAACTTCTGGACTTCTTCCCTGCATGCTAATTTATCTCCTCCACACAACCCTGATGTAGCCCTCAATGAAATTGAGTTTGATGCCCCTGTTTTAGAGTGTGGGTGATTTCAGCATGTGGACAGACAAATCTCCCTGTTCTGTTTAGAAAGCCAGAAAGCCTGATTGCAAAGCCCAGTTGAATCAAAAACTCTCATGTGTTTCTCAACACATGTTTTATTTTGTTTCTTAAATAGCCACATCGCTGCAGGGATTACCAGCTTGCCAATGTCTGTTTTTTCCTCCCCCCCTACCCCCCAAAGACTGCAGCTGAACATCACTCCTCAAACACTTGGCTAGCAAAACTGTGAAAGAAATGCAGATCATTCAATGGCTCAGTCAGTTCTCAACTCTCTACCCAAGCACTCCACAGAGTGGAAGCTTGGATGCTTTGCTGATGAAAAATTGTATCCGATGTCCATCTTTCAGCCTCTCAAAGGAATTCACAATTGCAGTTATAGTTTTTGTAGTGGGATTTTCAAAGGAGTCCCCATGGAGGGAATTTTTTATTTTCTTGTGTGTCTCCTACGTGCTCGTGCCTAGGTCATCAACAGTCCCTGAAAGGGGGCATTTGTTTGCCTGTTTAATGCAAACATCAATCCATCTAGCTATAAAAGCCTTAACTGCCAAATCATGATTTATTTATCCATCATGCCTACCTACCAAAGGCACTCTGAGCAGCAAATGGATGAAAACAGAATTAAAAGCACAATGCGTTATATAACAAGACCAAGCCAACGCTACCAAAATCTCTCAATAGCTATACACAAGATACACCTGAACCAACATCATACAATCTTTAGCATTCTGGCCCCAGGGCATGAGGACAAGTTGATGGCCCAGAGATGACGGTCAAAAAAGGCAAAGAAAGGGATGGGCGTGCATATACAGGTAGTCCTTGACTCACAACAGTTCATTCAGTGACCATTAAAAAGTTAGAGTGACACTGAAAAAAGTGACTTATGACCCTTTTTCACAATTACAATCTTTGCAGCATCTCCACGATCATGTGATCAAAATTCAGATGCTTGGCAACTGGTTCATACTTATGACTGTTGCCCAAGGTTATGTGTCCCAAGGTCATGTGATCCCCATTTGCAACCTTCTGACAAGCAAAGTCAATGGGGAAGCCAGATTCACTTAACAACCAGGTTACTAACTTATCAATGGCAGTAATTCACTCAACAACCATGGCAAGAAATGTCGTAAAGTGGGACAAAACTCACTTAACAACATAAATTTTGGGCTCTATTGTAGCCATACGTTGAGGACTACCTGTATTTGCTTATGCTGTCATTGTACAAATTTAGAAATAATCATTATAATTTAAATATAAATTATAGGTTCAAGGTTGACTCAGCCTTCCATCCTTCCGAGGTAGGTAAAATGAGGACCCAGAATGTTGAAGGCAATAGGCTGACTCTGTAAACTGCTTAGAGAGGGCTGTAAAAGCACTGTGAAGTGGTATATAAGTCTAAGTGCTATTGCTATTGCTATAAATGCATGCCACTCAAACAGTGATTTAGCCTGACTAGGTGGCCACACAAGCTTAGCCACAGAGCTGTCTATCAGAAAGGTTGGCAGTTTGGCGGTTCTCCTGCATGAGCAGGGAGTTGGACTAGATGACCTCCAAGGTCCCTTCCCACTCTGTTACTGTTACTGATTTTACCAAATATCCAATGTGTTTGTTTAGTTTGTAATTCCAAGGCTCCCCAATTCCAAGGCTTCCTTCTTTGGATTCTTTCTCTTTCAGCTTGGAATGGATAGCCCTTTGAATTAAAGGTGCCTTCATATTCAGGACTCTCCTCAGACAGCTGTTCAATCAGAAAGTGTCCTTTGAAAGCAAGGGCACATGGCTATGCTGGGGGAAGGCCAAAGGTCTTAGAGCCAAAGCAGACAAGCCAAGTGAGATCAGCTGTCAAATCATTGTGCCCAAAAAATAAAGAGATATAGAGAGAGAGAGATTCAATTACGGATATTAACATCTTGTTTCATTTTATTTCCAGGCAGGCAGGCCAGAATAATATGCTTACAAGACTGATGGGAACTGGAAATTTATAAGCTAAGTTCTGGCATGGAATTGAACCTCTAAAGGGGCCAATAACCCTTTGCAGTAGCTTCAGCGTAAGATAACGAAGCAGGCCTATTTAATAAGCCTTTAATTCTGTAGATGGCCAAAACTATCAAGATCACCAAAGATCACCCTAAACCTCATCAGATCATTTTCTGGTACATTATGAAATGTTAATTAATATTAGTTTTAATTCTAGTTTAAGGTTTGAGAGGGTTTTTTTTTTTTTTATGGGATCAAATTATGCTGTCTCACTGGCCTCTGTTTTGGAACCATTGGAGTTAACAAATCCAGGATGACTTTGATCCGTGACAAACAGCATCTGGCCTGAAGTGCCTGTGGTTTCCTCCTCTCAGGACCAGCTGTAATGGCCTAGGAAGCAGGGAACCAGAGCCTAACTCTAAGGATTCTGGTTTGACATCTGAACTGTCAGCACATTTCTGTCCATTGCAGCACATTTTGAACTAGCACTTCTTACAAGTGGAGTAATTATTAACATAAAGAAGGAGAAAATGGAGAGCTTTTTGAAAAAGGGCTGTGAGCAGAAGGATATATATCTGCAAAAAAAAAAAAAAAAAGAGGAATTATTGCTGCTGTCGTTTTTTTTTTTTTCCCTTTCCCTTCCAGAAAGAATGTACTATAATTACTGTGGCTTTTTTAACCATGCTGTGTGAAAAACAGACCTGTAAATCTTGTTTTGCAAACTAATCGGAGTACTCCTTTTCCACACGGCAAAAAACAATTAAAAAAAATGCCCAGGTTATTTGGCACTTCCTTTTATTCATTTGGATTTTTTTCTTTCTTATGTTAAGAATGCCTTTTCCCCATACTCTGCCTCAAATGTGTGCTGCTGCAACTTTTTTTTTTATTGCAAAAGTTTTACAATTACATTTTCACCCCTTTCCCCCCACCCCCTCAACCCACCCCAAACCTCCCAACCTCATCCTCCCTAACCCTCCCTAACCCTCCCCTTTCCCCGGACTTCCACACAATATACTCAAATCAAGAATAAAAAAAAACCCTTTGTATAAAACTTGAACCCCTCCCTCCCCCTTGTAGTTTTTCATCTTCATTACATTAAAATATTTCTATCTTAATATAACATTTTCAAATAAAGGCTATTTGATACTTCCTGGTTTGATATTTGTTCTGAACATAATCTATCCACTTTTTCCATTCCCATTCATAAGTCTCTTGTGAACAGTCTTTTAAATATGCTGAAATCTTCGCCATCTCTGCAAAACTGGCCATCTTCAAAGTCCATTCCTCGATAGTGGGCAAAGCTTCATTTTTCCAGTATTTACCTATCAATAATCTCGCTGCTGTTATCATGTACAATATCAACTTTGTTTCCCCCAATGTAAAACCCTTAACTATACCCAATAAAAACCCATACTCTGCCTCAAATGTGTGCTGCTGCAACTCTTAATGCACAATTTTTCTTCCCCTTTCTATCACGATTAGAATAAAATTGTTCCCTGGAGGACAATATGTCATTTCTAAGGTAGTTTTGAAACTCCTATTGCTCTCCCAATAATTAATTTTTTTCCTAGCAGAAGCTATTCTATGTTTTTGACACCTCATGAATTTGTATTGAACATAATATTCATCCTTCTGATTGTGATATTTGATAAGGCATAAAAAGAATATAGAAACAAATCAAAATAAACAAACACATATGGCATTTAATAGACTTCTTGAAAAAAAAAACAATTGGCCATCTGATACTGAAAAATCTGCTGTGAAAGACGGAAATCAAAACAGAGCTGGGATGAAATAATCATTTTATTCCCTTTTCAGCCAGCCACCATTTAGATGCTGGCCTTTTTAGAATGAACAAATGGAACTGAAGTTAGAGAATTATTAGCATTCAGATTCAGAAGGCACCATAAAGAGCCTTGGTAGTACAGTGGTCTAAAGCACCCTATTATTAACACAGCTGCCTGCAATTACTGCAGGTTCGAATCTTACCAGGCTCAAGGTTGACTCAGCCTTCCATCCTTTCTAAGGTAGGTTAAATGAGGACCCAGTTTGTGGGGGCAATAAGCTGACTTTGTATAAATATATACAAAAGTATGAAGGCTATTGCTTAACACATTGTAAGCCACCCTGAGTCTCCGGAGAAGGGCGGCATATAAATCAAATTTAAAAAAAAATGCAAGTATACCTACAGAAGGCACAAATAAAAATTCTGAAAAAGAACTTTTATTTGTTTTCATCAATGATCAAAGGTTTTTTGAAGAAGAAAAGGCATGGAAAGGAAACCAAGAGCAAGAAAGGCACAAAAAACACGAAACAATCCCATTCCAGTTAGATCACTGAGGGCCATAAACTTAACTAGCCCTTCCTCCAGGAAAACAAACAAGTAATCATACTTTATGATTACTGTTTTCCAAAAGAAAAGATACCAAAAGTATCTTGAATATGTTTGAAGGGTCCTAATCAGGGGTGGGCTTCAAAAATTTTAGCAAGGGGTTCTCTGCCCAGTTGCTGGGTGGGTGTGGCCATGGTGGGCATGGCTTAGTTGGCCTTCTGCACCAGAGGTGGGTTTCAAAAATTTTTACTACCGGTTCTCTGAGTGTGGCTTGATGTGCGTGGCATGGCTTGGTGGGCGTGGCAGGGAAGGATACTGTAAAATCTCCATTCCCTCCACAATCCAGGGGAAGGATACTGCAAAATCCCCATTTCCTCCCGATCAGCTGGGACATGGGAGGCAGAGAATAGATGGGGGTGGGGCCAGTCAGAATTTTTACTACCGGTTCTCCAAACTACTCAAAATTTCTGCTACCGATTCTCCAGAACCTTTGCGAACCCCCAGCAGCCCACCCCTGCTCCTAATGTCATATTATCCATGTATTGTGACTGTTTATCCTTTTTTTCCCTTCAAGGCCTGGCTGTTTAAGGGACTGCCTGTCTCCCTTAGCTTCTACCCAACTGACTCTATCTTGCAGGGTTGATGTACTTCTGGTTTCTTTGATTAAACAATGTCAGTGTCATCTCTCAGGACCTTGGAAGTGCACCTTCTCTGTAGTCACACCAGCACTCTGGAACAAGGTTTCTCCCAGATCCAGATGGACCCCACTCTGCTGTTGTTTAAAAGAGCTGTTTCGTCACCCAGGACTTTGTCACTGGAGAGTGAGACTTCTCATTATATTGCATTTGCCATCTTTGATCTTTATTTTTTATATTTTTATCAATTTTATTGCAATTTCTCTACTTGTTTTGAGTCCCCTAGAGTTGTTGAAAGATAGGAAAAATAGAACATCATCAAGCAACAAGATCTGCCTATCCAAGGTCTTTGAGAAGGTAGGTCGAAAAACTGTCACATCCAAGCTGACTGGACAAAACAATAATGCATTACCTTGATATGGTACTGATAATTTTGATTTCAGTGATGATGTCATTCCAAAGCAGAACTAATTGGAAAAGTACCATTAACTTGCAGTGAATATACCCTTTCTTTAGGAATTCCTACCCCTCATTTCCTTTGGCATTTTTTTTTACCAAGAACCAGCTGGTAGAATGTAGCCTGATAGGTAGTAAGCTTTGCCTTTAAATACAACTTTTCCTATAATTAAAATTCATTTTTGTTATAATTGTAAACCTGCTTCATTAATGATTGTTTAGGTCAGATTGTCACTCCCAGGAATGTATGTGAAAAACATCTCAAGATTGGGATACTGAGAGTAGATATCAACAGTACTGCTTTCATTTGTTCCTCCACTTACTTTAACCCAGATTATCCTATCCTAAACTTTTTCCTCCATCCTACATCCAATTCAGGTCTAGACAGTCTCTTGTTTTGGGCCTCGTTCTAGAATGTGCTGCCTCCTCCCTGGGAAGCCGCAGTAGTATTGCCGACGGTCCCACACACCGTCGGCAATACTTCCTTCTCCAGCCGCACATTCCATCACAGAGTATGACATAATGCCTACAACTTCCTGCTCTGAGAGCTTATGGAAAGATGGACCTTTGAGAGTTCCTTGAACTAGAAAGATGGATGACAATATCATCAACTTCCTTCAGATATTTTCAAAATCCCTCAAGACCTGGTTATGTTATCAGGCCTGGGGCTCTGAGCGACATGATTCAATGGCTCTATTGCTGAGGTGGCTGTTCTTATTCTCTTTTTGCCAAGGTTTTTTTTTTTATGTTAGTTCTGATATTTATCTTTTAATGTGGATTTTTATGTATGTTGTTTTTACATGTGTTGCTTTATTTGATTGTTGTACACTGCCCAGAGCTGCTTTTTATGAGATGGACAGTTATACAAATTTGATAAATGGATGGATGGATGGATTTTTTTCTCCAGTTTTATTTGTCGACACACATATTAGGGGGAAAGGAATAGTTGTGCAGGGACTTGAGAAATCTTAGAAACTGTCTTATTATCTCTTTTATCTTTGTTCCTGGCAGACAGGACATTTTATAAGCCAATTGTCTGATCACAATATATTTGTTTCTCTTCCTCATAGTAGAGAACCATCTCACCATCTTAACTTTTTGTCTTCTTGCAGGGCACATTTGCAACATTTCTACCCTTTAGGGATTCATGCCCCATCTTCATTATTTAATCATTTTATTTCTCACTCAGTATTTTATCTGCAAGGGCCTAAAAGCAGTGTTCTCTTGGTACAAATTTATTTTATATCTCTTGCTTATTGTAAACCGCTTCTGGAACTTTTAAATATTATCTAAAAGTTTTAAATAAATTACATTACTGCCGTCTATCAGCCTTGCTCCTCTGTGTGACTGCTTCCCTTATGGAGAATGGCTTTCACTGTCAGTTCTGTGTTGAACCTCCTTTCTTTGAACTGATGGATCCTGATCCTTTCTCATTAGTTTCAATGTGGCCATTCACTGTTCTGGTTCTTTGACAGTTATTCTTCGAGAACTGCTATAACCTTGCAATTGCTGCAAATATATGCCAGGTTGTTCTCAGGAAAGATGACAAACACGTCAGAAACACTTCAGATCACCAACTGCCGTCTTTGTGCACTTGTTCATCTTCATGTTTATTTCTTAAAGGACCACGAGGAGAAAAGGTTCACTTCTTCTCCTCAGGCTTTCAGGTTCACCGGTCCTGTACAAACTCTTGACCCAAAGAGAAAAGATATCCTTAACTTTCCTGACAAACTCTTGTTTACCGTCCCTGTTTGTTCATTCATTCTGTACAATGATGGCAATCTTTAATATTAGCTTTCACCTAATGTAAATATATTCAGTAAGTATGCAATGGTTTTTTGTCAGGGTAATAAATATTTAAAGCTGACCATTTTTAAACTAAAATTGAAAACTATAAACCAGTGGAGAAATCTGAACCGGTTTGCCACCGGTTCGCTAGCCGTGCATGCGTGGTTCATGCCAAATATGTGCTGCTTGTGCACGCATGCATGGTGTGTGCCAAATGCACACAGTGCATGCATGTGCAGTGTACACCAAATGCATGTGGCACGCGTGCATGCACAGTACGCACCAAATGCACACTTCACGTGGAAAAAGGAGGCTTGGGAAGGTAAGTAGAAAAGGGAGGGTTGGAATAGCTGTGCCACGCGATTTAGATTCACTAGAAAGCAGCATTTCCTGCTTTCTAGTGATTTTAAATCGCGCGGCACAATTGATCGTTGGAAATACCGGTTCAGAGGAACCGGTGGCTTTTTTTTACTGGTTCGCCCGAACTGGGAGTTTTTATCACTACTGGTTCACCTGGTTCACAGAGTTTTGTAATGGAGATTGCACAGAATTGTAGAATGCAAATCAGGCTCTAACATGCAAAGAGCAATCTACGAAAAGTGAAGGTTAAATTAAGCAGGGATTCAGGGGGTAGGGCAAAACTATTTTTGGAAAATAATGTCTCCTACCAAGAGCCCCGTTTTCTTCTAACTTCTGCTAACCCAGAATTGTCTCATCATACTTCACAATCAGTAATTTCTCTAGGAATAAAAAGTCTTGTGATGCCCCAGAGCTCACATTGCCGGCAGATACATAGAAAGAACAGAGGTGATTATCTAAACAACGATTTTTGAACACAGAATTCCAGAACAGGAAGCCTTGTAGAATCGACTATAACATATATAGAAATCTTGTATTCTAGTTAAGAGCACAGTGCAGAAACTCTGAATCTTGCAAGCATCAGTGATAAGTGTAAAATCTTCCTTAGGAAACAAAGCAACCCAAAAGCACCTTCCAGCAAAAAGAGAAAACTTTCCAACCCATCAATGCAGGTTGCAATGAATGGTGCTGATAGCAATTGATTGAAAGGGAGGCAGCTCTTCTCAAAACCCATAAAATTGCCGTCTTCTATCAAAAGCTATTTCCTACCATTCACAACATTCCCACCCTTTAACAATAAGCCTAGAAAAAGACTGAGGCATCTGTCATGCCCAGATGGCTCTAACTGAAAATTATACATGCATGTGGAATTGAGGGTGGGGAGGGGAACACAAGCAGATAATCAGAGAGGGTTTTCCCCTCTTCAGATGAATGAGAAATATTCAAAGTGCTGATGAGGACAATTAGTTTCAGACATACTTGAGCAGAGGAGGAGAAAGAAAGAAATATGGGTGATGACAAAACACTCGGTTGGCCTGGTTCTGGCTGGTTGACTCCCCAGGAATAAGACCGAAAATAAGATGGAAAGGGAATTTTGAAGACACCAAATTAAGTTCCCTTTCTGCTTCATGAAAAGTTCTACAAGGCAAAAAGATTAGTTAGATAGACAGGAACCAAGGAGGACTATGGCATGCACCTTTTTTCCGTTGGGTGGTGGAGCTTCTGTCAAAACTAATGAGAGATTCACAAATAATATTTCAATAATATTTCAAACAATAGCCCTCTACTGCATGTTGGCTCTAAAAAGATTACATGAGAAGAATTTTAAATAAATACAAAGAGTGATGAAAAGGTTTAGTATTTTTCATATTAACCTGATTCTCTAGGATTCTGGGGACATCCAGAAGTATTAAACTGTGAGTTCTATCCTTATCTTTAGATATTTCTCTCCTGCTTTTGTGCTAGTAGTTGAAAATGCAGAGCAACCTAAAGACCAACATTATAATTATATATTTCTCATGAATGAAGTAAGGAAACAGACCTTCCAATGATATTGGTTGTGGAAGTCGATGTCCACACATTTTAAAGTTGCTAAGTTTGCAATCACTAACAATTTGTTGGAGCTGATGTATCACTGCATTCTTGCAGTAAGCAAGGTTTGAACTGGATGATAGTCAAAGTGCCTTCTAACACTTATATTCTACTTTGCTAACAATAGCATCAAATTCTTTCAAGTTTCCACTTTTTTGCTTTTCACTACTATGGGGCGTATAGAAAACCTAAACCAGCATGATGGCAAGACGCATGCCAAACTTCTTAATAACTGGAGCAGCATTTTTAAGCTGTACTTCTTTTAACAACTGGGTTTTATTTTTATTTATTTGTTTGTTTGTTTTGAGAGAGAAAAAGATTAAGACTTGGTAACAAAACATCTCCCTAATGAGGAATAATCTGTGAGAAATTGCAGAAAGAGAGGTTGATAGGTTTTAGTAGCAAAGGGAGGTGGAGATAGTAAAGAATGATTATTTGGTTTCCTGGATGTGATGCAGTTGATAGTTGGGAGCTGAAGACATAAAGTATGATAGATTAACTTACTGGTTTCATTTGCATAAAAGAAAACAGCAATTAGAGCTAATCAGGTAGTTCAGAAAGTTTACAAAATATCATTTGACTGCCAAGGATTAGAAACTGGAAAGCAATGTGATAGAATGAGCAGTAAAATTAAAGATTTCTCTCTCCCAAGATTCCCCTAACCCTCCCACGATCTTTTTGATTGAAATGAATGGTGGTGAGCTGCTCTCAAGTTCACTTGGACAGAGGCAATCACTGGTGGTATCATCATAAGGGTCAGCTAGATTCAGCTCACTGAATTCAATCCTTCTCCATCGTTCCTTCCCCTTTAAAAAAAAAAAACTGCCCTAATTTGAACTTCTCAAATTGTTGCATTTATCAATGCAATTCTCAGCTCCAGAAAAGCATTTTAGAAAGGGCATATTGAAGAAACTGTATACCATACAGTTTCAAGAGGCACCTGGACTTTCTGGTTTTCCTTTGAAGACGTTTCGCTTCTCATCCAAGAAGCTTCTTCAGCTCTGACTGGATGTTGGGGGAATGGAAGGATTTATACTCCTTGCAGACAGCTGGTCATTTGCACTCTTTTAGCGGGTCCTTAAGGTCACCTTATCAGTGTCATCAGGGTCACCTGAATGGTGCAAATGGGTATGGAGCCTTCTTGGAACTGTTGAAAGGACTGTGTTGTAGATTGGAGATAGATGATGTTGTATCCCTCCCCCTCTGTTGAGAGAGGGCTATTCAATTTTGACATAGATGACTTCTTTAACCCCTCTTTCAAACCAGCGATCTTCTCTGCCCAAAATATGGACTTTATTGTCTTCAAAAAAGTGCCCTGTGTCTTTTAAATGCAGAGGGACTGCTGAATCTATTCCTGATATGTTTGTCCTCCTATGTTGTGCCATGCGCTTATGAAGTGGTTGTTTCGTTTCCCCAATGTACAGATCTGCACATGGCTCACTGCATTGTACTGCGTTTATCACGTTGCTCAGTTTCTGTCCAGGTGTTTTATCCTTGGGGTGGATAACTTTTTTTTTTAACTTTTAAAACCATTTTTTCTACATTTTTTCTTCTTCGGCTGAAGAGGTTGTAAAAAAAAATGCTTTTAAAAGCCTTTGATGATCCCAGCTGACTTGCCTGATCGGTAGAGGCTTTTTTTCCTTTTAAAAACATTTTTTCTATAACCTCTTTGGCCGATGAGGTTGTAGGAAAAAATGCTTTTAAAAGCCTCTGATGATCCCAGCTAAGCTGTGTGACCATCAGAGGCTTTTTTTTTTTTACTTTTAAAAGCATTTTTTTTGGCCAAAGGGGTTGTAGAAAAAAGCTTTAAAAAATTTAAAAAAGCCTCTGATGATTGCGCGGCTCAGCTGGGCAATTGGGGGGGGCAGGGATTTTTGCTATCGGTTCTCCAAACCACCTGCCTCCATCACTACCGGATCGGGCGATCCGGTCCAAACCGGGAGCATTTGACCCCTGGTTTGTTTGTTTTATTTTATTTTTATTATTTTTATTTTTATTTTTATTTTTATTATTTTTATTTTTATTTTTATTTTTATTTTTATTTTTATTTTTATTTTTATTTTTATTTTATTTTTTTTATTTTTATTTATTTTATATTTTTATATTTTTATATTTTTATATTTATATTTTTATTTATTTATTTATTTATTTATTTATTTATTTATTTATTTATTTATTTATTAAATTTATATCCCACCCTTCTCCCCGAAGGGACTCAGAGCGGTGAACAGCCGAGAATTAAAATAACATGCAATATAAAAGTTAAAATAATTAAGAATAAATTAAATTAAATGGCCACCCCAATTTAAAACCCTAGCAATACAATTAAAAACCCCTAAAACCTATTCAGGCCAGGCCGGCTTGCTGAAATAAAAACGTCTTCAGGGCCTTACCGAAAGTGTGGAGATCCGGAATCAGCTGGAGGTAGCTCATTCTAGAGGGCAGGTGCTCCCACAGAGAAGACCCTCCCCCTGGGGGCCGCCAGCCGACATTGCTTGACCGACGGCACCCTGAGGAGGCCCTCATTGTGAGAGCGTATTGGCCAGTGGGAGGTTATCAGTAGCAGCAGGCAGTCTCGTAAATACCCTGGCCCTAAGCCATGGAGCGATTTAAAGGTGAGAACCAACACCTTGAAGCGCACCCGGAAGACCACCGGGAGCCAGTGCAGCTCACCCAGGAGAGGTGTTATATGGGAGCGCCATGTCGCTCCCGTAATCACCCGCGTGGCCGCATTCTGGACCAGTTGGAGCCTTTGGGTGCTCCTCAAGGGGAGCCCCATGTAGAGAGCGTTAGTGTAGTCCAGGCGAGAAGTGACAAGAGCATGAGTGACTGTGCATAAGGAATCCCGACTCAGAAAGGGGCGCAACTGGCGTATCAGGTGAACCTGATAAAAAGCCCCCCTGGCCACGGGCATCATATGCCGTGTTCCAGGAGGACGCCCAAGTTGCGAGCCCCCTCTGTGGGGGACAATGACTCGTCCCCAATAGCCAGTGATGGCGCCAGCTGGCTATATCGGGATGCCGGCATCCACAGCCACTCGGTCTTGGAAGGGTTGAGTGGAAGCCTGTTCCTCCCCATCCAGACCCGCACGGCCTCCAGACACTGGGACATCACTTCAAGGGCATCATTGGGTGGTTTGGGGTGGAGATGTACAGTTGAGTGTCATCAGCGTACAGATGGCATCGCACCCCAAATCCACGGATGATCTCACCCAGCGGCTTCACATAAATGTTGAACAGGAGTGGCGAAAGGACCGACCTTTGCAGCACCCCACAAACAAGGCGCCTCAAGGTCGACCTCTGCCCCCCTGCCAACACAGACTGCGACCGGTCGGAGAGATAGGAGGAGAATCACCGCAACACGGTGCCTCCCACCCCCAGTCCCTCCAGCTGGTGCAGCATGATACCATGGTCGATGGTATCAAAAGCCGCTGAGAGGTCTAATAGGACCAGAACAGAGGAGCAACCTCTGTCCCGAGCCCTCCAGAGATCATCAACCAACGCGACCAATGCCGTTTCCATGCTGTACCCGGGCCTGAAGCCGGACTGGAATGGATCTAGATAGACGGTTTCATCCAGGTACTGTGGGAGCTGTCGCGCAACCACACTCTCAAAAACCTTCGCCAAGAAGCAAAGGTTGGAAACTGGACGATAGTTTGCTAAAACAGCTGGGTCCAGAGAGGGCTTCTTGAGGAGGGGCCTCACCACCGCCTATTTCAAGGCGGGAGGCAAGAACCCCTCACTCAAAGAAGCATTTATAATCCTCTGGAGCCAGCCTCGTGTAACCTCCCGGGTAGCCAGCACCAACCAGGAGGGACACGGGTCCAATAAACATGTGGTTGCGTTCAACCTCCCCAGAATCATGTCCACGTCCTCAGGAGTCACAGGATCGAACTCATCCCAGATAACATTCTCAAGACCTGCCTCAGCCACCCCGATGGAATCTACCCAGTCAGAGTCCAAGCCTTCCTGAATCTGAGTGATTTTATCGTGCAGATACTGTGCAAAATCCTCAGCCTGCCCTTGCAAGGGGTCCTCCCGCACTCCCTGATGAAGGAGGGAGCGGGTCACTCTAAACAAGGTGGCTGGGCAGTTATCTGCCGATGCAATAAGAGCAGAAAAGTAATCACACTTTGCCGCTTTTATCGCCACTAAATAGGTCTTAATATGAGACCTAATTCGTGTTCGGTCAGATTTGGAGCGACTGGCCCTCCAACCACTCTCTAGGCATCTTTTCCGGCATTTCATCCCCCTCAGCTCCTCGGTGAACCAGGGAGCTGGGCAGGTAAGACGCCAGACCAGAGGCCGCAAAGGCACGACACAATCCAAAGCCCCGGCGGCCGTCCTACCCCAGGCGGCCACCAGATCTTCAGTTGAGTCGTGAGCCAAAGCCTCAGGAAATGGCCCAAGCTCCCTCTGGAATCTCTCCGGATCCATCAGGCACCTGGGGCGGAACCACCTAATCAGTTCCACCTCCCTGCGGTGGGGTGCAGCGGTTAGAAAGTCCAGCCTCAGGAGAGAATGGTCCGACCATGACAGGGGCTCAATAGCTATATCCCCTATAAACTGGCCATTCAACCACTGACCAGAGACAAAAACTAAGTCCAGAGTGTGTCCTCCCGTGTGAGTAGGGCCATGAATTAGTTATGTCAGGTCCAAAGCCGTCATGGAAGCCATGAACTCCCGGGCCACCTCAGATGCCTCACCGGCCGACGGCAGGTTGAAATCCCCCATGACCACCAGTCTGGGCGTATCAACCGCCACTCCGGCAATAACGTTGAGAAGCTCGGGCAGGGCCACTGTCACGTGGCAGGGAGCCAGGTATGTGATCAGCAGGCCCATCTGCATCCCATGGCCCCACTTCACCAGGAGTGACTCCCATCTGGCTATCTGTGGTACAGTGGTCTCCCTCAGATCAAGACTTTCCTTAATGACAACCCCCCCCACCCTGGGCCCTCGGCTGATGAAATGCTCAGAAACCTGGTGGGCACATTTCTCCGAGGGGGACCCCCCCTCTTGGCCCAGCCAGGTCTCTGTAATACCCGCCAGGTCCGCTCCCCCCTCCTGAATTAACTCACAAATGAGGGGGGCCTTATTAACCATGGACATGGCTTTGCACAGCATCAGCCTAAGGCCTGGGCTCTGAAGTATGCACGTATGAAGATCCTTCTCAGGGGCGGGTTTCAAAACCCGTCGCTACTGGTTCGCTCGTGGGCGCATAGGCGTTCGCGCATGCGTGCAACACTTCTGCACAGGCACAGAAGCGTCCAGGTGGGTGGGCGGAGCCTCCTGCCACCGCCACTACTGGTTCGCCCGATTTGGGGCAAACCGGTAGCAACCCACCAGTTATCCTCCTGACCTTTTCCAATATGCCTGCAACGTACAGAATGACAACATTGCTTCGTTTATTATTCTCGTCATTGTCTGTTACAGAGGAGCTCCTGTAAGGTCTTTTTTGAGATTTGATGAAGGCCCACTTACGATAGCCACACGTTCTGAGGGCATCTTTGATGTGTTTATGTTCTTTTTCTTTCCCATCTTTGCTGGTAGGCAGGCCTACATTCAGAAGCTGATGTAAGCTTCTGATGACTCCCATCATCAGTGGGTGGTGGGAATCAAAGATTGATCTGGGTGAGTGGATTTTCTGTAAACTTTAATGTTAAGGCTTCTGTCTTCCTTAATGTGCAATAATGTGTATTGCAAATGACCAGCTAGGAGTATAAATCCTTCCATTCCACACCATCCAGTCATTGCTGAAGAAGCTTCTTGGATAAGAAGCGAAACGTCTTCAAGAAAAACCAGAAAGTCCAGTTGCCTCTTGAAAAAAAGCACCTTTTGAACAACCATGACCGGGATGACTGAGAATCTCCATAGACGTTTATACCATATATCATAGGAAATACAAATGGGAATTATAGGGAAAAAAGATTTGGGGGAAAAAAATGCAGGAGCTAAATGACAACAGGTGTGTGAGTATCTTTATGTCTGAAAATAGATGACACGGATATGGAGATAAATTCTTCTACCTTGCTAAGGCTTTGCTTTTTAGCTTCTTTTGTTATTTGCCATCATAATTACTTAAGATTGCTTGTTTTTATTCTTAGATTCCAGAATTATTTTTTATTTTATTTATCCCTAAAAATCTGAGCCTTAGATAGTGTACAAAAACAAATGCCATGTAAAACATAAAAAAAATTGTAAGCAATGACAGACATAATGGCGCCAATCTTCTTCTAGCTTGTTCACCACCAAAGGCCTTATGGAAAAGCTGTACTCTCCAGCTAGCCATTACAACAGGGACCGTTCTTGTTGTCCTAAGGAAGGGGACCAGCCACCAAAAGTATCTGCCACAGTGTCCTTCATACTGTATGTCCTGATAGCAGAGGACTTTCATCAAGTCACCCTATTCAGCCAGGTCAGGCAGGCCAAATAAAGTTAGGATAAATGGTCTCAAAGATATCTAAACACCGAGCCATATAGGGCCGTGATGGCGAACCTATGGCATGCTCTTTGCAGACACGCGAGCCGTTGCCCAGCTCAGCTCCACTGTGGCCAGCTGATTTCCGGGTCTCTGCCTTGCAAGCGGGAGACAAGCGTGCATGTGGGGGGGGGGCTACCTTTCTCCTCACTTTCTGCTGCCCATGCCTTCCCAGATCTCCAGAGATTCCCCTCCCAGTGCTGTTTTGGGAGGTGAGGCTTCCCCCTCCCTCCTCCCCGCCCCAGCTCCCCGCCCCAGCCATTTTGGGAGGCGAGGCTTCCCCCCCCCACAGCGCTGTTTTGGGATGTGAGGCCAAATGGGGGGGGTCATGCACACATGTGCAGGGGGCGGGGCATTGCATTATGGGTGTGGGCATGCACATGCATGCAATAGCGCACGCATGCACGCTTTTGGCACCCAAGGGAAAAAAGGTTAGCCATCACTGATTAGGATTTTATAGGTAATAAAGGCACCTACCCAGAATTATGCTTTCAGAATAGGCGTGTTTCCCCCACCTCTCAAGTATAGGACAGAAGAAAATATCTAAAAACATGAACTATAAATCTCTCTAGAGGAGAATACAACCTTGATGACAAGACTTAGGAAAATGGATATCCTTTCCTCAAAGATACGTTTACAATTTCAGTCTTGATTTCAATAATTCTTTATGAGCTTACATTGTGAAAGTATTAATAGTGGAGCTAGGTTTCTAGGCACTTGGAGGGAATATTTTCACTTGGTACATTTTTGAAATAGCTTACAATCGTAGGATTATCTGCAAACTGGGGGTGGGGACGGGACCTTCATAGTTTTACTCATGAAACTCTGTGTTTTTTTTAACAGAAGTAAAAATGAATTCACAATTACCATCTTTTGGGAGAAGAGGTAGCCACATCCCAGAAAGTAGCCTTTGTGATTTCCACTGAAATGATGTTGCAAGAAATGTCCTTGCAAGCGTTTTGTTCACTTCAAGATTAAAAGCAACCATGCGTTACAGATCATTAGTTAGAGCAGCCAGCTCCAGCAAGGTTTGGGTAGCCTGCCATCTCTGATAAATCTCTGTGATGCTTCACTGTCTCCTACCAATACAGTTTGTTACTGGGCTGATGATGGGTAGTTCAGAGGCCTTTTTTCTCCAATTTAAAATCTTCATTACTGATTGCAAGAGAGATAATAGCAAAGAGAACATTTTAGCTGCTTTGCCATAACTAGATTGTCTCAAAAGGTTGTTGTGTTCCACATTTGGAATGCAGTAGACATGCCATCTTGTTGTCAGAGTCCTTTGCTAAACTTGTCCTAAAAATGATTTGGGAATTGCCTCTTCCTTTTTTTTTTTTTTTTTTTGATTCAGACCCCTTTTTGATTCATGGGTTCAATTCATCCAACAATTCGACTTGCATTATACCGTGAGGTCTATAATCCTAATTTGAGAACTTTATCACAAATATTCATCTGTGAAATATGAGGAGTGAAAAGGGATAATTGGAACATGCTCAGCTTCAGTTCCTAGGATCCTGAATTTTTTACAAGTAACGGGGCAACTTTATTAGTCCAGTCACAAAGCCATGTAGTTTCCATATCATACTAAATCAAACACATAAAACTATATTTTGACTTACTCAGTGATGCCAGCAGTTCTATGTGTAGAACTGGAGGTTCAATTGGACACATTGGAAGAGAAATTGGTCACCTTTGTATCTACGGCACTCTTAATGCCTCTCCATTGGCTCATACTTGATATCAAGTAAATAATTATGTTGAATAACATAATTCAAGTAATGCTTCCAATAAGAGAAACTACATGTTACATTTAATTTAAATATCCAGTAAGGTTACAAATAAACATAGATACTCAATTAAATCTTTTATAGGACCAGAATTAAAAACCAAACATTAAAATAAAATAGAACAAGACATAATGGCATATTACAGTTAGTAATGAGATCATCAGTTGACAGCTAGAGGCCACCACATTTTACAGACAATACAGCAGAATTTAGCTGTGTTCAAAGAAATTCTATCACATCAATCCACTAGCAACAACTGTATGTAAAAGAGAGCAGAATTTCCTGGATATTTGGTCAGGTAAGGAATTACAAAATTAGTCTGTGAATCCTTATAAAGGTTATATTATAACAGGAGATGAGCCATTGTTTCAATGGCTCCTTGTCCATAGGAACACAATCTCAGCTCATATGGGAGTTTTGGTATCTAAACATGGACACATTTTTCTGCGTTTGAATTTCCTTCTAGTGACATGCATTGCACTGTATCTCCGTATCTAAACAATTCAGCAGCTAGTAAGCAAAGATGTGTCTAGTCGCATCTGCTATTCCAAGGGATTGTGAAGATTTAAGTAAAAGAACTGCTGGTAATAAATCTACCACTACTCCTAAAACAAGGTTATGCCACTAGTAAATGCATCAAAGAAGGAATTTGATTTGCTTTCTACAAGCTTCTGTCAAGTAAGCAGCAATGATAAGTTATTCACTCAAGCTTCTTGAGACTGGGAAGTCAAAAGAAATCTACCAGGAATCCTATCAACATCCAGCCCAAAAAGAGTATTGCTTTCTTTAATACCATGGATATGGTTGGCATATGCATCTCTTTCCAGCAATGAAAGAAAATGTCTTTATTTAATTTATCCTGGGCACACCACCAATGCATCAAAGAAATTTTAAAAATACATATTCATAATCCTAAAGAAATCAAAAGGATTGATTGCTGTTAGGCCTTTCAACCCAAGGTTTTTAAGACTACACTGCCAATAGCTCCAAGAAAAAAAAAATCTATGTGCATGGCATACAGGGCCAAACATTCTGATAAATGCGGGCCTTTCATGAGTCTTTAAAAATTTGGCTGTATACCCAAGCCTAGAGCTCTGAATGTGTTTAGGATACAGTTCCTTGGCTTTACTGTTAATTGGTTAATTATCTCCGCTGCTGTATATATTTATTTTTGGATGTTTTTACTGTTTTAAATATTTTTAGCCTCAATTGTTTTTATAGTTTTAGATTGTAAGCTGCCCAAACTTATTGGTTGAGATGGGCAGGTGCAGAAATGGACTGAATAAAGAAACAAAATTTTTTTTGCCTTTCTGCCATTCTAGAATTTATTTTTAATAACAATCTGAAACTGAAGAAAAGACTGCAGGTGGTACTACCACAACACAAAGAAAAAGAGGGAAGCATAATCACTTTCCTAACAACAAGTTATTGAAGACATACCTGATGATGTTACTTAATTTGGATAATGAAATGTTTACAAGAAAACAACCAAGAGAGCACCTCTAAACTCATTTCAACCCTGAGTTACAAATATTATCTTTTATTGTCATGGTTCTTTGGGAAAGAAGACATGGCATTCACCCAAAAGGGGCAAGTGATGTCACATGAGTAATTGAGTCTTCATATAAATTATGCAACTGATGTCAACTCACATGGGATATCATTTCTGACTTTTATCAAACACCTATGAAGGGTATTTTCATCAAGGTTGGAAGGAAGAATGGAAGTATTAGTTTCCACATACATACCAGCACGCACACACACATAAATGTGTCCCAGAATTAGAATTATTCACACTCAGGCATGACCAGGCACTAGTACATAAACATTTAGTAATATCACCATTGCCAAAGTAATGTTTCATCACCTAAGAGTAATGTTTGATTTTGATTTACAATAGTTTGTTATGAAACAATGAAATGCTCTGGATCTCCTTTCTGAATAGTCATCTTCTATTAACAATGTCTTCATTGATTAAAATAAATTTGGTTTGTTTCAGACTGTGTAGCATACTAAATTTGGAAAAGTCTTCACCTGAGTTATAAAACTGAAATAGTCTAAGGAAACATGGAATTACCAAAGATGAAGATTGACCTGAATGAAGACTTCCAAGTTGTGACCCAATGGTTTTAACATGTTGGCTGTAGAAACTCTTCTCAACTCCACTTATACAGACCATACATCCTTCCAAAATTGCACTGCTCAGACTGGGCAGTAAATCAATCTATTGTCCCCCTGTTTTAAAGACAAAGAGAACAAGAGGGGAGCAAAATATAGGTCTTTTGAGTCTTTGTTAGGTTCCATACATCTATTGTACCATAAAACAACTATCCCAAACTCCACAAAAGGGAGTCCTGACAATATCCACTGACATTGCATCCCCATAGTGCACGGGTGTCAAATTCTCAGCTGATGTATCATGAAATTTCCCACCCCCCCTTTGAGGAGCTGGGGTGGGCGTGGTTTATGCATGACACATCTGGCCCATGGGCTGCCAGTTGGACACCCCTGTCATTGTGTATCCTTGAATCTACTGGCCTCAACTAGAAACCGGCTGTCCAGCCTACATTCCATACCTTCATCTGTAGAAATTAGGTGGGGCCTTTTTTTCAGAGTTGAATGATAACAGAAGGGGAAATGAAAATAGAATAAAATCAAAAGTAAAACTGGCACTCTTGTACATTTTCTATATGCAACTCTAAGAGAACTGGAAAAAGAGAAATTCCTCCTAGTTCTTCTAGATCAGGGCTGTCAAATTTGCCCATGCCCACATATCACAAAAAGTTGTGATACGTCACGTGATGATATGAGTTTGACACCCGTTCTAGATCATTTTTGTCAGCAAACCTTACAGATCACTACCATTAAAGACTTTGCTTAGAAATAAGGTTCTATTGGGAAGAAAAAAATAATCCTTCCCCAGGTTTCAGGACATTTATGAAATGTAGGATTTGTGCTGAAGTCCATCTCATAAGAGTTGTCATTTCTCCAGAAAATTAATAGGCAGCACACAGAATCCCAGGAAAGTCAGAAGCGAAGCATTCTATTAGTTAATCTAATTCAACCTGTTCATTCTGAATTTCATTAACTGCCACTGCATAGGAGACTCATTAACAAGCCTCAGCTACATTAAGAACCACTCTTTTTTTCTGCAAGCAGCAAACAGCTTGAATTTGTAGCAATTAGGCACATCATTTGCAAATAAACTTCAGTTGCATTGTGTTTATGAAGCCAAGGAAAAACAAAAGTTCACAGAAAAATTGCAATTTTGTACAGCTTTTGCCAACAGATACGTTGGCTTCCGAGGCCTATAAACCCCAGTAAGCACTGCCAGAAGCCTGCCAGCTATGGGATATCATAGGAGTTAGAGTGCAACAGCTGGAAGATAGCAGGTCAGTGAAGCCTACAGCCACTGGAGACCTCCCAGATCAATTTTTGGTTAATTATTTCTTATTGAAGGCTTCTCCAACTTGGCATTTTTTGTTTGGTTAGGAAATTAAGCTCTTGAAATTCTTAATGTGCTTGCTAGAAATTTTGGAGTTGCAGTTTAAACATGTGTGAATAAGTTAGGGAAGCTTCATTATTGAAAAATGGAACAATCTTTAACATGAAGAATAAGAAAAGCAGCTTGAGGAAATGTTCCACTGCATATATTTTACCCCAACTCTTTATTGCTGAAATAGAACATTATTATTTTGATCCTTCTCTAGGCGATGAACTTTCCACGGAAAGAGAAAGATAGGAATTGTTTCACATAAATAAAGGTTAATTTATTAAACAAGCACATTTAACATTTTCTATTGATCAGTACAGAATTTGAGGAAAACGGGAAAGAACCAAAAAGCCAATTATTCTACTCTCAATGGCAAGAAAAGAGCCAAATTAAACAGTTGATTAGCATCTGTTGATTCAACAACTTGATCCAAATGCATCAGCAGCCTCTAAATCAGGGGTGTCAAACTCACATCGTCATGGCATCGTCACATGACATAGCGTGACTTTTTTCCCCTTCGCTAAACCAGACATGGGTGTGGCCAGCAGATGACGCATCCAGCACGTGGGCCGCGAGTTTTACATCCCTGAAATAGGGGGTGTCAAGAGACTTTTACCAATATGAGAATAGGTTTTCCCTTGTACTTGAAAATTATATACTAAACATGCAGAAGCTATCACTATATGAAGAATTATGGATTTATTGGGAAGGGAGCAACAAATTAGTTTGCAATGTTGGAATAGTAATGTGATCCCAGATTTATAATCTTGGATAGCCAATTTGTGTTCTTTCTGCTTATGAACCGATTCCTTGTTGATGTAATGGAAAAACTGATCAATATTATTCCATGCGGTCAAGTTTTAATGTCTGTAAGTTAACGTGATAGCTCCATGCAACCTTCATTAGCTATGGAACTTAAATACATCATTAAATTCTGTGCACATGAAATATTGATCAGTAGAAATGGGGGAGGGATTACTTAAACCTAAAAGCTCTCTAGCCCATGTTCCTCCATTTTAACCAAATAATTATCTTCCCCTCCCATAAAACTGGCACGGTTGGGTCCTTCTGTAGCTTGAATAAGGAAACAAATGTAAAACAATTGTTTCCTTCAGGATTATTCCAAAGAGAGGAAAGGTTAATTCTTACATGCCTACTTGGATTCTATTAATTACCAGTTCCCCCTCAAATGTAGAATTTACATTTTAAACAGTCCTTTCCTTCCTCTTCCATTTCAGGCTACTTGCATTTTTAAAAACCTGCTAGTTAAAGGCAGAGACACCTATCTTCTCAACCTCCAGTTGGTCTTAACTCAGGGAAAGAATAAAGAATGGAGAAATTCTTTGTTAATCCAGCATGTTTACCCAGGATCACCTGATTAGTAGTTTACCCAGCCCAATGTTCTTGATTCATAGGACACAGTGAACCACAAATTGACAATACAGGCTGAGTTCACACCATGGACTAGGCTAAACTGTGATTGACAAGTTTATGATTTAGTGCAAGGGTGTCAAACTCAGGTTGTCACGGCAGCATCACGTGACATATCTGGACTTTTCCCCCGCTAAACCAGGCGTGGGTGTGGCCACTGCATGACGCATCTGGCCCGGGAGTTGGACAGCCCTGATTTAGTGTACTGTATAAACCCAACTGGAAACAAGATAGAAGAAACATAGAAAAAAAATCTCATAGTGCTTAAGTCAGCTTTCTCAAACAGGGTCTCTCCAGATGTGCTGGACTGTATCTTTCTTTGGGCATGTGACTGGAAATCCTCAGTGATAATCACAAGGAACTTGCAATCATCCAGCTGGGGAAATCTGCCTAAAGGTAGGAGATGCTGGAGGCAAGAGAATGACAGGAAGTAGATACCCAAAACTGATCACTGCATCAGCTTGGAATCAATTTGGAGCATCCAATGAACTTTGACAATAAGAATTGCTGCAGTAATTTGATTAGGTGAATCAAAGCAATCAAGCTACTTCTAAATCTAGTCTTGGAACTATATATTCACACAGCAGTAGTAGAAACTTAACTGAGAAGAATAAAGTAAAGTAAAGGTAATTATGGGTAATGGCAGAAGCCTTGAAGTTTTCAGGAGAACTGTCAACCCTCTGATCTTTTTCCAATTCATATTTTTAGAGACTATGAGAACTGCAACAGTGGGCATGAAATATTCTGCCCCATCCCACTTCTGACACTTTTTTCCTCTCCTTGTCATTTCACCACTGGAAGTTTTTAAGAAAAGACAGTCACCTGTTGGAAATGGTATCGCGCAATGATGGCTAACATTTTACGTCACCGCATGCCGGCCTGCGTGCTGGAAATGGCACACGAAACCATCCCACCTAGACCGCATGGCCTCACTGGCCTTCGCTCACACAGGAGCTCCGAAACCCAGAAGAGCAGCGTTCCATTGCACATGCGCGAGCCGGTACCCAAACTTTCGATTTCTGCTACGGACGCGCACCCAATGAACAACTGGCTGTCACGCATGTGCGCGACATAAACCTGGAGGTTCGGGTGCCAGTTTGCTCATGCGCAACGGAATACTCCTCTTCCGGGTTTCAGTAATCCCACGTGTGCGAAGGCCAGCTGACTGGTGCACGTGTGTGCACAGGAACGCGGACAAGGAGCCAGTGGGGCTGCGCATCCCTCACCGGATGGTCCTGCATGCCATTTCCAGCACACATTCCATAGGTTCGCCAGCATGGATATAGGATCTCCTGATTGAGCAGGAGGTTGGACTAAAAGATCTCCAAGGTCCCTTTCAGCTCTATTCTGATTCACTTGCAAATTTATAGGGCTTACTTGGTCTGTTGTGTGACTGTTTGGGTGGTTTAGGGGTGGGGAATTTGTGGGTGGTAGTGGGGTGTTTGGGGATTGTTATGTGTGTTGGACCTGGTCTTTGGGTGTTAAGTGAATTTTGTTGTATGGGTATACTGTGTATATACATACAATGACAATAAAGTTATTATTATTATTATTATACTACCATGTTTCCCCGAAAATGAGACCCTGTCTTATATTTTTTTGAACCCCAAAATAAACTCTTGGCTTTATTTTCGGGGAGGTCTTATTATTTTGGGGCACATGGAGCAGGATGGGTCTCCTCTTGCTGTTTTACCTGATTTCCAGCTCTGTGTTTAAATATTTTTGGGGAGGGCTTATTTTCGGGGGGAGGCTTATTTTAGCACATGCACTCAAAAGCCTGATTGAGCTTATTATCAGGGGATGTCTTATTTTTGGGAAACAGGGTAGTGTGCATTTTCTATCTCAAAGTCTCAGTGTGGCTGGAGGGGAAAGACTACCTTAAAACCTCCAAAGGCCAACAGGTGAGTGGGGACTGCAGAGTTCTCCCTCTGCGGGGAGTCCTTTGCCTTTGGCTGAATTCACTTCCAGTCAAAAGAAAACTGATCCTGAAAATGGAGTCAGGGTACTCCTTCCCTTTTCGCCTCCACATCTTGTGTGACTAAACACACTTGTTGTATTTCAAGATGCATGCTTCCAGCTTGCAAAATTTGTGGCATATATAAAGGATTGTAAAATAATAAGTATTAGGGGGGTGGGGTTGCCCTAATCAGCCAATTCTAATTGTAGGCAGGTTTCTCATTAGCCTAGAAATTTAATTCTAGGACTTGGAGTTTTAACTCAGCATTCTACTCTTTCCTTTCATCTCTAATGGGAAAAATGATGAATATACTGTCAGATGTAATTAGTATATGGTACACAGAACATGCTAATCAAACAAGTGGCCATTTGGTGCAGTATATTCACTGTCCTTTGCTCTAGTGTATTGCTGCAAAAACCATCACGGCCTACCATAACTTACATTCCCCAGACCTCTTAGATTTATGTATAAGGAAAACATGTGGGGATTTAGCCCACAGAATGATGTGATGTAGCCGAGATGGATCCCTATTGGGCTGCTGGAGAATGAAAAGTGATGATTTTGGTTAGATATTAGGCAATTGAAAGGTCTGGGCTGACATTTTCATTTAGTAAATGCACTGGGAAAGAAATACCTTTGACCTAAAGACTATACATATTTCTGAAGACATTACATCATCATTTTCCATCTTGCTAGGCAAAAATGTTACATGATCCACTTAGAAGGAAGGTAATGGACAACTCCCCTCTCTCCAATTTAGCACGTTTACAGTATGTGTATAAATCTTATTTACCTTGGAAAGAAAGAAATTAAGCTACTGCAGAGTTGTTTCACAAATGCATCCATTCCTGAGACCTATTGGAAGAAAAGTCCTTCTTCGCTTATTCTTTCTTCTACGATGAATGTATTTGCCTGTATCCCATGTCCCTTCCTTGGGCTTCTGCAAGTGTTTAAATCAGGGGTGAAATTCAACATTTTTCCCTACCGGTTCTGTGGGCGTGGCTTGGTGGGCGTGGCTTGGTGGGCATGGTAGGGGAAGGATACTGCAAAATCTCCACTCCCACCCCATTCCAGGGGAAGGATACTGCAAGATCCCCATTCCCTCCCCACTCCTGGGGGAAGGACATTGCAAAATCTCCATTCCCACCCCACTCTGGGGCCAGCCAGAGGTGGTATTTGCCGGTTCTCCGAACTACTCAAAATTTCCATTACCGGTTCTCCAGAACCTATCAGAACCTGCTGAATTTCACCCCTGGTTTAAATGCAACTAATACAGATGGCTCCCAACCAGACTGACACTTTATTCCCTTTCACAGATTACTAGTTTGTAATATATTCAGTTCCCCTAATTATTCTTCTCCATGGACTTAGGATATATATTTCTTTTGGTACTTATTAAGAATTATGGTGTTTGAAAGAAGCTACAGCTCAAGGGACACGGACGGGGAAAGTTGAAAAGCATGTTCTCCTAATCTTACTACTTTACAAAGCAAGTAAAAGGTAATAGTAAATTGTCCCTTGAGTCAAGCACTTTTCCAAGTTATTTTCTTGGCAGCAGTAGAGAGGGTTTGCCACTACTTCCTTCACAGATGGTTTTTCGGCTTTTCAGACTAGCAAATGAGTTTGTTCACCTGGGTGGGCAAAGACAGGATATGCCCAAATGGATACTGAATAGTAACTACAATCCTTTTTTTTCCCCTTTCTAAATGGCACAGGAAATCCTTGGAAGATTATCATTATCATCTCCAAAGCATAATATTTGCCCTGAGGCATCGGTAGGCTTACAGCCATGCTTCCCAAACTTTTTCCTTCATTACCAAAACCGCTTACCACAAAGTCCTTTTTACCCAACGTGATGTAAGGAAAACACTTTAAGTTAATTTAAATGTCCCTGTTGTGAATGGGTAATGGGTCTGTGTGTCATTACCCAAAGAAAAGCTACTTTTACCCAATTTTGGGTAATTTACCTAGTCTGGGAAGCACTGACTTACACAGTAGCCTTTAAGGGAGCAATTTTATATGATTAGATCGTGGATTCAAGAAAGTGCCCACTGAAGAGAATTTTGAATAATAGCTAGCTTTTATTGTAGTTGTCGTCTGAAACCATCTTTGCACTTCATTGAGCCTAATTTTAAATGTCTGCAGCCCGGTTCCACCTGCCATCTTCAAAATGTAACTAAATGCTGACTCCATATTAACTCCTTTGCTTCTCCCCATCCTTTTTTCTGCTTCATTTAGCACCTGTTCTAATGAAGAACTCTGGAAAATCCAAAAGCTTAAACTCTGTGTTATGACCTTAAGGCAACTAATATCCAATTATGTGATTTTTTTTTCTTCTTCTTCTTTTTTCATGGACAACACAGCAACTTTTGCTCTTGATTCTACTATAAAGAATATATATATATATATATATATGTATGTATGTATGTATGTATGTATGTATGTATGTATGTATGTATGTCATTTTTTGAGTAATTTGAGACAGTAGAGATTTCTCAAATTTTCTTGGACCATTTATTTCTCTTCTGATTGTTTCCTTTTAACTTCCCCATAGGTATAAACAGTCCTTTCTGCTAAATTGCAGCTAGCTTTTATATATCAGAGAGCATTGGAAAGAGATACTGAAGTTAATAATTTTGACTTTTTTAGGACAAAATATTGTGGCTGGAGCTTTTTCTGGAAGAAAAATGAATATTAGCTGAATTTAGGAAATAATACAGTGATAGCACAGGCTGAGTTACTAAACGTGCTACACAACTGCTTCTAAATGTGCTCTTCTTATTACCGTATTTTCCGGCATATAAGACGACTGGGCATATAAGACGACCCCAGAATTTTCCTGTTAAAATATAGGGTTTGGGCTATACTCGCCGTATAAGACTATCCCTCTTCCAACGCACACCAAATAAAAATTAAAAAACATCAACTAGCTCACCCACAATGTAAAAGCAGCTGTGCTAGACCCAAAATGGCCCCTGCAACAATCAGGAACCTCACACAGCCACAAAAAACCCCGAAAAACAACTTTCACACTTTACACACACAAAATTCCACATACAACTTTGTGAGATTTTGTGTGTTTGTGTAGTTAAAGTGAAACACTACAAAAACACACTAAATCTCAGAAAGCTGCACAAATATTATTTTATTTTATTTTTATTTTTATATGAAAGCTAAATTTAAAACTTCTTAAACTTTAAATGGCTAGGTCAAAAAAAGAACAACTAAAAAAAACCCCAATTAATTTTTTTTTAAAGATCACAAAGGGGAAAAAAACTTACCCAATAGAACAGGAGTCTCCAACCTTGGCAACTTTAAGACTTGTAGTCTTCAACTCCCAGACTTCCTCAGCCAGCTTTGTTTTGCAGGCTGAGGAATTCTGGGAGTTGAATCCACAACTCCCTGCCTGCTTGATTGCAGGCAGGGAGTTGCTTGCTGATGGAATGGATTCAGGCAAGCAAAGCAAGGCAAGCGTTACGACTAGCAGCTAAGGTAAGCAAGCTGGAGGGGGGAAACTTTCTTCCTTTTACATGGCTCTGGAGATCCCAGCTGAGTTGCCTGATTAACAGATCGTCAGAACTTGGATCGCCAGAGCCACGTGAAAGGAAAAAAGTTTTTTCCTTTTACGTGGCTCTGGCGATCCCAGATGAGTTGCCTGATTAGCAGGCAACCCAACTGAAATCATCAGAGCTTGGATCGCCAGAGCCATTTAAGGCTCGTCAGAGCTTTCGGGCTGGTCTGCCTAGTTACAGGAGAATGACACCCGACGTATAAGATGACCCCCGACTTTTGAGAAGATTTTCATGTGTTAAAAAGTCATCTTATACACCGGAAAATACGGTACTGTAGATGAGCAAATCTGTTAATGCCTGTCCTGCACAGGTCAGAATCAGAAAAGAAAAGGAGAACTGAATGACAAAGAAAGGAAATAAAAGTCCTAAAAATATCAGTCAAACTGGCTGAAGGTACATCCCATAGAGATACACCAAGTTAAGCCTTTTAGATTTAAATAAAAGTGATAAAGCAACAGAAAACATATTGCTCCTTGCAGTCAATAGGCTTATATGTGCAGGAAGCAATTGCCTACAAGTTGAATATTAAAACTTCTTAAATGGCATGAATAGTCCATTTTCTCAAATTCATTAGTAAACGGTAAAGGTTTCCCCTGTCCAGTTGTGTCCAACTCTAGAGGGCAGTGCTAATCTCTGTTTCTTAGCCGAGGGAGCCAGCATTGTCCAAATACATGGTCATGTAGCCAGCATGCTACATGCTGAGGCACACAATGTTGTTACCTTCTCAACAAAGAGGTATCTAATTATCTACCCGGATTTGCATGCTTTCAAAATGCTAGGTTGGCAGGATCCCAATATTTCTCATTAATGTTTCTTTTTGTTCTGCTCGAAATATTATTTATTTATTTATTTATTGTCATATTTATATGCTACCCTTCTCCCGAGGGACTCGGGGCAGCTCACAGAATAAAACAACCCAACAATAAATAGAATTAAAATGTTAAAATCCGATTTAAAAACCCGAAATCCCCCAAATTAATATGCACGGCAGATCAGGGAATTTGCTGAAAGAGCCATGTCTTTAGGTCAGCGTGGAAGGTGCGGAGGTCAGGGGCCATCCAGAGCCCAGTGGGTAAACCCTTCCAGAGAGTCAGTGTGACCACAGAGAACGTCCTCATCCTGGGGGCCGCCAGTCGACACTGTTTGGCCGATGGGACCCGGAGGAGGGCAGTCCTATGTGAGCAGTGGGAGGCCGGTAGGAGGTAGTCCTTCAAGTACCTCGGGCCCATGCCATGAAGGGCTTTATAGGTGAGCACCAGCACCTTGAAGCGGATCCGGAGGACCACCGGCAACCAGTGCAGCTCGCGCAACAATGGTGTTATATGGGAGTAACGGGAAGCACCCGTAACTACATGCGCGGCCGCATTCTGGACCAGTTGGAGCCTCCGGGTGCACCCCAAGGGCAGCCCCATGTAGAGGGCATTGCAGTAATCCAGCCGAGAAATAATGAGAGCATGAGTGACCGTACGGAGGGCATCCCTGTCTAGGAAAGGGCGCAACTGGCGCAACTGGTGAACCTGTGCAAAAGCCCCCCTTGTCACGGCCGTCAGATGGTCCACAATGTGTCAACTTTAAAAAAAAAGAAAAAACCAATCACAGCACACACACAAAAATTAAACACAAATGGTAATCTCCCATAAATACTAAGGAGCTTTTATTGTCAGTATTCTTCCCCATGGGGAGAGTTTCTCCTTGTCAAATTAAACTCCTTCTCCAATGTCAAAGAAATGCACTGGAGACCAGGCCCCAAACATACTACAATAGTGATTCTATTATCCACTATCATGTCTTTTGAAAAACTGGTCACATATGGAGATGACTTGGAATACCTAATACAGGAAATCTTCATTTAGCAACACTAATTGGGACTGGAAACTCTGTCATTAAACAATGCAATAGAAAAACCACGACACTGTGCAACTTAATGATGGCAGTTCCAGTAGGTCTGGTTGCCATAATTAGATGAGGACTGCATAGTTCGTTAAACAAGTACCTGATATGGCCACAACTTCTGACTTCCTGCCAGCTTCCCCCTTGACTTTGTTCTGGAAAACCAGCAGGGAAGGCCTCAAATCACAATCACATGACCACAGGATGCTGCAGCAACAATAAGTACAAGGTATGGTTGTAACTACCACTTGTCAGTGCTGTTGTAAATTCAAATGGTGGCTATTTGAATTCAGCACTTTTTTATTTTCAAAGCAAGATAATAAAACTTTGAATCTGAAGGCCAACCACTGAATGAGAAAGAATTTGAGATTTATGCATGTAAATCTAATAAAATGATAATCTAAAGAATGATAATCTGTGAAATTTAGATTGACTTTCTAGAAGCTATCACAGATTTTCTTTATGGAACAAACAATAGTGACTTCACACATTGTGGAAAATCACAATGTTTTGTGATTTAGAATGATGCATCAAGTCAGTCACTGTAGTCCATTAACTACTGTGTATGATTTGGCATGATATATGAACCCAGTCAGTTGTAATTCATTCAGTGAACCAAGGTGAAGACAGTGTTATGAGTTACAGAAGAATATTTCCATATTTTCCTCTCTCCCACATTGGTAAGGATCAGCTTTTGTAGTTCTGCCTTGCCTGTTAGCCTACCATGTTTCCTATCCCTACAACCCAAAGAAGTTTTGGATATTCTAATAAAACCATATAACATTCAGAGTGAGTTCACCTCACTGTTTTCCTCTTCACAAGTTGTATACATAAAAAGCTTGTGAACTTTGAGTGAGAGAGAGAGAGATGGCAAATGGTGAGCTAGGCTCTGGTTTGCTTAACAATAACTTGTCGACTGAACCATAATCAGACGTGAATATTATAGTTTACTAAGATGTGCCATTACAATAAGAGATAAAGAGCAGCAGAAGCAGTGGTGGGATTCAAGTAATTTAACAACCAGTTCTCTGCCCTAATGATTTCTTCCAACAACCAGTTTGCCAAACTGCTCAGAAAGTTAACAACCGGTTCTCCCAAAGTGGTGCGAACTGGCTGAATCCCATCATTGAGCAGAAGTGTATACACTGTAGCAACTGTCCATCACTTTATTTCTAGCTTTCTTAGGAAATGCTGCTTACTCCAGATCTTGAGCAATATTGATATA
Organism: Arizona elegans; assembly: GCA_022577455.1. Taxonomy (NCBI): domain Eukaryota; kingdom Metazoa; phylum Chordata; class Lepidosauria; order Squamata; family Colubridae; genus Arizona; species Arizona elegans. The sequence continues at coordinate 120,445,754 of JAKOOJ010000003.1, forward strand.
AACTGCCTAGAATGCTTATCTGATTATTTGGAATATGAAGGCCCCAGGAAGAGAGTTCTTTATTGGTTGCTAAGTATTTAACTACTTAGTTAAATAAGTTAACTAAGTTAATAACTCTCTTTTAACTACGATAGAATCTGATTATCTTTATGAAAGAAAATTCCTTGCAATTATGCATGTTACTGTGAGGTCCTTGGTGCTCTGAGCTTGGTGGTTTTCTTGCAGATGTTTCATTACTCAACTAGGTAACAGCATCAGAGCTAGAGAAGCAACATTTATTTGAGAGAGCATTACTTTAGTCATGGAGGGGGGGAAAGTATTCCATTATGTTGATAACTAAAAACAATGATGTTCACTGCATCCTTTTTCAAGACAAAGAAACCAACTTTACCTTTGCTTCAGTTGTGGGTTCCAACTGGTATTACCACTGGTTCTCTTCGCGCACGCGCTTTGTGTGCAATCGCCACTCACCGCTCGCCCGAACTGAGCCAAACCGGGAGCAACCTACCACTGCTTTGCTTGCTTTAAAAGTCTCTTCTATGTAACAGCTATTCTTTCACCCCCAGTGCAGAATGGAATGCATTTAGTAACAAAACCACTTATGGCCAAACCTACTTCAATTGCCTACATGCTGTAACACAGTCACATTAATATTGATTTCAGAATTACCTTTGAATTACAAGAGCCCATAATAAAGGTAACTGTGTGAGTTTTCAAGTATTATTATGCTTCTCTGGTGATTTCAATTATCGATCAAGTGCCACAGTGGAATCATTACACTCCGAGGCCCTATAATATCAGTGACTGTAATACTGCTGTGGCTCATTTCTAATTTTTTTTAATATCCTATTAGTTTCCTAATACTAGGCATTCTGGGAGATGTAGTTCACCGGGAATGCCACTCCAAACAGCATTCAGCCAAGGGACTTCTACAGTGAGTTTTTCTTAGCAACCAAAAACAAACACTGTATGCTGGGAAAATACTTCTGCCCTTTCCTGGAACCTTTGTACTTGGAGGACAATTCTCTGAAGTGCTTACATCATACTTGGGAATTGTCTGTGAAGGAGAGTCTCATGGGGTTCTCCTAGGAACTCAAAATATTATGCAAATATTCCCAGGTAAAAGAAGAAAGAACACTAGTCTGCTCATGTCATAACATCATTATATATTGCAAGAGATATTGCTCATCTACTTTCTAGGATCATTGTGACTTCCTATGAATCCAAATAAGTCATATTCAGATAGTTGAGGAATTGTCATTTGTTCTACTAGCTAGACCAGACCAGAAAATCAACTTCACAGGAAGAGCTTGCAAGCCTGGCTGTACTTTACCTACCCTCCTTCTAATACCACCAATGAATCAGGGAAGAGAATATTTGAATCATTTCCAAATATGTTCTTGCTTCTCGGGATTTAAATACTCTTTCAGATTTCTTGTCTTATGTAAAATGATTCTTGCATATTTCTGTCAAGATGATCTCCCTTACTCTCTGCATGAGCCCTGGAAATGGTTTACTTCTTAGGACTGAACACTGATTTAGTATCAAATGGCTTTTTCAGTGCTGGGATTTAATGACAACTGTGTCTTCATTATTTTTTTTCTTCACTGACACTGTATTCAGAGTATTATCCTGTATATTTGCCAAACACCAACACAACTATCAGAAAGAGATTCACACATTTTCGGTTGCTGAATGACTCAGTATAGGACAGGGTTTATCAAACTTGCGGCCCACGGGCCAGATGCATCCTGTGCTGGCCACGCCCACCCCCATTTAGTGAAGGGAGAAAAGTCACGATACATCATGTGATGACAACGTGACGCCACGAGTTTGGCACCCCTGGTGTAGCACAAGAATCTGAGGATGTTCAGGAAACGATTTTGTTCTCATGATACTGCTTTAAGACTAATTCATAATCATAAGAGTTTTTTACTCTGTGGGAATGGTAGGATCATGGTGATGAACAGATTTGCAGTCATCCTAAGCAAGGTAAGGGTTTTTTTTTTCCTTTTGAAAAGATTATTAAAGAGTGTTTGGACCTGAATTAGAAGATCAGGCAAAAGATTTAAAATTAATTTGGGAATCAGATTTAGGAGAAATAAATGATAATGATTGGAAAAATATCTGGAACAGAAGAGTATATAAAAATATGTCAGTTAGAGTTATGGAAAATGGATATAAAGTGATATGGAGGTAGTACCTAATACCACATAAATTAAATCAAATAGATGTTAAATATACAAATATTTGTTGGAGGTATGAGAAAGAGGTTGGAACATATAAACATATGTGGTGGGATTGTGATAGTGCACAAAAATATGGGACATGGTGTTTAGGGAAATTAGAGCACTTTTAAATGTAAATTTAGATATGTCACCAAGAATTGCATTACTGTTGCTGGTGGAAAAACAGCATATAAATGAGACAAAAAAGGAATTGATTGTAAATTTGATAATGGCAGCTAATTAGTGATGGCTAAATATTGGGGACAAAATTGGGATATTCAAAGAAATGAGTGGTATAATGAAATTTGGAGTATGGCAACAAATGATAAATTAACAACAGAAATTAAATTTTAAAAAGGGATGATTAAAGTAAACAATTATAATGAAATATGGGGGGATTTTATAAAAAAAGTAATGGTGGAAGGTAAAGGGAATAAACCTACTCAAGAATATATGTTGTTTTGGAGGGGATAAAGGCACAATTGGAATATATTGTATAACTTTGAGTTGTTATAGAAGAAGAAATATAAGGGAAAAAATGGTCTCTGAGAGGGGAGGTACACTGTAATATTTGCATTTTAAAAATATATTTTTATTTAGAGTTATATGTATTATGTTTGTGTTATTTGTATGCAAAATAAAAAATATTATATATATATATTAAAAGAAGAGCATTTGGACCTCCCAGAGACAAGGTTCTTCCATCTCTAGTTCTGGGTGGGATGGCAATACTCCAGATAGACCGAATGTGCAACCTGGAGATTCTCCTATACTTTACAGCTCCTGCTTGAAGAGCAGGTGGCAGCTGTAGTTAGGAGAACCTTTGCGCACCTTGGGGTAGTGTGCCACTTGTACACTACCCCAAGGCCTACTCCTAGACCAGGAGGCCCTGTTCACTGTCACCCATGCCCTTATAACCTCCCGCTTACATTACTGTAATGTGCTCTAATGGCATTTGAAGAGCATTTGGAAACCTCAAATGGTTCCGACTATATGGCACATATAACACCACTATTCTGTGCGCTAGCTGACGGTATTTTTCTGAATACAATTCAAGGTATTAGTTATCACCTTTAAAGCTCTACATGGCTTACTGAAAGACTTTTTCTTCCAAGAGTTTCTACTCGTCCAGTCCAATCCAACAAATTGGGCATAGTGCAGATCCCTTCAGCCAAAGAATATCGACTGGTGAGAACTAGAAGAAGCTCTTTTTCTACTGTAGCCCCTGCCTTTTGGAATATTCTTTCCTTGGAGATTAGAATGGCCCCAACCCTATTGGCTTTTTGCAAAGCATTAAAAACTTGGCTACGTATCCAGGCCTGGGGCTCAGAATATGTAAAGGGCCTATTACTTAACTTGACTATCAGTTAATTAATCATCACATTTTGTGGATGTTTTTATTGTTTTAATGTTTTTAAACTGTTTTATAATTTTAAAATTTACAATGGTAAGCTGCCCAGAGTCACTTGGTTGGGTGGCTATAGAGGAAGGAAGGAAGGAAGGAAGGAAGGAAGGAAGGAAGGAAGGAAGGAAGGAAGGAAGGAAGGAAGGAAGGAAGGAAGGAAGGAAAATGGAAGGGAAGGGAAAGGGAAGGGAATGGGAATGGGAATGGGAATAGGAATGGGGATGGGAATGGGAAAGGGAAGGGAAGGGAAGGAAGGAAGGAAAGAAGGAAGGAAAGAAGGAAAGGGAAGGAAGGAAAGAAGGAAAGAAGGAAAGAAGGAAAAAAGTCAAAGGGAGGGAGAGAGGAAAGAAGTTCAGTAGGTGATAACTTAATGGGATACCTATTCAAGGATAACATTTGGATGGCTGTAGTTTTTCTGACTTCATTTTTTAGAGAGTTTTGCTTATACCAGCCCTGCCTCCAGTGTTCCACTTATTTACATTGAGCAGGAAAGAAGGTGTTCTGCTTGCTTGGGTACGTGTGGAATTCTTTGTAGAATGGGGAATTCTGAGAAGGCAAGGTCCCAGGTGCATGAAAGTGAAATCAATTACCAAACTCCCCTACACTGGATGCATTCAGGATGCATACAGACTAAACAGCCATCTATCACTAATATTTAATTTGGATTCCCACATGGAGCAGGGGTTAGATTGGAAGATAAATGAGTCCTTCTAACTCTGTGGGTCTATGATTAAATAAATATGAGTAGAAGTCTATCATAGACATCTCAACATAAGAAGGGCACAGATCATGAACTCCATGGACCTCACACACATGACCCCCAGCCCTTTCATTCCTGTTAGTCCTATAGGACTGTGCTCATAACTGAGTAATAGCTGTGATTTGATAATTATGCATCGAATGAACACAATGACTCTTTTCAAGTCATGAACAAAAATACAATGTATTTCTGAGGAGTATATGAAAGGAAGCTCCTTCAAAACACAGAGATATTCTTTGACTGAGCACCTCACCTGAAAATGAATTATACACGAATTGAATTACCTTGTTAAATATGCTTCTTTTGCTATTGCCTTAAACTGTTCTATTAAAGCTTCTATTGTAGACATTCAGCAGCCTTCAGATCAAATCCTCATCTCCTCTCATTTCTTAATTATAATACTGCATATCAGAAGTTAAGACAGGGAACTATTAATGTCTTCCTCTTTTATCATTTATCAAGCTGGCTCAGCTCGGAGCTAGTCTTGACTTCAGGCAGAAAGGATTAGATACTCAAAGAACTTGAGCATAGCATACAAGTTTGTAATTATACTCATTTATTTGGAAGAGGAAACTCACATTTAACTGTAGAACAAAAGCACAAGGATTACTCAAATTCATTATGTGGCATGCAGAACTTGTAAAGTTCATCTTGGCAACTCCTTCCCTTGGCAAAGCTAGCTCCAGAAATCAGCCTTATCTGATCAGCTTTATGCAGAAGCTCTTCTGCAACAACTACTGAATGCTTCCCAAATGGTTATAAATAAAGCATCACTGCTCATACACAAGATACAGCATTTTGAAAGCTCTGATGGTGACTTGAATTTCTAGCATTCTTTTCTGATGATTGTACAGTATATGTCACGAGTATAGTTTTCTTTAAGAGTAAGTAACATTATACAAAATACACAAAGGAAGGAAGGAAATACTGAAGAAAATTAAAGACCAGAGATATGAGAAAAGAAAATGAAATAAGACCAAATAAAGCTTATACTAAAACTATTCATCATAGCTTTTTATAACTTTCTATTCTGGCAAACCATCCTTGGTTCCATCATGCTTGTATGTTGCTCCATACATTAATGCATTTATTTATTAGATTTTTATCCTACTTTTATTATTGACATAGAATTGACGTAGCATAACAGAGTTATGTTGTGTGAATTCTATGTCAAAAATAACATAGAATTAATAACCTCCAGTTCTTGGAGGTCTTCTAGTCCAACCTCCTGCTTAGGCAGGAAACCCTACACTTCAGACAAATGGTTATCCAACATCTTCTTAAAAACTTCCAGTGTTGGAGCATTCACAACTTCTGGAGGCAAGTTGTTCCACTGATTAATTGTTCTAACTGTCAGAAAATTTCTCTTTATTTCTAAGTTGCTTCTCTCCTTGATTAGTTTCCACCCATTGCTTCTTGTTCTACCCTTAAGTGCTTTGGAGAATACCTTGACTCCCTCTTCTTTGTGGCAGCACCTGAGATATTGGAACACTGCTATCATGTCTCCCCTAGTCCTTCTTTTCATTAAACTACACATACTCAGTTCCTGCAACCGTTCTTCATATGTTTTAGCCTCCAGTCCTCTAATCATCTTTGTTGCTCTTCTCTACACTCTTTCTAGAGTCTCAACATCTTTTTTACATCATGGCGACCAAAATCGTGGTGACCAATACTTATATTACTTAATAAGTAACTCAAGGTGGCAAACATACATGAGACTCCTTCTTCCTGTTATTTTCCCCATAACAATCCTGTATGATAGGTTGGGCTGAGAGAGAGTGACTGGCCCAAAGTCACCCAGCTAGCTTTCATGCCTAAGCTTTCATGTCTAAAACTCACTGTCTCCTAGTTTCTGGGCCACCACCTTAATTACTACACCTGACTTTTATTCAACCACCCATGACTTGTCCATTCTCTCAACCCATTAATACTTTCTCCACATATTTGTTTAGTATTATGAACTTCTTCTTCTTTCTATATGACCATACCACCTCAATGTGCTTCTTTCATTCTGGTCACATATACTTTTGCATCTGATCCAGGGGTGAAATTCACCAGGTTCTGACAGGTTCTGGAGAACCGGTAGCGGAAATTTTGAATAGTTCAGAGAACTGGCAAATACCACCTCTGGCTGACCCCAGAGTGGGGTGAGAATGGATCCTTTCCCCAGGAGTGGGCAGGGAATGGGGATTTTGCAGTATCCTTCCCCTAGAGTGGGGTGGGAATGGAGATTTTGTAGTATCCTTCCTCTGGAATGGGGTGGAAATGGAGATTTTGCAGTATCCTACCCCTGCCATGACCACCAAGCCACACCAAGCCCATCAAGCCACGCCCACAGAACCAGAAGTAAAAAAAATTGAATTCCACCACTGATCTGATCCACATTGATTCAGCAGCCATTTAGTCTTGACCCATTTTATTTGGTTTGGTTTGGTTTGGTTGCTCCACACATTCCTCTTCAATAACTCATTCCCCCTACAGCCATTTTGTTTTTTATATTTCTCCAGACATATCTAACTCTTCCTTCCTCATATAAGTAGGTGATGCATGTAGTCATTTTCACTTCCCTTGACACACATTTTTTCCTCAAAGTGGTCAATATAAAACCCAATGTCACTCCATTGCCACGTTTATATCTTGTTTGTTTACTGAATATAAATAGTACTGTGTAAAAGTTTTAGGCAATTGTGCAAATATGCTGTAAATTAAAAATGCTTTCAGAAATGTAAGTGTTAATAGTTTATTTTTATCAATTTAAAAAATGGAAAATAAATGAACAGAAGAGAAATCCAAATCAAATCAACTCTGAACGACACCAGTTCGACTGGGATGGAACAAAAATCACTGGCACTATATACCACACATGCAAATTCATCAAAGGCTGGTATTCAATCAACAGATCTATCAACAAACATGTCAATTTGGAGCCAGCCCGTGAACCCATAAGAAATCATATCAATCGAGCGACCAACCAACAATGACATTGACCACCTTTTCACTTAGTGACCCTCATACAGCATGACCAGCTGGTCACATAACCAACTGACCACATGAGAGCAATAAAAGTGGTGAAGAACTGAAACAAGACACTTCGATCGAGATCCCGCTGAGGATGTCATCTAGCCTGATGATGAAACATTTGAAAGCTAAACAGCAAGAGAACAAACTACCATGGAGCTACGAATATTTTCTATTATTTCTAAGGTTCTTGCTTCCAAAGGAACTGCTACATGTTTCACAGTGTTAGCATTCCTAGAAGTGTCTACTATTAACTTCCTTCAAACATCCTCCTGAGGATGGAACTATAGTTTCACTTTTCAATGAAAGATGAACAATGATTGAACCAAGGAGCCCAGGTATCATGATAAGAGAAGAGATAAAACCCCATCTTTTCTGACTCCTGGCATCACTTCTGCAAGCAAGGGAAACAGAATGGAATGTATAAGTACCATCTTCATCATCATCTTTTAATGACCCCATAATCCCTTGCAGGGTGGAGTCTGGGCAACTGAATGGAGCTAGCAGAGTGTTTTAATGGCCGGATGCCCTTCCTGTCGCCAATGTGGAGTTTTGTTCAGAAGATATATTCTCAGGGTACCCAGAGAGAAAAATATTTGCCTCTACCTAGGATCGAACTCACAGCCTCCTGATTGTGAAGTGAGGGCTCCACCTCTAGGCCACCGCACCATTCCATATAAGTACCATCTTGACATACATTAATTATATTTATATAAAAAGTTTTATGTGTTTTAGGTCTTATAGATAAGTATTTCTTTCAAGATTGTGGGGTTCTTTTATATGGCACTCCTGTTTCTTTAAAACTAATTTAATAAATAAAATAAATATAAGTTCCAACAGTATTTGACTTAGATTTCATAAGAACAACATTATTTAATCTTGAATATGATGACTTCATGAATTATAAGTCTTTACGGATGCATGAGCTTGAATATGACAGCATATTTCAGCAATATCTATAGTGAGATTTGTTCAACAAAGCGTAAGAATCAGCATAATTTAAGCTATTTCAATATTTAGACCAAAATCCAAAAACAACACCTTTTTATTATCCTTAGGAGGAGGAAATGTTCAGGCACTACGGACTATAGAATTGATACTGTTGCTATAAATAAATAATCCCTAAAAGCATTTTGATATTAAATACAAAAACAATTCTGATCATTCCGTTAATATGGATTTATTTTATTTTATTATTTCATTTCATTTCATTTAGCCTGCCCATCATGTAAAGTATAACTCTTGGTCGCTCATAATAATAATAAAATCAGAAATAAGTAAATCAAGAGCCTGGCCCAAAATTTCCAGTAGGTCAGACCATATAGCCGTGATGGCAAACCTATGGCACGCGTGTCAGAGGTGGCACACAGAGCCCTCTCTGTGGGCATGTGTGCTGTTGCCAGCTGGTCATCACGGGCTCCGGAGTGTTGGAAAATGGCCTGAAAAACAGCCAAAAGCTAGGTCGTTTTTTGGGCTGTTTTCCAGGCCATTTTCAGGCCGAAAAATGGCCTGAAAAACAGCCTGAAAACAGCCCAAAAATTGGCAAAAAACAGGCAAAAAACAGGCATGCGGTTTGGTTTTCCAGTGCTCCACCACATGCAAAGACCAGCTAGACAGCATGCATGCACACACGTTTCAATTTGGGCACTCGGTGTTGAAAAGGTTCACCATCACTGCCATATAGTCTTCAAGTTCCAACCTCACCCTATTTCAGTGTCTGTGGAAAAGCCAACTCTTTACAGCTTTCCAGAAGATTAAGAATGTCGGGACTTCTCAGATCCCAGAGGGAAGGAGTTGCTTGGCAAAGGCACACTTCTTACATCTCACTCCCTGACAACACTTAAATCCATAGAGCACCCACCATCCTGGATAAATAACTGTAGGTGGCTATTGAGCTCCCCCCACCACTCTATTTTGGGTGTGCTTGATAGCAGAAAGTCTTCAGATCTGACTGGAATACAAAAATTGCTGCTCCACTGAACCAAACAAAAAGAACAAATTATTTGTGCCATTTACAGGACTCATGGCCAATATTCCCTTGAGAATTAAGGGATTCAAAAAGATATTTTGCCTTTTTCTTCCAAAGTAGGGAATATTTATTTAATTTTTTTTTTTATTGAAAAAGTTTTCAAATACAAGTTTTTCCCCCTTTCCCCCCCCCTCTTCCCTAACCCACCCTTTCCACCCAACCCCCCCTGTGACTTCTTCACAATAGGCTATTTCATAACTAGTTACATACATAATATCTTTCCTTTCCCTTAATCCCTTCTCGAGGTACTGACCCTTAACATGTTAAGCTTATTGAGTATTATTACAATTTAACCTTTAATCTTTTATATATATTAATATAACATTTTAAATCGACCTTCTCCCTGCATCCAAATTTAACATTTATTCAATTCTGTCCAATTCCTCCACTCCTCTAAATATATGACTTAAAATCATACAGTACAATTCTAGATATAATCCACTACCCACTTTACTAAAATATACACATATCTATATATGCATCCCATTTTATAAAAAGAAGAGAAAAAAAAAAAAGAAGAGAAAAAAATATATCTTCTTTAGTATCTTTCCACTGAATTGTTAAGTCCTCCACTCCCCTAAATATATGACTTAAGAATCCTTTTTCTTAAACTAATCAATCAGTAAACTAACCTATTTCAACCCTTCAATTCCTACAAAATCATGCAGTACAATTCTAGATATAATCCACTGCCCACATTACTAAGATATACACATATCTATATATGCATTCCATTTTGTAAAAAAGGAAAAAACAATAACTTTAAATTTATAATCCATATAGTATCTTCTTTGATGTCTTTCCTCTGGATTGTTAAATCCATCACCCATAATAGGGTAAAATAACATGCTGGTGCAACAGTTTGTTCAAAATCTCCAGTCATCTTCTGCCCCCATCAGTAGTAGATATCCTCGCATCTGTATAAAAGCAAAAACAACCACCCGAGTGACATTATAATTATAATTATATCCATATGGTTATAGTTGTGGTATTCATCAGGATTATTAATTCCCATCATCCTACTGAGTAACATCCAGATCTTCTGCATGCCCCGGCGAGACTCTCCTGCCTTATAACTCAAAATGATTATAATATATTTACCAAAAAAAAAAAAAATTTTAGATGATTCAAATCCAACAAAGTGAGGCTCTTTTCACATCCCAAAATCATGGCCTTGCAGAGATCTGCCACAATCCTCAGGATAGTATCAGACAATTGTTCGCCTCCACTATCTTTTCAAATATTCATTCATTTTTTAAAGTCCCTGGCATCACTGTTGCATAGTTTAGAAATTGCTGTTTCTATGCGATCTATTTCTTTTCTTTTTCTTTTCCGGGTTGAATTTCCATCCTCGTTTCTTGCCTACCAATTGTTTGTCTGCTAGTTGATTTTCATTCTGCTTTATGTATTGTTGTTGTTGGGTTAGTTTTATCATCTCATCTTTCTTCTCCATCACTTGTATATCAACTGATTGATTTGCGCACTTGTCTGTGACTTGATGGTTCATCACGTTGGAGTCGGATGACACTGCTCTCTTATTTATAGACAGTCCAGCTGGGGTATCCAAGAAGTCCAAAGACAATTTATCCATCACAGCCTCTGTAATTTGATGTTTTCCTTTTGTTTCCAACTCCTTTTGCTTATCCTGTATTATGCCTAAAGGTGTTAAATTCATTTTTAAAATTTTTTGATAAAAATCTTCCGCTTTTTCAACAGTATGCAATTGATATCTTATTCCTTGATATCTCAATATTAGGCCAACTGGGGTGTCCCACCTGAATAGGATATTTCTTTTTTTTTAATTCAGTCACTAGAAAGCCAAATTTCTTCCTCTCCATTAACATCTTGGGCGGGAGCTCCTTAAAAATCCAAATCTTTCTTCCATGAAATTGCAAGGTAGAATTAAAAGAGTTCTGCACAATATTATTCCTAATTTCTTTATCTGTAAAATAGATCACCACATCTCTAGGCAATTGCCTTTGCTTTGCCAACCAGGAGTTTATTCTGTAAATTCTATCAATCCTACAATACACTTCATCAGGTTGAACCTTTAAGATCCCAGCCAGAATTTCAGAAGATATTTTCCTTAGATCATCTCTATTATTTTCCTGCAAACCTCTCAGTCTAATTGCATATTCTGTAAAATTATATTGAATCATTAAAACTTCTCTTTCAATCCTCTGTTGTACATTTTCTTCATTACCAATCTTTTGATCAGTCTCCATTTTAGATTTGTCTTCCGAGCTATTATCCTGAATGTTTATCAAATCCTTTTTAATTTTTTGAGTCATGTCATCCAAATTCTCCTCAATTTCCTTCATTTTAGACTCTAATAATTTAGTCTTTGCATCCACCCGAATCAGAAAGCCTGATAAACCATTAGCAGCTTTTAAAATCTTTTGATTCAAAAAGTCAAACTTTGATTTGACCAATTCACCAATTTCTTTAATTTCCTGCTTAAATTTTTCAAGTTGCTGGTTCACAATCTCATCCCTTCTTACAATCTCTTCAAGGATAAATTCTAATATATTAAAATCGGGTTTCTGACGCTGGAGAGTTGAAATTTGTTGGCGCAATTTCTTGAGAGGGGAAGTTCCCCCCCCCCATTTGTCCAGCTGTGTAAGTCCCGATGCCATTTCCCACACAGACAAGATTTAGCAAAAAAGAGAGAAGAAATAGAAAACAAAAGAACTTTCCCTTAAAAAAGGAAAAAAAAAACTTCTTTTCAATCAACAGTACAGGAGCGAGGTTTTATCTACAAATGTAGCCAGTGATATTTATTCCGCTACATTGTAGTAAGAAGAAACGGAAGGACTTTCCCTTTTAGCCCTTCTCCAGCCAGAGCAGACGCCATTTTAAAAGATTCTTTTTCCCTCTTTTCCTCTCCTCTTTTCTCTTAGATAGATTTTGGAAAGGTGAAATACTTGCGGTTCAGTATTAAGGGTCCAGCTCGCATTTTCTTTGAGTATTCTATTCTGTTAAATTCGCAGGCTTGCTCTTGACGCCTGGCTCTGCATAAGCAGAGGTCTCCCAAAGCCCGGAGCAGCGGCAGGGGATATGGGGCTTCTCATCCGCTCCGTCCCAAAAGTTAAAAAAAAAACTTTTGAGACTCTGCGGAGAGTTCTACCCACCCCTGCCGGCTCTATCTCCGTTTCCTCTTGGAAACGGAGTTTTTTCGAGCTGCCATCCGCTGTAACGGCGGCTCTGACAGGGAATGGAAGCTGACGATCCCAAAGGAACGTCTGGCGGCGGCCAGCAGCAAACCGGAAGCCCTTTTATTTAATTTTTTTAACTGGGTGGCAAATAAATTTTCCTGAGGTAGGAAATCTTCATGAACAAAGCTGCAGAATGCAACATTATAATGACATTATCTCCCTGCCATGGCATGATGAGCTTCCAGAGATATGAATGAAAGCAAGAGCCATAATTTCAGACATCTCCCAAGCCATAGAACTATACAGTACCATTTTGGCTTCTTTCTTTTTCCTCTGCTATCTCTTTGCATTATCTACCTTCCCACAGTAATTACATTCTCCAGGGCGGGAGTGACAGATACTGCTGGATGAATTCTGTATCCTCTCTGGAAACAAAATTTTAAAAACTAGAGGAATTAATTACAATAGAAGAATGGTATCCATCATAACTAAGTTTCTGCCTGAAGCTTAACTGATAGGCTGGAAATTTTAAATTGGCAACTGGAAAATCTTGCCAAGGTTTCTGCTGCCACAAGGACACAATTTTTCTACTCCTGGGCTGTTTGGCTTGTGCAAAGTGGAAGATGCCTTTTAATGTGACAGCATTCTTAGAGCTTTTAGCTTGGGGACATGGAACTCTACACTCCATTAATCTGTGCGGATGATGATTTATTCAGGCATGGCGAATTCATGCATCTTCTCATATCTGCCTGGAAACAGGATTTGGAAGATGGGATTCTCGGCTAATATTTACTCAACATGCAAAATACAATAACATTCAGCTTGGGATTGTTTTACCAATGAAAAGGGTGTTTCGTAAGATCACATGGAATTTATGAATACAATATTCTGCACGAGACAGAATCTTTATGAAATATTTCTTTACTTATACTGTTTTTTTAAAGGTATTCTTTTCTTTTTTTAAATGAAACAATAACCACTTTTATAGACACTGGCTTTAAGAGATGCTGAGCAGCCAGGCTCTTCTGCAGAAAGTCTGAGATATGAGGAACAACAAATGCTGGAGGTCTAGAGGGCAAGATGTGAGGATGAAAACAAGAATCCACCTAAAAGGGTGGCAGAAAGTATTGAGCTCTTCAGGAGGCAGCAGATGAATACAACTGGTCTGCTGATAGAAGACATAGCACCTCAAATACTAACCAGTAATCTGTTCATCTCCATTTACTCATTAGACGCCAGATGATACAAAGTTTATAAGTCGAACATCTGGAAGAGAGCTTTCCAAAACTTTCATATAAATTGAGAGCCAAAATCACATGATTGACTAATTCCCTGTATTTAAAAACTTGGTCAAGAAAAGGTTGAGCAGTCTCATGAGCTAATAGAAGATCCTTGAAAGCAATAAAACAAGCCATCGTGGCAAACAAATTGACTGTCAGGCCTGGAAGCCATCTTTTTCATTGGATCTTCAGGCCTGCCACATTTACTACTGTGGAGAACTGCGAGGGGGGGACTGTATGGAACATGGGTGATATATAGTCATAATAACATTCCTTTCTCGGAAAGTCAAGGACATCTTGCTCTGCACCTGGAGAGCTTGAACTGGGAGGCCTCTCCAGTTGGGACGGTGTTTTGATAGGACTGTGTGATGGACATGTGGGTGCAGGGGAAGGCACTTGGACTTTCTTTCGGGTGGGAAAAACCTGGAAGCTTTCAGATTCGGGTTTTCCCAGATGTGCCAATATGACATCTCTAATAAAATGGAACTTTGAGAAAATTCAAGCCTTGGAGCTTTCTTTCATTGGGGTGTTACTTGGAACCCTGACATTGACTACCACAAAAGGAACTGTGCAACAGTGTACAGTGTGTGTGTGTGTGTGTGTGTGCATTGAATCAGAATTCTGAGTTGTTACTGGTGAAGTGAGGGATTTCAGCCATACCAGGGAGACCAGGAAAGAAATACGACCAGATAAGCTAATTCTATTTTATTGTAGGGCTACATTAACAGAATCTTGCAAGTTCTGAAAGTACAGTTCTCTCCCGTCTCCTTTTCTCCCACAAGAAATTAGGGTTTCTTGTCCTGCTCACTATCAGTGTGGACTACATTGCCTTTTATCTGGCCATTATCTAGGCAGCATCTCTAACCCAGCCCCCCAAGGTCATTCCCACAAATCGTTATAGGGATGAAGTAAACCAGCTGAATTTTCAGGAAAATTTTTGGCCTAGCAGCAAACATGCAAGATGCAATACTATCCTTGCAATCTAGTCTCATTCTCAGCCATCAGAACTCTCTAAGCACCTGATACAAAGTTTTAAACCCTCCCCTGGGTTTGGCTTTCTATTATATAGCATAATCTTTCGTATTTAGTGCCATATTTAGTATTACAGGACATGATTGAGGTTCTCTTTATATTCCCTGTTAGGGTTTTTTTTTGGGGGGGGGCACTTAAAACCTGGCTGTTCCCTCAGACATTTGAGTCACGGTATTAATTAATTCACTCAGCTGACTGGCTGACTGATACAATGTTGCTTTGAGATATATATATTTTTTCCACCTCTTACCTGGACTTTAGTTTATGAATTACAGTTGCTTGTTTTTTAACTCCTGAAACTTTGTACACTACTCAAGAGTCATTGTTAACCTGTTCAATAAATGTGTAAATAATACATATTTACACACGTATTTGCCTAGCTATCTTTTTCATGTTTCAGAATAGGGAAAAAGGCATGTTCTGTTAGTTGTGTGCCTACAAAATTGTTAGGTTCTGTCCCAATTGCTTGTTCAGAGAGTTGAGGGAAAACTATTTCTTCCCATGCTGTATTTTCCAGGGCCTTTCCTTATAACATTCTTTGTTTTCTATTGTTTGCTTTTTTTGCACATAATTTTATTAAAGATCTAATTACAATAGCATAAACTAATACAAGCTAAACTTAAAAAAAGAGTATGAAAGAAAAAAAGAAAGAAAAGAAAGTATATGTTAAAGAAGAAGAAATATATTAAAAAGTGATTTCCAACCTTTATTAAAAGCATTGACAATTCAATCACCCTTCACCCTCTATAACATTACAAACAAGTATCTTTTCATCTCATATTCCATCCCTTATCTATAAACAAATCTATAAAACTTTTCAGTTGGAGAGGATCAGCAAAAAGTCTTTAAAAGTTTGCCAGAATTTTCCAAATAAATATATTATTTTAACCTTGATCAAGTACAACTTTATATTCCTTACTTTTACTTCTAACGGTATTAACCCTTAGTTCATTCAAATTGTTATAAGATTTGATTTCTCTTCAATTCTTCCTATCATAAGGAGTTCTTCCAGGGTTTAACAAGCCTCTTTTGTAGATAGAAAAACATTTTTGAGGACATTCTCTTTGTCATTTGTATTCCTCCTTTCATTTTTAAAACCCCAGCCGATTTCTTTTCCAAATTGTTCTCTTGGCCTGTCATTTCTAGTTTCACTTTGAATACTTTCTCTGTCTTATCAGATAAAAACTGTTCCAGCTATGTAATTTCCTCATTGACATCTTTTGGACATAATCCATAGAAATAAGTATCATTACTGAGTGTGTGGATACTATAGCTATTAATATCTGGCTCCATTCTTCAAAGATCTCCTTTAATATTTTCATTGTTATGATATTTTGTATCATTTTGTAAAGTCTCAGTTAGCCAATATCATAAACTGGTTCGTATTTTTCCCTTATGCTTAGAATCTTTAATCTCCTCTAATTTTAAAATAATAAAAGTCTTTATATTTGTTAAGAGCAAAGATAGCCAAAATAATTCTGGTCTCCAAGAAGCTATTTATTTTTTACAGTTAATTCCAAAATCTTATAGTGCAAATCAATATTCCAAATTTAATTGAGCACTTAATCCATTTGTAACTTTCTTAGAACATAATCTTATTTAGTTTCCTGCAGTTTATTTCAAATTCTTTAAGTTCTTAAGCTTCTAATTCATTTTTCTTTTGTTCAGAGCTAAAGCTAAACTGACCCAGAAACTTTTCAAATTTGTTGTTCTGAAGGTCTCATTAGAACCTCCTCTAAGCTCCAAAATGGTTAATAGACAATTTCTCCAAAGTGTTTAGAAAATGAGGCTTCCAAATCTAGTGTCCTTTAAAGGGCTCCACCACGATTGCAAGCCAGGTAGCTAGTCCCTTCCTCTCCTGGTGCTCAACCTGCAGAAGACTGCTGTCCTGGGAAGCAGCCAATCAGAATACATCTGGGTGACCTCCCATCCTCTCATTATTTGGAGAGTTTCTGAAAAATCAGGTTCTTTGGTCCTTGCTATGGCCATCAGTTCCTCTTTTGTGGAGTGTCTTCTGTTTGCCATGCCTTCCCTGGAAGTCTCTTTTCTTACAACATTTTAACAGTTTGTTCTGTTTACTGCTACTTATCTAATTATGGAATATTGCCTGCTCCAAAGGATGTTATTTTCTAACAAGGACAACATGCAATATCCAAATATGCACTCTTGCTTTTAATTGGTTCCCTTTTCTTGTCTGATGTGGTGATTCAGGAACATGATGTTTGCTACAGGGATTGCATTACATTTTATAGATAAAGGTAAAGGTTCCCGTCGCACATATGTGCTAGTCATTCCTGACTCTAGGGGGCGGTGCTCATCTCCGTTTCAAAGCCGAAGAGCCAGCGCTGTCCGAAGATGTCTCCGTGGTCATGTGGCCGGCATGACTAAATGCCAAAGGCGCACGGAACGCTATTACCTTCCCACCAAAGGTGGTCCCTATTTTTCTACTTGCATTTTTTACCTGCTTTCAAACTTCTAGGTTGGCAGAAGCTGGGACAAGTAATGGAAGCTCACTCCATTATGCGGCATTAGGGATTCGAATCGCTGAACTGTCAACCTTACGATCGACAAGCTCAGTGTCTTAGCCACTGAGCCACTGCAACTTTTAAAATATGAAATATAAAATATCATTTTATATTATATATATATATATATATATATATATATATATATATATATATATATATGTCTTTTTCTGTTTTTCGTAGGCTTTTATGTGCATATTCTTTCTAGCCAGGTTTTACCTACGTAAGCTAGGTTGTTCTGCAGCTCTGACTGTGTGAAATCTCATTCACCAGCCTCAGAGCTCCTCCTCTGCTGACAAACTGCAACTCTGCGTTGCTCTCTGGGAGACTCAGATAGCTATTTCTGCCTTATAAGGCTTCGTCAGTGAGCCACACCCACTTCTCAGATATTCCCCCTGTAAAGGTACAATGTGTCTTTTTCTGTTTTTCGTAGGCTTTTATGTGCATATTCTTTCTAGCCAGGTTTTACCTACGTAAGCTAGGTTGTTCTGCAGCTCTGACTGTGTGAAATCTCATTCACCAGCCTCAGAGCTCCTCCTCTGCTGACAAACTGCAACTCTGCGTTGCTCTCTGGGAGACTCAGATAGCTATTTCTGCCTTATAAGGCTTCGTCAGTGAGCCACACCCACTTCTCAGATATTCCCCCTGTAAAGGTACAATGTGTCTTTTTCTGTTTTTCGTAGGCTTTTATGTGCATATTCTTTCTAGCCAGGTTTTACCTACGTAAGCTAGGTTGTTCTGCAGCTCTGACTGTGTGAAATCTCATTCACCAGCCTCAGAGCTCCTCCTCTGCTGACAAACTGCAACTCTGCGTTGCTCTCTGGGAGACTCAGATAGCTATTTCTGCCTTATAAGGCTTCGTCAGTGAGCCACACCCACTTCTCAGATATTCCCCCTGTAAAGGTACAATGTGTCTTTTTCTGTTTTTCGTAGGCTTTTATGTGCATATTCTTTCTAGCCAGGTTTTACCTACGTAAGCTAGGTTGTTCTGCAGCTCTGACTGTGTGAAATCTCATTCACCAGCCTCAGAGCTCCTCCTCTGCTGACAAACTGCAACTCTGCGTTGCTCTCTGGGAGACTCAGATAGCTATTTCTGCCTTATAAGGCTTCGTCAGTGAGCCACACCCACTTCTCAGATATTCCCCCTGTAAAGGTACAATGTGTCTTTTTCTGTTTTTCGTAGGCTTTTATGTGCATATTCTTTCTAGCCAGGTTTTACCTACGTAAGCTAGGTTGTTCTGCAGCTCTGACTGTGTGAAATCTCATTCACCAGCCTCAGAGCTCCTCCTCTGCTGACAATAGCTATCTGAGTCTCCCAGAGAGCAACGCAGAGTTGCAGTTTGTCAGCAGAGGAGGAGCTCTGAGGCTGGTGAATGAGATTTCACACAGTCAGAGCTGCAGAACAACCTAGCTTACGTAGGTAAAACCTGGCTAGAAAGAATATGCACATAAAAGCCTACGAAAAACAGAAAAAGACACATTGTACCTTTACAGGGGGAATATCTGAGAAGTGGGTGTGGCTCACTGACGAAGCCTTATAAGGCAGAAATAGCTATCTGAGTCTCCCAGAGAGCAACGCAGAGTTGCAGTTTGTCAGCAGAGGAGGAGCTCTGAGGCTGGTGAATGAGATTTCACACAGTCAGAGCTGCAGAACAACCTAGCTTACGTAGGTAAAACCTGGCTAGAAAGAATATGCACATAAAAGCCTACGAAAAACAGAAAAAGACACATTGTACCTTTACAGGGGGAATATCTGAGAAGTGGGTGTGGCTCACTGACGAAGCCTTATAAGGCAGAAATAGCTATCTGAGTCTCCCAGAGAGCAACGCAGAGTTGCAGTTTGTCAGCAGAGGAGGAGCTCTGAGGCTGGTGAATGAGATTTCACACAGTCAGAGCTGCAGAACAACCTAGCTTACGTAGGTAAAACCTGGCTAGAAAGAATATGCACATAAAAGCCTACGAAAAACAGAAAAAGACACATTGTACCTTTACAGGGGGAATATCTGAGAAGTGGGTGTGGCTCACTGACGAAGCCTTATAAGGCAGAAATAGCTATCTGAGTCTCCCAGAGAGCAACGCAGAGTTGCAGTTTGTCAGCAGAGGAGGAGCTCTGAGGCTGGTGAATGAGATTTCACACAGTCAGAGCTGCAGAACAACCTAGCTTACGTAGGTAAAACCTGGCTAGAAAGAATATGCACATAAAAGCCTACGAAAAACAGAAAAAGACACATTGTACCTTTACAGGGGGAATATCTGAGAAGTGGGTGTGGCTCACTGACGAAGCCTTATAAGGCAGAAATAGCTATCTGAGTCTCCCAGAGAGCAACGCAGAGTTGCAGTTTGTCAGCAGAGGAGGAGCTCTGAGGCTGGTGAATGAGATTTCACACAGTCAGAGCTGCAGAACAACCTAGCTTACGTAGGTAAAACCTGGCTAGAAAGAATATGCACATAAAAGCCTACGAAAAACAGAAAAAGACACATTGTACCTTTACAGGGGGAATATCTGAGAAGTGGGTGTGGCTCACTGACGAAGCCTTATAAGGCAGAAATAGCTATCTGAGTCTCCCAGAGAGCAACGCAGAGTTGCAGTTTGTCAGCAGAGGAGGAGCTCTGAGGCTGGTGAATGAGATTTCACACAGTCAGAGCTGCAGAACAACCTAGCTTACGTAGGTAAAACCTGGCTAGAAAGAATATGCACATAAAAGCCTACGAAAAACAGAAAAAGACACATTGTACCTTTACAGGGGGAATATCTGAGAAGTGGGTGTGGCTCACTGACGAAGCCTTATAAGGCAGAAATAGCTATCTGAGTCTCCCAGAGAGCAACGCAGAGTTGCAGTTTGTCAGCAGAGGAGGAGCTCTGAGGCTGGTGAATGAGATTTCACACAGTCAGAGCTGCAGAACAACCTAGCTTACGTAGGTAAAACCTGGCTAGAAAGAATATGCACATAAAAGCCTACGAAAAACAGAAAAAGACACATTGTACCTTTACAGGGGGAATATCTGAGAAGTGGGTGTGGCTCACTGACGAAGCCTTATAAGGCAGAAATAGCTATCTGAGTCTCCCAGAGAGCAACGCAGAGTTGCAGTTTGTCAGCAGAGGAGGAGCTCTGAGGCTGGTGAATGAGATTTCACACAGTCAGAGCTGCAGAACAACCTAGCTTACGTAGGTAAAACCTGGCTAGAAAGAATATGCACATAAAAGCCTACGAAAAACAGAAAAAGACACATTGTACCTTTACAGGGGGAATATCTGAGAAGTGGGTGTGGCTCACTGACGAAGCCTTATAAGGCAGAAATAGCTATCTGAGTCTCCCAGAGAGCAACGCAGAGTTGCAGTTTGTCAGCAGAGGAGGAGCTCTGAGGCTGGTGAATGAGATTTCACACAGTCAGAGCTGCAGAACAACCTAGCTTACGTAGGTAAAACCTGGCTAGAAAGAATATGCACATAAAAGCCTACGAAAAACAGAAAAAGACACATTGTACCTTTACAGGGGGAATATCTGAGAAGTGGGTGTGGCTCACTGACGAAGCCTTATAAGGCAGAAATAGCTATCTGAGTCTCCCAGAGAGCAACGCAGAGTTGCAGTTTGTCAGCAGAGGAGGAGCTCTGAGGCTGGTGAATGAGATTTCACACAGTCAGAGCTGCAGAACAACCTAGCTTACGTAGGTAAAACCTGGCTAGAAAGAATATGCACATAAAAGCCTACGAAAAACAGAAAAAGACACATTGTACCTTTACAGGGGGAATATCTGAGAAGTGGGTGTGGCTCACTGACGAAGCCTTATAAGGCAGAAATAGCTATCTGAGTCTCCCAGAGAGCAACGCAGAGTTGCAGTTTGTCAGCAGAGGAGGAGCTCTGAGGCTGGTGAATGAGATTTCACACAGTCAGAGCTGCAGAACAACCTAGCTTACGTAGGTAAAACCTGGCTAGAAAGAATATGCACATAAAAGCCTACGAAAAACAGAAAAAGACACATTGTACCTTTACAGGGGGAATATCTGAGAAGTGGGTGTGGCTCACTGACGAAGCCTTATAAGGCAGAAATAGCTATCTGAGTCTCCCAGAGAGCAACGCAGAGTTGCAGTTTGTCAGCAGAGGAGGAGCTCTGAGGCTGGTGAATGAGATTTCACACAGTCAGAGCTGCAGAACAACCTAGCTTACGTAGGTAAAACCTGGCTAGAAAGAATATGCACATAAAAGCCTACGAAAAACAGAAAAAGACACATTGTACCTTTACAGGGGGAATATCTGAGAAGTGGGTGTGGCTCACTGACGAAGCCTTATAAGGCAGAAATAGCTATCTGAGTCTCCCAGAGAGCAACGCAGAGTTGCAGTTTGTCAGCAGAGGAGGAGCTCTGAGGCTGGTGAATGAGATTTCACACAGTCAGAGCTGCAGAACAACCTAGCTTACGTAGGTAAAACCTGGCTAGAAAGAATATGCACATAAAAGCCTACGAAAAACAGAAAAAGACACATTGTACCTTTACAGGGGGAATATCTGAGAAGTGGGTGTGGCTCACTGACGAAGCCTTATAAGGCAGAAATAGCTATCTGAGTCTCCCAGAGAGCAACGCAGAGTTGCAGTTTGTCAGCAGAGGAGGAGCTCTGAGGCTGGTGAATGAGATTTCACACAGTCAGAGCTGCAGAACAACCTAGCTTACGTAGGTAAAACCTGGCTAGAAAGAATATGCACATAAAAGCCTACGAAAAACAGAAAAAGACACATTGTACCTTTACAGGGGGAATATCTGAGAAGTGGGTGTGGCTCACTGACGAAGCCTTATAAGGCAGAAATAGCTATCTGAGTCTCCCAGAGAGCAACGCAGAGTTGCAGTTTGTCAGCAGAGGAGGAGCTCTGAGGCTGGTGAATGAGATTTCACACAGTCAGAGCTGCAGAACAACCTAGCTTACGTAGGTAAAACCTGGCTAGAAAGAATATGCACATAAAAGCCTACGAAAAACAGAAAAAGACACATTGTACCTTTACAGGGGGAATATCTGAGAAGTGGGTGTGGCTCACTGACGAAGCCTTATAAGGCAGAAATAGCTATCTGAGTCTCCCAGAGAGCAACGCAGAGTTGCAGTTTGTCAGCAGAGGAGGAGCTCTGAGGCTGGTGAATGAGATTTCACACAGTCAGAGCTGCAGAACAACCTAGCTTACGTAGGTAAAACCTGGCTAGAAAGAATATGCACATAAAAGCCTACGAAAAACAGAAAAAGACACATTGTACCTTTACAGGGGGAATATCTGAGAAGTGGGTGTGGCTCACTGACGAAGCCTTATAAGGCAGAAATAGCTATCTGAGTCTCCCAGAGAGCAACGCAGAGTTGCAGTTTGTCAGCAGAGGAGGAGCTCTGAGGCTGGTGAATGAGATTTCACACAGTCAGAGCTGCAGAACAACCTAGCTTACGTAGGTAAAACCTGGCTAGAAAGAATATGCACATAAAAGCCTACGAAAAACAGAAAAAGACACATTGTACCTTTACAGGGGGAATATCTGAGAAGTGGGTGTGGCTCACTGACGAAGCCTTATAAGGCAGAAATAGCTATCTGAGTCTCCCAGAGAGCAACGCAGAGTTGCAGTTTGTCAGCAGAGGAGGAGCTCTGAGGCTGGTGAATGAGATTTCACACAGTCAGAGCTGCAGAACAACCTAGCTTACGTAGGTAAAACCTGGCTAGAAAGAATATGCACATAAAAGCCTACGAAAAACAGAAAAAGACACATTGTACCTTTACAGGGGGAATATCTGAGAAGTGGGTGTGGCTCACTGACGAAGCCTTATAAGGCAGAAATAGCTATCTGAGTCTCCCAGAGAGCAACGCAGAGTTGCAGTTTGTCAGCAGAGGAGGAGCTCTGAGGCTGGTGAATGAGATTTCACACAGTCAGAGCTGCAGAACAACCTAGCTTACGTAGGTAAAACCTGGCTAGAAAGAATATGCACATAAAAGCCTACGAAAAACAGAAAAAGACACATTGTACCTTTACAGGGGGAATATCTGAGAAGTGGGTGTGGCTCACTGACGAAGCCTTATAAGGCAGAAATAGCTATCTGAGTCTCCCAGAGAGCAACGCAGAGTTGCAGTTTGTCAGCAGAGGAGGAGCTCTGAGGCTGGTGAATGAGATTTCACACAGTCAGAGCTGCAGAACAACCTAGCTTACGTAGGTAAAACCTGGCTAGAAAGAATATGCACATAAAAGCCTACGAAAAACAGAAAAAGACACATTGTACCTTTACAGGGGGAATATCTGAGAAGTGGGTGTGGCTCACTGACGAAGCCTTATAAGGCAGAAATAGCTATCTGAGTCTCCCAGAGAGCAACGCAGAGTTGCAGTTTGTCAGCAGAGGAGGAGCTCTGAGGCTGGTGAATGAGATTTCACACAGTCAGAGCTGCAGAACAACCTAGCTTACGTAGGTAAAACCTGGCTAGAAAGAATATGCACATAAAAGCCTACGAAAAACAGAAAAAGACACATTGTACCTTTACAGGGGGAATATCTGAGAAGTGGGTGTGGCTCACTGACGAAGCCTTATAAGGCAGAAATAGCTATCTGAGTCTCCCAGAGAGCAACGCAGAGTTGCAGTTTGTCAGCAGAGGAGGAGCTCTGAGGCTGGTGAATGAGATTTCACACAGTCAGAGCTGCAGAACAACCTAGCTTACGTAGGTAAAACCTGGCTAGAAAGAATATGCACATAAAAGCCTACGAAAAACAGAAAAAGACACATTGTACCTTTACAGGGGGAATATCTGAGAAGTGGGTGTGGCTCACTGACGAAGCCTCATAAGGCAGAAATAGCTATCTGAGTCTCCCAGAGAGCAACGCAGAGTTGCAGTTTGTCAGCAGAGGAGGAGCTCTGAGGCTGGTGAATGAGATTTCACACAGTCAGAGCTGCAGAACAACCTAGCTTACGTAGGTAAAACCTGGCTAGAAAGAATATGCATATATATATATATATATATATATATAATATTAATATAATTTTATAGATATTCCATAAAATGGTTGACTCTTTTTTATTTTGTTTTATGAATAAAGCATAATTCCTTCTTTTATTGTTACAAACAAACAAATGCCTATTTTTCATTTGCACGCTATAATAGTACCAAAGTTACAATTATTGGAAAGAAAATAATGCCATTTCCTGATGCTCAGAAGAGAGCATTTTAAAGAAGACTCTTATCACTAAAAGATCACAGTAATTTATGTGATGAATGTGACCAAATACATTTTATAGTCTGTTGAGCATCAAAATAGGAAAGTGTCTCCTGCACAGATCTTCTATAGTGGCGGAATATAAAGTAGAAAATCTTTATGCTTAATGGAATGAAAATTTCATAGAAAGCTCAATTGGTTTTGCATGCTTGCTTACTTCTTTACTTATTTGTCTCTATCTGTCTGTGTATAAGTATGTACATGTGTAAACATGAGCATGCATTTGCTGGCTGATTATCTTTTGCTTAGTTGAAGATATTGTCTAGAAATGGCCTCTTTGATTCTTATCTTATAGTATACACTAAAAATAAAGAAATCTAATATGTTTTTAAAATCTATTGGCAAACATGAAATGAATTCTCCAGAACTACTGTTTCCATCTAGAAGGAATAATACTAAAACAGAATATGTAGTATTGGATTATGTAGTATTGGAATTTCTCCACATTACTGGTATTTATACCAGAGAAAAAAGACTAGGACACAAATTTCATTTGTAGATTCATTTTTTAAATTGGATGATTTGTTGCACTTTAAGAGAAGGTAATAAGTTATTTAAAATTGTTTATATTTATTGTTATGAAGGTGGAAGTAATTTCTGTATATATATATATCTTTTCCTTTCTTTTCTTTTCTACAACTTTCTATTTTTTTGGTAGCTATTTTTTTTAAGTTTGCATTAGTTTTATCTTTTTAATTGACAGGCTTCATTTTTCTAGTCCCATACATTCATAGACTTTTCAATCCCCCCCTCTCTCTCTCTCTCCCCCTCCCTCCCTCCCTCCCTCCCTCCCTCCTTCCCTGACGTTCATTACCTTATCACTGCTTTCCCCCCCCCACTGTAATTGAAGATTATCCTATCTTCTTTTTAATCTGCCAATCTTAGACATTGTTGACTCATATAGTCCAATGTTCTGACTCTAGCTACGGCAGTTTCAAGTGTTCTGACCATATTTATCAACCCTACAGACTGAGTTTTAAAACTATTTTAAAATATAATGTGGCCTGCTTGCTCAGACCTGACCCAATCTAAACATTTGTTGGTACATACCTGCCAGCAGTTCTCCTCCTATTTCACTTTGTTCAATCATCTATGTTTCTCTTTAGCTATAAGACAGGGGTGTCAAACTCAATTTCATTGTGGGCCACATCAGGGTTGTTTGACTTTGGGGGGCAGGGGGCGTGGGGCATAGGCAGGGTGGGCATGGCCAGCTCGATGTAATTCATGTCGGGGGCACCTGTGGTGGCCGAGCGCTCTGTCAGTGAAAATGGGCTCCCAAGCTTCGTTTTCGGCTGTGACAGCTTCCTGCAACCTTCTGCCAGCAAAAACGGAGCTTGGGAGGGCTGCCTATGGCCTTGTGAGCTCCATTTTTGGCTGTGACAGCCTCCTGTAACCTTCTGCCAGCAAAAACTTGAACTCCATTTTTGGTGGCAGATGTACCGTGGGTTGGTCCTTTGCTGTTACCAGGGTGGCCCCGTGGGCCAGATCTAAGTACCCCGCATGCTGATTCCAGGCTTTAAGTTTGACATCCCTGCCATTTGCGAACTTGATTGTACATCTAACCCTCATCCTGTTTGATGAACACCGAAGCAAAGAACGAATTTTCTCCCATTTCTCACAAAAGCCATTTTCTCTCTCTCTTCTTTCAGCTTAGCCTCTTGAAGCTGTGGCTGCTTTCCTTCTTGCCCTCCAAGAGATGCGCAAATGAAGGGCCTGGTGGCTCAGCAGACTAAAAAGCATTGTGATTAACACCAGCTGTCTGCAATTACTGTAAGTTCGAATCTCACCAGGCTCAAGGGTGACTCAGCCTTCCATCCTTTCTAAGGTAGGTAAATTGAGGACTCAGTTTGTGGGGGCAATAAGCTGACTTTGTATAAATATATACAAAAGTATGAAGGCTATTGCTTAATGCATTGTAAGCCGCCCTGAGTCTCCGGAGAAGGGCGGCATATAAATCATTTTTTTAAAAAAAAAAATGTTAGCATAGGACAATGCTCTTGGCTTCTGTATTCTTTTCCTATATTGCAATCATTTTGACACAGAGACAGGCCTTCTCAGCATCAGTTTACAGATGGGTGAATTGAAATTTACAGAGATATCTGTCAGGATGATGGCCAATGAGCAATAGATTGAATTTCTGAGTGTCAAGGGTTGACTCTAAAACTTAGCTCAATTCAGCTTCAGAACTTAACCTGTAATGCTGCATAGCTTCTTAAAGAAAGGAGAGTCACTGTGACACAATAATTAAGGTGCTGGAGTGGATTAGAAAAATCCAGATTCAGATCCATACCCAATCATGGACCGTACTGGGGAGTTAGTCATTTGAGCTGTTATTGTTGGGATAATGGAGCTGGGATGGGAGAATAACCTCATGTATTTCTCAGAGAAAAAGAGGAACGGAGATTCAATAAACAAAAGATAGCTTTGCCATTTAGCTTTCCTTTCCATTCCATTTTTACTAATATTGCTTTTGGTATCTCCCTTACAGTACTCTATCTAGGAAGGCCAAACCAACAACAACAGCAGATGTTCAAAAAATTGCCGTAAATGACAAACATTGAACAGGGCTTTTCTCCACCCTGATTATTTGCTAAGATTTTCTCTTTGGGGACAGAGATCACCCATAGGTACATGTTTAGTACATCTGACTTTTCTTTCCTTTGCTGATTGGGAAACTTCCAGAGTTGGCAGGACAGTTCACATTTCCACTTCATTACAACGTATTAGCTTTCAGAGCCAGGATGGCCATGAGAATAAAAGTCCACATTGATATAGGATCCAGCTGCTGATGGCTCAAAGAATCTCTGACACCAATTCTCTCTATATCTGCAGGCAATTTTATCCTTTAAGAGACTGAAATCCATTTAAATGTTTAACTATGACAACCATGGCATTTGGAGTGACTGTATGTGATATAACTGAGACAAAATACCTGAAGAATTCAAACGGAGACTAAACTACATAATTTATCAAAAGGTGCTGCATATACTAGGTTCGCTATAACTTTGTCAATTGAAATTGAATTTGGGTTTTTTTTTCCCTCAAGGGAAAAAAACATCCAAAATGTCAAGAGAAGCAAAAACAATTTGGTATATTAATTTTCACTGAATTATGCTGGAAGGAAAATTAAACATAAAGCCATCTTTTTCAGGACTAAATATCAGAAGCGTTCAGAGGAAGCTGAAAAAAATTGATAGGAAGATGCATAAAATAATTTTTGGAGAGAAGGTTTATTCAGTACATTTTAATCCCACTCTTTTCCAAGGAGCTTAGAATCCCTTCTATCCACACACAAAGGCAGAATATTCCTTACAACAGTCCTGTGAAATAGATTTGACTGTAAATTGTTGGCCTTGGGCTGGTTATCAAGCAAAAGTGAAATTTGGGTTCCTCTGATCTGATTTAGTTATTACCTTTGTTAACCTAATGTGAAAACAAGGGCAAGGAATTTTTTTCCCCTGCAGACACACTGAACTATAGACACCCTAGTGGTACAGTGGTTAGAATGCAATATTTCAGGCAAACTCTGCCCACTGCCAGGAGTTCGATTCTAATCGGCTCAAGGTTGACTCAGCCTTCCAGCCTTCTGAAGTCAGTAAAATGAAGACTCAGATTTTTGGGGGCAATATGCTGACATTGTAAATCATCCAGAGTGCTCTAAAGCACTATGGGGCGGTATATAAGTCTAAGTACTATTGCTATTGCTAACTCTCAAGCAGCCTCCAAACCAAGCCTAATCCAATGTTAGATCCTCAGGATTTGAGCACAGTTGTAAATTCACTCAATATTTTGTTAGAAAGATGGATCTTTCTTGTTCAGTGTGTTTCGGCTTAGTCCTCTGAATCACCAACAAATAGAGCAAGATTTTGTGTAAATCTTTGTGAATTTTGTGTTAATTTCCTTGGCAGCAATTTAAACAGCTCGTCTGCAGAGGGCATTTACTTTATCTGCTGAAATATTCCCATGAAAAGTGAAGAGAACTTGTTAGAAAGAACGCAAACAGAGCGTGAAACAGTCATCATGGACTATTAATGTATCCTTAATACATGAACTGAACTGGAAACACATCACTGAAAGGAGGAGGTAGGAGAATGGCTGCAGGCATGCAGCTGCCTCTCTGCCCTCTTCTCCATGCTATGATCTATGGATATGACATGCAATACACTATTTGCCTTCTCTCCCTTCCTTCCTCCTTCAGGAGCAGTGAAGAGATCCAATCAGACCGCAAGAAATGCTGAAGGTGGGGGGGGGGGGGTAGGTCATCCTGAAACATCCATTGTGATTCTTTCAACAGCACATCCATTTATACGCAAAAATATATGTCAATATAATGAACCTGTTTTGATGGATGGGTTGGATCTGCCTCTGAACTACCAAGTGTTGTGATCTGCCTTTTACCTGGTCTAGCATTGCAATTGATGGCAACCACTTCAGGGGTAGGTTCTAAATTTTTTTACTACCGGTTCTCTGGGCGTGGCTTATTTTGTGGGTGTGGCTTGATGGTCATGTGACAATTCTTCAGTATTTAGCAGAGGTACTGGTCTACCAGGCTTTTAATTGTTTGCAGAGCTGAACCGGTCTACTCATTTGTTTTTGGAGGCACTGGTCTACCACCACAGTGCCTGTAGGGCAACCCTTTGAAGCCCTGTGGCAAGAGTTTAAACAGTTTTTTTCCTTCTAACCTATCAGCTGGGCCTCGGGAGGCAGCAATAAATTAGGGGTGGGGCCAAATAAAAGGTAAGAATAATGTGGGGGGGGCAGGGGGGCAGAACCAGTTCGGTGACATCATATCGTCACCGCTACCAGCTCGGCGGAACCAGGCGGAACCGGGCGGAACCTACCACTGCACCACTTCTTTATTTGTCTGTCCTTTCAGTATCTTTTCCTAGTTTATTCCAGTCCATTATGAGTTGATGGCTGTGACCCACATGCTGAGGCTCCAGTTTACAGAGAAAAGTACAGGCAGTCCTCGACTTTCAACCATTCATTTAGTGACCATTTGAAGTTATGACAGCACTGAAAAAAGTGACTTATGACTGTTTTTCACATTTTCACGGTCACTTGGCAATTGGCATGTATTTATGATGGTTCCAGTGTCCCAGGGGCATGTGGTCACCTTTTGCGACCTTCTGACAAGCGAAGTCAATAAGGCAGCCAGATTCACTTAACAATCATGTTACTAACTGCAATGATTCTCTTAACAACTGTAGCAGAAAGGTCATAAAATGGGACAAAACTCACTTAACAACTATCTTGTTAGAAATTTGGGGCTCAGTTGTGATCATATGCACACATAGAAGCTTAACTTTAAGGGAATTCTTCACATTGTGCCCATGGAGTCCACTTATCTGCTACTGGCTTCCATAACTTACATGCAAAACATCCAATTTATAATCTTTGGTTGGGAGAGAGCTTTGTCTAAAATGCTTATTGGCTCCTATCATCTGTTCTATATACCAGTCTCCCACAGTCTGGTACTCTCCAAAACTGTTAGGGTGGAAATTCTCCAACTTAGTGCTAATGTAGCATGCTAGTTAGCATGAGGAGTGTACTGCATAGACAATACTATGCTAGATAAATCTGCTTTCCATGCTAACAACTCTAAAAGCTAAAATGTACTGTATGGTTAACAAATACAAGACCTTTGGATTCAAATTCTGTTAAAAGGTTGAACATAGAATATCTAGTATGAAAGTACGTATACCTTAAGGGTCCCAATAAGGAGGAAACCATTTGAGTGGTAATCAGTGGCTAACATAACATCAATAATAATGACTGTTATCATCCAGTTGTCATATATTCCAAAGCCTGAATATGAAAGAGGTTATTTTAAGAAGGTCAAGAGCTGAAATTGCAGCAAACTACCTGCAAGGTCTGCATAATTCCTAGTTTTGAGAATGCTGAACATTTTGGGGAGGAAAATGTGAGCATAGAAGATTATAGTAAATTCTAGCACCAGATTTTCAATATGATTGTGTACGAGGTGACAAAAAAAGAAAATATAGTCACTGCTCCTAGCATTCAAAAGATATTAATTCAAAAGAGATCAGAACACTGAGCAGCTTACATGTATATTTTTGCAGTGTGGTTTCTAGGGAATATAGGACCTTAGTGGCATTTCCTCTCATTTAAATCTAATGTTTTAAATTTAAACAGAAAGTTTTGGATTCAGAGCGGGCTATTATTCACCTCCTACCTGATATGGTTTCAGCCAAAACACCACAAAATGAAAAGTTCAAACTGACATTCTAGAAAGTCATAGGGACAACATTATTATAGTTATAACACGACATAGTTATAATTCTAGATTATGACAGCAGAGTCACTCGTATTGACTCTCAGTATTTTGAATGAGATTCCTATCATGAAATTATATTATTTTTAAATGACAGAATGATAGCTTTGCAAGGGGACATTTAGGCCATCAAGTCCAACCCGCTTCTCAATCTAGAAATCCAATTAAGGCATTTCAAATAACAACACTCTACACTTCATACTTGAATACATCCAATGCAGAGGACTCTGCAATTCTCCTGGTAATTGGTTCCATTGTTTTGCATTTCATTACAATATCAAGAATTTCTGTAGCTCAATATTGAAGAAAATTAAGTTGTATCTGTATGGCAACGGTTAGAAAACCTTGCTCTATTATAAAATCTCTAAAATTAACATACAGTCTAATGCATTTTTATTTAGCCTGAAGAAAAAATGCCTCAGGGTGGAAATGATAACATGCTTCAAATTATTGAAAGGCTTTCAATCCCAAAAAAGGGGAAAAATCTATAGCAGGTAGAAATGAGTCTAAATGGGCAAATTATAACAAGGTTGTCGGCATCCGAATATTTTACTAAACTTCTTAAGAGCAGGAACAGTTAGATAGTAGAGCCAATTATTAGCATGAGTAAAAGAGCTTTCCATCTCTGAAATTCTTCAAACAGAAGCTAAACAGCCATCTTTCATAACAGAATACTCTAATTTGGAATATTCTGCATGAAAATAGCAACTGGATGAGATAGCTCTCAAGATTCATTTTTAACTCTATCAGTCACTTGAATATATTGATGGTCTGTGTTTTAGTTCTCTAGACAGTATGTATACCCAATTTTTCCCTTCTTGGATCATTTGGTAAAAGGGCTTGCATTCAGCGTCACCAAGGGCTCTACCATTGGAAGGGCACGCTGTCCAAACTGTCACTCATGACAGGCAGCTTACATATGATTATTCAGTCATCATATGACCCACCCCAGAAGGAAATAGCAATAGCAGTAGCACTTAGACTTATCTACTGCTTTACAGTGCTTTACAGCCCTCTCTAAGTGGTTTACAGAGTTAGCATATTGCCCCCAACAATCTGGGTCCTCATTTTACTCAGCTCAGAAGGATGGAAGGCTGAGTCAACCTTGAGCCTGGTGAGATTTGAACTGCCAAATTGCAGGCAGTCAACAGTCCACAGAAGTAGCCTGCAGTACTGCACTTTAACCACTGTGCACCATGGCTCCAATGTAACCCACTCCAATATTCAAGAAAACCAAATGGACATTCACAATCAGGACAATGTTAACAAAATATTGAAGTTGAGCCCTAATGAGGGTGAAGGGTCACTCTCCAAATTTGTGTTGGTTTCCAAACGTTTCATCACCAGGTTAGGTAACACCTTCAGCAGAGTTTAGGGGTTGCCAGTGTCAGTGTTCTTTTGTTTATAACAGCTTCAGGTGTGGGTGTATCAAGTGAGGGCCTTGTGATGGGTCAGGTGTGAATCATCAGGTGTGATGGGCTTTGTGATAGGGAAGTTACATCAGGTGAGGATCATTGGGAGGTGAAGTGCTGGTTGGGGGGCTTGCATGGGTTAGTTGAGGGTCGCTGCTGTATCTGGTTGACTGTACAGTTGATTTGGATTCTGAGGGGTTTGTAGGCCCTAATGTCAGAAAATATCCAATGGACTAAGTGGGAAGAGCATAGGAAAAGTACAAGTAGAACTGGGGGTTATTTTGTAGTTAAGATTAAAGCTGAAGGTCATCCAGCTCTTGATGTGACCAAAAGAAAAAAGGACAGTGCAATGCTGCAATTATACTATTGTTAAATGGCAAGAATCATGAATGGAGGCAAACTTGATGCCATCAAGACTGAATGATGACCTACTGGAGCAGAAATGGGTTGGAAAGGATCACTTCATATCAAAGAAGAATCACATACTATGGCAGACAAGGGACTCACTGATGAAATGGAAACATTATCACTACTGTATTAACAAAAGAGTATCGAAGTCTGTCTCGGATACAACTCCAAAAATGACATAATGAGCTCAGTAAGAATCCAAGGCAAGCCATTCAATAGTAGGACAAACTAACATTCTGATTCAATTACATATGCAAAAAATATGGGAGGTGAACAGTTTTGTGATGAAATACCTCGTTGATGCAGCATCAAAAAAGAGATTATACTAATTATAGGAGATTGCAAAGTTAACATTGGGAGGAAAACAGCATCTGGAATCGTGGGGAAAATAATTTTAGTTTTATGAAATGAAGCAGAAGAGACTAATAAGGCTCTACCAAAACATACAATGTTTATAACAAATATCTTCTTCCAACAATGTAAAAGTGTATATACATGAACATCACCAAATGGACAACACAGAAATCAAACTGTTGTACTGTCTGCAGGCAGAGATGGAGAAATTCTATTCATTCAGCGAAATCAACATCTGGTATTGACTTTGGCTCAGATCACAAACTCCATCTTGCTGAATTACAAATTAAGCCAAAGAAAACAAGTAAAATCATCAGACCATCAATATACAACCTCAGCAATACTCCATCTGATCATGACAGGAAAGGAAAAGAAAAGATTTAATGGATTAAATATAAGTAAATGGAGGGTTTAAATAACTGCAGTGAAATGCACGACATCCTTTAATTGAAACAAACAAAAATATTCTAAAAGGTGGGGGGGAGAAGTAGGTTCATTGAATTCTTGATGAAAGATAGAAAGCAAAAGTCAACTAAATTGAGGAAAATTTCCCCAACTAAATACAGAGTTTCAAAAAAGGGGAAAGAAGACACACAGAATTTTATTTAAATAACCAATGCAAAGAAATTGAGGAAGGACCAGAGATTTGTTTAATTTTTTTTACTGCAAAAAATCAAAGGAGGTGCGGCTAGTGGTAGGAAAGGAGAAGATTGAATTCCATTAGAAAAAAAGGATATAAAGATGAGACAGTATATGTATAAGTATATGGATGAACTGCATTAAAAAGTTCCTAAATTTTATGATGCGTTGACAATTTGACCACTGAACTAGAGATAGACATTTTAGAAAGTGAAATTATATGGGTCCAACAAAGCATTGTTAACAATGAAAGTGCAGGACTTGATTAAATACCAGCAGAGCTCTTTAAAGCCTTGCAAAATGATGCAGTTAAATTGCCCTTCGCAGCTTGTAAACAAACATGGAAAACACAGCAGTAGTCAAGGAACTGGAAAAAAAAGTAATTTCCATTGCATATCAAAGAGAGAGAGAGAGAGAGAGAGAGAGAGAGAGAGAGAAAGTACTAAAGATATGCTAGTAAGATAGTATTTGAAATTTTGAAGTTGAGATTTCAACAATAGAACAAAATGGTCAGCTACAGTAGCTGAATTAAAAGTGGGCAGACACACATAACTGACATTCAATGGATAATGAAAAACGAAAGGGAATTCCAAAATAATGTCTGGTTTGTTTTATTTGATTATTGCAACACACTTGATGGCATAGACTACAACATTGATGGTGTTTAAAAACACCTTATCTACCTAATGAAGAAAATATATAATGAACATCCAGCCAGAACAGAGCAACTGAATGGTTCAAAATTGGGAATGGAGTGTGCCAAAGTTGTTTACTATCATTTTATTTAACCTATGTGCAGATTGTTTAACTTACATGCCTGTATCATATCCCAATATAAAATCTTATATTAATAGGCAAAGCCAACTGAATGTAAATAATTAAAGCAGTTGAACGAGTAAACTACTTCATTTCCTAGGCACTAAGATTCCCAGGTTAGCCATAATATGCCTGCTGTTTTGGAGAAATAGACAAAATACCAAAAAGTGTAGAGATTTCATTTGCATTATAGCGAATGTAATGTCAACAAAGGTCCATATTGTCGAGTCCGTGAGTTCCCCATTTTAACAAGCTGAATGGCTGTGAATGTTGAATCCTCAGAAAAGCTGAACAAAAGAAAAAAGAAAAAGAAACAAGAATGAAGCCTCTGCTTGTGTTGACGTAAATAATCTTAAAAATAACTTAACAAACTGTAAATAATTCAATACTACCACATGTAAAACCAGTCTGGTGAGAGAAAGCAATAATAATGAAGCCGAAATGAAAATTGTCCGGACACTTAATGTGAAAATAAATAAATAAATAAATAAAGAGCCTGATGCTTGGAAGAACAGGAGAGAATATTAAAAAAAGCTGAAGAAGACAAGGTAACTGGATACTCTAACTGCTGACACAAGCATGAGCTTTCAAGAACTTGAAGAAGCAGTCAGACAGTTCTGGTGAACTGATGCCTTTCGGGTCATGACGATCTGGAAGCGACAGCAAGATCAAACAAGCCATAAATGTTTCCATAAATATGAAATATAGGTGTAAAGACACACTGGCTGAAAGATGTCTAAAGTGAACCAATGTTGGAATCTATATCTCTTCAATATAAGTCTAGGATTGGCTTTTCTAACTAGTCAGCGCTTCTCAAAATATCCACACAGGGCTGACTGCAAGTGCTATTTTATCTGAATCTCCGTAGAAGAATGCCATTCTAATAGCTTTAAAGCATAAAAGAAATCTTTAAACACAAATGTAATCATCAGGAAATAAATAATTGGGATATGTATGAGAAATTACATAGAATTACCCGCAATACATCAATTAACCAACATTTCCATAGCAAATTTAGTTCAACATAACTAGCTGAAAGCACTGAAAATACATTTATCCTGGATTTTAAAAAAAGGATCTTTATTATACAACTTTGACTAATTTATCATCACCATTCTTATGACAGTTGCTAAATTAAACATTTACCCTTTTCATTACTTCATATTGTCTTCATCAAACCAGCATCCTCCATCTGCCAGTAGCTCTTTCAATATTCCCAAGCAACACAGTCAAATTCCTCATACCTGCAAGAGGTCACTGGACATTCAAAAGACCTGACTGGAGATATATAATATATAAAAAAGTGTGTGTGTGTGTTTTTTTTTTTGTAGCTCCAGCTCAGTAGAATCTCATCTACTCGGTTCTGGGCTTTTTTCCTTTCTAACACCTAGCAAGCTCTGACTGCTAGGTGGGAGACCTAAATAGATCCATTTCTAGCTCGTTAGCTGTCGTCAGTAGGCCACACCCACCTCCTCCCTGTAAAGGCATAGTATCAATTTTCTTACTTCTTCGTAGGGTCTATGTGTGTTTTTCTTCTAGCCAGGTTTTCCCTACGTAGCCAAGGTTTTTTTGTAGCTCCAGCTCAGTAGAATCTCATCTACTCGGTTCTGGGCTTTTTTCCTTTCTAACACCTAGCAAGCTCTGACTGCTAGGTGGGAGACCTAAATAGATCCATTTCTAGCTCGTTAGCTGTCGTCAGTAGGCCACACCCACCTCCTCCCTGTAAAGGCATAGTATCAATTTTCTTACTTCTTCGTAGGGTCTATGTGTGTTTTTCTTCTAGCCAGGTTTTCCCTACGTAGCCAAGGTTTTTTTGTAGCTCCAGCTCAGTAGAATCTCATCTACTCGGTTCTGGGCTTTTTTCCTTTCTAACACCTAGCAAGCTGTGACTGCTAGGTGGGAGACCTAAATAGATCCATTTCTAGCTCGTTAGCTGTTGTCAGTAGGCCACACCCACCTCCTCCCTGTAAAGGCATAGTATCAATTTTCTTACTTCTTCGTAGGGTCTATGTGTGTTTTTCTTCTAGCCAGGTTTTCCCTACGTAGCCAAGGTTTTTTTGTAGCTCCAGCTCAGTAGAATCTCATCTACTCAGCTCTGGGCTTTTTTCCTTTCTAACACCTAGCAAGCTCTGACTGCTAGGTGGGAGACCTAAATAGATCCATTTCTAGCTCGTTAGCTGTCGTCAGTAGGCCACACCCACCTCCTCCCTGTAAAGGCATAGTATCAATTTTCTTACTTCTTCGTAGGGTCTATGTGTGTTTTTCTTCTAGCCAGGTTTTCCCTACGTAGCCAAGGTTTTTTTGTAGCTCCAGCTCAGTAGAATCTCATCTACTCGGTTCTGGGCTTTTTTTCCTTTCTAACACCTAGCAAGCTCTGACTGCTAGGTGGGAGACCTAAATAGATCCATTTCTAGCTCGTTAGCTGTCGTCAGTAGGCCACACCCACCTCCTCCCTGTAAAGGCATAGTATCAATTTTCTTACTTCTTCGTAGGGTCTATGTGTGTTTTTCTTCTAGCCAGGTTTTCCCTACGTAGCCAAGGTTTTTTTTGTAGCTCCAGCTCAGTAGAATCTCATCTACTCGGTTCTGGGCTTTTTTCCTTTCTAACACCTAGCAAGCTGTGAC
This sequence comes from Arizona elegans, assembly GCA_022577455.1. Taxonomy (NCBI): domain Eukaryota; kingdom Metazoa; phylum Chordata; class Lepidosauria; order Squamata; family Colubridae; genus Arizona; species Arizona elegans. Next base: position 120,482,953 of record JAKOOJ010000003.1, read on the forward strand.
TGCTAGGTGGGAGACCTAAATAGATCCATTTCTAGCTCGTTAGCTGTCGTCAGTAGGCCACACCCACCTCCTCCCTGTAAAGGCATAGTATCAATTTTCTTACTTCTTCGTAGGGTCTATGTGTGTTTTTCTTCTAGCCAGGTTTTCCCTACGTAGCCAAGGTTTTTTTGTAGCTCCAGCTCAGTAGAATCTCATCTACTCGGTTCTGGGCTTTTTTCCTTTCTAACACCTAGCAAGCTCTGACTGCTAGGTGGGAGACCTAAATAGATCCATTTCTAGCTCGTTAGCTGTCGTCAGTAGGCCACACCCACCTCCTCCCTGTAAAGGCATAGTATCAATTTTCTTACTTCTTCGTAGGGTCTATGTGTGTTTTTCTTCTAGCCAGGTTTTCCCTACGTAGCCAAGGTTTTTTTGTAGCTCCAGCTCAGTAGAATCTCATCTACTCGGTTCTGGGCTTTTTTCCTTTCTAACACCTAGCAAGCTCTGACTGCTAGGTGGGAGACCTAAATAGATCCATTTCTAGCTCGTTAGCTGTCGTCAGTAGGCCACACCCACCTCCTCCCTGTAAAGGCATAGTATCAATTTTCTTACTTCTTCGTAGGGTCTGTGTGTGTTTTTCTTCTAGCCAGGTTTTCCCTACGTAGCCAAGGTTTTTTTGTAGCTCCAGCTCAGTAGAATCTCATCTACTCGGTTCTGGGCTTTTTTCCTTTCTAACACCTAGCAAGCTCTGACTGCTAGATGGGAGACCTAAATAGATCCATTTCTAGCTCGTTAGCTGTCGTCAGTAGGCCACACCCACCTCCTCCCTGTAAAGGCATAGTATCAATTTTCTTACTTCTTCGTAGGGTCTATGTGTGTTTTTCTTCTAGCCAGGTTTTCCCTACGTAGCCAAGGTTTTTTTGTAGCTCCAGCTCAGTAGAATCTCATCTACTCGGTTCTGGGCTTTTTTCCTTTCTAACACCTAGCAAGCTCTGACTGCTAGGTGGGAGACCTAAATAGATCCATTTCTAGCTCGTTAGCTGTCGTCAGTAGGCCACACCCACCTCCTCCCTGTAAAGGCATAGTATCAATTTTCTTACTTCTTCGTAGGGTCTATGTGTGTTTTTCTTCTAGCCAGGTTTTCCCTACGTAGCCAAGGTTTTTTTGTAGCTCCAGCTCAGTAGAATCTCATCTACTCGGTTCTGGGCTTTTTTCCTTTCTAACACCTAGCAAGCTGTGACTGCTAGGTGGGAGACCTAAATAGATCCATTTCTAGCTCGTTAGCTGTTGTCAGTAGGCCACACCCACCTCCTCCCTGTAAAGGCATAGTATCAATTTTCTTACTTCTTCGTAGGGTCTATGTGTGTTTTTCTTCTAGCCAGGTTTTCCCTACGTAGCCAAGGTTTTTTTGTAGCTCCAGCTCAGTAGAATCTCATCTACTCAGCTCTGGGCTTTTTTCCTTTCTAACACCTAGCAAGCTCTGACTGCTAGGTGGGAGACCTAAATAGATCCATTTCTAGCTCGTTAGCTGTCGTCAGTAGGCCACACCCACCTCCTCCCTGTAAAGGCATAGTATCAATTTTCTTACTTCTTCGTAGGGTCTATGTGTGTTTTTCTTCTAGCCAGGTTTTCCCTACGTAGCCAAGGTTTTTTTGTAGCTCCAGCTCAGTAGAATCTCATCTACTCGGTTCTGGGCTTTTTTTCCTTTCTAACACCTAGCAAGCTCTGACTGCTAGGTGGGAGACCTAAATAGATCCATTTCTAGCTCGTTAGCTGTCGTCAGTAGGCCACACCCACCTCCTCCCTGTAAAGGCATAGTATCAATTTTCTTACTTCTTCGTAGGGTCTATGTGTGTTTTTCTTCTAGCCAGGTTTTCCCTACGTAGCCAAGGTTTTTTTGTAGCTCCAGCTCAGTAGAATCTCATCTACTCGGTTCTGGGCTTTTTTCCTTTCTAACACCTAGCAAGCTGTGACTGCTAGGTGGGAGACCTAAATAGATCCATTTCTAGCTCGTTAGCTGTCGTCAGTAGGCCACACCCACCTCCTCCCTGTAAAGGCATAGTATCAATTTTCTTACTTCTTCGTAGGGTCTATGTGTGTTTTTCTTCTAGCCAGGTTTTCCCTACGTAGCCAAGGTTTTTTTGTAGCTCCAGCTCAGTAGAATCTCATCTACTCGGTTCTGGGCTTTTTTCCTTTCTAACACCTAGCAAGCTCTGACTGCTAGGTGGGAGACCTAAATAGATCCATTTCTAGCTCGTTAGCTGTCGTCAGTAGGCCACACCCACCTCCTCCCTGTAAAGGCATAGTATCAATTTTCTTACTTCTTCGTAGGGTCTATGTGTGTTTTTTCTTCTAGCCAGGTTTTCCCTACGTAGCCAAGGTTTTTTTGTAGCTCCAGCTCAGTAGAATCTCATCTACTCGGTTCTGGGCTTTTTTCCTTTCTAACACCTAGCAAGCTGTGACTGCTAGGTGGGAGACCTAAATAGATCCATTTCTAGCTCGTTAGCTGTCGTCAGTAGGCCACACCCACCTCCTCCCTGTAAAGGCATAGTATCAATTTTCTTACTTCTTCGTAGGGTCTATGTGTGTTTTTCTTCTAGCCAGGTTTTCCCTACGTAGCCAAGGTTTTTTTTGTAGCTCCAGCTCAGTAGAATCTCATCTACTCGGTTCTGGGCTTTTTTCCTTTCTAACACCTAGCAAGCTCTGACTGCTAGGTGGGAGACCTAAATAGATCCATTTCTAGCTCGTTAGCTGTCGTCAGTAGGCCACACCCACCTCCTCCCTGTAAAGGCATAGTATCAATTTTCTTACTTCTTCGTAGGGTCTATGTGTGTTTTTCTTCTAGCCAGGTTTTCCCTACGTAGCCAAGGTTTTTTTGTAGCTCCAGCTCAGTAGAATCTCATCTACTCGGTTCTGGGCTTTTTTCCTTTCTAACACCTAGCAAGCTCTGACTGCTAGGTGGGAGACCTAAATAGATCCATTTCTAGCTCGTTAGCTGTCGTCAGTAGGCCACACCCACCTCCTCCCTGTAAAGGCATAGTATCAATTTTCTTACTTCTTCGTAGGGTCTATGTGTGTTTTTCTTCTAGCCAGGTTTTCCCTACGTAGCCAAGGTTTTTTTGTAGCTCCAGCTCAGTAGAATCTCATCTACTCGGTTCTGGGCTTTTTTCCTTTCTAACACCTAGCAAGCTCTGACTGCTAGGTGGGAGACCTAAATAGATCCATTTCTAGCTCGTTAGCTGTCGTCAGTAGGCCACACCCACCTCCTCCCTGTAAAGGCATAGTATCAATTTTCTTACTTCTTCGTAGGGTCTATGTGTGTTTTTCTTCTAGCCAGGTTTTCCCTACGTAGCCAAGGTTTTTTTGTAGCTCCAGCTCAGTAGAATCTCATCTACTCGGTTCTGGGCTTTTTTCCTTTCTAACACCTAGCAAGCTCTGACTGCTAGGTGGGAGACCTAAATAGATCCATTTCTAGCTCGTTAGCTGTCATCAGTAGGCCACACCCACCTCCTCCCTGTAAAGGCATAGTATCAATTTTCTTACTTCTTCGTAGGGTCTATGTGTGTTTTTCTTCTAGCCAGGTTTTCCCTACGTAGCCAAGGTTTTTTTGTAGCTCCAGCTCAGTAGAATCTCATCTACTCGGTTCTGGGCTTTTTTCCTTTCTAACACCTAGCAAGCTCTGACTGCTAGGTGGGAGACCTAAATAGATCCATTTCTAGCTCGTTAGCTGTCGTCAGTAGGCCACACCCACCTCCTCCCTGTAAAGGCATAGTATCAATTTTCTTACTTCTTCGTAGGGTCTGTGTGTGTTTTTCTTCTAGCCAGGTTTTCCCTACGTAGCCAAGGTTTTTTTGTAGCTCCAGCTCAGTAGAATCTCATCTACTCGGTTCTGGGCTTTTTTCCTTTCTAACACCTAGCAAGCTCTGACTGCTAGGTGGGAGACCTAAATAGATCCATTTCTAGCTCGTTAGCTGTCGTCAGTAGGCCACACCCACCTCCTCCCTGTAAAGGCATAGTATCAATTTTCTTACTTCTTCATAGGGTCTGTGTGTGTTTTTCTTCTAGCCAGGTTTTCCCTACGTAGCCAAGGTTTTTTTGTAGCTCCAGCTCAGTAGAATCTCATCTACTCGGTTCTGGGCTTTTTTCCTTTCTAACACCTAGCAAGCTCTGACTGCTAGGTGGGAGACCTAAATAGATCCATTTCTAGCTCGTTAGCTGTCGTCAGTAGGCCACACCCACCTCCTCCCTGTAAAGGCATAGTATCAATTTTCTTACTTCTTCGTAGGGTCTATGTGTGTTTTTTTTCTAGCCAGGTTTTCCCTACGTAGCCAAGGTTTTTTTGTAGCTCCAGCTCAGTAGAATCTCATCTACTCGGTTCTGGGCTTTTTTCCTTTCTAACACCTAGCAAGCTCTGACTGCTAGGTGGGAGACCAAAATAGATCCATTTCTAGCTCGTTAGCTGTCGTCAGTAGGCCACACCCACCTCCTCCCTGTAAAGGCATAGTATCAATTTTCTTACTTCTTCGTAGGGTCTGTGTGTGTTTTTCTTCTAGCCAGGTTTTCCCTACGTAGCCAAGGTTTTTTTGTAGCTCCAGCTCAGTAGAATCTCATCTACTCGGTTCTGGGCTTTTTCCCTTCCTACACCTAGCAAGCTCTGACTGCTAGGTGGGAGACCTAAATAGATCCATTTCTAGCTCGTTAGCTGTCGTCAGTAGGCCACACCCACCTCCTCCCTGTAAAGGCATAGTATCAATTTTCTTACTTCTTCGTAGGGTCTATGTGTGTTTTTCTTCTAGCCAGGTTTTCCCTACGTAGCCAAGGTTTTTTTGTAGCTCCAGCTCAGTAGAATCTCATCTACTCGGTTCTGGGCTTTTTTCCTTTCTAACACCTAGCAAGCTCTGACTGCTAGGTGGGAGACCTAAATAGATCCATTTCTAGCTCGTTAGCTGTCGTCAGTAGGCCACACCCACCTCCTCCCTGTAAAGGCATAGTATCAATTTTCTTACTTCTTCGTAGGGTCTATGTGTGTTTTTCTTCTAGCCAGGTTTTCCCTACGTAGCCAAGGTTTTTTTGTAGCTCCAGCTCAGTAGAATCTCATCTACTCGGTTCTGGGCTTTTTTCCTTTCTAACACCTAGCAAGCTCTGACTGCTAGGTGGGAGACCTAAATAGATCCATTTCTAGCTCGTTAGCTGTCGTCAGTAGGCGGAGCTGGAGCTACAAAAAAACCTTGGCTACGTAGGGAAAACCTGGCTAGAAGAAAAACACACATAGACCCTACGAAGAAGTAAGAAAATTGAGATATATATATATATATATATATATATATATATATATATATATATATATGAATTTAAAGAATCATTAAAATATTTGAAAAGCATCAATGGTATCATCTCATAATTGAATAAATAACACAAATTATGTAATTTGTGTCAATGTCACAACAATGCAGCATGAAAGACATACAGTATATACTCTGCATCATTTCTGCAAAACCATGTCATGCACAATAGCCGGTTCTCCCTCCTTGCCCCAGACATCCCTGCAAACTCTACAGCTAATAATGGGATTCCATTCCAAATTCATGACCAGCAATTCTGAAAAGCTCCCATACATTGAATCTTTAACTGTCTAGACAATGTTCAAGATGTATAATGAGGCCATGAATGACACTCTGCCCTTTTGATTTAACATATTCATCATGATGTGACAAAATCATTCAACCCAAACCTGTTCAACCGTAGTCACATCTCAGCAATATTGAAAATCATTCAACCCAGGCTGTTCAACAGTACTCATATCTCTCCAAAATTGAAAGATCTGCATGGATGCTAGTTGCTTTCCGGGTTCAGGATGTTGGTCTTAATTTTTGAAGCTTCAAATAGCTTTGGGTGTGGTTCTTTGAAGAATCATTGTAAACCTATTAAAATTTGCAGGAGATGCTCAAGAGAACTCTACCAGTGATGGGTTGCCCCCAGTTCACACCGGTTCTATAGAACCGGTAGTAAAACCAGCGGGAGACTCCGCCCACTGACCCTGATGTCATGAAAATGCTTCTGCACATGTGCAGAAGCTTCTGCGCTTGCGCAGAAGAGCGCGTACGCATGAGTGAAGCGAGCATGCGTGGCCCCATTGCGAACCAGTAGTAAAGGTAAATAGAACCCACCCCTGAACTCTACATGCAATGCATGAAAGAAAAGGCCTTTTCCTACACCATTCTCCCAAATATGGAATGCTCTTCCATTGGATTGTATTTATACAGCACTTTTGCATAAGAGGTTTTGACATGGTTGCTTGATAGCCATTTAGAATTATTTTTAAAATTGTTTATTGTTAATAAAGTTTCAAATGCTGCTGAAATGCATCACGATCATGTTTTTAATTATTAGTATTGTGCTTTTTCTTACAAAAAGTAGAATGAACATTGGAAGCAAGCTTTTCAGCCTATGAGCCTATTGAAATCTTTCATGAATAAAAACATGCAGAGTTCATTGTAGTGTGACACCTTTAGAAACAAGTCTTCATGGAAAGACAACTTGCCATCACAGTAAATAAAAAGAATGTTAGGAAATGGTGAATGAGCCATGTTTATTACAGGCCCTACTAATTCCCACATATTCTTGACAAATGTTTTGGGCTTCTTCTATAAAATAAATCTGTGTCTTGGCAGCAAAACAGGATGATGCTCAGTCACTCTGAGTCATTTTTTCCCAATTTGTTTCTTCTCTGGAGTAAAGTAATAAGAATATAAAACAGCGGTGTCCACAAAGCATTCTAAAATAAACAAGATGGCGGTCGCAGCAAAATGATCCAAGTCTTATGCCTTTGTATACTGTATGTATGCGATGCTGATTTATATACAGAGGGGGTAGGGCTTAGATTGTGCTGCCATGGCCACAGTTGTCTGTTTTGAGCTTTTGCCCTGCAGAAACCATCTATGATAGATCAAAGCAGTATTTCTCAACCTTGAATACTTGAAGATGTGTGGATTTCTTCTCATGCTGGCTGGAGAATTCTGGGAGTTGAAGTCTACGCATCATCTTCAAGTGGCCAAGAAACAAATTGGAAATACACTGAATCAAAGTCACCAGCTGACTACTTTTATTGATCTGTATAATATTCAGCTGCTCAGTGTGCCTGACCATGTCAATGCTTGATTTGCTACCCATCCTGATTCTTCCACCTCAGGGTTGATCCCTCTCTTGGCTCATTCTTAATATGACATGGCATGCCACAGAAGAAGTACCCTTCTGAAACAGTAAGTATAAGTTCTGTAACACTTTTTTAAAAATGATCCATTCATGCCTTTTGCACAGATTTATACATGCACTGCATAACATTCGGTTACCTTCTGAGTGCTTACTTCTGTTTCTTATTGAGGTTGTCAGACTGGAATTGATCTGTTTTGATTTAAGTAACCTGCCAACATTGATGAATGAAAACTGAAAGACAAATGACCCTGGAGAGAATACACTTCATCCTAGAACACACACACATACACACATTCCAAGACAGAGATCTGAAATGTCATGTCCAGAAACTCAGATACTGATGACTGATTTATAAATACTCTTTACAAACTGACATAAGCTAAGTTTACCATTCTATGAGAACCAATGATAAAGCCATTTGATTCCTCCCATATTGTGGGTTTGTCCTGAAAGGCCCAATGACATCCCCCTTCTTCCCTCAAAAACATAATTTCTAGTTTTCAACCCAGAGAAGGTGTCTAAAAAAACCCCAAACAAACAAACAAACAAACAGACTTCTGATCAAAGAAAAATGCAACAAGCCTATAACTGGAGACTTTGGCAATTTGATCACTATTATTTTTTGAGCCTTTTGTTCAAGGCTAGTGAAACCTTTATCCATAATAAAAGTTGTAGATGCAGTTGAGTGGCAAACACTTCCATGAATACATAGAGCGGAGGTCTTCAAACTTGGCAGCTTTAAGACTTGTGGACTTTAACTTCCAGAATTCTGGGAGTTGAAGTCCACAAGTCTTAAAAGCTGCCAAGTTTGAAGACCTCTGACATAGAGGGTGATACCTTATCAGTCTTTCAGAATGCCATGAAGACTTGACTCTTCCCGCAAGAAATGGGGCCAAGCAAGGATCTTGGAATAGGTGTCCTGATATTTTAATGAGGAGGTCTCAACATAGGAATGTTTGTATCTGTATTTGAGTTTATCTGTTTTATTGTTATTGATAATAATATATTGTATGCTTAATCGGTGAGATACATGGTCTTTTAAATGTGATTGATACATATATACAATACATACAGACACAAAATCCTGAAAGCAGGGATAGACATCATTTTAATAAGAAAAATCCCAACTGACAATTTTAAAAAACCAGGAGAGAGAGAGGGTGGGGGAGGGAGAGAATGATTCTTTGTGTCTGTGAAACAGTTTAATCTCCCTTTACATTTTGTGATCCAAGACAATATGAAATCAGAAAACACAAGTACAACAGAATTAATTATATTGTGCATACCCAGCAATGTAGGTTTGTAAATAATATTGAATGTTTAGCAAAGGAGTTCCAGGAATGTGGGATAGTCCACAAGGGCTCCACCTTGCTGTCACTTCTGGAGACTTTAGGAGAACTCTGAAGATGAATCAGATGGATGGATTATCACCTATGATCTTCTGTCCTAACTGGAGTTTTTAGTTATCAGAATTGTCAGCCCTACTTGAACGCAAGCACAAACTAAGCTGCCACTTACCAAGAAGTCAGGAATAAAACTATAGGCCCAGAGGAGGAAAGCCCAGCTTCAGAAACAACACAATCACAACTACAAGCAGAATGATTTAAGCTTCTTAAATGTTTCATGAAAATCTACTGCTTCTATTAATATTTTGCTATTCGCAGAACAAGAAATTCTGCACAGCAATGCCTCCTAATAGCTGTTCTAATCAGTACATACAGAGGAATTGGTTAGGATAATTATTCCATATTAATCTGAAACTTGGAAAGTCTGCATTAAGATGCAGGTTGGTTTTCCATGGCCCTAATCCAGTTGGATTCAAATGTAGGGACTTAATTTCAGGCTCTATGCATAGTTTGATTCCAGACTCTATGTGCAAAACATAGAGTCATCTGGTTAATTTGTTAAACCGTGGTTTAATAGATCAAGGCTTTTCATGTTGTGCAAACAGTTTCAATCTAGTTTTTGCTTATATGTGGCCTAGTTTGTTGTGTGACCACAGTCCATTCATTCTAACATGATCCAACCCTATTGTCATCCCAACATATTGAATGGTAACGTGCATAAACAATTGTCACACACAAAATTGACCTCCTCCAACCCTTCACTTTCAATGTGACCAGAATTGCTAGAGAACACCATATTATGAGGCCTGCACTCTTCCACATTATCAAAATTGCAGCCACTGCTGATTTTACAGAGGATTCTGTTTCCTTTCAGTACAGACATCTAGGATTCTAAGAATTCTGGAGTGATTAGGGCTATTGAGCTGCAGTGGCGCAGTGGTTAGAGTGCAGTACTACATGCTACTTCTGCTGACTGCCAGCTGCCTGCAATTTGGCAGTTCAAATCTCACCAGGCTCAAGGCTGACTCAGCCTTCCCTCCTTCCAAGGTGGGTAAAATGAGGACCCAAATTGTTGGGGGCAATATGCTGACTCTGTAAACCGCTTAGAGAAGGCTGTAAAGCACTGTGAAGTGGTATATAAGTCTAAGTGCTATTGCTATTGCTATTGGATCTGGGCTGTAAAAAAAACTGAACCTCTAATAACAAAGGGATACAGATTACTGGTAGTCCTCCACTTACAACAGTTCGCTTAGTGACTTTTCAAAGTTACAACGGCATTGGAAAAAAGTGACCTATGACCGTTTTTCACAGTTATGACATCTCCGGCATCCCTGTGATCATGTGATCAAAATTCAGAGGCTTGGCAACTGGTTCATATTTATGACCGTCGCTGTATCCCAAGATCATGTGATCTCCTTTTGCAACCTTGTGACAAGCAAACTCAATAGAGAAGCCAGATTCACTTAACAACCAGGTGATTAACTTATCAACTGTGGCAAGAAAGATCATAAAATGGGGCAAAATCCACTTAACAAATGTCTCACTTAACAACAGAAATGTTGGGGCCAATTGTGGTGATAAGTCAAGGACTACCTGTACTCTATTTTATTTTATTTTATTTGCTTTGATTGAGCACTCCATTGAACTTCTGCAACCCAAATCTGGTACTTTTATATGTGAATACTAGGCTTTTCAAAGCCAATATTAAAAAATAACAGCAACACAAGTGAGGAAGCAGAAGAGAACCATGGGGTTCTATGAAGACTTACTTTGGAATGTCACTATGGATTATCTTAGATGCTCTTAATGAAGATACTATAGTATCATACTGTGACTTTTAAATGTTTTTGCCTACCACCTACTGCACATTCCTGCAAAGTCCAGGTCTTTGGTGAGAGACAGATAGGATTTCTCACAAATCTGTCACTATCGTCTTTTCTTCTTTCCTGACAGATCTATTTCAGACCTCTACCCTACTCTTCATGTTGCTGCCACAGGACTTCATGCAAATCTCAACTCTTTGACAGGGCCATGACTTTTTATATGTGCAAGCCCAGAGGAGCAGAATGAGGTTAAAAAGTGTTCAGGCACATACTGATGTAGAGCAAAACCAGCAAAAAAATGTGAGCCCAGGACATTGCCGCTAAAAATCCATGGGATTAGTTTAAGAGATCAGCTACTATAAGGTTCTCTCAGTAGAGAACCTAAAGTAATGGGATAGAAATCTTTCCTTCAGCATTTTTCTGATGATGAAAGGCCAAAGTTCCTGGGTTTTAAGCCATTTTGCTTTCCTAACCTACAATATTATTACATAGCCTGTGGTTAGATTATTGTATTGCTGTGTATGGGGAAACTGCTGCATCAAATAGATTGTCCATCCATCCATTTCCTATCCCTTAGCCGCATTACAATCTTCTTATTTTTAATTAAAACTAGCTGATAACCCCACGTTGCCCAGGTATTTATGTATCCCAATCCTTACAGACTTTTAAAAGTATATGTACAGTATACACATTAGAAAGTAAAATCATACACAAAATCACTATAAGTCTTTGGGCCCCACCCTCTGTCCATCTGGCTGCCCACACCCACCAGTAACCACCATCCGGCACCTGGCGGTATTGGGGCTGAGCATAGCCAGCCGCCACAGCAACTGCCTGGACCAACATCCATCTGACAGCAAAGGTCCTCCTTGCTGTATGGAATGGCCCAGCAGGTGGCGCATGGCCATTGCGGAAGACCACCAGGACTGATCAGCCGGGCAACATGGCCGCTATATTCACCCCAAGGTGAATATAGCGCTATATTTACCCCCACAGTATTTTTTTCCAGAGAGTAAGTGATCTGTAAACCAAGTTTGGTTAAAATTGCTCGCGGCGGTGACTTCCGGTCTGGCTTCCGTTGCCACCAGACGGTCCTCCGTGACCGCCAGCCCCGTTGCCTGTAAAGAGCCGCCTTTACATCTAAAAGGCGGCTCGAAAAACTCCATTTCCTGATGGAAATGTGAGTCAGAGCAGGCGAGGGCAGGTAGAGCCCTCTGCGAAGTCCCCATAGTTTTGGGGGGTTTTTTTGCTCTTGGGGACGAGCAGAGCGGGGCTCCCTATTTTCCCTCGCCGATGCTCCGGGCTTCGGGAGGACTCTGCTTTTTTTGCAGAGCTAGGCGCTGGGACTGGATCAATTAATAAAATAACAGATGGTTTAATTGAAGAGAGCGAGATCTGTACCTGGGACCCTAATCGCAAGTATTTTTTAATGATTTTAGAAGTGTTTCTATTTGAACGGAAAAAATAAGTTTAAAATGGCGACTGCTGAGGCTTGAGAAGGAAGCCGAAAGTGAAAGTTCTTCCGTAATAAGCTACACAGTAGCGAAATATACAGTGCCGGCTAGACTAGAAGGAAAATATCCATTTTAAGTTTCTTTTTCCTTGGAGATCTGTATTTGATCTTGTTTGGGGAAAAGTTTTCTTTTAAAAAAAGAGCTTTTTTGTGTGGCAGGATGGCGTTAAAGTTAATGAAGCCTGACAGACAAGCAGTTGGGGGGGGTGCTCCCCCATCCACAATTATCTGAACAAGCTCTGAGCTTACAGACTTTGCAGAATGGTTTTAATTTAAAAGAATTTCTTCAGGAGGAAATGGCAAAATATCATGAGACTGTGAACCAGAAATTTGAAAAATTAAGGCAGGAAATTAAAGAAATGATACAACTAAAGTATGATAATCTGCAACAAAAGATTGTAACAGTGACTAATGCTTTTTCAGAAGTTGTTATAAAGATGGATACAAATATCAAATTATTAGAGTCTAAAATGGAGGAAGTTGATAAGATTTATAATTTGGACAATAAAATACAAAGAATTGAAAATGATTTGATAAATATTCAAGACAATAGCTTAGAAGTAAAGTCTAAAAAGGAAGCTGGTCATGAGACTTACAATGCAGAAGATATAAAGCAAGGGATTGAAAGAGAAGTTGTAATGATGCAATACAGGCTCACAGAATTTGCGGTCAGAATGAGAGGGTTACAGGAAAATAACAGAGATGATCTAAGAAAAATATCTGCTCAAGTTCTGGCTGGGATTTTAAAGGTTCATCCTGAGGAGGTATCTTGTAAAATTGACAAGGCCTATAGAGTAAATTCTTGGATTGCAAAGCAAAGGCAACTGCCTAGAGATGTGGTAATTTACTTTACAGATAAAGAAATAAGAAATGATATTGTGCAAAAATCCTTTAATTCTACTCCACAACTGTATGGGAGAAAAATCTGGATATATAAAGAATTGCCGCCTAAGATGTTAAAAGATAGAAAGAAATTTGGACTTTTGGTGACTGAGCTAAAAAAACGAAATATTTTATTCAGGTGGTATGTTCCAGTGGGTATAATATTGAGATATCAAGGAGAAAGATATCAGTTAAATACTGTTGAAAAGGCGGAAGAATTTTACTATAAGGTCCTTAAAAAGCAAAATCAACAAGAGATAGAAATTCAAGAAAAGCAGAAGGAGATGGAAGTAATGAAGAAACAACAAGCTACAGAGGTCTCTACAGATGAGCCGTTTTTGGATTCTCTTTCAGAGGTCTCAGCTGGATTATTTAATACAAGAGAGGTGGTTCCGGATTCTAATGCAACGACTTATCAAGTCACAAACCAGCATGGAAATCAATCGATATACAATTTATAGAACCAGAAAGATTTAAGCCACAAAAGCAAAACCAACAAGATCAAGTTATAGATCAGCATGAAAACCAAATAGTTGATATACAATCTACAGAAAGGAATTCAGGATGGAGATCCAACCCACAAAAAGTTAAGAAAAGAAGAAGCAGGTCTCACAAAAACAAAAACTTTTAAACCAAACAACAGTGTAATGCCAGTTATTTAAGAGATGATTGAATATATGAAAAGATAGCTGAGGCAAAGTATTGGTTTATATTATCCTGAGGAGAGTGACAGACTTCTGCAGTGCTGTACTTTTGGGATGTGAAAAGGGCCTTAAACTGAATGGATTGGAACTATCTTTTTTTGGATTCTTTGACAAATATACTACGTTTATGCTGAGTTACAAGGCAAGAGAGTTATGGGATTGGGGCACGCAGAAGATCTGGTTGTTACCCTATTATGGTGGTTGGAATTAATAATCTGGATAAAAGACACCTCTACAGACACTATATGGAATACAAATACAAAGTCACTCGGGTGGTTGGTTTTTTTTATTATTATTATTATGAAGATATTCGCTATTGATGGGGGCAGATGGTAATTGAAGATACCGAACATACTGTTGGAATTAGGATGTGATGTTACCCTAATATGGGTGATGGAGTTTATAATCCAGTTGAAAGACATTACAGAAGATATTATATGGATTACAAGCCTAAAGTCTTTTTAAGAGGATTTTATTTACATAAGGGAATCTTTTTTAGTGGAGTGGGCAGAAGAATAAAGATATTAAGAATTATTAAGTATGGTAGTCCTGTAGGAAAGTGGGTGGAGATAGGTTAGTTTATTGATTGTTTAGTTTAAGAAAAGGGATATTATGTTTAGATATGAATATATGTAAAAGATTTGAGTTAAGAGATATAACAATGGGGGTGAAGGAAATGGGTAGACTATGAACTGAATAAATGTTAAATTAGGATTTATTATATAGTTTTATAGTGGAAGGTTGTTTTGAAATGAAAGATTAATATACATAAAAGATTTGATTTATTATTATGCTAAATTAGTAGTTATTATATAATGTTATAGTAGAAAGACATTTTGAAATGTATAGTATAAGGGGGATATGATAATCTTATTAGAAAGAAAGGGTCAGCATATGGGGATGGAGTAAGGGGATGGTAAAGTATTATATAATCTGTTATGAATTTGGGTTTTATTATGAAGAAGTCACAGGGAGAGGGGAGGGGGAGGGAGGTTAGGGAGGAGGGGGAAAAGGGGGAAAAATTTTGTATTTGAAAAACTTTTTCAATTAAAAAAAAATTGCTCGCGGCGTTCCAGAGTTATGCTGGAACACACACACACAGCCATTTTTATAGAAGAAGAAGAAGAAGAAGAAGAAGAAGAAGAAGAAGAAGAAGAAGAAGAAGAAGAAGAGGAAGAGGAAGAGGAAGAGGAAGAGGAAGAAGAAGAAGAAGAAGAAGAAGAAGAAGAAGAAGAAGAAGAAGAAGAAGAAGAAGAAGAAGAAGAAGAAGAAGAAGAAGAAGAAGATGATACAGTAAACAGAAAAAGTTTAAGGATGTGAAATGTACATCATGGAATATAACCAAAAAAGATGTTGTGCAAAGGGCAGCTCTGTTATGTTTCGCAACCCCAATTTTCAGACCTATTAATATTGCACCTGGATCCTGTCCTGAAATTCCAGGGCTGATGCTGTTATGCAGAGAACCAAAATAAGCTGTTAACTGCCCCATCTGGTGTCATACATCAATTCACATGGCAAACAATTAAAACAAAGGAGTTCAGTACAATTCATCTACAGAAAAGAACCAGAAAAGAACAGAGAGAGGGACCCTAAAGTATTTTTTATTTCAGAAAACAAGATGTAAGAAAAGGTTCATACTATATTATGTAGACTGTAATCAACCTCAAAAGCTCTGGATGCTAGTCTTCTAATTTTGTGGGTTGGCCCACGAATGATGATAGAATTTATAAAACATCCTTGTGCAAATCCCAAAGATGCTTTTTTCAAGAGACAACTGGACTTTCTGGTTTTTCTTTGAAGACGTTTTGCTTCTCATCCAAGCTTCTCCAGCTCTGAGGAAGCTTCTTGGATGAGAAGTGAAATGTCTTCAAAAATACCCCAGAAAGTCCAGTTGCCTTTTGAAAAAAAGTACCTTTGGGGCAACCATGACCACAGATGGGCTAATAGAAATCCAAGGATAGTATAGGAGGCATTAGTCCAACTTGGGACATAATTCCAGCAGCTCCCAAACTTGAAAAAAAAACAGTGCTTCATTCTAATAGAAAGTTCTATTTTTTCATTTACTGGTTTAAATCTTACCTTTTTTTCTTGCAAGCAAAACCCTAAAACATGTAGACTTGTATGGTAACACCAGACAAAAGAAATATTTTCAACAGGCAGCAGAAATTGTCAAAGAGAAGAGATTAATTGATTCTAAGCCAGGAATTCTCTATCAAAATCTCACTTTTCTTTTTATTTGCTATTATTAGATACTTTAACACTGGGATTCCATTATCTTCTGTATTCAAAACTAATATCACAAATGGCACACATCTCTAACCATAGATATTCTTTTCTTGGTGAATAACCATTTTGGCGAATAACTATGGGTACTGAAATTCACCATGGATTAATTCTGGCAATTCTGATCTAATCTGACATTAGGAAATTCTGTAAAATGTGTAAGTACATATGTATATCATACTCTTTGTTCCAGAAACAGAAAGTACTGAATTCTTGGCAACTGTTTACAGTTATAAGAAGAGACTAGACAGCCACTCGTCTGGAATGATATAGGATCTCCTGCTTGAGCAGGGGGTTGGACTAGAAGACCTCCAAGGTCCCTTCCAATTCTGTTATTATTCTATTGTTCTATATTGACCACCAGGAAGCAGGCACTCATTTTATTTGGGAGTTGTCAGAGGTGGGTAGCCAGATATTAAACTATGTAGTTCGAATCCCCACTACAGGAAATTCAATTCATAGACCTTTGCACTTTTGGTGATTATATGTAATAGAATAGCTTTAGGGTATATCCAAAACCTGGTACTCAATGGTTAAAGGAAGGGATATCTAGATGCTCTCAGAATGGTGTATGTATTCCACCTTCACTTAAGCTCTCAAAGCAGAGATATATGGAGGTCACATTATGACATGCCCCCATAACAGGATTTTACATGACTTCCACTCCCTTCTGCCTGCCTTCAGGTGATCAGTGTAACTAAAACCACTGAGTAAAAATAGAAAAACCCTTCCCACCCCATCATTCTGATAGATTGTAAGGCTATCTTTATGTTGTGCATTAGAAAATAAAAGCCCTAGCCAAAAGCTACAGTAGTCAGTACAGCTACTCTGAGGGTTCGCCTGGAGAATTCTTGAACCAAGCATCTGTAGCTGTCAATAATGTA
The DNA here is from genome assembly GCA_022577455.1 of Arizona elegans. Classification (NCBI taxonomy): domain Eukaryota; kingdom Metazoa; phylum Chordata; class Lepidosauria; order Squamata; family Colubridae; genus Arizona; species Arizona elegans. Next base: position 120,499,579 of record JAKOOJ010000003.1, read on the forward strand.
TTACATAGCTGACTTTCAGAAACCATGGTTCAATAAATGTCAATAGTTTAATAAAGGAGTCAAAGGTCAGGAGACATATGCTAGGTATGACATTCCACTAATTACTATACTTTCAGCCAGGAAATGAAGCTCAGTACATAATCCAACAGTCTCAAGAAAGACAGATGAAGCCATTTCAGTAGCGTAACCAGCTAATGCATTTTGCAAGCAGTGACTATTAATTCATTGATCAAATTTTGTGTCCTGCTGTTCCCTGAAGGATTCCAGAACAGCATACGCAGTAATTTATTCTCATAGATGCTTTGACAGAAGAGACATTTCTTGGTCCAAAATTGTCCATCAATGTAGGTATCAATGATTGAACTCTAGCCCTCACCTATCCTTCAGCAAAAAGTCTGAGAGTAAATGAGAAAAATCAGCTAAATTACAACAGGCAAGTGATTCCCAATCTGAGGTCTGTGAGGATATTGCAAGTGGTCCCTGATGAATGGAAAAATAATGTCATGATGATGATGATAATAATAATACATACTGTACTGTAAAGTATCATATAGTCCTTAACATGCCACCATTTTGTATTCTGCCTATTGCAATCATATGTTGAGGTAGTTGTAAAACAGGTCAGGCACATGACCAACCCAATTTTACAATTCTTTTGTGGTGGTCATTAAGCAAATGTGATGTTTGTTAAGTGAACACCGTGGTCATCAAGCAAACCAATGGTTTGCTATGGGAGCGGTTTTGCTGAAAACAGGTAGTAAGTGCCATTTTCCAGCAAAATCATTATAAAATACAATCATTTGTCTATGGGACACTGCAAACCACTGTAAATGCAGCCATGTCAAGGGCCCATTCAGTCACATGATTGTGGAGGGGGCCTCATCACTGGAAAGTTAGATCTGGATCCTAAATGCCTTTTTTCAGGTTTATCATCACTGGTCATAAATTGAGGACTAGCTGCATGTATTTTACTTCACAAATATCCTTGCATATTATAATTTTATAACATTCTTTGAATTCGAACCAGGACACTTTTACATGACGTTAAGGCAAATAATTGTTCTTCATATGTTTAGTTTTTAGAATGTTAAGAGTCTAAAATTGAATTCAGTGGGTTTTGTGTGGCACACTAAAAAAAATGTGTTAAAATGGCTTCTTCATATTGGAATCTGTAAATGACTTTCAATCACAATGCAGCAGATCCTCATTAAAGAAAAGATTGGGACCACAGAAGGCAAATTGGATGGCCAAAATCTAGCCTTTTCTTGTTATTATTTCTGATAAACTCGCACAGATATTGTTGTCCTTTCAATTAAAAAATAACAATATTTCCATATTATTTTAGTACGCTTTCAATATAGTTGCAATAATCATAATAATAATCAAGAATCATAATCCTTAATATTTATTAAGGAAGATATTTCATAAGACAAGATCAGGAAAACTAATATCTGTACGCAGCACTACAAGTTGGTAAATGTTGAGCAATGTTGATGCCCAAAAGAAAATACACACAGAAATAGAGTTTACCAAAATTTTTACCGAGCTTCCTTTTAAAATAAAATACTACCAAGACAATTTCCTATAATAACCATACAGCTGAAATAACAAGTAACATTAAAACAATGAAATGTATTCGTTCAAATAAACACAAAGAAAGCACAAAGAAGCATAACCCTTAGTGTAACTGAAAGAGCAAGAACTGGCATTGATTAGCCTTGGATTTTATAAATAATATCACCACTCTTGCTATTTTTTTAAAAAAAAATAAACTATGTTCTCCTGCATTCCTATAACTATGGTATGCTAGAGATCACTGTTGCATTTGAAAAACTATCCCTGGCCTACAGGCAGCTTGGAGCATTCTGTTACTAGCTTTTTGCTCATTAGATGACCTTCAGTAACTTAATAGCCTGTATATCTTCCCCAGAAAAGTAATTTATCTCTCTTTCTTGTTCAGTACAAAAATGATAACATTCTCTGCTTATTCTCTGTTTAAAGTTCTGTAACATTTTGGCAATAAACTAAAATGTAGGAAATTCAGTATACATGTATACATATACCTATGCACATGCACAAAAGTATCTGTGTGTTTATAAAATTTGATGTAAATCCAAATAGGGATAAATGCATTTTTCTTTCAAGTTCCAATTTTTTTTTAAAAAAATGAACACAAAAAAAATTGTCACAGTTTTTCAGACCTCTATGTAATGACAAATTCATTCCATAGTGAGCCTCTGAACAACCATCGCAGAACTATACCGGTTCGATGAAAATTGTACGTGGAAATTCAATATCTGAGTATATGATTTTGCAAAACTATTTAAGTCATGAACATTTAGCTGTTCATTTGAGAAGTGAAATGTGAGTTCATTTAAGAACAAGTTAAAAGAGTTTTTCTGATTTGGATGGATTCCATGTCATTTACAAATGAACAGCTCAATCATAAATCAAAGTTTGTCATATGTAAGTTTCTTATATTTCCTCTCGCTCAACCTAGACATGTCCAATTTATACAACAAAAATTTACAGAGATAGAGTGCCATCTTTGGATTATAGATATGGTTAACCTGATAACTTGATAAAGTAGATTTAAAGGGGGGTTCTATGTCACAGTTTAAAGCAGATTCATTGTTCAAACTCAAATTCCCCTCTTAACATGTTTTCCAGAAACTTACTGCTCTCCCCTGAATTTTGAGAAAGTATGATTGCAAGTAGTTCCAGATAGTCAGCAAGAATTTCAGTCCACTACAAGCAAAATAGATCAAGTTCAGTCCAAGAATTGTGGTCACAGTTGAATGAGTCAGGCAAGTACTAGACCAGTGATGGTGAACCTTTTTGGCACCAAGTGCCAAAAAGGGAGCATGTGTGTGTGCATGTGTGGCACCGAGTCTGGGCTGCAATCAGGAAGAGGAGTTGCCCAGGGGGCATGTGCGTGCTGAAAAATTTACTTCTGGTTTCCGGCATGTACATGCGCGCCAGCCAGCAAGTCTTCTAGTTACTGCTGCAGATGTGCACGTGCCGATCAGCTGGCCAGCGCATATGCTCACACCAGAAAATGGAAGACCAGCTCTTCCAGTTCCCAGCACTGCGCAAAGGCCAGCTGATCATCACATGCATATGCGCGCCAGAAATCCGGAAGAGGAACAGCCAACACCACAAGTGCCAGCGACATGGCTCTGCATGCCACTTCGGGCACATGTGCCATAGGTTCATCATCATGGTACTAGACAATCTGAATTGCTCAAGGAAAGGCAAATTCCAAGCATGGAGTGACAAGGCAAGGAATTTCAGCACTCTTTTCAATGATATCTTAAGAAAGTTAACAGGTTTCTGCTCCAAAAGTCCCAAGAAAGTTTTGATGGCTCATGACTGATCTACAGCTGTAACTCTTAATCCCAGGAAACCCAAGGCTGCAGCTTCACTCTCCTGTGTCAGTCAGCTTGACAGACTTCCACATTATGGTGCTGTTACTCTCTCAGGTTTAGGTCTTGGCTCAGATTCTGCTATAGTCAATGAAACTATTTCTCATTTGACTTGTAAATCAAGCCCTGAATTAGTGCTTCTGATTACTTGCACCTGACAGGCAGGACTAGATTTCAGCATCTCCTGGTTTCTAGCCTGAAGCCTTAATCACTACTCAAGAATATAGCATTAGGCTAGGATTACTCATGCAATTATCATATAAAATGTAAAAGTATTGCTTAGACAATAATTACATTAACTAATTCAGTTTATTTTAAAATAAGTGGAACTATGCATATGGCATTTTAAGAAACCTAAAATCTCTCAAATTTGTAAATTTGTCAAATTTGGAAACGTTTGTTGTAAGACAGAAAAAAAACCTACATTATTATGTTTTTTGAAGCCAAGAACAAATTGACTGATCTATAAATTTTAAAAGCTGGCAACAGACTACAGAGACGGAAGCGAAATATTTTGAAGAATATGTGAGCATCTTAACATGTTGCATTTAGCATTTTAAAAGAAAATATTTCATGGAGAGTTTTTTTAATTGTTTCCAATTTGTTCCAGTTTGGGATAAAGCAAAGTATATTTTAAAAAAATTCCCCTAAATAGGTTGGTATCACATCCCACACTCTAAAGTACCTTGTTTCAACTGAACCTGCAATTTCCAGAAATAACACCAGGAAAATGTTTCAAATACAAATTTTAAATTTTCATTTAAAAACTTGCTAATATCTTCCAAAAACGTTCACCTGGTTCACCTAGAAAATATTCAGAATATAATGAATTCTATTAAGAATGTATAGAATTCATTAATGAAATATCCAATGAATCCAATAATAATGAAGCATTAAAGTTATTAGATAATTGAACATCAATGTGGAATAGAAAAACTAATCTATGCTTTGGTACAGAACACCATATCATGGACATTACCCAAGAGAAATAGTTCAAAGATAATTATTAGTCATAAATGCAGTCAATTGTGTTGATCAAATGTATGAAATAAATAAATGTTCTGGAGATCATCAAGAGATGGAGTACTTTTAAATAACTGAATGCCATTTTTTCCCTTACATGCCAAGAAAAGAGAAGCTTTAATAAGAAATTAGAAGCAGCTGAACAATGGTTGAGTCTTAAAAACATGAGATCCACTTTATAAGACTCTTATAAATTCTAAAATGGCAACAAGCATTTTATTCATAGGACAGGACTCTTGTAATTTATAATCTCATTTGTATTCATGGAGAATTATCCAATTCTTAAAATACAACTTTATCCAAGAAGCACCACTTTAGGACTTCATAAAATCTTTCTATGATAATAATCATAATTTTTTTGCAAATGTGTATTGCCAACACGTAAAGGGAAGCCACATGGAAAGAAGAACTGCTATGTTTCAGCACTAGAGTTTCCAAAAGTCTATCCTTCTTTTGCTTTTCACTTTTTTTTTTAATCCATTTAGGTAGAACAAAACTGTTTACCCATTTCAACAGAAAATCAATATCAGAAAATGAATCTGTTGGGATAAAGTGCATTATTTAGATTCTGGATCCATGCTGTGATATAACAGAGATTTATACAAGTGCCAAAATGTTTAGCAAGCATTCTTTGGGGAAGTAAATTGGTATGACCACAATCATCTAATTCTGTAAAAACTTTTTATTTTTTCACAATTAAGAATATTTAAAACCCATGTACAAGCATGCAATGTATGCCTCTTAATGCCACAGGCTAGAGAATATGAGCAAAGCTTCCTGCCACTATACTCATATTTAGTTTGTAGGCTTCCTGCCAATATCTGATTGACCAAATGAGAAACAAAGTGGTGGACTAATGCTCTTTAATCTGATAGTTCACAGATCTTTTAAGCTAATGGTAAGAGCTGCAGTGGCGCAGTGGATAGAATGCAGTATTGCAGGCTACTTCTGTGGACTGTGGAACTGCAATTTGGCAGTTCAAATCTCACCAGGCTCAAGGTTGACTCAGCTTTCCATCCTTCCGAGGTGGGTAAAATGAGGATCCTGATTGTTAGGGCAATATGCTCATTCTGTAAAACAGTTAGAGAGGGCTGTAAAAGCACTGTGAAGTGGTCTATAAGTCTAAGTGCTATTGCTATAAGTAGCATAAGGAAACTGGGTTACAACAATCAGAAATCGGTTAACTAAACTGAGACATTTCTAACTGCCAATAGGGAACACTCAAAATTATGCACAAACACAAGCATACCTGCATATGTGGTTTCTCACAATAGTGAAAGCAGTACAAAGAAACCCTTGATGGAACAAATATAGCAAGAGATTTTTTTTCCAAGGTAGAAAATAGTGTGGAAGGGATGAACTTCTCTATTTCAATTACTTGTGGGAGATGCAACTCCAGAAGCATCAGCTCTTTCCAACTTTTTTCATACTGACCACTAGAGAAATTAGGAGAGAATAAATACTTAAGGGACTCCTTTTGTCTCTGCTCTTCTTCCTCTGAATAGGGACTCTTAGGATCTTTCTTGTAGACTACTTCTTACAGAAAGAATTATTTCTTCTCTCTCTCCTTTTTTCCTTCCAGGAAAATAGAAAACACAGAGATATAGGTTTTGTAGCATAGTTTTCTAGCATACCATGTAACCTGCTCAATACATCTGACTTGTCCCTCTTAAACATCTGTCTCAAATACTCTCAGTGGGCTTGGATCAACCCTCACATATATGTTTTTCTAAATATAGAACTCAGTGAAAGAAATAAAAGTTGCAATCAAATGTTTTCAACTTTTGCCCTACAGAAACAAAGATCTTTTCATTTTATTTCTGCTTTGAAGGGTTTTCTGATTTTGAGATATTCAATGTTGAAGTCAGAATATTTAGCTGTAAGTGTAAATAAATCAAAACAATAAGAAAAAATGGATTAGTAGCATATTCTGGTACTGATTACAATACTTGCTTATACATCATAAAGCATACATACATACATACATACATACATACATACATATATATATGTATGTATGTATGTATAAGCCGAGAACACCAGCCTGAAGATGACGAATGAGACTTCGTCGAAACGTCGCCAAGACACTTCCAATTTTACGTGGGAGAAGACCCGAATAACCAAAGACCTACATACAAACACCCGCGAAAACCTGAGAAAACATATATATATATATGTATATAGGGTTTCAGTATGAGATCAGAAAACACAACCATATGCATTACACCAAGTATATTTTTTTAAACTTTTCTCTATTTTTAATCTCAAAATTCTTCTTCTTCTTCTTCTTGTGCCATATCCATCATCGGACGTTGGCGATCATGTTGGCAATTCTATTTTTATCAACAGCCACATGAAAAAGTGCTGCTGAGTTTTGTCCAAACAAAATTCAAATACCAGATTTTAAATTTGTTGCAAGATTGCTGAAGGATGTTAGGAATTGCTAGTGCTGGAATCAGGGGATTCAATATGTTCAATTGCTCCATCTACTAAGACACCACAATTACAGACTGAAGTTTCCTTAGTTCATCACAGATCATGTGTCCTCCAAACATTGGTAGACTAGCATTATCCCTCATCATTTTGCATGCAGGCTAGGGCTAATCAACCAACATGGAAGGCTTCAGGTAACCTTTCCATGATTTCTCACGGTCTTATAGATAAAGGAATATTTCTGTCACCAACTGTCATCAATAAGAACTGCTAATAAAATACATAACCTCATTATACAGCAAAAGATCAGTGATGCAATCTATAAATGTCCTAGCCCCAAGTTTGAACATTTTATACAATTCCAAATCACACAAACAGCCATTCTGTGACTTTGTTATTTAACTACTAATAACTAAAGTGTTTAACTTTATTCCAGAGCACTGGGCAGCAATCCTAACTATCAAGAAACCATAGAGAAATAATGGAATGCTACATGGTAGGCCACAGGGCTGCCTCTATGAAGCTCTCTACTTATTAACTAGGAGAAAGAACCTGAGAGGGAAAAGATCAGGAGCTTAATACTTTACCTTAAAAAGTCATTCAACCCTAGGGTTCTGTCCAGGGTGCTGAATAAAATACTCCATCTGCCGTCAGTAAAATCCTGAGGCCATGTACCGTATTTTTCAGCGTATAAGATGCACTCTTTTCCCTGCTAAAAGGAGGTGGAAATATTGGTGCGTTTTATATACTAAATACAGCCATTTTTGGCCTTCTGAAGCCCCACCCCACTTGTCCCATTTTTGTGAAAAATGAGCCCATTTTTCACAAAAACAGGGCGCACAGAGGGTTTGGGAGGCCTACAGAGTGCTCCTGGGGGCTGGGGGAGGGCAAAAATGCTCCCGTTTTTGTGAAAAATGGGCAAAAAACAGACCTGTTTTTGCGAAAAACGGAGCAGACAGAGGATTTGGGAGGCCTGAAGAATGCTCCAGGGCCAGGGAAGGCAAAACCCTTTTCTTTCTTACTTACCTCTTTGAAATCTTGGTGCATTTTATACATTGGTGCATCTTATAGTCTGAAAAATATGGTAAGTCAGTTTTCTTTATGTCTTCTCTTTTGTTGAAGATTTAGAGTTTTTTTCCTGATTTGATCATGGACTCTTCTTGACAATACTCATCAATAAAACCTCCCTATTTAGTTTGCAGTCTTGCTTAAGCAATGGTACCTCACTTCCTTTGTTGTTCTGGGCTTGTTTGATCTGAATCTTCAGTTCTAGGAACAACCACAACTTATGACTTATTTTGGGCAGAGGGGTTACTAGTCTACATATTTTCTTTGTAAGTGTTCTTGCCCCAGAATAGTGGTTCTAGGGCCAAATGCTAAAAGGGAAACTTACAGAAATGATTATAATTGCCATCAATGATGAATTGTCAGGGGCTTTTAAGCAGTGGTGAAATCCAATTTTTTTTACTACCAGTTCTGTGGGTGGGGCTTGGTGGGCATGGCAGGGGAAGGATACAGCAAAATCTCCATTCCCACTCCACTCTGGGGCCAGGTTCTCTGAACTACTCAAAATTTCTGCTACCGGTTCTCCTGCTGGATTTCACCCCTCCTTTTAAGCTTGTGTGCTGAGCACATTAGCAATTTATGATACTCACAATTTGGTTTAACTCTTCTCTATCCAATCTGGCCAGTAGATCTTTCAAGACAGGATGAGTGTAAATAGTTCTGTCATAGTGATATAGTTAAAGTATGTGCTTATGAATTGGTCTCCACAGAGCTTTAACACATGGAAGAATGAATCATTCAGGCCCCATTGGAAAGGCGTGAGAAGCTTTGATAAATTCTTTAAGTTCTTTCATTTTATATATATATGGCAGCTATTAAATGTGTCAATGATGTATTCAAAAACATATTAAATATGTCAACTATTCATTTATCATTTTCATGAGTTGCTCATATTTAACAAACTCTCTTTTAAAATATTTTTAAAAAAACAAATAAAAAGATTGTACACTTAATTTCATCTCCTCTTTCAAAAACATACATTTGAAAAAGGGCAATAAAATTTTTTAAAAATATTAATTTTTAAAGTAGTCATTTTGTGTAAAGTTCTGAAAAGTAAAATAGGTACAGTATATAATAAAACTGGTGGATGTGATTATATTTGGGCCTTAGTGATTAATGTCTGATACTATTTTCAAAAATTAAGTGATATAATAAAACTATTATTATACTGTGTTTGCAAATATGTCCTGGGAAAGGCATGTATATTTAACCCAATTGACATGATTAATAGTAGACCTGTCCCCAATTTACCAGATAGAAACAGATCAATTTGTTTAAATTGATCTTAAGAGTGCATATATAAAATTTCCATTATTTTAATATATTAGATATATCACTGGCAATTTAAGTAAATTAATGTTTAGAAGTGGTCCTTCATAAATCTAATCCCCATCTTGTAGTTCATTATATATATTTGAAACAAAGCATTCTAAACAAGCATCCTAATGCCTTTCTCATCCTACATATAAATAAATCACATTACAATTACAAATCAAACCATGATTCTCAGTCTTCTAGAAAAATCAGTCTAAAACTATTTGCTATTTTATTATTTTGACAATCTGGCTCTTAATGGATATTTGACTGGTCTGAACATTTTATGTTACTGACTCCTGATATTAGGGAGCCATACAGTATATGCAATTATTTCACAGCTTTAAAAAAAAACATGTTTTGCTTATTTGAAAACATGTTATTCTTCTCTAGTACTAAGCAGTGCTAAATGAATTACTGTTCAATGAGTTCATGAATTACAAATGTTAAAATAATTTATACCATCTAATCACGTGCTTATTAAAATCCATAAATAATGACAGTGCGCTCTCTAATAAAGTCAGTTCATATTTTATAATTTGGCTTCTGTCTCTCAACTAGACTAATTTTCCAAATTAGGGAGTATTTTTCTGACTTTAGGACCTCTCGCCTAATGATCCTCAAAATTACACATTTTGCTCCCAATTGCAATGGTATGCATTTAATCAAACTTTTTGGATAGTGATAAATGAATGCAACTTGTTCCCACTATGTAGGGAAGTACATGTCTAGGATTTTCTCCCCATCATTTACAATTAAGGTTACATTTGAAAAAGCTTTTAATAGAATCTGAGATACTGACAACCAGAAATTCTTTAGAGCAATTCAAATTATGCATGGAAGGCAGCATAAGCCAGGGCTCTGTAAATCCTTTGCAAAAGGTGCTTCAGTACACATATTTTCCCCAAGTGAAAAAAGTGACTATACCTGGACGCATATGTGGAAAAAACTAGGAGTAACTTCTGAAATAGCCACACAAATCTATAGAAAGGTACAATTGCTTTGAACTATTTAAAAAAAAAAAAGAGGCTCTGTGCACTTTCCCAGGTACCTCTTGGAAAGGATTGGCACAACCTTACTACAAGCTAATACAACTATTATTATGTTCACTGAAAGTGTTCCAAATTTGGGGGGTTTATGGCATTTTCTTTTCTTTTTCTTTCTTTTTCAACGAAAATCAAATGAATTTACATTTTAGCAACATTAATTCTTCAGACATCGGTGTATTCATTAAAGCATTAGAAGGCCAGACAATATTCCCTCTGATATTTTTTAGGCAAAATTCTCCTCCATTATTGAATTAGCTGTCCCTACAGACCAGACTTGGCTTTGCCATTAAGCAAACTGTACAGCAGAGCACTTTAAAAGTTCAAACCGCAGCCATGGGAGAGGGGAGAGCTTGCTGCTGCAACCTCCCTTGCTGTATGCATTTCCACTCACAGGAGCAGCAAAAAGAGGACGAAAACCTTGAGTTGAACTCAAGCAGCTTAGAATAGAGTATCAGCAGGACGTGGTAAGCAAGGGCCCCAAACAGGTTGCCTGTATGAAAATCAGCCTTCAGAGGACAGTAGTTCTCCAAGAGGAAATTAATTTTTAGGTTGAATACTCACAAAGTGGTTCTTCTCCTCACTTTCCACCTGATGAAAATGGTATTTTTCTGCAATAGTGTAAAAATTGCCTGTTCCTTTCAATGTATACAGCAATGCATAGTAACTTTGACTTAGAGGGACACTTTCAGATACCAATTTGATCATGCTAATAGTTAAAAGAGAGAAATATAAAGGAAAATGATTGAGTCTAGTAAGTAGCAACTAATGAGTTTAATAACTAGCATTTTGCAGAGACGGAGTGGGGGAGAGAAAGAGAGAGAGTCTTCGAGCAAAGGAACAAGAAAACCGGCAAGGGTTTCAAAACTGAGGGAACTGCTGAAAGTCTAGAAGCTGAAATAATTTGGATTTTGAAAGTCTGACAGCTTAGCTAAACAAACCTTTTTATATAGTACTTTTCTTCTTCATCTACCAGCTTTAAAATAGCTGCTTTGTGATTAGATGTTGATTGTGCTTTGAAGGGCTGATCCAGACTGACATGTTACAATTTGGATTCAAAACTAATTTTAGAATGAAAAAATGTCTTAGCCCGATGGATGACTTTTATCCATGGAGAGATGGGATTCTGTTACTCTGGCTCAGACCCTCGGGGTCGTTTTTAGTAGTGTTGTGCCACTGTTCCTCTACAACTTCACCCTCTTCGTTAAGGGGGACGAATCAGTATGTGACTTGAGGGTAGTCATAGAACACAGGTGTCAAACTTGATTGCGTCAGGGGCCGGATCGTGATGTATCACAATGTTTTTTGCCTTTGCGGAGCTGGGGTGGGCATGGCCCGCATGTGATATATCTGGCCCACGGGCAGCCAGTTCGACAGGCCTGTCATAGAACAATCACCATTAAAAAAGGCCCCTTGTCATAGTGACAAGGACCACTTTTTATCATCTTTGGCTGATACATCAACTACAACTATTCCCCTACAAGAATATTTAACCATCAATACACTGCAATCTCCCAACTCAATTATTGGTATGCCCTGTAAGTGGTTACCCTCATATATAGTCAGGATGTACAATCTAAGGGAAAGTTGCTACGTGGTACACTGATAGACACCATTTCACATTATTAATGAAAGAATTGCCTGGGAAACTAATTTGCTACTAATCAGGTTTATGATTTTAACTTATAGACAAATCAATCCTGTATACCTAAAATAATTGCTCCTCCAAGGGAACTGCCTGACCATGGCGTTTATCATCAATATCCCAGTGATGCCCCATCTCACAGACATTCATTTGGCATTCGTTTAAAATATTTATGAGGTTTATCTTTCTACTTACACAAGCACTCCAGGTGGTTTAGAACATTGCAAATAAATATACATTTAGATAGAACACTGTGCTATATATAACAATGCAAATGCAGTTTAAAAAGGGGTTAGATTATAATTAGAATTGGGGAGATGCAGGTTATAGCTCATCATGAGCCCTGGTGGCACAGTGGTTAGAATGCAGTACTGCAGGATACTTCTGCTGACTGCCAGCAATTTGGCAGGTTAATTCCCACTAGCTCAAAGTTGACTCAGCTTTCCATCCTTCCAAGGTCAGTAAAATGAGGACCCAGATTGTTGCAGGCAATATGCTGACTCTGTAAACTGCTTAGAGAGGGCTGTAAAGCACTGTGAAGCAGTATATAAGTCTAAGTGCTAGTGCTAGTGCTATCATTATTTTATTTATTTATTCATTTGATTTATATCGCTGCCTATCTCACTTTTACATGATGGAAGTTCATTGGGTAAAGATGGTCAATCTCCAAATTGTTGTTACGGGACTTCTAGTGCGGGGTGTCAAACTCGCGGCCCACATGCTAGCCACATCCATCCCGAGTTTAGCGAAGGGGGAAAAGTCATGATATGTCACGTGACGATGTGACGCTGTGAGTTTGACACCCCTATTCTAGAGTTAAGGCAGGATGTACAAACTAATTAATTAAATTCTTGGTGAAAGAGATATACCTTAGCCATTTTCTAAAATTCTGAGAGTGGGAGTCAGATGAACTTCCTTTAGGAAAGCACACCATAGCCTGAAAGCCTCTCTGGAAAGGGAGCTGCTCGGCATACAGATGAGCAAGCCTCTGGCAGCAGAGGCATCTCAGAAAGCATCTCTGCTGCTGCTTAAGTGAACACATCCATGCCTAGCAGGAAAGGCAGTTTCTCAAATATTTAGCACATTTAGGACTTTAAAGGGTTAGGTCAGCATCTTCAGTTGCACCCTGTAGGCAACTGTCAGATCATCAAGTATAAGCATCAGGTGATCGATGTCTGTTTAATTGGTTAGTAGCCTGCCTGACACAATTTGCTCCAATTGCAATTTCCAGATCCTTTTTTAATGGTCTGGTAACTTTATGTAAAGCACCCTGCAGAGTCAAGATGGGATGTAATCTCAGCATGGATAACCACTGCTAAATCTGATCAGTTTAGGAAGGGTTGCAGCTGGTACTGTGCATGTACATTTCTTGCCACAGCCTCTACCTACAGCTGTACAGAACTGAGGACTGTAGGTCCATACAAAATAAATTTAATCTTCATCTTTGAATCCATTTTTCTTCTGTCACAGTGCCTTCATCTTGTAGGTACCTTGATCTTCTTCCTGACCCAGCCCATTATTTAAATTAGGCAATATTGAAGTGTACTAGGTGCTTTTCTTGAGTACGGCAATAATATTCAGTGTCATCAACGTATCAATGGTGTGTCAATACCCACTCTATTCTAAAACTGCAAAAGATCACCTACAGCACTTTCCTGTAGATGGTTAATAATAGAACAGGACCTTCCAGGCCCAAATGTACCAGACAGTTCAAGAAAATACCATACTAATAGAATCATACACCACCAAGGTATCCAAAAAAATTACACCCTGCCCATCCATTTTTAAAGCAATATCCCAAACAAAAAGTCAACTAGAATACATCCAGATACAATAATACATTTTATCAAAACAAAACAAACTAGGAGGCCATTACTTTCCCAATCACCTTTCCCTAGCATTTAAATATTTGAGACTGGCTCAAATATTTCAGATATTCCAGATGACTTTTTTCAATAAAGGTCTTATAACTGTCTCCTTTCAGCCAAGAGGACTACATCCAACCCTTTAAGAAAATATAAATCATGAGGCTAGTCCCTTTCTATTTGATTATTCAGCAAAGAGAGGCACCGGTAGGAGGCAACTAAACAGGAGATGGCCTTCATTTTTTTTAATGTCCTCAGAAATCTACAAGCTAAAAAGAGTCCTTATAAACAGGATCAGAAGCTGCCAATTTTTCCTCCCCATCACCTGCATGTAGGAGTCCACACTGCAGTGAGTCCAATTGACTTTGTCTATAAAGAATGATGAAAATTACTCACAGCAAGCCTCAATTTTTTTACTTCCCTTCTTCCAATACCTTGATTAAATGATACACAAGGAGAAAAATATTGCCAGCTTCTTTCATGCAGATGTAAAGAGAGTGAAGAAATAAGCATTCTCTTCTGTGCCCATGTTAGACAAGAAGATTTCAAATGGCCTTTAAAATGCACTGCATTCCATGTAACATAGAAATATGATGGCAGAAAAAAACTGATGGCAGTAGTCCATCCCATCTGCCCTTTGAGTTTTTTCTGTGTTTCTTGTTGTTGTTTTTCCAATTCATTCATTTATTATTTTTAATTTTTATTATTATTATTTTTATTTTGTTTACTTAATTTTTAAAATTAATCTAATCTAATCTAATCCAGTCCAACAGTTGTCCCAGTTACGCTCCAGTCCTCTGCTTCATTTCTCTAGGGTCTCTGATAAACCATGTCACCAATTTTACTTTTACCCAGGAAAAGGCCAGATCTAGGAATCTGGCCTTTTTCCTGGGTAATCAGGTAATCAGGGTAACCTTCCCTGATACCTGGGTAATCTGGGTAACCTGGGTAATCAGCCCTTACCTGATACAACTATTTATAAACTATAAACCAATTTTGTTACCATTTATGTATATGCTGAAAGCACATACCGTGTTTCCCTGAAAATAAGACCTGGTCTTATTTTTTTTTCTCCAAAAGATGCATTAGGGCTTATTTTCAAAGAAACACGGTATTAGGGTGACCAGCTCAGCTGGGTGCCCCACCTGCCTGCTGCACACACGCATAAGAGGTGACAAGTGCGTGGGGGCCAATGATGTCTGGCAGCAGCTGCAGCTCGTCATCCCCTTGGTCAGGTCAGTCTAGGGCTGCGTAGCCCGTGCAGCGCAGGTGAGTTGATTACCTGTCCAAGCAGCAGACAGAGGCGAACCATCCCACCATCTCTCAGCTTGCCCGCGGCCTCCACAGCACATCGGGATTGCCTGCCTTTCCCCCCGCACCTCTGCCTCTGTCTGCTGCCAGTGCCACCATGCGAAAAAGTGCCTCCCACAGTTGTACGCCTGCTCCAGCCCACCAACTCTCAGCTTTCCCGCAGCACATCTGGATCGCATGCCTCCCTCCCACGCCTCTGCCTCTGCCTGCTGCTTGGGCAGGTAATCAACTCACCTGTGCTGCACGGACTGTGGCTACTGCCAGACACTGTCAGCCCGTGCCCTCACTGCCTCCAGTGCTGGCCATGCCACCACACACAGACACACACACACACACACACAGAGCTGATGACAACCTTATCTGGGGCTTATTATTGGGGTAGGGCTTATATTAGGAGCATGCTAAAAATCAGGCTAAATCTTATTTTTTGGTTGGGTCTTATTTTCGGGGAAATACGGTATGTTTAATCATCTCATCATCTGATAACTATTATGGTGAAGAAGGGTTAAAATTATAATTTGTAATTAGGTTTTATAAACTATTCCCATATTTTATTATATTTTAAATATTTTAGGTTATACGATGCAGGAGAGACATGAGTATATCTTCATGGACATTTTCATCCATTCTCCTGTTGCTCTTCTGTTAAATGGTGCTTTCTCAGTCACAGTACATTGCAGCTGCAGTACAATATAACTGGAGGATACCAGATTGGGGAAGATCCTGCTAGAGAGGGAGTCATTTCTGCTCCAGCAAAAATTAACTTGCTATTACTTCAGATTCTGAAATGACATGTGCTTCAGAATGGATAAACCAATGAGCCTTGAGAAATAATTTTCAGGGAAGCCTGTCCAAACAGTGAAGGGGGGTGGGGGAAGGAGACCAGCTTTATATTTTCTTTTATGGATCTTTTAAAAAGCAACATTATGTGTAACAATTAAATCAACTTTAATACAATTAACATTTATCACCTGGGGGGGATGCAAGATCATACAGATTAGTTCACAGCAGAAACATAATTTTCCAGAAATTGTTTACAACTGGTTTACATGCTTGATGATAACATTCCTCCAGAGAAGGAAAGAAAAAAAGATTGGGCAATTGATGGATACTTTCCATAAAAATTTCCACAAGATAACATTGGAAACCAGCTTTCCAAAAGTAGATTATTTGTTATTTCTCTCACAAATGGACTGAGATATATTCATTCATCTGGCACCAGCTGTTTTCTATATCCTGAAAGACATGCTATGTTTCATGCACCTGCTCCTATTTTCCACTTTTGTTTCCTGTAATCCAGCTATGGCAGTCAAGCTCTTCAAAATAAATTTTACTTTTCATGATCTGCAAACACACACATTTGTTCCATTTCATGTTTCTATTATTATATTGGGCCTTGAGGGCATTCAAACCAAGCCAGCTGACCCTTGATTTGATTATATGTAACCTATTGCCCCATAGACTGTCTCCATAAATACTAGAGCCTTTTAATATGAGGATTTAATGCCTCTGAGTCACAACATGACAGCATGACGGGTATTCAACTTCATTTTTGGTAGGCTTTAGGGCTCCATCAGAGTCAGGCTAAGATTCCAAGTTACCCAATCGTGTACCCACACTGTTAAAACATTGAACACTTGAAAGACATTGTACAATCGAGTGAGAAGAGTCCTTGCAATGTGTGAAATAACCTACTTCTGGTGGCACGGGAAAGATAAGGCTCACCCATGGAAGTGTTAAACCTTAAAAAGGGTTGGGCCTCCTGAGCATAGAAGAGCTAAGGATGGCAACTCTGGAGCAAAGCTTCAGTTGACCTGATGTCTCAGGTCAGCTCTGAGATGATACCAGCTTACCGAGAGGCAAGAGGGAAAGAGCATTTTTAAAGCTTCATCTGGAACACTGGACTGTTAAGGGCAGCCTCTGCTGAAGACGACCATTCTTCAGCCTATTCTCCTGCTGTGTGCCTCTGGCTGTCTGCATCTGCTCTTGGCAATGGTGCTGACAGCAGCGAGCATCTGAGGTGGCAAATGGAGTAGCAGAAACAGCAGCAAAGGGAAGCAGAGCAGCTCTCCCACCCCACCCCCCACCCCGCTTCCCAGCTTCCTTCTGTTCAAAGCTAGATTTCACCCAGGCCTTAATTATTTAAAAGCCATTATAATACTGCTGTTTGTGGGTGTTTTATCAATGTCTGCGTTGCAAACCATACTGCACGACATGGTCCCTAGTAAATGCCAAAAAAAAAAAAAAAAGGCTGTGTGAAAAGCAGCTGGGGCTGCAGCCAACAAGGAATAGAATAGAATAGAATAGAATAGAATAGAATAGAATAGAATAGAATAGAATAGAATAGAATAGAATAGAATAGAATAGATGGCCAAGTGTGATTGGACACACAAGGAATTTGTCTTTGGTGCATATGCTCTCAGTGTACATAAAAAGAAAAGATACATTCATCAAGAATCATAAGGTACAACACTTAATAATAGTCATAGGGAACAAATAAGCAATCAAATCATATTAGGAAACAGTCTATATAAATCTTAGGGATACCAGTAACAAGGTTACTGTCATACAGTCATAAGTGGGAGGAGATGGGTGATAGGAACGATGAGAAGATTAATAGTAGTGCAGACTTAGTAAATAGTTTGACAGTGTTGAGGGAATTATTTGTTTAGCAGAGTGATGGCGTTTTGGGGAAAAACTGTTCTTGTATCTAGTTGTTCTGGTGTGCAGTGCTCTATAGCGTCGTTTTGAGGGTAGGAGTTGAAACTGTCCAGGATGCAAGGGAAGGGAATGAAAGTGCAAAGCTGACCAGAGAATGGCCATTTGTTTGCTGTCAAGGGCTACAGTATGTTGGGGATAGAAGAGATTGCAAGGAAATGAGTCTTGGAATGACCCTCCCTGGCAACAGCTTGATTTCTACCCTGCAAATTGGTGGCATTCCCACCAATTGGCGAAGGCTAAGAAATGGCATTTCACATGATCCTGACAAAAAAAATCCTTGTTTAGTGACTGCCTCATTTAGTGACCACTCAATTAGGATGGTGATGAAAAAGTAGCTTTGCAACCAATCGTCACTTTTACAACTTTTGCAGCTCTGTAAAGCAAAGGACAACTGAAGTAAGATCCTAAAATCTTGGTGCTTCACTTAGCAACTGCTTCGCTTAATGATTAAGTTGCCAAGTCCTGTTTGTGGCCTCTAAATGAGGATTACTTATAATTGGAAAAATATAAACAAAATTGTTTTTCATAGACTATCATTCTAAATATGAATTCTTGCTAAAGGTAACAGAGAGGGAAGAGAATGAAAGGAATTAGAAGCATTGTTGTAATGTCTCTTTTTCTATGGAAATAAAATTGCCTTCTCTGTGAGTTATATGAATATGAACTGTGCATCCTGAAAAGGGCTTCTGGATAAAAGAGATATTTTACTATCTTCAAAAAGCATGCCACCCACCATAACCCATCAAACATTTGTCTAGGTCCTGGTATTTTTAACGTGAAATGCTCCCGGTTCAGACTGGATCACCTGATCCAGTAGCGATGGCGGGTGGTGGTTCAGAGAACCAGTATCAAAAATCCCTGCCCCCCCCCATGCCCAGCTGAGCCGTGCGATCATCAGAGACTTTTTAAAATTATTTTTAAAAGCATTTTTTTCTACAACCTCTATGGCCAAAAAAATGCTTTTAAAAGTAAAAAAAAGCCTCTGATGATCGCGCAGCTCAGCTGGGATCGTCAGAGGCTTTTAAAAGCATTTTTTCTACAATCTCTTCGGCCGAAGAAGTTGTAGAAAAAATGCTTTTAAAAGCCTCTGACAATCCTAGCTGAGTTGCCTGATCGTCAGAGGCTTTTAAAAGCATTTTTTTTACAACTTCTTCAGTTGAAGAGGTTGTAGAAAAAATGTTTTCAAAAGAAAATAAGCCTCTGATGATCAGGCAACTCAGCTGGGATCGTCAGAGGCTTTTAAAAGAAAAAAAAGCTCTGATGATCAGGCAACTCAGCTGGGATCATCGGCCGAAGAGGTTATAGAAAAAATGGTTTTAAAAGTAAAAAAAAAAAAAAAGTTGATCACACCCACCCAGTCAGATTACCTCCCACACCAAGCCACATCCACAGAATCGGTAATAACAGATTTTACATTTCTATACAGCATGGGTGTCAAACTCAATTTCACTGAGGGCTGCATCAGGGTTGTGTTTGACCTGGGGGGGGGCGTGTGTGGCCAAGGGCATGGCCACGATGGGCATGGCAAGCTTGACATCACTCATCAAGGCTCCGTTTTTGGGTGCGATGGCCTCCTGCAGCCCTCTGCCAGTGAAAATGGAGCTCAGGGAGGCTGTGTGTGCCCCACTGGCAAAGGTTTGCAGGAGGCTGTTGTGGCTGAAAACAGAGCCCGGACGGATCGCACATGGCCTCCCCAAGCTTCATTTTCATTGGCAGAGTACTGCAGGAGGCCGTCGCAGCTGAAAACGGAGCCCAGATGGTCCATGCATGGCCCTCCTGAGCTTCGTTTTTGCTGGCTGGCAGAGGCACTGCGGGCTGTCCTTCACTGTTTCCAGGGTGGGCCTGTGGGCCAGATCTAAGCACCTCGTGGGCCGTATCTGGCCTCTGGGCCTTGGGTTTGATACCCCTGGTGTATAGTATTACACATTAAATGAATACAAATTATAGTAAAGTCCCATTTTGGCATATAAAATAAAAACTTTAAGGCAATGATAATATATTGTGTCAGTGAAGTTACTTGCAATTTTAATTGTAAGTGGCTTTCCCCCCAGGTAATAGTAAATCAGCATGAATTGAAAAAGGCTTGTCTAAACTAGATTGATTGCTCTCCCCTCATGAGGCCCTGTTGCCATCACTTCACAGAAGGAGGTTGCAGCATTCAGAAGACCTTCAGAATTACCTGGGCTAATTCTTAAACCCCCTCTCAAGGAAGATGAAGCTGGTTCCCTCAGTGGTCAGTAAATGCTCTTTTACTTCATCGGACTTTCCTCGGGCATGGTTAGATCACTTTTGTCATTTGTAGCTCTCAGGTTTGATTTTATTATGCCCACACTGTATTTATTTTAATGGATGTTTTTCTTTAATGTGTGCTAGGATGTCTGCCAAGCGGAAGGTGAGATTCCTAGACTTATGAAATAAAATAAATATCTGGCTTCGGTGCTTTCCTAGATGTGAGGCATCATAAAATGTTTCGCTTTCTAGTAACTTTTCCTCTTCTTATGGGCAGAAAAAGAAGAGCAGCCTGCTTAGAATGAGAATTCAACTACAAGAAGCAAAGGAAGTAAAATAAGAGCCTTTTCCAGCATTATTTCACATGATCCTGGCAAGAAAGTTTAATAGTGCATCTGGCCCAGTATTACCTATCCTAAAAGTACCTGGCCAAATCCCTAAGGTTAATGCAAAGCTTTTGGATGAAAACCTCATATCCTTAAATCCAAATTTAAGGATACCCAGGCTTTGTTAAGCTATTTTGGGATTCTACCACCTTTCCCCCGTCAAAGCATTTTCCCTAAAAGTTTTTCATTTTTCTACAAAGCTTTAGATTCTCCCAAGATTGGGATTACAGTATTGCCTTCCATGAAGGGATGGTACTGATTTGTCTTCGTAAGGATCCATACTCTGGGAATCATATTTTCTATTTATCTTTAGAATGTAGTATTATCTGGCCATTGGAATCTCAGCAACCCATAATTCTAAACCTCTAAAGCTCCAAAACAATGTGCTGCTTCAGCACTGTAATTAAATTTGATATATTCACACACACACACACAGACACACACAGACACACACAGACACACACACACAGCTTCAGCCTCAGGCTCTGAAACATTAGTATTTGAAAGAGCATGATTTTGCTTGTGTATATATGTGTGTATACACACAGAGAGAAAGCACATAGGTATATTCCAATACAGTTTTCTTTATCATCATTCGCCTTCCATCAACTGCTATTGATACTGCATTACTGGTTGTAAAAGCCACTGTCTTTCATCCTTTTTCAGTGGGAAGATTTTTAGATTTTTCATTCTTTTTGATGAAGCAAATACAAGCTGTAAATCTAAGTTATGTATGAAAGCTAATATACATGTCCCAGGATAATGTTGCAGGATCCAATCTGGGTCGGTCACCGGGAACAGAAGTTTTGCTTTCTGAGATTTTGATGTCAGCGCTTCAACGCTGGCATAGAGAGCAGAGGAGAGAGAGATAAGCTCTGAACTTTTGCCTGCTAAATCCCTTTGAAGTCGGGTTGTCATGGAAATGAGAAGTGGGGACATTCCTGGGAAACGACGAAACAAGAAGTCTGAAGAATGACTTGGAAGATAGCCAATGAGAAGCAGAGATTTGGGGATCAGAAAGGGAGGGATTGGGGGGCAAAAGGTCAGTCTTGTCCGCATCGAGTCATGATCTGGTGGCTGTGCTCAATTAAAGAAAACATTTCCTTAAAGATTGGCAGTTTGGAAATTCATTTATTTTGAGATAGCATCGAAGTCTGACATTTGGATTCGTTCTGGAGCCCATCTTCAAGGAATTTCTCTCTGGCTAGAGAGAAGTTCCTTGAAGATGGGCTCCAGCACGAGTCCAAAAGCTCAGAAGATTAAACCTCTGGTCCTGGTGACCAATCCAGATTGGATCCTTTAAGTTATAGAGGATAGATGCTTTCATACACACTATTTGAAATTAAACTTTCAACTGACCTTATGAGGCATATATCTCCCCAGAGACCTTATTGTTACGTATTAAACTCAACTTTCTTTGACTTTTCCAGAGGGATTTATATTACAAATTAGACATCCAGGCACATATTTTTTGACTTACCAAAACATGTGTTAATGCAACTTTAAATATCACTGAAATACATGTGTTTAGATTCCAAAACTTTATTGAATTTTGTATAAAATACAAAAAAACTGAAGGAAAAAAATTTAAAATAAAAAGGCAAGAGGGTAAGAAAAATAATTAGGAAAACAAAAAGGGAAAAAAGTTACAGAAAAAATAATGTCCAACTTTTTTCACTACAGATAAAAAGCTACAAACCAATAACCCTTTGAACTGGAATAAATCATAACTAATAGTACCTCTATCATTACAAACAATATCTAACCATCAAAACCCAATGTTATAATTTCATTTCTTTCAGTTTCAATAAAAAAAATCCAATAGTAGCTTCCAAATCAAAATGAAGCTAGACAAAGTCTTTTCTTTAATCAAAACAGTCAATTTCACCATCTCTGCCGATTCCATTAAGTTCACCATCTATTCTTCCATTGTGGGTATATGTGAGTCCTTCCATCTCAGCAAATAGAGAAGTCTTGTTTTTGTTGTTATATTAAAGGACAAAGTTCCATGGATCTGTTTTCAAATCTGTTTTTCCATCAAACCTAAAAGAAAAGCCTCTGGCTTCAGCTGTACATTCAGTTTAAGAATTCTCTGAGTTAAAATATACATTGTGATTCCAGTAAATCTCAGCTTTCTGACATTTCTACCAGAGGTGATATAAAGTGCTTTCAGATTGTTTACATTAATATGTTAATGAAATGGTTCCCTAAAAGTTTCTGGCACTTTTAGAAGATAAGTCAGCAGAATATGTTTTTTTTTAATGTTTCATTCTTGTGAACTTTCAATAAGTTATATACATTAAGGAAAGCAATTCAGAAGGTTCTTAATGTATTGAAAATTGGTTAACTGTAAGTGGTTCTGTTGCAGGAAAAATTCCACAGCTGACAAACTCTTAAGTAAACTCTAAACATAATAGACTCCCCAGAACTAATCAATTCTTCTGGGCCCATCCTGGATCCACCTGGAAACTCAAGTGTGTTATCCTTCTTAAAGGAAGATCAATGAATTTTAGTACTCTATGGGAAAATACCACTTTCTTAACTGCTTTTAATGAATAATAATTTGACCTGGATTTTATTTTTCTTCTGAAGAAGGGCAGATATTTAAGTGAAATGATTATAGGGAGATGAAGGGCCCTCATTGTTGTGGCCCGCAGGCAGCCAGTGGAGCTGGCAGCAGAGTCAGACAGTGAGAGATTGAGGAGGAACATGGGCCAGTCCTGGGGGCTGGGGAAAGTTCAGACGAGGGCTCTGCATCAGAGACAGAGAGGGAGATAGACAGCAGTGAGGCAGAGGAATAGCTGGAGCCTGTTCTCAGTGTGCGCATGTGCAGAGCTGCCAGAAGACAAGAACAACTCAGAAAGCAGGGTTGACTTGGGAGTAAAGCCACACCTTGGAGATGATTGGCCCCTCCCATAGGAAACAAAAGAGGAGCGAATGGGGAGGGGGCTTTTGCAGGAAACAATTCATTCATTCGCTAGTTTCAAGAGTGGAAAGTTCTGTTCATGACTCTAAGAGACTCTGTGCCAAGTTTTGCCTTGCTCTGTGTTTGGAAACAAGTTACATGGCAGCTTGCCAAATGAGATAAGGTGTGTTGATAAATATTCCTTTGAAAAACTGTTTGAACAAACCTTGCTGACTGTGAATGAAAGTAATTCAGAGCCTTGTAAATAAAAGAGGTTTTGCCATGACTAATTCTTGCTTCCTGCTTTTTAAGGGAGCCTAGGTCAGAACACTGATCTCTAGATATCTGCAGTCCCACTGGTTCCCATTTCCCTTAGTTCCCAAGGAAGTCCCAAATAGAAACAGAACCCATAAGCCACTTCACCATAATAAAGCTTTTTAAAAAAAGTAATTTAAAGGCAGTTGCTGGCATAATTTGATCTGAAGTATTTCCAAAATGAATTTTAAAAGAACCGTTCAAAATCAAGTCCTCTTTTGATTGAGTTTGAATTCTGGAGATTTCACGGACATATCCATAGGATACTCTTCATATCTTTTTTTAAATCCCATTTTATCCCTGATATTTCCTGGTGGTCTCCCATCTAAGTCTTAACTGCCTTCCTTAGTTTTTCAAGACCAATTAATATTGGCTAAGCACTTTGCCTAATTAATATTCATTCTTTGGTTGATGTGGAAGTTGTCTGATATCACCTGAATTTTTCTTCTATTGGTAAGATGAACTGGGGAAAAAAACCATTCTCATAATTAAAACATTTAATTAGTACCTACCATCATTGTCCAAAGGACAGTATCCATAAGCCAAATAAATATAAGAATTTCCAGTGTCTTCATTCAAGAGTATATCAAGGTTTGTACAAGTTTCAAACCGAAATAAAAAACCTCAAATACTTTGAAGCCTTGCCACAAAATGTATATTATTAAAGGACAATTTCTGCCAATATGAGACATTTTCCTGTAGCTTTTAAGGGGCAGTTAATTTCTTCACCATAACATTGTTTTTTCTTGCCAGCTGCAAGAAAGCTATTGAGTTGTCAGAGATCTCTAATAGTTTCTCATTATTATATGAATATAATCATATTCTGATTCATAAAAAGCATTTGAACTTCAGACATTGTTTCTGGTGTCTATCAGCTTGGCTAGTGAAGAGAGAATGCAGAATACCTGGAATGAACTGCATCAAGGAGCTGAAAGAATTCCTGAAGAAAGGCTGCATTTTAAGCCCTGTCATTGGAATTATTGATATTTGCTGAAATCAAACACAGCTCTGGCTATTGATCCAAATTTGATAATTGCAGGCTGCCCAAAACTTATAATGTTAATAAAGGAAAAATAATGGGTGAAATGGGAATCTGTATAAAACCTACAATTTGAAGATGTCTATCCATCCATCCATCCATCCATCTATCCATCCCTAGCTGGAACATGAAATATGGGGGAAATGAAACAAGTTTAATTCTTTTGCAAGCACAAAAATATCATTTTTCTTGAACTATGGAAGTTTTATTCCACTCTTTTCCAAAAAATTCCAATTACAGGGCTTTTTCCTTCAATCTTAGGCTCTAGGGCTTTATGTGGCCCCCAGACCTTCTCTAAAATACATCATTAAATCTTGAACCTTAACTTAATAAAAAATAAAGTTTATTAAACACATGGAAAATAACCTTATTCACACAATTTAATTAACATAAATTAAAAGTGGTCAGAAATGCTCTTCCACTTTTGTTTACACAGTTTGCAACAACTATAGCAAGATCAGGCTTCTTCCTGGAGTAAATATGGAAAGAAGCAATGTTGCAGAATCACATGGACATTTCGCAAAGCACCAGGGAAGAAGCCTCTTGGCAACAAACATGATGTTACTATAATAAATATAAAGTAACATTTATTTATTTAGGAAATTTATACAGGCACCCAAATCGCTCACTGTAATTCCGGGTGACTTACAAAAATAAAAACCCAATATAAAGCTCAATAACCCTCTCCCTACCCCCTACAACGAGGTAGGTAGGTAGGTAGGTAGGTAGGTAGGTAGGTGGGTGGGTGGGTGGATGGGTGGATGGATAGACAGACAGGCAGGCAGGCAGGCAGGCAGGCAGGCAGACATAGATACAGACAGACAGACAGACAGACAGAGTACGTCTGTGTGTGTGAAGTCCTGACTACCAAGAGATCAGAGATCCAATTAGCCCCACAGTTCCACTTGCACCCCGTTTTCTCTATATTTTAATGAAATGTAGGGAAAACCCTTCAGAATCTGATTTGTTTTTGCTGTCCTATCATTTTAATGAATGAACATTCCAGCTTTGACTTTTAAGCCATTGTTATTCTACACCACAAAGTGAATATGTAACTGAAGGTCAGAGTCTCCATTTTAACACTTTGTTCAAACAGCAGTGGCCTGTATAATTAGAATTGACAACGAACAGTAGCCTGTACATTCTTAACTGTTCTGTGAATGATTCTTTCTCAGACAAACCAATACTGAAATGAGGGACTGGAATTTTTTAAAAATCCCTACTCAAGGCTTCAGTCTGAACATGTAAGGGCTCAAAAATGGTATAGCAAGCCTAAGGCATCTGGTGTTCCCCTACATGTAAACTGCACCCCTTCCATACCTGATTCGCTCATGCTTTATTTATGAGTTTTGTATTAAGGTCTACTTTTTAAAAAATCAGGCCCCACATAAACTTCCTCCAGGGAAAAGGAATTGTCAACCATATTTGCCCTGCCCATCCTATACTCAACATATGTACCCAAATCCATTAGGGAATCACTGATTTCCAAAGTAATTGGGATACAGTTCCAATGTATGGGCAAATATATTGGAACTGCATCTTATTTCTATGTATGAGCCAATCCTATCCAACATCTTTTGGCTTCTCCTCACCCACAAATTGCATTCGGTAAGCACACACACAAAAAAGCCCCCAAGATTGGAGAGATCTTGTTATTCAATCAAAAGAAACTTGTCTTTATAAATGTTCTCCATATAACCCTTGTGTTGAGATATGGTACAATTTATTTGATTCAGTTAATTAATGGATTGGCTGGTTAAAAGCAAGCCAGCTAATTATTGGCTGGCATGCTAATAGTAATGTGCTACTTTATAACACCCAGGTGAGCCTTCAGGGTAAGCGATAAAAAGAAGTCATTAAAGTCCCTGAATGAACAAGCAGCTGATCAACCAAACCAGTTAAACCCAAATACTAGAATTTAAATTGTATACAGAATTTAAGATGTATACAGATGTATTTATTACAACTACAATTTTCATGTAATATCTACACAAACAGGGTAGAAACTACCTGTGTCATCAATACGTAAATAATATAGAACTTGCCCTGAATTTGGCAGAATCCTAAATCTATTCTATTCTGACACATTCCAAAGACAGAAGAAATGAAGCAGAATTGTAGAAAACCTGAAGAAGGACTAAAGGGTATTTACTCTTTTACAGTTGGAAAGACACAATGACTCACAGTACCTACAAAATTTGATACATTTGTGCCCAGGACTTCTGCAGAAAGAAAACTCCAGGAAGGGACATGGAGGGAGGAAAGGGGATCAATACTGTGATTGACTATGCCAATTTTTAATTGCATAATTTAATTATTGAATTATTTTATTCAATATTTTGGCAGGATGTGTAAAATTGCAAAACTGTTCCAATGTTCAGTATGTGTATGTATGTATATGTGTATGTATGTGCGTGTGCATTTGTGTGTGTGTGTGTGTGTGTGTGTGTGTGTGTGTGTGTATGGAGAGAGATAGAGATAGAGAGATGCAAGTGCCTCCTCTTCACTGGAATACTGGATTTTATATGGTTTTCCCAAACAATTATATAAATACATTATGTATTTATTTATGTTGCTCATTTATATACTTCACATAAAGCCAGCCCTTAGCAACTATTTCAATAAATAACAATCAGAACTCTGAAGAGAAACTCTGAGACAAAAAGAACAGCATCATAAAACAAGACAAAATCATAAAATATACAATATCACAGCATCAAACAATAAGTAATCAAAGAACCACCCAGAACACATGGCATCAACACTAGAAATCTGGCATCAGATTAAATCATTGCTTCTATGTTAAAAAGCTATGAAACAAAATGGATTTTTTGGACTCTTCTTAAAACACACAATGAAAAAAGGAACTGAACTGTTTCAAGGAGGGAAAAGGCATTAGCAATACAGTAGCTGTTTCCAGGCAAGTTTCCTTCCTGGTACACAAAATTCCTTCCTTTCTTCATTTGTATGACTGTCCATCTCAATAAGTGACTTTGACCAGTGAATAAAATTAAAATAAATTCTGTAATTCAACTATATAGACAGATGTGGCTTGGGAGTCAGCAGTCAATTCTAGTCAGCCCACAAGGCATTATCCAAAGGTTCAGTGCACCATCAAACAGATTTTGGAATTCTACCAGATTCAGATGATGTAGGAATAGGCCT
Source organism: Arizona elegans (assembly GCA_022577455.1). Classification (NCBI taxonomy): domain Eukaryota; kingdom Metazoa; phylum Chordata; class Lepidosauria; order Squamata; family Colubridae; genus Arizona; species Arizona elegans. Next base: position 120,527,466 of record JAKOOJ010000003.1, read on the forward strand.
TCAAAACTAGCCACTGCCACTGTAAGGAAGGGATGAAACCAAACACTGCAAAGGCCAGATGGTGAGATATCCATGACAAAGGAATCACTTCTGTCTCCCCACAACCAAAGATCATCATTATCATTGCCAAAGACCTGGTCTACAGGATAGCCCACTGGATAAGTGAGGGTAAATGTCTGAGACAGGTCCAAGGTGTTGTGGTTGTCATGCATTCCTGACCAGTTCTGAAAGATTGTATTGTCTTTCAGATCAGATCAGGAACTAAGACTGCATGAATAAAATAGATTGTAAACTAAAACTTTCAAGACTCACAATACAACCTCCAATATCATTCCAGGCAGAGAAACTGTTTGGTAATCGCTCATGGTATACCGGCTCATAGAACACCAGCAGAATTCCCAGCTTATCTTGCTTTCTCAGCTCTAGTCAAGCACACACTAAACTCTTGGCCTTTCACATTTTGGACCAGGAAAGGAGACCTAGGTTATATCACCCATATTTCAGATCTCTATTACACAAACCACTCTACCTTACAACTGGGAATCAAATCACCCAGAAGATGGTTCTTAGTAATTACCCAGAATTCAACAGGAGAAAAGAGAAAACGCAAGAGTGTTTCCATTAAGTTGGAAACAAAGCTCCATAGAGGGATAGGCAAACTCTCTGACCCTTAATTTCGGATGCTGTTGCCCCTCCCATATAAAGCAAACAGGAAATAGGACTAGATGATCTAATTCTACTTTATTGCAAGGCTACATTAATAGAATCTTGCCAAACTGGAAGTACAAACTTCCTGCCCACCAATTTTAACTGCCTGGTCTATTAAGGGCAGGTCTTTTATCAGTTTCTTTCTGTGACTATTAAGTGATTGCAGAATCCTGCCCCTCTTATCTTATTATTTCCTAGGCAGCATCTCTCCTTCTCTTTCCTCAAGATCATTAATACATTCCATTACATATATTTGTCCCATTATAATACCACCTCCCTAGCTCAGTACTTCCTAATAGCCTATCCCTCCTTCAGAATGTACCTTCCATGCAATCAAAGAAACTATTGCCCTGAATATACTACCCTCTTTCACCTATAGCAGGGGTGTCAAACTCGTGGCATCATGTTGATGTCACGTGAAATATTGTGACTTCCTCCCCCCTTCATTAAACCAGGGGTGGGCATGGCCAGCACAAGACGCATCCAGCCCATGGGCTGCAAGTTTGACACCCCTGACCTATAGCCTTCATAGCCAGCAGAGCAAATCCCAACAATGTCACATTCTAATTAGTACGTTAAATGCCTCCCAAAATTACAGTGAATAATAATTCCTCTAACATTAATTCATCAAGCTCTTTCCTCTTCTTTTTTTTTTTCTTCCTCACTTACTCCTCCATGTCCATCTGGCCACCAACTTCAGGTTTTCTAGGAAAATTTCAAAAAGATATTATGATTCATTACAGCATTGCCTGGCTAAGGCTCCTGGCAAAATCCTAAATAGTGCTGTCACTCAGATGCCATTTTTATTGTTTTTATTATTTTACTGTTTTATTTTTTAAAGAAAAGTTAAATATTTATAATCTACCCAAAAACTTCGCTTAATGATCAGATTGGATTTATCATAACCATAATCTAATAAAGCTTTCAGTTTACCCTATAATGATTATGTGGCTAGACATTATCCTTGACTACAAGGCAACATAGTATATGATATTCTTTATTTATAATGCTTTGTCCAATAATTGCATTTATTACTCATGTAATTCCTTGGTGTAGACATGATAAAGTGAGAAATGCTTTTCATACTCTGTAATAAAAATGGTATAGTATGATATTTTAGGAGCTCTGTGTATGTGGACACATGCATGTGCTTGTGTACACACACCTTCAAATCAGGTTGTCCTTGCCTCCTTCCTAGGGCTGAGAGAGAGTAACTTGCCCAAGGTTGCCCAACTGACTTCATGTCTAAGGCAGGATTACAATTCACAATCTCTAACCACTACTTCAAACTGGCACTCAGCCATGGAAACATATAGTGTGACACTGGGTCAATTACACTCTTAGACCGACCTACTTCACAGAGTTGTCGCTGCTAGTGTAAAGTAAAGGATGATTCCAATGTATATTGTCTTGAGCTCTTGGAGATATCTAACACAAAATAAATAGAACCTGTAGCCAGTCAATGAAGCTGAATGTGGGGAATTCATGAAAAACCAAAGGAATTACTCCTTCATGTAGTAGAACTATATATAGGAACAATAGTACTGACACTCCAAGATATATTGATGGTTACTACCTTAGATATTTTTGGAATGAGATTGATTCCAGTAGTCAAATGTCTAAGGAACATCCATATGACACTGCTGTTCTCTTTCATAACCTTCTTGTGAACTTCCCAAGAGGCATTTGTTGCCCACTGATGAAAAGTGAGACTGAATTAAAAATAACTTTGCTTTGATTCAGCATGGCTCTACTTATGTTAACTAACATGGTTATGATCCCTACAAAATGTTAACAAGACTGAATCTTCCTTCAACCCAAATTTTCTAGTAAATCTGTAGTACTATTTTAATTTGCAGCAATTGCTCACATGTAAAATTCCTTTAATGAATAACATGTTACATAAAAATAAATAAACATAAGATGTAAATAAAGAAATGTATAAATAACAGGAGCGGGCATTGGGAATAACTGGGATCCAATTCATAGAGTATTCTTTAATACTAGAATTAGTTGTTTTAAAAAAAAAACTTTCATTGATAAGCAATTTTTTGTCAGAACCAAGCATGGAACCTGCTTTATAAGCACTTAATTCATCTGAAATTCTCTCATTATATCTGACCTCTTAATGTATGACATAGTTTGTACTTTTAAAAAATCAAGTAGGTTCTGCACCTTATTAAAGATTGAGTAGCACTGTTTCATCTTACAACTCAAAACAATCTCAAGGCTTCACTGGCTCAGACTTCCAATTCGGCCCACAAATCTCACAGTCAGTCTAATGATGCAGCCAATGAAATTCCACTGTATACTCCTACATCTGTTTCCTAGGTAACCATCACAGAGCAATATAAACTGGAGAAGCACAGCAGAAGGAAAGGCACAATGCAGCACCAATCCTAGCCTGTGCCATCTCTGCCTTTGAGCACTCTGGCACACTTCTTTTCCAGCTGATTCATGCAGAGAAAGTTATTCACAAACTTAAGAAATTGCTCTCCTCTTTTTTCCCCCTTTTAAAGGGAGGAATATATACATATATGTATATACAAAATATACATTTCCTTTCGTTCTTTTTCTGAAGTGAAATAATCACAGGGATGTCCTAAATGTTTGGTTGGAAAAGGATGGTTAGGCACATTGTTCAATACTCATAAAAATAAGAACGATGTGCATAAGCATGAAAGCATGTGGATCTGGTGCCCTGCTACTAACCTGCTCAGCAGAAACTGGGGTCAGTTGTCACAAAACATCTTGCATTGACCAACCAAAGCCTGAATGTTTTCCTGAATGAAAAATTGCATCTGCATATTTCATGCATGCAACCTCCTGAGAGCTATTGTAGCTGAGTAGCTACAAGCCTGAACAATAATCTAAATCTTTCCTCTGCCTTAAACGGGTTCTTAAACCTCAACTTTATGACTGTAACAACGGAGGCAGGATGAGGGTGTTAACAAAATTGACTTGCCTTACAGCAGATTTTTAAGGCAGTGACTAAGACACTCCTGATCTATGGAACGTTTTTGCTCTGGATGTGGTGGTCTCTTATGGAATCAGACAGTTCTGATTGCTCCCTTCCTAGCAATGACGACCACTCAAGATCCTTCCTGTTCCTACCCACATATTTACTGGAATGTATTCCCCACATATTTGCTATTAGATGGAATTTATTTCCTACATTTACTATTGGGGAATAATTATCTATATTGTATTTAATCAATTTAACATAATGCTAGTAAGGCTTATGTCTCCAAATCCTAGTTCATTAAACTGGAAAGGCCATGTTTTCTAAATTATACTAAGAGAATAGGCACAGGCAAAAATACACACACATATATGAATTGGGAAGAACTATAACAAGTACGGTTTCTCTCTTAATATTAGAGCTTACAATACTATTGTAAAGTTTTCTTGGAGTCCAGGTGCAGTGTGATATTTGATGAGCTGCCTCTTGTTTTCCCAGTGGAAAAACACTGTCATGGTCTGTTGTACAGGAATATTATTGCTTGGTGTTTTTGTTCTTTGTGAAAAAAGAGAGGGAAAATAGCAGTTTAGAAGGTGAGAAGGGAAATCCCTTTTGTAGTTACTATGCCAGAGTGTATATCTGATGTTCCAAATTCATTTTGATTGATTCAGACTAATTTGTTTTCCATGCCTGTGCATAATCCAATCAGTCTGAATCTAATTGGATTCAGAATTAGATCAATATTCCCAATTGATCTGAATGTTCAAATTGAATTGGGTCCAATTCAACACACCACTACAAGATATTCAGCACATTAGTATATCACCTAAACACTGACCAGATTGCTTTTTAATTCTCAGAGAATCTTAATGAGCCTCTAAACTCAGGAACTTATTGTGCATGAAATGTCTCATTGGTTTCATACAGTTATATATTAGAAATGATAAGAAATTTGGTTAAATGCTAACATGTTCTTTTATCAGGTCAATATTCTCAAGTGAAACAGAGATAATCATGTAGAAATTGCCATGTTTTATCAGCTCTGTGATTTCTTTAACCCAGGTTTTATTTAGTCTCTCTGACAGTAGCCAGTACAGAGCCACATCATCAAAGTTTCAGTAAAAACAAAAACAAAAAAACAGCCAGGCGATAGTTCTAAAGCGTTTAGCAGTGCAATGTTTCTATCATATTCTCTACCTATCTATCATATCTACGATATCACAATATGATGTTTCGTCATATTCTCAGAGGCTGGGAATCAAAATAAGCAATATCTGCTGTTCTTCTAGTTCTTCAATTCAATATTTCTAACAATTAGAGAAGAGTTCTGTAGTGCATCTTCAGTCCAACACAAATGAGTTCTTATCTGTTTTGCCTATAAAGCCCCACTTTGTATAAATTTGGGTGCATATATGCAACATGTATAGACCTTCCCAAAGGGAAAAAAATCTATAAAGTAATAGAAAAAAGTTCAACAAAGGAGAAGGGAGTGAAGGAGTGTAACAAATTGAGTTCAGTCAATGGTTCAGAATTACTAATGTGTATCTCTTGCAATGTGCCATCAGAGATGGTAGGTTTTGCTGTAATATAACCCTGGAAACAATGTACAATAATTTTAAAACCAGTAAGCAAAGGGATCATCTTTGAACAACATTAACAGTCCCACTCCATAAAATATCTGAATTGCCAGTTGAAAACACAATGATCAAACGATGCTAAAAAAAACAACCCATTTATTAACAAAAGGATGGTGGCAGAAAACTAAATACTTAAAATCATTTATTTACAGATATGATATCTATCTCATAGAATATAGAAAGTTGAAAACACAATCTGGAGTTTGTGACTAGCCAGAGCAAGAGCAATTTATTTGCTTAATATAGTTCTGTAGCTTCATTGACATTTTAGAACACTGTTGGTGGCAAGAATAAGATGCATTAGCAATAGGATCTTCAGACCACACCAAGGCAAAAGAATAACACACTTTGCCCACAGGTATAAAAACACAAGAGATCAACACTGGAGGCATCGTCAATTAATCCCCAAAGCCAAGTACATTCCTGACTCCAGTCTACCTTCATATCACTCTTAAACACAGGGAGAAAAATCAACTCCGGTGGAAGGTTTTTCAATCTCCTTCACGTTCTGCCACCTGGTGGGACATTTCCTCAAACTTTTATGAGCCACTGGTGCAGCGTTAATTTGACATCCCTCTCTGCAGATCACACCAACCCTCTCTCTCTCTCTCTCTCTCCCCCTAACTCCAAGAACTATTCATCAGCAAGTAGGAAATCTTATAAGGACCATTATAGTGACATTTCACAAGAACCTTATTTAAGCCACTGCAGAAACCCATCCCTGGTAACCCAGCCTGGCCAGACTAACAAAAAACAAAACAAAACAACCCAACGCTTTGGGCTTTTCTCTTTCATTTGTCCCCAATTCGCTTGCCAAATCAGAACAGTTCCATTCCCACTCTCTTGACAAGAGGGCAAACCTCTGTAAAATCCCAAAGGGCCCCTCCGTTCACTCAAAGAACCAAAGGAAGGCACATTTCGGTAGTCGTTGTTGTTGTGTTTTGTTTTGTGTTTTGTTTTTTTTTTAAGGTGACTTCTCTTGCTCACTTAACCTCAAGCCCTGCTTTCTTACGTCCCCTGGAAATAAATCCATCAATATCCAGCAACCTCAACACCAGCCTCCAAAGGCTGCCTGCATTTAAAAAAAAAAAAAAAAAAAAAAAAAAGCGTGCCCCAGGCCCAAGCCCAACAGACCAATGCAGGCGTCCTCTTTCCTCCCACCCACTCGCCGCCCTTCTTCTCGGCATCCTCACACCCCCCGCTTCCAAACACACACATACACACCTCCCCGCCCCGCTCAGCTTCAAAGCACTTTCACGCATGCCCTCCAGCGATAGATTTGCCCCGGAGGGGCTCCGCCAAGCCCCCCCCCCCCTTACCTTCTTCCTGCATCCTCTGCAGACACAGGGTTAGGTTCTTCCTCCAGCCCGGCATCCCGGCAGAGGGTCAAACCCGCCAAACGGCGCGGAGAAGGGTCGGAGGGCTCTTCCTCCCGGGGAAAGGCTTGAGCACCACCACCCCACTCCCTCCCCGCTCCCCCCACCCTCCCCCTCGCCAGGCCAGAAGTGCAGGGGGCAGACGGAGCAGCTAAGGAAGCGAGGTGTCTCCGGAGCGAGTCGCCTTAAGCATTGGCGGCCGCCGCGTGCTCCATCTGTGTTTTGGACCGGTAGGAAAGCCAGGAGTGGAGGTGCGGGGGGGGGGAGGAGGAGGGCAAGCGGAGGGGGCTGGCCGAGGTGGCGAGGAGGAAGGCGCGAAGCCGGCAGACCGAACTCGCTGCCGCGCCAGACGGCAGGATCTCCCCGGTTTTGTTGCGCGAAGTCTCTCTTTCGCCTGCCCTGGAGGGGCAGGGAGGATAGGCTAGAATAGATAGACGGCCACGGGAGCTGCGGTTGGCCGCGGGGCGCCGGAGGGGAGGGATCGTACTAAGTAGCCGCAGGAGCCAGGGGAGCTGCGAGAGGGGACGGGGAACCTTGGCTTGGTTCTGCCTTCCAAAGACCAGCCTTCCTCCAACGGAGCGGGCTTCCGACGCGCGGCCAACCCGGGTTGGGGGTGGGGGGTGAGTGGCGGGAGGCTCTCGGAGCTCGAACCGGGCCCACATTGGCATTCCACGCTTTGCGTGAAACGCGCGGGGTAACACAATCCCACAATCTCGGACCGGGTAGTAACATAGCAGCCCCGGTCGCCTGAATGAGTCGTGGAGGGAGGGGGGAAGGGTAATCCGAGTTGCGAACTCCACACGTGCGAGGCTCTTTTGCCTGGGGTGGGGAGTAAGTAGGAGTGCGCTTGCCCTCCCCCCCCCTCTTTCTCTTTCTCTCTCTCTCCTGTAAAAAGGCGGGTAGTTTTAGACTTACCCCAGTTCGTTTAGTGACTATTCAAAGTTACAATGACACCACAAAAAAGTGACTTGTGACCATTTTTCACACTTAACGACCGATGCAGCATTCCTGTGGTCACGTGATGAAAATTCAGATGCTTGGCAACTGGCATGCTTGGTATTACGGTGGTCCCAGGATCACCTTTTGCAACCTTCTGACAAGCAAAGTCAATGGGGAAGCCAGATTCACTGAACAATTTCATTACTACGTAATAGCTGTGGCAAGAAAGGTCGTAAAATGAGGCAAAACTCACCAAATGTCTCACCTAACAACAGAAATTTTGGCCTCCGTTGTGGTCGTGAGTCGAGGACTACCTGTAATGTTTAAAAGCTGCTGTCTGGCCAGCTGCCACTGAAGCTGAAATCCTGGTCCTTTGGGTTCCTCTGTAAAGAAACTGAAGTGCAGTTGTGGTCTTCGCTTCGCAAGGCTAAGAAAAATCCCAGGTTGTTCCCCCATGATGGCTCCCCTCACCGTCTCCCCTCCCATTATTCCCAGCCGATAGGGATGATGGTTTGAGGGTTAGCACTTCATTCCATCAGGTGAGGGAAAGCTGGGAGAAGTCATTGGGGCATGCTTCTGCATTGGCGTGAGGTTGATGGTAAAAGGGAGCAGCATGTGCAGCTCCTAGTTTAGAAGAGTTTTAAAAGATGACACAGCCCACACATTCTAATAGCAAAATTCTTGATGCCTCTGACACAGGGAGAGATAATCTCTGTCTCGATCCACATTGCTGGTGAAGTTGTTGTTTTTTTTCCTCAGCCAAATCAAGGGAACACCATTAATCAGTCTTCCCCATCTGGTACCCTGTAGAGGTGTTGAAGGCTCCCCTCTCTGCCCCCATCCAGCACAGAAGGAAACAAAGAAACCGAAATAGTAATCAAATATTCTTGGTGTGTGTGAAGGTTCTGTTCAGCACAGGGACTAAACAGTAATTGTGGAGTTTCAAGTTAAACTATTACAAGTGCTGAAAGATGTTTGATCTAATCTGGAAGCAGGCAAGACCTCTAAAGCAACCAGCAACATTTGACTAGTTTGCACCATCCAGATTTAAAGAGGACATGCCCTACAGAAATGACCCCGTGTTGTTTAGCTAATTTATCTGTTGATTTCTATAGCATCCTCCATCAGGAACGATTTCACAAAAATTCAATATTATAACAACATAGCATTGTTGTTATAATAACATGAAAACTGATATTTTTGTAAAAACAAACAAAGATTCTAACTTGATGTTTCTTTGCTAAGATAGAACTGTCACAATATCATCTTATTTAAAGGATGTGCAAGCTGTTTTCAGATGAAGGATATACCCAGGGATGGACTCCAGAAGGTAGATAGAAGAAGCAGGCAAGGGCATAAGAGGAAAGAAATGTGATTCAGTTCAATTGAAAATGAAATAAATGAGATGCAGTTCATATGGTTCTGGTATAATTTGATGCAGAGACTTAGAAAAGTAAATTGGAGATTTTGGAGAGCTGGCTCAAGAGTTTCTCCTCATTATAATTATTGTCCATAGAACCCCATGAAACTACTTTATAGAGACTGAGACTAATAGTTAATCCAGCTCTTTATTGTTGGCATTGATTGGTAGCTACTCTTTAAAGTTTTATATCATCTTAGCAATAGTAATAGCACTTAGACTTATATACCGCTTCATAGTGCTTTACAGCCCACTCTAAGCAGTTTACAGAGTCAGCATATTGCCTCCAACAATTTGGGTCCTCATTTTACCCACCTCGGAAGAATGGAAGGCTGAGTCAGCCTTGAGCCTGGTGAGATTTGATCTGCCAAAAACGGCTAGCAGCTGGTGATTAGCAGAAATAGCCTGCAGTACTGCACTCTAACCACTGCGCCACCATGGCTCAAGTAAATCTTTCCAAGTTTTACCAGGGACTGATCCTGGAATCTTCTGTATGCATTTCATGCCCTGTCTTTGAACTGTAACACTTTTTCAGAGTTTTTTATGGCTTCAAAGGGACAGACAAATTTGATTTGTGTATGTATTCTTAGTAAAATGCTGTAATTGTTTTGCTTTTAAGGGAGATTTTGAGAATGCCTTTCTAACAGTAAAAAAAATTAATATGAGCTGTCAGAGTATTAATTGTCCAAATTTCAGCTGTCCCAGGTTTTTAAAAATATAATTTTGCAACAGGAAAATGGATGCTTTCTTGTCTCTAGTGCATATCCTGGTTCAATACATCACATGAACACTAAGCATCATAAAAATGCAGAACCTGCCCTTTCACAGAAGGCTTTTAATCATATTGCTGCTGCTGAATATTTATCCACAATCTGAATCCATATAAAATATCGTATACATAAATACACAACTGTACCGGAAGATGAACGATACCCATACTTCCAAATGTTTACCTCCATTATTGTACTATCCAATCTGGATGTTTGCCCATGTTTTTTTTAAAAAAAATCTAATGTCATCTATTTTAACATTACTATAACTTTAAATATGCTTAAGTTAACTTGCTTTGTCAACCCATTACAATTAAATGGCAGTCTGTTTCTTACTTTTGATGCCCTTTGCCTTTTTCGCATGTGATCTTATATTTATTGCTAAGAATATATATTGAGTAAGGATTTCCTTCTAACTGGGATTGCATTTTTGAATATTACCCAACAGTCGTTTTTCCAATACATTGAGTAATGTAAAACCTATTATATCTTGCTCATTTTTCATCTAGTAAGCTTTATATTTGAACATCTCTTTTCCTTTTGTACCTTTCCATTATTATTCTTGCCTAATGCCAACTATACTTTTAAAACTGTCCAAGAAGCAAACCATCATCAAGCCACATGGATTCCCAAATGAACGTGTCCAAATATTGAGAACAACTCTGAATTTTCATCCTCCTATGTCAGAGATGCTATGATTAGCAAGCAAGGAAAAAGCCTTCCTAGCACTTGTTTGGGATATTTGTCCTTAATACTAAATCTTATGTATAATATTTTATGACTTTCTTACATCAGTTCTTTCCATTGGTTTAAGCTTTGGGCACAGCAATCTATCTTTTTGGACAGCTCCATTGTTAGATCCTTCATCATGACAACAGGGCAGAAATCAGGGAAAAGTAAAATTCTCACTCCCCTTTCCAAATGTACAAAATCTCCCACCATACTACGTTCATGTCTGAGATTAGAAAAATACTGAATCTTGAAGGCTGATCCACTCAGCCCAGACCTCCAATCTAATTGTTCTCCTGAGTTCCAAACTCTGGGGTGATGGTTGTAGTAAATAATGCAGAACTTCCTGCTGGACACAGGAGGAGAATTTGAAGTTAGATCTTCTACAAGAAGCCTGCCTGCTGCTGCCTCATTCTTTTTCTCTCAATTCACTTTCAGAATGAATTGTTCTCCTATATTCTGCGCCTTTAGGGTGTCTCTCAAGGGCCACAGGAATACAATTACGTAGATTCCCTGAAAGCTCTTACTGTTTTAGGGTTCTGTTGATTTAATATTGGTCTTGTCGATTTTCCATTGCTTTGATTACAAACTATATGTTTTGGAGATTTGGATACCAAAGGATAGAATGGGGTACATTTTAAATGAACAAATGGGTATATTTTAAATGAGCAAACAAGCAATCACTTTGTTTGTAGATCAGGTAACCAAAAGCAGATTAATAAGGTTGCTTTGAGACAGGTGATTCCTAAAGCTAATAAATTGTTTAATAAGCTACTGTATATGCAGAATTGCAATTAATTTTCATACCACTGAAAACAATATTTCCTTCTCTATCAGGCTATAACTGCCACATGTCTGTCAACAACACTGTTAAAGGGAATGTGGAGGGCATCAGCTTGGCAAAAACTGGGTAACCTGTGAGAGAAATTCTGAAGAATAAAAGTTCCTCAGCTCATGAGTTCAGGCTCATCTTGATCACATGGACAAAGATAGCTAAAGCAGGCATGCCCAAAAATATAACAGTAAAAATGCTACTGTTTCCTCACATACCCTTTTATCATTGAAATCTGTGCAATTTTAAGATTAAGATATCCCCTATAAGACTCTGGACTGTCGTTTGGTTCAAATGGTTGGTTAAGCAGATGAACATCATTCACCCTAACTGGGAGCCTGAAGTAAATAGTCTTGTTTATATACAGAAGTGAAACATGCATCATTTGTTTTCAAGATCCAAACTGCAAAGAAAAAAGCATGCAGTAAACAAAAAGATCACAGATCCTGTCACTAAATGTATTAAGGAATGAGAGTCTTCTAGCACACGGATCCCCAACTCCTGGTCCGTAGACTGGCACTGGGCCGCAGCATGCCAGTAACTGGGGCCATGCAAACAAGCGAAGCTTCATCCACAGGATGAAGGCACAGGATTCATCCACAGGATGAATGGACCACACCCCTCCGGTCCATGGAAAAACCTCCTCCATGGAACTGGTCCCAAAAGGTTGGGGGCCACTGTTCTAGCAGATTGCCCTAAACTGACACTTTTCAAAATTCCCATCTAGCATAGCTGAGGATAGCAGACTGTAGAAGGTTATGCTCAAATAAGTCTCACAGACTTCGATGAGACCTTCCTCGGGGGTATATTAGTGTAGGTCTGTGACTAAACTAGCCTTCACACCTCTTCATTTTGTATTCTTCATTCCAATTAAACACAAATATACACCTAGAAAAAGTTATGGAAATAAGTTTGCAAAATAGGACTTTACTGTTTTCATTGTCTGGAAACTTATTACAAAGTTTTAAGAATAAAAAAATACTGAATAATTTCATATTATTCTATCACAGCCTTAATACTGTAATAACAACAACAAAAGTATTTGCAATGAATGCCACACAATGTTTAATTTCCTGAGGAGAAAATTTCTCAGCAGCAGGGGGGAAGCTATTTCTGTGCTTTCCTAGAGCCTTTATTAGTAGACTGCTGTATCTCAATACATTTGTATTATAGCAGTGATGTTATATTTGTGACAGATAATTTTGCACGATTATGGTCAAACGCTCAGTGAAACGCACTACACAGATTTGCCAAGTTTCATTACAACTATTCCTCTCTGCCCTTAGACAATATGAACTCAAACTTGATTTGAGTTCAGAAAATATGCAGGGTTGAACCCTTAGTACTAGAATGGTACATCATCATGAAATCTCAGAATTCTGGATATATCTGCAAGAAAATAGAAGTATAATCTATTGCCAATAAAATGACATGTAGTCTCACTGGTAGCCACCAGGATCAAGTTTGACTTGACTTTTAATATTTTTCCATTCTTGGTTTTCACTGCTGTGATTATGCAGACATTATTAATGAAGGCATCGTTCATCTAAATCAGAGAACCTGTGGTAGATCTCATCTTTCCCTTTTGTCTCTGAGTTAGCAACTGGGGGCAGTAAGTTATCTTCTCTCATGAGTACACTTCTAATTTAAATGTTCTAAATTTACAACAATGATGTCTCTTCATCTGACTAGGATTATAGATGATTGCCAGAGACAGATTGCTTAATGAAAGAGAGAAAACTTGTGAGTTAGGTATGATCCTCTTCTACCCTGCATTCAAATTCTTGGATAAATTGTTCATTGGTGAACTTTTCTGTGAAAATGTGTCCTGTGTCTTGCTTTATCTATTATACCAGCTACATTGTCAATAAGCCTCCATTCAGTTTCCTTCTTGTCATTAATGACAAACATTGTGGTAATATATAAATGTTAAATAATACTAAATGATAAAGTGAAGACTTTATAACATTTAATATACTACTGTTTTGTGGATTTGTGTGGTGCATTTGCATGGGTATGCAGTGTTTTGTCCAAAATTCTTCATGCATTTATAGCTGAAATGAATAATTAATAATTCTTACTTTATGTGTTCAATTTCCCATTTCTCTTTATATTAAAACAACAAGGCTAATAAAGCAAGAGAATTCTTAAGCTAAAACCAAGAGAAAGAATAAAAACAAGTAGCAAAGAAAATGTGCTCTCCCATTAAAAATAGCAAGCAGGAAAAAAATAACCTGAATGATTTGACAAGCATTGAAATGTACTAATTGATCAAGTCAAATGTACTTCAAGACAAAGGGTCTGACTCTTGTAACTGCTGAAAAGCAAATATAGTGAATATGTGGTGGAAGACATACACCAAATCATAGGTGTTTGTTTGTTTGTTTTTATGCTACCCATTTCCCTTGTGAGGTGACTCTGGGCAGCTTATAAATTATAAAACAAATAGAAAAATAATTAAAATATTAAAACTATACAGATTAAGATTTTAAAAACTATACTGAAACCAGAACTAAGAAATGGGGGGAGGGGATGAGGAAGAGGTATTATTCCAGTGGTGAGTGTCCCCCTCAGGGTCCCAGGCAAAGCCAAGCTTTAATACTTTTCTGAAGGCGAAAAGAGTGGGAGCACTTCCAATGGTAGAGTGTTCCACAGGGATGGCCACAGCAGAAAAGGCTCTTCTCCTGGAATCTACCTGCTGAAATTACTTAGCAGGCCTATTTCGCTGGTGTGAGCTGGGTGGGCTAGTCCCACTGAAGAGAGATGGCTCCTCAAATAGCCTGGATCCAGACCATGTAGGGATTTAAAGGTAACAACCAACACCTTGAATTGGATCTGGAAACAAACTGGTAACCAAGGCAGCTCGCACAGTAACAGTGATATATGTGCAGCCTTGGAGGCTCCCAGGACTGTGTACTCCACTGCATTATGCACCAGTTATGGCTTCCAAATATCGTTCAAGGGTTAGCTTCATGTAGAGAGCATTGCAATAATTCAGCCGAAAGATTACTGAAATGTTGAATGTTAAGATGTTGAAGAAAACATAATATGGCAGGCAGGGTATGATACAGATATATGGGAAAGGTCTTTAGTGCACCAATCCTGGTTTCAAAGTAATAGGCAACTTTAACTGATGCCAGAAACAAAATTAAAAACTGGTGCAGATTGAACCACCCTAGCATCTCATAGTTCTGACTGACCTATCTCAGATACCAGCATTTTTCACCAATTAACTTTTTCTGATGTTTCTTAAGGGCAGACAGTTATATTGCACATTAGAAATGAGAAGGATGGAGCTACTCAAGCGCAAGTCACTAAAATGACCTGGCTTGCATTTCCTTGGGAAAGGTACTGCCCTGTTTCTCCGAAAGTAAGACCTTGTCTTATATTTTTTTGAACCCTGAAATAAGTGCTTGGCCTGATTGCCATGCGCTCAAAAGCCCAATTGGGCTTATTATCAGGGGATGTCTTACTTTGGGAGAAACAGGGTAATAACCTATTTCTTCAACAAACCAAGAATTTATAAAGTTAATTGCTGAGACCTTGCCTTATCACTCTAAAATACCATTGATTCTAGAGATAAACTAGATTTCCATCTTCCTAAACAGTGAAGTTTCATCAAAAGTAAGTTATACGTTGAACAATGCATGAACAGATCTTCCAGGGAATAAGTTTTTCATCTTACCTACACAAAGTTCCAGTTGTTCCATGTAATCATTTACCATGATCAGCTACTAATCCAGATTTTCAATGCTTTCTTAAAATCTCATAAAAATGAATAATCTGTTGGGCATCATCAATGAACTAACAGCCTTTCTTGATTTTCAAATATATGCTACAAACAAGGGAGAAAATGTAACTGTAGCATTCCATAAACAAGCAACTATTGAAGAAGAAAAGTAATCCATCAGAATCGGTTTTGATCTTCATTGCCTTCAAAACAATCAAAAGTACACTCCTCAAATATTGAGTGTGTTATCTACTTTTGGAATTCCCATTTGCATCTGTTTGAAGATATAAAAACTGATAGGAGGATTCCACTGACTTTAGGTCACATCTAGCAGAGATCTTATATTCTTTATAAATTGTGACACAGTCCAAGATACCAAGTTCAATTACCCAGAATAATACTGACCTGCAAAGAAAACAAAGGGATAAAGCATTTTGTGCACCTATTACTTCTTAGGCAGAGAATGGAAACAATTTCACTCTCTAAACTGAGCAGAAGCTAGAAACAACAGTTGCTTTTTGCACTTCTCCCTTCTTCTTGACATTTTTGAACAAACTGAACATGCCTAAGATGGCATATAGCAAACCAAAACAGGAAAGATATTCATTTCATCTTGCTTCTACTTTTCCTAAGCATTCTAGCATTTCTAACAAGAGTGTTTTCAACTTTCATTGTAACTGATACAAACCTCTTTCTGACTGACACTTGGGTTCATAGTTAAATCTATTGACACATAATGATAGTGCCAAAATATCATCCTGTAAGATCCCTATTCCAAACCATCAGCAAAGAAATCAGCACTCAAGGGGTTTAAACAAATGCTTCATGCTATTAACGTTCATTCTGTTGTCATTGTATAACATAGGAGATAACAGCTGTTCTTCTATTCATTTTGATTGGATCAGATCTTAGCTGTTGGCATTTCAATCATGGAATGCCACCACAATATTTTCCATAAGTAATTTAGCTCAGATGTATTGAACCATATACAGTAAATTCCATTATAAAAGCACAGCAAAATTTTACTGCCTTTGGGACCGTTTGAGATAGGTTATGTTCAATGTGCAAATCTGCAATTCTGTGATTTTTTTTTAATCCATTGAAAATTGATCCTAGTGGGGAAATCTTTTGAGAGCTGACCAAGTTGTTTATCTGCTCCCAACAGCTTCAGCCTATCCAATAGGATAGAGGAAGTGATCGTTTTGCAACGTCTGAAGGGAGATAGATTTCCCTGCTGTAATGCATCTCTGTTTCTGTAAAAGTATAGATATTTTTAGTGCTTCGTCAAATCACACTGACATATCTTTTTCGTAGTGATATTTGAGAATGATCGGCATCCTCAGTATGGAAAAGCATGTGTGAAGAATGGGATGAGCAACTCCTTCCATATCTAACAAAGTAGTTACTGAATGGAAAGCAATTGTATTCTGTGCTTATTCTTAGTTTGTGCTTATAACACATGCTTCCTAATGGCAAAACTAGTATTGTTAATCAAATATCTGCTTTTTTCCAAAAATGCAAGATTCACCTTTTTTTTTTTTTAATCAACTGAGTACAACTATTGGTTGCAACAGGAATTGACCAACCAGCTTCTCGCCCGAGCCTGATGTTATGGGCTGACATTGACTGTCTCAAATCGCTCTCCACGAATTTAGGACTTTTCCTTTCTGTTGGTATTTATAATCCATTGGTATGTTTTGGAAAGACTTTGGGAACAACAGTCCACGGTTGGTGTGGACTTGGAGGAGCTATAAATTGTGCACCCTAGTTGGATTGAGATCATTTTTCCCCTAGTGTCTTCTGGAGTTATCCAACCATTGTAACACCAAAGTAATGTTTTATCTTAATTCAGTGATGGCTGGGTGACAGTATAAAAATGCTATAAGTGAGCATTTATTTGTTTGTTTGTTCAATTTGTATGCTGCCTTTCTCTGAAGACTCAAGGCGGCTTACAATGCATTTGAAAAATGTTCTTACTCTTTCATGAAGGAAGAATATTAACAATGTGATTGTTGCCCCTGCAGACAGTTTCATGGCATCATCATTCTCCACCTCAACTTCCTGCACATGTAGGATCTTTATGAAGCAGTTTGTTAAGATGAATGGTGACTGTCTGAATGCCATGCTCAGGCCACAATCTATCCACTATCCTACTTAAAACTGTAGGTTTCTTTTCCACAGGCTATTCAAATGTGAGTTTGTCGCAGTGAATCAAAAGTGGGAAAATTCTATGCCAATGTGACTATACGATTAATTAGCATAAATCAATCCTTTCCTTTGTTTTCCATGGACTTCTATTTAATTGATTTTTCTAAACTACTCTTTCGTTGTTCAGATTACATCTCAACACAGCCCAAGTGTACTTCTTTCTTACCCCGGGAAATATAACAATATTTATACTGGATTACTCAGTATAGTCAGCTAATTACACTAAGTCATCCTTCCTTAAAATGATGCATTTCTCCATGAATCTTGGATTGTTCCACATTTCCAGACATCAGTCCAGGAAGGGTTGCTCATGAAAGCCTTCCTAAATAGAGAGTTGGTGGCTCTATAGAGGTTAGAATGCAGTATTGCAGATTAACTCTGCCCACAATTTGGAGTTCAATACTGACATGCTCAAGGTTGATTCAACCTTCCATCCTTCCGAGGTCAATAAAATGAGGATCCAGATTGTTGGGGACAGTATGCTGACTTTGTAAACTGCTTAGAGAGGGTTGTAAAGGACTATGGAATAGTATATAAGTCTAAGTGTTATTGCTATTGGTAATTGTCCTCATTTCTATTCCAAGTAACTGTCATTAGTCATACATATTCATAAAGGAAGAAAGTTGGTTTCTAGTTGGTAAAGGTGATATGACCTATTGACTATCCCTTGAAGATAATGTCTGTTTACTAAAAATGCTAAAAGTTATGATTATAAATGATTTTATGCTTACAAAAGTGAGTAGAAATAATTTTTGAAGTGTACCATGAAAAGACATGCATCATATAGTTGCACAGAGTCAATGTTGATTATGTCACTCTGTTGAACATATAATCTCTCTGCAAAATGTGTAAACTATCCTGAGTTAATCTTTTTGTATTTTTATTTCCTGGCACGGGTTTGTACTGACAAATGAATAATGCCTGATGCTCACTTCATTCATTCATTCATTCATTCATTCATCCTCATTCTTTCATTCATTCATTTTATAGGTCGCCCATCTTACTATGGAAATGGTACTTACCTATTTAAAGATCATAGGAGTCCTTTCTCCTATGAAGTAACCTGGAATAGCTGAATCAATCAAAGGATACTAAAAGTAAGCAATGGCTGAAGCAGCATAAGAATATTACCATCAGTGTCTTTTTGAAATTTGTTCCTATGGATGAAAAAAGAATCTTAGGGTTTTTTATACAAATAGTCCTCAATTTATAATCATAGTTGAGCTTGGCAATTACAATCGTATGTTGTGACAGTTGTAAAGCAAATCACCATGTGACAGGATGTGACACCATGTGTTCATTAAGCGAACACCATGCTAATTAAGCAACCACTGTGGTCCTTAAGCAAACCAATTGTTCACTATAGACATTTTTGCTGGAAAGCGGAAGTATGTAGAGAAACACATCCATCCATGTTTATTGCAGAAGGATAAAACTTGATTTGCTACTTCCTCTTTGCAAGATGTATTTCAACTTCCCAAATGTAACGTAAAGACCGGAGATTTTCTGATAAATCATCTAGCCTAACCAGGCCTGCCCTTCATAGCTTTTGAGCCAAAGTCAACCAGGTACCACCATCTGTGTGAATCTCACTGCTAAGAAAGGTACTAGCTTGGACATAATTTGTTGTCTTTTCATGACATTCAAACTATTCACTTGAGGCTAATAATGCCCCCCCCCCCCCCCCCCCGCACATTACATTTACATTTGCTACATACTTGGTAGCAAATACAAACAAGTTGAATACAAATGCAATACATAATGAATACAAATTCAATTCCTATGAAGTAGCCATTCTTGATCCTCAGCTGTTTGGTTCCTTTCACTTTGCAGAGGGTGCAATCTTATAATATAGAGTTAAATCATGCTTGCAGCACACTGGAAAGACAATGGCAAAATCAATTTATTTCTCACAATACAGTGTAGCTATTTGAGAGAGGAGATTGGCTAGAGGAATGAGAGATGTTCTTGTTAATAAGCCGAATGTTCTAAATTATCACTATCCTGCTGAGCTGTGAGTCATGATGCCTAACAATAATCTTTTACTGCCACCTATTGAGAGGAATGTAATTCTAAATATGTTATTACAGCGATAGAAACATACATGCAAACCAAGATGCCAATCATCTCATTATTTTGGGGACAAACAGAAAAGAAATAAAAAAAGTAACTAAAAAATTAATGGAATGAAATAAGAAAAAGAAAGGGAAATATTAAACAACGTAGCTCATACAAACTTTACTTCTTTTTATCTCACAAACCATCCTCGCATCATATCCATCAACTGCTTCATATGTTGCCTTTTTTCTTCTTTAAACTTTTCACCAGCTTCATCAACTGTATTCAATCAAACATTCTTTTTCCTCTTCAGCCATTCACGCTTCCTTCAGGAATTGGTTTTGCAATTCATTTGTCATTTATTGTCTCTATATGGCCAAACTTCATTTTTGCATTCAGTCTGCATTGATTATGGACTAAATCTCTTCGAATTTTATAATGAACTCTTAATTATGCCAATCCTACAGCACTCCATTTTTATGTTTCTCCACATACCCACTTCTCATTTCCATATCGAATGGGAAGAAGGGTGGTTTTACATACACTGTAATTTTCATGTCCTCCAAAAAAGTTCATTTTATTGATTAAACAATTAAAATGCTGGCTTAGAAACCAGGGAACTGTGAGTTCCCTAGGCCTCCCCTAGGCATGAAAGCCATCTGGCTGGATCTGATCCAGATACATTCCCTCAGCCCAATCTACCTCACCAGGTTGATGTTGTGGGGAAAATAGGCAGGAGTGTTAGGTATGCTCACTGCCTTGCATTGACCAAATATAGAGGGATTAAAAAAAACAAAACAAATCTAACAATATAAATAACTTCAACCAAAGCCTAGTTTCGCCCCAAGCAAACTCTCTTAAATTCATGACTGAAGTTCTAATATAGCAGCTATTTTGCAAGCGAAAATGTATCTGCTTTAGGACTGATACGCAGTGCATCATACACTATTAGAATACCTAAAAAGAAACTGAAAAAATAAATTGCTACATCTCTTTATTTGATTCTTCTTCCTGTATTCTAAACCTACCGAGTATCTCAGCCCTTATAAAATGAGACCAGTTAGTATGCAAGGCATTGACCCTAGAAAAACTAGTTTGTGGATCAAAAACTATTATTGCACAGAAATCGTATTAATTATAGAATCCATAATCCTAGAATGTAATCCATGCAATATTTAAAATGTGACTTGAGAAAGAGTGAACGTGATCGTTGAATATTGGGGAGAGGGAACTAACCTTTGACTCTTTCGTTTCTAATTTTTAAAATCATCTCAGAACGTACAGAACAGTTTCTATCAATTCATAGAGAAATACAGATACTGCACATATCTGTTAATCTCTAAGACAATTCTTACTTTGGAAAGTATTCAGCTGGAGCTGCCAGGCTTTTTAATAGCTCTGTTTTTACTTATGCCAGCATAATATTTCCTGCCCCTACTGTCCATCTTTATCCAGTCTCCATGTCTATCCAACCTGAATGAAGGCAATTTCCCTCTTTGCAGCATATGAAAAGTAGAGTTGATTGCTTTGGCTTTTTATTCTTCCTTTCTTGCATGTCACCAACTAATGAGGAGAAAAACATCCACCAATCAAGATCCTGGAACAAGAATAAGGCTGGAACTGCCTGTAGGACTCATCATCTTTAGCTCCTTTCTGTGTTCCTCCTAATCCCAGTATGTTATATTCCAAGTTGAATAAATCTTGGGATTCTTTTGTTTTTAAAAGATTTGAAGTCACAGAGAGAGAGTCCAAATTTCACTTTATTTTCCATTTGTGTCTCATTCTTCTCTTTTATTATATAAGAAAAAAAATGGATACTTTCAGATCCAATTGTTGGAAGAAATGTCTATCTGGATTCAGTTCCAAGTGGGGAGAAAGGCACTGGAAACATGGAGACTGCTTGGAAGGATGGTTTAATGGTGAAGTAGAACCACCAAGCACGTGTGATTCTGGGTAGCTGACCATATGGAGTGGAGAGAGAGAGATATTTATACTCTCTCTTGGGCCCTGCCCTAGAGCTTCTTGTTCCTGTGCAAGAGAAAGTATCCCATTGGTTGCTGTAGGGGTCATGTGCAAATCCTAGGAGTTTGTCTGAGATAAGTCTGGTTGAACTGTGGACTGATATAATGTCCCCAGGTGATTTCGCAATGAAGTGAGCCCTGCTGTTCGATGGGTAGAGGGCTAATCCTATCATGTCCTGAGGGCCATGTCTTAATCCCATCACCCTGGAACTGAAGGGAGGGGTAGGGAGCTGCTTTGTCTTTAAAAACATGTTTCTCCTTTTCTCATCCAGGGAAATATAATATTCTGCCTTTTTAATATTTCCTAAAATATTTCATTCTTCTAGGACGGGGGTGGGTGCTAACTTTCTTCACTTTCATGCTGTATTTGAAAGGTTATGTTGTTTTGACATCATTTCAGTGTTGCAGTGTTAATCTGTTGTACCACTTCAGTATTCTTCATTGTTGCACCATTTGAAACATTTACAAATAATTTTCTTTTTGTTTCCCTACTTAATATGTTCATCCCTTTATAGAGGCCACAGAATGGTGGTAAATGAAGTTGAATATAGACCAGAAGACAGAAGACATTCTGCACAGTCTGAAACAGCTAATAAACATCTCTCTGAGCCCACCCACCCACCTGCTAGTAGTAATCTAAAGATTCTATTTCTAAAGCTTTACAGTAAAAGTAGTACTGGCCTACATGGCATTGCTTGCCTTATTTGGTATAGCTTGAATGGCTGACATCAATCAAATACACTTCTCTCCTCCCTTCCCTTTATCTTTGTGTGAACTAAAGAGTGGCTTAATCTGAGCATTTACTCAAATTACATCTTTTATCTGACTGTTGCCTTGGTAGCAGTTCTTCCTCCTGTTCTTCAAGGTCATTCCCTCTACCCTCCACAAAAACCTATAGCAATATTATATTGATCCATTTCCTTAAATTTGATATTTCCAATACCACAATACTGTATGTTTATATGAATAGTTCTTTCATAAAGTCACTTCCATTTTTCAACATTTCTGTTTTAACATGTCAGTAAATTTCCACCTTTAAGACAGCAGAATACTAGTCAAATATTTCTGCCATTTTGAAAGGCTGCTTAGAGTTTCTAGGCTAGATTCCATCATCTTGAACATTTAAAAATAATTCAGCTGAAACACAGAGGAATATAAACAGTATAATTTTGCAAACAGTGTCTGAGACATGTACAGTTCTGTGACATCAAATTGACACTGCAGGAATTTGAAGGTTTGAGCTGAAATGTTTTGAGACAAGAAAATAATCCCTCTGCCAAAATCAAAATTAAAGCTTTTAAGTACTACTTTAGAGAAATGTCAATTGAGCTGAGAGTTAAAAAAAAAAAAAAGTGAAATATGAGGCATTTAAAATCTGAATAAACAGAGATTTCATTTATAAGTGTTTAGGGTATTCTACTTATATTTTAAATGTATTTATTTAATCATTGTATAATTGTAATTAACCCCAGATTGGTTCCTAATTATACGACAAGGTGTTGGAGTGAGATACCACAGCACATTTTCATCACGCGTATGGGATATCTGAACTTATACACCCAAGAACTCACCTAGCTTGTGATCTTTTCCAGATAAGTAGCTCATGTAGAGATTTCTACATTTCTCTTCAACCAAGGGAAAAAGATATTCCTTTAGCAAATGTTCCCGTCCCCCAAAAGATATTATAAACAAACATATAAATTCAGATATTATGATGAAGAGGAGGAAATGTGACTATGCTATTCACTTCTTGGTATGTGAGCTGCTGTGTTATTCCAAACAGCCTTTACATATGGAAAGACAAATACAGAGACTAGGGAAGTTATCCATCTGAATCTGTTCTGTGCTTCTCCTTGTTTCCTAATTCAGCATTTTTTAATCTTCTGCTCCATATCATTTATACCTGTATCCTTCTTGATAATATTCAGTTTTGTTTTTCTCCATCTTATTATCTCCATTAACACTCTTCTATTATTTACACCTTGCAGACCCCAAGCAAAGATTATGTCAATATCAACAGATTTAATGCAGGATAGTAAACAAAATGCACCTGTAATTTATTTGGGGGAAAAAAGGGTCTAGATTCTCTGCATCACCATTAGCAATTAGTGTAAAACAGAGGTGGGTTTCAGCAGGTTCTGACTAGTTCTGGAGAACCGGTAGTAAAAATTCTGACTGGCCCTACCCCCATCTATTTTCTGCCTCCCAAGTCCCAACTGATCTGGAGGAAATGGGGATTTTGCAGTAACCTTCCCCTGGAGTGGGGAGGGAATGGAGATTTTACAGTATCCTTCCCTTGCCACACCCACCAAGTCACGCCCACAGAACCAGTAGTAAAAAATTTTGAAACCCACCACTGGTGTAAAACCAAAATTATTAAAAAATGGAAATAAGGGGTTCCCAGGTTATGCCACAGATAGAATCAAGTTTGAGGCTCCTTGGAGTCTCAATACTCCAAGGAGTATTTTAATAGAAGAAAAAAGCTCATTTTGGGGCAAATAAGGCAAACATATTTTTGACAACAGAGATAGTTATTTCAAGGAAAGAGAACTATGATTGGTATATGTGAATTGTAGAGCCAGAGTAAGTTGGAAATAATGCTAAGAAAGGATAATGAAAAACCTTCAGGGAGCCCAGATGAATACCAAATTGATGTTAGAATCAAGCTAAAACTCTCTTAGAAACACACAGCAGTAGGAAAAGAATAAGGCAGATATTGATTTCATATAACAATGCGAACATAAACAAGGCAGGGTTTTTAAAAGTGGAGAAATGAATTCTCAATTTTCTGTTGGATATCGTTTATTTTTTTTAATAAAATCTACTCAAAACAATTATTGTTTTGTGCTGTGAAATAGCTTTATTTTGTAACAAAGCTCATTTATTTATTTAGGATGAAGGCTATTGCTTAGCGCATTATAAGCCGCCCTGAGTCTCCGGAGAAGGGTGGCATATAAATCAATTTTTTTAAAAAAAGCGTATGTTACACTAGCCAGGAGACTACAGTGCTAATGCAGAGTGGTAATTAGGCTGCCTGTTTTGCTAGCCCTGTTTGGTTTATACCTGCATGCTTCCCAAGTTGTGCCATAGTAGCGCAAGTTAGCGCTGTACCAAAAGAAAAAATACAAAAGGTTTTCCTGCCACGTCATCCAGGGCCCTCTCCCTCCACTGAAGCCATGTCACAAATGACATCACAACTGAGAAATTTCAGCATTGGCTGGGTTCTGGCCATCTCATGAAGCACTGGCTCATCTCTCCACCAAATGGTACCTATTTATCTACTTGCACAGAACATGCTTTTGAACTGCTAGGTGGTCAGAAGCTGATGCAGGTGACAGGAACTCACCCTGCCACACAGTGCTAGTATTCAAACCGGGGAAGCAAAAACCATCTCCAGTGTCATTAAGCCACTGAGGCATCACCCTTCCACAAAGTTCAATAAATGACAGCTTGATGAGCCACAGTGGTGCAGTGCTTAGAGTGCAGTACTGCAGGCTACTTCTGCTAACTACCTGCAAATTGGCTGTTCAAATCTCACCAGGCTCAAGATTGATTCAGCCTTCCATCCTTCCGAGGTGGGTAAAATGAGGACCCAGATTGTTGGGGGCAATATGCTGACTCTGTAAACCGCTGCTTAGAGAGGACTGTAAAGCGGTATATAAGTCTAAGTGGTATTGCTATTGGTATTCATAGCACACACAACATATACATGGTTTGCAAACTACTCCAAATGCTCCCAAATGAAATTTTGGGGAATTTCACTAGGGAATGAAAAATACAGTGTTTATATTTTCTCAATGTCACACGATACTTGTTTTAAGTAAGTACACTATAATGTTCTACAAAGTTGGTACTCTCTATAGAATGAAATCACTGGGGTTTAAATAATTCTATCTTTGATTCTGCATTACATGGTAGCAAAAAGTGATTTTTGCTTTTACATTAAAGGTCAGGTACAAGAAGTCTACAAAAAAGAATGCAAGACTTCAATGCTGCTAATTCAGACAAAGGTTGGTCAGCAATGTCTGTTGTGGAGATGATGATATTGAAAAAAGGTGCTTTTAAATTAAAGGTCAGGTACAAGAAGTCTACAAAAAAGAATGCAAGACTTCAATGCTGCTAATTCAGACAAAGGTTGGTCAGCAATGTCTGTTGTGGAGATGATGATATTGAAAAAAGGTGATTTAGAAAAATGGTGCTAAGACAAATTGTCTTCTCTCTCCAAAAGGTATGGTTGCCAGAAGGCTCTTTCTTTTCAATCTTCCTTTATTTTAGGTGGGGGAAGTGAGGGAATGTAGGAGCAGGAGAAAGAAGGGATGGATGTTGGGTCTCGAGAAAATGAGATTTATCTCAATTACTTCCCCAACCCAAGATTAAAGAATGAGTAACCCTCACTCATGTGCAATTTACCAAAAACAAAAAAACAAAAAAACAAAAAAAAAATCCGGGGTGGTTTTCTTCCCAGAATCAGAGAATAAATGGACAGTAAAACTTGAAACCTTATTTTCTCCTCATTCATGTACTTGATGGCTTTGTTAAGCTAGGATTTCTTTATCCCTTCCTCGCATCCTGCCCCTTCTCTCCCGTGGACACCAATAATCTTATTTGTTATGAAGTAAGTCAACCATTTATTCATCTATAAGCTTCATCTGAAAGAGAATATTTTATGATTTAGTCAAAATGGGGTTTTGCCAAACTCTCCTCATCAAGCTAAATGGAAAGTAATAAATTTGGCTTCTCTATAATCAAGGAAAGATAATAAAAAATATATTTATGGGCCATCAACTGTATAAACTGCTTACTAATTCAATTTTTCTTTCTCGCTGTTTTTTTTCCCCTTTGTACTACTTTATAATTGCATCTTCATGACACGAACAAAATGTTTCTTGATTGTAACAGAAGTGCTGGTTTTGGTTTTTAAAGCCCAAAACGTGGGTTTCTACTAATGTTCACAGGCATCTATGTGCCAATATGACTTTCCCCTGTGGTCTACAAAATTCTATGCTATCCAGATGTTTAATTTAGTGGGAGAGAGAGATCTTTTAATTAAAAGTATTAAAAAGCAAAGTTCCAGCCTCTGGGATAATTTTTTTTCTCTACCAAAACACCTCTGAAATTCATATGGATCCTAAAATGAAACCAAATGATTGCAGGAAACCCTGAAAGGCTTAGCTTCACACCAAAACTATAAAACAGGGGAAGGATGTTCAAAACTCCAAATGAGGTTCTTCATCCAAAAAGCATGACCACTCCAGAGTCTCATCCCCTTATGGGAAACTAATCAAGGTCTAAAATTGCTCACAATCTAGCCAGAGGTTATAATTGGCAGAGAAATAAGACAGGCCATTTTTTTCCCATGATAGCTTTTTATTTATGGTGCACCTCCTCTATTTTATCAGTTTATTTCTTGTTTTCAGAATAGAGATTGGATGTAATCTACTATGTAGTTTGAAATGAATTTTGGACATGAAGAATACCATGTACAGATATTTAAAATAAAATAATAACATAATATAAAAATAAGTATCAAATGTAAAGGAATCTGTACGATGCGGTAAAATATATGTTATCTTTGTTTTTCCTTTGCAGTATTATAAAATGATATCTAACTAACTATACTTGTCTTTAATACATTTATTTTCGAAACGATTGCTGTCTACATTACAGTATACAAACTATCTAAGTTTGTTGCAACCAACCATTAACTCTGTATTCATGCAAAACATTCCATAATTCAAGCCTATTCACTTTATTATATGTTTCTCTAAATCAATACATTTTCTTTTGGTCAATAACATTAAATCAACTATCTTACATTTGCACATTTCTCGGGGATTTGTTGAAGGGCAAAAACCTGGTCTGTTTAAGCCCTGCCTGGCATTTGGGAACTTGCACATCACCCATTTTGCTCACTGTCACGTTTTATAGCCATTTTATCAGAGGTCTGCCAACAAAAAACACTAATCTGTAGTTTTTGATGAGCCTTCTCTCCACATAGAATATTGTAACATCATTCTTCAAAAGGCCAGATAAAGTCTGCACACTTTAAACAAATCACATAGTCAGCCTCTAAACCAGGGGTGTCAAACTCGATTTCATTGAGGGCCACATCAGGGTTGTTTGATCTCGGGGGCCTGTTGGGGGGGGCTGGCCAGGGTGGGCATGACCAGCACAATGTCACTCATCGGGGCTCTGTTTTTGGCCACAACGGCCTCCTGCAGCCCTCTGCCAGTAAAAAGGCATGTGGCCTCTCCAAGCTCTGTTTTTACTGGCAGAGTGTTGCAGGAGGCTGTTGTGACCCAAAACGGAGCCCAGAAGGGCTGCACGCGGCCCTCCCAAGCTCCCTTTTCACTGGCAGAAGCACCTTCGCTGTTACCAGGGCAGCCCCACAGGCTAGATCTAAGCACCCCGCAGGCTGGATCCGGCCGCCGGGCCTTGAGTTTGACACCCCTGGTCTAAACAAATCTAAACAAGTTTAATGCTTCTCCAATTGCACCAGCTACATTCGCAGCATTGCCATTTTTTCTATTTTCTCACTGCATTTATGAATTCATTTTCATTAATGTTTTCTTGGACACCAACACTTATAGTACCCATTGCAACTGCACTTTTCAATACATCACTAAAATATTCATTGCAGCATAACCTAAATCATCATTTTAATTTGTTTTTAATTTGTTCACTCTGTATGGGGCTCTTGTTTGGCCCTCTTCAATTCCTTCCAAAATTGTTGTAATGTCCATCAAAATCATTCTGCAAATGAGCAAAATGGCTTTTTGAAACAAATAAGGCCTGGAGGAAAATGAGATATTCAGGAAAATAAAAATCCCATTTTTTAAAATCTACCAGATGTTGAACTGGCAACCTTTTCTATGCTATGCAAAGATCATAGTAACAACTGTGCTTCTTTCAGCTCTGCTGAGAAAATTGGAGGTATAAACCTTAGAACGGAACAGGGTGGACAAAGAGAATTTTTCCTTTGAACTATGTGTTGTATATACATATATGTAAACCAGAGGTGGGTTCTACTTACCTTTACTACCGGTTCGCAACGGGATCACGTGCATGTGCAGATCGCCGATGACAACATCCGGGGCGGTGGGTAGGGACTCCCGCCGGTTTTATTACCGGTTCTTGCGAACTGGTCCAAACTGGGGGCAACCCACCACTGATGTGAACTGTATATATTTAACTTTGAATATATGAGTACACATGTGTGTGTGTGTGTGTGTATATATATATATATATATATATATATATATATATATATATATATATATATATATATATATATATATTTATTTATTTCTTACTTCTTCGTAGGGTCTATGTGTGTTTTTCTTCTAGCCAGGTTTTCCCTACGTAGCCAAGGTTTTTTTGTAGCTCCAGCTCAGTAGAATCTCATCCAGCCCAGAACCGAGTAGATGAGATTCTACTGAGCTGGAGCTACAAAAAAACCTTGGCTACGTAGGGAAAACCTGGCTAGAAGAAAAACATATATATATATGCATATGTTAAGGAAAGAAAGAGATTAGAAATTGCTTTCCCAGAAGCAAAACGCAGTTCACACTGGCAGGGGATTACTTAATGGGAAAATATAGAATCTGCAGTTCAGTGTTTGCCGAAGTGTCTCATTTGGAATAGATTTGTTTCAGCTACTTTAGAATCAAGGCTGGCCCAATATAAGTGGCAGAAGGAATAACCTCAAGGAAGAATGACAATGGTCAGATAAAAGAAATCCAGGAGAGAAAAGAAATTTGAAAATGTGAGTTCTCACAAAGATAAAGGAAGGGAGAGGGGAAGCGCATTCCAGCTTGTACATTTCTGTTATTATGATTATTATTTGAATAATGATTATTATTTATAATAAAAGTATTAGATTAGGTTTCCAAATGTGGAGGGCTGACACCCAAGCCCAGGGCAAGAGCCATTTAATTAATAAGATAAATGTAATAAATGTTTTTGTGAAGCATACCCCCTTCCTGAGGTACTTGTTGACTGGATTATTCATTAGGTTTAAATATTTACATACATAAACATTTATTCTGTTGGGACTTTAGAGATGGCCTATTTTTAGTATTTTTTCTCTCTTAGACATGTTGTGACATATATTGTTCTCAGAATAGTAGGCATTTGTTCCAGTAAATTATAGTTTGCTAAAAATGTTTCTTTAAATTGCTTGTTCTAAATTAGTGATGCTTTCGTCATCACCAAGAAGCAGAAAGGAAAATTAATTTCTTGAGAAATTAAGATACCAATTTATTTGTCACATTCCAGAACCAAATGACTCTGATATTTCAAACCCCTACTGACAAATCTTTTATAATCCCAGAAAACAGTAAAAAACTTTCAATTTGCTCTTAAATAGAACTGCCATATAGGGGTATGAATGCATTTTGGTGTTTTTTCACTAACAACAAAAATGGCACATTAAAACATTAAATTGATTATTCCTAAATGGTTCGTGGCTTTAAGAAATAACAGGTTTGCTTTGCAGCTAGTGATCTCTGCTAAAATATTACATTCAGGTAGGTAGCTACTTTATTTTGAAAAATTGCTAACATCACCATTTTTTTTACTTGTTTATAAGATCAATATTTTATTAGTGTATATGAGGTGTCCGGGGAGTGATAGGACTTCTGGTGGAGGGACTTGCCATGTTCTTTTTAGTGATGTTTTTTCACTTTTGGTCCATACCTTGTGTTCAGTTCTCGGCTATAGCTCTAAGTCAGAGGTGTCAAACTCAAGGCCCGGAGGCTGGATCTGGCCCACAGGGTGCTTAGATCTGACCCACAGGGCCACCCTGAAAAACAGCGAAGGACTGGCCTGCAGAGATACACTTTTGCTGGCGGAGGATTGCAGGAGGCTGTCACAGCCAAAAACGGAGTTCACGAGGGCCGCGTGTGGTACTCCCAAGCTCTGTTTTCTCTGGCAGAAGGTTGCAGGAGGCTGTCACAGCTGAAAACAGAGCTCAGGAGCCCATTTTCACTGGCAGAGGATTGCAGAAGGCTGTCACAGCCAAAAATGGAGCTTGTGAGGGCTGCGTGCAGCTCTCCCGAGGCTCCATTTTCGCTACCAGAGGGTTGCAGGAGGTCGTCACAGCCAAAAACAGAGCTCAAGAGCCTGTTTTCGCTGACAGAGTGCTCAGGCCACCACAGGCACGCCTGACACATGACGTCAAACTGGCCACGCCCACCCTGGCCATGCCCACCCCAGCCCGCCGAGGTCAAACACAACCGTAATGCAGCCCTCAATGAAATCCAGTTTGACACCCCTACTCTAAATAGCTATGCCACGTGCAGCGACCATACCTTGCTAAACCATCCTGGCATTCAAACCAAGTCAGGTGAGGTAGCTGACAGGTCTTCAACCCTCTGTGAAGTAGGGGAAGTGTCTATTCCAGCATGTGAAGTCTGGCCCTGGCAGATTGAATGAAGACTGATCAATAGTCCAACAGTCAAGAAGGCAGGGCCAGCAGTTACTGTGAAACAGCATAAACAGCATAAGCACAAGATACTAAGACATCCTGATCATCTACTGTAGCAGGTGAGATCTCTAGCCTTAGCAATTATCCATGCCAGTGGATTTAGGTCCCTTCTATTAAGCAAGCGGGATTGCCCCTGTGCAGTAGCTGTTTTACTCCAAATTCCAACACTCTGTTGGGACGATTCATCTCAGCCCAAACTTAATTCATCAAATCCTCTGGTAATAGAAATGAAGCAACAGATGAAACAGACCTGAGGCACCTGGGTTTCAGTTCAAGTAAAGTTGTTGCAGTTTGCATGATAACTTCTTTAAACTGGATTCCTTTTTCAGAACAGGTTCCCACAAGCTGTATATTGATGGAGAATTTTTCATTCATCTTGAAAACACTGGACTTGACCTAGATTTTGCAGTCTGCCGATGCTGAACGACATTCTGACGGTCCTTGTTGCTCATAATATAAAGGAGCTACTGGCAGTTGCAGTCACAAACCTACACACATGTGGCCTTTGGCTTGGTCATTGTTTTTATCGGTACGTCTCTGGGCTAGCAGAGATATCCAGAACCATCCAGGGTGACAGGGCAGCTTTTTTTTTTTTCTTCAGATGAGGGAGGGGATTAGAAAACATTGCCTGTCCCAAAGCATCTAGTTAGCTAGCCATGATTGGTGGATCATCTCCTTAGCAGTCAACATGTATCAGGAAAAACAAATCAAAGAAAACTCATCTTCAGAGCCTGGAATGTCATCATCTTTCTGGATAGAGACAAGGTGTCACGGACCGAATTCATAACAGCACTCGTAACAGCCAGACTTCACCATTATCACATTGTCATCACTTCATTTAGTGAGGCCAGGCTTGCCGGTGAGGTTTCATTACAGGAAGCAATGAGTGGATATAGATTCTTGTGGAAAAAGAAACCAGAGATTGATAACAGAATTCACAGAGTAAGTTTTGCAATCAAAACTGCTCCGCTGAATAACATCTCTACACACTACAATAAATGAATGTATTATTAAGTTTCACTTTCCTCTCACCAAATACAGGTATATCACTATTGTCAGCGTCTATGCACTAAATCTCGTAAATCCAGATGGAAACAAGGAAAGATTCTATTTCTGCAAGGATCTGGGGCAGACAATTTGGACGATCTCTGCCAGCAACCAACTTGTCCGTTTGGAAGAATTCAGTGCTAGGATGAGAAGAGACAGAAATATCCTACAATGGAGTCCTTGGGAGACACGGAGTAGGAAAACTAAACAGTAAAGACCTGCTGCTTCTGAGCAAGTATGCCAAGCACAACCTGTGCATCACTAACACAACGCTCAGATTTGCAAACAAGTATAAAAGAAACAATGGACTTCCAGCACCCTCATAGTGCTGGACTCTGCTCTTCCAATCTGTGCCGATGACTATGGGCTCCTGTCACACAACGAAAGTGATCTACAATTGATGCTGAACAAATTCTCAGATGCTGCCAAGGTGTATCCTTGGCCTCATTATAAGCCTCTGCAGGACTGAAGTACTTTACTATCTGTGCCAAATACAGACCCCATAGAACCAAAAATCACTGTTGACCATACTCAGCTGACAAATATAAACAGCTTCAAATACTTCGGAAGCATCATCTCAAGAGATGGATCTTTGGACAAAGAAATTGACTCCCAAGATCTGAAAGGCCAGCCAGGCTCTGGGTAGCTACATGCTAGAGCACTTAGTCAACATGTTTTTATCTCCACCGAGCTGTGGTTAACCTTTCCTCCTATGTGGATGTGAGCTAGACTCAAATGTAAAAAAATAATAATAATAATCCTGGGAGATGTTATTTTATTTATTTATTTATTTATTTATTTATTTATTTTTGTCAAGTACATATTAGATAATATATATAAGTATGAGCATGAATTGAATACATAAAATGAATACAATTAAAGGGAACATTAGGACAGGGACAGTAGGCACGCTGGTGCTCTTATGCACGCCTCTTACAGACCTCTTAGGAATGGGGTGAGGCCAACAGTAATGTTTTGTTCCCTACTCTTGCTACACTTCATGCAGGGATGTCAGACTGGTGGCCTGCAGGACAGATGCATCACGCACAGGCCATGCCCACCCCAGCTCCACAAAGAAAAACATTGTGAAACGTTGTGATGGCAACATGACACGGCGAGTTTGACACCCGTGTCCTAAAGAAACTGCATGGAGATGTCCATGAAATCATCAGGATTTTTCTTTGCCATCGAAAGTGACTTCCTTGTGGGTTTTTGAAGGGTATATCTGATTGGTTGCTGCTGTGTTTCTGCAAACCTTTCAGGTGACCCAGCATTTCAATCTTATATTATTACTAAGAAGGATGTCAGATTATCCAGAAACATCTGAAAGTTGTCTACCAGAGGGTTGTTTTTTTTTTTAATCCACGCTAGTCTTCTGAAGCCTTTTTCAAAGCCTATGAAGCTCTGCTGCAGGAAAACACCAGCATTGCAGTGCTTTTGAGAGCTACTCCTTAAGGATTCAGGCTGCATTTCAACACAGCCATTAAGGATACAGTGAACTTTTAATTACAATCCAGTCTGAGTTATCACCTAGTACAGCAGTTCACAGAATCAATCTGAAAAAATAAAATTGAACCTTCTCTTTGTAGCAGAACTGAAAAAGAGGAAATATAAAAGAGTATCCTGAAGGGATCCTGTGTGAATGAGTACAATATTCCCTGTTTATATTATGCTTGCTATTTATTCTTAATCCCTATAATATAGTGCCAAAAGGATGACATGATGTTTAAGTGATATAGCTTTCTGAAAGGTAAATAGAATTCTGTGATAAGAATCTCTACATCCCCATATGATTCGATAAAATACATTCATCAAATTTACAGCAGGCTTCCAATGTGGCATGTCAGTTCTGTTGGACTACACATTCCATATTTTCCAGGGCTGGGAATTCTGGGATATGGTATGGTATATAGTACACCAGAAAATCTTAAAGATGGAGATCACTACAACTGTATATATTAATCAAAAAGGAGTTTGTTAAGCATCAAGCTATATAAAATAATATATAAAATATATAAAATAAAATAAAGCCACGATAAGCCAAGAAGAAAATCATAGGAGTGGGAAGTTTTTAAAAAATATCTCCAAAAGGAAAAACAAACAAACAGCTTGCTTAGTAGCCACTCACTAGGCTCTTCCACATAGTACCACAAGGTGTTGTTATCCAGTGCCACAGCTGGCCGAATATTATGCTGACTACACTTCTAACACATTCTGATTTGATAAGGAAGCAGAAGAAAGATCTTCTCCATACAGAAGTGGAGGGAGGACAGAGGTGGTGGAATGGGTAGAGTCTGTGACAGTGGCACTTTCTGGCAGTTGGGGACCCACAGACAACATATCTGTAGGATTGGAGAACTGGCAGCCAAGGAGCCATTCCTCCCCACATCCAACTTCTCTCCCTCATATTTTACCACCCATGGATGTCAGGAGAAGAGTGTGGGGTGCAGAAGCAGGAGAGAATGATTCTTTTGGAGCCAGTTCTGCCCTGCACATTTAGAAGGCACCAGGTTTGGAAAAAGTCTGAATGGGATTTATACATTGATCTTTATTCAGTGTACCGTTTCTGAGCCACAAAATTAGGGGGATTACAAGAGGGCAAGAGAGAAATACAGATCTATTTCTGTAACTCAAATATATAGCTAGCCCAATCTTTTTTTGGATCATTATACACAGGACAAAGTTTATAGAACTCAGCAGTAAACAAAAAAACAACAAAATGTTTGAGGCATAAATACTGCAATTCTGAGCTTGTCATAGCAGGGCCATTGATTTCAATGGGAATTATTTCCAAGAGGAAGTATTGTCAGCAGTGGACCATAATTAACATCCTTGACTCATATTGAAAAAAACCTAAGCAGCTAAAAGTATCTGGATGGGAGACCACCAAGTAATCACAGAGCTAGAGGATAGGCTAGAAAATCAGAAAATATCCTGGATCAAAGCAGTGGCAAAATACTTTCCAATTACAGAAAAAAAAAGATGAATGTTTCCATAAAATCATCAAGGATTGATCTCAACTTGATGCAAACTATTATTTTCCTAAATAATTTTTGAATGAACAATAGCTATGTTCTACTGGAAGATTTTTTTTTTTTAAAAAAAAATCCCCCTAGGGCTGACATGATAGCAATATTCCAGTATTTGAGGGGCTGCCAGAAAGAAGATGGGGACAACTGATTCTCCAAAGCACCAGAAGGCAAGACAAGAAATTTCCTAACAGTGATGACAATTCACCAGTGGAACAGCTTGCCTTCAGAAGTTGTGGATGCTTCATCACTGAAGGCTTTTAAGAAAGGACCGGCCAGCCACCTGTCTGAAATGGTATAGGGTCTCCAGCTTGAGCACAGGGTTTGACTAGTTGATCTCCAAGGTCCCTTCCAGCTCTATTGCATTCTGTCCTATTTTCCCCTCAACAACAATCCTGTGAGGTGAGTTGGGCTGAGAGAGTGTCTGGCCCAAAGTCACCAACCGGCTTTCATGCCTAAAACAGGACTAGAACTCACCAGTTTCCCAATTTCCAGCTTGGTGCCCTCTACTACCCCAAACTGACTCTTCTGATTGATATATTAATAATACATTGGTATTATTTCACACATTCATATCCATTGTTTAGTTGTTTCATTGAGAAGCGTAACCGCCTCAAACCTGCCCCACCATTTACAAAACAACCATTCAATGTTTCATTTGGACAATTCACCAGGGGAAAAGCTTGACATGAGAAGTTGTAGGTGCTTTATCACTGGAGGTTTTTAAGAAAAGACTGGACAGTCACCTGTCTGAAATGGTATATAGGGTCTCCTGCCTGAGCAGGGGGTTGGAATAGAATAGAACAGAAAATAGAATAGAAAATTAAAATAGAATAGAATATGATTAGAAATAATGAATAGGGATAGGGATAGAATAGAATAGAATAAGAAATAATGAATAGGGATAGGAATGGGAATGGGGATGGGGTGGAGTAGAGTAGAGTTAGAGTAGTAGAGTAGAGTAGAGTAGAATATAGAATAGAATAGAAAATAGAATAGAACAGAACAGAACAGAATTAGAAATAATGAATGGGGATGGAGTAGAGTAGAGTAGAGTAGAGTAGAGTAGACTAGACTAGAATAGAACAGAATAGAATTAGAAATAATGAATGGGGATGGGGATGAGTACAGTAGAGTAGAGTAGAATAGAGATAGAAATAGAAATAATGAATAGGGACGAGGATAGGGATGGGGTAGAGTACAGTAGAGTAGAATACAGTAAAATAATAGGATAGGATAGGATAGGATAGGATAGGATAGGATAGGATAGGATAGGATAGGATAGGATAGGATAGGATAGGATAGGAATAGGAATAGAATAGAATGGGATCTTGGAATAGAATGGGATCTTGGAGTCCAGCCCCCTGCTCAAGCAAGATAACCTATACTATTTCAGATAACTATTTCAGATTCTTCTTAAAAACCTCCAGTGATGGAGTGCCCACGATTTCTGAAGGCAAAGCTGTTCCACTGGTTAACTGTCCTCACTGTTAGGAAGTTTCTCCTTAATTCCAGTTTGCTTCTCTCTTTGATTGGTTTCCAACCATTGTTTCTTGTCCTGCCCTCCGGTGCTTTGGAGAATAATTTGTGACAGCCCCTCAAATACTGGAATACTACTATCATGTCACCCCTAGTTGACCTCCAAGGTCCCTTCCAGCTCTATCCTGATTGATGGTGGGATTTCCAGCTAAAGAATTCACGGGAAAAGGGGGGGGGGGGGGGGGCGGTGTCAACATCAGGCCGTAATACGGCTCCTCCTGTCCTTACAAGCCGGGAATTGTCGTGATATGCAGTAACGTCACCGGAGGTTGAGAGCTTAGTTTTGCTTTACGTCTTAAAGCCGGAAGAGTCTTGTTTTTCGAGCGATCGCAATCTTTGTTTGGCTGTGACTCTTCCGGCTTTGCGGTGGGGCTGCTGGCGAGCGGCTCCCCTCGTTCGGAGAATTATGGACCGGAAAAAAAAGCCTCTGGATATAACAGTCGGTTCGGTGAGCAGCAATGGGGGAACTGGCGGGATTTCAGAGCGATTGTCGTTTTAAGGGCAGAGGTGGGGAACGATGGCTCCCTTTATGACTTGTGGACTTCAACTCCCAGAATTCCTGAGCCAGCCATGCTGGGTCAGGAATTCTGGGAGTTGAAGTCCACAAGTCATAAAGGGGGCCATCGTTCCCCATCCCTGTTAGGTAATAGCTTTTATCGCGTTTTTGAAGGTCTTTTTCCGTCCTCCAAAGTGAAAAGGGAACTACGTAGTGTAATAAAGCGCTCACTGTTTGTAATCTTGTCCACACCGCAAATCTTGCATTAATTAAATCTTGGATTTTCTACCCTCCTTCCTCACCTCGTCTCTTCTTAAAAATGTCAGACTCTGTTGTCTAAAGGTTGGATTTGTTTTTTCTCCTTTCGTTATTCCTATTCTAGTTGGTAGATTTGAAAGCTGAACTGTTCCGAAAACAGGAAGAATTCAAGAAAGAGAAACTTCTGAAAGATGCCGGAGTCTATGTTAAGCCCAAAACAGTAAATAAGGTAGGCTTTGTTTACAGAGTTTAGGTTATTAATCTCTCTTTAAGGATTCAAGCATAATATTCTTAGTCTTCCCGTTCTTCTAAATGCATTCACTCCTCCTTCATATGTTTGCTTTATCATTTGAGCTTCAGTCATTCGTTCTACATGATGAAACCACTTCAATATATTTTTCATGCTGGTTTTGTATCAGTGGTGAAATATTTTTACTACTGGTTCTGTGGACATGGCTTGGTGGGCGTGGTGGTGGCTTGGTGGGCGTGACGGGAAGGATACTGCAAAATCCCCATTCTCTCCCCACTCCTGGGGGAAGGATATTGCAAAATCTCCATTCCCACCCCACTCTGGGGCCAGCCAGAGGTGGTATATGCCGGTTCTCTGAACTGCTCAAAATTTCCACTACCGGTTCGTCAGAACCTGCTGGATTTCACCCCTGTTTTGTATTCTATCCACATTCATTACCTATTTATTCTTGGCCCTGTCTTTTGTTTTATTGCATGTCTACCATAAATAATATATTCAGCTTTGTTTTTTGCACTAATATACAGCATTTATTTCAATTCTATTTTTTGACATATTGATGCAAATTATAAAAGCTCTGTAGGTCATCTGTGAGTTAGTGTCAAAAACAGCCAAATAACTTGTTTGAAAATTTATTATTACAGAAGCCAACCATTTGGACTAAGCCGAACAAAGGGGTTTCAGATCGAGCTGAAAAAGATGTCGAACAGAAGATAGAGGAGCAGCAAACTCTAGATAAATCAAGGTGTTTCATTTCTAAGAAACACAGACTTTACTAAATATTGTAAATAAGATTATAAAGAAAATAGGGTGTAGTTTATCTATAAATCCCATATGATGTAGGATTGTGCTACATTATGAACCTATCCAGAATGGTCTGTCTTCCTGATAAGAGCATCAAAGTAGACTCTGTCTCCCCCCAAAAGGAGAAAGAAATGGGACCCAAAGGCCGTCTTTGACATTCTGGACTACACCCCAGAAATCAAAATGCCCCTTTTCCTCTTAGCATTTGGAAAACCTTGAAGACTTTCTTTTTAAACCAGATATTAGATAAGACTTCAGAATGACTAGATAGCTATGCTATTATGAGGACATTGAGCTGTAATTTATGGACTGTTTTCATTAAAACAGTTTTGTTACAAGTCATGGTATAGAGAGAAAGGGACAAGATAGTGGCTGTGACCAAATGAAAATACATATGTAAGGGAGAGGCCAGTCCCCCCCCCCCCCCAATCATTGAATATGGTTTTAAACAATGTCAGCAATGCTGCTTTTCATAGTGGATTTTGGTAAATTGTAGAACCTTTCAGGAAACATTCATTGCTGGATTTATTTTCAAAATTACTTCCAGACAATCATTCTGAACCATTCTCAAAGGGGTACATCCTCCACATGCTCTCTTTTGAGCATGTGGAGGATGTACAGGCACACATAATGCTTCAGTTACATTCCCAAGAATGAAACATGGCTCTGAATTGGTAGAAAAGCACTTTCAGGTTGTCTCTGTGTGGTTGCAGGTATGTTAACCATTGATAGCATTTCAAAACTACTTCGAGAGAAGGCAATCTTGACAGCGTATAGTGGTCTCAAGTTATATTGTCTCATGTTCTGTATGGCAGAAAGACTCACTGCTATGAAATAATAATGAAGAGGGAGATGGGCAGTTAAGAAGTTTAATTAATAAAAATGGTGTGTTACTGTTTTTAGGCAAAAACTGGAAGAGAAAGCACGTCTGTATGAAAAAATGACCAAGGGAGATTTTCCAGGTGAATACCTTTAGTTTTCCTAGGATTTTATGTGAAACATTTTTTGATAAAGGCTTAACTGTAAAATGCTGTTACTAATAATAAGCACTCAGTCATTCTTAGTTCAAAATAGGCATGTCTAAGGAGGCAGTAAAAGTGTATGATTTGTCTGCGGCTATCATAACCTTCCTTATGAAAAGAATAGGCCTTTCTCATTGAAATAACTGATTTTGTCTTTGATAACGCTATAGAGCAATGGTGAAAACTTGTTCTAAATTACTTTGACATTAAGTTCTGGAAAACTGCAGTGCCTGAAGAGAAAGCTTATA
The DNA here is from genome assembly GCA_022577455.1 of Arizona elegans. Lineage (NCBI taxonomy): Eukaryota > Metazoa > Chordata > Lepidosauria > Squamata > Colubridae > Arizona > Arizona elegans. The sequence continues at coordinate 120,567,033 of JAKOOJ010000003.1, forward strand.
CTTCTTCTGAAGACTAGTGCCTAGGGAATTCTGAGAACTGAAGCTGCTGAGGTTGAAAAGTACTGCTGTAGACAATGCCATTTGTCAAGGTAGATGCTTTTGTCCTCTTCCTGCAAAGAGCTTGGCCAGCACTGGTGGCTTTTTCTTTGTGGGGGTTCTATTCCAGCCAAGCAACTATGTATAATAGTATAACAGATGATAATTTTGGGAGAAAAGCATTTTTCCATAAGCATCATATATACTCACTTTTCTCAACAGTCCAGGTTCAATATAGTCAGTGTTCTTTATAGTTTGAAATATTCCATTTTCCTCTACTTCATTTAATTGTGCAGAAGTGCCAATTCAATTGCACTTAGCAAAGTGGAGGTCCCCCTCCCCCCCCCCCAGTACATCCTCCATGTTGTCATGGAATACAGTATGTTTCTGTTTCAGCATTACTTGAATGTCTCTTAGGTCCAGAACAAATTTGACGTTCTTTTCCATTTGCTGAGGGCACTCTATAAACTTGCCAAATTTTTACTGAACAGTTCATTTTAAAACAAGGAGGACAAGGAGGTTGTGGATTACCTAGTTTTAGCCCATATGCCCCCTTTGATCTACATTTAGAAGTCCTATTCAGGAAATAGTGCAAATCAACAGCAACATAATTTTTTTCCATTCCCAGTAGCAAAAGTTGAAGAAGCTAGCATCTTTCTGTCCTGATAGGGATATGCATGGCTTTAATGTGTGTTTATAGTTGTTGTAATCTCAAAATGTGCTCCAGAAGATTGGAAGGGGCCTCAGGAAAAAAAAAAGGATTAGGAGAAGGAATAAATCTGTGAAAAATCTTTTTGTGCAGCATTGGATTTCTCACAAGAATTCAAGTTGTATTGCCTTCCTGTAAAGCAACAGCAACAACTGGAAAAGGATAATTTAGAAACTACTTTTTATTCAGTGTTAAATCTTGACATTGCTATATCTAAGATAAAAACATTTCATGAATCAGGTACTTGTATGCTTGACTAGATATGTCCCATTAATGACACTTGTTACATAAGTAAACGTTCTCTGTAACCTTTAACTGGGCAAAATAGTGCATCCATCATAGGACAACAATTTTTGAATCAAGATAGATCAAATCGGCTAACTTACAGAATGTGTCCAAAATCCAAGATCCATGATTCTCATGGGATTCTCAATGGACAAATTTGTAGTTGCTTCATTGCTGTTGTGCCGTTACCTGAAGGTTCAGTAGACTGTCATTAAAATTGGTTTTTCTGTCATAGATGAAGAAACTGAAGAGTTATATCTTGTGGATTTCACTCAGAAGATAATTGACAAACAGAGAGAAGTACGAGAAATGTGTACCAGTGAAACTGCCAGGAAAGCAATGGAAGACAAAAATGGGGAAGAAGAGAGATTCTCTGAAGCAGAGGTCCCACCTACACAGAACCCAGATGAAGAATGGTTGGTGATTGTATCATAATAGCACTATTGTGTATTTCATAGCTTCACTGAAATCAAATGAAATACTGCTAATCTGACTTTAGTTTATATTGTAGCGTTATAATATATTTGCACTGCTAAACCCTGGAAGTTAATGTATCAAGCTTAACTAGACTGCTTGTTATTCTTTTTGACGGTCATAATCATGTTAAATTGTTCTACATTTCAAAGATTTGAAAGTAACCTACTCATCAAAGTTAATTTTGTTTTTCATTTTAGGGTTGAATATGTGGATTATTTAGGCCGTTCAAGAGGATGTAGGAAGAAAGATTTGCCCCATCTGCTAGAAATGGATAAACTGAACCAGGATGAGAGGTAAACTTTATTGTAGAAAAACATGTTTTAAAAAAACCCACCCAATTTTATAGGGATAAAAGACAAGAATGGATGCTGAAATGACATGGTTTTCTTCTCGTGCCAGAGGTAATACTTTTATAGTCTTTGTAGTAGCTCCTCAAACTAGTCTAGATCTGAAATCCTATGTGTTAACTTACAAATGAGAAAACAAGTTTGTAGGAACTACAAAAATAATGTGGAAAGCCATGGAAAATGGTTATCTATGTTGTGACTGAAAATTGCCAACATTTCTTGAAACACGCTGCTAAAAGTTCTAAAAAATAGAAAACGTTAAATATAGCACTATTGTACTATATTATTTGCAGACATAATTTAGCAGTAGTGTTGTCCTTCAGTATTTAGTGATTACACAGGCCACAAGCAATTGCAGGGATTGAGTGGGTTCCTGTCTTTATAATCTATAAAGGCCTTGCCTCTGAAGATGCCAGCAGCAGTTGCTGTTGAAATGTCAGGAAGTCTGTTGCCTAGACCATGGTCATTAACCGTTCAAGCCCAATACCATCCAAGAGATACTGGCTGTGAAAGCCAAACCAGTATATAATTTAGCAATACCTTAATAGTATTTAAGCAGTGGGATTTTTCCAGTAGAACTGAATTTTAATCCATTATGATGGAACCTATTGTAGCATTTCTGTTCTTAGTTAAAAGAATTGCAAATGTATAAACTGAGGCATGTAAAGTTACATGATTACTTGGTTATTTAACAAGTGTCTCTTCATATCTTGGTCAAACTGAACATTTTAGAAAAGAAATACTCTAGTTAACACTGTAGTGTTGAAAAAATGCTCATGTTCAAATATATTTATAGTTAAATAGCAGTAATAAAAGATTCTGAAACAGGACTACATATTGACCATGCTTTGCTTATGAATGCACCTTCCATGCAATCTTCCTTTCAAGACACTGTCTTCTTACTAGAGAAGTGTAGATTTGGAAGAAAATATATTTCCCATGTTTTAATTTGAATAAGCTTCATATGAACTTAGAATCATTTTTGAATCATTTCAGAATAGAGTATGAAGGCATTATTTAGCTATGATATCCTCAGGGTAAGTTCTAGCAATTAATAATAACTGTTTAAGATAAACAGTATCTAGTATTGAGGAAGGCAATGGCAAATCACTTGAATCTTGAAAACAGCAAGGACTCAGACAGTCACAAGGAGTCAAGACTGCCTCAAAGGCAGGAACCAAAACCTTCACTATTAAGTAATTGTTTATAATGTTGAATAAAAGCTAACGGCAAAGGAGTCCCTCTGGATTTTACTCTCCTAGTCATCTATGACTATAGTGAGGCGGTGCTCATTTCCATTTCAAGGCCATTGAGCCAGCGCCGTCCGAAGATATTTCCGTGGTTATGTGTCCAATATGATATCACGAAGCTCTGTTACCTGCCCATCAAAGTTATACCTATTTATCTACTCGCATTAGCATGCTTTCAAACTGCTAGGTTGGCAGGAGCTGGGGCAAGGACTGGAGCTCACTCTGTTGCGTGGTGCTCGGGTCTCGAACCTGGGCTAATCATTTATAATGTTGAATATATAAATTAAATACAAATTCAGTCTGCAGACAACTAATTCTTTTTGCTGAGTGAGAAATTTTTGGAAGGATTTGCTGCCTACAAAATGAACCACCATCTCATAAAGAAGTATATTTTTGGTACTATATCATTTGTGACTTTGCAATGTTAACTTAAATGAGGGGACTTTGCTAAATCCAAAAGTAAGTCTCTCTTTGGACCATAATCACATGTTAACTTCTGATCACACATCGATAGACATGTAAATCTCTGGAAATACACTTGAGGTGGGATTTCACTTCGTTCCTCCGTCTGTAGTCGTCTGTATATCCCAAAAACTTGCTTAAGCAACTTCTAATCCTCCAAAACAGATTTTTTGAGTATATGTAAATATGGACAGTAGTAAGGCAGAATATGCTGATGTTATTCTATCAACAGATGATTATGTACTGAATGTTATCCAAAGTCATGTAAATTGTAATAAAATTGTAATACTGTAAACACATTTTTACAGAATACAGTTTTACAAGCCTATGCTTGTTGAAGACTGGAAAGAACAGATCTCCATAGTTTCATATTTTCAGTAATGGCACTTTTATTTCTAAAACTTATTTTGCCTAAGTAAGATTACTTGAATGTCCTTTTAATTGTTTCACACCTACGTAGTATTATACAAACCAACACCATTGGGATCTATTATGTTCTGTAAGATTGAATATTGGGGTGTTGTTGGAATAGCTACAGAGTTTGGGATGTTCTCTCATATACCGCTTTCCAATTCTTAATGGTTTTTTTTAAATTATTCATGTAGGCCAGAGAATGAAAAAAAGACTCTACTGTCAGAAGACATGAGAAGGGAGCTTCAGCGACAGGAATGGGAAAGAGAGGAAGAAGAAGCACTGAAGAAACCTATGGGGCCAATTCATTATGAAGACATTCGAGAAAATGGTATGCTGACATTCTGTGATTCTAATCTGGTTTGAAAATATCACACAGTTTAACATCAAGCTAAATTCTCTTCTCCTTGGTTAAAATAGCTTTTTTTTAAAAGAATGATAGTTCCGATGCAGACTTGTTGGACTGTTATATTAATCACTCTTTGTAATTAGGGTTTTATATACAAAACTACTCCATTCCACTCTTTAATGGAAAAATGAAAATTAGTTTGGTGTCATGGTTTGAAGGCACTGGGCAAGAAACTGGGAGATTTGTGAATTCTAGTCCCATCTTATGCACAAAGCCAGCTGGGTGATTTGGAGCCAGCCCCTCTTTCTCGGTTCTTGGAAGAAGGCCATAGCAACCATTTCTGAAAATTTTGCCCCAAAAACTGCAGGGACTGGAAATAACAAAAATACATGTAGTCCTCAAGTTAAGACCATTTGTTCAATGACTGAAGTTATGACAGCACTGAATAAAGGGACTTGTGACCGGTTCTCGAAGTTCCCATCTTGCAGTATCCCCACAATCACATGAACAAAATTCAGGCACTTGGCAACCAGTTCATACTTACATTGCAGCATCCCACAATCACGCAGTCGCCATTTGTGACCTTTCCCACAAGCAAAGTCAATAGGGAAGCTGGCAGGGGAGATCACAGGTCACTTGGGTAAGTCCTCCCTGGCCTATCTTTGCTCTCACCCACCAGCATCCTCCTCCTCTCTCCTCTATGCCTTCACACAGGCCCTGCACACTCCTTCCTTAGCTTTCCTGAGCTTGTGCTTCATCACAGCACCCTCTCTTGCAACTCACGCACGGCCTGCACAAGGCCACCCCCACCCACTCCTGCACTTTTCATCTGGGTCTCCCTTTTCTTCCCACTTAACAATCCACATCTTTTAAGTTATGGTGACAACTGGGATTGCCTGGATTGTCACTACTAAGCATTGTGGTCTCATGATATCATGCTTTATCACCACAGCACTTAGCAACGGCAATTCCAGAACCAGTGGCAGTTGTAACTCAAGGATTACCCATAGGAAGATTAGGGGGCTACTCAAATTTGTATTATCGATAACTATATTGCCCTCTACTCTGTGCTTAATCGAAGAGTAGAAGTCCTAAGTCTCACTCTAAGCAGCAACTAAAAAGAGAAGATACAAATACAAAAATAAAAGGTTAAAGTTTCAGTGTTGTAAGTTACTGTGATTGTTTGTTTATAATTTTTACAAAGTGGCGAACATACCCAGGATACCCTCGTCCTCCCATTTTTCTCACAACAACCACTCTCTGAGCTGTGTTGGACTGAGAGAGAGTGGCTGGCCCAAATTCTCTGAGCTGGCTTTCATAGTTATGGCAGGATTTGAGGAATGATAAATGTGGACCAATACAAGTCTGTCTAAAATGTAAAGGTTTCCCTATTCAGTCATGTCTGACTCTAGGGTGCGGTGCTCATCTAGGTCAAGGGAGCCAGTGTTGTCTGAAGACATTTTCCGTGATCATGTAGCCAGCATGGCTATATGCCAAAGGCGCACAGAAAACTGTTACCTTCCCACTGAAGTGGTACCTATTAGTCTACTCGCATTTGCATGCTTTCGAACTTCTAGGTGGGCAGGAGCTGGGGCAAAATGGGAGCTCACCCATTGCGCGGTGCTCAAGTCTCCAACTATCTAAGCATTTGGGGAGGAAATCACTAGTAATAGTACTAGTATTAGTATTAGTATTAGTACAAGTATTAGACTTGTATACTGCATTCTCTGGGTGATTTACAATGTCAACATATTGCCCCCAACAATGTGGGTTCTCATTTTATCGACCTTGGAAGGATGGAAGGCTGAGTCAGTCTTGAGCCCTGTCAGGATCGAACTCCAGGCCATGGTCATAGTTTGCCTGCAATACCATTACTCCACAATATCAAGGTATATAGTTCAACAGGTTTGAACAGCATATGATTGGCGAAGGCTATTGTAATATAAAATATATTCAGAAATGTCTATCTTTGCACTGATATAATCTTGGAGAAAAATTATAGATCCATATTAGAATCCACGTTGACTTTCGAGAGTACCCCAAAATGCTAGTTTCTGGCATATTCTGGTGTTATTGGACGAATTCTGGCAGGAAACCCTTTATTATACCATCACTTTTAGTAAAGGAAGTTCAGGAATTACAATGAACTCTAATATGGTACAAATTTCTTTCAGAGGCCCGACAGCTTGGTGTTGGTTACTTTGCCTTTGCCCGTGATCAGACTTTGAGAAAAAAACAAATGGACACTTTAGAAATGCTAAGAGAACAGGTACGATGTTTAACAGTCTACCAAGTATGGGAAATTTCCTGATGTTCTGAAATGTGCATCCCAGCATCCCTCTGCATCGGCCATGTTGACTGGGCTGTTGATAATTGTAATTCAACATCATTTGTAGAGCGATAAGTTCTCTATCCCTCAACTTACACTGTGAAATATCTGGGCTTTTCTCAGATGCTTGTCTCCTCTATTCTTGGTGAACCGGGTCTCTGACTAACATAAAGAAGTGGTGTTTTTTCCCCCCAATCCAAGAGCCACATTTGGTAGCTGATGGACCAGGGAAGGCACTTATAGACTTGCACTCTGAACTGCAGAAGGGAGGTACTATGATTCTCCCGCTTTTAAAATGGCTGTTCAATAAAATGGGTGAAATAGAAGGGACTCAAATAGGATTGTTTGGAAGGAAATGTACATTTCCCTCACTCCAGCTTTTCATGCTTCTATTCCCTCCATTGCTGGTAAATCATCTGGGTTATTGAGAAAAAAAGAAAAAAAAATTTCCCTCAATGTTTCATCCTAATTACAGGTAGTTCTCAACTTATGACCACAATTGAGCCCAACATTTCTGCTAAGCAAAACGTTTGTTAAGTGAGTTTTGCCCCATTTTATGACTTTTCTTGCCACAATTGTTAAGTCACTGCAAGTTAGTAAGTTAGTAACATGGTTGTTAAGTGAATCTGATTTCCCCATTGACTTTTCTTGTCAGAAAGTCTCGAAAGGTTATCACATGACCCCGGGACACTGGAACTGTGTAAATATGAGTCACTTGCCAAGCATCTGAATTTTGATCACTTGACTATGGAGATGCTGCAGTGGTTGTGTGAAAAAAACTTGTAAGTCACTTTTCAGTGACATTGTAACTTTGAACGGTCACTGTTGTAAGTCAAGGACTACCTATAAACAGAAGTAGTTGTTGTGGTTGAATCAACTAGTAGCACGACAGACTTCACCTTAACTCACATGGAACATGTATAGTACATCTAATACGCATAATAAGTTCAGTACTAAAGAATTCAATTTAAAAAGTGTAAATTGGATAACAGTTTGATGCTTAAACCTAAGTCTGGAAATAAATTATAGTATTAGAAAATCACAGTTTTGTTACTGAAATACTGTATTAATTTCTTTTTTAAGAAATGCTTATCAGTTATGTTGATGCAGTGAAAAATGCATCCAATACAATTGTTTTGTTTACCTAAGAAATGCAGTTTAGTTACATCATAGTAATGGTAAAATTAAAGCTTGACTCTCAAAAGTATGGCAGGAAATGGATAAAAGAAATAATATCTGTGAACATCTGAAGAGAAAATGAATTACTATTGTATTGCATTTTTCCAGACTATCGGTCAAAGAGCAAAGCGGGAACATTTAAAGGAAAAACGTAAAGCTATTTTGGAATCCAGGTTGTCTAAAATTCGAGCAAAAAAGCGCTTAAAAGATGGCGATACGAAAGAAAATGGAGGTAATTTTGAATTATTTTCTTTAAATTTAAAAGTAGTTTTGGAAGATTTACGTATTTGATTAGATGACAACCTTTCTCTTATTCACCAACAACCACAAATTTAAATATACTGTATTGCAGTTTATTCCAAATCAATCAGAAAAAAAGTTGCAGTTTTAGAGAAAGACATATTGTGATAACTTGTGCACGTGCATTGAAGAAGCAGGATGGTGGATTAGGACCAGACTTGATTTTTCTAGTTCAGGCATAGCAATAATCCACAGTGGCCTCTGTTCATAAACTCCAAACTAATTTTTCAGACATTCAGAAAATGATGCTTTAATTACATCAATTTGGATGCTCTCTGTTGCCCGCTAATATTTTTTATCGCTGATAAACTTTTGAAAAGATGGTGAAATTGATGAAAGGAGCACTATGAAATATATTCCTTATTGCTGGTTTCTTCAACTGTATTACAATATAGGCCTTCTAGGGTATGTTGCCAAGTCATGATTTTTGTTCTGCTTTCTGCTATCCAGAGGGATTTGTATTTTTTTTTTTTTACTGCTTGCAGCTTACTTTATAACTTACTTTCGAGGAGACAACGGGTAATAGCTCAGTGACATGTTTACTGTGAGGAAATCATTTCATAAATACACGTACTGTACAATATCATACAGTACTGCACTATCAGCTATCCGTTTATTGTATGTGTTGCCTAAAATCTATATGTTGTTCTTCATAACAGAGGAGGAAGTGCCAGAGCCAGTCCTACCTTCAAGCAAGCCCGCTGAACTGCCCAGAGTTTCTACAGAAACTAGAAAAGTAGAAGTTATCATTCAGGAGAGGAGAGATACAAAGCCGGGTGTGCCCTATGTTCGTGAATGGGATAAAGGCAAAGGTAGGAAGCTGGAGTGTATACACAATGTTTTGGACTGTCAGCGTGTCAAGAATCCTTTGGTTTAAGTCATGAATCCCCAGCACTACCTTTTAAATTCCCCCAAAACCCTTACAGTACTTCGTCAATCTCCGACAGCAAACTTAATGATTTTAGCAATGTCTTTTTTTCCTTGACTTTGAGAGGAAGTGATGGTGGTGTTGAGACAGTTTTAAGTTTTAAATTTTGCCAAGGAAGGATTTTCTGTAATCCATTAACAAGAGGGAAGTTCTGTAATCCTCTTAACATGTTACAGCCCATGACTAAGCAACTTAAACTCTGGTTGGGTCACAAGCATTTCAGGTGAGAGATTCCTGCATCCCAACATAATACATAAAAACAAGTCTGTTCATCCAGACATAATGGAAAGGTTATAAGGTGCATGTAAGCTGCTTCTCTTTCACAGCTTTCCCCAGATTACTAAATGATACATTCGAAGTTACAGCGGCACTGAAAAAAATGACAGGACCATTTTTCACAGGTACAACTATTGCAGCATCCTTATAGTCACATGATTTACATTTGGATGCTGGACAATTGGTTCACGGTTGTGTGTCCCAGGATTTTGTGACCATCTTTTGTGACCTGACGAGCAAAGTCAATGGGGAAGCCAGATTCATTCAACAACTGTGTCAAGAAAGATCATAAAATGGGGGCAAAAACCACTTAACACATTTCTCACTTAGCAACATTCATTTTGGGCCCAATTGTGATCGCAAGTCGAGGACCACCTGTATTGTAGATGGCACCCAATGTGAATAACTTGGGTGACTTCAGTCTTTTTTTTTTTTTTACGATTCCATTAAGGTAAGCAAAATGGGATTTCTTAAACAAAAGTAAAACAGATTATTGTTGTAAGGTTTTTTTTAAGAAGTAATGCTTACTTTTATAAAGCCTGATAAAGCTTGAGTTCAATTAAATATGAAAAAGCAAGCTAAACTTGATATTTCTTCCTCTTCCTACTAATAGAATTCACTTTTGGACTTTGGTCAAAGAAGCAGGATGAACTCAGGAATGAAAGAGAGCCAGAGTTTGCACCGCCTTCTGCTTACTTTACCAATCAAAAGAAATTTTACGATTTGAATAATCAAAATTGGAACAAATCTGAATCCTCCTATGCAAGTACGGAAGACAGCCTTACGAGCAACTTGCCATCTACATCAACTGAGAGTCATAATAACTCATGGAACAATGACTTCATACCCACTCAGGCACCTGAGATGAGGACGTCAAACCAAGAACCAGTTTACCAAAGTTTGGATGATATGCTCTCCTACTACAAGCAAGTCACATGAATGTCAGATGCCATTAGGAAAACAATTTGTTCCTCAATTATTAAAACAAATTAAGGGTAGTTTCTGTGAGCAGGTGAACTTTCCTACAGTTCCCTTCTCCCCTATCACTTCTAATATTAAAGAATTCACTTCAAAGATACTGTCTTTGTCTGGAATTTCATTTCTTTAGGCACACAAAAGCTTGGATATGATCAGGTTTTATATTTATTTATAATAACAAAAAGGTAAAGGTTCCCCTCGCACATATGTACTAGTCGTTCCCAACTCTAGGGGGCAGTGCTCGTCTCTGTTTCAAAGCTGAAGAGCCAGCACTGTCCGAAGCTGTTTCCGTGGCCAGCACAACTAAATGCCAAAGGCGCATAGAACGCTGTTACCTTCCCACCAAAGGTGGTCCCTATTTTTCTACTTGCATTTTTATGTGCTTTCGAACTGCTAGATTGGCAGAAGCTGGGACAAGTAATGGGAACTCACCCCGTTACACGGCACTAGGGATTCGAACTGCTGAACTGCCAATCTTTCTATTGACAAGCCCAGCGTCTTAGCCGCTGAGCCCCTTATTATAAATTATTATTATAAATTATTATTATAAATTATTATTATTTATAATAATAGCCCTTATTTAATTAATGAAAAAGGCTGTGCTAGAGCAAGAGTTACTCAAGAAGATTTACGCTACACATCCTTCACCATTTGCCCAATTATTTGGAGTCAAGCAGAGGTGAGCAACTTTTGCAATTTTTTTTTTAACACTTAAAGCTCACAGAAGGAACGTTGGAAGGTACTGAGTTGAAAAGTATCATTTTGAAAGAGGTTTATTAATATAATTTGCTAAATTCATATTCTGGATTCAAGATGGTAAAGCTAACATTCTATCCTTCAGTTTTCCCCAATGACATCTTTGTCAGATAGATTGGGCTGAGAATGACTGGTAAGCTCTTGATACTAAGAGTGAAGATGATTCTCCCCAGTCTTGGTCTAGCAGCATACCATGACACCCCATGGGCTCCCATACCACCATCAGTCTCTTCATTTAACCTGTCAGTGCTAAAAGACTGCAGGAGCTGCAAAATTTCAGATGGAAGCCATTCCTGATATGGATTATCTTTCCTCAGCTTTCCTCTTTAAGAAAGGAAGTTTAGATCCTACTATATGTGATTATAATATTTTTGTTACAGGCATTCCTTATGTATACATTCTTTATAATCAAACATTCACATATGACATGCTATAAACAGAATTCCTTTAAATGGCAATTTTTTATTTCTCTTTATTTTCCATCAGTCTTCTGAAATTCTTCCAGTGTTAAGCAAGCTTAATGTTCACAGATTAGTATTGTTGACCTTCCAGATTATTATTACAGAACAGACCCTTAGTCTAAACTAATTTTGTGTTACTTAAGTGCCTATTTAAATCTCCTCTGGATTGGTGATGTGTAGCTGCAAAATAAAACGATATTTTCCAGCTTTGAAGGTTCCATTTTTCCTACAAAAGGTAAAAGTTGTATTATTTAATGAGATGCCTTGAAATAATGAAGTAAAATGCAAGTTCTTCAGTAATGTGCTCCTTAGAAAAATATAAATGAGTTCATAAACTTGTACTGGCTTTAACAAATAGACCATTAACAGAGCTAATGCCTTGCCTGATTTTTTATTTACAACAGTTACTGTAATTAAAAATGTCTGTCTTCAAAAGTGAGAGTAAACTACATTGTTATAGTCAAGTATAGAATGCAAGATTTTAATGGGAAACGTGTCTCATATTTTTCTTCAGGAACAAAGCCAGTTAAAAGTACAATTCCCCTTCTCATCCCTTAAACCTGAAATTCTTCAAACTTGTCCAGTAGATGGCATAAGCTGCTTATAAAAATAGTCACTGAGTATCCACAAAGTAGATATTTTTTTTTAAAAAATCATCTTATGTGGAATTTTAATAATTTAGAGTAGCTATTGTCCATGGGGGTGGGGGAATTATTTTTAAGAACAGTAAAATAAAAGATTAAAAGTGGGGAAACCTGCATTCTATTTCTACCTGGAAGGCAGACAGTTGATTTTGAGCTATTCATTCTTTCTCTACCCTAGGAAAGAGGCAAGAAAAAAACCACTCCTGAAAAATGATGTAAAGAAAATTGCAGGCTCTTGTTTGTGTAGTTGCCAGGAACCAAGACTGACTTGAAAGGCACATTACTTATTTCTGCTGAGGAACGTGTTTCCTGTGAGTTTTCCAGGAAAGGTTTCTTTCTTTGACCTTCTATCTCTCCCTTTTGCTCAATGTACTTTCCAAAGAAAGGACACTTCTTGACAGAGGTCTGAATTATTTGCAGAGAGATCTGATAGGTGAAATTAATTAACAGAACTTCTTTGTAGTCTTAACCTAGAAATGTTTTAGATGGTCAGCATGCAACACGAAAACTTCTGTCTCTTTACAGCCTTTTCCCAAACTATTTTGATACAGATGGAGCTATCCTATACTGTGCTGGGCCATCAGTCTTAACCTGAAATGTATCTAACCTGACTGCTGCTAGCTTTCCAAGATTTCATGAGTCTTGGTGGCCCAGTGGTTAGAATGCAGTATTGCAGGCAAACTCTGCCCACAGCCAGGAGCTCGATCCTGACGAGCTAAAGGTTGATGCAGCCTTCCATCTTTCCAAGGTCGGTAAAATGAGGACCCAGATTGTTGGGGGCAATATGCTGACTTTGTAAACCACTCAGAGTGTGCTGTAAAGCACCATGGAGCGGTATATAAGTCTAAATGCTACTATTGCTATTTTAAGCAATCGTTTTATTCCCTGCCTTATCACCCAAAGATACTGGTAAACAGTCTGGAAATTTATCATTCAAAGTATGTGTCTACTGGGCACAAATGGTCCCTGGAAATTCTCCACCAAATTTATGAGGAACAATAACTTTCAAGAATTCCTCAAGGACATAATTCCTCTTTAGCAGTAACAGCAGGGCTGCTGCCAAAAAAACAAAAAAACAAAACACCTCAACAGGAGGACACTTTACATGATATCTTCCATTAGGATTACATTAGAGCATGGGAAGCCAAAAAGGTCGGCTGCATCAGAGGGGATTGTAGAATGAAAAGAAAGCTATTTGCACATTCACTGTGCCCTCTTCACTAAAGTACAGGATCAACATAAGCTACCTCTGGAAATTTTTTTTCCAGATGGTTGGTTGAGTAGTCACTCCATTAGGTGGAAAGAGTTTGCAAATACATTCACATTAATGAAAGCCTTATGGCTATCCGAATTGCATATACCCAGCCATAATGATGCTGCACGCCCTTTGCATTTCTCTCTGTTTTAATTTGAAGCAGCAGGGAGACTGCCCCATGTGTTAGAAATGGCTAATAGAAGTTACAAAATCAATTCTTCATTTTCACCATAAAAACATATGGACCCTAACTAGCCTTTAGGTGACGAGAACTCTGTACCAAAAACAACAACAACAACAACAACAACAACAACAACAACAACCGTAGAATGATAAGGTTCTCTGCTACTATGACATAAGAATGAATACTGGCATATGGAATGCAGGATGCTGCCATATCATCCACCTAATGCTGTGACTATTAGGACATCATTTTCATAACAGGTAATAATTCAAAGTCTCCTTCACTGACATTTCAGATTTAATGTGAAATCCTGGAGATTTTCCTTAGGTTTGTTTTTGTTGACTATTCCTTTCCAACTTGTGACCCCTGTGTGTGTGAATGCCCTCCTCTTGCTTAATCTTCTAAAACTACACAGCTGAAAATGCAACTCTCCCTGGTCTTGTTATAGAAGCTGGAAAGAAACACATGATCCCAAGGGATTCATTGTGTCTGCTGGTTATTCTGTTATGTTCCTTATTGGTATCAGTTCTGTGATTAATTATTTAGTGTATGGCAATATTACAATTAGCCAGGAGACTACAGTGTTAATAGAAAGTACCGTAGTTATTTGGCTGCCGAAGAGTCCTCGTCTGTTTAGTTTGCGCTTGCACGCTATCCCAGAGTGCACCACGGGGGGCAAACTAGTTCCGCACCAGAAAGACGAGCAGCATCCTGAGGCATCATCTGAGGTCTTCTCCCACCACCAATGTTGCCTCGCACTGGGGCATCGTATCTGGGCAGGTCCAGCACCAGTAGAGTCCCACTGTCCGCATAAAACACCGCCGCATTTCCACTGAAGTGGTACCTACTTATCTACTTGCATGTATGATGCTTTCGAATTGCTAGGTGGGCAGAAACTGAGGCAAGTGATGGGAACTCACTCCGCCACTCAAACTGCTAGAGCAAAAGCCGTCTCCGACGTCTTTAAGTTACTGAGTCACCCTGATTCTTAGTTCTGTGTTAGTCCATACTGATGACTGAAACATTTAAATTTCCCTCACTTCGTCCTTTTCAGCAGATTTGATTTTAGAACAAATTCATCTAAAGTTTCTTTCTAGCATTGTTTATCCTCTCCACAGCATTGTAAAGGGGTATCCAAGCAACTGCTTTTGGAATGTGATGCAAGACATTTAAAGTGAGTTGTGCTCAGTTTATAGATAGTTATCCTAAAGTGTCTTTGGGCACCATGAATGATCTGTTTCTATTTCTGTTTCCTGCACATGCACACGCTTGCCACTATTTGCTGTATGAGTTTGGTCCAGTGAGCTGCACATACAGATGATCATACACTCTCTTTATTTTCACATCAAGTCAGTGAAAATGTTTCCTCCAGGAGAATTAAAAGAAAAAGAAAAGCATTCAAATAGGGAAAAAGTCCCATGACATGGGGAAAAAATGATTGGCCTAAGTTCTCAGAGCTTAGGTCTTCTAGTGAGCAGTGCCCAACCTTTTGGGCACCAGGGACCAGTTCTGTAAGGGAGAGGTTTTTCCACAGTCTGGAAGGGGAATGATTTTGTGTGCTGCCTGTATCCTGCAGATGGGGCTTCGCTTCTTTGTGTAAGCTGATTGCTGGCATGCTGTGGACTGGTGCCAATCTATGGACCAGAAATTGGGGACCCCTGGTTTATAGAGAACATATGGTCACATGTGGGTTCTTTACAAATGCTAGACAAAATGAGCCTAATCACAGAGCAGAAATTTCTGGGAGGGGGACTGGATTTATTTAGCATTTCACTCCTGAGGTGATCAACTCTAGTCTGCCGTAGAAATCCAACTGACATAAAGCTTAGACTGACAGGTTATTAGTTCCAGTTGAAAATATACTTTCTAATTAAAAAAATATTTTTAGTTTCTATTTTTTAATTAAATCAATGGTAATTTATCTGTCATAGTTAAACGTGGACTTTCTTGGTACTTCTTACTGATGAGCACAAAGGCAATTAAAAGAAAAAGGGCTGCTTTTGGTAAGCAGAGTTAAAGCCTTTCTAATGCCACATTTTATTTATTGGAGATACTTCCTTTTTTAACCATTGCATATCTTTTTCTTCAAGCTCCTTGCTCAAGCATCAGACTCCAAGCTTTACCACAATCAATTTTGTCTAAGATGTTTCTACAAGCCTGGGTAATGCCCATTAGATCAGAGGTCTTCAAACTTGGCAGCTTTAAGACTGGCTGGAGAATTCTGGGAGTTGAAGTCCACAAGTCTTAAAGCTGCCAAGTTTGAAGACCTCTGCATTAGATAGTAGCAAAGAGATGCTGAACAATCGTAACTCTCTGCTGCCACCTCATGGTCACCTGGATTTTTGCCATCCAGATCTGGTAACCAAGAGTGCAAGAGTGTAAAAGTCAGCACTTGTTAGAAAACAAACAGCATTGCTGATTGTTTTGACTGAATTAACATTATTATATTGTGCTGGGGACAGAACAACGAACTGTATATGAAAAGGCCTTGGCTTTACTCTATACGATAAATTACAATAAATCTTGGTCTGAACTTTATGTTAGTTTAGATGGAGTATGGATGCTTTTGCCTAAGCTGTGAGATCTTTGCATCTGTCCAGAACACATACCCTTCACTTATGGCATTATTCTTTTCCTAAATCCTTCTTATACTCAATTTTTAATAAATCTTTACTGACTCACTCCTTCTTTCTACCACTTAAAAAATATTTTCTACTCTGTTTTTTTATCTTTTTAAAAACCTCATTATTGTAGTTTGGCTAATGCTAAGTCTCTGAACAGGAGCTGAATTCCATGCAGCTCCCAAAATGGTATGTTTTGAAGACATAGGATGGAGCAATCTGGTTGATGCAAAGTAATCTGGACATGCCCAGTATGGAAGGAAGACCATTTGGGAAATTTTCTTTATGCTCTGTTGAATTCTTTATATTGAAGATAGGATATTAAAGAGTGAATACATTTTGAAAGAGACAGATTAGCACATCATTCACTTATCAAATGATATGTTAGTCCTAAAGGTAACAGCACAGAAATATTTCTTATATATTGTTCTCCTTATTTAGATGTTGTTACATCAATGATGACATGAATGAACTGGTGACATGAACGACCAAAAGTCTGACACAAAAAGTAGCCCCAAAATTGATCAAAAGGATGAACATAAATCTGACCATAAGAATGATCTTAAGAGTGAACCGAAATCTGAACCAAAAACTGAACCAAAAACTGAACCGAAGGCTGAACAGAAAGGTGAACAGAAAGCTGAACAAAAAGATGAGCCAAAAGATGAGCAAAAGACAGAGGAACATAAAAATCTTGATTTCGAGCAAATGAAAGCCAAGGCCCCAAAGCTTTTGGCTGATATGGTACACATGCTTATCGCATGGCAGAAAATGGGCTTCCATGTGCCACGAGGTGTCAGGAACATATTTGAGTTTACCTGGGATGAGCTCATAGAGATAGCACCAAGAAAAACTTTCACTGGTTTATATTGTCCAGTTGTCAAATTCCTCCCCTATGACGAGGCCGAGCTGGCCTCAACTATATCAAGAATTCAAAAGGTGGGTGCTACACCCTCAGCGAGAAGAGCTAATTATGTGGTTTCACTTGAAAGCCAGCCGATGCTCATGAAATTCCAAAAGCGGTCCATACATCTCCTGACAGAACTTCTGAAGTTAAAGATGAAGATAATGATTGATGCCATTGCTGGTGAGACCCCTTAGTTAGGAGTTTGTTTGTCTGCCATAACCTATGGAATTCTATCTGGAGGACTTGAACCTATTCAGCCAAAAGGTTCATCGGCTTGGTATATGTGGGAAGACTAAATGCAATGCATCAAGTGTGTTTAGTTCCATGCAGTTAGAAGGGAAATAAGAGCTGTTAATGACAAGGAATTCTGCTAAAACACCCCAAAACATGAACTATACATATATATTTGGCTGCTTGTGATATGTTCATTGCATATAGGGAGGAGGAAACTCCCAATAGGATTCATGTTGAAGGAGCTAGTTCAGATCAGTGGTGAAATCCTGCCGGTTTTGTCTGGCTCGCGTGAGCCGGTAGCGCTGGCGGTACGTGGTTTGGTGAACTGGTAGCGGCAGAAGCCCAGACGTTGTTACTTCCTGGTTTTAACCCTCTGCACATGTGCAAAGCCTTCTGTGCATGTGCAGAGGATCAAAAATAGGACGTGACAATGGTGTGCGCACTTCCGAACTGGTAGGGAAGGTAAGTAGATTTCACCCCTGGTTCAGATCATACTGGAATGTGGACTGGAAATATTTTTCTGGAGCCCTGTGCAACATTTTGGGATTAGGATAAAAAATAATTCTAGGAGTGGAGAGATGAGTTAATAACGACAACAGCATAGCAAATATGTAGTGACAACACTGTTTCATGAAGGTAAATGCAAGGTTAATTTGGCAGCTATGTCTTTTACTCTGGCACCAACTCAGAGTGATGAAAGAAACATTGGGTTCACTCTGAATAAGTTTTGCAAGTTCAGTAATCTTATTTTGAAATCAAATCTGATTATATCATATCTTGTAATTATCATGTCCACTATGGGATTACTTGCAAAAATTGATAGTTTCATCAGAATGAAAAAATAAGTCTCACAATGGAAGCTCTACCCCTTGCCTGTTGTGCAGGTGGTACCACAGGATGGATGGATGGATGGACGGATGGACAGACAGACACACAGACACACACACCAGGGTAAAAACTTAATGAAAACAAGAGCTAGTTTCAGAATAATTTTTGGTTGCCTCAGGAAAGATCCTCTGTAGCATATTCACCAGTAGTCCTCAATAATGAGGGTTAGGAACTTGGTTTATTAAGGAAAGTAAAAGCAACAATATTTGTTATTAAAGCAAGACATTATATTGTGATACATATACATATGCATGTACACACACAATGTGTGTGTGTGTGTGTGTGTGTGTGTGTGTGTGTGTGTGTGTATTTCTCTTTAGCCAGGTTCTTCCTACGTAAACCAAGATTTTTATGCAGCCCTAGTTCAGTGAAATCCCAATCCACTAGTTTCTAGGCTTTTTTTCTCGCAGCCAGCAAGCTCCCTGCTGCTCTAGAAACTAGTGGATTGGGATTTCACTGAACTAGGGCTGCATAAAAATCTTGGTTTACGTAGGAAGAACCTGGCTAAAGAGAAATACACATAAAGGCCTACGAAAAGAAAAGAAAACATATCTATCTATTTATCTATCTATCTATCTATCTATCTATCTATCTATCTATCTATCTATCTATCTATCTATCGTGTTTCCCCGAAAATAAGACAGGGTGTTATTTTCTTTTGACCCCCCAAATAAGGGCTTGGCCTTATTATTGGGGGGGTCTTATTATTTTGGGGGTGCAGGAGGCAGTAAGTGTGGGACTGGATGTCCCGTTGCTGCCGTCACCTCCCCTCCCCATTCTTCACATTGGCCGCTGCCCTGACGTCTCCTGCCGCCACTGCTTCCTCGTGGAGCAGGACTCTGCAAGGCTTATGCCGTTGCATGCATGAACTGCAGCACTGCCATGAGCTTCATCATACCGGCACAGCTGGTGTCCTGCCGTTTGTGGCTGTGCCAGTATGTCGAACCTCGTGGCTGTGCTGCAGTTCCTGCATGTAATGGCATAAGCCTTGCAGAGTCCTGCTCTACGAGGTGGTGGCAGCGGCGCAATGAGTCTCACAAAGACTCGTTTCTGGCAGGTGGGGCAGGGGAGAAGTGAGATGCATGGAGCGAGATGTAGCTCTCCTTGCTGTTTCTTCCCCCCCCCCCCCCCGCCAGGCATGACAGGGCACCTGCCCCTCACTTAGCCACCCACCCCCACCCACCCCCTTTAGGGTGCAATTTGGGGGTAGCAGGTGGGGCGGGCGAGAAGCCACCTGCCACCCCTCTCAATAAAGGGATGGTGGGGAAAGGAAGCAGCCAGGCTGCTGTTGCCATTGGGGTGGGACATGTTGGGCTGTGAGACATGTGTCTTACCTTTCCAGCACCATCAAGTTCCTCGCCTTTCTGTCCAGGGAGACACATTGTAGAAAAAACTTTCTTGCAAGTTCAGCCAAACTCCTTAATCTTTCCCCTGGTTCAAGCTGATGAAGGGAGGAGAACTTGTGGCTCAGAAGGTTAATTCAACTGCCTAACATGCAGGAAGCCCAAGTTAGAATCCGAGTAAGGGTATGGCTAGCTGATGAAAGTTAAAAAGCTTGAAATACATCTATACTAGTCTCCCTTTATTTCTTTATCAGCAAAATATAAATTTGGTATAAAGTGGTTTGTCATGAATGTGACTGCTTGAGGGCTCTTGGATTGGAGCTGAAAGGCGAAAGGGAACAGAATGCCCCCTCCCACATGTTGGGGTAGACCAGGTGTCTCGATAGAAAAACAATATATTTATATATATATATATATATATATGTATGTGTGTGTATGTATATATATATATATATATATATATATATATATATATATATATATATATATATATATATATATATATATATATATATATATATATATTCTTTTCTCATTATCTATCTATCTATCTATTTATCTATTTATATTCACATTCAGAAACACACATATACAATTGAAAGTCTATACTCCCATCTCCTCTTTTCCCCAGGAAAATTGTCATCTTGGGCTGAGAGACAATGACTGGCCCAAAGTCAGTCAGCCAGCTTTCATGCTTAAGGGAGGCCTAGAATTCAGTCAGCTCCTGGTTTTTTGGCCAGCACCTTCACCACTACACCAAACTAGCTTTCATTATGCTGATTATGCTTTTCTGTGTAAGTTCTGTTTGTAAATCTGAATTATCACTGGAATATATGGTCATTGTTTCATTCTTAGGTCCCAACGCTGACGAGATTGCAAAACGATTCCTGGAAAGTGGTCAACAGCTAAGTCCCAAATCCCGGGAGGAAGCAGTGGAGCTTATGAAAGAACCCAGAAGGAAAGGTCAGAGAAGAAATGGACTCACCATGCATTTGGATCCCTGGAAATTATCATCTGCTATTCCTGTTGTAGTTTGTGTACTTTCCTTTCTAGAAACTTGAGACATGGGTCAAGTTGGAAATGAATAGTACAAATGGTACCAAGATATCTCTCAAAATTTCTAGAAGACTTCTGATTCTTTAACTGAGTAGAAGGTGCAGTTAGCTTGTTATTGTCATCAGGTTTAAAACTTCTTGCCCTCCCAGCTTTGCTATGCTCTTCCGAATGCTAAACTCTAGTGATGCAGGAACCCAGATTGATAATAAAGACTCACAATGATGCACATTGTGCAAAATGAAGTTACAAAATACTCCACAGAGGAAATGGGCTATATTGTCTCACTGCTGAGGAGGGGTGACATTTTAATGATCCTTCACATAAACACTAGTAATGTGTAATGGATTTGCCAGGGCCTAGATAATGAGAAAAGACAAGATAATTTGGAGCATTTCCTTGGAGCGCTTTCAAATGCAGTAAATGCAGTTCGGAATGTTCTGGAAGGGGAAGGTTAATCCTCACCTCCCTCGGTGTCACTACAGTTCTAAGCAGAATAATTCTTTTCCCACTTTTAAAATAAATTCAGAGACAGGCAATTCACTTTGGCTGCCCTGTAGCAGATAGCTTTAAAGAGGTAGTTAAAAGCAAGCCACGGAGGACTGGTTTATGTGTGACTATCAGACAGTCATAATACCTAAAAAAAGAAGACACTTGGAGGATTAACATAAGGGAATTATGTGTGGATTTTCCCCCCGCCACCACAGGCCCCTGCTCTCCCCATCCTTCATGCATGCTCTCTGGTTCAACTATTTTTGTTAGGTATGTCATATAAGGCTAAATCTCTTCATGTCTAATGGATTTATCCAATTGTAGCCTGAATTATTTATTTATTTATTTATTTATTTATTTATTTATTTATTTATTTGATTGATTTATATGCCGCCCTTCTCTGGAGACTCAGGGCGGCTTACAATGCATTAAGCAATAGCCTTCATACTTTTGTATATACCTGCTTAATAGGGCTTTCGGGCTCCCCTAAGCGGTGTTCTTTTTTTATACAAAGTCAACTTTTTGCCCCCACAATCCGGGTCCTCATTTTACCTACCTCGCAAGGATGGAAGGCTGAGTCAACCTTGAATCTGGTGAGATTTGAACTTGCAATAATTGCAGGCAGCTGGCAGCTAAGTGCTACTTAGTCTGCTGCGCCACCAAGGCTCTTTTATCATGCACGAACACACATGGACCCACATACAGCACAACAATACACATTTATTCAAGTCCATCCATAGCTTCAGTCTCTTCTCCTTATGTTTTCCTTTTTCTGCCTTGTCATTAAAACTGGAGCTTATCATGAATGCCAAAGGTGCAATGAGGTGAAAAATTATTCATAAATGGAACAATTGCATAAAATTAAAAATAAGCC
The DNA here is from genome assembly GCA_022577455.1 of Arizona elegans. Lineage (NCBI taxonomy): Eukaryota > Metazoa > Chordata > Lepidosauria > Squamata > Colubridae > Arizona > Arizona elegans. The sequence goes on from JAKOOJ010000003.1 coordinate 120,589,061, forward strand.
ATGTCACAGGCTGATTTTGCAGGATTGCCCTGGTAATGTGGTGTGCCATGTTACTCTGACCATTTGAAAAAGTTAGTTACTCTGTTTTAAATTCCATGCCTAATGAGCATATGTCTACCTAACTTCTTCTTATCACTTACTCCCATATGTTTTCTTTCCCCTACTATATTTTCCTTACATTGGTTCTGTTTCTCATTCTGCTAACCTTGTATCTGGATTTTTGCTCTAGAACAATAGTATCACATTTCAGTGGAATACCTTCAAGCAGAAGTTAGGAAGCTTTCTCCTTAAATACTAAAGATTTCAGTTCTTTTACACCAAATATGAGTTGGGCAAGATGGTATCCAACTCCCCTCTAATTTAGTTGAAAATTCAGATTTCAATTCAAAGATTATTTCTACACCAGAGTCAAATAGCTCATAGAGCATTGAACACCAAAAGCATACTTCTCAGGTTCTGAAAGTACCCATGATTCTTTTGTATGAGAGAGGATAATTTTGAAAACATATGAACTAAACTTTCACATACAAAAATGTGCTATCCTGAAGGGCAGTCCCATGGCTGTATTTTCAGAAAAATCACTGCAACATCAGTGGCACACTTCCATTTAATTATGCCTAGAATTGTAACCTGACTAGGCCACTCTATATGTATCTACTGAGAAATAAATCTCATTGAATTCAGTGGAAAATACACCCAAGTGTGGGACTGTAAGTATAACCTTAAGATTGCAAGCTTTCTTTTATTCCCTTACTTAAAGGTAAGCTCCAATGGGAGCTATTTCGGAGTAAATATTGTACCAAAAGTCATTTTGCTATCATAGCAAAGTTAGCACCACAGTAGTGCCTAAAATCTTAAAAGACTGTTAAGGGAACTCATACATTATCTGGCTCTGGGGAATAGAATCCATTAGCAGATTTTTAGGAGGAACACATTTAATTATGGCAACACATATAATCTGGCTTTTGAAAAGGCTGTTCTGATTTGTTTTGTTTTTTCCATTCAAGTGTGTCCAATTCTCAGAGACCGTCTGGACAAGTCCTTGCAGTTTTCTTAGCAAGGTTTTGCAGAAGTGATTTACCATTGCCTTTTTCCTAGAGCTGAGAGGAACTGACTGGCCCAAGGCCGCCTAGATGGCTTCATGCCTAAAACAAGACTAGAGCAGGACTAGAACTCATAATCTCCCAATTTTTAGCCTGCTTCCTTAACCACTGCACCAAACTAGCTCTCATAGAATAGAATAGAATAGAATAGAATAGAATAGAATAGAATAGAATAGAATAGAATAGAATAGAATAGAATAGAATTCTTTATTGGCCAAGTGTGATTGGACACACAAGGAATTTGTTTTGGTGCATACACTCTCAGTGTGCATAAAGAACACTGAAAAGAAGAGAAAAAAAGAAGAAAAGATACATTCATCAAGAATCATAAGGTACAACACTTAATGATAGTCATACGGTACAAATAAGCAATCAAATCATATTAGGAAGCAGTAAATATTCTGTATTGCGGGACCAATTGGCAAAAGAAAGCTTGGGACCATATGGGTTGGAAACACTTGGAAGAGGCCTTCATCCTGCAGGGCATAGATAATGGCTAAAATGATGGTGATGATGAAATTATTTAGGGAGCTGAAAGGTATATGTGTAATTAATTCTAAAATTACACGTAAACACAGAACTTTGGCTTTTGTCATTAATTCCTGCACTGAATTATCTCATAATCTTTGTTTAATATAAGGAAATGTTTGATGGCATACCCCCAGAAAATAAATAACCAGGATAAATGCCATTCTGACTAATCTGGTTTCCTACTTTAACCACATATCTACATAAAATTTAGATTTCTTGAAGTGTTCCTATGAATTTAGGAATCAAATGCTTCGTTTTCTGGATTTTCTTTCTTTTTTCATTAATAGCAATGGTACCAGAGCACACTTTTTATTTCAAAAATAATGTATTTTGCAATAATGACATGAACTCCACAGTATCTTTTCTGCCTACAGGAGGGCGAGGTGCAGCCCCAATGGGGCCAGCAATTCCTATAACTTCCACTACCCAACTCATACAGCAAATGTCATTATCCTGTCTTTGCTTTTCATTGTCATTCAAAGAGGTCAAACCACAGAAGAGCTCAGGTAAGGACAATTGCAAAGAGTGCTGAATGGAAATACAGTATGGTATTCCAATGGGAAGAGGTAAAATAAGAGAGATGCAGGAGAGATACCCAAATGCCATTTTTATATGTATTCAAGATCAATGGGCAGAGAGAAAGCATTTGACTGCTGTTGTGATGGAACGTGGTCTAGGTTCCCAGGAGGGAGGAGTAAGAGACAGTGAAATTTAGATAGTTTGGTTGGGAGGAAGAAGATCAAGATAGCTCATCCCCAGATGTTTTCAGAGTATATTTTTAATGTTGAAAGTAGTTTGCTTTAATTTGACAAGATTTCTGTCTGTAGGTGAAGAACAATAAAGAAAACTGCTTAGAAGAAACTCAGCATGTCTGTCTTGGTTTTTTGGGAGCCTGGCAGCTATCATGTCATCATTAATACCAGCTATTCTTTGAAACAGCATACTTAGTGAGTTTGTACCAGCAGGGTTGTAAATAGAATAGGGCCCCAAAAAGGGAAGTATTAACATTATCCAGAAAGTTAGAAAAGCACAAATAATTTTTAGGGTCAAAGGCTTTGGGGAAGACTTCACCAGTTCCCAAATAACACTGCTAAGGACAAAATACTCAGTGGGATCCATTAGGAAAGGGATCAACAGCATCAAACTAGCAGGCGCAAGTAACAAGCATTGCAAGAACATTAAAAAGAGTGCATTGATTGCCTGAAGTTACCTGACACGTTGACATTGCTGAATCCTCTGCATATGGCCTCATGAACATTTTCAGCAGACACAGGTTAAACTGAAAAATTACTAAATATTATTTTTACAGATGGATTAAAGTCTTAATAAACTATATAGAATAATAAACAATGAGCACAACAAACCCTGTTAATTCTGTTATCCGTCCCCCCCCCAACTCTTTTTAGAATATGTTTAGTTACTAAATTAAATCTGATAAAGGTTTGAAAGAAAAAAGTATTTGGTCACAATATGTTTTTATGATATGTTTAAAGCAACGTTTCTCAGCTTTGGTAACTATAGAACCAGTGGACTTCAATTCCCAGATTTCCCCAACCAGCAAGAAATCCACACTTCTTAAAGTTGCCAAGGTTGGGAAAACTTAGTTTAGAGAATAACTTTGAGAGGGTTTAAAAAAAAATCTGTATTTCTCAATATGTTTTTATAGGTCTGCTTAAAATCAAAGGGGGTGGCAGCACCACTGGTCAAGACAAGGACTCCATTTTATCTGACAGATTTGATCCATGTCCTGAAGCAAGGGAGAAGCTCCGTGAACTATGCCGTCAAATGTGAGCTTTTTCAAACAATTAGGAAAGAAAATGCATTATTTCTACAACAAATAAGCACCAGCAGCTTTCACATAATGCAGTCTCGTAGAAATGCTTCAGTTCTATAATAATTTGGTATCTAAACTGACACAGTATGCACTGTCCATAAGCAATATGGAAATGCCAATTGGGATACGTAACATATCTGAAGGCAAAGAGATGCTTAGAGGGAAACAGTGAAAGAACATGTGGGCAAATCACACGGCCCATCAACAGGTTGCAGCATTTGTATCTTATATATTATATGATAAAGCAATGTATTCCATGGAGCATGAGTGGCCTGGAGTAGAGAGGATCCTTATTAGTATGAGACAAAGAAACAAGTAAGGCTGCTTTCTTGCAGATATGCTTACAAATATTTGTGCATTTATATTGACTTGTTCAATCTGGAGCAAACCAAATGTTTGAAGTTTCAGTAAGATGGTTTCTTCCCACTTCCTTAGAAATGACATTCTAATGAGAATGTTGTGATGGCACAATGGTTAGAATGCAGTACTGCAGGCTTCTTCTGCTGACTGCCGGCTATCTGCAATTTGGCAGTTCGAATTTTACCAGGCTCAAGGTTGGCACAGCCTTCCATCCTTCCAAGGTTGGTAAAATGAGGACTAAGATTGTTGGGGGAAATATACTGACTCTGTAAACCACTTAGGGTTGGAAAGCACTGTGAAGTTGTATGTAAGTCTAAATTTTATTGCTAATCATTTGCCCCTGATTCTTAATTTTAACTACTTCAGGTAAAATTCAATGTACGAATGGACTTTTTCCACATAAAAAAGTTGTACTTACATTTATTTAAATTACACAGTGGGCTACAAAAGTAAATGGTGCATGATGTTTATTATATTATATCCCCTTTATCTATCATTGTTGTTAAGATGTAGGTGAAATATCTATGTGTTGAAATATATTTTTAAAAGTCAAAAACATCAATAAGTACTGACATTTTCACATATATGTAGGTGATAGTGATTTCGTTTCTCATTCTTTTAGGTACAGGGGTGATGAGGATTATTACTGCCACAGTACCGTATCCAGAAAAATGTCTACATCTTGTTTGATAGTTCTTTTTCTGCAAGATTAGGGCTTAGAACAGGACTGAGGCATCTATGGCCTGCATGCATTCTCCCAGCCCTGAAAAATGGGCAATTAATTTGGTCAACATAAGAGATAAATTCCAAAATGAGGGTGGGATGGGAGCAGGTGGCTATCTCTAAAGAACATTTTTTTAAAAAAATCCTTTTTCATCTTAACTTTGGCTGTTGTTTTGACATTTTGCAGAAATGATTGATGTGTGAACAGAGTGCAAAGCCTCTGAGAGGTGAACTGTCAAATTCTCATACTTATCTCCCCTAAACACAGAAGAAAATATACTTGATTGTAGTAGTAAATGCATACCTGCAGACCCAAATCAATCTAAAATGGAACTTTGGGGCCTTTTTGGGGCAGATGAAAAGTTTTAGGGGGAGAAGTGGGAGCAATTTTTCTCTCAGAAATACCTCATACCTTATTCCAACTGTTAAAACATCTTGAAGTTCTATATAAGGGCCTGCAAAAAAATGGGAGTTCGAGTCGTTTAAAAACTTCCATCGTTCAAAGAACGCAGTAGTTTGCCCCTCAGAGGCTTCTTGCTATCATTTCTACCCTGAACCTGTCGCAATAATTGCTATGAAATTTCCAAGGGCCTCTGCAATCTGCTGAGTTGTGGTCCCAATCCCTCAAATATTGATCTAGAGCACAGGTGAAATGTTGCTGGTTCTCTGGTTCGGGCAAACTGGTAGTAATAAAAACTAGTGGTTCGGGCGAACCGGTAGTAAAAGTTCAAGTTCTACCAACTCAAGATTCCTTTTGGCACACTGTGTGCATGCGCAGCCAGCAAACCAGTAGTAAACCGGTTCAGATTTCAACCACTGATCTAGAGTGATTTCTCCCTTTCTAACCATCACCTACCATGCAACCATTAGGAAAAGATACTAAGAAAAGCATTGGGTTGCAACATTGACAGCATGCTATTCTGTTATTGTCCCAGTTTACAGGGGCTTTTAAATACAAATAATAAGGAATTGCAAGTCATAGTAAGGGGGTAGTATCGATTGGCTCACCTTTCAATTTTGTGATGTGCAGAAATGAATTGATCCCAGATAATTCTGACTTGTTTCCAAAGGATTGGGGAATAGAAATGATGCAATATGGAAATGCCTTCTATCTCTTTCCAATTACTATCACAATTTGCTAATTACAGTTTATTGCTCTGGGAACTGTGTGTGTGTTGGGAGAGAATTTCTACTTAATCTCCATTTTCTATGACTGTCAAAATAAAATAATAATAATATTGGAGTTATTATTTTATATTTTCAGTTTCTGATCAAGTAACAAATGCTCTTTCTTTTCCTTGCCTTTTTGTACTGACACATAACATCAGTTTAACTTACGTATGTAATTATGCAAGCAGCTTTCATATCTGTCTTTAAAGTCTATTAATTGTCATAGGATTATAGCTTGGGCCTTAGACATGTAAATAATAGCATCGTGTAGTGATCCAAATTGAAAGGGCAAAAGAAGATTTGGATCATGTGGAGCATGCATACAGCATCCTTCAGGAACACCTTAAACCAATTCATCTTTCCCCAAAATTGTGCATCAGCTATAAAGTACAGTGATGCAAATGGAGAAAAATGCACTGCTGTTTTAAAGTGTTTCCAAGAGATACTACATGCTTGTCCCTGTATCACAATTTGTCTTTTGCATCTGGCTCTGTGCACAGGAAGGTATATGATTTAATTTCCTAAAAAGCTCAGATTCTAGCTCTCTGCCAGAGCTAATCTCTAGAGTCGGAGTGCTCTTGTGGTTGTTGTTGTTGTTGTTAAACAAAATACCCTCAAAACTCTTAGCTTGCTCAGTATGGTGTTATTTGAAGTTCTGATTCTTACTCCTCCGTACTATATCTAACATGAAGTGGTGCCATTGTTTCTTTTCCTTTTAGAGAACATGAGAAGTCTGTAGCCATAGCAAAGTGCCATGTGAGACCCCTAATACTGAAGAATTATCCAACTGTGCACAAGTCACCATCTCAGGCCTTGAAAAGAGCTTCCCTATCTCAATTAACCTCTGAGATCAGACGTTCAAAACTGAAAAAGTTATTCTTTTCCATTCCTGATGGAACATCTCTGATTTAGTATCCTTATTTTGCCAGGGAGCAAATTGGTGGGTTATTGTTACACTTACTAAAACCTGTTAGAAGTATGCAGTATTGGGGGCATGTGAACAGCTGCTCACTCATCCATTTGTTCTCTTGGTCTAGCTGCCACCTTTATGTGACTTCCAGGCATTTGAGTGCTGCTATTTCAAAGTCTTCATTGAATAAGAACTTCTCACCTTGTTCTGAGGTTGTGGCCTAGTCATAACTGCTTTACTACGATGAGATGCTTCAAATATCTATCATTGAAAAGTACATGACATTGGAGCAATCCTAAATCAGTTTCACTTGACTCTCACTCCTCATATATGGGTTATCCATGACCAAACTTTCTTGAAAGATACTGGTATGCATCTTATCTAAATTGTACCAGATCACCTGGATTTATTTCTCCAATAGAATTAGTACACTTAGAACTGTTCTATTTTTCAAAACTTTAATACTTCTGAAAGAGCATCAAAGCCAAACATCTGCCCAGAGGTGTGCATGCTATGCAATTAAGAGGATTCTTACTCTTAATTACACCCTAATAGTCCCTGTATGCCTCTTCCTCAGGTATTGGTTGAAGGAACTGATTGAATGATTCAACCCCCTGAGGTTCAGAGACCTCCTGATGAAAAAGTTGGCTCCGCACTTTTTTTATGAATATGTTATCAAATCAGTGGTGAAATTCAAATTTTTTTACTACCAGTTCTGTGGGTGTGGCTTGGTGGGCGTGGCTTGGTGGGCATAGCAGGGGAAGGATACTGCAAAATCTCCATTCCCACCCAACTCCAAGAGAAGGATACTGCAAAATCCCCATTCCCTCCCCACTCCTGGGGGAAGGATATTGCAAAATCTCCATTTCCACCCCATTCTGGGGCCAGCCAGAGGTAGTATTTGCCAGTTCTCCGAACTACTCAAAATTTCTGCTACCGGTTCTCCAGAACCTGTCAAAACCTGCTGAATTTCACCCCTGTACCAAATGTGGTGAAGCAATGGAAGAAATGAGGAGAGACAGCTGCTCAGTCCAGAGTAAAGTCAAAATCAAAAGGACCCAATTTTCCTGCTGCAAAAGCAGAATGGACCTGGAAGATAGTGTCCCAGGACCGGAGGGGAAGAGTTGGTGGTCATCTCAACTTTTACCATCCGAATCTAGTAACCCAATCTTACCACCACCCTTGTAACTACTTGGAATTTAATTTTCCAAACTCAAGAAAGTGATAGTTATTAGTGCCACTAAAGCCATGTGTAGTTCAATCTTAAAGGGGATGTTGGAACAAGCTGTGAGTCTGTGCTGGCTCTCCCATGACTGAATATTATTCATTCCATTTCAGACAACATGAGTCTAGAATTAAATTCTACAAATCTTTTGCCTTCTCTCTCTCCCTTCTTCCCCCTTTTTAATTTCCTTGACATCCACTTGGCTATGGCTTATTTGGAACTATTTCACAGAAGAATATGCTGCATTTGATCTTGCCACTAAACTAGGAATTTTAAAAAGGCAGCACATTATTTTTCATATCACTATGATGGCTCAAATGACTCTTTCTCTTTTAACAATGTGATTTAAACAAAGGCGATGTAAAGCCTTTATAACCCCTTTGTTAAGAGTTCATTATTTCAGCTAATAGATTCATTTGCTGTGATGGCATGGGTTATGAAAATGTGAGAGGGAAATAGTGTCTCAGGCAGGCTGTAGGACAGGATGAGCCATTCAGAGCTCCATTAGAAAGTATTATGCTGTAAACTGGAAAAGATTTCACTACTTGTAGGTTGACCAAGTTCAGCATGTAGGTAGGTACAATAGTCTTAGGGCATGGGGTGATAACTGGAAGTTACCCGCGAACGTGATTGCATCAGGGTTGCATGAAAAGGTTTTTGCTGATGCAGAGAAGTTCCCAATTCTTAACTTTCTCCTTGCAAACTAAGTCTCTTCCGTGCTTCCTTCAGATGATTTCTGAGCACCACAAATACAGGGGCAACTGCAGGAAAAGTTCAATATATGGGTCTCTCCTCCAAGCATTATGAAATAATTCCAAGCTATGAAGGAACTGTATCACCACGTTTGATCTGAAATATTAACGGGTGTCAGTTACATTCATTGTCCCCTGTGACTGAACATGCCCAATGTGGGAAGTTTAGCAGGAAGTCATCCAAGGTTTGCCTTTGAGGAAGATCTATAGCACAGTGTTATTTAAACTTGTTTTTTTTAATCCTCTCACATTATTTTATTAGACTCATATTGAGGATAGTATCACCTTGCAACTTCAAAGGGCCCAAGACTTTTTCATACTCTCTGAATGAATAGCTAAGTAAACATCATTTTCATGTGTCCTATTACTTGACCTAATTCAAAGTTATCCATCCGGAAATATTGCAGTTTTCCAGTTTCCCATATGCTGCATAGGAAAGGCAATCACCTTTCTGTTTCAAGATGTTCCAACTCAAGGATTTTTAGGCATGTTTTCCCCAGGCCACTCATGTCTATCTTATTCCTTTAAATCAAGGTGAGTGTCATTAATTGATCCTAATTGTTTGAAGTGGGTAGAAATGCAACAGGGAAAGCATCCATTAATTGATAGGTGATCGTTGAATTATTAAATCAAAAGAAATATTAGTGTATTACTAGACCAATTCCATCAAACCAATGGTTGAAACAAATATTTTCATATTTACATTCAAATTATGTTAGTTCTCTTGAGACTAGCCAAATTTCCTGTAAGAGAAGTGTATGGTCATTCAGAACATCATAATTCTATGTGATTTCTTCACAGGATCTTTTTTCTGTTTAGTACATTCAACACCGTGGCTGCAAAATTTCATTTTGTAATAGTAACCACAAAAAATATAAAGTTATTAATGAATGCCCGTAGAAATGCATTCATTAGTGGAAAATTATCATGTAAGAGGGAAATTATTTCAGTTGTACAGATGAATAATCAGAAAAGAGACTAGTACAAGGTGACATAACTAATCAGTGTTATGGGACTTTTAAAATCAGGTCAACTAGATCGATTTAATCTGGCTATTTTATTGTTATGATTCCCATCCATCACTCTTTTTCTAAGTGAAGTAATTAGATATCCTGAATCTCTGGCTTTAAGGAGCATGTGATACGGCAAGCTATTAATGGCCTATGTTAAAAGCTTAACCCACCGGGTGTAATTTATGATGATGCCACATGGTGTAACTAGGAGAGAAAAAGGTCAACAAAGTGATGAGCAATTGGAATACATTTCAGAAGTGGTATGTGTGAGACTAACATAAAATTTGGCCTGAAATGATGGCATGAGACATTTCCTGAGAAATAAAGAGCACTGAGTACACAACAATTGAGGGAATTTGGGAAACCCCACAGAGAAGAAGTGGGAGCTAGGTAGTATAAGTGGAAATCCTGCTTCTTCAAGGAGATATAACATTAGGTGGGTTAGATAAGTTAAAAGTCTGAGGAACTCAATTTTGAGTTTAGCATCTATATTCATGACACTTGTTCTTCGAACAGATAGAAATGGGGCTTTGAAACATCTATTAAGACCTCATTTCAGATAGAAATGTGTTATTTTAACTGCAATTTTATCTAACAACAACATTCACTATTGTGCAATGATATTAAAATATGTGTACTGCGTAGTCTTCATATTTGCAAGAACTCAGCTACCATGGTATAATTCTATCATGACCATACTGTAGATAGGAGAGCAATATACATCATGATGCAAATTACATCCTGTATGAATTGTTGTGTAATCACATCACAAATACAAAAGGGCAGAGCCTGTGTCATGATATTACCTCTTTTGTTTTGCCATTTTGGCATCACCATGTATAGGAGCCAACACCCTTGATCATAGCTATGTTGTATTGTAAGGACACTAAATGGATAAAAAATACAATATAATAGAGCAATCCACTGAGGCAGAAATCTGGGCTTAGGACCACTGAATTCCTCAATATTTATTATGCTTATAATATTTTTGCAATGAGAAAAGCCAAAAATATTACTGGTTAACGTCTTCAGCAGCAACTTTATAGTATTATTTGCTGTGACTTGACTGTTTTTTCCCTTACTTAGCTTTTCTGTGGCGTTACTGATGAATCAGTTAGGTGGGATAGTTAGAGACAAATATGGCAATTTAACCCATCGCTGGAACTGGTATTCCAGAAAAGAAGTTCTACAGTCATTAGATTTTCAGGTATGAATTTGGACTCTTGCTAATGAGACACCCCCATTGCTTTGGCACTTTTAAACAATTACTGTACAGTTTTTAGGTCAGTCATGACTTCAATTGGGTTCAGATTCTACAAATACCAGAGAGCATGTATTCCAGGGGCATCAAACACACATCGTCACAGCAGTGTCATGTGATGTATCGCAACTTTTTCCCCCTTTGCTAAACCGGGCATGGGCATGGCCAGTGCGTGACACATCTGGCCCACAGGCCATGAGTCTGACATCCCTGATGTATTCGGATTGATTCTTTGTAGTTACTACTTCCACATTTTAGACCCTTGTGCATTGCCACCAGCAGTGGTGGGATTCAGTCAGTTCACATCACTTCAGGAGAACGGGTTGTTAACTTTCTGAGCAGTTTGACAAACTGGTTGTTGGAAGAAATCATTAGGGTAGAGAACCGGTTGTTAAATTACTGGAATCCCACTACTGGCCACCAGACACTGAAGCATGTTTTTAAAATATGTATCCTTACTACCATATGGTAATACCTGTTTTCAAGGATTGGACCCTTACAAAAAAAATGCATTGACAAAACAGAATTTGAGGCAGGCAGACAGGCAGACAGTAGATTACAGTGAAATAAAATGGTTTTCCCAGGTGGCCACAGTTACAGAATCCTCTCACTTTTGTTGCTAATTAGTTCTCATTTGGATTTTTGCAGGTCTTTTTGCATGGGAGCTTGAGATTTATTCTTCCTTTCCCAATGCTACCCATGGTACAAGAAGTGATTAAAAAAGCAAAGTGTTCCATAGGGTCATGTGATGTTTATTTTTGCTTCCTGACATTTCTAATATGAATATGAAATCTGGGGGCTTCATGACCTTTAGAGCAGAAATGATTGTTTTTATTTCAAAGCCTCTATTGACACCAATGAGAGCATTTTGTACATTGTGAAGAACGTCTTCACAGACATTGTCACTCATTAATTAAAAAGTTTAAGATTTTTTCAAGCCAAGGTCAATTCCTGGTTAACCATGTGAACACAGCAGTGCAATTTCTTGACAATAGTTTAGAAGGAGTTTGCCACTTTTTCCTTTCCAGGATGTAGATCATCATCATCATCATCATCATCATCATCATCATCACCAACAACATCATCTCAGCCTAAAATATATTTCCTAGATTTTCCACACTGAAATACTAACCAGGTACAGTGATGCTTAGGTTTCCAGTCTAGACAAAGTTGGCTAGGTAATACCACCATCAGTATAATTAATGTAATATCTAGTGTAGACTCAAAGTTTCCATTTGTCTCAGATTGTGTTTGCTGTGGATGTAAATGCATGTGTCAGTTTCAGCCTATGTGCATCTTTGCTAGTCCAGTTAAGAAAACTGTCAGACATGAAATCAGTGGGAAAGTATCAGTTCTGTATGAATCTGCCCCATGACTTTGATTTATCTTTTGTTTTTTATTTCTTAGATAAATGAACAGTTAAAATTAAAGGTTCTTAGCCAAAGTTCCATGACCATTACTTTTGCTGCCTTGAATGAAACCATCACCTTATCTTTGATAAGACCTGGATGTCTGCATGGATGCAAAGCGGATAAGCAGGTACCAATCACCTAATGAAAGCACCCCCAGTATTTATTGTTGTTTTTTAAACAGAGGGCTGATTTCCAATAAAGGGCTGGCACAATAACAAGATCTCTCTGCATTCTGTAACCCTAATAAAATGTCAGGAGAATTTCTGCTTACCCATTTTGTGTCTCCAATGACCTACTAGATCCAGTCGAGAAAGCATTGAAGTAGCATTGGAAAAATCCTATTGTGGCCTGTTGGCTGCCAGCAGAGCTAGCTGCAGAGTCAGACAAGGAGGAAGTGGTGGGGGAGCCTGGGCCAGCTTTGGAAGCTTTGGAAGGCTCTGATAAGGAAACAGAGACAGAGGCAGAGCTGGGGCCTTCCGTCCTCCCCCAGGTGGAGAGGCAGCTGTCTTTGGGGCCTGAGCTGAATGAGGGGGAAAAAACAGATGGAGCACATGCCAGATGCACGTATGTGCAGAGAGGAAAGGAGAGCAAAGGAAAGCAATAAGCTGGATCTCAGGGAAAAGCAGATGTGGACGCTAGCCAGCCCCTCCCTGGTTGGGAAATAAATAGTAGGGCTTTGGGAGTGGCTGGTTGTCACAGACAACTGTTCATTTTCTAGTATACAGAAAGCAATTCGCATTCCTTGGCCAGAACCAGGTTTGCTGGGACTAATTATGTTTGTTTTTGTTTATCCACGTGAATAAAAGACTGTTCCTACCCTGTTTGAAAAGGAGTTTGTTTTTACTCATGAGTAAGTGGCTTATCATTACCGTATTTTTTGAAGTATAAGATGTACTTTTTTCCCTCCTAAAAGAGGCTGAACATTTGGGTGTGTCTTATACTCCAAATGTGAACCCGCCCACCCGCCGGCCCTCACCCTTCAGCCTCCATGTGTCCTCTTCCTGGCTGCAGAGATTGCCACCGACAATGGCTTGTGTTTTTGGGCTCTGCATATTGCGTTTTCAGTCTCCAAACGCTCCATTCGAGAGCCCTTCAAGGCTGCAGGGATCGCCAAAGCACATTGCTGCCAATCACTTTCTGAAATTGTGACACATTTGGAGGCTGAAAATGCGATGCGTGATGCCCAAAATGGCTACCCAGAACAGCTGCTGCCTTCTTTTATCCCTTCCGTGCTTTGCCCGCTTTAGTCACTGGAGCTCCCTCCGATGATCAGCTGTGCTTTTGAAGCTGTTTTTTAGCCCCAACCAGCTCCAGCCTCAAAACCAGCGAGCAAACTAATGTGCTGAAGCTGACCAGACTAAGGACTAGCCAGATGAATACCTGGTAGGCAGAATTCCCCCCCCCCCGCTATTTTCCTCCCCAAAAACTAAGGTGCGTTTTATACTCCGGTGAATCTTATACTCCAAAGAATACGGTACTTGCTAAGGCTGGGTCAGAACAGATTCTAGTTCAAATTTACCGTCAGTTATGAATGGTCCCTGGGTGACTTTAGGCCAGGTAGTATTTCTCAGCCAGCCTATCTCACAGGATGGATTTGTAGGGAAAGTGGGGGAAGGAAGAGTGCAGGCAGTCCTCGACTTACAACAATTCACTTAGTGACTGTTACAATGGCACTGAAAAAAGTGAGTTATGACCATTTTTCACACTAATGACTATTGCAACAGTCCCATTGTCGTGTGATCAAAATTCATACGGTTGGCAACTGACTCATATTTATAACCGTCCTGGGATCATGTGATCACCTTTTGCGACCTTCTGAAAAGGAAAGTCAATGGAGAAACCAGATTCACTTAACAACCGTGTTACTAATTTAAGAACGGCAGTGATTCCCTTAACAACTGTGTCAAGAAAGATCATAAAATGGGGAAAAATTCACTTAACAAATGTCTCACTTAGCAACATAAATTTTGGGCTCAATTATGGTCATAAGTCGAGGACTGCCTGTACTGCCTGTACCATTTTAAATTGAAACAAAGAAGGCACCAACGCTAACAGATAACAGAAAGCATGGTTGAGTATCATGCTAAGGCAAGTGTCTGCAACCTGTGGCTCCGAAGCCTCATGCAACTCTTTTGTCCCCCTGCTGTGGCTGAGACAGAGAGCGAAAGAGAGTGAGAGAGAGAGATACCTGTATACCACAGAAAAGAAAACACCAGGAGCCACAAAACCTGGGTAAGCATGGCTGGGGGATGTGTGTGTCATGTGACTGGGTGGGAGTGAGTGACTTTGAGTTGGCCACGCCCACCCAGGTTTTGTGACTCCCAGTGATTTTTTTTTTTTTTGTGGGAAACGGTCCAAATGGCTCTTTGAGTATTTAAGGTTGCAGACCCCTGTGCTAAGGTGATTCCTGTCTTCTAATGCTTGAATAAAACTTATTATTATATTTCATTACAGCATCATACCCTTATAACCTTATACCCAGTTTTTCTGCTTACCAGCAAAACTGAATTCTATAAAAGCGATAGGCAAATTATACCTCATTCCATCTTGTTCCCTTCTCCCCCTACACCCCCTCCGTATACAATGCACACTGCACTTGACTCTTTTCAAATTGCTTCCCTGGAGTTCCATTGACCTTTGAAAGAACACCCCCAGGAACTTCGCCGAAACCGGCAGTAAGGACAACTTTCTTTCCAGAAGGAAATTGCTAGGTCCCTTCCCCCAAAATATTTATACAGTGTGAATGCACTTTTGTGGAAAGACAGCCTTTGCATTAAAATGTTTTATGACTCCACTGGATGCCTTCACAGGGTGGCTGAATGACATATTTATCAGCCACGTGGTGCTAATTGGCCCATTCTTTAGATTAAGAAGTCATCGTCGCTTGTCATTTCCTTCTCCATCTCCTACTGCTTTTATATTTATCCCCCACCCAGACATGCAAAAACATACATTTTAAATGGCTTTTGTTAAGCAGAAACAAAGAAAACCTATGGGTCCAAGCATTAAGGAAATGAAAAATGGTTGGAAGATGAAATCCGCATGTATGCAATGTTTGAGCGTGCAAGTGGCCCCATGTTGTATCTGGCAATTTCGAGCACTTCAACCGCCCTTTCAAGACAGTTCAGGAATGCTCTGAAAGTGGGAAATCCAGAAGGATTGGCGCTTTCAAAAGATTTATACTCTCAGGGGTGGAGAGAAGAGCATTTTGAACACATGGATCTGGCCATATCTGTGTTTTAAAAAGGTGCTTTTTGTATGCGAAATGTGTAAAGATGAGATACAATCACTCATTCCATTTATTTTTTCATTCTTGCTATCTTGCAATCCTCTCTCTAGTTCCTTGCTAAAAATTAGAGTGAAAGAAAAGCTGTGGGATGTTTATTTTCAAGGAGAAAAGATGAGAGACTTTTCTCCTTGAAAATTGGTCTCGTTCAGTAGTGAAATCTGAATCGGTTTGTTACTGGGCACGCTTACGCAGTTCGTACTACATGTGTGCTGGGCAGTACTTGCCAAAAGGAGGCTTGGGAAGGTAAGTAGAATAGCAAGGAGGGGAATCAGCTGTGGTGCGCAATCATGGGAACCTTTTTGTTTACTTTTTAAAAGCATTTTTTACTACTGGTTCGGGCGAATAGGTAGTAAAAAATGCTTTTAAAAAGTTTTTTAAAAAAGGTTCCGACAATTGCGCGCCACAGCTGTGATCTTCAGAACCTTTTTTTTAAATTTTTTAAAAGCATTTTTTACTGCCGGTTCGGGCGAATAAGTAGTAAAAAATGCTTTTAAAAATTTTTTTAAAAAAGGTCCCGACAATCGTGCGCCACAGCTGTGATCTTCAGAACCTTTTTTTTTTATTATTTTTTAAAAGCATTTTTTACTGCCGGTTCGGGCGAATAGGTAGTAAAAAAATGCTTTGAAAAAGAAAAAAAAAAGGCTCAGTTGATCACAGCTGTGCCATGTGATCGTCCAAGGCTTTTAAAAACTTTTTTAAAGCATTTTTTACTACCTATTTTCACGAACTGGTAGTAAAAAAATGCTTAAAAAGTTTTTAAAAAAAGTTCCAACGATCACATGTCACTCAGCTGATTGTCAGAACTTTTTTTTTTAGATTTTTTTTTACTACTGATTCAGCAAACCAATAGCACTTTTTACTACCGGTTTGGGCGAACTGGCCCGAACCGGTAGCATGTTACCCCTGGTCTCGACCCTCCAAACATGTACACCTTTTCAGCAGAGGGAAAATGCTGCTATCAAGCAAGCTGCTATTAAAAAAAAGAGAATGTTCCCCATTCCTATACTAGACAGCTTGTAGCTGAAGCACACAATTTTATAAGGTTTTGTTTTTTGAAGAATCTAAATAAAGGTGATTTTTTTAAAAACCCAATAAGAAGGATTTCAGAACAGATGTCTTTTTGCTCAGTGTGACAGCTGAATAACAGCTCTTTTGCTATTGTTCATCACAGATCTATTGCACAAAATAGGCAAGACTCTTCTATGCTCCTTCTAGCACAGAATTATTTATTTTACTCCAGCACCAGGAATTACAGAGATAACTTCGGATCTATATGGAAAGTAAACTGAGTCTTTTACTGATCAATTAATAGTATTACTAAAGAGCCGTGGTGGCGCAGTGGTTAGAATGCAGTACTGCAGGCTACTTCTGCTGGCTGCCTGCAATTTGGCAGTTCAAATCTCACCAGGCTCAAGGTTGACTCAGCCTTCCATCTTTCCGAGGTGGGTTAAATGAAAACCCAGATTGTTGGGGGCAATATGCTGACTCTGTAAAACCACTTAGATAGGGCTGTAAAGCACTGTGAAGTGGTATATAAGTCTAAGTGCTACTGCTATTACTGGCAACTCTCTATCATGCCATGTCTCAGAATGAGCAGAATGACTATGAGATTTCAGTTCTGGTAACATTCATTGCTAAATCTGATAAGCAGTAGTTTATCTGAGGTCTTATTTCTTACATGGTGCTCAATACTCAATACCATCACTCTGCTAAACAAATAATTCCCTCAACACTGTCAAACTATTTAGTAAGTCTGCACTACTATTAATCTTCTCATCGTTCCCACTACCCATCTCCTTCCACTTATGACTATATGACTGTAATTTTGTTGCTTGTATCCTTATGATTTATATTGATATTGATTGTTTCCTGATTGCTTATTTGTACCCTATGACTATCATTAAGCGTTGTACTTTATGATTCTTGATGAACGTATCTTTTCTTTTATGTACATTGAGAGCGTATGCTCTCCTTGTCATAAATTTATTTGTCAAGCATATATAAGATAACAGGTAAAAGTATAAAATAATTTGAATACATGAAAAGAGTAAGTAAAAAGGAATATTAGAACAGGGACAGTAGGCACGCTGGTGCACTTATGCACACCCCTTACAGACCTCTTTGGAATGGGAGGAGGTCAACAGTAGACAGTTTAAGGTTAAGATTTTTGGGGTTTGGGGAAGAAACTGCACAGTCAGGTAGTGCATTCCAGGCATTGACCACTCTGTTACTGAAGTCATATTTTCTGCAATCAAGTTTGGAACGGTTTACCTTAAATTTGTATCTATTATTTGCTCGTGTATTGTTGTGGTTGAAGCTGAAGTAGTCATTGACAAAAAGTACATTGTGGCAGATAATTTTATGTACTATGTTTAGGTCAGACTGTAGTCGGCATAGTTCTAAGTTGTCTAAGCCCAAAATTTGAAGACTGGTGGCATAAAGTATTTTATTGCGGTTAGAGAAATGGAGGACTCTTCTCGTAAAATATCTTGATTGTATTTATGTCCGATATGCAGTGCGGGTTCCAGACAGATGAGCTGTATTCAAGAATTGGTCTAGCAAATGTTTTGTATGCTCTAGTTAGTAATACAACATTACCAGAGAAGAAGCTACGCAAGATTAGGTTATGTGTCCAATCACACTTGGCCAATAAAAAATTCTATTCTATTCTGTTCTATTCTATTCTATTCTATTCTATTCTATTCTATTCTATTCTATTCTATTCTATTCTATTCTATTCTATTCCATTCCATTCCATTCCATTCCATTTTATATTTTTAACTGGTCATTCTGGAGGTTGAACCTGGAGAAACCCCACATAATGGTTTTGTCCACTAACCTATCTTAATAATATTTCACTTATTTCAGCTCTCTTAAAGTGTAGGTTTTATTAAGAATATAATAAAAATCTAAGGCTTAATTGTTTTTAGAGGGAGATAGTCTTGCAATATTTTCTTAGTAATATTTTCTTATTAATGTAATTAACTTTTCTCTTCTCTTCTCTTCTCTTCTCTTCTCTTCTCTTCTCTTCTCTTCGCTGCGCTGCGCTGCGCTGCGCTGCGCTGCGCTGCTCTTTTCTTTTCTTTTCTTTTCTTGGCTGGGTCTTACCACATATGATGTCATAGCTAAGAAAAAATAAATGAAATCCAATCCTTGGTCTGAAAAGTCACTGGATTCTGCTATTGTACATGATGGCTGCTTAGATTTCCAGATGCCATAATGCAGTATTTTTATAAAATAATTCTCATGTCCCTTTTTCCTTTCCAAAGTTGACTTTAAAAAGCATTGAAGCTGATGAGAAAGAACATTGGAGAAGAAGCCTTATTGACATTAAGAAGAGGTTTGAGAAAACTATAAAACAATTTATAAACAGTGTTTTGATGATTTCAGGTATTGTCATTATGCTGAGTTTATGAAATTCACACTGCTTTATTAATTAATGTGTATAGTCATGTGCTGTCTCATACAAATATATACCCTCTCCTTCATAATAACAGAGTGGTGATAAAAATTAAATTTGAAATGAAATGAATAATGGTACGAATATGACATTGTCTTAATTTTCAGAATTTCAAAAATTTCAGAAATGATAAAATGACACAGAGAAATATGACCAGTGGTCAAATCCTGCATTCCAAACTGTTTATCTGAAGTAACATTGAGAATTACTAAACTGATTCCTTCTGGGTTTTGTGCTTGAATTGTTCGTATAACATTTGTAGTTGTTGCTGCAGGAAGGAGGACTACAAAAGTAGATATTTTTGTAGTCTTCCTCCTTCAGCTGGAAAAGGCTTCTAAACATTAATTGTAGGACAGTCCTAGTTTTCACATAGAATATAAATAGGCATTGTAAGGAAGGAAAGGGGAAAAAAGAATACTAGATGAGATGTTAATGTTCTTTCTCATATGGATGATAGATAACATACATTTGTAGCTTCTTTATCCAATGGACAAGATAGATTCCATCTTGCTAAGATATTTGTCTTGAGAGATAGGAGGCATTGCCTCTCAGATCTTTCTGGCAAGAACAGTGGGAGTCTTGCTTATGTAATTGTTATAACTTTGATAACAAGACAGTTGTAGCAGAGGTGGGTTTCAGTAAGTTCTGGAGAACCGGTAGCAGAAATTTTGAGTAGTTTGGAGAACCGGTAAATACCACCTCTGACTGGCCCTGCCCCCATCTATTCTCTGCCTCCTGAGTCCCAGCTCATCGGGAGGAAATGGAGATTTTACAGTATCCTTCCCCTGGAGTGGGGTGGGGATGGAGATTTTACAGTATCCTTCCCCTGTCATGCCCACCAAGCCAAACCAAGCTATGCCACGCCCACCAAGTCACACCCACAGAACTGGTAGTAAACATTTTTGAATCCAACCACTGAGTCGTAGGCATATTTACCTAGAAATAATATTTGTGAAAAGTTAGAAATGCGTCTTATATAAGGTACATCTTGAGTGTACACATGATGGTGAACCTTCCTGCAACTCCTTAAACCACCTCCCAGATTATCCCAGAAAAACATCATTGTTTTAAGGAGTTTTTGCAAATATCTGGTATACGAACATCCTTTGTACTCGAAAGTATTCTTTGCTATTTGGGAGGGACCACAGTTCAATGTTAGAGCGTAGATTGACATACAAATCTAAAGTCTAAAATCATTCTTTAGCATTTCTTGGTATGACTCAAAAAGTCCTGAAGCTATTACTTCTCAATATAGACCAGTATTTCTTTATTAGGTGTCCCTTATACTGTATCAATGATCCCCAAACTTTCTGGCTCCACAGACCAGCAGTGGTGGTGATGGAGGGAAGAGGATGGTTTTGCACAAGCAATCTAATCCCGTGCATGAGCAAATGAAGCTTCACACGCTCACCTGCCTCTTGCATGACCCAGTTCCATTGGGCCACAGATTAGTACTGGTGGTCCATGGACCAAGGTTTGGAGACCCCTGCCTTATATGATTGAAATCCAAGATGCATAATCTCTATCCCATATGGTCATATGGAAGTCATCAATTTAGTAAGAATTGTTGTATATAGTATTAGACTAGAGACAGATTAACATTCACTTAGTACATGCAGTGACTGGCATCCTTGTGTCACAAGCATGGCAGTCTGGAACTCGATCAGTAGACATATATATATATATATATATTTTCTCAGGTTTTCGCGGGTGTTTGTATGTAGGTCTTTGGTTATTCGGGTCTTCTCCCATGTAAAATTGGAAGTGTCTTGGCGATGTTTCGACGAAGTCTCATTTGTCATCTTCAGGCTGGTGTTCTTGGCTTCGTGCTTCTTTGCTCCTGGAAGCACAAAGCCGAGAACACCAGCCTGAAGATGGTGAATGAGACTTTGTTGAAACGTCGCCAAGACACTTCCAATTTTACGTGGGAGAAGACCCGAATAACCAAAGACATACATATATATATATATATATATATATATATATATATATATGTATGTATGTATGTATGTATGTATGTATATGTGTTAGATATGTGTGTGTTAGATATGTAACACATACGTGTAGCATTTTATGTATAGGTATATATTGTTATGTACAGGTATATATCCCGGAAGACATTTATATAAAATTAGCTTCTCTGTTTTCAGAATGCTAGGAAAATATGGTATTTAACTATTTGCCCAAATGAGTTTGGATCAGAAAAAGCACAACCAAATTCTTTGAAAGCCCAAGAAGGACTTTTAAAAGAACAATCTTTTGCACTAATAAAATCCAAAGGTTTATTTACTTTTACTAACTTCTATACTACCCTGTATATCTGTAAAAAGTAATTGATCATTATTGCTACCATTGTTATTTTTTATCACATTGTTATTACCTTTACAATAATTTTAAAAATATGTTATAATCTTGATAATCTGCTTGATAATCTGTTGATTGGCAGGAATATGCTGCATAGACTATCCACCTGAGTTTCGTACAAAACCCGTGAAGTGTAAAAAAGCGGAATCGCCACTACAGACTTGGGATCGAAAGCTAAGAGAAGAAGCTATGGCTTCAGTTTCAAAACCAAAAGAGAAACGAGCTGTCAGGCCAACAAGCTTATCCAGTTATCACCCACTTAAGAGAAAATTTAGGCCTCCCTCACGGTAAGTGGGACAATCTTTTGGAGGAGGGAATTCTCTGAAAAACAAGATTAAATAGGTAGGATAACAATATGCTCCTTGTAAAATAGAAACATTGGAGTCAGTCAAAAAAGGCTAATTGAGAGGGTGAGGAGGGCCAAATTTATTTATTATTTATTTATTTATTTATTAGTTCGATTTATATGCCGCCCTTCTCCGGAGACTCAGGGCGGCTTACAATGTGTTAAGCAATAGCCTTCATTCTTTTGTATATACTGTACCTGCTTAGTAGGGCTTTTTGGCCCCCCCTAAGTGGTGTTCTATTTTATACAAAGTCAGCTTATTGCCCCCACAAACTGTGTCCTCATTTTACCTACCTCGGAAAGATGGAAGGCTGAGTCAACCTTGAGCCTGGTGAGAATTGAACTCGCAGTAATTGCAGGCAGCTGGCAACTAAGTGCTACTTTAACAGCATTTAGTCCGCTGTGCCACCAAGGCTCTTAATGATACAAGTACAGTACCATATGATACAAGAAGCATCATGAAGCAAAAATCCCTTTTGTACCTGTGTCTTGATGTGGCAGGCATGTACAAATTGTAAATTGAGGACCCAGTTGTTATTAAGCTGGTTATTAAGACCAGCTGCCTGCAATTACTGCAGGTTCGAATCTCGCCAAGGCTCAAGGTTGACTCAGCCTTCCATCCTTTCTAAGGTAGCTAAACTGAGGACCCACTTTGTGGGGGCAATAAGCTGACTTTGTATAAATATACAAAAGGATGAAGGCTATTGCTTAACGCATTGTAAGCCGCCCTGAGTCTCCGGAGAAGGGCGGCATATAAATCAAATTTTAAAAAAGGGGGGGGGGAAGGTCAAGTTTGTACTGCAATGATGAGAGGCTGCTTTTGTCACATTGACAAAAGTGCTGGATCCTGCAGATGTTACTAAAAATGTCTCAGAGGTGCCTTCTGGACTTCTGGTGCTTTTCATGCTCCTCAGAAGACATACCAATAGTGACCGTGCTTGCTTACTTTGGGCCTGTGGCTTGCTGTTTTATTTATTTCTGTACCTAACTTGTATTGATTATGTACCATCAAGTTGGTGTTGAATTATAGAAGCCACATAGATCCTGTAGATTTTCTGCAAGGAGATCTGTCATCAATCTGATCTTTCAGACCTTCCAATAGTGTACCCATTTTCACTGTAATTGGGTCCATCCTTCCTGCTGATCCTCCTTTTCATTTCTTTCCATGTTTCCTAAGTGACACTACTTGGAAAACATTCTGAGCAAGCTGGCATATAGACAGACAGATCGAGCCATATATATTTTGCTTTACTCAAGTTATACATATTGATGTTAATGCCATTGAATTGCAAAACGATGGTGAGATGCTGAAGGACAGATGTGTCATTTCTATATCACCTCCTCTAAGCCAGCGTGCTGCCACATAGTGTAGTGGGAAATGTTATCTATTCACTGGACATTGAAGAAATCTTCCAATTCTGATCTGATTATATATGTTATGGGAAAGGGATATCTTTTTATCCTTTGAAGCAACAATTGAGAGCAGCAACATATCTTAGACTGGTCTTAAGCTTGTGATGTATAAGCAGACAAATTCAGAAGAGGATAAGAACTCCAAATTAGATAGATCAGATCAGTGAAAATCAAAAGAAACTACAAACACTAGTGTAGAATTTTACGAACTATTTCAGGAATATACAGCTTATAGACTTAGGACCACATACAACCCTTGGGCTTTACTGCAAGGCATTAATTGCAATAGCACTTAGACTTATATACCGCTTCACAGTGTTTTACAGCCCTCTCTAAGCGGTTTACAGAGTCAGCATATCGCCCCCAACAATCTCATTTTACTGACCTCGGAAGGACGGAAGGCTGAGTCAACCTTGAGCCTGGTGAGATTGGAATTGGCAAATTGCAAGCAGCCGGCAATCAGCTGAAATAGGCTGCAGTACTGCATTCTAACCACTGAGCCATCACTGCTCTTAATTAATTTAGAGTCATTTGCCTTTTCTCTGGCAGCTTCTCACATTGAGTTAAAAATGGAAAGACAGAAAAGAGAGTGTCCAGAAAAATAAAAAGTGGCCCCATTCAGTTTGGCTTTGGCCTCATTGTTCATTGGCAAGCAGTCCCAAATAAATTACTCCTAAGAATAACTCTTGGGTGGGGTGGGGGAAGCTTTTTGAAAAAAAAATGTATTAAATGACTGGAATAAGTAATAGGCAGAGATGTGACTTAAAATAAGATTGGATAAGAATGAATCTGTTGTGGGTGTTATTGTCTTCTGGGTTTCAGCAAGCTTTCAGGCAGCTTTTCACTAATGATACCCTAGTTATAGGGCATTTTCTCCCTAAAAATGCCTTATATAACTTTTATTGCCCTTTTGTTAGCCCAAAAGCTGCCTGACAGTTCAAAAATACTGCTTTAATGTAGTAGCTTTTAGTTTACATGCATATGTGTCTCTCAGTAAATGCATCAGATTTGTTTTTTAGCTATGACTATTTTTGTAATTACTGGGGTGGTATGATTGAAGGGCAATATGTTTTATGCTACACTTTATAATAAATATCCCCTGGATGGTTAAAATAATTTAATACTATAAAAATAAACCCATAGTGAAAACTTAAACATAATATGACCTATCCATTACCTATCGCTGATAATTATCACTATAAAATTTGATTTGGATTAGTGAGTGGTGGAACTATTTTTATATCCAATCATTTTATAACTGCTTGGGGTCTATATTAGATTCCGAAAAGTAATAAGGCTAGTATATAAAATATGAGTAACACAAGCACTGATAAAAGTAAAGCAATTTTTAAAAACCTCTAAAATAGCTTAATATTAAAAAGTATCAGGAAAAGGGAAAGCTTTGTCTGATGTTGATTCTCTGGGCAGAATATTTCAAAGACAGAGAAGGCCTTGTCTGTCAGACATGGCTGCACTCATTCAATATGGGCATCAAAGAAAATTTCCAAAGTTATTGTAGAAGGAAGAATTACTTCAAAGGATACAAGTCCAACCATTTAGGGCTTGAAACATTAATACCAGCATTTTGAATTTAGAATGGAAACAGTTTGGCAGCAAGTTCATATGGAAAATATGGATTGCATATGCTCATATCGTATTCAGTAGACCTAGCTATTTAATAACCTGAAATTTGATTCCAATAGAAAAGAAATTTGATTGACTGAGTCTGGACTCACTGATATTTTTTGGTCTATTTTCAAAGACAACCCTCCATTATAATACAGGTAGTCCTCAATTTACTACCATAATTGAGCCTGGAATTATGGTCAAGATTCATGCCGGTCATTAAGGAATTTACTACATGGCCATAGCCAATTTTATGCCTTATTTTGTAGCAGTCATGAAGGGAATTTATTATTAAGGAATCCATTGTTTCCAATGGATGGTTTTTCTTGCCAGAAACTGAAAGTAAACTCTGGTTTCTGACCAAAAAAACCATTATAAATTGTGGTCGTGTGACTGGAAGGTGCGGCAAATGACTGTAAATGTAGACAGGTTGCTGAGCACTCAAAATGCGATCATGTGATCATGGAACAGGGGGGTTTGGCCATCAGAACCTCAAATCTAGGTCATATAGTAAGTATCCCTGGGGAAGTCTGTTATAATTTTGATTAGTCATAAGTCAAGACTACTGTAACACTCTCTACATGGGGCTTCCCTTGAAGAGCACTCGGAGGCTCTAACTGGTCCAGAATGCGGACGTGCGGGTGATTATGGGGGCGACATGGCGCACCCATGTAACACCTCTCCTGCGCGAGCTGCACTGGCTCTCAGTGGTCTTCCGGGGGCGATTCAAGGTGTTTTGTTACCACCTTTAAAGCGCTCCATGGCTTAGGACCCGGGTATATACAAGATCGCCTTCTGCCGCCGATAGCCTCCCACCGGTCAATACACTCCCACAGAGAGGGGCTCCTCAGGGTGCCGTTGGCCAAACAATGTCGACTGGCGACACCCGGAGGAGAGCCTTCTCTGTGGGGGCACCAGCCCTCTGGAATGAGCTGCCCCTAGAGGTTCGTATGATCCCCGACCTGCATACCTTTCACCGCTCCCTGAAGACTCTTTTATTCCAACAAGCCGGGCTGGCCTAATAGGAATTTTTAAATTGGGTATTTGTTAGTTTTTAATTTCGTGGACTAAATTTTATATATTTGTTTTTAAATTGTTCTTAAATGTTGTGGTTTATATGTGTTTTAATATGGTTGTACATCGCCCTGAGTCCTTTGGGAGAAGGGCGGTATAGAAGTTCAATCAAATTTAAGTCTAAATCTAAAACCTGTACACCGAAACAATCATTGTAGCAAAGCTAGTTTTATACAGGTATTTTGTGAAATGGCAGGATTCTTTCTCCTGATTCTTTCCCTAATCTTTTTCCTAATTATTAAGGTAGAACAAATGCATAGTTCTACAGTATCTTCTCTATATAAGCTTCAATGTCCATTTGTTGTGTTATAATTCCCACTTGACTATATAGCATTGCACAATCCTACTTAACTAGATAATCATTGTAAAGAAAATACCAGAAGAGGTAATGAGAATGGTAGATGTTTTAATGCCAGTATGGGGTGGGGTGTGTGTGTGCGGGGGGGGGGGGGGGGTCTGATTTGAAGTTAAAATAATCAGGGTCCAGGTAAGATTTGAGTAGAGTCCAGATACCATCTGCTTTTCATTTATTGTGTTCCAAATGTACCTCTAATACAGATTAATACTTTGAATAGAGAATTCAAAGTGTATTGAAAAATGTACACAGCACTAACATGAATGCTTTCCAGGTCTTGTGTTTCAAATATTACCTACCTGTTTAATTTTCCATTTCTTTTTTCTCATTCTTTTCTTTCTAAACTCTTCACCTGCTTCACACAGAGCCAAAGAAGAGATCCCAGATGTAAGCCCTACCCCTGAACCCTGGGCAATTTTTCCTATGGACTGTCCAATTGTGCTGCGCAAAGTTTTGACCAAAACTAATGATGGTTTAGGTTGCAAATGTGTAGTAAAAATCCCATTAATTACGGACTTGGAATTTGAAAAGTTCATCACTGCCCCAAGAGACCCTCAACAAGTCATTGTGATATGTGTGTTGTCACCGCAAAAGCATTCCTACTCTCCTTTCTTTGAGTGGTCTGTTGAACAGCTGTACATAAAGATGCAGCATGGCCGTCCCTCACCTTGTATTCAGGTAAACTAAATGTTGTTGCTTTATACATGGATTTTCCCAAAGCAGGTTCATTCTTCTTAGCTAGATAATCACTGTTTCTATTTTATGGAGCTGAAGTAGTAATGTAACAGTCAACATGCCAATAAGGGAGTTCACTGACCACAGAATTTGGCTCAGGCTATTATTTTGTGATTCAGAAAAGAATTAAAAGCAGCCTATTTATTTATTTATTTATTTATTTATTTATTTATTTATTTATTTAATCAACTTCACATGATTTGTGCTATTGATACCTGGGACACGAACCTGAAGCAAGAGTCATTCGTTAGTAGAGAATTTTTTTCCCCCTTTTAACTCCTCCTATAAGATGGACAGTGGGAGGAAGAAAAAGATTCAGAAATAAAATAAATGTGATAAAGAAGTCTCTCCAATCTGAATTATAATGGTTTCAACCCAAATTGAGGCCATGTGTGTGGACAATAAAGTAAAAAATAAATAAATGAAAGGATTAGCTGCTTACTACATACACAGTATAAACCAGATTTTAACAATAAGCCCAAATAGCCATGACAGAAATTATCTTGAAATAAATGTTCATAATATTGCATTGTAAATTATGAAAGATAACTATATCACAGAATTTTATTTTATTTCCATAATTTATTCACAAAAACCTGATTAGCTGTCAGATTATGAAAAAGGTAATATA
Organism: Arizona elegans; assembly: GCA_022577455.1. Taxonomy (NCBI): domain Eukaryota; kingdom Metazoa; phylum Chordata; class Lepidosauria; order Squamata; family Colubridae; genus Arizona; species Arizona elegans. Next base: position 120,616,648 of record JAKOOJ010000003.1, read on the forward strand.
CACCTCTCAGCTGAATCCATTTTCTCATCTGTTTTTTCCCCCCCACAAAACGAATTGGTGGGATTTGTCGTAAATTATATATTATAAATATCTGTTACCACCGTTAATTAAAGTAAAATTGCCTTAGCAGATCAAGGCAAGAATCATCTTCTCTACCATTTTTTTCCCAACAGTGGCCATTTTACTGACTCTTGTTTGAACTCAGGAACTTGGGGTTTATATTTGTTCTGAATATCAAAGTTAATTTAGCTGTGATAATCATTAAACAGTTATAGATGTCTCTTCAGAGAATTTCACCATCCTCTTAACATATATTAACATAACAAAAAGATTATGTTTTAAGGGCAAATGAGATAGTTATCTCCAGTTACTCTTTATGTTTATTTCAGACGTCTGATCTCAGCTTCTGTTTTTTTTAAGAGGAAAAATGATGGGCTATCTGGGATTTTAATTGTATTCATGTTTTGGTTTTTAGTTTTTGGGTTCTTTTTTCCATAGCTTTACCTTTCGATCTGGCAACCAGTTTTAGCTACCATCTTAATTTCTCACATAGGAATACAGAGAAAAATGGATTCGGTATCCATAACAGAAAAATAGAGGGGCTCTGAAGTGAGTTTCTATACTGCTTTTGTCTTCTTGTGAGACTTTTCTGTCTGGTTGGAATATGCAACCTGCAGATAAAAGCTACATGCAGACATTGGTCTATCATATGGACCTGGGGTTTAACAAACTATCCACTTCCACCAGTTTTGGGCTCTGACCATGCACACAGCCAGAATGTAAATCTGACAAGTTTTGACTGAGGTGATGCAGACAGAAAAATAAGTCTCCCACTTGTGATCAGAAAGAGCTTCAGCAATATCCAATTCACCCTGTCTGCATGGTGAAGCATTGTTTCTCCATTTGAGAAAAAAATGTTTATGAGACAAGCACACAGGACATTTCCATAAAATGATATAATAATTTACTGCCTTTCCAGAGCAAGCATGATTCCTACCGTTTCCTGAAATATGATCTAGAGAATCCACTGAATAAAACGCCTCCTCTTCTGGTGCAGAAACACGGTGTTGTTCCTGGAATGGTGGTGGCAAGTATCTGATAGGTTTCTTGCAACGCCTATTGACTTTTTCATTTCATTGACCCTGCAGAAATTATTTCCTCATAATGCATTGAGGCAATTTTCCGTAACCCAGTACTCTCCAGATAACTTTATAATCCACAACCGCACGTGCTGATCAGAAGATATGAGTGTTGAGAGTCCAAAACATTGAGAAAGTACCATGCATTCTGCTAATGGACAGTGATAGAAACAGTCGAAGATATTTCTTTAACTTTAAACTCTATGTTCTAAACTTAGATCTTTGTCCCCTTCCTGGTGGCTTGTATCAACCAGGTGAGCAATGTTTACAGGTGGCAGAGATAGCTTCAAACCTGTCCACTCTTGAGAGCCATAGGCTCAATTTAAGAAGCAAAGATTGAGATTGCAGCTCAGAGCAAGTAATATTAATATGCTTAATTGACTGACCTTTTGGCCAAGCTTTTGCTAATAGAGTCTGGGCTTATCTAAATTGTGCTTCTGACTGTTATGTCACAGATGCAACAAGGGCATAGAAATAATTCTGCTTTACTGTCATTATTACCATATAGGCTCATAGCAACAAGCAGCACTTTGACTGCTTTCTTAAATGGTAAGAAAGGATTCTTCTGGGATTTTTTTTTTAGACTTCCTGGTCTAGTTTTCTGGTATCCTATCGGGCAAGTTCTAATCAGGCTCAATCCTGGTTCACCTCTTGCAAGTTCTTATCTAGACAAAATCAGTCAGGTGCTGTATCCGGTTGCTGAGGTAGACTCTAATTGCATTTCTGACAATATTCTGCAATACTTTGTTTGTTATAAAGAAAACACATGGCGAATCGTAGATAACTTTGGGAGCAAGGGGTTGGTGGGTATGAAGAAATTTCCCTTTATTATTTTACTCCAAAGTCTCAACAAAATGTCTCTGATGTTGCAATTAACATTTAGAGAACTCATGTTTTTTTGTGATTAAATTAAAAAAAAATCCATATGGTGATACATTTGCCTCACTGATTCAACAGGATTGTTAATTAACCAGTTTTATCCCAAAGGTGCTCTTTCAGGAGGCAACTGGACTTCCTTTGTTTTTTCTTTTGAAGACGTTTTGCCTCTCATCCAGTGGTGGGATTCAGCCACTTTGCACCACTTCGGGAGAACCGGTTAACTTTCTGAGAAGCTTGGTGAACTGGTTGTTGGAAGAAATCATTAGGGCAGAGAACCGGTTGTTAAATTATTTGAATCCCAGTACTGCTCTCATCCAAGAAGCTTCTTCAGCTTTTAGAGCTCTAACCATCTTAGAACTCAAAAAGCTTCTTGGATGAGAAGCGAAACATCTTCAAAACGTCTTTCAAAAGAAAAAACAAGGAAGTCCAGTTGCCTCTTTAAAAAGCACCTTTGGGACAACCATGACCTGGATGACTGAGAATTTCTACAGACATTTAACCAGGTTTATAATAATATTCACAGATAAATTGTGAAATATTTGACTGTTATTTAATTTCCTTTTTAAGAAAAGACTTAATTCTCAGTCTCTTTCTGATTTAATCTATTTACCTGATCTGTGAAATTAACATCCTGATCTCAGTTTAAACCACAGGAAAATGGAAGCATCAAGAAAAGGTCTTCTTCATATATGTATATATATAAACATGTAGTAAGTGAATGTCCGAGATTGGAATCCTATTCACTGCCCCAAATCTCATGCCATATGCCAAAATCACACAATTATGTTAAATAATAGAGGGTTCTAGTTATGCCTGGAGTACATTAAACTTATTTTAGGGTCTTTGACACATAAAGGAAGTTATTCATTATTCAAGTTCATTTACAGAGGTGCCTACTCAGATAAAACAGAGACTTCTAGTAAACGCAGAGTCTTTTTCTGTTTCAGTACTGCTTTTTTTATTATTATTGCTTGTGAATCCCTCAGTCTGGAAGGGTAATGCTTTGGGTGAACATATTCAGCATTTCTAAGGATTCTGCTGCTGTAGAAGCAGCATTTTCCTTTCAGCATATCAGAAGCTTTTGGGTTCCACTTGGTCTTGAAATGCTATGAGGAAAATACAGCTGATATTTGTGAAAATGAGGAAAGGGTTTGTGTTCCTTGAAAGAACTGTTACATAGGGTCAAGCTATTTTCCAAGGCACCCGAAGGCCAGACAAGGAATAATGGATGGAAACTCATCCATGAGAGATTCAACCTAGAAATAAGGAGAAATTTTCCGACAGCGAGAACAATCAACCAATGGAACAGCTTGCCTTCACAAATTGTGGGAGCTTCATCACTGGAGGCTTTCAAGAAGAGATTGGACTGCCGTCTGTCAGAAATGGCATAGGGTCTGCTTGGGCGGTGGGGGGGGCGTGTTGGACTAGATGACCTACAAGGCCCCTTCCAACTCTGTTAATCTGTTTCTGTTTATTTTAGCAAAAAACAAAAACAAAAAACTTCACACCTATTTGGAAAGAAACTTATTTGAACAGAAACACAATTATCAAATTATGAAATGTGCAGATGGATTTCACTTTCAGATTTAAGTATTGTAAGGATTAATTTAAAAATAACATCTAGACCTATGAAGGACATTATTTATCAGCTCCTTTTTTAATCCACATTTATCCAGTTTACTCTATGGAAGTTTAGTGGGTAACTTTCCCTAACACTTAGGATTTTCAATATAAGTTTTAGCAGCTTAACTTTTTAATGCATAATTTAACACATTTTTTAGTTTTATTTTTAAAAATCTTACAATTTTTTTTCACTCCCGAGATATGTTTTCTGAAAGCAGCTTTCAGAAATTTATGCTTTCTATGCTTTTTTTTTAACACATTTTTTTTTCTAGCAAGAACTTTTTACTAGAAAAGAAAAATAAATGCTAGTGGATCCATTCAGTACTGTTGCTGTCCAATACACATTACAGTTCATTTTGCCAGTCCTTAAAAATCTGCTTCTATAGAATTTCATGGCGGGTTACTTTTATATATCTACTGACAGTATTATTTTTCAACTTTTTCATAGATGCCCGTAATCCCATTTCCCAATTTAATTTAGTTAGCTTTTAATTACCTTGAATTTTCAGCTGCAACAGCTTAAGAGTTCACCTTATTTCTCTACAAGACCAGCCCCACCCCCACACACACAGACAAGCAAGAAGTCACCAGAATATAAACTGTCAGCAAACAGCACTCCTTACTAGCACTGATGATGTTACCTAGTTAGGATAATGAAACATCTGCAAAACAAGCAAGCTCAGAGAGCACCAAGGACCCCTTCTTTGCATATCTTCTTTGAAATAAGTGACTGTTGTGGTCTGCCAGCAGCCTGCGGAGCTGGCAGCGGAGTCGGGCAGCGAGGAGGTTGTGGAGGAACATGGGCCAGTCCTGGAGTCTGGGGAAGGCCCAGACGAGGGCTCTATGTCAGAGGCAAAGATGGGGCCAGGGCCATCTGGGAGTGATGTGCGGACTCCGGAGCCCCCAGAGTCAGACAGCAGAGAGGCAGAGGAACAGGAGGAGCCTGTTTGTAGTGCACGCATGTACAGAGCTGCCAGAAGGCAAGAGCAGCTAAAGCAAAAGGAGTAAGGCCAGGAGATGATTGGCCCCTCCCATAAGGCTTAAAAAAGAAACAAAGGCACTTGGGTCTTTTTGCAGGAAAGTAATGTTGCTAACTCTGTTTCCAGTCGGCGTCTCTTGTCTCTTGTCTGTTCTGAACTTCATGGAGCTTTGCCAAGTAAGGCCTTTGACAGGGTGTCAAAGAAGATAAATGTTGGTAATTATCCTGAAGGACTTCTTCCGAAGGACTTGTTTTTCAAATAATTGGGACTCAGCTGGGAATGAACGTAATTCTCAGCTGTTACAATAAAATAGGTTTATTTGGGATTAATTGTGTCTTGTAATGACTCAGTAAGCCTAGGTCACAACAGTGTCTTGATTTTTAAGTAAATATAGTTAACATTTGGAATTTCAGCCATAATAGTGTATATGACAGGGATAATTAATAACCTGGATATTAACTGGATGTCAGGCTAGCAACACAAGGTTCTATATTATCTTTCATGGTTTTTAGTGAAAATATCTATCTTTCTAAAGAATGTGAGAGTGAAGGACTATTCTTGTCTTGTGAGTGTGGTCTTGATATGAAAATAGCATGTATGAAATGTTTAGATGGCCATTTAGGTGTGTGGAGAAAAATCCAGGCTAGGATATGACATAGATTAGCAAGGACATCTAACATCCAGTTGTTCAACAATAGTGGACATGCTGCTGAAATTAAAATACCATGGGAGTATCTGGGGTAGTTTTGTCTGTGAAAGGATGCAAAGCTTTGGGAATCTTAATTTATTTCTTTTTTATGTTCTCTTGGCAAGTTAACCTAATGTAAAACAAAACAGAACTAACAAATCTGAACTCTGCCCAATCCTATTCAAAGTATTACATATAGCCATTGCTTATGGTTATAATTAGCATTAACTGGGGGAAAAAAATCACTTCAAAAACTTCAAGAGTGTATGACAAACTTAAATTTGTCCATCCTGAATTTAAAAATAGCAAAAGCAGTTACTGATAATATCTTGATCCATAGATTAGGAACACAGAGTCAATTGCCAACCATAGTACAAGCAACAAATTAATGATGGCAGATTAATTAATTTCTGTCTGTTCACTATATATCAATAGGCATACCAGCAAGCTAGCCAGTTTATGAAAGGTTGCCTTACTGGCTCTAGCAGGACTTTAACGTTCAGAGAATAATAAATCATTCTGCTGAAAACTACACAAGCATCCTACAAGGTGATCAAAATAATGATGCAGTGTCTGGTTTGAGAGCAAAACTGCTGCACAAAGGGATTTTCAAATGATCCTGAACTGAGCAAAGTTAGCTGCAAACACAAGGTTCATCAGTGCTGATTTTGCAAAAGTCAAGACATCTGTCCCTTGATGTTAACCAATGATTGCTTGTTCAACCATGGAAACCCAGGGTCTTCTGTTCAGGCTGCTGGAATAGCCACTAGCAAGCAATAGCAATCATTCAAACTTAGAAGAACAATTCAGCTTTCTACAGTGGGCAAAATTAACTAACAGCCTGCATGCTTACATTACTCCTAGTAATGTGTTGAGGAGATGCTCCTAGTTAAAATTGCTTTGGACTGAAAGTTTAAAGTGCTTTTCCATGAATTAAAATTTAGTTATTTATTATTTAAAAACAGAGGGACACATGCATATTATAAATTCTAGAATTTTCCTTCTGCTAATGTCATAAAAATCCTTAATACCAAACAATGCTAAATCCAAATCATAGTTAAATTCTTTTAACATATGAGTTACAAAGTTACAGTCTCCTTACATAAAAGTAGAATTTCCAAGAATGTAAACAATGTGGAGATATATTTTCAGTAATAAAGAGTTTGGTAAATATGCCAATTCCCCAAACACAGTTAAGTTTCTTCCTTGTATCATTCCACCCTACACCTCTGATAATCATAAAGCAAGTCCAGCAATGTTATTGACACAAAAAAATCAATAAGATAAAAATATAATTTCCCTATGGGGTAATCAGGCATTTCAGTTTTCCTTTTCTTCCTCTAAATGTCACCTCAAACGCTTTCAAGAGTGAAATCCAAACACATAAAGGTTGACTACAGTAACTTTGATTATGTGTCATCATGTCAGTGTCAACTGTTAGGGATCACATAGATATATTTCCTCTAGAATGATCTTTCTCCAAGTTGGTCCTTTCAGGTCTTCTAACAGTGTAGGCATTGCCATTGTAATTGACTTCATCTACCTTGTTGCTGGTTGTCCTCTTCTTTTTTGTCCTTCCATCTTTCTCAGATTTATAGACTTCTCCAAAAAGCTATTATAGATCTTCACTTACTGTCTCCAAAATATGATACCTTGATCCTAGTCGTACATCCTTTGAGTAAGAATTCTGGAGTGATTTCTTCTATTATATATTTGTTTCCTTACCTGTCCAGGTATTATCCAACACCAAAGTTCAAAAGCATTAATAATTTTCTATCCTGCTTCTTCAAGGCCAGCTTTCACTTCTATATAGTGTCATGGGGAATACCATGATCTGCATGATTCTGATTTTCATAGGTATGGCCACATCCTGGTGTTTGAATATGTTTTCCAAAGCCTTCATTGCTATCTTATCAAGTGTCATATATCTTGACTGCTGGTTCCTTTACTGTTTATAGTCAACTGTAAACGGTAAAAGCTATTCAACACTTTAATATTCTCATTATCAACTCTAAGGCTGGTTGCTGTATCTGTTTAGATTAGTTGGGCTTCTATATATTTCAATTCAGTCCCATTTTTTCACTATGCTCTTTAACTTTCATTACAGAGTTAGCAGCATATTTTCATTTCACAGTAGCGTTATCAGCATAGCACAGGTTATTGATTTTTCATCCTCAAGTGTTAAAACTACACTCATCTTCCAATCAAGCTTCTCTTAAACTGAGCATAAGGGTTGAATAAATAAGGGGTACACCCTTGTCTCATTACTTTACCCATCTGAGCCAGTCTGTTTTTCCATGTATCATGCAGACTGTGGTATCCTGGCCTGTTTATATCACCAGCCTGCCACTTGCACAAGGACTATCTGTGCACACTGACCCACCACTCACATGGCCCAGTTCCCCTCTTCCTTCCCCAGTCAGACCGCAAAAGTTGGGGACTGCTGGTATAATATACATTGTCACTATAGCAAGGAAAAAAACCCTGCATTTATTTATTTATTTATTTATTTATTTATTTATTTATTTATTTAGCATAACTCCTGTAAATTCACAGTTTTACAATTCAATTTGAAGTCAAGGATTTTTTTAAAAAAAGAAACCAATAAGAAAGAGACAGACAGGATAAGATCCACAGATGAAATATCTTCAGTATATTTTATTGTTCAAAGATATTAGTTTCACTATTGTACCCAGCCCTAATTTAATAGAAGAATCAAAGACTGATGAAGCCCTGTTGCATTCCAAATGATATTGGTGTTCACATTAATGGCATTACTCAGTTAGGTAATGAAACATCTGCAAGCAAAAACCAAGTTCAGAAAAGATAAAGAATTTCACAACTCTGTGAACAACTCTGAGTTACAGATATTCTCTTCTATCCATTGAATTGCCATGCCACCAAATTCACATTTAAGTAGTGTATTAATCAGAATGTCACTGTTTTGAAAAATGCTATTATTCCCACAATCTACTAAGAAAGTTCCTCAGTTAGAAATATACACAACATTAATTTAGTGCAAGATTTATTCTTGATAAATCTAATCTAACATCTAGTAATCTTCACATTGTTTTCAAGACATTTGTATAATGATTGCCTTTTTTATCTGCTTTACAATTTTCTCAATTCACACTGGCTTGGATTATCTTAAAAAATAGAGTAACCGCCTTCCTCCCATCCTCTAGAATTTCATCCCTTCTCCGTGATTTTTCAAGAACGATACCATTCGTTCTTGAACCACAATTTCATTCATTCAGGATGTTAGACTTCAATTTGTTTTATCTTGAAGTTCTCAATACATTTCCGGAAATAGCTATTCCTTGACTTCTATGGCTAACAGCAGTGAGAGTTGTAATCTGACAGATGCTGAAGGCATCAGACTGGGGAAGGCTGGTTTTGACTAACCATTTACCCAAGATTGAAGCATTGAAGAATGTCAAATACAGGTCAGCCAGCATGCTGGCTAGGAGAATTATAGGAGCTGAAGTCCACACATCTTAATGTTGCGGAATTTTAGAAATGGTGCTTTAGAATGTTGAAGTTTAACTCTGACAGAATCAGTTGTGAAAAGGAAAACTTAACTTCCTTTACTTGATCTTAATCATCTTACTTCTTTATCCCAGCAGATGAAAACTTTCCAGGGAGCTATTGATTATTAATAAATTGTAAAATCTTACTAGCAATAGGGATGAAATCATTTCTTCAGAAATCTGGAGAAATTATAGAAATTACCTTTGACACTTTCAATGCTGCCTGAACAAACATAGTTTTAATAACTTTTTTTTTTTGAGGGGGACAACCCTTGCAGCTATTTGTCTTTAATATTTGTATATCTGCAGCCCACTAGAGGGAACTGCTGGCTCTCTGAAGAGGGAGAGTTGTGAGCAGAGAAAAACCAAGTTCTTTGGCTGCAAAATGCACTCTTTGTTCCTTGTGTGAAATCAACAAGGTGAGCAAGTGGTTGTCAGTTATCCATTTCCAATGAGTGTCCTTATACTCCCCCCACCACACGTTCCCCTATAACCTCATTCATATAACCCTTTCTCTCTGCTCTCCACCTTGTTTTCCCAAATGTCTCCTACTTTTCTCTCCTTCCTTCTGTACCTCCATCCTTTCCCCCACTTTATGCCTCCTACTCTCCACCTCATTATGATGATTCAAATAGGTGTACCACCCTGTTTTATGCCTTCCTGGCCAATCGGCTTTTCTACCTTCTCCTTTGTTCTGATATTATGCCCACCCATTCTTTGAACTCCCCATTTACCTCACTATCTACTCTTTTCAATTGCCTTTATCTATTTTGTAGCATTGCACTTATTATACACATATTATGCAGATATTCAAGTGACAAAGTAAACAGACATGGATGTGATAGTGACAGGCATACATTATTCTGATTCTGTACAGGAAAAGAAATCCTGAAAGGACTTGCTGCAATGTAACTCTTTCTTTTACCCAATCAGAATCATCTATAAGGCTTGTCCAATGCCCCATAACTCATCAATATTGTCCTTTTTTGCTGCCTTTTCAATTAAAGGAGCTTATTGCCATTCTTTAGGATATATGATTATTTCTCTGATAAATTACTGTAAAATATTGCTCTACAGGGCAGGAAATTTCCTTTGACAAAATGTCCCTCTGTACAACTTGAATTCTGCTCTCACTGGTGCCACCATTGTAATTTCCCACAACACCTCAGAATTTTGTTACAGATGCTGCATTGTAGAAAATTACTGTGTCAGCTAGACTCAGGTTCCCAATACTGCTTAGAGTGTTGGGGCTAACCCTATTTTTTTTAAAAGACCAGAGGACAGGACGACTATCAGCAATGGATTCTACTGAATCCCAAATCTCAGCAACACGTCCAAGATATGAGGTGTACTATTATATGTGATAACAAGGATGGATCAAAACAGTAGAACAAAAAACATAGTGGGGTGTTTTTTTTTTCTTATCCTACCAACAGTGGTCAGGTGACAAGACAGACTGAACTCTCTATGGTAATAAGAACTTCTAATGGGATCCCAATTATCTCTCCCCCCCTTCTCTCTCTTGCTATTTGTGTATTTCAACTGCATGTAACACCCCTGGTTTACAGGCATAGGACTAGGGTCCTGGTATAGCCTGCATAAGTCTATTAATTGAAAGAGCAATCTTCTACAATAGGATAACTCTTTTCAAAGAATAGTTTCAAGTAGTCAGCATTTGGTCCAGTTCAGGGGTGGGTTCCACGTACCTTTACTACCGGTTCGCAATGGGAGCGCTCGTGCACGCACTTGTGTGCATGCGCAGAAGCTTCTGCATATGTGCAGATCGTCCATGATGACATCCAGGCAGGTGGCCGGAGTCTCCCGCTGCTATTACTACTGGTTTGCAAGAACCAGACCGAACCAGGAGCAACCCACCACTGGTCCAGTTGCTTGCAAACTAAGAATAGAGGACATGTGGAAAAGCTGTTCTCTATCAGCAACTGATCCTTGGTCTGGTATTGAAATATAAGCTTACAGTCAGGCTCTCTATTTGTTTTACTAGCCACACTTCACATCTTACATAAAACAGACATTGTATAGTTTCACTGAACCCCATAACCTTGCCTGAAAGTAAGTGTTACTGAACTAAGTGGAGCTGATTTCTGAATAATCACAATTAGGATTGAATTGATAAAATAAAACCAATGCCCCCTTTTAACTAGCGAAGTGAACAGATCATTTTAAAATATAAAAGTCAAATTTGTTTTTTGAGAATGTTGATGTAGCTTGTATGAGATTTAAAGTAGTCTTAAAATACTCAGCATTAGTAGCATTAAATGACGTAAAGGAATACTGTGTGTGTGTGTGCGCACGCATGCACATATAGCTGTCAGAGGCCTTTATGTCTGAGTGAAAACATTTAAAGCTCCAATACAAAACAGGAAAAGGAAACCATTTGGTCCAAGTCTTCAAACTCAACCTTATTTCTTTTGTTGTTGTTGTTGCAAAGCATTTTTGTTCCTCTCTTTCCTGTCTGTTTGTCAACAGATGTATGCCGGAGGGAAGCTGCTCTTTGGAAGCTGTGTTTTCAACGGATACAGCTACAGTAAGAAGGACCTGATGAAACAGATCAACCAAGTTTGCTTTGACTGCAAAAGAGGTCACTTCCTGCCTCAGAGCTTCAAATTTAGGTAAAACAGAAAATTAAGGCAGAAAGTAAGAATGGGGAGAGGGAAGGCAATAGCATGCTGAGATGTATGTTTACAACATTTACTTGACAAGAATGTGTTGCAGTGAAAGGAATGAAATTCCATAAACTCATTGTCGGGTGAGTGACCAGGAGTAGAGGAGGAGGAGGGGGATAACAGTAGTAATAATTTGATAGCATATTCTTTCTTGTTATGGTTACTGGTTTTAAAAATTGGTCTTTGAACAAATTCAGAACTTAATTTATAAAAATATTCTTGTTGTTACTTCTTGCATCATCTAATTTACAATTTTGTCAAATCTTCTTTCCAAGAAGACTTCTTGAGGTGATTCTCCCTATACTTTTTATATCTACTCTGGCTACCTTTCCCCTTGGCATAGGAAATAAGAATTGCATTCTTATAGTCACGTGGCACAGCAACAATGTTCATATACATTGTTTAAGGCACCCGCCTAGAAAGTAAACGACCGTGAGTCCTGCTTTTGCCATGAAAGCCAGCTGGGTGATCTTGAAACAGTCACTCTCTCTTAGCCCAGCCCATTTCGTAGGGTTCTGGTTGTGGGGGAAATAGGAGGAGGAAGATGTGTGAAATATGTTCGCCACCTTGAGTTATTTGTAAGAAATAATAAGGGCGAGATGCAAATAAATAAATAAATAAAAAGTACAATGCAAGTTGCTCAGTCCGTGAGACAACCTGTATCCTTATTTTTCAACTACACCAATTATACCAGCTACACCAGCAGCCGTACAACTTTTCAGCACTTGTGAAATGTAAGAGATGATTTGCATCACATTTTTTCTTGGGTACTAATGATTATAACCTTCCTGTCCAAAGTAGTATTCAATTCGATTCTTTAAAAGGCTGGCTGCCTCTGTGAAAGGAATTTTTTTGGGCAGTATTATCTTTTACCCTCGGAATGCCTGAATGCCAGTAGGCAATCGGGGAAGGCTCCTTTCCTGTCCCTATGTGGTTTGTTCGCTCACGGGGATCGAGCCACCAAGCTGCCGACTTCAGCAGAACGCAGGCTCAGCATCTTACCACGTGAGCTGCCGCAGCCCCAGATTCTTTAATATCTCACTACTATGTATGACTAAGAGAGAGAAAAGCAAAGGATATGGGGTAGAGTTGCAGTTGCAGCTGCCATTTTGACTTTTATTTTACCTCCATGGATGCCCCTGAGTCTGGGGAAGAAGCAGTTAAGGACAGGTATCTGCTCCTATTTAACCTGGCAAATCTGCTGCAGGCTGGCTTCCCTCCCTCCAATCCCTGGATATAGTGACTTGCCATTTTCCCTTGGTTGGGAGAGAAATTGCCTATCCAGTTTCCACAATCACTTCTCCCACCCACCGCCCAATTAGAATTTAACCTAGTGGGGTCAACATAGCCATGGAAACAGTGCATTCCTGAGGAAGGCATCCTTCAAAAACAGAGATTAAAAATGTCTTGTGCTTGCCTCACTACCATAATATCACTCTAATAGTGCAGCTATCTTATTATTTTCATTGAGCAGGATAGTTTCACACAACCATCCCCATGTTGATACAGTCAGGATGATGAGACAGCATTTTAGGTGTCCCTCACCCACATTCAGACTCTCTTTCATACCAATGAAACTTCCTTTGCTCCCTTGATCCAACTTGATGGGCACCTGCAATGTAATTAACATCCAGGTTAGCTTTTTCATCTACCAAAATCACATTGAAATGGCAGCAGCTTTAGCTTAGAAATATAAAAAGTATCTGAGAAAGAAAGAAAAACCAGAGAGTTTTCCTCACTGTGGTCAAGTAACAAAGATTTTATGGGTAAGGAAATAAAAGGGGAACCAAAAAAGGGGAACAGGGCAGAGGGGGAAAAAAACCCCAAACTTGTCTCTTACCTGCTCCAAGCAAATTTTTTGTTGTTGTGTTTATTGATCTTCATGGGATTCTTTCTATGCCATAAACAAACCTTAGTACGGTATTAATCAGATAACAACAAGTGCTGTCTGAAACTGACTTCACATAGGAATTTGAAGAGTGAGAACTTCATAATTAAGAGAGGAGCCATTTTGTTCCATTCATTCTGAATATAGTGTTGATCTAATATTCTAGAAAGTAGGTATTTGTAGGCAGGACACACCGAACTCAGGAAAAGAAGTTACAGTTTGTGGGCATGATGCTGTGAGTCTGTTCTGTTCTGTTTTTATTTTTTAATAGAATTTTGTTATTACTAACTCTTTTATGATTGTTATTACTGACTGAGTCAAAAATTCCAGGAATCAGTAAATTCTCTACTGATAACAAGATTCCTCAGTGTGAACTGGAGAAAAGAGGAAGCATTTTATGTGTCACCGGAATTTGCTTGTAATTTTGTTAACATTTACTGATGGAGAACATCAAAATAACTAGGAAACCAGGAAGCATTTCTGTACCCTTGTTTGCAACTATTCATTCTCTCTGTGTAATAGTCTCAGCGCAAAAAAAAAAAAAAGAGCAGGGAATTGATGGCTTTTCTTGCTGGCATTTTCCAAGGTCATAAGTTCTCAGAGCTTTTTATGTCTGGTTTACATTTAAAAAGAGATGCTACCAGTGTGATCTTGTTTCTAAAAGTAATTTAAGTAGTCAAATATACAGCATAGATGCTAGAATCATCATCCTCTTTTAACTACCCCATAATCCCTTGTGACGTGAAGTCTGGGCAACTGAGTGGAGCTGAGTGTTTACTGGCTGGATGCCCTTCCTGTCACCAATGTGGAGTTATATTCAGCCAGATATATTCTCAGTGTGCCCAGAGAGAGAAATAACTGCCTTTACCTAGGATCAAACTCACAGCCTCCTGATTATGAGGTGAGAGCTCCACCTCTAGGGCACTGCACTGCTCACAGAGATGTTAGAATGGTCTGGGCTATTTAGCATGAGGTAGAGTTTGTAAATTTCCTTCTAGGCACTGCATCTGATGACCATTATCAAATGTTTTGACATTTTGGTTTGTAATGCTAATTTAATAAGTGCCAGTTGAAGTATGGCAGGGGCCTCAGTTTAATATAGCGCATGTCAGGGATGGGTTCTACTTACCTTTACCACCGGTTCGCAATGGGACCACACACGCATGCGCAGAAACTTCCTGATGATGTCTGGATGATGGGTGGAGTCTCCTGCCAATTTTGCTACCAGTTCTTGTGAATCGGTCCGAACTGGTGGCAACCCACCACTGGCATAGACACTTCCAACCATGATTTAGCTGCAATTTGCCAAGCCTCAGCTCAGGAAGAAATGCTACAAACTATCTTTGCTGAGTTTCTTCTGTAAAACAATTCAGTTTACAGGGATGTAGGAAGAGGGAATGATTCTGAACTTAAACTGGAACAGCCTTTGTGTATGGAAGGGATCCTGGAGTTAAGCACTTGACCTAAATTAGAGAGTACCATAAGTATCTATATCTGGGTCAACTGTTTTGGAAAATTTGCAAAAATATAGATGACTACGATCATTTATGCTTCCTTCTTTGTAGAGATACTAATAAAGAAAAACTGGCAATGGCAGAGCAACAGTGAATGACTTGCAGGATTTAAGTTAATGTTTTTGGAAGCTAATGCTTTCATTGAGCTGAGAATCGGAAATAACTTCAATTATATGATCCATCAAAGAGAAGTGTGTTAAGGTTTTTTTTAACAAAACAAAACCCAAGAGGAGTAGGAAAAAATCAGAGTAATCAATTAGCATCTTGTGAATCCCTCTGTATTAACATGGCCCAACTTAAGTTGAGAGTAATGGTCTCAGTTTGACCAGTGACTCTGAAGCACATGTAAATGCAGGAGCTACATTTGCTGCTTTCCAATGTGAGCTGCCTGAGATTCAGGGCAGGATTCAGGCCTGATAGATAGAGTGCATTGACATAGCAAAGGAATTCTAGAAAGCAGCAGAAAGTAAAGTATGTGCATTCAAAGGTCAGCCAGACAAATCTCTCACATCACCTTTCAGGAAAAGTTGAAGGTAGTTGACTCTATTACAGGGAGGGCAGCTTTAAGAATCCTTTTGTTTGCTTAGATTATTAAATGTTTCTGGTGCATAATTAATATCCTTCTTGCTAAAACAAGGCAGATCACAGGAGTTAGGAAGAGATGTACCCACAAGCATTTCATTGGAAATAAAATAGGAAAAACCAAAGGTGGTGACTAAATGATAAACATATTCAGATTAGTCATGTCATCCTGTAAGTTATTCCATTTCTTTCCTCTCTTCCCAGGTTTTCAATTTCCCTCAAATTAGTTGATATGTTTTATCCCCTGATTTTTTCCCCACTTCTTACTTAACTGTGGGGTGTTTTGGTATATTTTCTCTTATTAGAGGTTTCCATCCCAATGCTATGTTCTGTGTAAACCTTCTTATGGCGATGTCAAGATCCATACATACTATTAGAATATCGGATATGGATGTTTATATACTCCTTCCTTGCTGGAGGCATTAATCTGGACCATTTTAACTTTTAAAGACATATTTTAGAGCCATAGCTCTAGGATAATATAGGTTTCCCAATTGCAAGAGCACTGTAATTATTGTAGCCAAATGAACTAACCAAAACAGCAATGAAACTCGTTGTTTCTAATTTGCAGCTAATATGAAACTTTAAAAGAGAATCTAGTTACATACTCTAATTTATAATTCTATAATCATTAGATTTATATTTACGAGAGAGAGAGAGAGAGAGAGAGGGAGGGAGGGAGGGAAGAAGGACGAGAGAGAGAGGGAACGAACTGGAGGATTTCAGGGTAGTATTAATATGGCAAAGCATTTTCTTTAGGAATGGATTGTTTATTTAGCAGTATTCAGAACCGCTAGCAGTATTCTGAATATATATTTATATGGTCTATGACTTTTTGCTCTGATTTTATGTAGGTGGATGCTAGCAAGTCTACTAGAAATCTTTTTAAAATTAATTGTGGCCTTCAAGAAAATGTCAACCTCAAATTGTCATAGAGTGAATATACCTTTTTGGTGTGCTGGAATTTAGCTTTTTTTCTGTCTATGTAGAAAGATGTGTGTTTGTGATCTTAATTATTCTGGAACAGCTGAATTAAAGAGAAACAAAATCACCTTGGTAATAGAAATTTAAATCCCCAAAACCCTAAGGATCTGGGCATATGCAGTATATCTTTTGTTTGTGATGGATTATTGGCTGTGAATTTATTGTAAGTAATCTCCCAACTTTCTCTTCGGTCTGCATAATCATCCAGAATAAATAATTGGGGAGCTGACATTGCACATCCCTAAATTACATTCATGCTCTGCAGTTGGTCAACATCTCTATCCATTGCTATGAATAACTGAGTGTGGTGACACTTGCTAGAATTTTGTTAATAAAAGCAAATAATGGAAGAAACAACAATATTGTTTGTAAATCATAGCCAGACCCAAGATATTCGGGTCTTTGTTGTGGACAGTTTGGAGGTTGTTAAAATAAACTTCGATACAAATTCCTTTTGGAGACTTCTCCTGCATAAGCCTAGTGTCTCATAAAAATGGGACAGCATTTAAACTGCTGTAATTACAGTATGAATATCATTGCATTTGACATAAAAGCAATACTACAAAGGCACTGTATATCATCTTTTTGCACCAGCTATGTTGCAAGCACCCAGGGCTGTAAGATTTTCTTATTTTGAAGTTGTTTCCTTGCACCATGTCAGATCATGTAGAGAACTGAGATGACAGACATCTGTTTTCTAATGATGTGAATTAATGTTTGGTGGCATTTTGCTATAGGGAATAATTGATTTTAAAAGGCAGCGCACTCGTTTTAAAATAGTAATAGTAATATGGGGTGGATGGAGATTGAAGCCTAAAAGCCATCAAAGCAATATTTAGTTGCTAGTACTCTGACTCAACTGTTTTGAAGGGATAGGTAAAGGTAAAGGTTCCCCCGCACATGTGTGCTAATCGTTTCCGGCTCTAGGGACAGTGCTTGTCTCCGTTTCTAAGCCAAAGAGCCAGCGGTGTCTGAAGATGTCTCTGTGGTCATGTGGCCAGCATGACTAAATGCCGAAGGCATTTTTTGAAACAAAATGACTTCAAAGACAAACAAGAATGTCCAGTTGCCTCTTGAAAAAGCACCTTTGGGACAATCAATGTGTTACTTTCAAGGTACTCATGGATTGCAAACCACTTCTGAAACTCCAGGGACTTATCCAGACAGTTGCCAGGAGTTGACACTTACTCAAACCCTACCATACCCAAAAGAGGTGTCAGAAATGACAGCCAGAATTCTCCAACCTCTAGGAATAGCAATAAGCCCACAAACTCACAGCCACACTCCTCCAGGAATTACCCAGAATGAAAGACAAGGTACAGAAGGCTGAAAAAACAATGTAATTTACAAAATCATCTGTAACAATGGCAACCGGTTCTACGTGGGACAAATATCAAATCAATTGAAAACCAAGATTTATGAACACGAGCTGGCAGTCAAATGCCACAATCTCAAATCTCTACTCTCTATCCACACTGATACAGAACAGCACCAATTCGATTGGAGCAATACAAGAATCATCAGCCAACTACCATTTGCCACACTCATGAGTTTATCCAAGCTGGGCATTTCACAAGCAATTCCATCAACAGACACATCGACCTACCACCAGCCTACGAACCACTCAGAATTCAAATCAATCACACAGCCAACCAGAGATAGCACCATCCCTCAACTAACCCATACAACTCCCCCCATCTAGCACATCACCTCCTGATGACTCTTACCTGACGTGACCTCCCCATCACAAGACCCTCACTTGTTACCCACACCTGACCCATCACAAAACCCTCACTTGACACAATCCACACCTGACCCTGACCTGATTTGTCATGATCTCACTATCACAAGTCCTACTGACCAATAGTGGGTTTCAAATCCTGGTGCTACCGGTTCGCTATCGGAAGCGTGCAAGCACACGGCGCTTCTGCGCATGCGCAGAGCATTTTTGATGATATCCGGGTGTGTGGGCGGAGCCTCCTGCCACAGCCACTACTGATTTGTCTGAACTGGGGTGAACCGGGAGCAACCCACCACTGCTACTGACCACACAAAGCCCTTATAAGCAGAAGAACCCCCATACTGATATCCCCTAAATTCTGCTGAAGATGTTATCTAACCTGATAACAAAACATTCTGAAACTAATCCACAAGCTCAAAAAACCAACCTCTACCCTCAACTTACTAAATTACTTTCTTTAATATTGTAGGATAAAATCCACCTAGTTTTACAGAATTGAACTCATTCAAGGTCAGCAGATATTTTCAGCCTGTTTTTTCTGTCATGCTTGTTTGTGCTTGACTCCTTCAACCAGCACTTCACAAATTACCCAATGGAATGCATATCCTCTTTTCAGGGAAGGCTGAGAGGACTTCCCAGAGATTTTGCATCAGTTCAAAATCAGCTTTGGGTTTGCCTGATATTAGCCATAGCTGGGAGCTGAGCTAATTTATTGCTAGCTCAGCTACTATATAGCTGAAATTGCAGCACAGCTGGTCTGCTTCCCTTCTCCTTTATTTTGAATGTTTCAGAAGAAGATTGTTTTTGTTATTTTCAGTATTCTTAGTCTAAACTCATTGGGCTTTCTGCTTTCCTGCTAACATGCCTGCTGGCCTGTACTCTTCCTTACTAATTTGTTCTTTTTTCCAACACCTCCGTTGCCACTAAAATGCTTGTACAACCATAACAGGGTTATGGGGTGGAGAATTGTGGTGGGTGGGAGTGTGTTTGGGGATTGTTATGTGTGTTGGACCTGGTCTTTGGGTGTTAAGTGAATTTCGTTGTATGGGTATACTGTGTATACACGTACAATGACAATAAAGTTATTTATTTTTATTTATTTTATTTAACAGCTTCTCCTACAGTTTTACATTTGGGAAATTGCTTATGATTCTGCTTTTAGCACCTCCTTTTTAAAGAACTCCCGCATAATTCCTATTAGGCTTCTTTCTTACAGTTATGGTTACTGAGTTTATTAAAAACCAGTTTCTTGAATTACAAGGTGTGCATTTGTTGACCCTCATAATGTATATCTGCTCATGGCATTTATTTTCTAGCCAACTGTTGTACTGTCTGGGAGGAGAGGCAGAAAGGGGGAGTTGCCTGAGAAACCATATTTATACATGATGGGGATTCCTGCCTGGTTTGCTCCAAGAGTTTGAAAAGGGAAGTGCTGTTCAGTAAAGGAGGAGAATCCTTAGGTACAATTGCCACCTTATGAGAATCTATGTGTAACCAAAGTCCTGTGGCCAGTGGTGGGATTCAACCAGTGTAACAACCGGTTCACTGAGCACGCACTCCGCGCATGCGCAGTGCATTTGAAAACAGCTCTAAAATGTACCTTCTACTGCAGCCCCAGTAAGTAAAACAGCCGAGGCGCGGTAATCCACTCTGCCGTGCCTATCAGCTGGGCTTCAAACAAAGGAAATATAGGTCGGTATAGTGCAGGGGCAGGTGGGAGGGCGCAGCTGATTGTCAGAGCAAACCAGTTCACTCTCAGCTGATCGTCGTAGCTACCGGTTCATCCGAACTGGTCTGAACCAGCTGAATCCCACCACTGTCTGTGACTATTATTTAAAAGGCAGTTCCAGGAAAAGGAATTTTAGCAGAAGAGTGAGGCATACATTTTTATCTACACATAAGAGAAAGAATCTTCATTTTTCAAATTCCATTCCTCCAGTTGCATACAGGTAGATCTTGACTGATGACCACGATTGAGCCCAACAATTAAGTGAGTTTTGTTGCATTTCGCAACCTTTCTTGCTAGGTGCTAAGTGAATCACTGCAATTGTTAAACTAGTAACCCAGTTGTTAAGTGAACCTGGCTTCCCCATTGACTTTGCTGATCAGAAAGTCGCAAAAGGTGATCAATGATCCCAGGACACTGCAACTATCATAAATATGAGTCAGTTGCCAAGCATCTGAATTTTGATCATGTGACCAGGGGGTTGCTACAACAATTATAAGTGTGAAAAATAGTCATAAGTCAATTTTATTCACTGTTGCAACTTTGAATAGTCACTAAGCAAATAGATGTAAGCTGTGAACTACCTGTACTTGAGCCTGTTTTGTTGATGTGACACAATAAACTAAATGTGATGCACTTTGGATAAATATGATGCATATTTAGCACTTCCAGTAAATACTTTACAACTGCAGCCTGCAGTTAGGTAAGTGTTGATGATTTAATTTACCTTTCCACTCCCAAATGACTAAGAATGAAAAAGAATGAAGCTAAAATAAGAGGAAATGGCAAGATGGCATTGGGCCTTAACAAGAGAACTGTGTTCATATGGTCTTCATAATAGGCTCTGCTGATCACTTCATTAGACAAAGCCATAATCCCAGTCTACTATAATGAAGTTTTCCTATTCACTTTATCCCTTTGATATTAGTTTTCTTGCAAAGCTGTGTTACTTATCTTGAGGTGAGAAAAAAGTGTCAAGACCATGAACCATACAGTAAAAGAAAGCATTTAGGGAAAACTGATGGTTCATGAGCCTTAGATCTGTCTTTCTTGTCTTAGTTGTTCCATTTTGGCAAGTTGTATTGTATTTTTGGATGCACCTTTTTCTTAATACTTTTCTGTGAAGAATATACCTTTCTAATACAAAGAACAGTAACAATACTCTTTAAGATATTATGAACGATACAAGAAAGTTCCCAATGTAATATTCAGTAAATCCAGCACCAAGGATTAACAGAGTTAGGTTTTTAGGTTACTAATGTACTTACTCATTATTCTTTCGCATCCAGCCTTCACAAAAATGGGTTTTCTAGTTGGAAATGTTTCTGTTATTATGCAAATATTATGCCAAAGAGTGTCTATATAAGAGGCACAGCCATATAATGATGTTAAAATGCTATCTTTCAGTCCCTGATCCAATATATGAGTTGCTGCCCTGGTTGCCAAGTCCACCTTACCATAATAATGAGGCTAGCAAGTCGTGCTGTAATTACTGATTCAATACAGAGCAGGACTGCAATTGCTATGTTCCACCAGCTATACTTCCCCTCCCATCTAACATGTCTGCCAGCAGGAAAACAAAATGAATTTGGGGAAGGTTAGGTGAGTATTTGGGCACTTGGAACAGTAGGTATAGCCATCTGTTGCCTGACTAATATGGTTATGGAACTTCTGTGCACCTGTGATGTGTCATTTGGGCTGTTTTCTGACTGTGGGCCTAGAATTATTCTGAAAAGGCATTAAACCCAGGTTCCAAAAATTCCATCTGACAGGTCATGGGCATAGAAAAAGGGTGAAGTGGCAGGAAACTCCATCCTTCATGTCATCTATCCAGGGGTAACAGAACTAGTTCACATGGCTGGCAGAACCTCACTCTCTTTCTTGGTTGGAACAGATCTATGCAGCACAGTGCAGTCTCCCTTTGAAAAGTGACAAGGAGAAACAGGGATAAAAATCTCTGTGGGAACTTGCTGGGAGACAGGATCAGAAGTGGGTTTCAGCAGGTTCTGACCAGTTCTGGAGAACCGGTAGCGGAAATTTTGAGTAGTTCGGAGAACCGGTAGTAAAAATTCTGACTGGCCCCACCCCCATCTATTCTCTGCCTCCCAAGTCCCAGCTGTTCGGGAAGGATTTTGCAGTAACCTTCCCCTGGATTGGGGAGGGAATGGAGATTTTACAATATCCTTCCCCTGCCACACCCACCAAGCCACGCCCACCAAGCAATGCCAGGCCCATCAAGCCACACCCACAGAACCGGTAGTAAAAAAATTTGAAACCCACCACTGGACAGGATGGTTCCATCTCTTGCAATTGATATCTTCTGGCTGGGATAGCATTTCTAGTCAAACAGTAGTAGTGATTTTATTTCAAATGGGATGAAAATACGGATTCAACCTTGAACTTGGAGACTAATTAGCAAAAAAGTGGCCTAAAATCAAAAGCTCCTGGCAAATAGATGGGGAAGAAATGGAGGTAGTGACAGATTTTATTTTCCTGGGCTCCAAGATCACCGCAGATGGGGACTGCAGCCCAGAAATTAAAAGACTTTGATCCTGGGGAGGAAAGCTATGACAAATCTAGACAGCATTCTAAAAAGCAAAGACATCACCTTGCCTACAAGAGTGCGTATAGCCAAGGCTATGGTGTTCCCAGCTGAAATGTATGGCTGTGAAAGTTGGACCATAAGAAAGGCTGAGCGCCAAAGAATTGAGGCCTTTGAACTATGGTTCTGGAGAAGACTCCTGCGAGTCCCTTGGACTGCAAGGCAATCAAACTGGTCAGTCCTAGAGGAGATCAACCCTGACTGCTCTTTAGAAGGCCAAATCCTGAAGATGAAACTCAAATACTTTGGCCACCTAATGAGAAGGAAGGACTCACTGGAGAAGAGCATAATGCTGGGATGACAGAGAATGAGGTGGCTGGATGGAGTCACTGAAGTAGTAGGCGTGAGCTTAAATGAACTCCAGAGGATGGTAGAGGACAGGAAGGCCTGGAGGAAAGTTGTCGATGGGGTCGCGATGGGTCAGACATGACTTCACAACTAACAACAACAACAACAAAATCAAAAGCAAATGGAGAACTTTAAATTCAGTTTTAATGAATGTAAAGAAAGTGAGGAAATAGGCTGGCTACATATTTTAGTAGTGAATAATTTTCTATAGAGTAAAATAGCCCCCCCATAAAAACAAGTGGAAACCAGGGAAGAAGATTAGTGTAGTCAAGAAGGAAAGAAGCAATATTTTTAATCATAAGGTCTGTATGGAATGGTGGGTTCTTTCAATTTTTAATAGATTATATTTTAAAGACTACAACTCTTAGGTTTCAGTTGACCTTGATTTGATGTTTCATTTTTAGATGTCATTTTTATAAATAAGCAAGGGTTCTTGGCATTTTAGTTTTCAGTATTTTTAATGCACAATAGCCATAGATATCATGGCATTTGCTCTTTGTCCTACAAACAAAGCCATTCCTTTCTCTTGTATGTTTGATTTTATATATTTGAACAGATGTAGCTTGCTTCTGTATTCCTGATTAGACTGAATACCATGTGGTACCTTTTGGCTTGTTCATAATAATAGATGTATTTGTTAAGGAATGTTTGGTGATACTGATGATGATGATAGTGTGTACATACACACACACACACACACACACAAATACAAATCCACCTTAAAGTGAAGGAACCTAAGAAACGCTTGAAAAAAAACATACTTTTTCTCTTACAAATTCATCTCACTTAGTACACATAGTACAAATACACAGACAACTCTGAGGTCTTTTATTCTTTTTACTGTTAATGAGCCAAGTTCATGCTGGTAAAATTCAAAACTGAATGTTTGTGTCAACCTCTGTCTCAAAACCACATGAATAAAGAGCAAAATACCATGCTTTTATTGCCAGGATGTATTTGCTGCTATAGCCATAACTTCACTTAACAAAGCATCCAATAAGCTGGTCTTTGCAAAAGACATTTTCCTTTCTATAGCAAGGCCCCTGAGCTTTAGAGAAAGATGGGTCATAGGAGTGAATTACTTTGCTGACCCCCTGGGATTTGTTCTGGTCCATATCTGGCACAACTGTAAACTAAATCTTCCTTAGATTTTGTGCAGGGATAAGAAAAAGAAATTGATGGTGTCTCTTTAGATCAAGATGCAATCCCTCTACTTTCATTCATTCACTGCAGCCACAGAGGCACAAATCTGAAGGGAAAAAAGGAGTCTTGACTGTGCTCTGTCTCCATTTTAATTGGGAAATAGCAAATACAAGGATAAACAAAGGTTCTGCTATGTACGTGTGTTTTACCTGAATGCCCAACGGCTTCTTATGATGGTAGATAATAGTTTCTATTTTAACTTTTCCTTGATCAGAATTAGTTGAGTGAATTCAAAGAAACACTAGCTGCCCTAGGCTAGATGCCCTTAGACCAGGGGTGTCAAACTCAAGGCCCGTGGATCCGGCCTGCACAGCCCTCTGGGCTTCATTTTCAGCCACGACGACACCCTCCTGCAGCTCTCTGCCAGCAAAAATGGAGCTCGGGGGTGGTGGTGAATAGGCTCTGTTTTTGCTGGCAGAGGACTAGTAGAACAAGCTAAAAACAAAACAAAAGGAGAAATGTTTCCCTTTGGCATTTGAGCATGCAAGAAGGGACAGGAAAGGAAAAGGGGAAAAAGGAAAGACAAAGAAAAATAAGAAAAAATAAGGAAAGAGGGGAAGGAAGAAGAAAGAAGGAAGAGAGAAGGAAAAAGAAGAGAAGGGAGGGAGGGGGGAAGGAAGGAAGGAAGGAAGGAAGGAAGGAAGGAAGGAAGGAAGGAAGGAAGGAAGGAAGGAAGGAAGGAAGGAAGGAAGGAGATTATAATGAAAATGAAGGAGGGTCTGAAGGAAGTCCTGCCTTAGAACTTGGCCACCGCAGGAGTGACGTCAAGCTGGCCACACTCACCCTGGCCATGCCCACCCCGGCCCTGTGTGGTCAAACACACCCTTGATGCAGCCCTCAATGAAATCGAGTTTGACACACCTGCCCTAGACAAACCATGCAATTAATATCCACATCACCACAAAAGTTGTAACTTTTTTTATTTGGATTTTTCCCCCAAAAAAAATTGGTGCTCAACTTAACTCATTGCCCTATGCAGCTCACCTAATTTGCTGATATAGATAGACCACTCTAACAGAAAAAGACTTATTTATGCTGCTTGGAACAGAGAATCCACATCTGCTTGGAAACGAGAATTTCAATGCCTTTCTGCAGTTATTGTTGCACATGCTGAACAAAAATCTGACCTGCTCTGCAACCTTCACATCTGCAGGAAATATATCTTTTGTTGGATACAACCATCCCATTTCATAACTATATACAACTAAACTTTGTAGAAACCCCAAAAAAGCTTTTCTGGTTTGGGCCAAAGGTCCAAACTAAATGATCGACTAAATGATCACCAAGGTTCATTTTAACTCTTGCATTCTCTGACTCTAAATTGGGGATTGGTAGCCTTTTCAAGCATCAGCATATAAATCCATGTCATGATGAACATGTGCAGATACTGTACCATACACATATTCGCATATGATAGAAAACTGCATCCACTTTTATGTGAAGCCATCGGAATTTCACATAAAAATGTCAGCAGTTTGTAAGATTTTTAGAATTCCCAAACTAAAGAAAACTTGAAATCTTATATATGGGAAGTTATAAGTGTTTGACTCTTAGCAATCCAAGTTCTGTGTTTATGTGGCTGGGATAGAAAGAAACCAAGCAACAACCTATTGTCATTCATTCAACACTAGCTAATTAGAATAGTGTTTACTCTAGACAATCTATTTCCTATTCGTGTTGATTAAATTTTCAAATTAAAAAATAATTAAGTGATCAAGCCATGAGTTTCACATGATAAAGTTGTTTTACTTCTCTGAAATCTTTAGCAGGCGAGGTAGGACTTTCAGAAAAGTTCTCTGCTAAAATTATTTAACTCTTTGTTGACTTGGTTTCTGCATCTCTTGGCACTTAAAAGCAATACAGGCTTTTTAAAAAATATATTGTAAGAACATTTAGCCTGTGATCTAAGTGGAAACAATGTGACATGTAATTACAGTAGGGATAGGGATATTTTTCGAGCACGAATACCGAGTTGTAATTCATTATATATACAGTATGTTGCTTTTGGAGTAGATCTTCTTTCTCATGAACTGTGATTTTGGAATAGTTTGAATAATGGCTACCTGTTACTTAATCCTGAAATTATCATGGGAGGATGGAGAGCAAGATAGTGATTCAGTTGTTGGGTTTGAGTTCAAATCTTTATATAATAATAATTTTATTGTCATTGTACGTGTATATACAGTATACCCATACAACGAAATTCACTTAACACCCAAAGACCAGGTCCAACACACATAACAATCCCCAAACACACTCCCACCCACCACAATTCCCCACCCCTAAATCACCCAAACATCCACATAACAGACCAAGTAATGCTGTCCAACAGCTCACTGATGGTGGCCCTTTAGTTCACTGTTGAGTGCAATTATAGCTCTGGGATAAAAACTATTCAGAAAATGTGTGGTCTGAATTTTAATTGTTCTATATCTTCTGCCAGAAGGCAACAGTCCAAAAAGATTGTAAGCAGGATGGGAAGAGTCTCTGAGTCTTCATCTATGGAGTTGAGTGAGCATTCATGTGATTCAACCTAATGTAATTTGCAGCATTGTTGTGTGGTTAAAATGGAGATAGGAAAGGAATAAAATAAAATACAATATTAATGTCCCACATGCTAACTTTCTTCTAAGGAGCTTAATTTGTGTTCATATTCTATGAGATAGGATAGGTTGAAAAAAATGACTCATCTGTCACTCACTGTGCTCTGTGGTCAAGTAAGCAAGCTGCACTGGCTCCCTATTGGTCTCCGGTCACTTCAAGGTGTTGGTTATTACCTTTAAAGCTCTACATGGCTCAGGGCCAGGTTATCTTCGAGACCACCTTCTACTGCATAGCTCCCAGCGACCAATAAGATCCCACAGAGTTGGTCTCCTCCGGGTCCCTCAGCTAAACAGTGCCGGCTGGCAGGCCCACGGGGAATGGCCTTCTCTGTGGCTGCCCAAGCTCTCTGGAACCAGTTACCTCATGAGATCCGGACCATCCCCACCCTATTGGCCTTCCGAAAAGCGATGAAGACCTGGCTTTTCCGGCAGGCCTGGGGCCGTTGATCTCGCTCTTGTGATCTGGCGAGATCCAGCCATGAATGGTGTAAATGGGTTTTAATTGTTTTTAATGTTTTAATTTTTAATGTTTTTATATATGGTTTTTAAATGCATTGTAAGCCACCTTGAGTCTTCGGAGAAAGGCGGCATACAAGTTGAACAAATAAATAAAGTCCTTGGTTTTGGGATTCCAGTCCAGCATTCTCATTGCTACAACATGACTCTAAGTTTCATAGAAATAATACTACAACTGATAAAATGTTGGTGGGCTATGTGTGAGAGAAAGAGTGTGATAACAAGAGAGGGCAATTAATTCATTTTCTACAACCCCACCCCCCAGTGCATTAATGTTCAAACTTTCATTCTCTTCCTCTTGATGTATATGAACTTATGGTATCCATGACATTGGGGGTGGGTGGGTGTTGAGCATATTTTCCCCTTTCTACCCCTTGCCCTTTCTTTGAGGCTGCTTAGGCTATCAGACCTAAAGGGATCACCCAGAGTTGGCAGTGAACTTGAATCTAGATCTCCCTAGTCCTAAATAAAATGCTTGAACCTATGGTATCCCCAGGGATGCCAGAGCATCGGGTGCTGCAATGCAAGTCCCAACCCTTTTCCAATGATAAGAACCAGAAAGTGCTGCCGCCGCCTTAACCACTCTGCCACACTGCAATCCAAGCTGATTTGTTTATGTATTCTTAGTTTGTGCTATTTGCAACTTTGTTTTAAGGCGCAATACATAATAAGCATTTGAGCAGTTCATTGCAGATATGTATAATGGGTGGAACAAAACGACTCTGCATGTTCCTCAAAAGAGATTTGTTCTTTTTCCCCAGTCCTATTGCGGAACCTCCGAAGAAACCCTCTTACCAAAGTATAGAAAGGTCAGTGTGATTAAATAGCATGGGAAATTAATATTTTGGCATTGGCTGTGGCTGCGGGTTTTGTATACTGCTGAGACTAGCCTGGACTGAAGTGGCATATAAATTTATCAATACATAATAGTGATAGCTAAATATATAATATAAACATAGTGACAAACATGTATAACTAAGAGATTAAGAGATTTTTTTATCAATATAAAAAATCACTGCCATCACTGACTATTGGGGATGAGTCATTGCCCCCCACGGAGAGGGTTTGCAATTTAGGCGTCCTCTTGGACTCACGGCTGTCTTTAGAAGAACACTTGATGGCTGTGGCCGGGAGGTCTTTTTATCAGGTTCGCCTGATTCGCCAGTTGCGTCCCTTTCTGGATCGGGACTCGTTAAATACGGTCACTCATGCCCTCGTCACTTCACGCCTGGACTACTGTAATGCTCTCTACATGGGGCTCCCCTTGAGGAGCACCCGGAGGCTCCAGCTGGTCCAGAATGCGGCCGCACAGGTAGTTATGGGAGCAGCATGGCGCTCCCATGTGGCTCCCCTCCTGCGCGAGCTGCACTGGCTCCCTGTGATCTTCCGGGTGTGCTTCAAGGTCTTAGTTACCACCTTTAGAGCGCTCCATGGCTTAGGACCGGGGTACTTACGAGACCGCCTTCTGCCACCAATAGCCTCTCACCGCCCAGTACGCTCCCATAGAGAGGGGCTTCTCAGGGTGCCATCAGCCAAACAATGTTGACTGGTGGCCCCCAGGGGGAGAGCCTTTTCTGTGGGGGCACCCACCATCTGGAACGAGCTCCCCCCAGAGATACAGAAGATTCCGGACCTGCGCACTTTCCGCCGTGCCCTCAAAACATTCCTGTTTCAGCAGGCCGGCCTGGCCTAACTTTCCCTTTATATTGCTTTTTTTGATTTTATTTTAAACTGGGATGTATTAAATGTATTTTTATCGTTCGCTGTTCACTGCCCTGAGTCCCTTAGGAATAGGGCGGTATATAAATTTAATAAATAAATAAATAAATATAGGTTTCCTGATGCCAAGAAGCCTATTGTCCTTCTAGCTCAATTTACAATACTTTGACAAACTGCAGTGGTTTCCAGAAGCAATTTTTTTTTGTTCCAGCTCCCTCTTGAGACCATCTGGCACTAGAAAAAAATAGGATAGGATAGGATAGGATAGGATAGGATAGGATAGGATAGGATAGGATAGGACAGGACAGGACAGGACAGGACAGGACAGGACAGAATATTTTTATTTATTGTTTATTGGTTCGATTTATATGCCGCTCTTCTCTGGAGACTCAGGGCAGCTTACAATGCTTTAAGCAATAGCCTTCATACTTTTGTATATACCTGCTTAGTAGGGCTTCCCCCCCCCCAGCTGTGTTCTTTTTTATACAAAGTCAGCTTATTGCCCCCACAATCCGGGTCCTCATTTTACCTACCTCGAAAGGATGGAAGGCTGAGTCAACCTTGAGCCTGGTGAGATTTGAACTTGCAGTGATTGTAGGCAGCTGGTGCTACTTAACAGCACTTTAGTCTGCTAAGACTAGACTAGACTAGACTAGACTAGACTAGACTAGACTAGACTAGACTAGACTAGACTAGAATAGAATAGAATAGAATAGAATAGAATAGAATAGAATTTTTTATTGGCCAAATGTGATTGGACACACAAGGAATTTGTCTTGGTGCATACGCTCTCAGTGTACATAAAAGAAAAGATGCATTCATCAAGAATCATAAGGTACAACTCTTAATATTAGTCATAGGGTATAAATTAGCAATCAGGAAACAATATCAATATAAAAACACACACATTTCATCCGTTTTTTGAACAATCCAGGAGGTTTTGAATTGGCTTAAAAAGAAAAAAAAAAGTAGAACAAGCATCACAATAGTCAGAGCAGGCAATCAGACAACCTCCAGATGATTTTAGGCCTTGACTCTTATCGGCTCCTGCAGCAAGTGCAGGAAAAGGATTTTGAAGCTATAGCCCAAAATATCTAGATGCATCAGGTTGTCTCTTACTATGCTACATAGAAGAGAAGAGAAAAGGACCTAAATTACAATCTATAGTCTAAAACAGGGCTATCAAACTCGCGGCCCATGGGCCAGATGCATCATGCGCTGGCCACGCCCATGCCCAGTTTAGTGAAGGGAGGGAAAGTCACAATATGTCACGTGACACCATTGTGACGATGCAGGTTTGACACCCCTTGTCTAAAAGGACCTAAAAGGTCCTTTAATTCTACAGTGCAGAGGTGGATGGATAAAGGGTGAAGTATTTTTATACCCCTTTTTTCTTTGTTGGTATTTACTACCTTTTAATTAATGACAACTGAAAAGATATCACAGCATTCCTTTTTTAAAAAAATCCACTTTACTTGGCTTGCAAATGACTTTCTGCCTTCAAACTATGGTTTTATCAGATTGATTTAGAGATATTTCCATGCTTTTTGGAGGAAATGAATTTAGGCCAAGATAGTCCTAAATCTTTTACCTTTGTTGAAAAAGTAAATCAAGGGTCAAATTTTCTTAGGGTTTTTTTAAAAACATCTTTCCATAATTTTTTTTTTCTTATCTATCTTTTGCTTCTTTGTCCTTCCTGACTTTTCTGACAAGTCAATTCAGTTCAGAATGAAGCTGACAATTAGGTGCAGAGAATCTGAAGATCACAATACAGATGACAAAATCCAATCTATGTATTTAATACTGAATACATAAATGGCATTTCAGTAAATAGGACTGCCATAGTTGGCATATTGTTGTTGAGGTTGTTTAGGGGAGAGGATAAAGGGTGAATCTTTTCAATGTATTAACTAGAGGGATCGAAGAGCAATCATTCAAGTGGCTAAAAAGAAGATAAGATGCATCACATTCCCAGAGGTGTGTTTCTTTGAATCCATAACCAGTGACCAAATTGTAGCAAGCTGAATCAAATACTGCCTTTCCTGAAAAATCTCTTGTACAGAGGCAATATAGCATGCATTGTAGAGGAGAAGCTAAGTAGGAACAGTCATTCAAATCACATCCTGTTTGAGAATTTCTCCCCCCAAAATTGGCCATCTTCTTTGAAACCAGTAGGCTGGATTTGCTTTCAAAGGAAAGAAAAGGTTTTATTTTATTTATTTATTTTTCTGCCTTTTCTGCCACTTCTTATACTGTAAGCCACCCAGTCACCTTAAACAGTAAGATGGATGGCATACAAATTTAATAAATAAACAATAAAAATATCCATAAAACTAAAACTAGACTGAACAGGTGAATGGTGAATAATGTTAATAGCAATGACAATATACTTCATTTAGGATCCTGAACCAAAACATTCCAATTTGAAACACCAAATATTTATGTTACGTATAAAACACTACTTGAAAAGTTTCCAGGATTGTGGCCACAAGAAGCTATGGGAAGTCAGAACGAGTCCATTTGCTTCCCTCAGAATTTATCACAGAAATAAGCAGCGCAGTAATCTTCAAAATTATTTAGATGCTTAAGTATTTCAGCTTCAGTGGTACCTGAACATTTGATCATTCCTGACCTAAGAATTGCTTTAGGAAGTGTAATAATCTGGAATATACTGTATCCATAATTAGATTCTCAGAAATCAATTCTATTAAATTAATGGATTTTTTTTTTCCAGGCTAAATGTATAGAACTTGCCACTTAAAGTTGCTGAATGCCCTTTTAATATAGTGTCGCTTGCACTTTCCAGCAAAACTCAGGTTATGCATTCATGGTAAATTATGCAAATTAAATTTGTATCTACCTGCTTTTCATAATGCATTTTGCTGCTGAGACTTGTCTTCAGGTTTTTGCTACAAGGTGGCAGCCTGAGAACAAAAAAAAGGACAGGCATTTGTTGAAAGAGGCTATCAAATAGGACTTTGGCTTTTCATAAGCTTTAAAGGGCATTATTATCACTTGTTAATTGAAATTTAGTCCATCCAGCTTCCATTTCAAAAAAAATTAATCAGTCATTGCTTATCTATTTTTTTTATAATTTTCTTTCTGTTTTTAAAACAGAGTTTCTATTTATTTTTTTCTGGTTTTAAAAAAAATATTCTGAAATTGTAGCTTGTATTTATTTCTTACCCTGTTCCCCCCAAAAGAAGACATCTCCTGGTAATAAGCCCAATCAGGCTTTTGAGTGCATGGCAATAAGGCTAAGCACTTATTTCAGGGTTCAAAAAAATATAAGACAGGGTCTTATTTTTAGGGAAACATGGGTAGTTGTCATTTTAAAATATCCATAGATTTAGGGAATTTCAGAGTTTCTTTCACTTCCTTCCTTTCTCCCGTCCCTTCCTCCTTAATACATACATTTTAATGTGGGTTTTTTTTCCCCCTGATGTTTTAAAATCTTTGCACATCAGTGGATTGACCCCTGGAATGATTAGGAGAAGAAACTCTGGTATCTAATAAAAAATTCTGC
Organism: Arizona elegans; assembly: GCA_022577455.1. Lineage (NCBI taxonomy): Eukaryota > Metazoa > Chordata > Lepidosauria > Squamata > Colubridae > Arizona > Arizona elegans. The sequence goes on from JAKOOJ010000003.1 coordinate 120,649,123, forward strand.
TAAGCTCCGTACAGAGTATGGTCTTTAAATGGATGCTAGTGTCCATATGAGAAACATGAAAATGGAACACTTATTAAAGTTGTGATTATCTATGATTTAGCTAACCAATCTACAGTGCAGACTTCTCTTTGATTTTTCTCCATATCCAGTATTTATACTACCAATGTTAAGGAATATGAAGAGCAAGAGCCTGTTGTTGAAGAGAAGATAGAAGTAGAAGAGAAGATAAAACGCGCTAGCCGTGGAAAGAAGAAAACAAAGAAATAGTTTGGAAATAGATTGGAAGGTGTTACTGTTATTTATTTGTTTGTTTATTTAGCACACACATTCATGCTGGTCTGAATTTAATGCAGTTACAGATGTTCAATACAGATATAGCCAAGTGGATTGCATACATTATATAGCAAACCACATCCCAAAAGTATCTGCCTTATTATCATCAACCTTCCCATAAAGGAGCTTCTTTCTTTCCATAAAACATCTTATCTTTCTAAAATATCTGGAGATCAATTCCCAGCAAATATTGCAGATCCTAGCAAGAATCTTCTTACCTTGTTCTGCAGAAATAAAACACCTTTGGAAAGAAAACAAAAGTTGTGGTCAGACTGATGTGCAGGAAGCATAGCAAGTTTTGTGAGTTGATAGGGCAGAGAGGCATGGACAGCTAAGATGGGATACAGCAAACAAACAAATGAAATGAAGGGCCATTAGAGGTCATTGAAAATGGAATTAGTTAAATTATCATCATCACTACCCTCATGGTATGGTATACCCTCATGGGCCTCATATGAAATCTTATGGGATTTCTAACAGCAATATAGAAAGAATGCCAATATTTTGATATATTAAGGAGTTGTTTTGCTTGAGGAGTTGTTTAAGCATTTGACAGATGATATGAAATAGTAAGGATGAAATTAAGACATAGATTTGTTTTGTTTCGTTTTAGTTTTTGGCACCCACAACCTCCTTCAAAACCATACAATGATGTCCAGCACTTGGAAAAAATTACCATCCTTCCTTATACATTGATCTTCCAGCAAGAAGCCTTAATCTTTTCAAAAGCAATGTGTTTTCAAAATTGTGACACACTGAAGTTTTTCAAGAGATCAGATTAACATGGGGAAACATCTAATAAAGAACAATCACATTCATATAGATGCTTAGAACAGAACTGAAGAGAAAAGAAAAAGAAAATGGAATTCTGACTGAATTCTATTCTATACATGAGTATATACAATACTAAAATACAATTTTCACTTGGAATCTTAAAATCCCCTGTTAAATTGTGGACACCTATAGCCTTCTGTACATCATGTGGCGGCAGCTGTCCTCATCCTAACCATAAGTAGAACTGACTAAGGCTGATGAAAGTTGAACAATATTTTGAAGGCCACAATGCTGCATCCCTGTCTCAGATATGAGAGCTAGATTTGACAGGACACCTGGACTCAGCTGTGACACCCAGTGGAGACCTTGCACTTCTATCTGATAATAAAGTGAGATTATGACTCACCGTTCACTTTAAACAAATATATAATGTAAGAAATCTATGGTAAAGTACATATGTGATAAATAAATATGTAATCTGATATTGGCCACTGTGTATGTTCAATTTCTCCTCCATACCCTATTTCTCATTAATAATACCATACATGGAACAAATAATAGCATGCAATATATCATAGATTGAATTTACTCTTTATGTAGCAATGTCTGTAGAATTTCAAAGGGTATGAATGTGTTTATCCAAATCCTTTGATCAGTGCTGGTATCTTAACCATCAGAAACAATGGATATACATGAAGTTATCCAATAGGTAATGTCAGCTATCAAGCTACATTTAATCAAACTAATTTGTTACTAGGGAAGATGTTCATTGAAGTAGAAGAGATCATAACCTCATATTAACAATAGACTGAATTTTTAAGCGATCAACTGAAGTCAGATCTAGCAAATAACTTATTTAATAAGAAGCTGGTATATCACGTTATCCAGAAAGGGTTAGGACAGTTATAGTATCTTCTTGACCTGAATGTGCCAAAGAGTTTTTCTGATTAAAAATCTCCAGTTTAAAATTAAAGGGAAAGGTATAGATTATGTTACAATTGATTTGCTATACTTCCAAAGCTGTCCAGAGTTACTTGGTTGAGTTGGATGGCTATAGAAATTGAATAAACAAATTAACAATAGAACTTAGTTTTTGGAAAGAAACATTTCATCTTCATTACATTCTACAATAAAGATGATTATTTGCACAATGACATTACTTGCAAAAATGGCAGACCGAAAAATAATTTCTATTAATATTTCCATTTAATTACATTCACATTTTCTGTTATGTTCATGGTAAATTAGTATGGTTTTGATTCCCCACACCCCTCAAACACTAGGATTTGTGTGCATGTATATGGGAGGTTGTCGGTTTTTTCTATTTTGTTTTTCAGTTCGTCACTTTTCAATAAAGCAAGCAAGTGTTGGATGTAATAGCTTTGAAACCAAATGTCCCCTAGAGGCTGTAATAAATTAATATGGGTCTGAAAATTGCCAGAGTTAAAGTGACATTTTACTAGACTTGTTTTCTGTCTTCCCCCAGATACGCACATTCTCATTATCTAGAAAACACTGCATGAATTTGACATGTGAATTCTGTAAAGAAATAAAATTAGCAAGAAGACTATGTGGCTGAATTATATCACAGGAGAATATGTATGGTTGCTTTATTTTGCTTTTGTCTTAGAAGCCCATCATCAAATCCTACAGACTAAGACATGCTTGATGGCAATACTAGAATGACCTTGCTAAAGCAGACTATTATTAGAAGGCCATTGGAGTGTGTGGGTTAGGGGGCTGATCAAGGAAGACCCAAATGCAAATCTTCACTCAGCCATAAAGTTTTGTAAGATTTTGAACCAATCATTATCTTCCACCATGATTAAACATAAAGGGTTGTTGTGAGAGAAAAATAGAAGAATAAAGCTATGCATACAAAATAAAATACACCAAATTTCATATCAATCATGAGTTTTGGTCATCCAATTATTTCTGAGACATCAGTTAGGCTACCATCACTCAATTTCCAAAAATATTACACAGAGATTATTAAAAAATTGCTGAGACGAGTTCACATATTAAACCATAGACATAGTATACAAACCACAATTGATAGATCGAGAAAAATATACAAAGTCAGAACTGAAGTACATATTGTTTAGGATAATGTCTGAACTTAAAATGTTTATAAATAAGTCTGTGTCCTCTGGACTAGTTTTCCATCATTAACCGACTGGGAGGAAGTTGCCACCACATAAACTGAGATTTGTGTCAAGTTTCTCCTGTTCATAAAATAGCAAATTTACTTACATACCGGTATATGCTCAGGTTGGGTGGGGAGCTGTCCATGGTAGAATATGCTTGAAGTTTTAGCCTCAACTGAGCCACAAACCAAAAGGCTGCTGCTTGGTGCATTCTGGAGCTTTCATCAGTTGTTGCCTGCCTGCCTGCCCCAGTCCTTAGTGGAGGACAGTATATATTTACAGATAAGACTATCTGCAGATGAGCAAATGCAAATGAGCAAATTTTTAAATCAAAATAGCATAAAAATGCAATACTTGCAGACAAGCCAACCCTCAAAATTTTGTATGTTTTAATTTTTACAATTGGCTTACCTGCAGGTGAAAATTTTGGATTTATCCACAGATAGACTTATCCACAAGTATATGTGGGGTATACGGGTACTTTTAAAAAACTGAGGGAAAATTCAACTATATATACTCACTGATAAATCTATTTGTGGATAAAATTACCCACTTGGGGGTGGATGGGTATATTTTGGAACCTAAAATTCACAGTTTATCCATGAGTATATACAGTAACAAAAAATTCGGCTATCAAAGATAAATATCTCCTATTAAAAAGGCTTACAGTGAACAGAAAATGCTTCATGAACCCAAGGGATGAATGTGGAAGAAATGGCATTACTTTTTTTTTCCCATATGCTGCTATTAGGGAAGGGGGGACAGAATATATTAACCATGGCAGTGGCATGCCACATCCCTTTTCCCGAACAGGGACTTCTGCAACCTGTTCTACCTGATAACTTATTCTTTGTAATTGGGACCTCATTCTGGCAGAGAGATTGTAACTTACTACCTCAGCAGTCCAAATCCATCTGGATCTTGGCCTGGCCATATGTTTTCTGCAAAGACAGCATGAATTAATTCATTAAAAAGTCTATGGTGTATAACTAATTTTAGTCCTCATTTCTGACAACAGAAAAAGCATCTAAAAGATGTTTGCTGAATTGATACAAGTGGAACTTGGAAACAAAAAGTGGAGTTAGTTTATTTGTTTGTTTTAACTGCTGGATAAACAACTATGTCTTCTTTAAAATTCTTTTTCCAAATATTTTCCTTCTGAAGATCTTGGTTTTTCCCCTGCCAACTAGTATTTTTCTTCTCAGTGCATTAAAAATCATTTTGGCTATTTTGTGTTGTTGTTGTTGTTGTTGTTGTTGTTGTTGTTGTTCTTCTTCTTCTTCTTCTTCTTCTTCTTCTTCTTCTTCTTCTTCTTCTTCTTCTTCTTCTTCTTCTTCTTCTTCTTCTTCCATATTTGTCATCAGACATTGACGATTTTGCATTCTTAACCATTCTCAAATCAACATTATGAAAGAAGTTCAGTGGGATGGATTCACATATCATACTGAACTACCATTATTTTAGGTTTTGGAATGAACCACTATATGCAGTTTGCTCCTGCTAGAATCAGACAATCAAAACAAATACAAAATCAAATGAAACACAGCTGCATGTGACAATCCTGCTAAAAAAAATATTCATTTAAACCCAAACTCAAACACTGTGCCTGGTATATGAATTAATTGTAGAGGTTTCATACCTCTAAGTAAGTCTTTTTAATTATGTCCTTCACTCTGTGTGTTAAATTTGGAATAGTTATGGACATGACAAATTCCAAATAGTTCATATTAAATGCTCTCCATACATATTTTCTCAGCAGTCACTTTCCCTCATCCAATTATTGAAGGCTATTCTTCCTCTTTGACTTTCTTTCAAAATTATGGGGCAGCAAAAATCTCCTGTTTTTTTTTCCTAGCAGTTTTCATTCAGCATGATGAAAAAGAAGAGTTCAACTTTCTTTCAAAAGAGAACATTTCAGTAGCATTCCCATTGGTGCAGTGGTGTGTTCTTATTTATTTATTTATTTATTTATTTATTTATTTATTTATTTATTTATTAAATTTATTGGTTGCACATCTTACCAGAGGGTAACTCCAAGTGGTCTACAATATTAAAAAGATAAAACTATACAAATAGCATACTATAAAAATATACATATACAAAATACTTTTTTTTCCACCCAATTAAATTAAATATTTAATTCTTGGATTTAGTTTCAAGGTAGTCAAGAAGAATGAGTATGTATGTTAGTTAATATCTTCTCTTTTACTGTACAAGCATTTCTCTACTGTATCCATCCTTCTTGCTTCCCATATTTTATTTAAATCACACATAAAGACATCAGGAGAGAATTCATCCATTTGAGTTTTCTCAAAATAGATGTTGTGGGCAGTCAGGGTGGCTAGAGAGTGAGGAAAAGATGCGTGGTAAGAACCTAAAAAGATTAAAAAAAACCAACCTGAAGTTATTCCAAATGAGCTTGATAATACTTTTTAAGCAAAAATTCTGTCACATAGAAATTTAATTGTAGGAAAAATTTTCCCATATTGTATTCTATGGAGGACTTCATTATGAAGTTGGTCTGAACCACAGCTGATCAATTTTTCTGTATTTTATGTGTGTGTGTGTGTGTGTGTGTGTGTCACAAAAAATAAAATGCTGAGGTAACTTGTGTAAAATGCAAATCAGTGTCACTTGCGGAATTACAAAATTCCATCATTAAAATTAACTTTTATCTATTTTCTCATTACCTTCAATTCATTCGTTTATTCATACATTCATTCACTCATTTAATTTCTATAGTCACCCAATCAACTAAGTGACTCTGGGTGGCTTAAAATTCTAAAATTTTAAAACAAGTAAAACAATTTGAAAAGACATTAAAAGAATAAAAACATTCACAAAATAAATAAGCAAATTAAGTAAAAGTCTAAATCTGAACTTTGAATACACATTTTAAATACACTATTTTCCAATGTGTATCGATATTAGAAAACGACAATGAGTCTTTTAAGCACTTTTCCCTCTTTTTTTTTTTGCCAACTCTGTAAATCACATGTGGAACACATCTGTAACGTTAGAGAAAGTGACTTACATTCTGGGGCAACAGAGCTCTGGGCTTCTTGGCATCTGTCGCAAAGCTGACAGACCAAGGCTATTTATTCATGCATGTTAAAAGAAAGAGGCAAAGCAACTACTATGGTTCAAGGGCAATAATGCCTAAGTGATGGATGATCCCAGTAAGGCTGGAGACATTAACCCAATAGAAAAAGGTATGGTGAACAATGACTCCTCATCTGTATATGTAGAATCATGTGACTCAAAGGTACAAAAAAGAATAAAGAGATTTACTGGATGCAATAAGATCAGATGAGATAGGGGAGGAGAGAGACACACAAAACGCTACATAGATTTACTAGCAATAATAAGGCTCGGGAAAAAAAAGTGGACGGTTAAAAAAAGATGCATTCATTGCATGCAGCTTTTTTTGGTAGCAGCTGTAAAAGAAGCTATCCGTTAAGATTTATAGATTGCAATGTCATTTTAAAAGGCAGTAGAATAACACCTGCCTTTGACAGTATATTTCTGTTCCTTCATGTCACATGCCTGGAGCCCAATAGAAACTTCAGGGCATTTCAGGACTCTTACCAACAATTCAAGTACTAAAACTAAAGCCTATTAGGGCCAATATCCATGGCTAACTAGGAAAATGCATCTTGGGGGCAAACCACAAACTATTTCACTCTCCTGGTTCTTGATCCTGAAAATGCCAGAGGGCAACTTTCTTCCTTCTTTTGCCTCACTTCTATTAGCTTAAATGTTCCCCGAGCTTGGTACCCTTTAGAAGAGTCAGACTACAACTCCCACTATCCTCAATCAGCATGGTCTTTGTTAACACAGGATGAAGAGGTTAGCTGCCCAGTTTATCTGCCTGGAACTAGGAAAGCTGATTTAGGCTTCGGCCTGGACTGGTTTATTTTGTTCACGGTATTTGTTAAAGTGCTACATTCTGTGTTCCCCCACCCCCACCCCCACCCAAAAGCAATAGTAGAAGGTTACAAATAACCCTGCATAATAGGGTAGCATTTGAAGGGGTCGTGCAAATTCTTGTGTGAGATTTAATACAGTTTTGTAATGGTTTGGTCCTGCAGCTCAGCGTAATGCTTCTGCTTGCATAGGTAATTATGCAAATTGAAGAACATAATTAGATTTAGCTCCTGCAGCACTCTGACTGCAGCCTCCCGACTCCATCTGTGGTTTCCAAAGCACCCTGAGATCACGAAGATTGCATCTTGTGTCATAATGGTTGGGTTTCATTTGCTTCATTATTTATTTATTTTCTCTCCCCCGCCCCCCCAAAAAAGAAAAACCAATAAGGAAAGGAGACCTCTTGGTCTAGACAGATCCCGGGAGCATTTCACCAGGATAAATGAGAACAAAGAAGGAAATACTGTATAACTGCCCAGGGTCCTGAGTGGTTTAGTTAAGGGATTCTGTTTGTGGTGCTTGAGACTGAATTAGAAGTAGTTAGGACAAGGGATCCAAGTTTAGCTGTTCTACCCTAAAAACACCTTGCTTTTGCTTCTATGCTTTTCACCCCTGGTAAATTCAGAATGTCACTTGGAGCTCTATTGTAGAACAGCGCCTATTGACAAGATTACTATTTACAATCTCTCTACTAAAATTACTTTCTAAAATTAAGTTTATTATTATCAAATGCTAACCCCTCCAGATGTTGGAGTTACTTTAAAGAGAAGGTTAAAATGGCCCCTTGGTAATACAAGTGGATAGTGGTTCTTGAAGTTACATTGGTCAGTTCACTCGCGTTTAAAGTTACAATAATGAATATCAATATACATATATAAAGCTATGGTTTAATTCTGTTATGGAAATCCTATAAATTGATTCAGATCAACAGTTATGAAGAGTGTCATCAGCACTGAACAGCCATAGAGCCTGAATAGACTCTTGTAGAAATTATTAAAATAGATTGGGAATTTTTAAATTTAATAAAGGCAAATACCACTGAGTTAGCAGTCAGATGAATCAAGATTTCATCTTACATAGTGGCAGTCTGAGTTGCACCAAACTCTGGAAACATGCTGCTCTTCTTAGTAGTTTCCTGCATCCAGAACTGCAGCTCCAAACTCCCATCTCAGCGTTATGCTAGCAAATTAGGCCACTAGACATCTTACTTGCTTGAAACCTTTCTATTCTATCTTTCGGTCCAAAGGTCTCCAAAGTGGTGTAAGATTTGCACTTATATCTCCTTTCTTGAACAGAATTAATCAATTTGTGGGTCTTCATATGTTGCTGAAGTAAAGTTTTGAACAGCCCCAATGAAAAAAAAATGAGATTTTTACAATGCCTGTTAAGCAAGAGTCCTCTGAGTGACAGAAATGCCTTCTGTGACAAGCCCAGCATCTACTGTAAGACAGTGGAGCATTCACTGAGACCACTCTTACAGCCAGGGATGTCCATGATCCCCTTAAAATAGTTAAAATGATGGCTGCAACTAAGTGATAGAAGTCCTGTTCCTTTTTCATATGCATCACAGCCGCCATATTGAATTTTTTGACACCTCACCCCCAGATGCTTGCCTTCTACTTCTGTTTGCAGTAGTTCACTGTCAGCTACTCAGAAACTAACAACAAGGATTAGATTCTGATGTTTTTAAAAGTTTATATTCTTTGAAAAAGGTACTGCCAAAGCACAATTTGTCTTGTAAATGCTGTGGAGAAAAATACTTGAGTAGCAAAAAGTGAGGAGGACAGTTTCCATTAAAATATTGATTGAGGTCTAAATGTTAAAGACTGCCATTGAAAATACACTCAAATCTTTGCCAATAAGCTGCATGGATTGGCTCCCACTTCAGCACTCCCATAAATCTTATGACAGTGTTAATAACCTTTATTAATGAAATAGAATGTGTTTTTTGAGCTGGGATTATGAATATGTGGAACTTGTCATATTCAATTCTAGAGCCCCATGACAGCATTCTATTGATGTCACTGAAAAAGCATCAAAGATCCCAGCTTCATTGGCAGGGTAATCTTAGTTTATGACTCTGCTGTCTCCACAGAACAACAACCATTGATCCAAATAGCTATGAAATATGCAAGGTAACTATTGAACAGTTTGAAGGCTTCTTTGAGTAAAATACCCTTCTCCATGTTGTCTTATCTTTGCCACATTTCTGAGACATCTTCCAGAACTTCCAACAATCAATATGGACATCTGTTGTACTAGATATCCTGGGAGTAGTATGCAGCAATAGCAATAATATTTAGATTTATATACCACTTCACAGTGCTTTACAGCCCTCTCTAAGTGATTTACAGAGTCAGCATATTGCCCCCAACAATGGGTCCTCATTTTACTGACCTTGGAAGGATGGAAGGCGGAGTCAACCTTGAGCTGGTCAGGGTCAAACTCCTGGAGTGAGCAGTGAGTTAGCCTGCAGTACTTCATTCTAACCACTGCACCACCACGGCTCTTTAACACCATCACTGCACATCAATGAAAAAAAAGTGTAACTTGAAAAGAGGACAATGTGCTTCATTAAAAAAAAGGATGACAACTTCCCACTGGCCTACCAGAAGCCACTGGAAAGTCCTTTTGGTAGTCATGCACATTTCTTCCTTTAGCAAGTCAGGCAGAAGATGAAGTACCCATGCTCAACTAGGCCACTGTAGCAGTGTTACTCAACCATCACAACTTTGAGATGTGTGGACTTCAACTCCCAGAATTCTCCCAGTCAGCATGAGGAATTCTGGGAGTTGAAGTCCACACATCTTAAAGTTATGGTGGTTGAGAAACACTGCACTGTAGTAATGGAAAACCTGATTTCTAGTCCAGTATTCATTTATTCATTTAGTTTAATGTATATGCTACCTCTCTCACCAATAAGTCCTTTGCAAGTTTCATACAGTAGTTGGAATTAATTACTTTTATTTATATTTTGATGATTTGTAAAAATAAATGACAGTCATTTTCAGCTCATTCATTGAAGGTTTGGTGGGTTGGTGTTTCCCTTGGCCCAGGCTAATGATATCAATATTCATTGTATCATCACATTCTATAAATGAACAAATAACAAAGAAGCCATTTTAGGCATTTTACATTTACCCAATGTATCCAGTTGACTTCATCTTTTTCTGAATCAGATCTTGAATTTCAAAACAGTTGGAATCGAATCAGTTTGCCTTTTAATTACAAACCTTTATTGAATCATGCCCTTCTCAGATCGGAAATGTACAATTCAAATTGGATCGTTGCCCCATTGTTCGTAATTTTTAAATCTTGAAGGTAAGCAACCAAATCAGCCAAACCTGACATTGTTTCTAAAAATGAAATTATACACGCTTTACATAGTGCTTCTCACACCCACAAAATCATTAATAATTAATACTGTTAATGTCACCTATTTTGCCCTGCTTGGGCAGAACAGGTGACATGCCCATATTGCTCATTCCTTCCTCTCTGAATGTAGATGAATTCTGATATGACTGAATCATTATTAACAGCACTGATCCTGCATCCTTGAAATCAGCTCAATGGGGAGCCTGGCAATTTGTGACATTATTAGGAAGATACGTATCTCATTGCAAAGGCCCAGCTGTTTAGATAATAAACCTTATAAATAACATATTAAATTCCTCTCCTGAAAACATCCATTGTGTGCATTTATTAAAAAGAAAAAGGCAACACTTTTTTTTCTCCTTTTTGTGTGCAACAAACCCTACAAGGTTCAATAATCTGCCATTTGAGAAATAGGATCGTCAATATCTTGGACATATTTTCTACTCTCTTTTTTTATTGGGATTCACTTTAATTCTACATTATTTATTTCATACACAGCAAAATCAAAGCAGCGTGAAGTGAGCCAATATCTCTGGTTTTGACTTCAGGCCTTTGCAGCGGTTATAGGAGTAAATATCTCTCCAGTCCCTCCTCCCATCAGCATCTAATGGAAGTTTTATGACTGTTGCAAGAACATTGACTGTCTGATGTGGTAACTCCAATAATCTTCTTTCTCGAGCCTTGGGGACCCCAGGAAAAGGCTAATAAATCTTGATTTTTATTATAGGTTCACTCCATCCACACATAGATAAGAGAAAAAGCAACATTTGGAGCAAACATTTTTGCAGCTCTGGGGTGGGCACTGAATTAGTGTGCCCAGCAAATACAAACTAATAAGTAACAATAAATAAGATATTATGTTATTGCTAATAGCCACCAATCCTGATAGGTCCGTGCTTTTCAATAGAGTTGCTGAAAGGCAAGAGAAAAAGAACACACTGATCTATAGGATCCAAAAACACTTCCAAAATAACACATCTGTATTTTGGGGCATGCACTATTCCATCCAATGAAGACATGTATTTATTAACAGGATTGCCATTTTATCTTGGCTAAATTCCCTTTTTGATATGTGTACATTTGTGGTTTATTTGAACTGTATCTTCCTTTCCCCACTGCATCACTCAAAAATTAGCATTAGATTCTTGCATATACTGTACATAGCTCAATAGCTGGCATTTCTACATTTAGGATTGTAAGGTACCTCTAATCCTCTTCTACATCATGAAGCTAGATAATCTGATACTGTTAAAAGCAGAATCCTTTAAGAGGATTTTTGCTTAAGCGATCTGCTTAGTGAAGTCTCCATTTTGGTCAGATTATTCGGGATTGTGAATAATCCGTAAAGACAACAAAACCGAACAAAGCCAACAGATCTTTAAGTCCGCTGCTTAAAGAGGTACACTATACTTCTTTTTTAAGGTGAAGTAGAAAATAGCATTGAGGATATGATAGGCAAGAATGAATGAGCAATAAAAACAGCATTTCTGAAGTACACGAAACAAACTCCAGGACAAAGCCATAAATGAAAAGAATCTTCTACAAAGCCAATTCTGGAAGGGGTTTAGAAATTATTCTTTTAAGTCTCTATAATTATTCTTCTGGAGCAATTGAAGACATTTTCCTCCTTGTTCACTTCTGTTCCTTCCGTTGTACAATTTTCCACACACAGTTACTGGGGGGCAGGGAAAATAAGAGGGGAGGAGAGGAAAGGTAGGAAGGAAAGAGGAAGGGAAAGGAAGGGAAACTGCAGATTAGAAATAATTATCAAACCCTGACAGAAAAGTCACAATTTCACTCCAAAAGGGACCTCTGGATGCGATGGTTAGTTTTTGCCAAACAATTTGTCCATTGTTCTTAGAATTATTCTTTAACTTTTAAACTGGTCTTGAATGAGAATGGGCATCTCTTCCAACAGAGTTGAAATAAGCAACCTTCTTTTCTATTGAGACTAATAGTCCCTCAGGAGTAAATTACTGGAGTGAGCATTGTAGGAGGGTCCTGCAGTGATATGTCATCCATCTGAACAGCATTTATTTTTTAAAGGAGCCAATATTTCATAAGGTAAGGAAGAAACAGAAGCAAAAGTTTGGGGGAGAGGGCAGCTGGCTCATACTGGGAAAAGCAGACTGAGGACTGCAAACAGTTTATACATCAAGTTGGAATTTATTTTTTATTTATTTATTTTATTTATTTATTTTCGTCAAATATTTTAAGACAGATACAAGTGTAAACATAATTATAAATACATGAAAACTGTTAAGTTGGGTGAATGAGGACGCAGTAAGCCAGAGTAGTGAGTGACAACAGCTCTTGATTGTATAGTGAGAATCCAACAACTAACCCTGGGAGCCAGCTCCCTTTATATACCTTAAAGCTGTGGTGGTCAGCCAATCAGCTGAAGGTCAGTTAATTCGAACTTCCCGCCAAACAAACCTATTTACATAACACTCCTCCCCTCCCAGAAGTCACTTAGGGTGTTATTTGCATACAAAGTCTCTCAGGTGACTAGGGCGTGTGCGAGTCCTAGTTGACCTGTGCAGTTCAGTCGGAGGGGTGGCGTCGAGTAGGTCGGAGGGACTTTCTGTTTCTCCCTGCTCCGCCAATGAGGCCTCCGGGACTCCCTTGTGGGCAGCGACTTCTCCGGCGTCCTGGACTACCTCGATGGGGCGGCGCTGGATACCAGAATCCTCAGCTAAGTCTTCCACTCTACCCGGGCTTGTAGTTTGTGTTTCTGGTTGGTAGTCATGGTCAAGGATTGGGTCATCGAATCTGTCGTTGGTGTCTGCGGTTACTCGTTTTCTCAGTTGGTCAATGTGTCTGCGCCAAACTCTCCCGTCCCCCATATCTACCCTGTATGATTTGGGCCCCGTGATTTCTGTGATGGTCCCTGCCTCCCAGAGTGGGCCCTGTCCGTAGTTCCTGGCGTGTACCGGTGTTCCTATGGTGAACTCTCTAAGCTTCCTCTCCACCCCCTTGAAAACTTCTGGGGAGTAATTGGGATTAAGCCTGTCTAGTATTCCTCAGAGTTTCCGCTCCATTAATAGCTCTGCCGGGCTTCGGCCTGTGGCTGTGCAGGGTGTGGAGTGCTGTGCTATTAGGAATTTGTCTACCCTTTCCTGCCAATCTCCGGGGCTTAACCGTGAAAGGGCCTCCTTTGCTGACCTCACAAATCTCTCAGCCTGACCGTTGCTAGCCGGATGAAATGGGGCCGAAAGGAAATGTCTGATCCCTAGTTCCGCTAAGTACCCCTCGAATTGTGTCGCGGTGAATTGTGGCCTGTTATCTGACACTAGGATGTCCGGTAACCCATGGGTGACGAATAACTGTCTTAGCTCCCTGATGGTTGCGTTGGTGGTCGTGGCCTTCATTAGCTTGATCTCCAACCATTTGGAGAATGCATCTACAACGACCATGAAGGTCTGTCCGTGAAATGGGCCAGCAAAGTCAATGTGTATCCTGGACCAGGGTCCCTGGGGTCTTTCCCACTCCCTCACGGGTGCCGTTGGTGAATCTGATCTGGACTCTTGGCAGGGCTGGCATCTCCCCACCCACTCGGTAATGTCTGTATCCATGCTGGGCCACCAGACGTAGCTCCTGACTAGTCCCTTCATTCTTACAATCCCAGGGTGCCCCTCATGCAACAATGTTAAAACTTTTTCCCGTAGGCGCAAGGGAATAACAACCCGATTGCCCCATAGTAAACAACCCCCTTGCATTGTTAATTCGTCCCGTTTTCCCGCGAACTGTTTAAACTCCCCGCTCCCAATCCTTTCCGGCCACCCCCTCATGACCCAACTTGCGACTGTCTGGATCACGTGGTCTTTGGTTGAAGCTCTTGCAACCTCTGCTGATGTTATGGGCCCCGAGTCCAATACGTCTATCAGCAAGATGGGGATGCCGAGTGTGGGGTCTTCTAGGTTGTCGGGTAGTGGGCATCGGCTGAGTGTGTCTGCGTTGCCCAGTCCGCGTTGCCCATGTCCGCCCCTGGTCGATGTACCAGGCGATAGGAGTATGCTGCGAGGAAGATGGCCCAGCGTGTCATCCTGGGTGATAGTGCTGCCAGTGTTTGTCGATCTCCCGCAAGGAGACCCAGGAGCGGTCGGTGGTCAGTGATCAATTCAAAGTCTCTCCCGAACAAGTACTCGTGGAATTTTTTTACTCCTAAGACGGCAGCAAGGGCTTCCTTGTCGAGCTGACTATAATTTCTCTCAGTGCTTGACAGAGTTCGGGAGTAGTAGGCGATGGGCACCTCTAGGCCATTTGGGAGTCTATGGCTCAGGATGGCTCCCACTCCGAACGGGGACGCGTCACATGCTAGAACAAGGGGAAGCGTTGCGTTGTACTGGATTAGAAAACTCTCAGCTGATAGCAGTTTTTTAATGCCGGCGAATGCCCTGTCTTCGGTCTTCCCCCATTTCCAAATGGCCTTTTTAGCTAACAGTCTATGTAAGGGTTCAGCCACTGTCGCCTTGTCTTTAAGGAAAATGGCATAAAAGTTTAATAGTCCCAGAAAAGCTTGTAATTCTGCTTTATCCTTGGGGGTGGGGGCTTCTTGGATTGCTCTAATGTTGCTCTCAGTGGGGTGTATGCTGGTGCCATCTACCCTGTATCCTAGGAATTCGACTGGGGGGACTGCGATC
The DNA here is from genome assembly GCA_022577455.1 of Arizona elegans. Taxonomy (NCBI): domain Eukaryota; kingdom Metazoa; phylum Chordata; class Lepidosauria; order Squamata; family Colubridae; genus Arizona; species Arizona elegans. The sequence continues at coordinate 120,664,322 of JAKOOJ010000003.1, forward strand.
ATGCATTTGTTTCTTTTTACTCTGAGTCCCGCGTCCCTGAATTTCCTCAGGACCTCCCTCAGCCTTTCCCCTAGCTGTTGCTCATTGTCGGCGGTAATGAGCACGTCGTCAAAATAGGGCACCACCCCAGGGATTCCCTGTAGTAGCCGCTCCATGGTGCTTTGGAACAGTCCGGGGGCTATGCTTACTCCAAATTGCAGGCAGGTGCACTTGAAGGCCCCTCTGTGGGTTACGATAGTCTGTGCCTCTGCGGTAGCGCCATCTACCGGCAGTTGCTGGTACGCCTGCGCAAGATTGAGTTTTGCGAAGATCTTGCCGGGACCCAGGGAATGCAATAAATGGTGAACGATGGGCACGGGATAGGCGTTCTGCTGCAGGGCCTTATTAATTGTGCATTTATAATCAGCGCATATGCGCACTGATCCGTCCGGCTTTACCGGAGTTACAATTGGCGTGGTCGACTGGGACGAGCACCCCTTGTTTGATTAGTTTGTCCAGTTCAATGTCAATTTTGGGCTTCAGGGCGAACGGTACCCGCCTGGGCTTTAAACGAATGGGTGCAATATTGGGGTTTAGGTTAAACGAGATCGGGGTCCCCACATACTTGCCAAGCTGCTTGTCGAACATGTCCTGGAACTCCTGCAGCAGGTCGTCTTTCAGGGTGCTTCGAACGTTCCTTACTCCGGTGAATCCCATGCCCAGGGCTCTAAACCAGTCCATGCCCAAGAGGCTTGGGAGGTTGTCGCTGACGATGGTGAGGGGTAGCTTCTCGGTAAACTCCCCATACTGTACTTGGAACTCGCCTCTTCCTTCGGCTGGTATGCAGTTCCCTTGGTAGTCCTTCAGTCTGCGTCGCTGTGGCTGGAGCTGTCGCTTGTGTACGCTGGGGATGGCTTTCTTCAGGTTCTCCCATGACATGATGGATATTGGCGATCCCGTGTCGATCTCCATCTGGCACTTCCGTCCCTCGATTTCGACCATGGTGTAGGTCTTTTCTCCGGGCGAGGAGCAGGTCTGTGCGATGCGTATGGTGTAGGCCCCAGCGTCTTCAAATTTCGCGCCCTTCCAGCTGCCGCCATCTTTGTTGGGCCTCCGATGTGGCACTGGTTCGGATTGGAAGATTTGGCCACGTGGTTTGTAGCTCTGGTGTGCCTTGGACCTGCAGACCCGAGCGATGTGGCCCCTTTTCTCACAGGAACGGCAAATTGCGTCCCTGAACTTACAGTTTTGTCATGAGTGGGGCCCTCCACAGCTGGCGCATCTGTCTCTGGGCTCCCTCCGGCTGTGCGATACTGCTCGGTGCGGTAGACCTCCTCTTCAGACTCCCCCTCGCTCGCGGTGCTTACGGCCTCTCGGTGCACAGGCGCCGTCTTCTGCGTTGTTCTGGTTTGGTGGGAGCTCTTTAGTTTTTCTGCAGCCTTTACTGATGATTCCTGCACTCTTGCCTCGTCCAGGGCGATGTGTAGGGTCAGGTTTGACCTCGCGAGCAGTCTTCTCTGGAGTCGGCTGTGTCTCACTCCGCAAATTAGTTGCTCTAGGAGCATTTCATCCAGGTCTCGGTACTCACACTGGGTTGCAGCCTTACGCAGGGCAGCGACATACTCGCTGATCGATTCGCCCTCCTGCTGGAGCCTTTGCCGGAAATCATACCGCTGGACGTATTTTGATGGCGTTGGTGCATAGTGGTCTTTCAGCAGGGTCTGTAGCATCGACCAGGAAATGTTATGGACTGAATTCGGCTCCGACAATGCTTCGGCTGTGTCGAAGACCCGTGGTCCACAGTGGCTCAGGAACAGGGCTTTCTTTCGAACGTCCAGTAGCCCTTGCATGTTGTTTGCCACCATGAAGCACTCGAACCGGGACATGTAGGATCCCCACTTCTCCTCCTTGGGGTCGAGAGGCGCTGGCGGGGTGTAGGCAGACATCGTTTTGGGATTCTCCTGTGCTCTGCTCGCTCGCCTGGCTGGATTCAGGATGCGGTCTCTGGTCCCCTCTCTGAACGTGGCTTCAGCTCTTTCTCTCGAGTGTGGCTTCAGCTCTTCTCTGCTTCTGGCCTCAAAATCCCACCTTCGTCTCCAATGTTAAGTTGGGTGAATGAGGACGCAGTAAGCCAGAGTAGTGAGTGACAACAGCTCTTTATTGTATAGTGAGAATCCAGCAACTAACCCTGGGAGCCAGCTCCCTTTATATACCTTACAGCTGTGGTGGTCAGCCAATCGGCTGAAGGTCAGTTAATTCGAACTTCCCGCCAAACAAACCTATTTACATAACAAAAACGATATGAATAAAAGAAAACATTAGGACAGAGACGGTAGGCACCCTGGTGCGCTTATGCCTTTTTATAAAGACTTTTTTTTAAAAAAGTCAGAGGGGCAGCAGGAGGAGAAACAGTTAATTTGATAAACCTTTCTTTTTTTCTTTCTTCTAATTTTTTTCTAATCTTTCTCTCTCTCCCCACCTCTCTCTCTCCCTCCCTCCCTCCCTCCCTCCCTCCCTCCCTCCCAAAGAGCAGGCCAAGGGATTGGAACCAGCAGCTCTTAAGTCTGAATGCATCCCTTACAGAAGAAGTCTGAAGCTACACCTTCAAATAAAGACTGTCTTCAGACTCAGGAGAGTATTCTGTAAAATAGACTGGGAGTGAAAGGGCAAAAGGAAAGAAAAGACATCAAACCAATTCTGAATAGAAAGCAAGGAGGCCAAGCACAGGGCACTTTTCAGTGTAATATATAGCTTCAGTCTAAATCTCTCGGTTGATGCCACGCGCATTATAAAGGCATGATTATGGGAGGGCTGCCTATCATCCTATTCCACTGGGGTAGGTTTACAGCAGCCTCCCAGCTAGGATAAGAGACCAGATTCACTTCATCCAATTTGCAGGGAAATTGCAGCAATGAATCCTAGGCTGAAGACAATTTTTCTTACTTGCTTTTGATGTTTGGATTAGATTATGGGCTTCCAAGGTGTTGAGGTTGCAGGATTCAGAGAGTCGCTTACTAGATTCAGCAACAAGCTGCAGCTTTCCATTCCTTTTCTTCTATCAACAGGGGTCCCCCTGATCAAAAATAATTTGAATAAGAAAAGGAGAGAGGCAGAAAGGCCGCATCATGCCTCCGGTGCAAAAATGAAAATCATTCCATGCTTTGTTATTGTGCTAACTCCAGAATGGTAGCCAAGCAGCAGCATATCTAAAGTGGAATAGAAAGAAAACTATTGGAAGCTAGTATTATTGCCAACTAAGCCAATTAAATCCATTGAAAACATCTGAAGTAAATCAGAAGTCCAAGCAGCCCAAGTGAAAACAAACAAGAGTCATCTACATGTAAGAACTGTAACAATTATGTAAGACAGACAGACAGACAGAAGACTAGAGGAGTACATCCATGAACCTCAGCTAACAGTCAGAAGACAAGATGAAAACTCTTCAATCTGACAACACATGGACAGACTCAATCATAATTTCAAATGAGAAACTGTGAGTATCCTGTTGTTGTTGTTGTTGTTAATCGCGAAGTCATGTCTGACCCATCGTGACCCCATGGACAATGTTCCTCCAGACCTTCCTGTCCTCTACCATCCTCTGGAGTCCATTTAAACTCACACCTACTGCTTCTGTGACTCCATCCAGCCACCTCATTCTCTGTCGTCCCTTTTTTCTTTTGCCCTCAATCGTTCCCAGCATTAGGCTCTTCTCCAGTGAGTCCTTCCTTCTCATTAAGTGGCCAAAGTATTTGAGTTTCATCTTCAGGATCTGGCCTTCTAAAGAGCAGTCAAGGTTGATCTCCTCTAGGACTGATGGGTTTGATCGCCTTGTAGTCCAAAGGACTCTCAGGAGTCTTATCCAGCACCATAGTTCAAAGGCCTCAATTCTTTGGCGCTCAGCCTTCCTTATGATCCAACTTTCACAGCCATACATTGCAACTGGGAAAACCGTAGCCTTGACTATACGCACTTTTGTTGGCAAGGTGATGCTAGAGTGCTGCGATCCTAGAGAAATCTAAATCCAAAAATGTTAAAGAATTCCTGGAAGTTTGGCATTCAGACAAATCAGCATCAATAGACATGTAGAATAACACAATAACAAACTTGGAAGCCATATAGTACACACTATTCAAAAGAGATAATAAAAAAGCTAAGAAGGGGGGTGGGGAAGACCAGAACACATTCTCCCCAGAAGTCTTTGCCCTGATAAGAAGGGATTAACAGCAGGCAAGCAAGTAAGTTGAAAACAATAGCTTAATCAAGGAAATACCAAGGAAGAAACCACACCCCCTCTGACAGGACAAGTTAATATATATAAACAAGGAGCAAATCCCACACTCATTAGCACTGAAGATGTTACCTAGTTGGGTAATGAAACCTTTGCCAATAAACAACTGAGCTAAGAGAGCTCTGAACAGCACTGTTTGGAGAAATATGAATTGGAAAGTTCTATTTTTCTCATGCTGCTTATGCAGGATCCATCACTTTGGAAACTAAATGTTTAGGTAGATGAACTTCTCACCTTCTTACATTGTAATAAATAGAAAATAGGAAAGCAGTTTGGGGTAATGGTTAGAGCTCCAGGCTAGAAACCAGGAGAGAGTTCTAGACCTGCTTTAGGCATGAACCCAGCTGGATGTCCTTAAGCCAGATACTCTTTCTCAGCCGGAGAAGAAGATAATGACAAACCACTTCCAAAACTCTTTGCCAAGAAAACTGCAGGTACTAGTCTAAGCAGCTATCAGTAGTCAAAAACTGACTCTGAAGCAGAAAATAATGAAATAAACTAAAGAAGAAAAGAAAAGAAGAAAAGGGAAAGAGAAGGAACATCAGTCTTGGCCAAAGAGATGTGGGATGGGGACAACTCACAGGGTGGGATATCGCCATCTTGGGACAGTTTGAGAGAATGAAACAGGGAGGGGAACAGGCACAGTGAGTTATCCCATTCTACTTTCAAGAATACTTTACTTAAACAGAGCCACTTCCTCTCCCCCTCCCCAGAAGAAACATCAGCCCTGGATGTTGGGTCATGGGGACAGGGACAATTCATAGGGAGGGGAATCAAGTAAAACAAGTGATGCTGAAATTCAAGCCACGGGACAATGAGATTGAGCTTATCTAAACTTGGAGATCTTTAGAAGAAACATCTCACCAGAAGAAACATTAGCCCTGGCCAATGGGACACAAGAATGGGAACAATTTGTGGGGAGGGGAAGACAATGGTAGACTCTCCATAGGATGGGAACTTAAGGGTATTGTGCACCAAGAGTGTTCCCTGCAACTTTTAGGACTCTTTCATATCCTCCCAATTGGGATCCCTTCAAATCAAAAGGGTTGGACATTTTAAGAAATACTAAACATCTTCAGGTTTAGATATGCTCAATCTCACAGGTGGCTTGTATTTCAGCATCACTTGTTTTACTTGGTTCCCCTCCCTATGAGTTGTCCCTGTACCCAAGTCCCATAAACCAGGGCTAATGTTTCTTCTGGTGGGAGGGGGGAAGTGCCTCTGTTTAAGTAAATTCTTCTTGAAAGTGGATTGAGGCAACCAGCTGTGGCCAGGTTGCTCCAGCTGGGTCGCCACCTCCAGCTCACCCTGGCCAACTGGATACGGGACAAGTCACTCCAGCCAACTGGATGCAGGGACAATTTATAAGACAATTTGAAGCAGGGAGAGGAAGAGGCACTTGGTCTTTCATTCATGTAACCCACTTGAGCTTTGAGTGATTTCAGGACTAATTAATCTGAATTCTGGTCTACTAAAATCCAAATGGTCTAGAAGCTTACAGATAAGTACGTATTGGGCTAAGCTCATTATTCTATCCTTTATTTGTGATAAATGTTATTTTTTGTAGGTAAATGTCAAATTAACAGAAATTAACAGAAATGTCAGAATAAACTATGGTAGATACTGACATCTAAAGCAACCTGATCATCCATAACAGGCAGCCTATAGATGTTAAGAAGAATTTTCCAAAAGCAAATATGATAGAAAATGTGACAAAGCTCTTTCCAGAGAATCAAGCTATCTTGATAAGGACAAGCTGAAATGTTGTATTTTGATGTACTTTAATCATTTGTTGAGGTTCTTTATACATTCAATATATGGGAAGATGTGGAATGTGATAGAGATGGATTACTACCTGCAAAGGTCATGTTTTAAAAAATCATTTCTGTTACATTAGGAAGAGTGGTGCTTTGAGTGAAAATGTCTTCAAGAAAATTTATCGCTCTTCTCTGTTCTGCATTGGTCAGACAATAAAGAATACTATATCTAGTTCTGGGGACTTAGTTTTAGGAACAATATTAGCAAACTAGAGTTTGTCCAGAGGGAAGCAACATAATAAGAGGCCCAGAAAAATATATATATATAAAAGTTGGAGACAAGAACTGGAGGGGAGAAATCCTAATTGTCTTCAAGTGTCTGAAGGGATGTTATGTAGAAAAAGAAACAGACCTATAGTTCAGAGTTGTCCCGGAAGATAAAACCAAATTAATGGGTTTAAATTATAGAGAAGTAGATTTTGACTGGACATCTGGAAATATGTAATGGATTCCTACCCTGGTAGAGAGTAGAATAGATGATCCTCAAGATCCTTTCCAATCCTTATATTGTATGGTTCTATATGTAAAATATGTTTTTTTGTTTTTTACACATGTTCACACTAGGATTTTATAATCCTCTTCATCTGACTTTACATCAATAAAACTGGCTGTCTTGAATACAATTTTACAATACTATATTGGAATTTTTTTTCTAATTTCAACAAAGATCAGGTAGACGTTGATTTTAAGGATACCCTGGATAATGGGGTTAATTTTGCAAGAAATGTTCTATGTATCCTAAATATTGGAGGAAGCAGCAAATACGGCATCTTAGCATTCCATTTAATTATATAGTCTTTCTAATGGCAATAAACAGTGTAATAAAGTATATGAGACAAAAAGGGATGTAGCACCTTGGAGACTAAACAGATGAACTGAGGCATGAATGTCCATATTGTTGTCTTACTTCATTCAATGCATGAAAAGTTCCAATTTCATGTTTTATTGCCATGAAAAAGAGGTGAATGGCTCCACTTCTTCAACCAGAAACAAAAATTACTTTGCATTTGCAATGAGAGTTCATGGAAGGCTTACACTATGTTAATTCTATTTGCTTTTATTTATAAATATAAAGCATGGCTGATTGGGACTTAGTGGATTTTTAAAATATGCAGCCCAACTGCTAATCATATCAGATTACAGTACTCAAGAGAGAAAGCACAACCTCTCTAAGGCTATTTCCTCTTTAACTAACTGGAGTTAAACTCCAGTCTTAAGTGTTCAGGCTTCTTTAACCAAAATTAAAATTGCAACTGAGCATTCTCTGTTCTTCTTACTTGCTAAATGAAGAGCATTCCAGCCACTAAGGCAATCTATTGTCTTTTAAACAAATAAATAAAAACGAAAATACAGTAATGTCCCCATCCACAATTGCATTTTTACTACGACAACATGGCATAATTTATTATGGTTAGTCATCTTTTTCCCGTTCTTCCTTTTCTGGAAGTAAAATATAAGGGTTTTTTTTTTCAAGAATTTGCCCCCCAAAAAGCCAGAATACACTTTTTTGCAATGCAGTTTGAATGCCAATTGCATTAATGAGCATCTTTTATCTTTAAAGGGATGCTAATCTTACTACAGTGATTATATATTATTTACGATCATTGCAACATTATACATGTTACAACACAATGTAGCAAGAACGCTGTCATGAGGATGATCAAGTTATTTAATTTCAAGGCAGGGTTGGCAGATGGAACAATTAATTGCTCAACCACTATAATGATGATCATGTCAAGGCTGCCATAGTTTACTATGTTTTGCCACGGTGCCGCGGTGAAGGACATGACAGCATCAGACTTTTTATTACGATTATTGGTGACATCTTGTAGCAATGTCAAAAATGAGGCTGTATGGATTGTAATGTTGGAAATTAATCAGCAATATGTCTCTGGTTTATGTTGGCCGGATTACCTTGAACTGTGCAGGAAACGTGCAGCCAAAGAGGTGCGGCTTAAATTTGACAGAAGTAAAGGTTAATATTCAAAAGACAGGATAGCTGATTGCTTTGCAGAAAATAATTTCCTTGCTTCAATCTTTCGATCTTTTACTTCTCCTCCTCTTTCCTTTGCTCCCACCTTGCTAAAAAAGTTTTGAAGCCCTGTTTTTGGCGAAAATAGCCAGTGGCTCATTTTTGTTTTGAGAGGATATTGCTGATGCTATCTCTTTTTCCTTACATTAGGGATGAAATGCTACTGGTTCGGACCAGTTCGGCTGAACCGGTAATGATTGCGGCGGGTGGTTCAGCAAACCGGTAATGATAGCAGCGTGAGGCTCTGCCCACCCGCCCAGTCGTCATTACTTCCTGGTTTTAACCAGGAATTAACCTGTTTTTTACTTTCTGCACATGCACAGAAGGGTTTGCGCATGCACAGAGGGTCCGTGCGCACATGTGATGCACGCGCAAGAGAGAGCAGAGCAAGCGGGCACGCGTGGTACGCGCACTTCCGAACCAGTAGGGAAGGTAAGTAGATTTCACCCCTGCCTTACATCGACCACCTCTGCCTTCAGGCTTAATATGTTCCCTGCAGGAAAGTGCCATGTACAGAGAGGAGCAATTGTATCTGACCTGATTCCTTCATAGCAAATGAGTTACTAATTCCCAGGCAGTTTTTCCTCACTCCATTCCCATTGGGGAAGCTGCCTTTTGGGTCATGCTTGAAAGAATTCCTGGCACACGGATGAATCTTCTGGAAGGTTGTCGCCATCCAGCCTATATTCTTTCTAGCTGCCAGGTGTTTGGGGGGTGGGGACCAAAGCAGAGGAATGAAGCTGCATATATCTGACCTGAAGGCAAAACAAGTCCAATATCACTGTCATGGAGACATTGGATCACATTGGGGTTGCCAAGCCTTTCTGATGATACTGTAATTATGACATTCCGGATACTGCTGCCATTAAAGCAGCCCACAGAGAAGACCAGGACAAAGGTTTCCATTTCCTCTTATCTCCGTTTCTTCTTTGTAAATTCTGTTTCTCTCATTACACTTCCATTGACAGGCCTTTGTTCGGCAAAGTTTGCATTTGTAGGGAGGTCTGTGTGTGCGGTTTTTTTTCCTTTTGACATGACGTTTTACTTAATGTGTACATTTTAATCCTATTTTTTTCCCTAGCAACTTGCTCCTGGCAAAGTCTTTTCCCCACAGAATGTTGCTTTGAATACTGTTTTTATTCATGCACATCTCCGTTAGCATACACATTTTTGTCAGCATTTCTTTAATTAGGAAATGTGTTGCAAAATCTGAAGAATGTGCATTTCAGAGGGTTTGTATATGAATTCCACTGTGCAAAATTAGGAAGTTTCACAATCACAGGTCAGCTGAAAGCACCCTCTTTCCCTTTGCCATCTCGCTATCAGTGGACAAGGACCCTTAGTCTTTACGCCAATTTGCTTCTCTACTTTGAAGTTTCTCATAGGTTGTTGCTCTCACTTTCAGTTAGTTGGAGCTCCACGCAGCTACCTAAAGTAGCTTTCCCCAACCTGACAGCTTTTAGCTTTGTAGACTTCATTTCTCACCATTCCTGACTCCAGCATGGTCATCACTGAGAATTCTGGGATTTGAACTCCAGTTAGCTGAGATCACCTTGGAGAAAAGCAGCCTAAAGCAACAAATTGCCCTTATATTGGCAATCATTAACTCATGAGTGAAATGCTCCTGGTTCAGACTGGATCACCCGATCCAGTAGTGATGGTGGCGGGTGGTTTGGAGAACCAGTAGCAAAAATCCTTGTGCTGCACCCCCCCTCCACATGCCTAGCTGAGCCGCACGATCATCACACCCACAGAACCAGTAATAACAAATTTTACATTTCACCCCTGCATTAACTCCTTTTTCTAGTTCTGATTTCTAATTGACTATATGGACAATCTATAGCTGTGATGGCATGCAGAGCCATCTCTGTGGGTATGCGAGCCATCACCCTAGGTCAGCTCCACCACACATGCGCATGCGCCTCCCACTGGCCAGCTGATTTTTGGGTCTCTGCCACACATGCAGAAAACACAGGAGGGTGCACAGGGGGGTCACGTGCGGTGCACCCCTCCCTGCACCCAATTTTTTGTCCCAGGAGGCTTCAGGGAGGCCTGCTAGGCCCAAAATGGGGCATGGGGGTTGCATGTGCACGGGGGGCACAGGGGGAGCGCAGGGGAAGTTGTGCACGCATGCGCAGGGAGCGGGGGAGCGTAGGGGGCATTGCATTGTGGGTGTGGGCACATGGGCATGCACTGTTGCATGCATGTGCGTGCTTTCAGCACCCGATGAAAAAAAGGTTAGTCATCACTGATCTATAGCTTTGATCATGATCCTGTCTTCACATTATCTGTCAGATTTAGCAGGCTACTGTTTCCAATATAACATTGAAGAGAACAGGTGAGGAGAGGAGTAGAAGATTATATTGTCTTTTTACGTGTTGTTGATAACAAAGTGTTGAGCTGCCATTGCTTAATGATCCTATAAACGCATACATGTTTTGTAATGTTTTGGGCATATGGCTTCCAATTTATTATTGCCCAGAACTTTTGGAAGACTCCAGGCTATCTTGCAATGTCCCAACAGATGGACATATTAGGGGCTAAGCTCATGCTTATGTGAAGCATCTTCAACTTCCGAAAATGCATTGGTTGGAAACAGTTTCTTCTAGGAAGAGGAAACCATGCTTCTCAAAGCTTGTAGTTCAGGCAATTGGTACAAAGTATTTTACAAACTCAGGCCTTCATCCCACCATCCAGATGGTGGGATGAATTCACTGCTGTTTCAGGAGTTTTACTGAGTTTTGCTATGGCGAAAGCTTTGGAAGGTAAAAGACTTTTAATTTTTTATATTGCTGCTCTCCACTGCTGCAGCAATACTAATCCACCATCACAAACATAAACAGCATTTGTTTTCTTCAGCATGTGGTGTTATTTAGTTGGCAACCAAAACTGGCTGTAAAAAAAATCATGGAGGTTGATAAGGTTTTGTGGGGCTACCAATTTTTCCCCTAAATCAGGGGTCAGCAACCCGCAGCTCTGGAGCCGCATGTGGCTCTTTCATCCCTCTGCTGCGGCTCCCTGTTGCTGGTCAGCTCCACAATTGAGAGGGCTTTCGGTTAGGACAGGTAGAGGAAAAAGGATGCCGCGCTAGGAAGAGGCTCTTTGGTGGAGGAACCAAACTTCCTGTCAGCAGAGGAAAAAGGACGCCACACTAGGAGGAGACTATGATGGGGGAACAGGACTTCCGGTCGGTTCCAGAATTGAATGGGGCTTCCAGTTAGGACCTTTGTGGCTCTTTGAGTGTTTAAGGTTGCCAACCTCTGCTCTAAATGTACTAAAATGGTATTGGTGACCTAGATTGCCATCCTTGTTGGTTCCTATATTAAAACGGACCTTAGTATTCTAGAGCAACGATATAGAATATTTTAGAAAAGGGCAACTGGGAGATCAAAAGACTGCACAAAAAGGCTTGATAAGAGAAGATTTGGGGGGGGGGGATATGATAGTAGATAGCAGTACTCCAATATCCAAAAGGATATCATGCACAAGCTCCACAATGATACCCTTTTTCTTTTAGGTTGGACTCAAGGGATCAGGTGGGATTGCTGTTGCTGTACCAGCCTCCCTGCTGCATGGCAGCTTCCCCACCCAGGCTCCTTGACCTCACCGCAAGTTGGTGGTGGAGTTCCCCAGGCTTATAGTGCTGGGGGATTTCAACCTGCCATCCCTGGAGCAGGGTCAGAGGTAGCTTGAGATTTCATGGAAACCATGACTTCCATGGGAGCAATGCCTATGTGACCTAGAATTGGTGGGCTTATCTTTGGTCCCCCTGTCATGGCCAGATCACAGTCTCATGGCAATGAGTTTCTTGAGAGCTCCCTGTTTTTATATTCATGTAAACAGAATACAACAGACCTCCCTGTTTTTATATTTGTGTAAGCCGCCTTGAGTTGCCATGGGCGAGTAAGCGGCAATATAAATTTTCTTTAAAAAAGGGGGGAAATAGCTCAAAGCCTGTTTCCCACAGTTCCAAAAGTAGCACTTCAGTTACACTAAGGCAGTGGTACAACTTTGGCCATTTTAAGCCTGGTGGACTTCAACTCCCAGAATTCCCCAGCCAGCAAAGCTTGGAGACCTGTGCACTAAGGCATATTTTAACTGCTATATTTATGCAATATAAAATTCTTCCTCACACTCAAAGCAGCTCATCAAACTAATGGTAGGCTTCCACACACTAGAATTATTCAAGCAGAGAACTTGAGGATGTTTTCATTTGAGTTCTTCTGCTCACAGAGGCTTTGACTCAATGGTTTAACAGCATTTCCAACTCTATGATTCTATCGTCTGTTAGAGGCCACATTTCCTTGAGGTTAATTGTGTCCATGGCACCAGTGGATGGGGCCACCAATTTTCTCTTTTGCCACCACTATTCGCTCTGCCTTTTGCTTAGCTTAGCCTTAACTCCTATTAACTTTCATCCAATATTTATAAAAGGGTTAGTTGTAAAAGTTTTACTCTGCCTACTGAAAAGTGAGTTTTATTAAATTCAGTAAGAGCATCTTCCCAAATACATGGATATAGGATTTCAATTGTAAAGTTTTGGGTGAGAATGTTTGCCCTATAACAACATATTGAGCACAGGATTGCCTTTAATGACCATTTGAAAACTGCCGTTGTTACAAAATGCAATGGTCTGTGAACTAATTGACACTACACAGCAAGAACATATTAAACCTTGCTGAAGACCCAGCCACCAATAGTGTCCAGGTGAAATTTAAAATGCTGCTATTAACCTACAAAGCCCTGCATGGACTGGTGCCAAGGTACCAACAGGGTCCTCTCCTTCAAGCAGGGTCAACCCATTTGACACAAAGATCTCAAAAAAAAAAAAAGGATGATAACCCCTTACTCATAGGGTAGTAGAAAAGCCAAAGCAAGAAGGAAGTGTTCTCTATTATGTTGCCTGTATTGTAAAATAATTCACCGATGGGAATTAGACTTGCCCCAACCTTTGCAGCCCTCCAGAAATGGGTAAAAATAGAGCTTTTCCAAAGGGTCTTTTTAATTAGTGGATATAGTGCCGTAGGAATTATTTTGACTCTGGTTTAAGATAGCTACAGTAGTGGGCTGCTGCCGGTTCAGACCGCTTCAGGTGAACCGGTAGTTCTGATAATCAGCTGGCTCCGCCCACCTGCCCCCGCCCTATCCTGTCCTATATTTCCTTCTTTCTGTTCAGCTGATTCGTGCGGCACAGCTGATTTCCACGCCTCTGCTGTTCTGCTTACCAGGGCTGCCTTAGAAGGTAAGCAGCTGAGCTTCAAATTGCTGTATTCTGAACGCTGCACGCAAGCACATTAGGCGCGTGCGCGAAGCCTGCACACACACAAAGCACATGCTCACAGAACCGATTGTTAAACCAGTTGCAGCTCACCAATGGATAGATACATTTAAATATTTGTCTGATTGTATGATATACCAGTATGTTACTGATAGAAGAGAATGTTTTTAGCTCAGGATTCAATTGTGGGGTCCTTGCAGGGGTGAAATCCAGCAGGTTCTGACAGGTTCTGGAGAACCGGTAGCGGAAATTTTGAGTAGTTTGGAGAACTGGCAAATACCACCTCTGGCTAGCCCCAGAGTGAGGTGGGAATGGAGATTTTGCAATATCCTTCCCCTGCCATGCCCACCATGCTACACCCACCAAGCCACACCACGCTCATGAAGCCATGCCCACAGAACCGGTAGTAAAAAAATTTGAATTTCACCATTGGGTCCTTGGTGTTCTCTGAGCTTGGTAGCTTTCTTACAGATATTTCATTACCAAACTTGGTAACTAGCCTCAGTGCTGGCAGGGAGTCACCGATGTTACCTGGTTTGATAATGAAATGTCTTCAAGAAAATCACTAAGTTCAGAGAGAACATCAAGGGCCTCACTGTACCAGTGTGTTTCCAAGTGCAATTTGTAATCCCTCTATGACCCAGGAGCTGGGTGTTTATGAGAAGAAAGCAGAGAAGGATTGCTGAAAGTCTCCATTGGGAGGTGTAATGCAAAGGAACGCAAAGGGGAGGACATGATCTGTGAGGATTCTCCTCCTTTTTGGCATGGCTTGTCCTTCAAGGCAACAGTAGCTTCCACTCTCATAGCCTTCTGAAGATGGCTATTTTGGAGTGCCTTCAGAGACTGAGTAGTTATAATCATTCATTAACACGGGGAAAAAGCTGTTGCTCTTCTTATAGATAACTAATTTATTATGAACTGTTTATTAACCACGGCAGAACAGAACAGAACAGAGCTAGCAAGTAGATTGGTTCTCTGCTAAATGGACCAAGAGTGGTATGTGATGGAATTATCATGTGTCTTAGAATAAATAGAATAGAAGCTTTGTGAATGCTTCAGCATTGCCCAGGGAGTAAGTCAAGGATTGTGATGTTCACTTGGTTATTTAATGTATTTAGTATGAATAAATATATGGCTATTGTGTTGACCTAAAAACTGTGGTTGGGGATTTGAATGTATGTGTGTACTGAAGTATGCCGATGATGCCAAGGTGTTGCCTAAGGACCGTAATGATTAGCAATGAATGTAGATAGACCACAAGATGCAATGAGGAATATGAACAAGAAAATGCAAATATCAAATATCAAAGTATTTGTGCTTAGCAGGAGAAATAGAGTGAATTGCACATTATGTACTTTGATAGAATATGTGGAAATGGGTAAATGTTAAAATATGCAACTATTTGGTTAAAAAAAGAAGTGGGGCGTATTGGACCTATTGAGAGGAATGAATGTCTATGGAGATTGTCAATCATCCAGGTCATGGCTTTCCCAAAGGATAATCTGGGTGTTTTATCCTTGTCCACCCCAAGGATAAAACACCCAGATAGAAACAGAGCAACGTGGTATATGCAGTGCAATGCAGTGAACCATGTGCAGATCTGTACATTGAGGAAACCAAACAACCACTTCATAAGCGCATGGCACAACATAGGAGAACAAACACCTCAGGACTAGATTCAGCAGTCCATCTGCATTTAAAAGACAAAGGCCACTCTTTTGAAGACAACAAAGTCCATATTTTGGGCAGAGAAGATCGCTGGTTTGAAAGAGGGGTTAAAGAGGCCATCTATGTCAAAATTGAACAGCCCTCTCTCAACAGAGGGGGAAGGATACAACATCATCTATCTCCAATCTACAACACAGTCCTTTCAACAGTTCCAAGAAGGCTTCACACACATTTGCACCACTCAGGTGACCTTGATGACACAGGTAAACTTCCAGGTGACCTGAATGATTTGCTAGAAAGATGCAAATGTCCAGCTGTTTTCAAGAAGTATAAATCTTTCCATTCCCCACCATCCAGTCAGAGCTGAAGAAACTTCTTGGATGAGAAGCGAAACTCTTCAAAGAAAAACCAGAAAGCCCAGTTGCCTCTTGAAAAAAGCACCTTTGGGAGAGGAATGAATGTTTATTCAAAGAATTTAAAGAGGCTAGGAATAAAACTTTACCTGTGTCTATCTGGATATATGAAAGGAAGAGTTCCACACACATTTAATGCAGTGGGAATGGGGTATACAAGAAGAATATGTAGTAAAACCAACTTACATAGTGTGATGAATGAATGCAGGTCCAATACAAGAATGAAGGAAGGAAGTATGTTGAGATAATTACAATGCAACCACATATCTGGGAAAAGAGTAAATCATTTCAAAGAAGGGAAAGATCGAGAAAGGTGTAGTTCAAAGGAGTTGATGAAATTCTAAAAGTGAAAGAGATGAGAATTTTAATGAACAAAAGGGAATATATGAGTTGACATATAGATGTATAGCACTAATTATATTTCCTTTACCTTTCTGATCCCATGACTCTTGACTCCCCACTGCTTTGAAAATATTACTTATCCCAAAAGAGAGTAGCAGAGGGAGTAGATATATAAGTACAAACATATTTATGTAGGTTGGGGAGTATTTTGTGTGAAATATTAAATGCATATTTTCAGAGACAAGGTTTAATTTTTTTTCCCCCAAGGAACTATGAAGGGCATTTTCCCTTGGTGTGACGGAAATCTGTCCTTGTGTGGTCATTACTACTTACTAATTAAGTTGGCAGGTTCTGAGTTAATGTTGCATGTTTCATCCATCCAGAGCAATAAAACATATTTATTTGCTCACCTTCTGCCCTATCAAGAGGTAAGCCTTGCCCATATACAGAGAACACCATGGGCTAGAATTGCTCCACATTTATATGACTGGGAAGGGTTCTGTTTTACAAATCACTGCATTCTAATTTGATGTGTTGGACAATTGCCAGAAGTCACACTGCCAACAAGCTGCTTAATTTATAAGGGAGGAAATGGCTTGTAGGATGATTGTGAAAAATAACCTTAGTAATAACCTCCCTTCTGCTGGAGGTCAGCCTATTGCTTTCTAATAAAGACTCTCCGTTTCCCACAGATCTTTCAATGCAAAGTTTAATGCATCTTCGTTCTCTGATTTCTGGTTCACAGAGACGATCCTACAGCATCAAGGAATATTATGATGTGCAAACCCAGTCAGCAAATCCCAGAGGCAGCATGTTCTTCACATCTGATTTCCTCGATGCTTTCTTATGAAGGTTGATCACATGTTCAAAGGCAAATATCCAGTGTTAATGAGCAAACTGATGTGGTAAAATATCTGGAATGCTAATCAAAGCAAAGCATTAAAACAAAGATTTTTTTTTAAATGGTCATTTGCCATTAATAATCCTGCTAAAACGATGATAAATGGGAATCTGTGAATTTGCTCAGGGTCGGGTAGGGGCTACAGAGTTTTAAAATATTTGCATATTTCATTGTTGCTGGGATAAAACCACATGCTACAACATCCATTCAACTGGCATTGACTATCCTTGTCCCCAAAGTCCAACCTTCTTCAACAAGGAAAAAGAAATGTGGAATCAGCTCTGAGAAAACACAAGACTGCAGAGGGATTATAATGTTTGCAATCCTTCCTTCTCCTCTTTTCCACCCTTTCTCCAACTGGTTGAAATTCATTCATTCATTCATTCGTTTTCATCTTTTATAGATTGCCCAGTCTAACTCACAATCCCATATTAACATTTTCATTTGGAAGCAGTCCTAATCTTTAACTGGAAACCCTCAGAATGGAGGGTGCATATGCCCATATGGATTAATTGTTTTCACTTTCTTGAAAAAACCACAATAGGGAAAGCTATAGTTCTCATGATTGGGAAAATATATTGAAAGACTTGAACTGGATCCAGATTTACTCATATTACTGGGATTTAAAGGTGGATATGATTAAATCAGTAGGTTGCTTACATTTTAATCATGAGAATCCAAGGCAGAAACTGTAAAAGAAATTGCTGGAAGGTTTTTTTTTTTTTTTTTTTTTTTTAAGTCAGGTTGTATCCTTGCAGTTGGCCATTCCCTAAATCCATCTACTTCTTCTCTTTCTATCTGAAGCATGGACTGTATTATCCACTGCCTGAGCTAGAAAAGGATGCCATATGCTCCTCAATTGTTCCCATCAATGGAATCTTCCTTGGCTGGAATTCTGGTATGAATAAAAAATTATGAATTGATACATTAAAAGTAGAATTAAAGAGTTTCTAAGGATAAATAACTTGGTGCTCTCCAGATGTTTTAGACTTCAACGGGAGGCTATTATAGAACTTGCAAAATGAACCATCAGGTTGCCTAGCATTACTGCATTCCCAATGATTATTTCCCCCATTTCTACCCCTATTCTGTGTTTTGTGCTCCTTGCTCATTCGGTTTTTCTGTCTGCTGTCTTTTTTGCCAAGTGCCAAAATAGCACTAACTTTACAGTGAATTAATGAAGCTGCTTTGATGATTTTATCAACTGACAGTTCACCAGGTGACTCAAGGTGGCTAACAAGGGTTAAAAACATCCAGTAGCAAGGAAAATAATAACAATAAAACATAATAAAACATACTGCACCAGTGACAAGTACACAACTCACATTGTATATAGCTGGCCCATCTAACTACCTGGCCCAGTGCCTCTGGCAAATTAAAGCTGCCATTTAAAGCTGCCAGTCACAGTTCAGAATTAATGTTTCTGAACTGCCTCTCCGTCAGACCTTTGTTCACTAATATCTACTGATTTTTTTCGCCATATAAACTCACATCTGGCTACTTTATTTCTGTGTTTAAGGAGATCTCTGCAACCTTCCTTTTGAGATGGGTCTTTGATAGTTCGGATACCTATTGAAGAGGAGAAAGACAAGACAGATCTAATTTTAGTTTTGTCTGAGATCATTTTATAATTCCCCCACAGTCATTTAATTGGAGAGGTATTATAGTTCAAGTTCTTTCACAAATACGTTCATCATGCAGGATCATTAGGAGGAGATCAAACCGCAAAGAAGAAGCAATGCTTTTAATCATTTCTGAATAATTTGTCAGGTAATCATCGGTTTATTTTCTGGTAGTTTAGTTTAGTTTAGTTTAGTTTAGTTTTATTAAATTTATATACCGCCCTTCTCCCGAAGGACTCAGGGCGGTGTACAGCCAGGATAAAAAACCAACAATATAAAAGTTAAAAACAGTTTAAAATTATTAGATAGTTTGGCCCACAATCTAAAATAACATAAAATAATCCATTAAAAATAATATTTTAGGCCAGCCCTGCTTGATGGAATAATAGTGTTTTAAGGGCACGGCAAAAGGTATGAAGGTCGGGAATCTGATGAATCTCCGGGGGCAGCTCGTTCCAGAGGGTAGGTGCCCCCACAGAGAAGGCTCTCCCCCTGGGGGTCGCCAATTGACACTGTCTAACTGACGGCACCCTGAGGAGACCCTCTCTGTGGGAGCGTACTGGTCGGTGGGAGACTATCGGAGACAGAAGGCAGTCTCGTAAGTCCTATGCCATGGAGCACTTTAAAGGTGGCGACCAACACCTTGAATCACACCTGGAAGACCACCGGGAGCCAGTGCAGCTTGCACAGGAACAGTGTTACATGGGAGCATCGAGTCGCCCCCATAATCACCTGCGCGGCCGCATTCTGGACCAGCTGGAGCCTCCGGGTGCTCTTCAAGGGGGGCCCCATGTAGAGAGCATTACAGTAGTCCAGACGGGAAGTGATGAGGGCATGAGTGACTGTGCGTAAGGCATCCCGGTCCAGAAAGGGACGCAACTAATGGATCAGGCGAACCTGATAAAAAGCCCCCCTGGCCACAGCTGTCAGATGATCCTCTAAAGACAGCTGTGAGTCCAGGAGGACACCCAAGTTGCGAGGCCTTTCTGAGGGGGCCAAGATCTCACCCCCTATAGTCAGTGATAGAACCAACTGACTATGATGGGATGCCGGAAACCACAGCCACTCGGTCTTGGAAGGGTTGAGTCTGTTTCTCCCCACCCAGATCTGTAAAAGCGGAAAAGTAGCTAGACTTCGCCGCTCTGATCACCACTACGTAGGTCTTAATATGAGACATCACCAGTGTTTGGTCAGATTTGGAACAGCTGGCCCTCCAACCCTCTCCAGGCATCTTTTCCAGCACTTCATCTCTCTCAGCTCCTCGGAGAACCAAGGAACCAATTGAGATCAGTGCCGGGTCAGAGGCTGCAAAGGCACGATGCGATACAAAGCCACAGCAGCTGCCCTCTCCCAGACTGCCACTAGTTCTTCAGTCGAGCCATGAGCTAGAGCCTCAGGGAATGGCCCAAGCCCCATCAGGAACCTATCCAGGTCCATCAGGTGCCTGGGACAGAACCATCTAACCGGTTCCGTCTCCCTGCGGCGAGGGTTAGTGGTTCGAAAGTCCAGTTGAAGGAGTGAATGATCCGACCATGACAAGGGCTCGATGACTAAATCCCCTATTTCTAGATCATTCTGCCACTGACCAGAGACAAAAATCAGATCCAGAGTGTGTCCCCCCCATGTGAGTAGGGCCATGAACTAACTGGGTCAGGTCCATGGCCGTCATGGAAGCCATGAACTCCCGAGCCGCCATAGACGTTTTGCTAACCGATGGCAGGTTGAAATCCCTCATAACCATAAGCCTGGGAGTATCAACCGCCACCCCGGCTATCACGTCAGGCAGCTCAAGTAGGGCTGCTGTTGCGTCGCAGGGAGCCAGATACGCAATCAGCAAGTTTGCATTTCAACCTGAGTTTGTCCTCTTCCAGAAACAGAAAAGCCCTGTGGTGGTTTTTGAATCATCTTTATACTTGATTCAAATGTTTCTCCCAAATTTCAACTTGAATTCCATCAGTTGCTACCTGATGCTTACAAGCTACCTTTGCTTTAAATCAAAGTCACATAATTTGTTTTTCCTTACCCTGAGATAGATAGATAGATAGATAGATAGATAGATAGATAGATAGATAGATAGATATATTCTTCTCCCTTAGTTCTTATGATTATTGGTCTCAAAGGTGGCCTTTAACTGCAGTCCAAGCTTGAAAAAATGACTGGATTAAAACACCAGAAAATGAACAGATAAAAAGACTCAGATGATTGCAGCAACTATCCTCAGCTCCATAAAGTTCTTCGTTGCTTTTTCAAGAGGAGCTTCTTCCTTTTTTTCAAAATCAGAGTGACCTATTCATCACAGACAGATACACTGTGGGATTTCCAATGGGTGTATTGAGAAAACTAATTTCTCACTCTGCAGTGACCTTTTATAATAGCTGCACAGCTGGATTCAGGGAGTGTTTAGTAGTAAGAAGGAACAGGGATTTTTTCCCTTTTAAAAATCACATTGGGGTAAAAATCAAATCGTTCCACACCTATCGACGTTGAAAGCTCTTTTCTTCCTGTTGCAAGATTAGATTTCTCTCTTCTTCTAACTTTGTATTGTTAGGAGATTGTTATGTACAATCTCCTAACATGTATCATTATAGCTTTGCTTGAGTTCAATTATTATGGTTGGTTACACAATTAGCCAGGTATTTCAACAGGATTTGGCATTTTTGCCCACTTATCAAATCTTTCCCAAGGATCCGGGCTGTCCAATCTTTGTTTGAAAATCTCCAGTGGTGACACCCCCATGATTCTTCCACAGCTTAATAGCTCTGGCAGTCAAGAAATTCTTCCGAATATCAAGTTTGGACTGTGAAATGTTCACCAGCCATTATGAGCAATATTTGCCTTCAATTATACTTGCAAAGATATTAAAGAGTGGATTTTCCAGTTACCTTCCAACAAAAAGAAATGAGTTCAGGTATCATTGCTATTGGACTTTCTTATAACAATTGGCAATGGTTGGTATGCTTAACCAAATTAATTGCAGGCCTGACCTATTGTGTGAACTTGGAAGCTGAGGTAACTCCAGATTAAGAAGGAATTTTACTCTACACTCCCACCCCTATTTTCCTTGTACCAAATGATGGAATATTTACATAGTTGTACCTCAACTTAACCCAGGCTTCTGAATCAGAAAAAGAAAATTAACTGATTCTTTGTTCCATTCTCTGGCATAGAGATGAGACTTGAAATGGTCTCACAAAATGAAAGAACTCCAGTATGTCCAATGTTCTCTCTTTTTCTCTTTCTTCATACTCCTCCCTTGCATATACAATCCACTTGTAAAATGGGGGTGAGAAAGGGAGCAAGGAATCACTTCTTCAATATTATAAGTTAAATTTGTTTTTGGGTTTTTTGCTTCACTTTTTTCAAAGGGAAAAAAAAAAGCTTGGCAGATACTTTAGCTGTCTGAGATGGCTGCTTCTCAATATAATCAAGGCAACCCTTGTACACTTCTGTTTTCTGGTGCTGGGCCACTACTTAAATGAACTAGTCATGATTCAGCCCCAGACCAAATCAGGCATGTCATATAAGATTCCAGTTCTCTTGGAGTATGCTTTAAAAATGGCGTGCAGAGGGCAGCATTTCAATCCAGAAAGTCCAGAATTCATAAAAAAAAGATCCACCTTGGATTTCTGTGGGTAAGTATGTGTGAGAGGAGCCAATAACACTTGATGCTGCCATGGCACAGATGGCATCATTGAAATCCACACAGTCAGATTTCCTCACCAAAACATCCCATCCTGTTTTGTTTGTCGATTAATCTGTCACCCGTTCCTCTCAGACACACATTACACACATACCCTGCTTTTGACATTTAAAAAAAATGGACAGTTACTTTAAAAAAATAAAAGAACTCACATTAGGGGAATTTATATTTTAAAAGCCAGCTCTGGGAAAATTAAATTGCATAAAAAAAAATAATGACACCAGAGAAATTTGCATTAAAATGGTTTCCTGGGGAATTTATTTTCAAGATTACATTTATCAGGGGTGATTGCCAAAACACTGTATGTTAGGGGAAACTGCACATACAAAAATAGATGTGGATTTTACTGTTGTAACGAATATCTTTGGGGGGAAAACATTTATTATTATTTTTTTAAAGGAGACCTAGGATGCTATTTTCAACAACTGAGAGGTTGTCCATCCCTGTAAAAGAGTTAAAATGACTAGTCCTGGCTGCATTTCATTTTATATGGCTCCACTGGAAACAATAAAGGTGTCAGCGACTTCCTATATCCGCTGACCATCTCTGTATCCGGTGGTAGGAAATGAAACAGCTCTGACCAGGACAGTCTAGCTCTGGATACATCATAATGACAGAAACCTTCTGAAACTGACTTTGAAGTGTCAGAATTTTAATAACATTTAGCTTGTCATTCCACAAGGCTGTGTTTCTAAAATTTTTGCTCTTCTCCTCCACTGTTTCTTTTCATTCCCTTCAACCCAAGTCCATGTTGGGAATAAACTATTTCAACAAGGTTGGTACTCTGTCCATCAACCCTCTAAGAACAGGACAGGACAGGATCAAATTAGGTTTAGCTATAGAAGCCAGCAAAAGAAGCATTCTGTATGAAAATGTGCCAGATCTATCCAGGGGTTGTAGAGAAAATCATTCCAGAAAATGTGTCAGGTTCTGGGAGACGCCATTGGGCAATGCTGCAGAAAGCAGCCAATTCTCCATTCTAAGCCCCTTCCTTTCCTCATAATAACATGATCTAGTTGGAAGTATATGTAGCACTCATTCATGAGTGGGGTATGTTCACTGGGTAGTTGGTTCCATTGGCAAAATGCTGCAACTTTTAGAACAATGTCCTTAACATTCAACTAGTATTTGTTTTCCTATAGCTTACCTATGTCATTTTGGGTTTTGATCTTCTTCTGTATGATATCCTTTTAGGGATTTCAAAAGTGCTATCCTATTCCCTTCAGTCTTCCTGTATCAAGAAAACATTTCCAGTTCCTTCAAGCTGTCTTTGTATGACTTAATTTCTAGCACCCTGATCATCTTTTTGCCCTTCTCTGAAACTGTGTTAGTTTATCTGAATCTTTCTTCATGCTCTGCCCACTACTGGACATCATGTTTAGGGTGGGACCTGATTAATGCAGAATGCAATGAAACCATTCCTTTCTGTTATTTAGAATATTGACGTCTTTTGATACAGCCTAATCTGCACTGACCATTTTTACCATCACTTCGTGGTTCTGATTCAAATTCAGTTTGTAATTAACACGTACAGTATGTCCCAAAAAAAATCAATAAATACCATTGTGGGAATACATACAGTATTCCCCATTCCCCATTTTAATTCTTCCATGGAGTACAATTCTGTGAACTTTCAGTCTGTTGTTATTACCTTCTTCTCTAAAATTTCAAGCTCATTTTGGATACTATTTTTGTCTTCTGGAGCTTCTGGTAGCATCTAGCTGACCTTGGCTGATCTTAAAAGATCAGACATAGTTAGTACTTGGAGGAGGGAATCACCAGGAAATATCAGAACTGTAGGCTAGATTTTCTAGAAAAAGGCAATGGCAAATGAACTTCTGCATCATTGTAGGCATTTGGCTGTGTGAAACTTTCAAAAATCCTTTGCAATATGTGGGAATATGCACAAAGCATATTTTCAAACTATTCTAGCAGCCACTTGATTTGCAAGGCCTGTGTGGTACTTTGTGAACTACTCAGCTATGTTTCTATTTGTATGAAAAATGTAATTCTCAATGGGTTGTTTTTTTGTTTTTGCTTTTTGGCTGTTATTTTGCATATTGGGAAGCTTTGCATAGCCTTAATTGATATGTCAGAAAGTCACCAGGACTGAATTCAACTTTTGTGGAATTTGAAATTTTGGTTACGATCCTCTCCACTTCCTCATCCCAGTCATTAATAAAAATATTGAAGAATACAGTGCCCAGGGCTCCTCACTCCAGTTTAATAAGGAACCATTGATAAGCGTCTTTGACTCTGATTTTCAAGCCAGCTAGGCTTCTACTTAATTATCATGCTGTCCGGCCCACACTCAATTACCTTACTAATCAGAATGTCACGGGCACTTTGTCAAATGCATTGCTGACATCAAAATACATGATATTTACAGCATTCCTACAATCTATCAAGAATGTTACTTGAAATAGAAAATCAAGTCAGGCTGAAAAGTTTTGTTCTTGAGAAAACCATTCTTTTTTTCAGGGGCTTATAGTTCAATTGATTTTTAATTTACTTAGCATTTCCCTAGATAACTGTGTCAGGTTTAGATAATCCATAAATCCCTGAATTTTTCTCTTCCCCAACCCCATCCCATTGAAAATCAGAACAATATTCATGACTTATTCAAACGTTCTCAAAAATAGTACATAAAAATTGACGAATCAGCAAGTTCCTTCAGAACTCAAGGATGCAATTTATCTGAATATTAACACTCATTAAAAGGAAACTGATATTCCCTGACATGCTGCAATCATTTTTGGGGTTCAAGTCCGCTCTGTTTCCAACGGATTTGTTACAACTGGTCTCAGATGAAAATATATGGGTGTAGGGAGAACTAGGTTTGGTGATTGAAAGTATTCAACCACCACAAGAATTACAAAGTATTCAATCACCACAAGAATTACAAAGGTAATTCCTGTACCAGGAATCTTTTAGAGCAGGGTTTCCCAAACTTGGCAACTTTAAAATATGTGGAATTTGAATTTTTGAAGTACCAAGAAATCAAACAATCTATATTATTGGTACAAGGAGATGGAAGAGCTCAGTCACTTTTAGGGACTGAGTGTGAAACAAATCATGAGACCTTCATGAACAGATTCCAAGTTAAACTAAAATGGAAAAATAAAAACAATCAGTTCCCACACTATGATCTTGATATTATTAATTGATTATGTGCCATCAAGGTGCTGACAACTCTTCGTAACCACATACATCTTACACAGGATGATAGATTTCCCAACCTAGCCTCTTGAGTTTTTGATGCTGTACCCATCATTGCTATACTTGTATCCTTGCTGCTGGACTCTGTTCTTTCCCTCTTCGCCATAATGGACAAAGGAACTAAGCAACATGAGATTCTAAATCTGGTCATTTGTGACTTAACTCAGAACTCTGGATTAATTAGTTTTATGATCCATGTATTTCTTTTCTTGGTATTCTTCTCATATGCCAGTGTCAGTACTCTTTCTATTCTGTCGAAGTCCAACTTTTGCTCCTATAGAATGTGGAAGGGAAAATAGGGGAGATTTTCCATAGAGGGAAAAAGATTGCCTGCACAATTTGGATCTTTTTAGGTAGGGTCACATCTCAATATCTTCTCAAAGGCCTTCATCACTATCAAGTGCTAGTCTTTGGAATATTTCTTGACTGATCATTCCTTTATTATTAACAGTCAATTCTAAAAAGTCAGAGTTATTCAAAATCTTCATTGTCAATTCTAAAGCTGTTTGCTGTACCTGTCATTAATTTAATCTAAGAGGAATAATGCAAGTCTGGCAAAACATAACTGAGATGTATAAAATCATGATAAAGTCCTCCCAGCTTCTTCAGCTTATTGCAATCTATTACCTATTGCACACTTTGTTCAGGCTGGATTTAAGAAAGTGGTGACCAAGGTTAAACACAGTGCATTTGATTTAGATTTACAAAACGATATGTCTAAAACATAATTTCACCCTTGATGTCCTTATGTGCACTCCTTATATTATCCTCAAAAATCTTTATTACATTTCCACACAGAAGGACCTTTATTCTGGTGAGATTTTAACCTTACCCTCAAAGGTGAGGGAGGAAATATTTCATACTTCCTCTTATCAAGAACATTTCAGTTACAGAGGCTGAGCCAACTGCATTTGCTTCTCTGACTTGCCCTCTGTACCACACCTCATGCCTAATATTAATCTCCCAAGTAAGGGACTAGTTTAGAGAAATGTCTAAGAAAGTTGTGTAAAGATTTGTACCATAGCAACTATGATTAGAACATGATAAGTCTACCTAGAATTAGATAGATCCACAATTGCCACTATATGTCTTATGGTGCTCAGCAAGTTTTTGTTATTTTCTACTGTTAGTATTCTTACTAATGCCAATATATTCTCATTTCTCCCTTTTCTTTTTATAGTCACTTCTTATCCTACTGCAATTTGTTTTATCTGCTTTATTTAATTTCTAATTGTTCTTTTGATCCATGACTACAAGATATGCTAAAATATAAGCTACTATTTACAAACCATAATATCAGGGCTCATGCAACATGCAAAACCAAAACTAGACAAATCGTATAATAGCATACCACCATAAATAATCACACTTCACCCCCCCCCCCCTTTTCTGGACTGTGGCTATCAAAAACAACTCTAGGCAGAAAGAAAGGCTTTAAAATAGCCACCATTAAAATAATTTGGAAAGCCAGTTTGGTGTGGTCATTAAGCCATAAGGTTAGAAACTGGGAGTTCTTGGGGTTTAGTCCTGCCTTAGACCCAAAGCAACTAAGTGACCTTGGGCCAGTCATGCTCTCTCAGCCCGCGGAAGGAAGCAATGGAAAACCACTTCTGAGAACCTTACCAACAAATGATAATGGTATTTGTTCAGGTGGTCTCCAAGAATCAGGCACAATTGAACAGAAGGGAGAAAAAGGATAATTGGAGCCTATTTTTAAAATTTGCAAGTAGAAAACTTTATATGATTAGAAATTAGAGGCTTTCCCATTTTTCCTTGCACAGACTAGAATTCTTGTGAGAAGGAGATCACAGACTGCCAAATGAGGTGTTACCATAGTCATAAAACATAATTAAGCATGTGATTAAAAGCATTTGTATCATGCAATCCCTGATAAATATAGCATCATTCTGGAATACAAATGGAGTAGATCTGGCAACCTCCACCCAGAAAAGATGGGGGAGGGGAGGGGCGGCAGAAGAACATATTAAAAGACACTTCCTCACTGGAGCCTTTTCCCTTAAGTAGTAAGAGAAAAATAGGTCTTTTGAAATATATATCTATTGAGATATTTCACCTTTGCTGCCTACCTCTCTAATTTTCTGCATAACCGATGAAAACGTGTCCTGTCTTGGCAATTGTGCAATGTAAAAAAGAGAAAGAAAAACAGTAGCAACAAGACATCATGTCCAGTTCTGACAATTTAATTTCATATCCGAGATTACTAGCTCCTGCTAATGCTTGCCCCCATATTCAAAATGGCTGCCCCTCCTCACTCATACCTGAAAGAAAACCAGTGGTTAATGTATTTTCCTGTGATTTCAGAGTGGCTGATTTTTTTTCCTTCATCATGCACACCTGTAGAACATGTCCCCGGGGTTTTCCCATTCTCCAAAGCCAGCCAGGATATTCCCCATTCCCATTCACTTTTCATAATGAGCTCAAATATTACATTTAAAACTCATCATAAAACCACTGAAGGTGCTGTTGATATGCTTGTCTACAATTAGAATTTCCTTCTGCAACGTGAGTTGAATTCATAATACCAATCAATGAAATATTTAAGATGCTGCACTGAGTGGAGTCGGTGGTGGCCGGAGATTATTTTAGTTGGCCCCAGTGTGCACTTCACAAGCTTTATTTTTGCTCTTCCTGAAGTGAGCTTAGTCTATCCTGAGGGACCAGAAAGATCACAGCAGGTTGCGCCGATCATTAGGAAACAGAGTGCAAGAACCGTAAGTTGGTTTCCATGGAGCTCAAGTCTACTCAGTGCCTTGGGTTTTTTTTTACCTGTAATCTGGTTTATTCTAATACCAAAATCAATATATGTCATATATGGTTAGCTTCTCTCAAGATTTCTAATCTTTTTTGGATGCAATTGCTTTTAATAATGTGTGCAGACAAATTAGTACAATTTTCTGAATTTTGAGACCTAAAAGCTTGAAGGCCTAGGAGAACTCAAAATGAGGCAGAGTTTTCAAAGGCCTGCAGGATCTTGTGGCAATGAAGACAAGTTGGGTCTGTGAAATTTTCTCTCGTTTTTTTTCTTTCTTCTATGTGTATTTTCTTATACACTTTTCTTATTTTTTTTATTTCATGCCACATTTTTCTTTTTCTTTCCTTTCATCTTACTTTATATTATTTCATGTTTATCTTTCAGTTTTGAAAAAGCTTAATAATTTTTTTAATCTTTTTTTTTTTAAAGAAAGATGGGACTAAGAAAGAAGAAAGACTCAAATTTGAACCAGTGTAAGACCTGGGAAAAGTTGATTTGCTAATGTAAATATATTGCTCAAAACCCTGAAGAAATGCACAGACACTGTTTTTAATTAATGTGTTTTCTTTCCAAGAGCAATAGTTAAAATATAGCGATAAATTCCTCTGTTTAGTTGTAAGCCTCTTAAAGGCTTTTACAGAATTCTCATCTTGAATGAGCCAGGCCTATTGGTATGAACCTACTTCAGTGCTATTCTTCCTGAGCTAAAAGTTTACAAATGGGATGCTATAGAGCAGGGGTGTCAAACTCACATCATCACAGTGTCATCAGTGACGTATCATGACTTTTCCCTCCTTCACTAAACCAGGCATGCATCTGGCTAGTGTATGAGGCATTTGGCGCATGGGCCACAAGTTTGAAAGCCCTGCTATAGAGAATAAGGACCTTGACCAGTGGTGGGTTGTTCCCGGTTCACCCCGGTTTGGGCGAACCGGTAGTGGTGGCAGTGTGAGGCTCCACCCACCCACCCAGACATCATCAAAAATGCTCTGCGCAGGTACAGAAGCGCTGCATGCTCGCAAAGCGAGCCCACGTATGCCCAATAGTGAACTGGTAGCGCCAGGATTTGAATCCCACTACTGACCTTGACAGAGATTTTATTTATTTATTTATTTATTTATTTATTTATTTATTTATTTATCCATTCATTCATTAAATTTTTAAGGCACCCTTCTCACTGTTGAGCAACATATGCAGAAGCTGTTGCCTAGGCAAAAGGGCTGAAACATTTTTTAAGTTCCATATCCAAATAACATTTAGAAGTAGCTCAAATAGACGCCTCTCTAATAGACTGAACTATAAGTAGGGAAATGTACAGTATAATCAGAAGATTTACAAGATTCTGTTATTTATAGACAACCTCAAAATGTAATTTTAGCCTTTCTGCGGAGCTGATTTCATGATCTGGACTTCTTAATGGGGCTGACAGATATACATAGCTCAGTACCCAAAGAGAATGTTCGCACACAAATTAACCACATATACTTTCTTTGCTTAAAGTATATCAATAGCTCAATTAGCATCTTTTAAAAAATGCCAGAGAAGTTGAATGAATGTATCAGTTTAGGATTTTCTTTCTAGGAAGGAGAAAGATGAATTAGGCATGATCTCTCCTAATTCATTTTCTTTGCAAATAAATGAAATGAATGGATACAATTATATAGTATGATCATTGTAAACTAGATATGTTTAGTATGAATAACTAAAACAAGAATTGTGGGGTATAAAGTTAGGCATCTATAATATATACTTAGGTAGGCAGCTACAGAAAAGTATTCAAAAAACGACAATATTAGGCAAGGAAGTAGAGTAAAAAAAATCATTGTTTATTACAGATATAATGATTTTTCATTAACTTCGTGAAAAATCATTTATATAAGTCTTACCTTCACTTAATATCCTATCACACATTAGTCATTATTCAATCATATGAACCAGTATACATTTTTGAATGCATTTTTCCATAATCATCCACAGAACAGGATTAGAAAAAAATATTGATCTGCAACGTGTTTTATTGCTTTCTGAAATATGAACACCGGTTACTAAGAAACAGGGAAAAGCAAGGTCAAAAGATCAATTAAAATGCAGTTTTGACATATTCTTTTTAGAACACACACACAGTTTTTCAATAGACAGAGCATTATTATTCAGCTTGTGCTTTAATTGTAAGTTCTTTATAATGTCAGATCTCAAAGGGCAACTCCCTTAATCTTACCTGGAGGCCTGAACTGAAAAATAAGAGGGGGTTTTATATGACACATATAAACAGCACAAGCATATTTACTAGAAAGAAGGCGCTGAAAAAGTTGTTTCTCAGTCTTTGCCCATCAGTTCTTTTCCTCCTGTTTCTCCTCCATTCCAACTTTTCCTAGCTTTCTCCAGCTGCTGTTCTGAACAGGGGAGGTATTCACTTACTTTCCCTACCGGTTCACAAATATGAGCGTGCTTCGCTCTCACACGCCCCTGTGCGAAGGCCACACATGCACTTGGCCTTCCGCGCATGTGCTTTGCTGGCCCATGTGTCTTCTGCACATGCGCCCGGTCTCAAAAATGTGCCCAAATAGGATGGCATAGAGCCAGGGTGGGTGGGCAGGCCCACCCAAGATTTCCGCTAGCGATTCGGGAGAACCAGTCTGAACCGGCTGAATACCACCTCTGGTTCTGAATCTTCAATCCGCCAAATAACTGATAAAAAGATTTTTAATGATAGCTAGTAGGTTACAGCAGGGGTGAAATCTACTTACCTTCCGAAGCAGTTCGGAAGTGCACGTGTGCATCATGTGCGTGCGCGGACCCTCTGTGCATGTGCATACCCTTCTGCGCATGCACAGAGGGTAAAAAACAGGTTACTTCCTGATTAAAACCAGAAAGTAACTATGACCAGGTGGGTGGGCGGAGCTTCGTGCCGCCATTGCTACTGGTTCTCCGAACCACCAGCTGCAATCACTACCGATTCAGTTGAACCGGTCCAGGTTACAGTCTAAACAATCTCCTTTAGCCTATAGATTTTTACTAAGAAAACAGTTCATTTGATAAATAACAAAATATGATTCATACAAAAATCATCCATGCTTGTTAATGGTAGGGAGCCAAGAGGCAGAAGAGACAGCACCCTCTGTAAAGTGCTCTTGAAATTTCTTTAGTTTATTCTATGTGCTTGTTCTTATACAGCTCATGGTGAGAAATAAGGCTTCTACGGTATAGTGCAATATCGGGTCTTCAATTTCAATTATATAGAATGTAAAGGATGTATGTTTGTGTTTTTATTTTTATAGTTATAATGTACACTGAAGATGGCATTTAATTTTGTTGTACCAAGTGCAATGACAATAAAGTAAACTAAACTAAACTGTGAATACTTTTTTTGGAGGGGGGGCAGGGTGCCTTCAAGTCAGTCTTGATTCCTGGCGAAGGCCTGGAGAACTCCCTGACGTTTTCTTGGAAAGGTTTTTCAGAAATGGTTTGCCATTGCCACCTTCCTAGGGCTCAGAGAAAGTGACTGGCCAAGGCAAGAAGCAGTGGATGGAAACTAATCCAAAGAGAAAAGCAACCTGGAATTAAGGAGAATTTTTTTTAACAGTGAGAACAATTAACCAGTGGAACAGCTTGCCTTCAGAAGTTGTAGGTGCTTCATCACTGGAGGTCTTTAAGAATAGACTGGACAGACACTTGCCTGAAATGGTATAGAGTCTCTTGCTTGAGCAGGGGATTAGACTAGAAGACCTCCAGGGTCTCTTCCAGCTCTATGCTGATTAAGATCACCCAGCAAGGTCTAAGGCAGGACTAGAATTCATGATCTTTTGGGGACCTGAATGACTAAACCAAACTGGCTGTCTTCTATTATACTGCTTTTAATCCTAATCTGCAGTCTTCACATCTTATTGATGTGATATAACACAGAGAAATGAGTATCTGTTTGGATACACCTCCAGAATCCCAGATTTCTTGTTTATTTATTAAATTTATATGCTACCCATCTCATCAATAAGACAACTCTGGGTTGTCTGGATGGTTTACAAATGATAAATAAAGATAAACATAGAAACAATTAAAATTTAAAAAGTTACATAAGAGTTAAGACCAAAGAGATGGATGGCATGGCAGCAAGGTCGTCTTCTTATATGGTCAACCATCTGCATCGGGATCCAAGCCAACTGGCAAAGTCAGGTTTTTAGACCCTATGAAAGGCCAGGAGGGTGAGAGCAGATCTCACCACCAATAGTAGACTGTTCCACAGTGTGAAGACCTCAGCAGAATCCCATTGGGGTGAGATCAGGGGTGAAATCCAACAGGTTCTGACAGGTTCTGGAGAACCAGTAGCGGAAATTTTGAGTAGTTCGGAGAACCAGCAAATGCCACATCTGGCTGGCCCCAGAGTGGGGTGGGAATGGAGATTTTGCAATATCCTTCCTCCAGGAGTCAGGAGGGAATGGAGATTTTGTAGTATCCTTCCTTTGCTACACCCACCAAGCCACGCCCACCAAGCCACGTCCACAGAACCGGTAGTAAAAGAAATTGATTTCACCATTGGGTGAGATAGGTCCTCAGATTCCTCTGCTGTTATTTTTGGTGACTAGCAATAAATATCAGAGGTTCATCTGTTCCTGAGAGCTATTTTGTCATTGTTTCCCATATGCTGTGATGAATAGCCTAGCCTAAAGAAATGTTCCAACTATGCTCTCATACCGAAGGATGAAACCCTTTTCCCTTTTATTTGAGACACACCAACCACTATCCACAGATTCTACAGCCTATCCACACTCTCCGCTAACCACAACAGTTAACAATAGCTATATGTCAATTGACAGTGCAATATAATTTCAATTAAAAACACAGTAAAACATCCATAATATAAAATTAAAATATCTAAAATATTTAGATATTTTAGAACCAGTTTACAGCAAATAAACCAGTGCTATTTTACATCCTCCATCAGCTCTCCATAATCATTTAAACGCTATCTACCTAGTAGAGTTACATTCATGTAGTTTATTCTTTCTTTTTTCCATTTTTCCTCCTCCTCCTCCGATCCTCCTCTGTGATCCATGTTCATTAAAATTTCATAGGTAGCTTTATGCGCTCTGGCTGAGAACAGCATCCGGTCAATGTGTACTAGAGATAGGGTGGGGAGAGCCAGTGAGAGACGGGCAGATCTCAAGTGGGAAGCATTTATGCAACAAATAACCTTTCTTGGGACAGCTCAAGAGGGAATTAGCTATTTATCCTTTGAATTTTTTATGCCTTGCAGCATTGTCTGCATGAGGAATCAGAGCAGAGACTCTGACAATAATCTCCAATACAAAGCCAGTCTGATGATGTATGGACTTATCCAGTTTGCAGGAAACTGAGGGCCACTGAGATATTTTTAAGTCAGATGTGCCTAAATTGGATTTTTCCAGCAAGTATTTATTGATGTGCATGTTGAAGATCGCTGTTTCTATTGGTTAAATAAATGTATATATATATATATATATATTGGTCTTCAACAGGATTCTCTGCACAACTAAGCCCATATTGAGACTCTTGTTTTGAGTCCCAAGTCTGGCTATTCCAAGGTACAATTTACAGGGCATGTGTATATAGGTAGTCCTCAATTTATGACCACAGTCGAGCCCAAAATTGCTGTTGTTAAGTGAGACATTTGTTAAGTGAGTTTTGACCCATTTTACGACCTTTCTTGCCCCAGTTGTTAAGTGAATCATTGCAGTGGATAAGTTACTAGCATGGTTGTTAAGTGAATCTGGATTCCCCATTAACTTTGCTTGTCAGAAGGTCACAAAAGGGGATCATATGACCTTGGAACACTACAACCGTTATAAATATGAACCAGTTGCCAAGAGTCTGAATTTTGATCACATGATCATGGGGATGCTGTAAAGGTCATGGGGATGCTGTAAAGTGTGAAAAATGGTCATAAGTCACTTTTATCAGTGCCGTTGTAACTTTGAACGCTACCTAAACAAACTGTTGAAAGTCAAGGACTACATGTATTTGGTCACATCCAGAACATGAATTTGCCCAATCTAGGTAAACGAGATTAAAGTGGATCATTACTGCTATAGTTTCTTTTTCAGACATTTCTCTAATTTTCCATCTGTAGATCAGTTTTAGCTTCTTAATCTGGGGAACGATAGCCTATCACAGAACTAATTTGTTTTGGATGATTGCTGTGACTACTAATAGAGTCGGTTCCATTTGTGTCTTTATTGGCTGACTAAAATCATTTCCTACACTTTTTATTTGTTCTTATAACTCAACCTGTGTGAAAAGTTATTCTTGAGGACTTTCTTTCTTCTAAGTAGATGTGTTACTCTCCAGGAGACAATCCTGAAGGCTAGTATGCCATTGTCTCTAGCTTTCTGGTTTGGCTCTTCACGCATTTAGGAGCTGGATGTGGTTTGTCTTTGCAGTTTTGCTTCTACTATCACTTTGTTTGATCCTTCTGCGTTTGGAGGTTCCTTGCTCAATAGTCGTAACTGTGAGAGGGGTCTTGGAGTCCTAGTAGACAACCATTTAAATATGAACCAGTTGTGCAGCTGCCAAAAAAAGCCAACACAGTTCTAGGCTGCATAAACAGAGGGATAGAATCAAGATCACATGAAGTGTTAATACCATTTTATAAGGCCTTGGTAAGGCCACACTTGGAATACTGCATCCAGTTTTGATCGCCACGATGTAAAAAAAAAAATGTGGAGACTCTAGAAAGAGTGAAGAGAAGAGCAACAAAGACGATTAGGAGACTAGATGCTAAAACATATAAAGAACGGTGGCTGGAACTGGGTATGTCTAGTTTGATGAAGAGAAGGACTAGGGGAGACATGATAGCAGTGTCCCAATATCTCAGGGGCTGCCAGAAAGAAGAGGGAGTCAAGCTATTCTCCAAAGCACCTGAGGGTAGGACAAGAAGCAATGAGTGGAAACTAATCAAGGAGAGAAGCAACTTAGAATTAAGGAGAAATTTCCTGACAGTTAGAACAATTAATGAGTGGAACAGCTTGCCTCCAGAAGTTGTAAATGCTCCAACACTGGAAGTTTTAAAGAAGAGATTGGATAACCATTTGTCTGAAGTGGTGTAGGGTTTCCTGCCTAAGCAGGGGGTTGGACTAGAAGACCTCCAAGGTCCCTTCCAACTCTGTTATTCTATTCTATTCTATTCTGTTCTGTTCTGTTCTGTTCTGTTCTGTTCTGTTCTGTTCTGTTCTGTTCTGTTCTATTCCTCTCAGGTTTAAATTCTAAAAGTATGTCACATGCCAATAGGTGAGCTTGATTATGAACAAGATCCAATTCCTTCAGGTACAGATGAAGAATATGGACAAAGGGGAACAAATGCACAGGTCCAGGTCTCTCTGTTTCCCTTTCCATGCAAGCAAAATTGCCTAAACAAAATCTAACAGGGAGTAGGCATGGCCAGAAGCAGGGCAGAACTCCCCTCAAATACTCTAAAAGATAGGATTGATGAAGTGATAAAACTCATCAGCTGACTACTCAGTCCTCACACTTTTCAAACCTTTCTCCTTTATTCATATATAGCAAGAAAGAAACTGTGAAGCAGAAAGCACTAAAAAAGTCTGTCAAATCCATGAATTATCTTTGAATTATTTCCAAAATGTTCTGAAGGTGCCTGAATCTTTTATCTGACAATTCAGTCTGAAGATCTGATTTGGGGGGGGGCGGGGAGGTTAGTCAATCATATCTCCTTCTTTGTTGATATCTATATCTGGATCAGAGGTGGATTTCAGCAGGTTCTGACCAGTTCTGGAGAACCGGTAGTGGAAATTTTGAGTAGTTCAGAGAACCAGTAAATACCACCACCTCTCACTGGCCCCGCCCGCATCTATTCTCTCCCAAGTCCCAGCTGATTGGGAGGAATGGAGATTTTACAGTATCCTTCCCCTGCCACGCTCACAAAGCCATTTTAACCGGTAGTTAAAATTTTTGTAACCCACCATTGATCTGGATATCTCTAAGAAAGATTTCAGAAACCTTTAAGTTTCTAGCTGAGCCTTGTATGGGTAAAATGTTTCAGAGGAACAAAGAAGGGTGCTGTAATTATTTAATTTTGCCAGCAGCTTTCGAAAACTCTTCTTGTGCACACTGCCACCTATTTATATGTTGTCATTTCTTCTTAGTGTACTAGCTAAATTGTAAGTTAAGTGGGTTATTGCAACCCTAGGGTACCATTCAACACAATATTTTTCTGTGCACGTTCCATTAAGATGAATAGGAATTATGCAAGTGCATTAATCTTTATATTAAAGTAATTATCATTCCTACAAATATGCCTGGCAAGTTACAGCACTGCATATTATCATTCCAAAGCCTATATTTACTGCAATATAAGAATCTTCCACAAATTCAGAGCTTTCATTAGGAACAATAAATCTCTTAGCCATCAAACGAGCCCAGGAACTTGCAAGCATAGGGCACTAGTTAAAAAAAATTTCATCACATATGTGTTTTTGCTTCTGTCTCAATATTTTAAGCCTTGATGCTTTTGCTGATTGTATAGAAAGTTATGAAAGCCAAACCACTAACCACAAAATCAGAGCAATAAATTCTTCATGACCAGATACAGATTCTACCCGAATGAGAACTAAGAAACTAATAGCAACAAGGATGGAGATTCCTTTGAATAGCGTCATGCAGTGGGGGGAAATTGTCTACCAATTCTCATTTAATTTGATGAAAAAGAGTGTGTTTTAAAAATATATTTTTATAAAAACAATTATGACCCAAAGTTACATTTGCTCCATGTCTGAGTAAAGTCCTTTTTGTCTTCTTTCTGATAGGTGTGGTCTTAAAATCAAATATTGTCCAGCTCCTTAAGTGTCTTTTTATTGTTTTCACAACAGCATCCACTCAAATATTTTGTATACATTGTCTACTTTTTTCCTTTCCCTTGTCCATCAACAGCTTAGATTTACATTATTTAATTTATTTCCAGTTTCCAGCAATCAACTTCAACCCAATCTCTTCAAATCTGTGAACTGAAAAATCACATCATTTGTCTGCAGTGAAATTTTGAAAAGCATGTCATTGTTGATTCTATAGTATTGCTAGCATATGTTTTTGAAAATAAAGATTTGTTGGAACAATATTGCAATTAAAAAAACAGTCTTTCTGAAAAAATACGTTCATATACACATAGAGCTAAGGGTTTGTTTGTTTTGCTTTGTTTTGTTCTGCTGTTTTTCACTATAATTTTTGTCACAGATGCTAAGGAAATTAAACAGTTCATTTAATGTTAAATGATTCTCCCCCCTCCCCCATTGTTCTCCTTTCCAGTTTTTCATGACCTCCTTTGCCTGTTCAAATATTGGGTGATCCTATCCAAAATAGGATAGCCAAAACATGGCTGTTTAAATTGCCCAGCCTGGACTGATGGGGTTTTGATTTTTAATGTATTTTAATATGCGTTTAATATGTATTTTAACATGTTTCTTACTTGGATTGAGATTGTATATCTTAATTGTTGTGAGCCGCCCTGAGTCCTATGGAGATAGGGCGGCATATAAACCTAATTAAAATAAAATAAATAAATAAATAAAATGTGTATGCATTTTTCATTGTGCAATAGGCCATAATTGATTCAAACTGAAGATTCGAGAACAAAAGTTAAGATAAAGTTCATGGTTTAAAGACTAAATAAAAATGGGAGGGGACACGAGAGTACTCAAATAGTATAGGGGCATGTGTTTCTATGGATATGTGTATATTTTGATTAACTTAGAAGGAAAAATGTTAGAAATCCCATTTTCTTCTCCAATCACTCTCACTTTTCCCTTGCCAGCCTCTACCTGACTAGGTGGCTCGGTGGCTAAGACACTGAGCTTGTCGATCAGAAAGGTCAGCAGTTCGGCAGTTCAAATCCCTAGTACAGGTCTCCTGCATGAGCAGGGGGTTGGGCTAGATGACCTTTCAACTCTGTTGCTGTTACTACTTGTAGCTTCTAATAGATTCCATGAAATGCACACATGCTCCTTAACTCAAAAGCAGTTTTCTATCCATAACTTGTATTGTCCATCAAAATTTGGCAGAGTCTGCCTCTCACCAATTTAAGGTATTTTTTAATAGTTTAAAATTTTCATAACAATCATTTACAGTTGTTTTTAAATGTACTAAAGAGTACCAATAGAGTAAAACAATATTAATAGAAATTGGTGACACTATCACTATATTCCAAAGGATACTTATATTTTAAAAGAATATAAGGTAGTAAAAGAATATCTTAACAATTTCTCCAACCAGTCTTTTATTGAAGGTACTTGTTTACCATTCCACTATATAAAGTATAAACCATTGTAACAGCTGCTATCATAATTAATACTGCATTGTATTTTTACCCAGAGAGATATAACATTAAGAAGACAAACATGTTTAACAAGTACCTTTTGCATGGACAACCAGTTGCTTGAATTAGTGCACCTTCCTTAACTAATTTCAGACATGATAAACCTAATTTCTACATAAAGGACAACCGGTTGTCCGATTTTGCTATATTGTCTTCATCCTTTATCTTCATTTTCTTCTGTTTTTCATTCTTCCTTGATCTCTATCCTCTTTCCTTCTCCTCTTCCTCCATCCTGGTCTCTTTTCTCTTCCTTCTTCTCCTTCTCCATGTCTAATCAAGTAGTGTGGTTCAATCACAATGAAATTTAAAATATAACCTCATGAGTACATGCCAAAATTGTCTTGACATTTTTAAAAAGGGAAAGATTTGTAACATAGAAGGCTTCTTTATATGAAGCTGGGGCAAATAAATAATTATAAAATGTAAGTGACATTCCTAAATGTGAGGTTACACTGTGATTATGAAGTTGACAACCTGGGAGAGCTTGGTAAATAAGTATCAATTACTGATGTCTACCATCTTCAGTTAATTTGCAGAGGAAGAAAAATATATTCTCCGTGCTACATAAAATGATAGCACGATTTATGCTACTGTCTGGTGTTCTAGCAGCCTTCTCAATAAATGAGAAAAGAGTGTTTGAAGCCTGAATTATGGCCAGGTTTATTGAGGATACACTGCACAGCAGATGCTCTTTTGCAAAACATCTTTATTAAATGATCCTTTTGAAAGATGTTGAGAGAGTAAGAGAAATAGCTCCGTATTTGAAGCTAAAAGCTTTCAGAAAAATATGCCAAATAACAAATCTGTCTGTCCTTTGAGTTGTAAATATTTTTGCTGTTCCATCTGCATATGATCATACCATCCGGCTATGGTACAGGTGTGATTTTTTAAAAATTAATTTATTCTCATTGAAATAAATACATGATTTATTTATTTTGCCTCTTAATGGCCTATTTTTCTTCCTTTGTGACATCTGTGAAGTTGCCCTCCAACATTGACCACAGTCAAAATTATTTATGAGCAAATTTAAAAGCAGATGACAGTGTCTTGGGATAGCTGCAAAAAAACCCGGAGAACTGAAGAATACAAATATTGGATTTGGATGTGAGAGACATGACTGCAGCATGCTGAGATCCCTGGGTGTCTTTCTTGAATGTCAGTGTCTCTAAATATAACCTGCGTAATACAACTACTATAAAGATTTAATGAGATAATTTCAAATATCCCATCTACCCTGTTTTCCCGAAAATAAGGCATCCCCTCATAATAAGCCCAATCGGGCTTTTGAGCACATGTGCTAAAATAAGCCTCCCCCAAAAAATAAGCCCTCCCCAAAAATATTTAAACGCAGAGCTGGAAATCAGGTAAGATGGCAAGAGGAGCCCCATCTTTCTCCATGCGCCCCAAAATAATAAGACCTCCCCGAAAATAAGGCCAAGCACTTATTTCGGGGTTCAAAAAATATAAGACAGGGTCTTATTTTCCGGAAAACACGGTAGGAGACAAATAAGCACACCATTGGGTTTATTTCTGAGGAAACCTATATAGTTCTACCTAGGCCTATCTGGGAATTCAAGTTTTATTTATTATTTCTTTGAAGGGCCAGGTTGGGCTTGATCATCCTGGAGAAAACCTATCTGTATGGTCTCCAAGAATTGACACTCATTTGATGGTATATGATCATCATTATCGTGGTCCTCACCCTCCTTTGTTTGGTTTATAACCCAGTTTTCTGCTCTGATAGGCACTCTAAGCACTTCCAGTCAAAATCAGGATTAAGAGAGAGATGTGCTGTTGGACTATTCTGGAACATTTGATAAATGGGCAGAGAGAAGGTGGAGGGTCTCCTTTATGTTTGTTTGTTTTTTTAACCAGACGTTAAAGACCCTTTTATGTAATGGGCTTTTAATGCTTCACATCTAATTTTACTGCAGTTAGTCTTAATGTGGTCTTCAACTGATGGTTTGTATTTTGCTTTGTTTAAAATGTGATTATATCCTGTTATTGCTTTTGATAATTTGTTACATCTGAGGTTTTTTTACAGCTTATATTCAATCAATTTCTATTATGCCGCTTTAATCCATTTACTCATTTCAAGGGCCAGATTCAGATCTCCTCAAATTGTCCACCTTGGCTCAAGTCTCCGGAACTTGCTTAATCCCAATTCAGTTTTAGATCTGGACCATGATTTGGAGAAACTGAGCTCTTGTTCTAAATGGTAGGATACGCTCTGTTGTCTTTTTAAAACTGTCTCCAATAAGGAATGTGTTCCCTTAGATTTCACAAATTTGAGAGAAAACGTTTGTCTTAATCCAGCACGAAAGACTCCTCATACTCATTTAATAGTCCACTTTGGTTTTGTCCAGGTGATCATCTGCAAGAGCCTCTTCACCAGCATTCTCCAAACTTTCAATCATCTTTTGTA
The DNA here is from genome assembly GCA_022577455.1 of Arizona elegans. NCBI lineage: Eukaryota > Metazoa > Chordata > Lepidosauria > Squamata > Colubridae > Arizona > Arizona elegans. Next base: position 120,705,133 of record JAKOOJ010000003.1, read on the forward strand.
CTTACAGTTTTGCTGAGACCCTCCCATATCAATTTGTTGAATGTGTGCTGCCCAATCAATATCTGAGGGACCACCTAAGACTCTGTGATTCAGGTCACTGATGGCAATTTGATTAAAAGAGTCACTCTGAGATGGGGACAGACCTTTTGATTATTGCATCCAATCTTCTTCCCCCACCCACTCATCGCCATGCCATTTTGTAAAATTATTTTTTAACAAAGTATTTTTGACATAATTGACCAAAGATCTCCACCTGAAACTTGCTGGAGTTCCAGAACTCATCACAATGATTTTTGAACTGAGATTATTAGAGCAGTGCACTCTCATTCAGATAGCTGATAATTCTGAATTACAGGTAGTCCTCTACTTACAATCATTTTTTTAGTGACTGTATGAAGTTACAAAGGCACTGGTAAAAGTGATTTATGACCATTTTTCACACTTACGACTGATGCAGCTACCCAATGGTCACATGATCAAAATTTGAATGTTTACAACTGGCTCATATTTATGATGGTTGCAGTGTCCTGGGTCATGTGACCTTTTGAAACCTGCTGACAAGCAAAATCTGAATGAACAGCCTGCCTATGATAGTCTCTTCCAACCTTTCGGCCACCAGAATCAGAATCAGAATAGAGCTGGAAGGGACCTTGGAGGTTTTCGGGTCTAGCCCTCTGCTCAAGCAGGAGATCCTATACCATTTCAGGCAAGCGACTGTTCAGTCTCTTCGTAAAAACCTCCTGTGATGTACTCATAACATCTGAAGGCAAGCTGTTCCATTGGTTAATTGTCCTCACTGTTAGGAAGTTTCTCCTCAATTGCTTCTCTCCTTGATTAGTTTCCATCCATTGTTTCATCCAGCCCTCCGGTGTTTGGAAAATAAATTGACTCCCTCTTCTTTGTGGCAGCCTCTCAAATACTGGAATAGTGCTATCGTGTCCACCCAGGGGTGAAATGTAAAATTTGTTACTACCGATTCTGTGGGCATGGCTTGGGGGTGGTGGTGGTAATGTGACTGGGTGGGCGTGGCCAACTTTTTTTTTTAACTTTTCAAAGCATTTTTTCTAATGCTTTGAAAAGCCTCTGCCAATCAGGCAACTCAGCTGGGATCGTCAGAGACTTTTCAAAGCATTTTTTAACCACCTCTTTGGCCAAAGGGTTGCAGAAAAAAATGTTTTGAAAAGCCTCTGACGATCCCAGCTGAGCTGGGCGATCATCAGGGGCTTTTTTTTTATTTTCAAAAGCATTTAGCCAAGGGGTTGCAGAAAAAATGTTTTGAAAAGCCTCTGACGATCCCAGCCGAGCCGCGCGATCATCAGGGGCTTTTTTTTTTATTTTTAAAAACATTTTTTCATCAGAAGAGGTTGTAAAAAAAATGTTTTTAAAAGTAAAAAAAAAAAGCCTCTGATGATTGTGCGGCTCAGCTGGGCATGGGGGGGGGGGGCGCAGGGATTTTTGCTACCGGTTCTCCGAACCACCCGCCCCATCGCTACCGGATCAGGTGATCCGGTCCAGACTGGGAGCATTTCACCCCTATGTCCACCCCCTCTCCCAGTCTTTCTTTTCTCTAGACTAGCCAAACTCAAATCCTTCAATTGTTCTTTATATGTTTTAGTCTCCAGACCTTTAATCATTTTAGTTGCTCTTCTTTGCACTTTTTCCAAAGTCTCGACATCTTTTTTGTAATGTGATGACCAAAACTGGATGCAGTATTCCAGATGTGGTCTTACCAAGGCTTTATAAAATGGTACTAATGTGTGATTTTGATTCTATGCCTCTGTTTATACAACCAAGGATTGTATTAGCTTTTTTGGGCTGACGCTACACACTGCTGACTCATGTTTAAGGGATCGTCCACTAAGACTCCAAGGTCCCGCTCACACAATTATTATATTGGAGCCAGGTTTTGCCAGAAGATCCATCCCTTCTCTACAAGCTCTGCTATGATTGTCATCCTTTTCTTGTTTTAATCTACCATGACCATTATCAACCATTTGCTCAGAAATATAAAAGATCACTTTGGCTTTCTTTGATGGCTTTTCATCGTATCCTCTTCATTCCTACCTGAGTAGCCCTTCCTCTGTAAACATGAGGAGTAATAACCGTCTCCTTCCTTCATCAGGTTGAATTAGAGCCATAACATGCATCTGACCAATTAAATCACCTGTTGACTTAAGGAATAGTGATAATAAATTTATTTGTTGCTTTCTGTTTATCAGCTTTAATGGGCTGGCAGAATTATTTGTGAATCCCCAAATCATAAAGACCCCTATTTAATATGCCAACTAATCTTTGTGAGTATTACAGAAGGAGTGGAGAACAAACTCGCACTGCCAGTGATTTTTACTGCCTTTTGTGTCACACGTGAGGCTAACATATATCATCCAGATAAAGGCTGTAACTCCACGTTAGTGCACGCAGGAGTTTATTGCCAATGGTTAAGCTTTGTGAAAGTGCTGCAGTATTTCAGAGCCAGCTACCAGGGAGGAAGTGCTGAGTACAGACGCTTTGCAAGGAGTGATAATAGGATAATAAATTGCTGTAAGGGAGGGACAAATTCAAGGCCCCCTTAGAATTATTGCACCTGTTTATGTACCAACAATTTTTAATACGCCCAGTAATAAGTTGTCAACAGTACCCAACCACTACTGCAGCAGTAGTTGTTGACGTAGAAGTCTCTATACATTTTGGACAAATGGAACTGCTAAATCTTGAACAGACAGGAAGGCTCCATATTCACTGTTGCTTTATGGCGATCCAAGGGTCCTTTCTCTTGGTTGAGCAGCTAATCTGAGCATGACAACTCAAGATACATACAATAAACTCATATAGTGCCACAATTTCATCCTTTGAACATGGCACTCGCTCCTATTTCATTTTGAGACTTTTTGTCATGTTCTGCCTTGTCCTTTTTGTTTTGAGTTGCCACAAGATAACTGGACACAGATGTTATAATTTTAAGATCTGGTACACTATTGACCCACAGCTGATGCTGAAACAAATACTGAAGAAGAAGGCTACGGTATAGGCAGCTGTCAGCAGGGAGCCAGGACATAGGCTAAGGAACTGAACTGCCTATCTGATGATACCAGAATTGAAGGAAATCAGAAAACAGTCAAAACATCCATCCGGGTATTAATGAAATCATAGCCCAAGCAAGAAAATTTACATTTCCTGCCTATAGGGATCCAATTGTCAGATGTGGTGGGCCAGGGCCAGGATCAGGTTGAAGATTGGCTGTTATTCAGAATATGCTCCAACTTAGATCCAAGGGTCACCAACCTAATAAGTATCAATTGTTAATTATGCCATCCACCAGATGTAAAATGTACATTCATAACAATTTCACAAGAATATCTGTATGCAGATTCAGAAACTCAGGCAATGAAAACATTGTGTTCAGCTAGTTCCTAAGAAAAAGTAATTGATGATAAACTGTCATGCAGAATGGGAAAATTAAGCTCTTCTAGAATTTTAAGATATGGTTAAGGGTGTCTCTTTCTCCTCCTGCAGCCAAAGATGCTCTACACAGATACTATTGCTTCTTTCTGTAATCTGTTCATCAGCAGCCTCAACAAGAATGCAATTTTTTTAGGACACAAGGATCCCTTTCCTGGTGTATGCCATGAAACTGTTAGTGCTTGAAGACAAAATTATCGAGATTGCAGAAAATAATGTATTGAGAGATACCATTTTAAGTAAAACACACCCCACATCAATCAATCAATCAATCAATCAATCAATCAATCAGAGTTTTCAGCTCTCCTAACATATTCTCCCTCTTCTAATAAAATCACCCATGCTTCTGACCATACATACATCCAATTCCAATTGCTTAATGGACAGCTTTGAGGAGCCGAGGAAAAAAATGTAGCCTGTGCTTCATAAGACAAGAAAAGAACCTTTTGCCTTCTGAAAGAAAAACTGTCTGCCTCAATTGGTGCCCCATAAGAAAGAGAGGTGATCAAACTGAATCACTGATGTGCAAAACTGTTCACATTCGTACAGCTGTTTCTTTGAATTATGTGGCAGAAGGGCTTCTTAATTATTTGTGTTTGTTTGTTCCAGGATCTGATATTCCTACCGGCCAGCATGTCAGAATGAAAAATAGAGTCATGGTTTATTTATTTGATGTACTATGTGTACCACAACAGACCAATATATATATATTTCTTGATTTAGGTTTCCTAACGATGCCCCCAAAATGCTCTCTATTTCTCGAGCCCTATATGGGTATTGTGAAATCAACAAGACATTGTGAATCAAGCTGTTGTGATTTATGAACCAGAAGAATATAGATGGTAAATTCAGTCCTGTAGATGTGTTCAACCTTGTCACTTGGACAAGATTGACTCGAAGACACAAAATCAATTAATTAATTAAACCAAAGCAACTCTTCAATTATCTCTTTTCCCCCCTCTATTGTTCTCAGTGTTTGTATAATTCTAAATAGACTGGTAGAGGTCATCGTGTCTTTTGTGTAAAACTTAAATAATAAAATATTGATACATGGCTTTCTCAAACTTGATATTTTGTCTATAGTAATATCATGGAAGAAGGCTTACACTAGCAAAACTGGTTTCAAACACATAAGAAAAATGTGTTTGTTACAGCAACATCGACTGACATCTCAGTTGTAATCGTTTGATCACAAAAGATACCAGTTTGTCTTCCCTCAAGGAAACTGATTGCAAAATCATCCAACAGGGAGAACTATTATTTCCCTTATCTTTTCTCAGCACTTCTATCATTTCAGAAGATTTGAATTATGTTAGCATCTGCATTGTCTCTTTAATTGCCAACAGATTATTTACAAAAGTTTAAAGGTGGGGATGCTAATTAAACTATATTTTTTATTGAAAATATAACCCCTCCCTTGACACCATTATGTCGAAAAGGCAGGCTTGGTGGATACCTTAGAACTGATTAATCAGAGAAATGGTCTCATTTTTAGCCAAATTTACTATTTTTTCATTCTTTGCTTGAACTTGTCTAGGTTAAATAATGAGAGGCATCTGAATAACTTCATCCGCAAAAATGAGGACTTCAGATTGGACACATGCAGTAGATTCTGAAAGTCTATTTTGCATGAGGGAACATAATTCACACTCAGTTTTTCCTCATATGAAAGGATTGCAGGGGAAGAACTGACAGAAACAAGGCCTATTTTTCCTTATATGTGTTCATGTCATCATTACCAAATTTAACACTGTCAATTCAAACATTTTAACTTTATTCTTCTCTACTGCTGCAAGAAGAATGGAAACCACTATCCATTGCAATGAAACCCCAAGACACAGAAATGAAATGTCAAAAACAGTTATGCAATCTTACAACAAGAAAGACTCCACAAAAGAGTAAGTGCCAGAGGAATATACCTGCTGCAACACTGGGTTTATGCAGCATTGTGGGAAACAGCCCAATATGGCAGATGGAACCTTGGATGAGATTTGGATCAAAAAGGAGTCTCTCTCATTCAAGTCAATGTATAATATTCTTGCGTCCCCTGCAGAAAAATATGCAATCCCTGGAAACAATTATATAAATTAGAAAATTGTGGAATACAATATTGAAAAAGTGATTTTTTTAAAAAAAAAATGATTTATATGCCGCCTTTCTCTGGAGACTCAGGGCGGCTTACAATGCATTAAGCAATAGCCTTCATACTTTTGTATATTTATACAGTCAGCTTATTGCCCCCACAATCTGGGTCCTCATTTTACCTACCTTAGAAAGGATGGAAGGCTGAGTCAACCTTGAGCCTGGTGAGATTTGAACTTGCAGTAATTGCAGGCAGCTGATGTTAATAACAGTGATTTAGTCTGCTGCACCACCAGGACTCCTGATCCTTTGACCCTTTACATAACAAATTTGTAAAAATATAAAAATAGTTATGAATTAATTGTAACGCCAAAAGACTTGTGTACATATTCTTGCTTTACCTCTTCTGAATTGGAATAGATTGAGACTGAAAGCTCACCAAATGGCAGGCATCTTTATAAAATCTATTTAAAGGTTAAATGAAGGAATCCTCTACCATGAGATGTGGTGAAAGTTATTAGAATAAATGGTTGTAAAAGGGACTGAATAAACGCCAGGAACAAAGGCAACAATTGCCATTAGTTAGATAGTTGACTAAAATCTCCAGAATTATAGGCCATATGATGCAAATATTAACTGCTGCTCTGCAAAGATAAGAGGAGAGCAATGGATTACCCACTGAATGACATCCAAAGCTTTGTATATTCTTTTGCTATTAAAAAGCAAGTTTTTCTGAGAAAAACATTTGCCCCATAACTGGTGGTTGTGATTCCACAGTATGTATTTTTTTGTCCCTCAATTCATGTTGGGACTCTAGAAAGAGTGCAGAGAAGAGCAACAGATGATTAGGGAACTGGAGGGTAAAACATATGAAGAACCGTTGCAGGAATTGGATATGTCTAGTTTAGTGAAGAGAAGGACCAGGGGAGACATGATAGCACTGTTTCAATATTTGAGGGGCTGCCACAAAGAAGAGGGAGACAACCAATCTCCAAAGCACCTGAAGGCAGGACAAGAAACAATGGATGGAAACCAATCAAGGAGAGAAGCAACCTAGAACTAAGAAGAAATTTCCTGTCAATTAGAACAATTAATCAGTGAAGCAACTTGGCTCCAGAGATTGTGGGTGTTCCAACACTGGAAGTTTTTAAGAGATTGGACAACCATTTGACTGAAAGACCTCCAAATTCCCTCCAACTTTGTTATTCTGTTATGTGGACCAGTAAGGAAGCTGAATACTGTAAAATCTATTCAGCACTTTACACAAACTGACAATAGAATTTAAAGGTTCTGTGGATGAAAGCTGGGTAATCCCCTGCATTTGAAACAATGAAAAACTGATATAATTTGCCTGAAATTCAATTGCTTCTTCTTCTTCTTTTTTTTTTTCTTATGAATTTTAAAATTCTGAGAAAACTCTAGGGAAGCGATAAACCTATAATGTTAAAAACCTTCTCAGCAATGCAGTGTGTAAAAGGTGGTAATGTCAGCTTTTGATTTGGGTGCCATAAAAGCCTGGATGTTTACTGTTATTATATTTTGGTAAGGAGCCATATGGAAATATGCTCCTTTTTTTCCATGTAAAAGCACTTTTATAGTTGAAGAAATGCAGGCCGTTGCACATTTACAATAAGGTTAGCACAGTGACTACCAAGGTATCAATTTCTGACTTATTTCCAGAATGTACAGATCCCTTCTCTGGTTTCTAAGTGCTGGTAAATTAACTGTGACTAATTAGCTGATGAACTGATAGGCACTACAAGCTCTAAAGCAGAGGCCCTGTGGGTTCCCTGTCATCCCCACTCAATATTCATAAGTTAGAGGAAAGAAAGAAAGAAAGAAAGAAAGAAAGAAAGAAAGAAAGAAAGAGAGAAATGATCATACTCTCGAATCTCCCATTAATTAATTAATTGGAGCCCATTACAATTAATGTCATAATGGGCTCCAGGAGATGAAGGGGACCTCGTAACCCCCAATGTGAAGCATGCTAAATTTCACTGTGCTGTGCAAGGTGCTGCAAGAGCAGTGGGCATGCCACTTTGGCCATGAGGTGGCAACAGCAGCAGTGGCGGCAGTGGCAAGGGTTAGTGGGCAAGTTATGAGGCGGCCGTGGTGGCAAACGCAGCAGGCCAGTGTCTCAGGGTCAAGAACAGGTCATGCGTATCCCTGAGCAACCGAGGCATACCCAACTGCACCAAAAAAGGGCGGAAGTAGCTGCCCACTATTTCCTGTTGCAAAAATCGAGACCCAGTAAGAGATGAGGTGCTGGAGAATCAGACCCAGATGCTCCTCTCCACCACAGTGTGGCTTACAGCTCCGAGCCCAAAGCAGCGGGAGGTGAGAGCTGCATTGAGCGCAAATGTACCACAATAAAGGCAGAATGCTGTTGTTGCGCAAAGGCAAGCACAGGGGTGCTTTGCTCCTGCACTAAGGCTCTGGCCATTGCCACTGCTACTTCTGCCACCTGTGCTGCCCCACCTTGCCGCAATAGCGACATTACCTCATTCCGGCCGGTGATAGCTGTGCTACTCCTTGCACCACTTCTTGTACCACCCTCTACAGCAGAGATTTCCAGCCCCACCCAGAGTGAGTCTCTCTCCCCTGCCATCACCCTTACCTTCTCATGCCAGGCGAGGAGTGACTGGGAAGGGAGGGGCAAGGGGCAGGGTGGTGGGATCAGCCAGTTCATCAAACTGTGTAAAAAGTTAACAAAAGGTTCAGCTGAATCAGTGCAAACCAGCTGAATCCCACCACTGGTGGGGATCCCTGAACTGTTAATAGCCATATCACCCATTTCCATTCTGAAGACCCACATTTCTCTCTTACTTGAAAATAATGACCTTTTTAGGTGGGATAATCTTACCCATCCACTGACCAACCATGATTATGCATGCCATTCTAGAAGAGTTGGCCAGTAACCTTTATCAAAAGTTATGCAGAAATAAAAATTTTAGAAAGTTGCTTGAATTTCAGCCATGAAGGAGTCTTTTCTTTTTCCCCAGGAGATTGCAAAGCTCACTAGCTGCTGAAGCAATTTTGCAATGCAAACATAATATCTAAACTCATAAAGTCATAAATGGATTTGAACTTTCCAAACTGTCCATTAGATTGTCAATGATGATCAATCCATATAGCAAAACAATTAAAATGTAGACCTAAATCACCGATCAAGTCCACAAATCCATTCATAGCCCAATCGCATATTTAAAAAAAGGCGTTTAAATCAGATTTTTAAATGAGCTTCCTGATAAAAACCTATAATCTGGAAGTATTTGTGTGAATTTATGTCTGGGTCTGTTTGTATAAATCTTGATATAAGCAATGCATTTTAAAGCTATTTTCAAAACTGAATTTTTATAAATCATAGAAGAATTGGCTAGTTATTTACAGCCAGATATGAAAATGCATAGTACTACCACCTTTTCATCATTTGGATAATTGATCAAGTTATTTATTCAAAGCCAGAAAGTTCATCAGCCAGAAAGCTTTCTAATTTGGCCAGCAGACCATGTCATTGTGATCTATTGGTGAACATCTTATTGTTATGTAATTTATAATTCTGACTGGAAAGCTCCAGAAAGTGTACATTGCAAGTGAAAATTATACTAATGCTCTCCATGTCTCAAGATCTTTGACATGTCTAGAAAAATCATTCTTATTTCTTCCACTGTGATAATTCCCATTTAAGATATATAGGTTTATATATTTTTGCACCAGCACATATTCTTAGAACCTCACCCACAACATTAAGATCTATGTTACTAAATATATAAAGTGATGATCATCATCATCATAATTACATTGATGTTAACAATGACCATTTTTTCACACTCTGGGTTAACCTTCTTTGCCTTCTTTATTAGGTCTCCAGGGAAAGCAAGTAGCTTTTAAGACATTGTTAATATTCATCTTCTTTTGATATGATTTACTTTCAGTGGATTCATGGGACCAGAAAAATAGAATAATAAAATAATAGAAAATTGCCTGAGGTGAGATTTGTATATATAATTCACCCAAATACATCCAAGTCCTTGGATGGCATTGTGATAATTATAACTGAATTATACATTTAACCAGATTTTGACAATTGATGACAACAACAATGGTCTTCAAAATAAAATCTGTATCTCCTACCACTCCACAGTGCCTGAAGACATCACTTGCATGAATTAGTCATGCAATTTATATATTACAACTCTCATAATCCTCCCTTTACAATGAAAGAGTCCAGCCCATCTTATTTTATCTCAGCATTATTAAAATCACTATTACCATTGCAAATGCTTCCAGGGGAGATAATATTAATAACAGTCTGCTCCATCAGATCCTGTCAGTTCCCAAGGTGATTAATATTGCTGTTGGCAAGAAGTATTATGTTGTTTAGGAGAGCATATTGCTTGGCTCGTAGACCATTCGTCATCAGCTGTGATAAGTGCATTGCGATTTGCTATTATTGTATTACTGTTTACACAGCTTGAGATGGCCCATAAAGCTGTTAGGAGCACGACCAAAATGCAGGTAGATTCAGATCTTGGAAATGAGCAAAATCACCCAGGTTATTATTACTTGGACAAGTTTCTTTCCATCCGCAGGTAAAAGGGAAGACAATCTGCATTTTCAAGAAAGGTCGTCAAGGAAGAGTGTGTAGCTTGTGACTTGTGGCTGACCTTTGGCAAGGATGTTTCACCCTGCAGATTTCCTGAAATATATAGATGTGGGATAACAATGTCTCCAACTTAGACTGACATAGTTCACAGCAGTTAACGATCGAATATTGTGCGATCAAACTAATTAGGCCAGTTTAAGAAACTAATTGGACAGTTTTGGATAAGAATGAATTGTCTTTTTCTGTCTGATTCCCTCATTCCATCTACTAAAAGTTTTAAAATAATCAAATCTTAATTATGCATTTCCAAGCACAATGAAATCAGTAAACATTATCTCTGATTTAAAACTACTTCAGGCCCCATTGCATGGATTAGAATATACAGAAAATATGGCCAGAATATTGAAGACACAACATATAATATGTGTGTTTTACATGCTATATTCATGTGTTAAATGCTGATACAATTCTCTTAGCAAGAGGTATATTTTTCTTCGAGATTAATGCTCCACTTGTGATACTCTGATTGAGCAGCAAGTTGCTATATAGACATCTGCTGTAACCACAGTAACTACTGATTTGATCAGGCACCTAATTTTCTGATAAATATCAAAGAAAACCTAAAGAACACCAATCTTAAAAATATTGAAAGTTTCTGATGCTTGTATACACTGAATGCTTAGATTGCATATAACAAACACATGTCTTCAGGGAATCTCCGTCCTTCAGATATTTATGAAGAAGTCAAAACCAAGACAAATTATACAGCAAAACAAAGAAAAGAAACCGTGGTGCTATGAGTTAATGGCCAAATAGCATATGTATCACAGCAGTTAACATTTTAAGCATATTGTAGGATGTGGACTAGGGTATGCATTTGGTTCAGCTGAACACATCATTCAGCGTTTGATTCAGCTGTTTTATATATATAATAGAGAAGCTAAGAACCAATTACTGATTATTGGTTCTTGTAGTACTGATTACTGATTATTCATTAATCAACAACAGGTGTGATATCAAACGACAACTGGTCCATATTGAATGAAAAAGTAGAAAGATCTTTGGAGTGGAGAAATGTACTTAATAATATCTACTGGACAACCTCTTCCTTGTCCAATCTCTTATCCTAAGCTGTCATAATATCTGATTATGATATGTGAATTAATGGAAAACACCAATGAATGTATCTGTTAATATTTGCACATAGTCATGAACAATCAGCTCCACCACATCCACATGAACTCTTTCACTGCACAAAACCTTTTCTAGTTTTTGCATTAAATTTAGCATGCATGTTCCATACTGCTGGGACTTTGGTCATTGCAAATTTAACTCTGCTCTAAAGCAACAATTTAGAAAGGTACACCTTTTTCTGAATTTCTAGCTCTATGCTTGTTTCCGAATCCAGCATAAAGCTAAATTGGATTTCCTAAGTAGATCAGATTGATCACTTTCTGGAACTTGGGATCAGGTCCTGAACTTGATTAAGTGGTCTTCTTCTTATATCTATGCTATATACAGTGGTTACTGACATCCTTCCATACAATGGTGGGTTTCAACAGGTGTAACAAACGGTTCGCTTTGTGCATACGCTTTGCGCTCCACACAGCCGCATTTCATTTAAAAACAGCTGAGGCACAGCAATCCACTCTGCCGCGCCTATCAGCTGGGATAAAAACGAACAAACAATAGGTAAGTATAGCGCAAGGGCGGGAGGACCCAGCTGACAGTCAGAGCGAACCGGTTCACTCTCAGCTCACCATCGGAGCAACTGGTTTGCCCGAACTGGACTGAATGGGCTGAATCCCACCCCTGCTTCCATATCAGCCCTTGTTCATATTTAGAAATTTATAATATCCTTCCTGTTTATAGTTACACACACACAGAGAGAGGGGGGGTTAAATTACTCATGTATCGGTGTAGAAAATGATTCAGATGTGGGGCTAAGACTATGGAGACTCGGTTGTAACTCCACCCTAAGCCACTTACTTGGTGACTCTGGGCCAGTTAGCTGTCTTTTAGCTTCACAGGATTGACTTTGTGAAGATAAAATGGGAAGAGGGAGTACTATGTTCACTAGCCTCCTCTCCCAGAAGAAAAACATCTAATAAATAGATCATTAAAAATGCACACATTTCCTTCAGTTATGGTGAAATCAAGTTGATGGTCTGAATATCTTAGTTAAGATGAAATGCTGCCAACTCACTGCCAAATTAGTTCTTTCAATAGCCTATACCTAATGCATTTTAAAATGTAATGAACTGCAACTAATTGCCATGTGCTCGTGCACATAGAGAGCATAGTAAAACATTTATATTTTCAGGTCAGTAACGAAACAAAATGCAAAGCTACTTTAGAAGTATTTATTCATTTAGTATCTCTATTGAGGATATGACTAGTTTCACACTAAGAGATTAATGGCCAATTAAAATATGATATGGGAAGAAATGCACATCTGGTCCTTCCAGATAGGAAACAAAATCCAGATGTTACCATAGTACATGTATAATGCCGTTGTGATAAAGAACACTGGAATTTATTTTCAAATCCAACACCAGTGCTGAACCCACTTTTTAAACACCACTCCACTGCATGTATTTGTGCAGCTGAATGTGTTCCTGAGGATATAAATTAGGTCAGCTAAAAAAGACTATTAGTATATCCTGTTATAGTTAATTCTGATACCAACATGACACTAGAAGGTGGCCTGGGATTGATAACCTATGGGATTAGTTGATGATCTGTTGAAACTAATTGCTAACCTGTGAAATTTATTAATGCAGATTAATGCCACTAACGAAAGCCACTGTCTTGGATGACTTTAAAAGGGGATTGATGAATGCATGAAGTCTATTCAACACTATTAGTGTGATAGACTCAATATTAGCTCAAGGATGGGACAGTATGCCTGCCAATTGCAGTTGCAAGGAGCAATGTTGGGAGAGTGTCAGTGATGCAATGAACTTGACTTTAGGCAAGCACCAGGAGACAGTGGAGGACTTGGGGGTCAGGTGGGCTATGGTCCATGGGTGTCACAAAGTGTCGGACAGTTAGCAATTGAACAATGGTGAGAGAAGAGCAATTTTGTTTAAAAGCATCCTGTAGGCCACAGTAAGAAATAAATGATCCTTTCCTGATCCAGTTTGGGATATTCCTACATATTAAAATATCCGCAATTAAAATTAAGTAACAGTCAGAGAGACACACATTTAATAATTAGAAGTGTTGAAATAATCCAGTATTGGTTCATTTCCTTTACTATAGAACAGTCTTGACTGAACCCAGAGCAAGATTTGGAAAAGGGCGCATACACAGAGGGACACATTACACGTGCTTCATTGAAAAACCATGACTAACATGTTTCATTGATTTGAATGGTTTTGTATTGATTCGACTTGATGCAATTTCATTTGTCTCTGGAAGAGAAGTTTTGTGCTCTTCATTGACTGCAGTATTTCACATTGTTTGTAGCTTAATGCATTCATTTTAAGTTAAAATTATTTCGCATACTAAATATTAGGACTGTACCCACTTCAAAAATATTTGAAAGAAATATTCCATTTTTTAATGAACTCAGAACCTCCCTGCTATTTGTTAACACGGTAGTTTCTTTTCAGGATTCCATACAAGTCACTCAGAAAATGGGTTGCTGCTTTAAGGAGTCAATCCATTAAAACAGCCCTTAAAGCAGCCACTGTTTCTTTTCAAGCTGGTGAAGAAGTCTGAAAAAAGAGAAGTTGCTTTAATGAGTAGCAAAAAAGTGCTCTGTTCTAACTGACATAAATCCCAAAATACGTCTACTAAATAAAATTCAAAGTATACAGAGTACAGGGGAGTCCACTGTGAAGTAAAAAAAAAAGAAAAAGAAAAGAAAAGCTATGCCCATTTTTATGTGTGTCACACAGGATGTAGAGCTTTAGTAAATATGATACTTCTAACTTTACTACCAATTTAACAAATCCATAGCTGATCCTTGGTGAGTGTACTAGCAATAGCAATAGCTCTTAGACTTATATACCGCTTCATAGTGGTTTACAGCTCACTCTAAGTAGTTTACAGACTCAGCATATTGCCCTCATCAATCTGGGTCTCATTTTACTGACCTCAGAAGGATGGAAGGCTGAGTCAACCTTGAACTGTTGAGGATTATGTTTAAAAATAATGATAATTAAACTTAAGTACATGCTCTTAGGTGTACAATAAACAAAACAATTATTTGTGTTCTATAAGCAAAGAGAGAAGGTCTAGAGGTAACGTGATAGCAGTCTTAATATTGGAGGATTGACACAGAGAAGAGGGAGGTCAATCTAGTTGTAGCTGAGGGTAGGACAAGAAATAATGAATGGAAACTTATCAAAGAACCCTACAATTAAGGAGAAATTTCCTGACAGAACAATTAATCGGTGGAACAGCTTTCCTCCAGACATTGTCGAGGTTCCTTCATTGGAGGTTCTTAAGAAGAGCTTAGATAGACATTTGTCCAGATGGTCTATAGTGTCTCCTGCTTGAGCAGAGAGTTGGACTAGAAGACCTCCAAGGTTCCTTTCAACTCTGTTATTCTGTATTCTAAAGTGATTCCTAGTGAATTGTGACACCAATTCACAAATAATGTATTTACTTGGTAACTTGGCAGAACTCATATTTCTCAGGATTTTGAGACAATCGTCATTACAAGTAGTTCAAATAGATTCTTTTTGCATGCCAGCATTTTAAAAAAGAAAAATGACCAAATGATTTGGTTTCATCAAATTCCATTCATAAGAAAAATGACTCAAATAAATCCACATATAGGGACAAGATTAGGGTGATGTTTTTTTGTGTGGGAACATTGGAAAGAATTCATCACTTCTCCAGATTGAACAAACATGTTCACCTTTCTGTATATTTGTGTACAAAACTTAAATAAATTCTATTTATGTTGAAATGGGTTTGTCAATCTGGTCATTTGGCTTTTATTATAAGATATATCTCTTCCATCTTACTTCATTCCTAGAAATACTTTCTATATGTGTCAGTATTGAAGATATCCTAATCGCAATATCTCACTCCGTGTTTTGACTGCAGGAAGGAAGGATAGTGACATAAATGGGAGAAAATGATTAGCACGTTCAGATAACGGAGCAAACTGTAATTTATAATATACCAAGCTGAAATCAGACTAAACTGAGAGGCTCAAATTTATTCCAATTATATAAGTCTCCATCTCTAGTTTCTGCTTACTTGTTGCTTAATGATTTTAGGAGAGACTTTTCATTTGCTCCCTTTGCCCTACTAACTTTTAATGAGGACAGCTGCTGTTTTTCTAATTTAGCAGTAGAGTAATTCATTATTTTAAATGTCAACACAAGAGACAGGAAAGTTCTATAAATAAATTGAGAATCAGCTAGTCTGGAAAGAGTCTGAATAGAAATTTGCATCAGCCACAGGGCTACTAAAAACTCAAAAATAACCACTGAAAGAAGGAGATAGAATTTGTTAGTAGTATGGGATCAAGTCATGGCATCAGAGTACATTATCCTCTACCGATATTAAGAGGAATTTTTGTTAGGTCAAAATTTAGTCTACAAATTATTGTGAATAGCCCAGCCAATGTTAAATGTCCTATTGGTATTTTAAATAGATGTTGCAATTTCCTTCTTTAAAGCAAAGGCTCTGAAGACTAGATTTTGTTTTGTTTCATTTGGTACTTTCAAGTAAATTGTTTCCTCCCCCCCCCATGTTTTATTTCTTTTATTTATATAACATTCAATTTCCATCAAACGGCGTGTGATCTGGGTTCAGTTATTTTTAAACAATCATAGTCCACATGTTTGTTGTAGTATTCATCATCATAATATTAATAATATAATAACTATAATCAGGGGTGGGTTCTACTTACCTTTACTACCGGTTCGCAATGGGATCGTGCGCGTGCATTTACTTCGTTCGCCTGCGCGCCTTGCTTCTGCACATGTGCAGATTGCTGATGATGACATCCGGGGTGGTGGGCGGGGCCTCCCACCGGTTTTAATACTGGTTCTTGTGAACTGGTCCGAACCGGGGGCAACCCACCACTGACTATAATACTTAACTTCATCTTTTTTAACATCTCTCCACATTAACATTTCCTCTTTTTATATCTCCTCCTTTCTAACTTCTGTTTCTATTATCTAGCCAGTGATAGAATATAACCCATGTCAAAAAATATTCGGTTTCTTCTTTATTCTTAATAGTAAGTGTTAATCTATCCATCTCTGCACATTCTAATATTTTCTTAATTACATTCCCCTCAGATGGAATCTCATCATTTTTTCTATTGTTGTTTAAATACAATTCTAGTTGCAGTTAACATATGCAAGACTAGATATGTAATCTTTTTATCACATAGAATGCCCAACAGAAATATCTCTGGTTTCAAGTCTATATGTTGCTTTGCCATTTTTTCCAACCAAGTATGTATTTTCATCCAATATTTTTTAGCTTTTGGGCATGCCCACCACATATGATAATATGAACTAGGTGATTGATTACACTTCCAACATTTAGCAGATCTGTCTTTATACATTTTTGCCAATATTGCCAGTGCAAAATGCCATCTATATGTACTTTCAAGTTAATCTTGACTCCGGGCATTTGGTTAGTCTCTGCAGTTTTCTTGTGGTTTGTCATTGCCTCCTTCCTAGGCCTGAGAGAGAGTAATTCGCCTAAGGTTGCCCAGCTGGCTTTATGACTAAAGGAGAGCTACTGTAGAACTCATAGATTTATGGTTTCAAACCTGATGTCAGCCTTCCCAGGAAGAAAAACCAGACAGAAAACATGACCAGATGAACTAATTCTACATTATTGTAAAGCTACATTAATAACATCTTGCAAATCTGAAAATACAAATCACCCATTGTCTCTTTTTAACAATCTGACAAGTTGTGCTTATTATTCAGCTGCTTATCTGATTGTTCCCTTGACAGTGACTCTTGCCCCCCCCCCAACTCCAGGAGGTCATTCCCAAACACCATTTCACCTGATACTGCTACACCAAACTGACTCTAGATTAAGAAGTGAAAAACTTCCAAGCAGAAGTCATTGGCAAAACATTTCCATATCATTTTATTTTATTTTGTATTTATTAGATTTGTTGTTGTTGTTAATTGCGGACCCATAGCAACCCCATGGACAATGTTCCTCCAGGCTTTCCTGTCCTCTGCCATCCCCCAGAGACCATTTAAGCCAGCTATGCTGGCTGGAGAATTCTGGGAGTTGAAGTCCACAATTCTTAAAGCTGCCAAGTTTGAAGACCTTTGATTTAAGCTCATACCTACTGCTTCAGTGACTCCATCCAGCCACCTCATTCTCTGCCATCCCCACCTTTATTTTACAACTCAAGACAGTGTACATAATGCTCCACTTCCTATTTTTACATCTACCATGGGAAATCTTTTTCCAAAGAGTTCTGGGTCAATGGTATCAAAAACCACTGAGAGATCCAGAAAAATGTCCAGGTAAAAATACAGTTGTGCCGATGTGATCAGGGCCTTTTTTTCAACCTGATCACATCGATTTTTCAACCTCCATTTCAGAGCCTTTTCTTTCAGCCTCTCAAATGGAGGTTTCAGAGCCTTTTTTCAGCCTCTGAAACCTCCATTTGAGAGGCTGGGGGAAAAAGCAAGACAGAGAGCTCACAACCAACAAATCTGTTGCTAAAGTTCACCTCTGGGAACAGCTGATTCCTGGAGGCCGATCCACCCCCAATCAGCTTTTTTCTTATTTTTCTCCCCAAAAACTAAGTGTCTTATACTCTGGTGCATCTTATAGTCTGAAAAATACGGTATATGACATGGAGAAACAACACAGTTGAGTTTGGATGCAAACATGTTCATGGCGAGAGAAACAAATCTTGCGAGTTTACCAGACGGATAGCATAGGGAACAAAGCTGTTACAGAATCTGGAAGTCCTGCTAGAAATACTTCAAAATATCCTCCCAGAGGGGAGCAACAGAAACCGACTGCAAAGTGGATGTGTGGGGTCTCTAACAATGCTTTGAGCTGTAAGCATATAGCATGTCAGGGTTCCAAGTAACACCCCAAATGAAATAACACTCTAAGGCTTGAAGTTCCTCAAAGTCTCGTTTTATTAGAGATGTCATATTGGCACATCTGGGAAAACCCAAATCTGAAAGTTTCCAGGTTTTCCACACCCAAAGGAAAGTTCAAGTCCCTGCCCAACACCCACAAGTCCATTACATGATCCAATCAAAGCACCATCCCAACTGGGGATGCATCCCAGTTCCAGCCTTCCAGGTGCAGGGCAAGCTGTCCTTGACTCACTGAGAAAGGAATGTTATTATGACTATATATATATATCACCCTGGCTACACAGAATTCCCCTCTCCCAGTTTCCCATAGTAAATGTGGCAGGTCTGAAGATCCAAAGAAAAAGATGGTTTCAAGGCCTGATATAGCGCTTATAAGCAGTATCCTGAATGACAGGAAGAGAGTATCCTGTAATCTTCTCAGCTGTCCTTACCACTCTCTGAATGGACTTTCTATCTGTGGCACTGCTGCTACCAAACCAAACAGTGATGCCATTTGTTAAAACGCTTTCAATTATGCCTCCGTAAAAAGTGGCCAGGATAGAAGGAGAAATATGTGCTCTCCTCATCCGTTGCAGGAAATGCAGACGCTGGTTGGCATGCTTCACTAAGGATGATGTGTGCAGAGACCAGTTCAGATTGTTAGCTATCTGCATCCCCAGATACTTAATACTGTTGACCACCTCTATAGCTGCACCCTTGATACTGAGTGGAGTTTGACTGTGCTGCCTTTCTAAAATCTACAATGAGCGTACAAGTTTATAGGCTGAAGGCCACCCTCAACATTTTAAGGGCATTCTGGAGAACCTGTTTAACCATTATATTGCATTTTACTCTATTACAATGAAATGTAATTAATGAGTCATGTACTGAATGCTTATGGTTCTTTTTTGTTTGTCACAGCAATCTTTTTGGAAATTGATGGGGGCTGCATCCAAAGATTTGGGGGCCATGTGGTGTCATAGAGCCTCAGGTTTGATGTCTCTGTTGTACAACTTTCCATCATTATTCTTTTACCTATTCTGGACTTTCTATGCCCAGTTAATTCCCACATATCACCTGCAGTGACAGATAAACTCTCAAACTGCTGGTGTGAAAGTGAAAAGCAGAAGAGTTTCCACTTGGGTGAGAAGGCGAGCACCTGAGAAACTGAAGCTGTATCAAAATGACATTTCAGGGGCCATTAAGAGATAAACAGCCAAGTTGCCTCGGGGTCACATCCTTCTTCAAGACAAAAGAAAAATGTATTCAGAAAGGAAAGGCAAAATGTCACATTAACCACAACAGGCATAAGAGGTGCTGATAGCCTTTATACAAATGCCTCTGTACAAATCTATAACATATAAACTGTATCTCAAAAAGAATATCGCAAAGTTGGAAAAGATGGAGAAAAGACTATTTTCTCCGCATTTGAACTTTTTTAGATAAAAACTGGGAGGAATCATAATGGAGGTGGAATACAGGCCTTCAAAATAATGGTTGCTTTGGGGTGAGGGAAGTACAAAGAGAGACTTTGTTGTCACACTCTTAATCTGAGATACAAGAATCATTCGGGGAAGACAAATGTTGGGAGATTCAGGACAAAAACAATGGAAGTATATACTCAGACAGAAATGAATTAAATTATGGAGTCCTTCACTGTGGTTTAGATGATTTAAAAGTGAATTCATGAAAGGAGATGAATAAATTAGATGTTACTCAGCATGGTCATAGCTAGATGTGGGATCAGAGACACTGCATTTACTGTATGAATGCAAATTGCCAAAGAGCAGCAAGGGAGAGTGCAGCACTGCCTCTTTTTGGACTTATGTCTACCGGATTCTTACAAGAACTCTTTGGACTTCACAAGAAGCTTCTACTTGAACATTCTGGGAAACAGATACTGAGCTGGTTGAACCTGCATGATGATGATGATGATGATGATGATGATGATGATGATGATGATGATAAAAAGCCCCCAAGGCAGCATTTTAGGACCTACACTCTTTCTGCTTTACATCAATGACCTATGCGATCATATTAAAAGCAGCTGCGTCCTCTTTGCCGATGACTTAAAATTATTTAACACCACTGACAATGCTGCTGCCCTAAAAATCGACCTTGACTATATGTCTGAATGGTTGCATAATTGGCAACTCCAAATTTCAACTAATAAATGCTCTGTCCTACACAATGGCAATAAAAATCAGAACTCCAAATACAAGTTGGGCGGAAACGATCTTGTAGATGACCCTCACTCTGTCAAGGACCTAGGAGTACTCATCTCAAATGATCTAAGCCCCAGAGTTCACTGTAACAGCATTGCCAAAAAGGTATTAAGAGTTGTTAACCTAATTTTGTGAAGCTTCTTCTCTGGTAACATTGTATTGCTAACTAGCACATACAAAACCTTTGCCAGACCAATTCTTGAATACAGCTCGTCTGCCTGGAATCCACACTGTATATCAGACATTAACACAATTAATCCCTATGCCTCCAGGTTTGAAATTTTAGGGTTGGACAATCTGGAACTGTGCCGCCTGCGATCTGATCTAAACATAGTACACAAAATTGTCTGCTGTAACATCTTGCCTGTCAACAACTTCTTCAGCTTCAACCACAATAATACACAGGCAAAAATCAATACAAACTCGAGGTAAACCACTTCAAATTCGATTGCAAAAAATACAACTTCAGCAAAAGCAACAGTGGTCAATGCCTGGAATGCTCTACCCAACTCCATTGTTACAGCCTCAAATCCTCACAGCTTCAATCTCAAACTTTCTACATGGACTTCACCCCATTCTTAAGAGGTCCATAAAGGGGGCGTGCATAAGCACATTAGCGTGCCTACCGTCCCTGTCTTACTGTCCCCATTTATCTGTATTTACTTCCTTTGTTTATGTTTATGTTCATACCTATACTTGTTATCTTGTACATGTTTGACAAACAAATAAAATAAATAAATAAATCATCATCATCATGTTGAAATTTAAAAGATGCTGTATAAAAAAATGAGACATACACAATACAGTCTGTTTTACATTATCTCTTTCCTATCCTATACATATTTTGAAACTAGTCCCAATGAAGAATGCCTTCACTGCATATGCCTTACTTTCTATTATAACCTAAGAAATATCAATTTTGAAATGTTGGCTTCATTAAGTCTTTGCAAACTATGACTGTGCTGTTCATCTGTTTGTTGTCTTTTAGCATATCTGCTGTTGTACTGGGATGAATGAAGACCCATTGGTTAACAGATGCCTGAATAACATTACCAGACATATCTAGAGAACGAAAAACTAGGAATTTGTTTTGCATTAGTGTTGGCCAGATTCAGATCACTAATTTCAGTTTCATGGTTGTTCTAGAAATAATCATAGTAGAAATATGGGATATGACTGCTTCACGACGCTGCTTCAAAGTACCGTATCTGCTGCCATAGGGTTGTACTCAGTGGTGGGTTTCAATTTTTTTTACTACCGGTTCTGTGGGTGTGGCTTGGTGGGCGTGGCATGGCTTGGTGGGCGTGGCTTGGTGTGCATGGCAGGGGAAGGATACTGTATAATCTCCATTCCCTTCCCACTCCAGGCAAGGTTACTGCAAAATCCCCATTTTCTCCCAATCAGCCGGAACTCGGGAGGCAGAGAATAGATGGGGGCGGGGCCAGTCAGAGGTGGTATTTACTGGTTCTCCGAACTACTCAAAATTTCCGCTACCGGTTCTCCAGAACTGGTCAGAATCTGCTGAAACCCACCTCTGGTTGTACTGTATGTGAAAGAGGATCACATACAAAAGAAATAAGCAATCCTAGCACAAGTCACTCTTTAAGAATGTTTTATACCTGTATATCTAGACATTGGTTCTCAATAAAACTTCATCTGATTACTGAAACTTGGGTTTAATGAGGTATATGGAAAGATTGTGGCAATACCCTCTTTCATCACAACAAGGAATTTTAAATAAAATAGGGAGATTTAAAGTTGGAAATTGCAAGGTTGGAAAGTGTACAATTCTATGACTCTATGATTAATTATTTTCTACTTAAACTGAATTACAACCTGAACCTCAATAACTTCCCCCCTTCGTATTCAATATGTCATTCCAGCTGCCTTCAGTAGCTATTTCATAACATGACTAGTTTAGTAGCATAAACATGAAGGCCTTATGCTAATACTAGGATTTGCTTACAAATATCCAGTATAAAATAACAATAGCACTTAGATTTATATACCGCTTCACAGTGCTTTACAACCCTATCTAAGCAGTTTTGCAGAGTCAGCATATTGCCCCCAACAATCTGGGTCTTCATTTTACCCACCTCGAAAGGATAGAAGGCTGAGTCAACCTTGAGCTGGTGAGATTCAAACTGCCAAACTTCTGGGCAGCCGGCAACTGGCAATCAGCAGAAGTAGTCTGCAGTACTGCGTTCTAATCACTGCACCACCATGGCTCTTAAATAAATAGAGTAAAGCAGCTAAATTCATATACCACACTAAACCATACAAGTATATGTTTCACCTTAACTTAGAGTGTGGTATGAACCCAGCCATTACATCTTGCAAAACAGTTTATATCTTAACTACAACCCAACTTATTGCAGCTTTTTCAACAAATCATGATTAATCAAGCATGATTCAATGCAATCCACCAACCAGATCACAGTAATATTTAGTTTAAGGTACTGGTATTAGTCAGGTTTAGCATTGTCTCCTATCTACTTCTCTGCCTTGTTTAATATGTTATATTTAGCTGGAATCAATTCAAAACTCATTGGATAAGTGAGAAAATGATTGTCCTTCTAGTGAATTTGTACTTCCTCAATGCTACCAGATATGAAAAAGAATATCATTCCTGTACTTTTAATAGTTAAAGAAAAGACAAATTTTCAATATAGAAGTTTGGATTAAAAAAATACTTCTGATTTTCTCTTTTTGTACAACTGTTAAAAGAGGTGAAATATCTTCTCCTTTTTTATATCTGACCACCATACTTTCCTTTGCCATTAATTCTTTCATTTTCCCTGGGCACCAAAAAGAGACAAAGAAACCAGAGGGAAGAGAAAGAAAATAATGAAGTAGTCACATTCTCTGACTGTGGAGAAATGCTGATAAATATCTTCAATTCAACAGAGCCTACAATTTAGATGTAATCAGGTTTCCACTAGACTAATTCAACTGATGAATAATACTTTGAATGGAATATAATGGATTGAATTGAATCAACAACAAAGGAATCTCTGGCATAAAGAATCACAGCTCACGTTTTTCATTCTTTGATGGGTGGCCAAAGCCGCAGAAGGTGACTTCAGTGAAAATAACATTTTTTAATCTGAAAGATCCTGAGGTTCTGGTATAGAAACATTCTGGTCTATTTTAAACATCAATTAATAAAGTAATTATCTTAACTCCTTCACGTAATAATTAGAGGGAAAGTCTACTGCAATATTGTAAAGAGATTATTATCTCATAATCTCTTTGATTATTATCTGAATTTATTACTCATGTACTGAAAGCAATGGCTATAACATTTGAAGTCCTGGTTAATTAAAAAATAAAGTTGGTTTGAGGGAAACCGATTCTGTTTGAAAACTGGCTGACTGTGGATACTTATTTCCCTATGCAAAAAAAAATACCTGAACCGGTAGTAAAAAATACTACTGATTCGCCGAACCGGTAGTAAAAAATGTAAAAAGAAAAGTTCCCACGATCAGCTGAGCGAGGCGCGATCATTGGATTATTTTTTTTTTTACTTTTTTAGCATTTTAAAAAATGCTTTAAAAAGTAAAAAAAGAAAGTTCCGACGATTGTGCATTACTCAGCTGATCATCAGAACTTTTTTTTTACTTTTTAGGCTTTTTTTTTTACTACCGGCTCAGGAGAATAGGTAGAAAAAACGCTTTATAAAAGTAAAAAAAAAAAAAAGGCTCCAATGATCACAACTCTGCCACACAATCATCAGAACCTTTTTTTATGTTTTTAAAGTATTTTTTACTACCTATTTGCCTGAACCGGTAGTTAAAAAAATGCATTTAAAAAGTTTTTTAAAAGGTTCTCACCCACGCCACAGCTGATCACCCCCACCCCACACTGTTCTACTTACCTTCCCAAGCATCCTTTTGGTGTGCACTGTGTATGCGTGTGCAACTCGCATTTTGTGTGCATTGCAGATGCGCTCATGCAGCACGCATTTGGTGCATGGCATGCATGCACGGCCAACGAACTGGTAGTAAACCGGTTCAGATTTCACCACTGCTACTGATATGCAACCAATTAAATATATTGTGCAAGATTGCCCAAGACATGTGTTCTCTGGTTCCCTAGAAGATCTGCGCAAAGCTATGTCAGAACCTGGATAGCTGAACTGAACATCCAGTTGTGAGGCCACTGCTATATTATTATTATTATTAATTTAATTTGTATACCGCCCTTCTCCCAGAGGGACTCAGGGCAGTGAACAGCCAAAATTAAAAACATACAAATACAAAAGTTAAGATAATTAAAAGAATTAAATCATTGGCTACCCAATTTAAAACCCCAAATCCATAAAATTTAAAATCCCGATTAAAAACCATTTAGGCTAGGCCGGCTTGATGAAATAAAAACGTCTTCAGGGCTTTACGGAAGGTCCGGAGGTCCGGGATCAATCGTATTCCAGGAGGCAGCTCATTCCACAGGGTGGGTGCCCCCACAGAGAAGGCTCGCCCCCTGGGGGCCACCAGCCGACATTGCCTGACCGACGGCACCCCGAGGAGGCCCTCTCTGTGAGAGCGTATTGGCCGGTGGGAGGTTATCAGTAACAGCAGGCGGTCTCGCAAATACCCTGGCCCTAAGCCATGGAGCGCTTTAAAGATGAGAACCAACACCTTAAAGCGCACCTGGAAGACCACCGGGAGCCAATGCAGCTCGCACAGGAGAGGTGTTACGTGGGAGCGCCACGTCGCTCCCATAATCACCCGCGCGGCCGCATTCTGCACCAGCTGGAGCCTCCGGGTGCTCCTCAGGGGGAACCCCATGTAGAGAGCGTTACAGTAGTCCAGGCGTGACGTAACCAAGGCATGAGTGACTGTGCACAAGGAGTCCCGATCCAGAAAGGGGCGCAACTGGCGTATCAGGCGAACATGATAAAAAGCCCCCCTGGCCACGGCCGTCATATGCTCTTCTAAAGACAGCCGTGTGTCCAGGAGGACGCCCAAGTTGCGAGCCCCCTCTGTGGGGGTCAGTGACTTGCCCCCAATAGCCAACAATGGCACCAGCTGGCTATACCGGGACGCCGGCATCCACAGCCACTCGGTCTTGGAAGGGTTGAGCCGAAGCCTGTTCCTCCCCATCCAGACCCGCACGGCCTCCAGACACTGGGACATCACTTCGAGGGCATCATTGGGGTGGTCTGGGGTGGAAATGTATAGCTGAGTGTCATCAGCGTACAGATGGCATCGCACCCCAAAACCACAGATGATCTCACCCAGCGGCTTCACATAAATGTTGAACAGGAGCGGCGAGAGGACCGACCCTTGCGGCACCCCACAAGCAAGGCACCTCGAGGTCGACCTCTGCCCCCCTGCCAACACAGACTGCGACCGGTCAGAGAGATAGGAGGAGAACCACCGCAGCACGGTGCCTCCCACCCCCAATCCTTCCAGCCGGCGCAGCATGATACCATGGTCGATGGTATCAAAAGCCGCTGAGAGGTCTAACAGGACCAGAACAGAGGAACAACCCCTGTCCCAAGCCCTCCAGAGATCATCCACCAATGCGACCAATGCCATCTCCGTGCTGTAACCAGGCCTGAAGCCGGACTGGCATGGATCTAGATAGACGGTTTCATCCAGGAACTGTAGGAGCTGTCGCGCAACCACACTCTCTACAACCTTCGCAACAAAGCGAAGGTTGGAGACCGGACGATAGTTTGCCAAAACGGCCAGGTCCAGAGAAGGCTTCTTGAGGAGGGGCCTCACCACCACCTCTTTCAAGGTGGGAGGCAAGAAACCCTCTCTCAAAGAAGCATTTATGATCCTCTGGAGCCAGCCTCGTGTTACCTCCCGGGTGGCCAGTACCAGCCAGGAGGGGCACGGGTCCAATAAACATGTGGTTGCGTTTAGCCTCCCCAGGATCGTGTCCACATCCTCAGGAGTCACAGGGTCGAACTCATCCCAGGTAACATTCTCAAGACCAGCCTCAGTCACCCCGCCGGGATCTACCCAGTCAGAGTCCAAGCCTTCCCGAATCTGAGCGATTTTATCGTGCAGATACTGTGCAAAATCCTCAGCCTGCCCTTGCAAGGGGTCTTCCCGCGCTCCCTGATGTAAGAGGGAGCGAGTCACCCTAAACAAGGCGGCTGGGCGGTTATCTGCCAATGCAATAAGAGCGGAAAAGTGGTTACGCTTTGCCGCTTTTATCGCCACTAGATAGGTCTTAATATGAGACCTAACTAGTGTTCGGTCGGATTCGGAGCGACTGGCCCTCCAACCACTCTCTAGGCGTCTTTTCCGGCGCTTCATCTCCCTCAGCTCCTCGGAAAACCAAGGGGTCGGGCAGGTTCAGCGTCGGGTCAGAGGCTGCAAAGGCACGACTTGGTCCAGAGCAGGCAGCCACCAGATCTTCAGCCGAGTCGTGAGCCAGAGTTTCAGGAACTGGCCCAAGCTCCCTCTGGAACCTATCAGGATCCATCAGGCGCCTGGGGCGGAACCACCTGGTCGGTTCCGCCTCCCTGCAGTGGGGTGCAGTGGTTGAAAGGTCCAGTCTCAGGAGAGAATGGTCCGACCATGACAGGGGTTCAATAACTATATCCCCTATATCCAGACCACTCTGCCACTGACCAGAGATAAAAACCAAGTCCAGAGTGTGTCCTCCCACGTGAGTGGGGCCATGAATTAATTGTGTCAGGTCCATGGCTGTCATGGAAGCCATAAACTCCCGAGCCATCCCAGGCGCCTCACCGGTAGATGGCAGGTTGAAATCCCCCATGACCAAAAGTCTATACCCCTGTAGAAGTTTTGTATATAAATACGTGGCTTGTGTGAATATGTTTATTTCTCTTCTGTCACGTTCTCATCATAGGCTAAATAATAATAACCATCAAACATTTTGCCTGATAAATGTGGAGTCACTACTATGCTCATTCTTATTATATAAATTGTAATCTTTAGTCATACACTGTTTAATTGATACTAACCTAGCATTTTTATCAGTCACAAATATCTGTTGTGATACAAAATATAGTCCATAGCCTCCATGCTAACAGAGTATCATTATTCTTCCTTTACAGATATATCCACATAATTCGAGGGTTATATCACAAATCATAACTATACAAAAATAAATAAATAACTGGCATCCCCTTTATATTCTAAATATGGCACATAATTCAGAGTAATAAAGGAAATACAATTCAACTTCTATAGACCTGACTCACATGAAATGTTATGCTATGATTGGGTTTATGTGGTACCTAAATTACAATTATGGATGTGTTTAAGGCACAGAGCTTTCAGTTTCTGGCTGTAGCTGCTGAACCTCCTTAATGGATTCTATTTCCTTATCTGAACAAGAAAAGAAGATATGTTCCAAAGAAAGATGGTTACCAATTTGGGTTACAGGCTTTGAGTCAGTTAATAAAAAAGAGAAGGGAGTGAGAGTGGAACAGGATTAATTCTGGTTTAAATAAAGGTTTTTGCTAACCATTAATTCTAGTTAATGAATTAACTAGACAGGATAGCAGAAATAACCCAGCTGAGTGCAGATGAATTTGGATTGTGGTTTTATACTTGTAAGATGTCATGAGAATATACCAAACAGTGGTGGGATTCAAAAAAATTTACTACCAGTTCTGTGGGCATGGCTTGGTGGGCATGGCAAGGGAAGGATACTGTAAAATCTCCATTTCCACCTCACTCCAGGGGAAGGATACTGTAAAATCTCCATTCCCTCCCCACTCCAGGGGAAGGTTACTTCAAAATTTCCATTCCATCCCGATCAGCTAGGACTTGGGAGGCAGAGAATAGATGGGGGTGGGGCCAGTCAGAGGTGGTATTTACCGGTTCTCCAAACTCCTCAAAATTTCCGCTACGGGTTCTCCAGAACTGATCAGAACCCGCTGAATACACCTCTGATACCAAAGCAATGTTTCTGGCAAATTTAACCAAACTGATGGCCAGTCCTTTAAGCTTCAAGGTTCATAGTAAGATGTTGTGATTAGTAATTATTTTCTATCTGAGACTGTGGATTAAAATTAAAAGGGAAACAGAGTGAAGTTTAATTAGGAGAAGAGGGATACCTTAAATAAAATTGCCTCTTCCAAGTGCCACCCTAAATAATTTTGGATGGAAAAGAGTTATGTATGTCATGTAGCTAAGTTCATCCATTGGAGAATGAGCTCTGAGGCCAGCCAGATGTATTACTAATGTTAACAGTGATATATCATGCATGGGGTAGAAGTGATGCTTAGTATGATGTGTCAGCTGGTAAAAGTTGCCATGAAATGTCCTAAAATTACAGAAGTTCTCACTATTAGCCCAATTAGCAGAAAGCTAAAAGTGTATTCTTCTATGCATCCATTTTCATGGGGCTGAGAAATAGTTGCATTTAAGAAGTGTGGCTGAAGAAATATTGTAACACTACACTTTCCTTGCTCCTAGATTAAATATAAGAATGGAGGAAGAAAAATAGGCCAGGGATCTGAAGTCAAGATTTTCAACTGAGTTTTAAAAAGCTTACTAAAAATCAATGAAATTGTTTTGTTTTTTTCCTCCGCAGCAGAGAACTGCAGATAAATTTATTTGATGCATCTATCAGAGGGGGAATAAAATCTTGCAATTAATATTAAAGGTGGATTATAACTTGTGAATGGTGGTTGCCTAAAAATATAGGGAAAATAATAATTGTAAAGATAATTTTGGCAAAGTCAGGCTGGCACCTGCTGAACTGGGATTGGTGCCAGTATCAGTTCATTGGATATATCATGGTGGATATTAGTCTTGCTCCATTTCTATTGAAGCAGCATTCATATAATCTGGTCATTTCAAGCAAGGACATTTCGGTAAATGCAAACATAAATACAAACAAAGATGCCTCCTTGGTAAAATGGGAATCCCACAAGAATGCCCATTTTCTATACTCCTGCTGCCCCGGCAAAAGTGTGCATGGACAGCTATACATATTTTTATAAATAAGGCAATTGCATTCTTTCTAGTTTTTAATTTCCCCACTGTAACCTTTGCTACTTTTAAAAACTGCAACACTGGTAGAACGAGGATAAATCCTGCTTTTTTTGGAACAGTTTGTAAAGCTGGTCTCCACCAGTAATTGGGGCCCAGATCAACATAGATTAACTCCAAGTTTAATCAACAATCAAGTAAACAATGCCCCAATCAAGAAACTGCCATTAGAACCATTAGTAAACAGCCCAACCAAAGAATCTCTAAGACCTCCCACATCCACATAGACCAGGGATCGGCAACCTTAAACACTCAAAGAGCTACAAAGGTCCTAACCGGAAGCCCCCCATTCAATTCTGGAGCCAACTGGAAGTCCAGTTCTCCCACCATAGAGTCTCCTCCTAGCGTGGCATCCTTTTTTCCTCTGCCAACCGGAAGTCCAGTTCCCCCACTATAGAGTCTCCCCTTAGCACAGTGTCCTTTTTCCTCTACCTGTCCTAACTGAAAGCCCTATCAATTGTGGAGCCAACGGGTGATAGGGAGCCACAGCAGAGGAATGAAAGAACCACGTGCGGCTCCAGAGCCACAGGTTGCTGACTTCTGACATAGACAAACAAGTCCCCAGAATATAAACTGATAGCAAACAACACTCCTTACTAGCACTGATGATGTTACCTAGTTAGGATAATGAAATGTCTGCAAGAAAACAAGCAAGCTCAGAGTGCACCAAGGACCCCTCAAAACTGATTATATTTTTCAAAGCTGTTTCTTCTTAGATTCCTGTATATCTTATAGTCCTTGCCCCTAAAGCATTGACAATGGAAATGGGAAAGTTCCTTACTTGAACCTAAAGTGGGACATACAATTCAAATAAGGCACCCCAACGATCATCACAATCTGTATCCTACACTTGGGATCATAAACTCTAGGGATGATGTCCAGTTCCCATGTTCTCATATATTTCTAACAACACAATGGAGGCATTTGATGCTTTGGGTGGGCACATTACAGCTTACAGCTTACTGTGGCAGAAGCATGCCCGAGCCACAACTTTTTATTTCCTTCATCATGTTCCCATACCACTGATGTGACTGGTTTAAGTTATCCTTAGCGGTTCCAGGATCAACCGAGTGTTTTCCCTCTAAAGTGGGGAGCTTAATACTGTGAAATATTTGTTACTGTGTATACTCACGGATCAGCTGAGAATTTTAAGTGCCAAAAATACATCCCCAAAATCATGTTCTGCTTATCCGCAGATGGTCTTGTTCATGAGTGTATAGCGTAATACTTTCTGAAAATACCCTTATTTTTTCATATATATTCATGAAGAAATGCATCTACAGATAAGCAGATCTTTGAATTTTTAATCAAAATACCATAAAAAATGTGGTTTGGCTTATTTATGGGTAGTGCGTTTTGATTAAAAATTCAAGGGCTCGCCTATCCATGAGTGGGCTTACACACAAGTATATGTGGGATGCCTCACCACGTATTATATTGGAGGTGACTTCAGGTGATTAGTAGAGCAACATTCTTGGCCATTTAATTAATATAGAGAAGCACCTTCCCTCCAATCTCTGATCTATCTGACACAATTTTGTTGTTTTGTACCTAAAAAGCTGGACATCAGACACTATGCTTCTATGTTCCGGAGTGTGAAACAGCAATATAGCTGTGTTTAGCACCAGGATTCCCTGCACAGTTCTCTTA
The DNA here is from genome assembly GCA_022577455.1 of Arizona elegans. Lineage (NCBI taxonomy): Eukaryota > Metazoa > Chordata > Lepidosauria > Squamata > Colubridae > Arizona > Arizona elegans. The sequence goes on from JAKOOJ010000003.1 coordinate 120,736,193, forward strand.
CAGCCCTACTCCAACTGTAGGCGCACACAGAGAGCTAGCCTACATAATCCAGTGTGATAAGTGGATGTTTCAATTGGCAACTGAAACAAATTAAAGAGTGAACCACCAAAATTGTGCAATCGTGTTGGATGGAAGCTCCGGATTTTTAATGCTTCATTGGCATTCGTGTAGCTTAGCCCAAGGCTGACCGCCATCTCCTCTCCCTGCCTTGCCTCCTGAAGAGAATGTGAAGGACGATAAAATTTGTTGCTGATACAAGAAAGGAAAGAATTGTGAGAAATCCTAGGTAAAAATGGTGTTTATGACTCAGCACTTTATTTGTCATGGGTTATGACATAATAGGGTCTGAGAAGAGAAGCTTAAGAGTGAACCTTGAGTTGCCTGACAGAGCCCTGAAGCAAAGCTGCCCCATCTCCCCTGCGATACAATGATTGGCATTTGCTTCTGCTGGCTGGTGATATGCTGAAGAGATAAGGTAGCAAAGCTGAAATCAATTTGCATAATTAGGACCACACTGGCAAAAAAAAAGAGGAAAAATAGATGCAGGGTAGAAGCTGACAGTGAGACAGCACAATAGCTCACAAACCCACAGCCACACTCCACTAAGAATTATCCAGAACCAAAGGCAAGATACAGAAGGACGAAAGAAAAAAATGTAATTTACAAAATCAGCTATATAACAATTGCAACCAATTCTATGTGGGACAAACATCACATCAATTAAAAGCCACGAACACCAGCTGGCAGTCAATCGCCACAATCCCCAATTCCTAATCTCTGCCTAAACTGACACCAAACAGCACCAATTCGATTGGAACAATATAAGAATCATTGGCCACACCACCATGTGCCATACATGTGAGTTTATCAAAGCCTAGCATCCCATAGACATATCAACCTACAACCAGCCTACGAACCCCTGAGAAACCAACCAGCAACACTGCCAACCTTCAACCAACCCAGAAACCCACCCTAGAACCAGCACTTCACCTCCCAATGACCCTCACCTGATGTGACCTCCCCATCACAAGACCCTCACTTGACGTGACCCTCCCATCTCAAGATCTACTGAAACCCTTATAAGCAGAAGAACGTCAACACTGGCATTCCCTAAATTCCTCTGAAGATGTTACCTAGCCTGGCAACAAAATTTTCAGAAACCAACCCACAACACATTGGAGAACCAACTTCCATCCTCACAACTGCTGGTTCAAATCTCTCAAGGTTGACTCAGCCTTCCATCCTTTCTAAGGTAGGTGAAATGAGGACCCAGTTTGTGGGGGCAATAAGCTGACTTTGTATAAAATATACAAAAGAATGAAGGCTATTGCTTAACGCATTGTAAGCCGCCCTGAGTCTCTGGAGAAGGGCGGCATATAAATCAAATTTAAAAAAAAAAAACACATTTCCTACTGGAAGTGCTGACTCAAGAAGCAGGAGATAGTGCTCAATCCTAGGAATGGGGAAAGAGCCCATTTTTGCCATAACAAGTAGAAAACGCTTGGGACAAAAATTAGGAGGATGACAAAAATCTTTATTTTTGGCACCAGTTGCCTAGAATTTTTAAAGCGCTAATGAGTCATTACAAGTTCTGCAGATAAAGAAATAATTTGCCTATTTATTATTGCAGAAGAACATCTGGTCCAGATGCTCAACCAAGTCTAACAAGGGCCACCAATTCCCAAGCAATTGTCATTAAGAGTCATAATGTGCAATAAGAGATCTGATGACCATTCAGTCCCTATTGCATTTGTTGAATAAGGGACGTGCAAGTAGCATACTTTTCCAACAGAAGTCACAACTTGAAATATAACAAAATAATCATTGCTTACCATTTACCTCTAATTCTTCCAGAATGGTTCAGCAAAGCTTTCCATTTTTTTTCCATACCACAAATAGTTTATTTACTGGAAGTTTAATAAGATATGGAAAAGTTCTTTTTATTCACTAATTATCACCCATATGCTTGAATACTATATGCACATTGCACATATGCAGACTTATTTTTTCTGTGCCTAGAGATCTTCAATAGAGACCCATTCTTTCTCAGTAGGACCCTATGGAATAGGATCTACAAAGAAGAGCATATTCTTTGTAGTAGTGTCCCAGCTAGCTTTAGAATATCACCCTAAATAAGATAAGATTGGCTTGTTCTCGAAACAGATGCAGCTGCTTTAATGAGCTGCTGGCAGATGGCACATTCATGTTCCCATGTGTTCAAAGCATCTCTTCAGAATTTAATCCCAAGCACCGCACAGTCCTAATGAAAAGGGACAAAACTCTTCACATATCATTTTTTTAAAAAAAAAGCTAATCCTTTTAATGTTTGCTCTTTCATAGTATTGCTTTCTCTCCTTGGCTCACCAAAATCCATAAATATAAGCGGCACAATTGCCATGCTACCCAAACCATGTCTTAATTGGATCCATGGAGCCAGTTTGTTTGCGTGGTTGAAATTAGCCAAATTCCTTCGAGGTGCTGATTCAAATTTGTTGCAGTCATCTAATGCCAAGGAATCCTCAGCTATACAATGGCATGTACAATTCGTTCTGGCAGCTGAAAATAAAATTTGACTGCCATGGTTTACAACATACATTCATTCAAGTTTATTGATTACAAACACAGATCTTTCTATGTCCATCAGATACTTTTAATAACCACGGCTAAGGCTGTGAGAAAAGTATCTTTGTTACGTTTCTGCAAAAATGTAATCTGCCTCTTGCAAGGAAAATGTGCTATATAGTGATTTTATAGCTAATGCATGTCCCGCATGGATCAGTTTTCCGCCTTTAAGAATTGTATATAATTTTCTGTTCATACTGAAAATGAACCCTTGATAATAAAAGCAGATTTTTTAAATAAATAAATAAATAAAAGAGTTACTGCAGTATTTTAATAATGGACATATTGAATTAATTACCTCCAAGCACCCCTGTCAGCTTGTACTGTACATCTTGTTAAGAAGTAAGATGAAGGTCACCTCAGTGGAAAAAGGTCTTTTTAAAATAGATTCCCCACCCTCCTCCCATTGATCTCACTGAGAGAAATTTGTGTTGATGTTCTCAATATTAAAATCTGGTCCACCAAATGAGCTATGGCATGGCATCTGCTCCCATCAAAAATCTAGATAAAGTGACATCAATTCTTTCTTTTTTCTTAAACTGTTTAAACTTGCATAAAATAAAATTGTATATTAAATGAAAGTGCCATACTTGCACACATATTTGTTCATTCATATGAAATGTTATGTTACTGTGCATGCCCTTGTAGCAATGATCTTCAAGATAGTGCTTTGCATATATGTTGGATTACAAATCGAGTAATCATTATTGTGTAGGCTAAGAATTTGGGGAACTGTTATGCAAGCAATGTGCAGAACATATAAATTTCATCATAATACAGGTAGTCCTCAATTTATGACCACAATGGAACCCAAAATTTCTGTTAAGTGAGATACTTGTTAAGTAAAAGTTGCCCCATTTTATGTCCTTTTTACCACAGTTGTCCAGTGAATCACTGCAGTTGATAAGTTAGTAACCTGGTTGTTAAGTGAATCTGGCTTCCCCATTGACTTTGCTTGTCAGAAAGTTGCAGAAGATGATCACATGATCTTGGGACACAGCAACGGTCATAAATGTGAGTCAGTTGCCAAGTGTCTGAATTTTTATCACATGATCATGGGGATGCTGGAAACGTAACTGTGAAAAATGATAAGTCACTTTTTTCAGTTGCCGTTGTAATTTTGAATGGTCACTAAATGAACTGTTCTAAGTCAAGGACTACCTGTAGGTGATAATTACATATAGGTGAAAGATCATTTCCTAGGTGATCATTCTCTCCAAGGAATTTCCCAAATCCTCCTGTTTGTTTTCGTAAGGAGCTCCTTTCCCTTTACCAAGACTTCTTAGGTAGCATACAGGATGGAAAATCTGCACATCCTAACGTCAACCATCTACTAGAGCAATGATGGCTACCCTTTTTGCCATTGCGTGCCAGGAGGGGGGGGCAGGGAGGTTCGTGTGTGCGTGTGCCCACACCCATAATTCTATGCGTCCCGCCTTGCGCATGCATGCGCAACTCTCCCTCCACCCCCCCGCTCCTGGCACATGATGGCCCGGTAGGCCCATTTTTCTTTCTCACCTGGCTCCAGATCCTCTCTATGCATCTGGACAGGGTGAAAACAGCCTTCCTCACCCCCTCGAAGGCCCTCCGGAGGGCTGAAGTGGCCCATTTCCTAACTCCCGGTTGGACAGGAAGTGACGTTTTTTGCTGTCAAAAAACAACGTTTTTTGATTGAACTGCTGGCAGTGGACAGAGTCAGCCTGTAATACCATATTCCAACCATTGTGCCACAATGGTTCCCTAAGAACCTTAAGAGATTCCCAGATAACAATCACTGCACCTCCACCCCAGCCCTGGCATCTCAACTGATGCCCCACCTGAAGCCCAGAATTTAAGGTAATAAATAATAGAGAAAGGTAACTAGGAAAAGATGAAAACACACACATATATATATATATATATACACAAGGGCAGACACAAATACACACATAGATAAATAAGCCTTTTCTCCAATCAAATGCAAAATGCAGACAGATTGGAGAAATGGGGAGAGCTGATCAACAGTCACTTATGTCTTATTGTATTCCAGTACTCATCATCAACTTTCCATGATATCATGTTGGAAACAAGCTTTGTACTTAATCTCAGAATTAATCTCTCACATTTGTTTTATTTAAATCCAGTTTAATCTATTTCACAGAAACATGTGAATTGTTTTGACGTCGATGTAGCTTGTTTTATAATCATAACATATATAGATATTATTGGAGGAAAGTTAATTTTTATTTGCGGAGATCTGTGTGGCCTGTCGAATGAGATATTGAGAGACCCAATATGGGTGATCAGGAATATTATATGTAAGCGGAACAATTGTCTTTAAAACAACAGTCAATCAAATGGGCAATCAAGTGACCAATTCACTTTAATTCAATGATCTGACAGCAACTGCATGGCGCGTAAAATTATTCAATTACAGGGCCATTGAACTGGAAGTGATAATACAATAGGATGTGCTAGGATCACTTCATGCCTTGTGTAATTGCACCAAGAAGGAAGAGTGCCCATTATGTCAGCAGGATCACAAATGCCTTTGTCTAAGGGTCACTGGGAGAGTCAATCACACCCTCTGGCTTGTGGAATGAATTTATACTCTCATTCACTTTCTTGTACCTTGGTAATAGGATGGAAGATGTCTGCAGAAAGCAGAACTGATATTATTACCTAGCACTGCAGTGTCAATTATTCTTGAATCTGGAGACCTCAGGGAAAAGTATCATAGCCCTTTATTTTTTTTTTAATGCCGGGCATACTGGCTACATTGCAAAATTGCTGTTGCTTTTATACTTTACTAGTGTACAAAAAAAAAAAAAAACCTCCAAAAGAAACAGACTATTTGTTCCATTGCTAGTTCTCATACCTAGTTCTATGCATTCCCTCTTACAAATCATGGGCAGCTTATATTCATGCATCAAAAGATAGTCATATCTATTTGCCTGAATATGCAAAGACTGTCCCATCCAGTGGCGAAATCCACATTTTTTTTACTACCTGTTCTGTGAGAGTGGCTTGGTGGGCATGGCAGGAGAAGGATACTGCAAAATCCCCATTCCCACTCCACTCCAGGGGAAGAATACTGCAAAATCCCCATTCCCTCCCCACTCCAGGGGAAGGATATTGCAAAATAACCATTTTCCCCGCATTCCAGAGGAAGGATACTGCAAAAACCCCATTCCCACCCCACTCCAGGGGAAGGATATTGCAAAATCCCCATTCCCACCCCACTCCAGAGGAAGGATACTGCAAAATCCCCATTTTCTCCGCACTGCAGGGGAAGGATACTGCAAAATCCCCATTCCCTCCCAACTCCAGGGGAAGGATATTGCAAAATCTCCATTCCCAACACACTCTGGAGCCAGCCAGAGGTGATACTTGCCAGTTCTCCAAACTGCTCAAAATTTCCACTACCGGTTCTTCAGAACCTGCTGGATTTCACCTCTGGTCCCATCCAAGTCCGCCTGCTTCCCTTTTGCCCCTGGATTCCAATTTTACTTCATTGAGTAAACTCTGGGATGAGCACAGCTCCAGACTTTGACAAAGCAGGGTTCTGTAATTACAAGAGAAGGCTTTTAATTGCCGCATTTAAATGAACAAGCTGAGCTCCTTTTCAGGTCCGGAACTAAGTGAATGAGGCATGAGCACAATTTTCCATGTATATGGAGACTGTTCTAATTATAGTTAAGTTTGGCATCAAGCTATAAAATAAAAACCATTTTACTGAATTAATGAAAGAATGAATGGAAACATAGAAATGGCCAGAATAAGGCTTAAGGAATGTTGGGTAAAAGCTGAAAGCTTGCAGTCAGCATGACGTGAGACAAGAACCAAGGGGGATGAGGAGGGAATGGTCTGGAATATGAAGAGTTATACAAAGTCCAGTGAGAAAAATAATAGGTTTCTGGGAATAGTCTGGCTGGCTCATGAGCAAACAAAGGGAGCCAATCAGATATATGAAGGCTTGCTTCTAAACCACACAATTTCCTTGTAAGCAGGATGCTAGTCCCTGGAATAGGGGAGGTACACAAGGAACTATCCGAGAACATTACTGATAGGAAAACCTGAAGTAGCAGCAGTGGTGGGTTTCAAATTTTTTTACTACCGGTTCTGTGGGTGTGGCTTGGTGGGCGTGGCATGGCTTGATAGGCGTGGCATGGTGGCATGACAGGGGAAGGATACTGTAAAATCTCCATTCCCTCCCCACTCCAGGAGAAGGTTACTGCAAAATCCCCATTTCCTCCCGATCAGCTGGGACTTGGGAGGCAGAGAATAGAGAGGGGCAGAGCCAGTCAGAGGTGGTATTAATGGTTCTCCGAACTATTCAAAATTTCCACTACCAATTCTCCAGAACTGGTCAGAACCTGTGAAACCCACCTCTGAGTAGCAGAGTTAATTCCTTGTCTTGGACAACAAATAAGGACACGACAACATCTTTCTAAGTGGGAGGACATTTCAAAGAGAGAGATTAAAACAAGTGATTGGAGATGACTAACAAGTGATCTTCAGCCTTGAAGCATCCAAGCAACAAAGTCCATTCCTCCCCCTTCCCTTCCCTTCCCCTTAGAAGGCATTTTGACTGTGGAAGTATGAATAGAGAACGTCAATAACAAATCTATAGCAAGCAATCTTCTATATAATTAATAATGGATTCATGGAACCATAAAACTGTAACAGACAATTTGATGCACTGAGAGATGCTAAGAATTTTCTATCTTGTAACAATAAAATAGTGTTTGCTATGCTTAGTTTTGAATAATCTTTACCTTGCCCAATAACAGTATCTTCTTCTATCAATCATACAGTTTCAAACTTAATCACTCTGGTTTGTTTTAGGAATAAAATCAATTAAATGAAAGTGGCAAACCCCCTCTAAGTGCATAACTCAATGCCTGAAGAGGGAAATCAGATTACATGAACTGAATCAAGTCAGTTCCTGAAAAAACAATTTTTAAAACTTTTCTGAAACTTAAAAGAGAGTTTGATTTACTCCAGAAAGTGTGTCCTGGCAATTTCTTCAAGTTAAGAATTTATTCATTGGACTCAGCTGTTGCTGATGAGATTGCTGTTTCCAAATTCAAACTAGAGATTTTGAAGGAATCCACTGAGATTCCAAAGGCAATAAGCCATTTTTATAAGAAGTTGAAAGGATTTAATGAAATTGATATTAATTATTTATGTGACCTTTGGAAGATGAGCTCAAAGGTCCTGTCCCTATAAATCAATGAGCACTTCATTTAAAGAATGTAAAGTAAGTCTCTGTTTGTCTTAAAATGAGGTTTCTATAACTGGAAAAATATTTCATAGAATAATACAATTGGTAGGGAAATTTTAAATCATTTAGTCTAATCCCTTGTGTTGGAATCGAAATTACGGTATCCCCAGTTGGAGGCAGTTTCTCTTCTGCTTAAACAGATCCAGTTAAAAAAATAACCAACATTTTGCTAGGTAAGCAATTCCATTGTTGAATTGTTTACTATTAAACTTTTTTAAAAAATTAATCAGAATCTTCCAGTATCCTGAATTCATTATTTGCCGGATATATATTCTGAGAAGAAAATCAGGTAATCTTCGATTTATGACTGGTTGATTAATAAGCGTTCAAAGTTATGAGGGATTCTATGTTATCAATATGATGCAATATTTACATTAAAGACCAAAAAGGAAAAAAAGAACATGTACATACAAACATGACAAAAATATTTGACTAATGCTACGAACTCTCTGCAATACTTGGGATCTTCATAGATTTCATATCTGAGGATATATTTAGGAAGAACATCTGTATTGTTAATATACTAAGATTGGGTTAAAGTTATTTTAAAAATCTAATAATGTCAACTTTAGATCATGAAAATCCTTAGGGGTTTTCCTGTATGTGTGTGTGTGTGTGAGAGAGAGAGAGAGAGAGTACACACACAGAGAGAGAGAAAGAGACCTTTGAATCAATCTTGACTCCAGGTGACTCCCACCACAAATCCTTATACCATGTTTCCCTGAAAATAAGACCAAACCGGAAAATAAGACCTAGCATGATTTTTCAGGATGCTCGTAATATAAGCCCTACCCCCAAAATAAGTTCCAATTAAGATTGTCAGCCTTCAGAGGCTGGAGTGGCCATCACAGGAGGAGGTGAGCATGTGGGGGCTGATGGTGTCTGGCAGCAGCCACAGCCTGCTGGCCCCTTGGCTGGCGCACTGTGGGGCTGTAACCAACAGCCATCCATCCAAGCAGCAGGTGAAGGCAGAGGCATGGGAGGAGGCACGTGACCTGGCCAACTGGACGTGCTGTGCAGCCGGCTGCCCCATCATGGCCGCAGGCAAGCAAAGACAGATAGTGGGATAGGGTGGGCGGGCAGCCACGTGCATATCTGACAGACCAGATCATGTGCCACCACCCCTGTGCCTCTGTTTCTGCCTGCTGCTTGGAGAGCCCCTATTCCCCCCCCCCACTCATCACCTCCTGTGTGCATGATGTGGGGTGCCCAGCTAGGCTGGGCCAGGGCTGGGACGGCCAGGGCCAGTCCTTCGCCATCACCCTGATACCGTGTTTCCACAAAAATAAGCCCTAATGCATCTTTTGGAGAAACAAGTTAGTTTTCTTGATAAGGTTTTCAGAAGTGGTTTGCCATTGCTCACCACTTAGGGCTGAGAGGGAATGACTGGCCCAAAGTCATCCAGCTGGATTCATGCCTAAGACATGACGAGAACTCATGGTCTCCTGGATTTTAATCTGATGCTTTAGCCATTACACCAAACTGGCTCTATATTAAGACAAATATAATTACAGGTAGTTCTCAAATTACAACCACAATTGAGCCCAAAATTTATGTTGCTAAGTGAAACATTAAGTGAATTTTCCCCATTTTACGACTTTTCCTTGCCACCATTGTTAAGTGAATCATTGCATTTGTTAAGTTAGTAACACGGTAATTAGGATTCTGCATTGACTTTGCTTGTCAGAAGGTTGCAAACAGAGATCACATGACCCTGGGATGCTGCATCCGTCATAAATATGAAGCAGTTGCCAAGCGTCTGGATTTTGATCATGTGACCATGGAGATGCAACAGTTGTAAGTGCCAAAAATGGCCATAACTCACTTTTTTCAGTGCCATTGTAACTTTGAACAGTCACTGAGTGAATTGCTGTAAATTGAGGACTACCCGTATAATATAATATAAAATAATATTCATCTCAAGCTCAGGTTTTTAACCACCCAATGACCCAAGGACTAAGTGCTGAACTCTAAAGGTCCAATTCTTGTACTCTTGTAATTCTTGTAATAATTGTATTACTGACTTGGAGAGGTTAGAAAAATGAACATGGTCCTGAAACCATTGGATGAGAACATGCAACACTACACACTGTCAGTATGCTGATGATACCCAGTTACACATCTCTACTTCAGGCCATGCAAGTGATGCTGTTGCAGTATTGTCCAAATGGTAGAGGCTGCAAGATCTGGGTGAAGATGAACCAACTTCAACTCAAGTCTGACAAGACAGAGTGACTTCGGGATTTTGTCCCTCCAGGGTCTGGTGACTTGTCTTCTTTGGCTCTGGATGGGACTACAATAGCAATAGGACTTAGATTTATATACCGCTTCATAGTGCTTTACAGCCCTCTCTAAGCATTTTACAGAGTCAGCATATTGGTCCCAACAATTTAGGTCCTCATTTTACCGACCTCAGAAGGATGGAAAGCTGAGTCAACCTTGAGCTGGTCAGGATCGAACTCTTGGCAGTGAGAGGTGAGTTAGCCTGCAATACTGCATTCTAACCACTGCACCACTATGTCTCTTGCATCAGGGATTGCACTTTCCTGGACTGAGCTTGCGTGTAACTTAAATACATAGGGCTCACAGTTCCTGATTGATGAATAAGTGGCAGTCGTGGCTAAAGGGCCCTTGCACAGATTTGTCTTGTATGTCAATAGAATCCTTTCCTGGACCAGGAGGCTTTGCTCATCAGTGAACTCCAATTAGATGTTCAGCAGCCATTCATTATCTAATCAAGCAACAAGGATTCAAATCACACGATCCTTCCTGTAAACTTTGCAAAAGGCAATGTCTACTTTACTGTCCCAAAATTGATTTATTTCTTAGGGTTAAGTAAAAAGGATCACTCTTTTTTGTACTGACTTTAATGTAACCCACACTGGTTTCATTTTATACACATGAGGTTATCATCACCACCATCATATGTAAATGAACCCAAATTCTTTTTATTCAAGAAACTGTTCCCCCAAGGACATGCACTGTACAGTCTGAAGTGTAAACTCTTGATATACAAATATGAAAAATAAATAAAAATAAATAAATAAATAAATAAATATGCATTGTCCATACCTGAAAAGGAAAAAAAAAACAAAAACCCGATCATGCTTCTCCTGAAAACTGGCTTAGGTGATGGCTTAGGGAACATCTAGCGATAAACCAAGAGTGAAATTCAGCAGGTTCTAACAGGTTCTGGAGAACCGGTAGCGGAAATTTTGAGTAGTTCGGAGAACCGGCAAATACCACCTCTGGCTGGCCCCAGGAGTGGGATGGGAATGGGGGTTTTGCAATATCCTTCCCCTGGTGTGGGGTAGGAATGGAGATTTTGCAGTATCCTTCCTCTGCCACGCCCACCAAGCCAAGCCACACCCACCAACCAAACCACACCCACCAAGCCACGCCCACAGAACCGATAATATAAAAATGTGAATTCCACCACTGTGATAAACTAATTAAGCAGAGTAAATAACTAGGTAAGACTGCCTTTTAAGCTTTGGATCAAAGATAACATTCAGTGAACAAGATAAAGTTAATAATCAAAATGGCTGTGTCCTGAAAACCCTGGGACTTCAGGATTCTTATGATAATCTTCTTGCTCAATCAGCAAAAATTTGAATTATTGCATGCTCATATGCTTCAGACGGAAGGACAATCCCATACGAGGAGAGGGCTCCTGCATCTTTTATAATTTGCAAAGGAGATGTGGTGGCGATGACAATAGCATCTGCTCGATTTTCTATTCTGGAAAGTAAATGTTTCCATCCTGAAAATTGGGCCATATGTGTCGAGTGTCAGCCATTCCCTCGACACATGATCCCGGGGACTGTGACAAGCCAGAAGAACAGAGACACGGTGAAGGGGGGGTGTTGTAGAGTTTAGCAGGGCACGGTGATATCAGGTGGTGGGCGGTATAGGGAATCTGGGGACAGGGTCAATAAAACGATGTCAAAGGAAACAAACGCCCTTCAATACGAGGGACAGCGAGATCCGGAAGTAACTGAAGGAGTAAATAGCGCGGTCACTTTAAATGCACAATTGAGCAAGGGCGGGGCGCATGGGGGCGTTCTATAAAGCCAGATAAGCGGAGGAATTGGGCATGTCTGACTTTGTTTTTCATCAGAAAACTTCAGGGCTTACTGTATGACCACCGATAGCTTCACCTTTGAGTTTGTGCGTGTGGTGTTTGTTCGGCGGAGCACAGGTGGTTCCAGAGGAGGCTGACAATATGCTAGGTCACTTAAGACTCCTCAATCCTACTGGGTTATTGGTAATTTAGACTAAGAAAAAAAATTCTACTTAATTATTTCCTTGCTTGTACATGCTGTCATCCCACCCACCCACCCCCCATATCTTTGAACACTGTTTTTGTTTATACTTTTAATTTTGATTTTGTGTACTCTTAACACCGACCTCCTTAGCACACAGTGCCATTCCATTCTAAGGGCACTTTAAATTTAGTAGCAGGAAAAAGAAGTGTGTTGGATTACAAAATCTACCCCTCCTGCTCCAAAACAATCAGAAACAGGAAAAGGCAATCAAAAGGGATTTTAATGACTTATAGAGCTATTGTTTACTGGATTGGAGGGAGATACTCAGTGCCCAAATCTTCAGGACCTCTGTGACCCTGCACTGCCTCTTGGTGGCAAAATATTTGCTTGAAATTGCGTCAAAACCACACAATGTGTGTGTTCCAAGAGGCCAACCCAAGGGGAGGGGAAGTGGAGAAAAATAATGGAAACTCCCTGAATCTCCAAAACAACATCTTTAAAAACTCAGCATTCTGGGCCCTTTTCTTAAGAAAACAAAAAGGTAAATAACAGCTGTATTTACACACTGACTTTTAAGTAGAAAGTAAAACAGACTTATTATATGGCCCAGAACTAAAAATATTTTCAACCTTTGTTCCACTCTCGCCCTGGCACAAACTGTACAGAACTTCAAGTGGCTGTATAGTTCATCCAAAAAGTGGATTCCAACGTAGGAAATGAGCAAACAGTGGCGGACACCAGCCTCTCACCCATAAACAGGGCAGAGAGAGGCAGCCCTTCTGAGCATGGGCAGAAGAGTCATTCCTTGGTGGGGAAGTTCATGACTTGTCAGGCAAAAATCCTGCTGCAAGGATATTTTTTGCTTAATTATTGGAGAAAATTAATAAGAATGAGATCAAAGTTATTCTTTTTTTTTTACAGTTGGACTAGATGTCTTTAATGGAAATTAGGAAAGTCACAAAAAGCAAACATTGAGAATAGAACATACCAGTGAATGTTAAGTTCTATATATATATATGTATAAATAAAATTAGAATGTTCTAACCTGCATTTACCTCTAATGAAATTAAGAATGTACAGACAGCCCAGAGTGATTCCTATATGAATTTTATGACAATAGAATAAGGTGGAATTGTAAAACTGTTTAAATAAGACAGGTCTGCTTGAACTTGAACTTTTGTTTTAATAAACCACAATTTGTTGGTTTCACACCAGGGGTGAAATCCAGCAGGTTGTGACAGGTTCTGGAGAACTGGTAGCAGAAATTTTGAGTAGCTCGGAGAACCAGCAAATGCCACCTCTGGCTGGCCCCAGAGTGGGGTGGGAATGGAGATTTTGCAATATCCTTCCCCCAGGAGTGGGGTGGGAATGGAGATTTTGCAGTATCCTTCCCTTGCCACACCCACCAAGCCACACCATGCTCACCAAGCCACGTCCACAGAACTGGTAGTAAAAAAAAATTGAATTTCACCACTGTTTCACGCATAAAGAAACCATAAATTGTAGTATATAAAGTATATGATGGCTTGGTGCTGAGAACACAATGTTGCAGAGTAATCCTAAACACTCCTATTCAAAATCCAGTGAGGCATCCTCCCAGGTAAAGTTATAGAGAATTGTTCAACAAAACAAGAGACTTACTGAATTTACTACACAAAACAATTAGCATTTGTTTAGCTGCTAAGGTCAATCTTTTTTGAGTCCAGTTTTATTCCTGGTGACTTTATGGACATGTCCATCTAATTTTCTTGGCAACAGTGTGTAAGGGTTTGATGCTGCCTGAGCAAAATCCAAAGTTACGACACTTTTAGCTAGTGTCATACAGAAACATTCTTCTGCATGTTTTATTCAAATTGATAAAAAAATAACTTCCTTTCAGAGAAGTGAAATAGGTGGTGTGTTTGTACAAAATGTCCAAGAGCTTTGAGTGAACATCCTGTCTTCCATTATAAAATCCTCTCTCTGGTAGTCTGCAGTTTCCCTGGCTTGGTTTAAATTTACATAGGAGAACATATATCAGAAAACTCTTCCCTTGGAGGATTTTGGTCAGAGAAACATGGACAGAGAGATAGAAAGATGTCCATTTCTATTATGAAGCAGTTGCACCAGCACTTCTATCACTAATTATCAGACAGCAACCAGAGCGTACTTATTCAAGTTTTTCATTTGACTTTAAAAGTAGCCCTGCCTAATGGACATTATAATAAACTCGTTTAGATGTTACACTGTGACGTGATTCTCTGTCTTTCTAGATGCAGCTTCAGTTGGCAAACTGAGAATGGCTCCTTTACAAAATTGGTCATATATTAAATACTGCCCCTTCTATTTGCTGCTCACAAACAAAAATTAAAAAATGCTTTTGCACTTTTCTGACTCCGAGTTGCTCACATATTCATTCCCAGAAAACACACCAAGTAAGCATTGGCCAGTATCTGGAATATGTTATGTTTTGGACAAACATCCAAAATTCTTGGCGATCATGAGTAACAATACAGAGTTGCTTTGGATAGTGAGATAGGAGTTCTTTATTTCTTTATAAATAAATAAACCAAAGCATTTGAAAGTTTGAAATGATGGTTTGTACCAGAATCATCAATAAACATGTTAGCCCCAAATGATATTTGGGTCGTTCTCTGATCTTCATAAAATATTGGGATTTTACAATACACTAACAATGCAGTTAACTCAAATACAGTTGTTTTAGAAATATGCTTTTGGAAGACTAAAGTTGCAATCTAAAACATTTACTAATATAAACTGCTGCTTATTAATTGTTTTGGAAGTAAAGTAGGTCAACTGATGAAGAGAAAATACTTGAACTTACTGTGACTCATAGCTGCAGGAAAACATCATTTCTCAGAACACCTGCTGCATTTTTTTTTGAAATGTTGGCAACAACAGTGAGAAAATATGTAAAATGAAATATAGGTTAATATATAATCCAGATTCTGCTGATTTCAAACACGCTGGCTTTTTCTGTATTGTTAATTCTTTCTTTAGTGCATTCCTTCATTCCATTGTGTCTCTGATTTATACAAAATAATTTGTTTCCAGTATACTTTAGATCAGAGGTCAGCAACCTGCAACTCTGGAGCCGTATGTGGCTCCTTCGCCCCTCTGCTGTGGCTCCCTGTCACTCAAAATATGCATCACAACCAATGTGCGACACCCGCTGGCACACAATTTATTGAGCTTTCAACCCCCGGTAGGCCAACCATGGATAAATCCAAGAAAAGAAAAGTTTTAGAAGAAAACATAACATTTAATTTGATTACATATGCTAGTTTTGTGGCCGCTCAATAAATAGTCAGGCACGGGAAGGGTTTTGTAGCTCCCGGTGTTTTCTTTTCTGTGGGAAATGGGTCCAAATGGCTCTTTGAGTGTTTAAGGTTGCAGACCCCTGCTTTAGATACAGTATATATGTACAAATGAGGCAGGTATGGTATACATATCAAATAGGGATATAATACATGTACATAATGTATAATACATTTTGAAAGTGTTTACAAACTGAGAATTTAATCATTGGTAAAATAGAGTTGAGTTTATTCATACTGGTATCTAAACAGATTGTTCTGAAAGACCATGAGCTATTGACAGCATAAGGCAAACAGATAGAAAGCAGAATTTCAGTCTTATTATTGTACTTGTTGTTGACTTTAGACTACATCCTCCAGCAGAATTATTTACAAATCAAAGATATCAAATAAGGTAATTTCCAGGACAAATGAGTATGTTTTCTTTTTAAGCAGTTGAAAATAAAGTACTTTAGTTTCCTTTCATGACATAAAGAAAAACATGTTTTCCAAGGCTTATAATCGGTAAGCAAATTGGACAGGGGAAAAAAAAAAGTAAGGGATAAGGCATCATACCCCTACGCTTTCCTATAACCTACGCAGAATAAAATAAAATAAGGGAAGTAGAAGGCTAGAACAGGCTGCAAAACATGTTTGCTTTGAAACATCTAGCCATAGTAATATTTATAAGTTGTTACAAAGGCACATAAACCATCAAGAAAAGGAAAACAGCTATGCCCATTTTGCACCAAACACCGGATATTTGCCATTTTCACGGCAAAAACATCTTTTGTTTTGCTACTTTTTCTTTATTTTTCCCCTTGTTAAAGGTTATGGAAGTTATTTTTCTGCATTGCAGCTCTCTTATCAGCCAATCTGGACATTATTAATTCTACAATCTCTCACTTCATTCTGATTCAATGAAATCTCTATTTCTGATGCTGTGGCGAGTTAAGGAGGAAGCCACTTTGGCACCGTTGTCACCTGTTGCAAATGACAAAGACTTATCTTATTTTCAGGTACGTTAATCATGCGGTTAGATAGGATATGGGCATGGCATGGATGAACGAGATAAGATTGAGACATACATTAAGCAACCAAAACTGTTAACCTACTTATTGACAAAGATCCATAAATTTTCCCTTGCAAATGGGGATACTTCCATTGCTCTAAATTATCTTTTGAGGAAACCCTGCGTGTCCTTTGGATGTTCATGGAAATAGAGGTAGTTCTCAATTTACATCAATTCGTTTAGTGATTGTTCAAAGTTATAAAGGCACTGAAAAAAGTGACATATGACCACTTTTCACACTTTTGACCATTGCAGCATCCCCTTGATCACAAGAGCAAAATTCAGACGCTTGACAACTGACTCATATTTATGACCGTTGCAGTGTCCCAAGGTCACGTGATCACCTTTTGCGACTTTCTGACAAGCAAAGCCAATGGGGAAGCCAGATTCACTTAACAACCCGTGTTACTAGCTTAACAACTGCAGTGATTCACTTAATGACTGGGTCAAGAAAGGCCGTAAAATGAGGCAGAAGTCACTTAACAAATGTCTCACTTAGCATTAGAAATTTTGGGCTCAATTTGGTTGTAAGTTGAAGACTACCTGTATGAGCAACCTGAAAGATAGCATCTGTATAGCCCTAGCCAAGCTTTACACTATAGCTTCATATCTGAAAACCGAAATGCATTACCAGCTCTTTTACATTCCTGTCACTGCAGCCATCATTCTCCATCTCAGCCTAATTCTGCCAATTCTGCTGCAGTGCCAAATATTGAAAGTATAGTTTCTACTTCATCAATCTTATTCTCTTGAAATGTTTTTTTTTCCCCTTTTGAAATATGTTTACTTTAACGCAGTTCAGCCTAGATGTGTTGTCCAAAGAACTGGTGTCTTTTGCTACAAGTAGCAAGTGTTTACAAAATTATTGTGAGAATTACAGGGACAGGGTGGGTGAAGTGTTACCGTTTTCATCTTGTGTGTCATTTTTGAGCACTGCAGCATGAAAAGGCAACAGCATTTGGGAAGGATTTCAGTGAAGCCCACTTTGGAAGGGCCATAACTCTCCTCCCCACTGGTAACATCAGTGTCATGTTCAAATAGAACAGGAGTGTCAAAGTAAAGGCCCACTAAGCACTAAAGGTGATTAAATCTGGCCTGTTGGGCTGCCCTGGAAACAGTGAAGGACCGGCCTGCAGTGCCTGGGCCAGTGAAAATGGAGCTCAGGAGAACCGTGTGTGGCCCTCCTGAGCTCTGTTTTTGCTGGCAGAGGGCTGCAGGAGGCCATCACAGCCAAAAACAGAACTTGGGGTTGAAAACGCCCCCACCCCCGAGCTCTGTTTTTGCTGGCAGAGAATTGCAGGAGGCCATTGCAGCAGAAAATAGAGCTTGCGAAGGCCGCAGATGGCCCTCCAGAGCTCCATTTTCTCTGGCAGAGGGTTGTAGGAGGCTGTTGCAGCCAAAAATGGAGCTCGGAAGCCCATTTTCTCTGGCAGAGGGTTCAGGCCACCACAGGCACCCCGACATGAGTGATGTTGAGCTGGTCATACCCACCCTGGCCCCCCAAGGTCAAACACAACCCTGATGCGGCCCTCAATGAAATCGAGTTTGACACCCCTGGGATAGAGGGAAGAGGATAAAAATGTGACCCCCTTTCAGATCGACAACAATATTCATGCTTACAAGACACTGCACTGAAATCAAGAGCTGTTGCAAAAAAAATAAACCACCACATCCCAGCTTCAGCCCTCATGCTCTTCGGTGCCTTAACAGCTAACAGTTGTTGGGAGTTTGCTGCTGTCAATAAAATTAGATGGATTGAGTTTGACTATTTTATGGAAGTGTAAAGGAAGCTTTTCAATAACCTAAGTGACTCAGAAAGAGAGAAAATGGCTATAAAGCAATTAATTACAGTGTAGCAAGAATGACTCCAGTGTTATCCTGAAAGCATGGCTAAATACAGCTGCTCTAACAGTGATGGAAATTTGATTTTGACAGCACATTCCTTCAGGTAAAGTGAACTGCATAATTATTAAAAAGGAAGCCCATATTTATATTCATGTGCATGCTGCTCCCCTTGGCATTCCCTAGGAGCAAAGTAAATACTGGTAATAAAGTAGAGGAAGGAAGGAAGGAAGGAAGGAAGGAAGGAAGGAAGGAAGGAAGGAAGGAAGGGAAGGGAAGGGAAGGGAAGGGAAGGGAAGGGAAGGGAAGGGAAGGGAAGGGAATCAGATAACATCAATATTTGTACATTTGTTTATATATTTATTTATTAAATTTATATGCCACCTAACTCATTGTCAAGCAACTCTCTACATACATACAATATACAACAAGCTCAGTCCTTGAACATATTGTTGAATCTAGTCCATATAAAAGCATACTTCTTCATTTTATTAGTTTTAAAATATAAAGACCCTTTTTTTAAAAAAATGACAAATGATATATTTCTTGACTCTTTAGATATCTGAAGACATACCTACATTGAATAATTAGCTTAGCCAAATCCTAGGTTTAAGGGAGCCAGAATTTTTTCTGAAATGTCATGGTCCACATTTTTGTTTAATTCATTCCAATTTCTTCAAGAGCACTTCAGAAAAACATCCTTTGAAAATAATTGTCCCTTTATCCATTTTAAACTTTCTTACTTTGAGATCAGTAGATGTAGATGAAGAATTTCTGACTAACTACATTATGGTTTGTAACTTTCTATCTGTAATCTTTGCAATGAGCCAATGTCTTTACAGATGAGGGAGACTGAACTGTCATTAGAACTGCCAGCTGTTTTCTCTGACTAGTGATTGTTATTCTATATCTTCAACATGATTTTCTCTGACTTTTTTTTTTTTGCTTAGGGTTGAATTTGGTTGCTTTTCTCAATGTGTGAATGGTGTGAGAATTTTTTTAAAAAAATGCATATTAAAAAAAATATAAATCAGCAGACTTAGAAAAACTTGGCTTAGTAAGACTTGACTGTTATGTTAAACAAAATTAGCCAGAAGATGAAGTATTTTGGCTTAATACAAAATGACTAAAGTGAGCCTTGGAATGATGATTTTAGTTATAATATTTTAAATCCAGATATTCATTTTACTAAAGCCATTTATTTACATTTTACATTTTCTATATCGTCATACATAATCTTGATTATCAAATGAATAGAAATGCTAGATATACATCCATCTATAAATACATACATTAAAATGGAATCCAGCTGCCTTTTGGAAAAGCATCTTGGAACAACCATGACTTGGATGATTGAGAATCTCTGTAGATGCATAAATTAAAACTGCATTACTTTAATTACTTCCATCACCTTGTTTTAATCTCGAGGTGGGAGATGCTAAAAATCTGCTGGAAAGCTTCTACAAAGATGCCACCCTGAATCTTCTTTGGCTCTCCCTTCAGATTCTCTGCTGATTATTATTATCGATTGAAATTCCTCCTGTAGTTGCTAACCTGTGAGAGATGGAGTTCTGAAGTTCCCAAGCTTCAGGCCTTCCCTATCATTGTTTCTCTGCGCTTTGCAGGAGAAAGTCTATGCTCAGTGTTTGTGGTCTTTGTAGGAAGCCAGCATACATGTCCACATCCCCAGAAAGGAGGCTTTTTTAGGATTCACTTCTCTCTACTACCAGGAAACAGGAAAATACATTAGGCAGTCCCTCCCACAATTAAGTTTTATGAATGAGTTACATTTGTATCTATTGAGAAAACTGGAGCATTCCATTGAGTATCCATTTACAGAAAACCAGACAGCTCCATTCATAAACAAAACACCTTTGGCTACAGCTCCCACAGAAGGCTGAAGCTGATGGGATTAAAAGCAGAAAAACAAATCTACATTCCCCACCCAGCTCTAAGGACAAGGCATGAGCTCCCAGCCACAATGAGAATCAGGCAACGATAATTAGAATACCAAAAACGGCACACTCAAGCCAAGGTCAAAGTACACTTCACAAGGAACAGGCATGTCAATCACAAAGCCCCAAAGAATATATAAAAGCTCACCTATTCTCAACCCCCATTTTGTCAGCCACCCCAGAAACATGCTGCTGTCACTAGTTTCTGGCTACCAAATAAACAGAGACTTCCTTTCCTGCAGCCTGCCTCCATTTTATTTCCAGCATCTTTCTGATGGCTTGGAAACGGACTGGATTTTTCTTTCAACATCCTGGTGCCTGTTCAGCTCTCCATGCATCTTGATCTTGCTGTAAGCTGCTTCCTAATACCGCCACTTAGAAGAGTCAATATCAAGGGGTGGGGTGGGAGTGGAAATCATTGCAAATGTTGTTTTAAAATGTTGTATTTATACAGAGGGCTCAGGGTTGGTGTTGAAATTGGATATTTCTAGACATTTTGAAGTAATAAAAAGGAAAACATTTGTGGAGGGGAAGAAACTGAGAACTATGTGTTACTCATTGTAAAACAGTCAGTACATAGATGCATATAGACCATGGATGCTGCTTCTAATATCTTTGTTGTTCCACATAGTTTGAAGTCTACATAGGACAGGAAAACCAATTCACCAGCCTGTAGATAAAAAGTTAACAAGAGGAAATAAGTCAGAGAGCACCAAAAAAAAAAAAAAAGAGTTCATCCTTCCCATGTGAAAATATGTGCATTTTGATAAAAATGAATAAATGAACACTTTTTAGTCATGTTACCTATCAATTTAAAAGGAAATCTTGAGAACTAGTTCATAAGCAATTTTTCCCTTTTTGCTTGGGGTAAAAAAGAGATGCTGAAAAAAAGGGAGTAAATTTTTTTTCTATTATTACTGTTAATCATCACACAGTCAGCCAGATGTTCAGACGGGGTTTGCATTTTTGTCTACCTATCGAGTCCTTACCAAGGACCTGGGATAGGCAAATCTGAATGTTGGACAATGTTACAGATTGTTGTTGCAGGATGGAAGCAGTTCCAAGTAAAGCCGCCTTCTGCAATTGACTGATGGCAAATTTGTCAATGCCTGTATGGTGTACAAGTGGTGCTCCAGTTGTTTTGGGACTGCACCCAAAGCACCTATTACTATTGGTACTACCCTTGCTTGCCTTTGCCATAGTCGTTCTATTTCTATTTGTAGGTCTTTGAATTTTGTTATCTTCTCCCATTCTTTCTATTCTATTCTGCTGTCTCCAGGCACTGCCACATCCACTATCCAGACATCATCGTCATCATCATCATCATCATCATCATCATCATCATCATCATCTTATTCATTAAACATGAAACTCAGTCAACTGAATATTTAAAAATGTATCACAAATACTATTGACTGGCACTGATGGGTTGCTGTCAATATCCTAGGTATCGACCAAGTATCTTCTTAAAATGTATGATGCTCCAAGTAGCGCAGATTTTTGCAGTTCTGCTGGTGTTATTGCAGGAAGCTGTAATTTCTTGATGTATTTTGTAAAATTCTTGGACATGGTGCCAAGTGTCCCCATGACAATGGGTATCACTGTCGCATGTTTCATCCATAATCACGTAGTTTCGATGGCCAAGTCATGATATTTTGTTGTTGTTATTTTCATCTCTATTTGGGTCTTATTTTTGAAGACTCCTTTTACTCGAGTGCCCCGGAGTATCTGCAAGAGATTTCTTCAGTTTCAAGTCCTGTCCAGTAGGTGGCACTGGTGTACACACAGGGGGATATTTCATTATTTCATGGCATGCTAAACAGAGACAAGATGTTTTAAGTGAAGTTTCAGAATTAAAAATGAAAATCTGAAAATTAAAAGAACCACATAAAATCCAAATACTAAGGAGTGTCAAATACTAATGAATACAGTACTGAATGTCTTTTTAGCAGCAAGTGATCTATGGATGAACAAATATATTTGTTTTCTTCTTTGCCATTCTTCACTTCAGTTTATATTTCTTTAAAAAGGGCATACACACAAAAAAAAATCACTTTGTGTATTTTGTGTTGGTTTCTCAAAAATGAATATTATTTTGCATAATATTTTGGAAATTTATTTCAGATAGATAGATTATAGATAGATAGATAGATAGATAGATAGATAGATAGATAGATACAGTAGATAGATAGGAGAGAGGGAGAGAGAGAGAAAGACAGAGAGAGATTTGAATGCACTTTTGTCTGATCAGTGCATTTTATGTTTATTTTTGTTATACTGAGAACAGGTCAGCAAATTTGACAAAATGGACATACTAAAAGTACTAAATAGTAGCTGCACTCCAACTTACATATTATTTGAAAAATATACATTAATACATTCTCTATTCAGTTCTCAGTTTTTAACCTGCTCCAATAAAAAAGGATACCCATATACAAGCAATTTTCTCCTAGCATTATCAATAAAAGTACAAGTAAGCACAATCCTTCCACAGTCTATGGCCACGAAATAAGGGCAATGGCAAGGTTTGGTGAAATTGTTTGGGTTTAGTTATGCTGTTGACTTAATTTAATTCAGACTTCCTTGCCTTTTGTAAATCACATGTACATTTAAAGTACAGCAGGCTATGAATGCTGACCCAGCCATTTACTTTTTTTCCTGTGCATATATTAAGAACAATTGTATATAGTCCCAAAGGTGCTTTTTCAAGAGGCAATGAGACTTTTCTTTGAAGATGTTTCACTTCTCATCCAAGAAGAAGCAGCAACTTCTTGGAAGAGAAGCAAAACATCTTCAAAGAAAACCAGAAAGTCCAGTTGCCTCTTGAAAAAAAGCACCTTTGGGACAAACATGACCTAGATGACTGAGAATCTCGATAGACAAATTGTGTAACATGTACACAGAAAAAAAAAATCATGCATGTGATTGGGATGTTACATGTGAAAGTAAATTTATCTGATTTATCTGATTTACCGATCGATCGATTGACTAATTATGTGCCATCAAGAGATAGATTTTCTCCATGATGAGTTGTCCCTAACCAGTTCCTTCAGCTCTTCCAATGTAGTATTCATTGCCACTGTATTTGTGTCCATCTACATTGCTAGCAGTCATCCTGATCTTGTCTTTCCTTCCATCTTTCTCCAGAAAGCTAGGTCTTTACATAATATGTCTGAAGTAGGATAATTTGAGCTTCAAATGACAACTCTAGGTTGATTTGATTTTGCTTGTTCTAGACTGACCAAGGTATTCTTGCGAGTTTTCTCCAATACCAAACTTCAAAAGTGTTAATACTCTTCCTATCTTGCTTTTTTATAGGCAATTTTCACTTTCAAAGAAAATTCAGAGAATATTATTGTTTGTATTGCTAGGTATGGACCCATCATGGTGTCTGCATATCTACAGTTTGTGCAGGAGAAGAGCAGGCAGAGCTAGGGGCAGAGTCAAGCATGTCATTAGCTTAGAGTTGTTAACTCGCAAGAATACCTTGGTCAGTCTAGAACAAGCAAAATCAAATCAACCTAGAGTTGTCACTTGAAGCTCAAATTATCCTACTTCAGACATATTATGTAAAGACCTAGCTTTCTGGAGAAAGATGGAAGGAAAGACAAGTTCAAGTCCAAACTCTCTTGAATTCCATTGACCTTTATCTGGTGCCGATTTAGTACTGAACTTTAGTTAACTAGTTGACTAAATTCTTGGCTATAAGATGAAGAAAGTTAGCACCCATCCCACTCCTAGAAGAATGAAATATTCTAGGAAATATTTAAAAAGTAGAATATTTCCCCTAAAAGAGAAATAAAAATCTTAAAGAAACAGAAACAAAAGACCCCAGCTCCCTGACCCAGCAGATATTTTGGTGCCATCTTATCTACAAGACAAAAGACCTCAGCAGGATGGGATTATCCTTCAGGGCAAAGCCATTCAGCCACAATAGGAAATTGCCCTTCATTGCATCACCCAGCAAGATTCAACCAAGTCTGGAACATAGACAACCTCAGCTATGACTGCATAGCCCAATGGGAGTCTGACTGCAACCAATAGGATACATGCCCTTGCCACAGGAATAGGAAGCTCAAATTCAAAGCCCAAGAGAGGGTGGTGTGTGTGTGTGTATGTGTGTGTGTGTGTGTGTGTGTGTATCTTCCATGTGGTCAGCTACCCAGGACTTCAAACCCATGTGGTCTTGTTCACTATTAAACCATCCTTCCAAGCAGTCTCCATGTTTCCAGTGTCTTTCTTCCTACTTGGAACTGAACTCAGATGGACATTTCTTCCAACAAGCTGAGCAATAAATCTTTTGAACTGCAATTTAACATGTAATCCTGATCCTTTGCACCTGACAGTTTAATACTGAAATGGAACATTTTGGACTTGTAAGATTGGAACCCTTATGAAATTAACATACGAAATAGGCTATTTTTAATCATATCTTCCAGAGATACAAATAACTATAAATGTTTCCCAAAGAGCATGTACAAAAGTAGACACAAACTTTCCTTCCTACTGCTCCTTGGGGAAGTGTGAGGAAGATGGCAAGTTAAGCACTCTCCTTTTCTCACTTCATTTGCTTTCTAAGTGTCTATTATGCTGAAATTACAGCTGTTCCCAAGACTTTAAAAAGTGCTTCATTGCTGCAGAGAAGAAACGCTTTCAAAACGTGAAGAACCCTCACTAAGATTGTTTAAATCTCCTAGGCAGGGCTGCCATGCCTGACATCTAAATAGCCTAGCACAGAGAGGTAAGTGATAAAACAGATAAAGAGAAGTTACTGTATCAGCTAGAGACAGTGGTGATATTTACTCAATCCTCACATGAAGGCATGCTTAATTAGTTTCATCTTTTTAAACTAATATATGAACTGAAACTTAGCCATTCTTTGAAATGTGCATTTCTCCACTATTACAACACAGTTCATTATTTTTTTTAAAGCAAACTTATAGGCAAAACTCTGAACCAAAATGCATATATTCATGAAAATAACATTAAAAATACATTGCATTATGATAAATGGTTTCCAAAACTGTATATCTTATGCAAAATTGCCAACAAAAATATGTACATGCGAGGACACATAGACAAAAATACATAAATATTTTAGTGCTGTTTTAAAAAAGATCCTAACAATAAAAGCAGTTTGACAGTGGCACCAATTGTTCCCTTTCATTGGATATGTTGAAATAGAGGCATGAAAACTTGGTCACATAATGTCTTGATTTTGATTCCTGGATTGAGTAGAGATTAGACATGATAGCCTAACTCCCCTCCCCAGTTTATAACACTATTATATTGACAGGATTCATGAAAATAAACACAGAAACACCAAAGTTAATAGGCTCACCCACCACTGTGTGACAAACCAGCAATCAGCTATGCATTGCTGCTGATTGGTCACAGATTTCCACATCTATATGAACCAATGGTGGGTTCCTCCCGGTTCGGCCCGGTTCTGCCGAGCCGGTAGCGGTGACGATATGACGTCACCGAACCAGTTCTGCCCCCCTGCCCACCTGCCCTCCCACCCCCTGCGTTATTCTTACCTTTTATTTGGCCCCACCCCCAATCTATTGCTGCCTCCTGAGTCCCAGCTGATGGGCTATAAGGAAAAAACTGTTTAAACTCTTGCCACAGGGCTTCAAAGGGCCGCCCTACAGCTGATCAGTGGTAAAAGGCAGTTTGGTGGTAGACCGGTGCCTCCAAAAACAAATGAGTAGACTGGTGCCTGCAAAAATAAATGGGTAGACCAGTGTCTGCAAAAATACATGAGTAGACCAGTGCCTGCAAAAATAAATTGGTAGACCGGTACAGCTCTGCAAGCAGTTAAAAGCTTGGTAGACCAGTACTTCTGCTAAATCCTAAAGAATTGTCACATGACCATCAAGCCACGCCCACAAAAAAGCCATGCCCACAGAACTGGTAGTAAAAAATTTTAGAACCCACCCCTGATATGAACCTTGAAGTGGAAAGATAACCAAACAAATTTGTTACTTTTTCTCCATGCTTTGTTTGATGATAAAGTAGGACAATAAGATTTAGTTTAGTTTCTCAAAAAAGAAGGATGGGAAGATACATGGTTGGCTTAAAGATGGCATGTGAGGATCAGAAAGGATTCTGGGAAAGAAGATAAGTAGTAGAGAAGCTGGGTGGCAGTGAAGCTGGCAGTTTAGTTACAATAATTAAAATGGACTAGGCAACTAGGCAAAAGGGGGCGGGGGGGAATAGATCCAGGAAACTACAGACCTATCAGCCTGACCTCAATACCAGGGAAGATTTTGGAGAAGTTAATCAAGCAACGAATCACCGAACACCTAGAAGCAAACAAAGTAATAACCAAAAGCCAACATGGGTTTGTCAAAAACAGATCATGTCAGACTAATCATATTGCATTCTTTGACAAAGTGACAAAATTAGTGGGCCAGAGGAATACTGTTGATAT
Source organism: Arizona elegans (assembly GCA_022577455.1). NCBI lineage: Eukaryota > Metazoa > Chordata > Lepidosauria > Squamata > Colubridae > Arizona > Arizona elegans. The sequence continues at coordinate 120,762,950 of JAKOOJ010000003.1, forward strand.
AATTTACTTGGACTTCAGTAAGGCGTTTGATAAAGTAGACCATAACCTACTACTAGATAAAGTAGAAAAATGTGGATTAGACAGCATCACCACCAGATGGATTTGTAACTGGCTGACCAACCACACTCAACATATAGTCCTCAATGGAACTGCATCTACATGGAGGGAAGTATGCAGTGGAGTACCCCAAGGCTCTGTTTTAGGCCCAGTACTCTTCAACATCTTCATCATTGACTTGGATAAGGGGATAGATAGGGAACTCATCAAATTTGCAGATGACACCAAGCTGGCAGGAATAGCAAACACTCCAGAAGATAGGCTTAAGATACAAAAGGATCTTGACAGACTTGAACATTGGACACTATCTAACAAAATGAAACTCAATGGTGAAAAGTAAGGTTCTACATTTAGGCAAGAAAAACAAAATGCATAGATACAGTATATGTGGTACCTTGCTCAATAGTAATAACTGTGAGAGGGATCTTGGAGTCCTAGTGGACAACCAATTTAATATGAGCCAGCAGTGTGCAGAAGGTGCCTAAAAAGCCAACACAGTACTAGGCTGCATAAACAGAGGGGTAGAATCACATGAAGTGTTAATACCACTTTATAATACCTTGGTAAGGCCACACTTGGAATACTGCATTCAGTTTTGGTTGCCACAATGTAAAAAAGACATGGAGACTCTAGAAAGAGTGCAGAGAAGAGCAACAAAGATGATTAGGGGACTGGAGGCTAAAATATATGAAGAACGGTATGTCTAGTTTAATGAAAAGAAGGACTGGGGAGACATGATAGCAGCGTTCCGATATCTCAGGGGTTGCCACAAAGAAGGGGGAGTCAAACTATTCTCCAAAACACCTGAGGGTAGAATAAGAAGCAATGGGTGGAAACTAATCAAGGACAGAAGCAACTTAGAAGTAAGGACAAATTTCCTGACAGTTAGTGGAACAACTTGTCTGCAGAAGTTGTGAATGCTCCAACACTGGAAGTTTTAAAGAAGATGTTGGATAATCATTTGTCTGAAGTGGTGTAGGGTTTCCTGCCTAAGCAGGGGGTTGGACTAGAAGACCTCCAAGGTCCCTTCCAACTCTGTTATTCTAAACTCTAGTAGATGTTCATGATGGAATATTGGACTGAATATTTCTATCCATAGTAAGGTTGGCTACTCAATTTAAAATGGGTTGAATAACTGATACTAATTAAGATTTAGGGGATGCTGTGCGTGAGAGAGAGGGGGGAAGGAGGGAGGGAGGGGGAGAGGGGGGAATCTAGCCCTTTCCAACCATCAATAATTAAAGGTTAAATTTGCCATCCTGTGATCTGGTAAATGTGAACACTCAAAAAAATTAAATGACTATATCAATATTACTTGATTAAATAGCCTCTTTCATTTGCAGTTGGCTTTTGATGAGAACTTCAGAACATTGCAAAATAATGGATGAGAGGGAAGCATTTAAAAGAAACTACAGAAGAAGGGAAGAGAGTATTTTGATGTACTCCTCCAGACAAGATTCAAAGACATGATGCTTTCAGATACGGAGATCTCATTTAGCTAACAAAACCTTCCAGAACGCCACAGGAAGCCATCTAATGATGTGGAAGGGGCATGATCTAATTTTGTTTTGTTGAAGCAGGTGCTTGAAGATGAGAATTATCACAGGAGTGATTACCTGATGTCTATAATTAAATTTCCCCAATTTCTACAACTGCCATTTTTGTTAATATAATTTGGAAACATTTTTCAATGTGGGGAAAGGTATAAGGGTGAGAATGGGAGTAGTGAAAATTCTAGAGGTCTTCTGGTCCCATTTGCATCATTACTTTGGGGGAAAAAATATTGAATGAGTTGTGTTACTGAAATTTAGCAACCGGGCAGATGATTTTCAGCAACATAATTTTGGAGTGCAGGGAGAATACAAAAGTGGCTGAAGTTGCATGTTGACAATGGCTTACAAATACCTTCCCCTTTTGTTGTGGTTATCCTACTCAAAAATATATTTTTGAGATGGAACATTTACATTGGTGCACAATATTCTAAAGGCAACAGAACCATACAGTCATTATGAGACTAGCTATATTGTTTACTATTCCTTCCCGAAAATTCCAAGCATAAACCATGTCTTCTTTGCCAATGGTGTATTTGGAAAAGATTTTGCTTGAAATGCCATTATTTCCATGTATTGTTTTCACTTAGACTACTCAATTTATGAAATTGGGTTTTTTTTTCCTATGCCAATGTTGCTACAAATCCAGATACCGTTGCTATATACCAAAGAAATAATAAAATGAAATTAAATTGATATTTTTCTTTAAAAAACAAAGTTTTTGCTCTGGCCCTATCCCTTCATAGAATCAAGTAGGGGCTACATAAATTATATAGAATCAAGTAGGGGCCACGTAAATTACAAACTCAACCTGTTCCTTAGTGTAGGAATCCAGATTAGAATATCCTCCAAAGGTAGCAGTCCAACCTCTTTAATTAATTAAATTATTTGCCACCCATTTCACCTGAAGGTGACTCTGAGTGGCTTACAATATATTACAAAAATAAAAATTATAATGAAAAGATGAGGAGGGAAGGGACAGGGTGCATAGGGGAGAGATGGGATATTCTATTGGTTTGTCAACCAACTTCAATGTGAATAGCCATATGTTCATATCCTTATCCATATCCACTGAATATCCAATGAAGGAAACCTAATCATTTCCTTGGATAACTGATTCTACTGATAAATTGATATTACTGTTAGGTATCATGTTTTGACATTCAGTTATTATCTGCCTTCCTGTAATTTACAGCCATAATTCTGTGCCTTGGAACTTTGTTACAGTAGAAAACTGGTCGTGACCTATTTTGTGTGACTTTTCTTCAGGTATTCCAAGAGTGCTGTCATAACTCACTTTAATATTCCCAGGGCTAAACATTCCAAAATCTTTTGAACTTACTTTATCGGACTTGTGTAGAATTGCACATAATGAAACTATTACATCCCAATGATTTGGGAACAATACTTCTGTTAATGCAGCCTGAAAATTGCATTTGCCTTTTTTTACAGCCCACTCACACTGTTGACCAATATTCAGTTTATATTAAACTATTATTCTACAATGTTTTATGAAATAAATTATAGATTCTATATTTGTGAGTTTTATTTCTTTTTCCTGAGTGAATAAGTTTGCATTTATCTGTTAAATTTCATATCCTTATTTTAGTCCATTTCACCAACTTATAGTAATATAAGAGTATGAGTTTTAGCTTATTACCTACTTTGTTTCATCTGCAGATTTCATAAATATTCCCTGCACCTCTTCATTCAAATACTTACAATGAAGAGTGAAGAATACAGACTGAATCTTGTGGCACCCACAAAGAATTAAAAGCATCCCATTTCATTCTGTGTCACCTCTGATAACCATTCCCTCCACCTCTCATCCAAGTCATTATTTAAAATGTTGAACATATTAATATTTCTTTTATTTAGAACCATACATTTTGGGGGATGATGTCCCCAGAATGCTATTCAATGCAACCAGAAATTGCCAAAGGACAAATTGCTGAAGCTGAACAAATTTCAGCCCCTTCTTCTGACTGTCTGAAAACCAGATATTAGGGGTGTGTGTTTTTTTTTAACAGAGTTAGCACTGGTCCCATGCAATTTTTCCTAATTATCCTGCAGTTCCTGATCAACGTCTGCAGGATCTAATTAATTACGAGTGCCCTGTAGTCATAGGAAGAGGTTTAAAAATAACCACAGTCCACAAATGGGAGATAGAATTGTTGCAATATTTTCAGGATCAGACTCAATAATTAAAATAAGAATAGTATGTTTAAATAAAGCTCTGTTTAATCACAGATGGCATTCTATATTCACTGAATATTCACAAATAGAAGCACTGAAAAATGGCATACAGCTCCTTATATATACAAGGGGAGGAGCTAGATATGGGAGTGGTTAGACATACATGCATTAAGCAATGGAAATAAGTTAACTCTTGATATACTGTACAGATACTATTTACATGATGGAGAATAAAGCATTTACTTGTGACAAATCCCCCTCTAAATGCTGATTCGACATATGACAATAATTACATTCAGATTCAGAACAATATAAAACTTGTAGCTTGGTAGTTAAGTATTTGTGTTGTTTAGTAGGTAAAGGTTTTGTCAAGATGTCAGCTATTTGCTCTGATGTTTCACAATGAATAGCTTTAATAAATCCGTCTTGTGATAATTGCCTTACATGTTTGAATTTTATATCTATATGTCTAGATCGCTGTCCAATAGCATCAGATCTAGATATTTCGATGGCAGCTTTGTTATCTTCATGTATGATATAAGGCAATGAAGGTTTTTTCCAAATATTAGACAATAAATCATTAAACCATACTAGGTTATTTGATGCTTTAGACAGACAAACATATTCTGCCTCAGTAGTTGATGTAGCTACCAAATCTTGCTTACCAGTGTACCAGTAAACTGGGCAGCCGTTAAGGCAAAATATATAGCCAGATGTACTTTTTCTACAAGTGACATCACCAGCCCAATCTGCATCTGCATAACATGTGAGAATGGGTTCATTTGTATTATTGGGTTCTAATAACAAGCAGAAGTCTAAGCTATTTTTTAAGTATCTTAATATCCTCTTGACAGCTTCCCAATCGTATGATAATGGTTTACTGACATGTCTGGATAATAAGTTAAGGGGTAAAGCAATATCAGGTCTAGTCCAGTTAGAGATATAGAGAAGAGAGCCGATAACAGACCTATACAATGTGTTATCTTTAAATTCTGGAGATGACTCATCAGTGTTTCTTAGAAAATCAGTCTGCATGGGAGTATCACATGGTTTGGCATCATTTAGGTTACATTTGTTTAAGAGTTCTATAATTTTATCCCTTTGGGAAAGTTTGAATCCCTTCTTTGTTTTGCTGATTTGAACACCAAGATATTTGTTTACTTTCCCTAATGATTTTAAGGAAAAGTGTTCATTGAGTTTTGTTACAAAAGTTTCTCTCCTTTTTGTATCTTTGCCTATATATAGAATATCATCAACATAAATCAATACAAATTCTGGAGAATCATCTTCACTCTTAACAAAGAAACAATTGTCAGCAGTAGTGGCAATAAAGTTCATAGTTTTAAGTACTTTGACTAAACATTCATACCATCGCTTGCCAGATTGTTTCAATCCGTATAGACTTTTGTTTAATAGCCATATATCATTTTTGTTTGTATATTGACTATGAGGAGCTCTTACATATATATCTTTATCTAATTTGGCATGTAAATATGCAGTTTGTATATCATATTGAAATACCTCGAGATTAAGTGCTGATGCTATAACTAGAGCTGTTTTAACACTCTCAGTTCTTACAGCTGGAGAGTAAGTGTCTGTATAATCCTCAGGATATTTTTGAGCATAACCTTGTGCGACTAGTCTGGCTTTATACAGTGTGTTACCTCCTTCCAAATTCTTAATTTTATATATCCACCTGGTACCAATAATAGTCTTATCCCTTGGGGCTTGTGTGGGTGTAAAAACATTCAATTCTTGTAAGCTATTCGTCTCCTTGGTCATTGCTGATTCCCACTTTTCTCTTTCTTTGGGGGGAAGTTTCATCACTTCTTCATAAGTGTTTGGTGTTACTATTTCTCCATTCATACACATTACATAATCTTTGTATTTATTAGGCACCTGATTTCTGTTATTTCTGGTTGTTCTCACTGGTATACTATCATTGTCATGTAAATACCTTGCTTCCTTTTTTGTTACTGAATCAGTTTTTATTTTGTGTTGACTATTTGTCCATGTTCTAACTTTGTTTTTGCGTGTGCTGTTATTGTTTTTCTTTTCAATATTCTTATTTTGATGTTCAGTGTCTGAATTGGTGTTTGGGAATATTTCATTAAGGTGTATTTTGGACCAATTGGCCTGTTCATGAAATACTGCTGTTCTTGAAATTATGAATCTGTTATTGTTATCAATAAATCTGTATCCTTTTGTGCCTGTTTCGTATCCCATGAATTTAAGTCTTCTGGATACGTTTTCACCTTTACGCCTTAATTGTTTAGGTATATGTACGTCTGCAGTGACTCCAAATATATGCATGTGTGTTAACTTAGGTTTCCTACCGTACATCACTTCATATGGTGTTTTATTCACTATACTGGACCAAGTCCTATTTTGGGTGTAATTGGAAAATTGTAAAGCTTCTGACCAGAATTGTTTACCTAAACCAGCATCTTCTAATGTGGATCTAATCATGATTTGTAGTGTCGAGTTCTTTCTCTCTACCACTCCGTTCTGGAATGCAGAGAAAGGACTAGATGTGTAATGCAACATCCCTTTATCTTTTAGCCATCGTGAGAATTCGTTTGACATGAACTCACATCCTCTATCTGTCATAATTTGTTTTATTTTAATGTTGTGTTGTGTCTCTATGCGTTTGTAAAATTCTTTGAATTTCTGAAATGTTTCATCCTTATGTCTTAATGTGTAGACAAACCCATAACGACTATAGTCATTCACAATGGTTAGAAAATAGCGTTTTTTATATGTGATTGATGGTGTCAATGAGCCAACTAAGTCCATGTGTACTAATTCAAAGATTTGTTTGGTTGACCTGGTTGATTTTTTGGGCCTGGGGCTAGTTTTGAGTTTTGTGGATTTACACATTGAGCATTCTAGATAGTTTTTACAGTTTTTTATTTTAACACCATCAGCATGTTCAATCATTTTTTGTACTACAGGAAAACTAGCATGTCCTAATTTTCTATGTAAGATATGAGCACATTCATCATGAATAGGTTTGCCTATATTAGGTCTTTTATCATTGGATGAGTTTTTGTTGTTATGAACTACCTCATGTTCCTCATTATCACTATTACTATTTTCTTCGTTATTTATGTCATTGTCATCCTCTATGTTGGAATCAATATTGTGTAAACATCTTTCATTTGTTATTAAGTAAGGTAAGCCTCCTTTTATAATGACAGTACCTACGCTTGTTTCATTTTTCTTTAAAGCTGCATTCCCTTTTGAAAAGACTATGTTTATGCCAGATTCTCTGCTTAGTTTTATTGCACTAAGTATGTTATGAGGTATTTCAGGTATTAACAATACCCCCTCTATTTTTCCTAGGCCAGGTAAGATTATATTTCCTCTACCTATGACTTGGACCTTCCCTTGATTAGCTACTTTGATTACAAATTTATCTTCAACAAATGAAGATAATATATTTTTGTTGTGTGTAGTGTGATTTGTTGCACCAGAGTCAATGAGCCAATCGTTATCTTCTGGTCTATGTGTGTTGTTGTTGTTGTGTTTGTTCAGTCCATTCAATGAACCAGATTTTCTATCCCTTGAATCATCTCTACCCCCTCTATGTTCCTTATAGATGGGTGGACTTCTATATCTATGTCTGTCAGTGGATGACTGTCTGTTGTGATATCTATCTCTATGATCTGTCCTATGTTTATCTCTGAGGAATTTAGGACAATCTCTTCTATTATGCTCCTTGGACCCACAATTATGGCATTTGATTGGTTCATGGTACCTTTCTTGAAATGCCACTTTCTTACATTGCTTATGCTCTATGTGATTATTATAACGATTTCTTCTCGAATTGTCTTCAGCTATCAACCTATTAGAAAGGTTTTCTATGGATAAATACCCTAAATTGATTGTATCTAAATGGGATATATAATTATTCCAAGATGGGTCTAATGAATTGATAATAACACTTTTCATTGTTTGATCTGAAATTATTTCTCCTCTTAGTTGTAATTCTGCTCTGACTTTGTTTAAGTATATTAAATGTTCACTTATGGTGACCCCAGATTTTAACCTGGCTGAAAAGAAATCCTTAGACATTCTTGTTGTAGTGGCTACACTATCACTGTGAAACAGCTTAAACATGCATTGAACAATTTCTGATACAGTTAGATTTGACTTAATACTATGATACATAGCGGGAGATATACTGGATATTAGTAAGAAAAAAGCTCTATGGTGTAGGCAGTCCAATCTTAAAGTCCAAGGTCTTTTTGGAGGGTTAGTAATGAAAAACAATAAATTTTCTTTCATAAAGACAACTTGGAGCTGTTGGCACCACTCTTGTAAATTAACACCATCTACCCTCAGTTTTGGGAAATCATTGGGTAAATTCCCAATGTTGTTAGCTCCATTACTTACAACTGGAGGAAGTCCATGGTCTTCTAAGTGTTGGTAACCTCAGAATGGCATGGGGATGCTAGCGACGACTTTAAATGGAAGTCTCTGTCTTTCTCTTGCTTCGAAGCTGTCTGTGTAGCTTTGCACATGCGCATTGTCCATTTCGCTCCTGAAGTCATGGTGAAAGGTTCTCGTCGCTGCAGCTCCCTCGCATTGTTCTTCTTCGGAAGACTCAGTCTCTGGTTCAGCCTTGGGAGTCCTGGTGGCGATGGGAGTCCTTTTATTGAGAGCGCTGGTCTCTGGAATTGTTTGCGGCGTAGGTTGGTATCTGCAGGGCTCTCTGGGTTCAGGCGTCGATGCTTTCGCTGTCTGCATAGAGGCGTGCGATCTTCGGGAAGTTCGTTTACTCACTGTTCTTCCTTTTGTTTTTTTACTGCAGTTTTTCGCTGATTCTTTAGTTATTTTCAATTTTGACCCAAAAGTTGCAAAAAGCGTTTTCATTGCAGACTCTACTTGATTTTCTATTGATTCTTCTTCAGTCTCTGTGTCAGACTCTTCTGATGTATGGATCTTTTCTCTTTTGTTTTTTGCGTCAAGTAAGTCCTTTCGCGCCAGATATTTTGAATCTTGTCTTCTGATTGGCTCTTCATCGCTTAGACTGAAGGTTCGTTGAAACCAAGATGGCTGCCATTCAAAATTTTGCGCGGGACCGTTGTTCTTCTCCTTCGTTGCATTTTTGTCTGTAGACAAATCGCTCACCTTTTTTGAGTCTTTATTTTCATCTGTAACGATGTGCTTTTCTCTCGCTGCCCCGCTTTTTTTCAGTAAGTCTTGGAGGTTCGCGATGAGGTTTTCATCGTTCTTTTGATCTTTTAAAAGTTTTAGTATTTCTGACCTGAGTTTGTTATTTTCTATTTCGTTTTCTTTTTGATCATTGTTCTCATCTATTATTTCTTCGTTGTCTGTAGTACAGTCTTCAGATTCTCTCGATATTTCAATTGCGTATTCATCAATTATTTCTTGTTCTGCTTCCATTTCTTTAGTATATGCCCTGGTGTTGGGTCTTATTTTTTTGCTTTTTGATTTTTCTCTCTCAGACATTGTTGAATTTTTTTATTGAGTCAATTAACCATCCTCTGCTACCAAATTGTTGCAATATTTTCAGGATCAGACTCAATAATTAAAATAAGAATAGTATGTTTAAATAAAGCTCTGTTTAATCACAGATGGCATTCTATATTCACTGAATATTCACAAATAGAAGCACTGAAAAATGGCATACAGCTCCTTATATATACAAGGGGAGGAGCTAGATATGGGAGTGGTTAGACATACATGCATTAAGCAATGGAAATAAGTTAACTCTTGATATACTGTACAGATACTATTTACATGATGGAGAATAAAGCATTTACTTGTGACAAGAATGATGTTCTTCAAATGCTTCATGCTCTTCTTCAATAGCTGCCCCTTTCTTAACATGCACTACCGGTACACTATGATGTGGTTTAGTTCAGGATTAATTCAATGGAAGCCAATGAAATTCCAAGTCAATAAACAACTGAGGCTGAATGGCAGAAAAACACATTGTAATATAGTCCCGTGAAAGTTAATTCAACATAAAAGAATAAAATTATAATCAACAAGTTTTTCAGTAATAGAGTAATGAAAAGGAACCCTCTGCCTGCCCCCAGCAGTACACACACTGCTCTCCTAAGATTTCCTACAACTTTTATCTACAAAACTTTATTTTGCTTTTATGTTTTCATGACCAGAGGTTGTTTAGATAAAGTATAGTGGGCAATGTGTGGCATTCCAAATGTTATGGAGCTGGAGCTATTTATGCATAGGTTAGGTTGATGGAAACTGGAGTCCCACAATTACTCAAGAGTGATATTTTGTCTAACTCCCATATTATGGGAACAAAAGCTTGATGTGTAAGACATCCATCAGAGAAAGAAAATGAATCTACCGTATTTTCCAGCGTATAAGACGACTGGGTGTATAAGACGACCCCCAACTTTTCCTGTTAAAATATAGGGTTTGGGCTATACTCGCCATATAAGACTACCCCTCTTCCAACACACACCAAATAAAAATTAAAAAACATCAACTGCCTCAACACAATGTAAAAGCAGCTGTGCTAGACCCAAAATGGCCCCTGCAACTAGCAGGAACCTCACACAGCCACAAAAAGCCCAAAAAAACAACTTTCACACTTTACACACACACACACAACACAACACAACTGGCTCACCCACAATGTAAAAGCAGCTGTGCTAGACCCAAAATGGCCCCTGCAACAAGCAGGAACCTCACACAGCCACAAAAAGCCCAAAAAAATCAACCTTCACACTTTACACACACAAAATTCCACATACAGCTTTGTGAGATTTTGTGTGTTTGTGTAGTTAGAGTGAAACACTACAGAAACACACCACATCTCAGAAAGCTGCACAAATATTATTTTATTTTTATTTTTATATGAAAACTAAATTTAAAACTTCCTAAACTTTAAATGCCTAGGTCTAAAAAAGAACAACTAAAAAAAACCCAATTAACTATTTTTTTAAAGCTCCCAAAGGGGAAAAAAACTTACCCAATAGAACAGGGGTCTCCAACCTTGGCAACTTTAAGACTTGTAGACTTCAACTCCCAGAATTCCTCAGCCAGCTTTGTTTTTACTGGCTGAGGAATTCTGGGAGTTGAAGTCCACAACTCCTGCCTGCATGATTGCAGGCAGAGAGTGGCTTGCTGATGGAATGGATTCAGGCAAGCGAAGCAAGGCAAGCATTGCGATTACCAGCTAAGGTAAGCAAGCTGGAGGGGGAAAACTTTTTTCTTTTTACAGGGCTCTGGGCTCTGGCGATCCCTGGGCAATGCAGCTGGGATCGTCAGAGCTTGGATCGATGGCTCTGGCGATCGCAGCTGCGATGCCCGATTGGCAGGCAACTCAGCTGGGATCGTCAGAGCTTGCAGAGTCACGTAAAAGGAAAAAAGTTTTTTCCTTTAACATGGCTCTGGCATCCCAGCTGAGTTGCCTGATTAGCAGGCAAAGCTGGGATCGTCAGAGCTTCGATCGCCAGAGCCATTTAAGGCTCGTTAGAGTCTTTTGGGCTGGTCTGCCTGGTTACAAGAGAACGACACCCGGCGTATAAGACGACCCCCGACTTTTGAGATGATTTTCATGTGTTAAAAAGTCGTCTTATACGCCGGAAAATACGGGTAAGTCTGATTGACATTACCTGTTGTAGCCCTTCCAAAGGCATTGATGAACCCTCTTCCCCACCCAATTATCTGGCCTAGGAATAATTATAAAGGATGAATGAGCACCATTGTCTCACAAATATAAAAACAAAAAAAGATATGCCCACACTTGACAGAATTGATATGTCCTGAGCTTTTCAAGCAATAGATTCCACTGCTAAGACATTTCTCCTTTATTTTTAGTTTTACTTAAAAGCTTAGAATGTTACTTCCTTTATATACAGTCACCTGCAGCTCTCAAAGTAATGGATTTCCAAATGGGAAGCAATTTTCAAGAACCCTTTTTTATATGTTCAGAATTTCTATGAATGAAATATGAGAATCCATTCCAAGTTCATTCCACAAGTTCATTCATCTTTTGAGCTAACATAAATAGCTAACAGGCAAGGAAACTCTACTGCCCAGTTCTCTGCATGGTTGCTTAGGAGTAAGAACCTCTGGAGTCAATTGAGATTTGTTCCCAGATAAAAACATGTGCCTTGGAAGAAGCTACCTAATATGGATAGAATTCCCTGAAATAATATCTACTGCTGCTACTTCCAGTGATATTATGAGGTCCAGAGGACCATCCATGGTTCAGAAGAAGTAGGGAGCATTGAGGAGTCGATTAGCTAACCATAAGGAACAAATATGTACTGGAATAAATATCATCATCAGCTCCTAATATTCCTCCTATTACTCCATCATTTGGATGGAGTATCAGATGCTGGGAAACCCATTGGCAAGTCCAAATACAGGAAGGAAAGGGATGGGTGCTGATACCAATGGCATCATCAGCACCAACAGATTAATCATTCTTGGGAAATTATGCAAGGTGTTAGTTAGGTCACTGGCAGAGCAAGGAGCAAATTATGAGAATAGTTTCCCTTAGAACAAAAACAATATGTGAAAGAAAACAACAAGCAAGAAAACAATTATAATTTTAGCATGATCTTATTTATTTAAAACTTAAAAGGGCTGCTGTTCAGTGCCAGCCGTGGACCAACAGGAAAATGTTTCATTGAATTCTATATAAATTGAATTTGTGTAATTTAGAACCAGGGAGAGATGAACTTGATTATATATGCTCGTATCATTTTGTATTTTAACCTCAATAAGAAAAACAAAATCATATTTTTATGGCGTTTCCCATCAGAATTACGTATATTAGAGAAAATTCTGCATAACACTTTATATTAAACTGCAAAATAATATAACGTTTCAAATCTTATATTAAACCTGAAAAAATAAATGTATCCATTCATTGTGCAAAGATGAAGCACTTTTGCAAGCAATATATATACTGGTTCTATACTGCTCTCCTAAACCCTCCCCACTCTCTAGTCTAAAATGTAAATAGTATACATAACCTACTTCAATAAAAGTGACATCTTGGTACAGATAACATACCTAAGTTACTTCCTGGACTTATTTGAGGTCATTTATATTTATATACTTATGTATTCATTTACAACACTGCCTAACTCAGAATACATGATTTTCAGTGGCATAAAACAACAACAAAACAATAAACCCCCAAAAAAATCCTCCACATAACCTTAAAACATATTCAATAGTAAATATAAAATACAAAATACAAAATGGTACCAAACACTGAAACAAAACAACCAAACATTCATTCAAATGACCCTAATGCATGAGGAAAGCCAGATCATAACAGCTTAATGGATATCAATATTTTATAGATTAATTATAAGTTTGAAATATCTGATTTTCAGGATAAAATCAGTGCTTAAACACCTTTCTCCTCTGATGATCTTGACTTGCCTGGAAAATGATAATTATATTGCCCCATCTTCATATTTTCCACAGTCTTCAATTTTGCTTGGCCACAGTGACTTCAACATACAGCCAAAATGGGTTCAGTACATAGGATAAAGATATCATTCGTGTCTGAAACTTAATTGTCTGGGATCACTTGTATGGATAATCCAGAAACCACCTGGTTCCTTCTCAGGTTGCTTATCTTACAGTTTATCATCTCAGAGTCAAATCTGAGCAGCTCCTGTATGTGGGATTCCAGCATCATCCAATACACTACCTGATCCCTGGTTGGCTGTGACTCAAGGAAGATACATGCATTCTAGGAGTACATTAAGAACAGTACTAAAAAAGCAAAAGCTACAGGAAGCACCAGGTGCAATATAAAAGGTGAATCTTATTATTAAAGTTCAACTGATTGGTGGCTCTTTGCAGAGATTCTTGTTCTCTGAACCTGAATAAAATAAATTCTAAATGGGAGAGGGAGATATGACATTTTCATAAGCTAGAATGAAATCGTTTTACTTCAGCAGCATGATATTCTAATGAACAGCTGGAAATATAGATGTGAGCTTGAAGGTTGTTAAAAGAAAAAAAAATAATGCAACTAGTCAAGATAGCAGTGCCCTGTAATTTATTGCCTTCCATTGTATCAGTTATGGTACCCCAGTGGTTAACAAGAGCTCTCTTTGTCCAGAGGTTGCCAAGGAAACAGTTCCTGTCCTTCAGGAAGCAGGAGAGCAGTTTCCTGTTTTCAGGAAGGCTTAAGGACTCTCATTCTCCAATCAGAAAGCAGATTTGTAGACCGGAAATGGACAGCACGGCTGCCAAGGGCATATTATATCTTTTTTGGCTCTTAAAAAAAAAACAAATCTTAATCCATAAACACACATTTTATACCATCTAAATTTGGGTCCATATAAGAAGTAGGTTAGGGAGTTAAAGGGAAGGACAATTAGGGAAAGCAAATATCTATCTAAAGCTTTCAGGGCAGTGATTAGAACAAAACCGAACACCATAAGGAAGTTGGTGTTTTGCAACTCATAGAGATGTCAAGCACACACAGCTCCTAAGGGCCAAGATACTAGTGGGATTCAGAGATTTTTGTGATTTTTTTGTCTCGAATATAGGATTTTTTTCTGTCTATTTTCAGATTGTTTTTTCCTCTTTTTTTGCGGGGGGGGGGGGGGTACTTCTTCAAGTTTTCTTGTTTCTGCCTAGCATTAAAAAGTGTTTTTTCCCTTATAAATTTTTCTCTTCCCTTTTTTCTTTCTTTTTCTTTTCTTTTTTCTTTTTTGGCTAACTGTAATATGGTGTGAACTGGGGTCCTATTAGCACAAGTGTTCAGGCTCAAGATTAATAAAAAGGGTTGACGCGTGCATTCTTGTGCTCCTCCCTCCCTTCCAAATAGCATGAGTAAACAAAGACTAATATGCGGAAATTCAGATAGGGTTGCATTCTGCAAGACTGCTGGAAATAATTTGATAAACTTTAAAATTCTATAAATCTTGAAAACCACAGTGTCTCTGTGAAGAAATACAGAAACAATGTTCTCACCCTCTATACTTTGAAATATCTGAGCAATTGCCTGCTGTAACCTCCAAACCAGATGAGTTGTTGAATCAATCCTCTATAGTGCAGAATGGATATTCAGTAGCTCATAATTCTTTTTTCTTGACCCACCCCCAAACAATCTGATTAGCAATTGCTGATTAAGATGATAGAAGCCTAATAAATGCTGAAAAATAAATTATGCGAGGATGTTAAAAATTGGAAGGTTGAAGAATGCATATTAAAAATAGCAAAATTTAAGATTTCTTGGCTGACTGCAGAGTGTTATTTTAATTTTAGCATGGATTACACCCCCTGGAATGTAGCCATCTGCCCCTTACAATTCACTCTGGTATGGCCAAACAAAAGAGAATATGTGCACAGCATGTGAGTCTACTAGCAAACATGTTCTAAATGATTTCAAATCTTGCATTTTACATTGGGACCACCAGACATTTTCAAGCTGTCAAAACTTCAAATTGATAGAGCAATAATAGGGTCATATATTTGAAACGAAAAGGAAAGTGGTAAGTGAAATATTTCTCAGACTAAATCAACATTCTTGGTTTTGATGCCACATAATTTCCCTTTGTTCTTTACTGTCTGCTTTAAATTTTAGCTTTGAACAGTACTTAGTGTAGTGTTCCAAAAAATATAATCAGATGGGTGGGAAGATAATTTTTAAAAAGCCTTGTAGATCTATTGCAACGAAGTAAACATTATTTTAAACAATTCCATCTGTAAGAATAGGCATGAGCTGCAAAGAAGGGGGAGGGAAGAGGGAGGCTATTAATTAGTGCAAGTTATGCAATTATACAAATGAAGAACACATTACAAGTTCATTAAAATGCAAAGCCAAATAAAAGTGTCATGTTGATGTGACCATGGCTGAACAAAGGGAATGGCAGTTATTAAATGGCAGGAAGTTGAGAAAAGCTCTTAAAATAGTGCTCAGTTTAAAGCCACTGCTGTTAGTAGTTATTCTCTACTATTCTCTAAACATTCTCTAAATGTTTAGAATTAAGCAAATCTAAATCGTTTACAGTAGCCAAAAAAAAAATTGATGAAGCCTGAATACACATTTTCTCAGTAGTTAAAATCAATTGCATTACCCTGTTTTAAATACCGATAATTTTGGAGGGAGGGGTTATAGTTTCTGTTTATTGGCCACATCAAAACATTGTTTAATATTTAGCCCATTTGTAAGAGTTAGCAAGCATTTGGAATCTAGGATACTCCTTATTTCAATAATGTTTTAGATTTCTACAACCATAATTAGAAGAGGAAATTTTAAAACTTCAGGTTCAATTCCCTGCTAAACATCTTTGACAGTTGGCTGTGCGTTCACTGTTTCAACATGGTAAACCCAAGTCCATAACTTAAAAATTAAAATACTTTTAAAAATAAATAAGCTCAAGTCTTATCAGCATTGAAAAACATACAAATGTACACCATGTAATTGTTATTTGTTTATGAACAATTTCAGCTTCAGTTATCCATGTTTTTAACTGGAAAACCTTCGCTCAAATACTACACTGAAACTAAGGCAACAAACTAGTTTTGGTAACTGCTTGTTCCATAAACAATAGTTTAATTCAAAGGAATTTAAGTACATGTGCCTAAGTGACTCTAGAAATCTCACTATCTACAGAACAAATGACAATTGTGCTGTAGAACACAAAGACATTCAGAAGAATACTCCCAATATCAATTGTTCTACTAGAACTTTAGTTAGTGGAGGAAGAAAATAATTTAAGCCATATCTCGCCCTGTTCTGGGATACAATCATATCTCTTTTGACAGTGCAACTTTACACATTCTTGTCATCTGCCAGAGAGTCTCCTCTGGAAAGTGATAGCTTCTAAAGAGTGTCACACCTTTCCATTCTCTAGAACAGTGACATCTGCAAAAGAGGGTCAACAAGTCAAGATAATGGTCATGACTATGAAATTGAAGTTCCGGCTTTTTTGTAAACGTGCCAGAGTCAAGTACACATGCTAAGAAGGCTTCAATTGAATGGTTGAAAATGTTATCCTGATTTCTTTACAAACACATACAGACATGCAGGCAGATGCCCTGTTCTATACTTATGGGTGTCAAACTCAAGGCCCATGGGCCGGATTCAGCCCATGCAGTGCTTAGATCTGGCCACAGGGCCACCCTGGAAACAGCAAAAGACCAGCCTACGGTGCCTCTGCCAGCAAAAACGGAGCTCGTGAGAGCCATGTGCATCCCCCACAAGCTCTGTTTTCTGCTGCGACGGCCCCCCTGCCCCTCTCTGCTACTGAAAACAGAGCTCGGGGGGGGGCATGCACAGCCCCCAGGCTCCATTTTGGCCACAACATCCTCCTGCAACCCTTTGCCAGCAAAAAATGGAGCTTGGGGGGGCGCACGTGCAGTCCTCCCGAGCTCCATTTTCACTGGCAGAGAGTTGCAGGATGCCATCACCACCAAAAACAGAGCTCAGGAGTCTGTTTCTGCTGGCAGAGCATTCAGGTAACAACAGTTGCCCTCGATACGAGTGATGTCAAGTTTGCCAAGCCCCCCCTGGCCATGCCCCCCCTGAACCCCCCCCCCCAAGGTCAGGCCCAACCCTGATGTGGCCCTTAATGAAATCGAGTTTGACACCCCTGAGTTGGAGTAAATTGGGGTTCTGTAATCAATCCAGCTGTGAGATATATCAAGACTTGCCTTTCAACTCATGCTAGATCAGGATCTGCCTTCTGTTGCTCCAATGTTTCTGAAATTTGACTTTCATAGTCAAGAGAATAAGATGATAGAAGAAACCATCATGGCAGAAAGCTTTTGGGAAATGTTCCAGTCTGGATGTCCATAAAGATACATCTGTGAATAGAAAGCTTTTGACAGATACCTACCAGAAAAGGGCTCCTTTACAATTGTGTCTTGATTTTAAAATTGGATTGATCTGAATGTATTTTCTATTCATAATATGCCATAAAAGTGTCATTTATTTATAACAAACAGCAAGACCGCAAGACATAAAACAATGTATTAACAGCAACAAATTATTTAAGACATCCTAGCAAATTTAAATTATATTTGACTGATAATTCATTAAAAATCAGAATCAGATTTAAATTGTTTTAAAGGCCTTTGTTACAGTTTAACTATACAGAAATACTATCAACAAGCAGTTCAATAAAGGGAATTGTTGAAAGCTCAATAAATTGTTTCGGAAGCTTGCCTCACTTCTTGGTTATTCTTATTCAAACGTAATCTGAACATGGAGGAGATCAACGTGAGTTTTTTTGCTCTGGTCAAACCACATCCTTAACAAACTGCAAGTCACATTCACTCTACATTTCCATGATTACAGTAGTCCATGCTAACTACCTATTAGATCCAGGCATTCTTGATGAATGTATCTTTTCTTTTATGTATACTGAAAGCATATGCACCAAGACAAATTCCTTGTGTGTCCAATCACACTTGGCCAATAAAGAATTCTATTCTATTTTATTATTTTCAGAGACACTTGCGGAATTTGCTGAAAATTTGATGGCAATTCTATTTTTTCTCTGGTCAACAGTGGACCATAAAGGTGGGCAGATCATTGGATGCTATTGCTGCAGTGAGGCCTTTCTCAAGCATTGCCAGTCTCAAGCAACTCTTTGGTTTACTAAGGAGATGGAGGAAATAGAACAACTGAAAGGACCGCTAAAATAATGGCAGCAGAAAAACAGAAATTTCCTAGACAGTCTAGTGATAGTATCACTAAATAGTTTGCTGTAGTGGTGATAGTGCTACATAGATAAAACTTCTGGAATCATAGTATAGAGCAGGGCTGTCAAACTCATGGCCCGCGGGCTGGATGTGTCATGCGCTGGCCACACCCACACCGGTTTAGCGAAGGGGGAAAAAGTCCTGATACATCACATGATGCCGCCATGACGACATGAGTTTGACACCCCTGGTATAGAGGGAGGAGCAGGAAGGAAGAGTTAGCTTTCCATTTTAATATGCATATTATTGCTTATTCATATTGCATAATTAATATTATAATAGTACCTAAATCTCCTTCCCTCTTGGATCAATTTCATGTAGAAAATATAACTGTGAGACTGTCATTGGATAAAATACTGGGGGCTCAAATTTCATATTTGCTGGGAACCCACTGTGTGGCCCTAGGAAAGTTATCATCAAGCTAGTAAAAAAAAACTATAGTGATTTTCCAGATAAGATTGTTATGGAGGGAAATACGGTAAAAGCTATATATTTTGAACTTTAGGATAATGTTTAAAGGGATATATATTTCTCACATTTAGAATCAAGAAAAATTCCTTAGGCTACAGTCAGAATACTGGTAAAATACAACCAATTCTGTCTGATTCTATTCTGTTGCCAAACTGAATATGAAACTTTTTGTATCTATAATGGGCAAATATGACTATATAACCTTAGTTGAGTATTTTAGGCAATCAATGTTATATTGATTTGGTTTTGGGCTTGGGTTGGATATTTTTTAAAATATAAAATCTCTTGTGGCAATTTTGCAGCCTCTGGCTCTGGTTATGATATTCTTCAGTGTGGGATTTCTTATCCCCAGCCAAATTGCAGCCACATTTCCTTTATTGGATGCTCGCTGTAAAGACAAACCTGGGGATATCGAAAGTCATATTAGTATGTAACGACCTATAAAGAAATGCTCTGCTCAGAGTGTGGACATATTTTCTTTGTCTGAAAGCTTACAACAATAAAATAAATAAATAAAGGAAAACATAGTTCCTCTATCAATTAACAAGCATGGATAAACATACTTTCATACGCATCTTATGAAATATGTCATCATGAAGCATCTCATTTTGATATTTCCTTGGGATTTAAAAATATATGAATAAAAGAAATCATACTGATAAATATATCCTGCAATGGTCTGGATATTTATTATTCCCAGTTTCCTTCACATTAAGATACAGAAATGTATCTATGGCCATGGCTTGTTTCTTGGAACTTTCCCAATGTCGTTCTCTACCTAGTTTATTATTTGTCAACAAGTACAAGGAAACAAGTAACAGTATAGACATGGACATTTGACACATGAAAAAAAAATGGCACAAATAAAAGAATATAAATAGGCAAAACATAGCTATAAACACATAGAATTATTACATATAAATGGGGACAGTAGGACAGGGATGGTAGGCACACTGGTTCGCTTATGCGCTTAGTTGTAGGTAGACAAATTAGGCTGGAAAAAAAACTGAATGCAGAGATTTAATTTTTCTTCCTTCAATGTTGTATCTTCTGTCCATTGTAAGGGGCTATTCAGTTTCTTCTTAAGTGGAGAAATTAATTACACCTGCATTTAGTGCATATTTAAGCACATATTTAAAGCAAATATTTAAATTTCATGTGACAAAAACCAAAAGCACAGCTTAATAGGAAAAAGGGAAAATGTGATGTGACTTACCTATTCTTCTCTAACACCTGCCTGATGCTATGTGCTTCCATAATTGAGACAGTTTCACACACAGAGGCAATGTGACAATGAGGTTGAGTGCTCTTGAGAGAATAGCAATAGAAATAGCACTTTGATTTGATTAATGAAAAGAAGGACTAGGGGTGACATGATAGCAGTGTTCCGATATCTCAGGGGTTGCCACAAAGAAGGAGTCAAGCTATTTTCCAAAGCACCTGAGAGCAGGACAAGAAGCAATGGGTGGAAACTAACCAAGGAGAAAAGCAATCCAGAACTAAGAAGAAATTTCCTGACAGTTAGAACAATTTATTTATTTATTGGTTCGATTTATATGCCGCCCTTTTCCGGAGACTCAGAGCAGCTTACGCAATAGCCTTCATACTTTTGTATATACCTGCTTAGTAAGGTTTCGCGCCCCCCCCCCAGCGGTGTTCTTTTTTATACGAAGTCATCTTATTGCCCCCACAAACTGGGTCCTCATTTTACCTACCTCGAAAGGATGGAAGGCTGAGTCAACCTTGAGCCTGGTGAGATCTGAACTTGCAGTAATTGCAGGCAGCTGGTGTTACTTAACAGTGCTTTAGTCTGCTGCGCCACCAAGGCTCTTTTAACCAGTGGAACAACTTGCCTCCAGAAGTTGTGAATTCTCAAACAAGGGACGTTTTTAAGAAGTACTGTTTAAAGCTACCTTCATTAAATCCAGAAACATATTGCCTTCTCTCGTTCTCCGTTCAGCAATACTTCTGGTATATGGTAAAGGTGCCTTAAGATAACCAACAGCACATCTTCCCTTCCAGAAATAAAGCAATTTAGGCAAAGCCAAATTTCCACATAGAAACATTAACTTTGAAGGGGCTTTTATTTCAAAATATGGAAAATGTAGCCATTTGTCCAAACTTTCACTTGAATAAGAAAAGGTTTTCAACAAGAATGATCAAGATATTAAATATAGCATGCACCTGTTGTTAAAAGTTTAGGCTCATTAATTTTAATTTCAAGATGCTACATAAACCCTGAAGTGCTTAAGTATGAAACTACTGTATTGCAAAGGCAGAAGAGAAAATGGAAAAGAGCATATTTATAATCAAAAGCACGAACTAGTTAATAAAGGATTTGCATTCAAATTATTAATATGGGAAATAAAAATAAAATACATACTGAGTGTTATCACATCAGGTTAGAAACTGTTTTAAAAATTCCTCCAGAAGCACACTCTTCCTTCTGTTTAACACAGAACCCTAGAATTCTGATATGGTTAGACTTGAATGATCTAACATATGGAGTTTAATTATCTTTGCACAACTAAATAGCTTTATCTTCATCTTTCACTTCTCCTTCTTCCCTTCAGTTTCACCTGTATTCTAGTGAGATTTCCATAAAAACCTGCTATTCAGGATTACAATGAAATCAGAATAATGAATAGTTTTCTTCGGTTTCCTCTTTTTCGATCTCAATGCGGTTAATGGGCTGGGAACCAGCATATTTGTTCTGCTATTTTCCAACAAAATAAAAATGAAACATTGCGGCAAAGACCAAGCGTTTCTACCTCACTGAGGAAACATTCCTTTTTAGCGATTCTCATCACCTAGCCTGTAATCTAACAAACACAAATAATCTTCAGCCACATAAAATATTTATAGGATGTCTTTGAACTGAATAGCCCTGTATAACCTCTGCTGTTGTCAAATATTGTAATGAAAAGCTAGGAGGTTTCCTTGCTCTCCTGGCCTTATTTCTGAATATTCATAAACTTAATAAATATCCTGATGTGCACTATTCATGAGCACAGCAGGCTCTTTGAGGTCTACCAAGCTAAAAGTTATTGGAGATTGAAGTCTATGCAATGCAAGCACCTGGAATTGGGCCCTTACTTGATCCTGTCTTCATAAAACTTAATGAAATAGCCCAGGGGTGAAATGCTCCCAGTTCGGACCGGATCACCTGATCCGGTAGTGATGGAGGGTGGTTCGGAGAACCAGTAGCAAAAATCCCTGCCCCCTCTCCCCCCATGCCCAGCTGAGCTGCACAATCATCAGAGGCTTTTTTTTTTACTTTTAAAAGCATTTTTTCTACAACCTCTTCAGCCAAAAAATGCTTTTAAAAGTAAATTAAAAAGCCTCTGATGTTCGTGCGGCTCAGCTGGGAACATCAAAGGCTTTTAAAAGAAAAAAACCCTTTTTTTTCTTTTAAATGCCTCTGATGATCCAAGCTGAGTTGCCTGATCGGCAGAGGCTTTTTAAAAAAACCTCTGCCGATCAGGCAACTCAGCTGGGATTGTCACAGCCTTTTGAAAGCATTTTTTTTACAACCTCTTTGCCGAAGAGGTTGTAGAAAAAATGGTTTTAAAAGTTTTTTTTAATGGCCACGCCCACCCAGTCACATTACCCCCCCACCAAGCCACGCCCACATAACCGGTAGTAACAAATTTTAGATTTCACCTCTGAAATAGCCCCATCTTTCAGACGATCCGAAACTGCAGTTCCAAAAGATGGGTCACTTCCCTTGAGTGGAATGGTATCCATAGCTCTCTTTGCTCTGAAAATGTAGATTCAATCAATCAGAATAGAGCTGGAAGAGACCTTAGACATCTTCCATTTCAGACAAATGACTGTCCAGTCTCTTCCTAAAAACCTCCAGTGATAAACCATCCACCACTTCTGAAGGCAAACTGTTCCACTGGTTAATTGTTCTCACTTAGGAAGTTTCTCCTTAATTCCAGGTTGCTTCTCTCCTTGACTAGTTTCTATCCATTGTTTCTTGTCTTGCGTTCTGGTGCTTTGGAAAATAAGTTCACCCCGCTTCTTCTTTATGACAGCCCCTGAAATACTGGAATACTGCTATCATGTCGATCCTAGTCCTTCTTTTCTCTAGACTATCCTTACCCAATTCCTGCAAGCATTCTTCATATGTTTTAGTCTCCAAGCCCTTAATCGCCTTAGTTGCTCCTCTTTGCACTTTTTCCAAGTCTTGACATCTTTTTTGTAATGTGGTGACCAAAACAGGATGCAGTATTCCAAGTGTGGTCTTATTAAGGTTTTTATAAAGTGGTTATAGATTCAACATAGTTGCTGGGAAGTAGGTGGGCTTCCATACCGAATTTTCTTGTGCAGTTTTGCCGTTTCAAGAATATGATGGATCCTTCCTCTGAAATCTTCCATTTATAACCCCACCATTTTTGCTTTTCTTTTTTTAACCATAGAAAACTCAAGAGAAGTAGCTAGAAGGATGCATAATGCCTTTTGATTAATACTACAAGGAGCCACCCATATGGAATTTCCTAGTCTTAATTCTAAGTAAATTTCTTTGGGTTTAAGCACCCTGTAAACAGTCATATTAAGAGCGCATAATCTTGCTTGAATATTCCAAGGAGAGTTTTAAAAGGCAGTTTACATCACTGCCTCTCCTTTCCTGTATTTAGAACCCGGTTACTTATCCTAGGAACAGGAAGAAGTGGTACCAAGCACTTGCCTTGTTAGAATATACTTCCCCAATGGATAAATGAGGTCATTTCAATTGTTTCCTTTAGGGAAAAGGAGTTTGTCAAGCAGTCAAGAATCTTGAGTGGAGAAAGACAGATCAACCAATCACTCTGAGATTTCTGCACCAAATGAACCATTTCTATCTCTGGTCTAGATTTTCCCCACTCATTTGAGACCTTGTGCCCTTGACTGATTTAGACCCAATAGTGAAACTGCCAGTCCCTGTGAACATGTCAACTAGATATTGAGCTAGTTAGTAATTGGATAGCAATCACAGATCTGTAGGTTAATCTGGGAAATTGGGGAGTGGGGGGAACAGCAGAATAAAGCAAAACATATACTGTCAAACCAATAATGTATTGTTGCCAAGAAAAACAACATGAACCGAGGAGCACCTGTATATTTTTATTTACAAATGTGCTTCAAAATATATGGATAATCTTGCAGCCAGATCAGGGAGTTACCAGCCGAGTTATTGTTATCAACTGAGTAAGGGGAAAGTAGCTATACATTTCCACTGTAAAACACTACTTAGCTTATTGGTAGAGCAGTTTCTATCCATGAATCTGAAACTTTAATTGTCTGATGGAACTTCCTGATATACCAGCCCTTTCCTGTCAAGATCCTGACTTTTGGTTTTGGGGAAGGGGGAAGAGCCTAAACCAGGGTTGGCTTGGCTTTAGTTTATCTCCTTATTGACTACATTTCTGGTTGCATTCAACAACTCAGTCCCATATGGGAAAATGTTTAATCCTATGCATTGAAAGTAGACAATCAAGAAAGACCCTAGTCAGAAGGGAGGGGTGGGATGTACCCATTTTAAAAGAAAAATTAAAAAAAATCATGATGGCCAAACTGAACCACTGAGGGCAGTACATTAACATTGCAGACAAAGCACACATACAAACATACACACACAGACACCCACACACCTATCTGGTCACCTTGGAGAAAGTTTAGAGAGAGATCTCTGTTCCCAGAGCTGACTTGGTTTTGGATTTTGTCTGCCAATAGCTCTCCGTGTATCCCTTCTGTCATGTTTGCATGATCAAGGGAGGCTCAATGAGCCCGAAGCAAATTCCTACTGAAAAGATCATGGGATTGCCTAGAACTCTGGCAGAAGCCAGATGATGTGAAGCCACAAATGTTGCTTTCCTTTAGCTTTCCCTGACTTCATGTCTTCAGGATAGATCGGCTCCAGTCACTATAGACACTATACATCTGGAAGGGCTCCAGTCTGGACGTGCTTTTTCAAGAGGCAACTGGACTTTCTCGTTTTTCTTTGAAGACATTTCACTTCTTATCCAAGAAGCTTCTTTAGCTCTTGGATGAGAAGCAAAACGTTTTCAAAGAAAAACCAGAAAGTCCAGTTGCCTCTTGAAAAAGCACCTTTGGGACAACCATGACCTGGATGACTGAGAATCTTCATAGATATTTGCTCCAATCTGGAGTTGGCTATTGCAGTTGATTCACATGTTTTCAGTTCTCGTGTATCTGTTGAACATTCTTACATTATAGGAGTAGCAAAGGATGGCAACCCTAACTTATTGAAGGAAACCTCAATATTTCCTTTTTAAAGAATCGATTACTATACTTGGCAATTTTATCTACCGTATTTTAAAAAGTCCTATTCCCATATTCACACAGCTCACAGTTTATGAGACATACATTTTTTTTTAATTTGATGTATATGCCGCCCTTCTCCAGAGACTCAGGGCGGCTTACAGTGCGTTAAGCAATAGCCTTCATACTTTTGTATATTTATACAAAGTCAGCTTATTGCCCCCACAAACTGGGTCTTCAATTTACCTACCTTAGAAAGGATGGAAGGCTGAGTCAACCTTGAGCCTGGTGAGATTCAAACTTACTAATTGCAGACAGCTGGAGTTAAATTACAATGCATTAGTCTGCTGAGCTAGCCAGGCTCCTTCATTCAATTATCAATAGGTCCATCTTTTTGTCCTGCGCAGATTTCTTAAGAGTTGTGCATTGTTAAATCACCTATCCAAAGTCAATCAGGGTGACACTTTAGAAGTGCAGATAATCATAAAACCAATAAACAAAACGTGCAACTGACTTTCCCCCCCACCCCCCAAAAAAGAAAGTTATTCAGGTCAAATACGATTGGATCCCTTTTCAATCTAGAGCCTTTCGTTTTTGTAACTATTCTGAAATCCAGCATTTTGAATGTGTGCTGATGTGACTGTATGCACAAACACACACACACACACACACACACACATGCATACATACACACACTGTCTTATACAAATACTCATAGTATTTCATGAGTTATGCATAACCCATGGTTCAGAGCAGGGGTGAAATCCAGCAGGTTCTGACAGGTTCTGGAGAACTGATAGTGGAAATTTTGAGTAGTTCAGAGAACTGGCAAATACCTCCTCTGGCTGACCCCAGAGTGGGGTGGGAATGGAGATTTTGCAATATCCTTCCCACAGGAATGGGGAGGGAATGGGGATTTTGCAGTATCCTTCCCCTGGAGTGGGATGGGAATGGAGATTTTGCAGGATCCCTCCCCTACCACGCCCACCAAACTATGCCCACCAAGCCCTGCCCGCAGAACCGGTAGTAAAAGAAAAATGGATTTCACCACTGGTTCAGAGCTGCTCCAAACTAATACATGAAAACAGATAGACAAAAGCCACTAAAAATATTGAACAATGACAAAAAATATGGTCAACGATATTTGAATAAGCAGATCGGGGAAATTGTCACCTGCAGTTAAGAAAAGAAAATGCAGCCTCCAAAGTGTATATCAAGCACTTTCTTTAAAAGGAAGCTTTATTTTTATACTGATGCAGGCACACAAGGGGGACATTTCTGCACAATTTATCATTAATCGCAGTGGAAATTATATGCACTAGGTTCCTAACCTCCCACCACCACTTCTTACCTAGTGATCAAAATTATAATGAATATGGTGATAGAAATACATCCTTTAGAAAAAGAAATAGCAAGGAAACATGAACCTGTCACACTGTAATTGTGCTATGGAATGATTGTACAATTAAGCAAAAGTGTTGGTTTTCATTAAGTATCCTGGGAAATTGTTTTGGAAGAACCAAATTAGTTGATGATGGGGCATAAATACATTTAGGAGAATTGAAGAGACTTGGATCATAGGCTGAATGATACTCCACAGTAACTAAATCTTTTAACATATTTCTGATCATTTTTCAGTTACAAAAAGTATTGCCTGGTCTATGTGGTATAAAATACCACTTTATAAAGCCTTAGTAAGGCCATACCTGGAATACTACATCCAGTTTAGGTCACCACATTATAAAAAAATGAAGTTGAGACTTTGGAAAAAGTGCAAAGAAGAGCAACTAAGATGGAAACTAAAACATACGAACAATGGTTGCAGGATTTAGATTTGGCTTGTCTAGAGAAAAAAAAAAGAATTAGGGGTGACAGGACAGCAGTATTCCAATACTTGAGGGGCTGCCACAAAGAGGAAGGGGGGTCAACTTATTTTTCAAAGCACCAGAGGGCAGGACAAGAAACAAGGGATGGAAACTACTCAAGGAGAGAGACAACCTAGAATTGAGGAGAAACTTCCTTAATTAACCAGTGGAACAGCTTGCATTGAGAAGTTGTGGGTGCTTCATCACTGGAGGTTTTTAAAAAGAAACGGGACAGACATTTGTCTGAAATGGTATAGGATCTCCTGCTTGAACAGGGGGTTGGACTAGAAGACCTCCAAGGTCCCTTCCAACTCTATTTTGATTGAGCTTGAGATTGGCTAGGTCAGGATTGGAGAGTCCCAGGTTCTAGTGAATGGTCTTTACTCAGGCATCCTTCCCTAGTTAAACCCACCTCAGTTAAACCCTCTGTTGGAATAAACGTAGAGGAAACCATATTAGATAGGCTATCTGAAGGATAAAATATAATCAAGCAACCAAACTTAAAGTGCTGAAAAATGTCTTAATTTCCTCTGGTCCAGAATGGACCATATTAACAGCCACTTCTGTAAAGTGTAGGCATTTGCTCTTGAGGACTTTTACTCTAATAAATTTTGCTACATTATTATTCCCATATTAACGGGCAGTTAATCTAAGTGAGCAATTATCTGGTAAAGATATACTCTCAGGATCCCTGTAATGAGATCCAACAATGGGTCGGGTTTTCCTCATTAATCCTTTGCTTCACCTACAAATCAAATCAAATCAAAATAGAGCTGGAATGGGCCTTGGAGGTTTTCTAGTCCAGCCTGCTGCTCAGGCAGGAGATCCAATACCATTTCAGACAAGTGACTGCCCAGTCTCTTCTTAAAAACCTCCAGTGATAAAGCACTCACAACTTCTGAAGGCAAGCTGGCCTGGTGGCTCAGCAGACTGATAGCATTGTGAGTAACACCAGCTGTCTGCAATTACTGTAAATTCAAATCTCACCAGGCTCACGGTTGACTCAGCCTTCCATCCTTTCTAAGGTAGGTAAATGAGGACCCGGTTTGTGGGGGCAATAAGCTGACTTTGTATAAATATACAAAAGTATGAAGGCTATTGCTTAACGCATTGTAAGCCGCCCTGAGTCTCCGGAGAAAGGCGGCATATACATCAAATTAAAAAAAAAAAGCTGTTCCACTGGTCAATTGTCCTGTTAGGAAGCTTCTCAATGTTTATATTGGTCCTTGAGTGTGAGTAAGGGTGAATTTGGGTAAACTAGATGAGAAGACTTCCATTAATCAGTGGAACAACTTGCCTCTAGAAGTTGTGAGTGTTCCAACATTGGAAGGTTTTAAGAAGAGATTGGGCAACCATTTGTCTGAAATGCAGTAGGGCTTCCTGCCTGAACAGGGCCTTGGATTAGAAGACCTCCAAGGTCCCTTCCAACTCTGCCATTCTGTCAAATTCTGCTGAGGACGTCTGTGTAGTGCGAAGGGTGCCTTCCCACAAGCAACTCCCTCAGCAACTCAACTGCAGTGGGATTCCTTTCCCCAGACCATATATATATATATATATATATATATATATATGTATATAACGCCCTTTGGTCTGGTTGTATAAAATGGGCCACAGCGCTTGCACAGCAGCCAGCCAGGTATTATCAATGGGGTTGCCGGTTGAGGAAATTGTGTCATCTTTCCTGAGCTTGGAAAAAGCAGGGCTGAGCGAGGGGGGGAAGGGCGAGTTAACCCCGACGCGGAATTCAAACGTTTCTCGCCTCTTCTCAGCCTGAGGCTTGATGGGGTAGTAGAAGGTTTTTTTCCCCGCCGGGAGGAAACGCTTCACTTCACACCACATTTTCACCCAGGAGCTGAGCTTGCAGTCTCTTTCCAGGTAACGTCCCTCTCCGCTGACAGGGCCCGATCCACCTTCTTCGCCCGCCTAGAAGCCAGGGTAACAACGGCCGCCTCCCCCCCCCCCCCGTCCTCTCTGCGTGGCGATGGGGAAGACCCGGCTTCTCGCCTCCCACTTCTCCGCTCGCCTCTCTGGAAGTTTCCCCCTCACCAGCCCTCAGCCCTTTCCAGCTCTCAGACCCTCGCGCGAAGCTCGACGTCGGATGCAGGCTGGGACTCCGGGATTTAGGTCTGTGCGCGCCGACCTGGCAGTAAATCTCTCTTAAATCCACTTATAGGGCAGGATTGGGGTTGGCTGTTAAGAGGTGTTTAAGGGGAGCCGGCCCGCCCTAAGTGTCTTCGAAGAGCTGGAAGGAGCCTTCGAAGTGAGCGCGCCAACCAACGCGCAAAAAGAAGGCGGTGGGCTCTGGGTCCTTCCCAAACACCAGAGGCGAAGGAGCTTTTTTTTTTTCTCATTGGTTCGCCCTCCGAATCAATGAAAGCTCCAGATCCGAGGGGCCCCAGCGAGGCTTCCCGCACTGAGTTTGTGAAGCCCCGCCAAGTAGATCAAGGGCAAGCGCGCTCCGGTGGCTGCCTCTGCTGTAGCTTTCCGCTCAGCCGGGGTTGCGCCCATGCACGGAAAGGAAGGGACGCCCGAGTGTGCCCAGATGGATCATTTATTGCCCCAGGAATAGCGGTGCTTAATAGCGAAGGGGGGGGGAACGATACGTTTTCGGATGGGGCTCCATTTCTTTCCGAACTTCGACAGGGTCGACTCGCCTTCATCTTGCAAAGTGGCCGATCGGCCGCCCCGATAATAGCAGTCTTGGCGCCGCGAGTCCCACTGTATAATCTCAGCGGGATGCGCGCACGAGATTATAGTTGCTTTCCATTTCTTGCATTTCTTGAATACTACCGTTATGCTTGCGTTCAGTTTCTGCGGTCTCACGTTAGCAATGGGTAGGGAGCCGGAGGGGAGGGGGGAGGGAGAGAGAAGGGAAGGTATATTATTCGTTTTCTTCGTTTCCACCCTTGGCTTTCTAAACCTCCCCCCCCAAAAAAAAAGAAAAGAAAAGAAAAAAGCGGCAGCCGCGGTCTCTTTAAATCTCTGGCTTGTTTTTTGGCGTTCGTGCTCGCTTCCCCCCACCCACCCACCCCCCTCCTTTCGCGGCTGCTTTTCAGTCCCTGCGTGAGCAAAAGGGCTTCCTCTGCAGCGAAGGAAGGAAAATGCTTGTCGGCCGGAGGAGGAGGAGGAGAGGAGGAGGAGGAGGAGAGCAGCAGCTTCCCTGGGCAGCGCTCGGCGATCAGAGACTGGCAGGGACCTTCCAGTTGCAACAAACTGATAGCGGCGATGGGGCAGGGCGACGGCAGCTGGCCGCAGCACTGAGCGCCCGACGTTGGTGCCGCCCGGGCTAAACCACGCTCTTTGCCCTTCTTTTCAGCCCAGAAAGGTGCCGGACACTTTTGGGGGAGAGAGGGATCGCTGCCGCGCGCTCTCTCTCGCTCTCCCGGCGCAACTTGCCGAGCGGATTCTTCCCCCGCCCCTTTCCGATCCATCCATGCCCCGATCTGAACTTTAGCTGCCCCTGGGGCTCCTGCGGAGGGAGCCACCCAAAGAGCTCGGAAGCCGCGAAGATGATTTGAAAGCTCGGGTGCGAAAAGGGGGAAGAGCGCGACTTGGCGAGGTTGTGTGTGTGGGGGGGAGACTTCGGAAGATGAGCCACGCAGGTAAGGAGGCTCCGCAAGCCGGGCCAGGAAAGCCCAGGACTAAGAGAAGGGCGCGGGTGGGTGGGCGAGTGGATGGGAGGCAGGATCTCCGCGCAACTCCCTTTGGGAACGCGCAAGTCGAGGGTTCTCTTAGCCAAGAGTCCGAAGGAGACCTTGAGCTTCGTGCAATCGCTCCTGGAATTAAAGGGAGAGGGGCGGGCGGTCGTTAGCCAAGAGCCGGAATGCCAAACATTTCTCCCAGGGCACAAGAACCCCAAAGGATACCCGCCCCCCCCCATTCCCCGGGGGAAAAAAAAGAAAGGGCCACCTTCCCAGAGGTCATTCGCTCCAAAGATTTATATGCCGCTGTTCCTTTATCAAGACTCTCAAAGCAGAGGGAAAACGAGCCACGAAAAAGAAATCACCAGAGTCGCAGAGTAAAGTGGAAATTGGGATATCTATAGACCGGCGAAGCGCAGTTTGCGGTGGATTTAGGGGATCCGTTCCTTGCCTCTTTTTTTTCCCCCCAGTTCTATACGGATATCGGAGAAAGGAGGCTTTCTACCCCACCCACCCCACTTTTCCTTTGTGCCTTTCCTCGCCTTCGGCTCCGGTTTCCAATCTTTTCGGCTTTATGCTTGTGCTTCTTTCTTAGAATAAAGGCGAGGGAGGGGACGGAGGGTGGAATAAAGAGGGAACTGGGGTGAATCGGTTCTTGGGCGCTTCCCCCAGCCTTGCGAGTCGAGTTCCCCCCCACCCTTAGCCTAGACTAGAGGATAAGTCCCATTTGGACTTGCAGTGCCGACCGGTCTGCTGGTTCTGGGGGCAGCTCATTTATAACGGTCTTTGGAGCCAACTTTTTCTTCAGGTCCCTTTCTCTTTCCTCGCCGCCTCTCACCCCACCCCCTCCGCCGCTCTCTCCCTCCCTCCTCCCGCTGCCTTCCCCTCGTTGGGTCTCTTCCTGGCTGGTACCGTCGTCCCCCCCGGCTCGGCGCCAACCTTTGCCGAACTGCTCCGCTATTTGTTATGCCATTCGCCGTCGTTTCTTTGGCGCTTTGCATGTGGGGTTTGCATTGGGAATCTGAGCGTCAGAGGAAGCCGGGCAGTCCGGGGACATGAGGGCAGATCTTTCTCGACTAGTACCCTTTATTATTATTTGTAATGACCCTGTCGGTTAAGAATGATGGGAGTGGTAGTTCAACGGATCCAGAGGGCACCGCTTTATAGAGAGAAAGAATTCCCCCCCCCAACAGCACCCTCCAAATGCATTCACACACACACACACACACACACACACACACACACAGAGAGAGAGAGAGAGAGAGAGAGAGAGAGAGAGAGAGAGAGAGAGAGGACCCAATTATTCTGCTGCTTCTCAACCCTTAGTGGTGACTGGTGCAGCTAAAAACCACACAAAAGGCGTTTTTTTTTCCAGCAGGGGGCAATACAACTGTTATGACTGCCAAACTCTTCCTTCCTCTTCAGTTACATCCCTAGGAAATAGATAGATGGGCCTTGCTTTCAAATTCCCATACCTGGGGGAATGCTTGCAGCTCTATCTGGGTGTTTTTTGTTTTGTTTTGTTTTTAGTAGAACTGCCATACAAGGAGGAGGGTAAGGGGAGAGAGAGAGAGAGGAAGAGAGCATGAAATTCCTAGATGGTCTTGTAAGAAGAGTGCCTTAGAAGTTTATGATAGAATTTCTCAATGGTGCTGGTGAAAAATTACGGTGATCGGATTCTGAGGAATGAGATTTTAGCTCCCAAGACAGGGAAAATGAATCAGGCCTTTCCTTAAAGGCAGGATCTTCCCTAGGATTGCAGGCTAAGGTCAAGGAGCTTATGAGTTGGGATTGCTCTTCTTTAATCATCCTACCTTACTTACAAAACCTTAGAAAGGGAGAAATGCAGGCATTAAGCCCTTCCTTTGGTGAAATTTCCATTCTTTCTTATCACTTCACATTTTTTCTCAAGAGAAAGAGAGGGAGAGAGGGAGAGAGGGAGGGAGGGAGAGATTTTTAAAGAAGAGAAACCAGAATACTAGCACAAGTACTTTTGGTGGTTAGTGCTGGGAGTCACCGTTTAGAAGCCCTAAAGGGAAAAAATGCACCTAAAATGCTTCAGAACATAGCAATTTGATTTTATGTAGAAATCAAATTGCAATCTTTTCAGGAAGAGAGTTATATTAGTCTGTGGTGGGAGCCAACAATCAGGAATCTGACAGCACCAGAAGGAATTTGGTAACATTTCAATATTTTTCAATTTCAATAACTTTTTTTGTTCATTTGTTTGGTGCCTTTGACCCCAGTGTTGACTCCTGACACTGGCCTTATATGTCCCAACAGTTTTCTTGGTGAGATTTTAGAAGTGGTTTGCCCTTGTCTCTTTCCTAGGGCTAAGAGAGAATGAATGGCCCAAGGTCACCAGGCTGGCTTTATTTATTTATTTATTTATTGGTTCAATTTATATGCCGCCTTTCTCCAGAGACTCAGGGCGGCTTACAGTGCGTTAAGCAATAGCCTTCATACTTTTTGTATATACCTGCTTAGTAGGGCTTTTGGCCCCCCCTAAGCAGTGTTCTTTTTATACAAAGTCAGCTTATTCCCCCCACAATCCGGGTCCTCATTTTACCTACCTCGAAAGGATGGAAGGCTGTGTCAACCAGTCGGGTTTCAGGCCTGGGCACAGCACCGAAACGGCATTGGTTGCGTTGGTTGATGATCTCTGGAGGGCTCGGGACAGGGGTTGCTCCTCTGTTCTGGTCCTGTTAGACCTCTCAGCGGCTTTTGATACCATCGACCATGGTATCATGCTGCACCGGTTGGAAGAGTTGGGGATGGGGGGCACCGTATTATGGTGGTTCTCCTCCTTTCTCTCTGACTGGTCGCAGTTCGTGTTGGCAGGGGGGCAGAGGTCGACCTCAAGGCCTCTTATATGTGGAGTGCCTCAGGGGTCGGTCCTCTCGCCCCTCCTGTTCAACATTTATGTGAAGCCGCTGGGCGAGATCATCTGTGGCTTTGGGGTGAGATACCACCAGTACCCTGATGACACCCAGCTGTACATCTCCACCCCAGGCCACACCAACGATGCCCTTGAAGTGATGTCCCAGTGCCTGGAGGCTGTGCGGATCTGGATGGGGAGGAACAAGCTCAGACTCAACCCTTCCAAGACTGAGTGGCTGTGGCTCCCGGCATCCCGATATAGTCAGTTGACTCCATCACTGACTATTGGGGGCGAGTCGTTGGCCCCCACCGAGAGGGCTCGCAATCTGGGAGTCCTCCTGGATACACAGCTGTCCTTGGAGGAACATCTGATGGCTGTAACCAGGGGGACCTTTTGTCAGGTTCGCCTGATTCGCCAGTTGCGGCCCTTTCTTGATCGGGATTCCCTGTGCACAGTCACTCACGCCCTCGTCACCTCTCACCTTGACTACTGCAACGCTCTCTACATGGGGCTCCCCTTGAAGAGCACCCGGAGGCTCCAACTGGTCCAGAATGCAGCAGCACGGGTAGTGACGGGAGCAGCATGGCGCTCCCATGTAACACCGCTCCTGCGCGAGCTGCACTGGCTCCCAGTGGTCTTCCGGGTGCGCTTCAAGGTGTTGGTTATCACCTTTAAAGCGCTCCATGGCATAGGGCCTAGCTATCTTCGAGACCGCCTGCTGCCACCGACGACCTCCCATCGACCCGTGCACTCCCACAGAGAGGGCCTCCTCGGGGTGCCATCAGCCAAACAGTGTAGGCTGGTGACACCCAGGGGGAGGGCCTTCTCTGTGGGGGCACCTACCCTCTGGAATCAACTGCCTCCAGAGATAAGGAGAATCCAAGACCTCAGTGCCTTCCGCCGTGCCCTTAAAACCTTCCTTTTTCAGCAAGCTGGGCTGGCCTAATTTTTTAAGTATTTTTAAGTGTTTTGTTTATTGTTTTTAATTAACGGGGCCAAATTTATATATGTATATTTTTAACTGTATTTTAATATTTGTACTTTATGTTTTTACTTGGCTGTTCACCGCCCTGAGTCCTCAGGGAGAAGGGCAGTATACAAATTCAAAATAAAATAAAATAAAATAAAAACCTTGAGCCTGGTGAGATTTGAATTTGCAGTAATTGCAGGCAGTTGGTGCTACTTAACAACACTTTAGTCTGCTGCGCCACCAAGGCTTTGCACCTAAGGCAGGACTAGAACTCACAGTCCCCCAGTTTCTAGCCCAGTTCCTTAATCATGATACCAAACTAGTTCTCACTTTGGCTGAACCTACTCAAAATAATTAGAATGAGTAAGTAGCAAAATGAAATACCATTGCATAAATGTTAAAAAAACATGATACGGAAAGTGATTCTGATTTATCTTTAATTGTGATAGAGAAGTATACCCTATCCAAACAGATGGAGTTTTTCCTGGTAGTGGATTAGGGCCACTAATGGTTTTTGGGTCAATTATTATCTCTCAGTCCAACCTCACAGGCTTGTTGTAGAAAAAGTGAAGGCCAGGCCACTCTATATGATGCCTTGAATACTGGAGGAGAAATGAAGGCAAGTAACAAAGAACAAATGACTACAGGTAGTCCTTGAGCTACAACCACAATTGAGCCCAACATTTACGTTGCTAAGTGAATCATTTGTTAAGTGAGTTTGCCCCACTTTATGATGTTTCTTGCCATGGTTGTTAAGTGAATCATTGCATTTGTTAAGTTAATAACATGGTTGTTAAGTGAATCCAGATTCTTCATTGACTTTGGTTGTCAGAAGGTTGCAAAAGCTGATTGTACGACCCCAGGACACTGCAATGTCATAAATATGAATCACTTGCCAAACATCTGAATTTTGATCATGTGACCATGGGGATGCTGCAATGGTTGTAAGCGTGAAAAACAGTCATAAGTCACTTTTTCCAGTGCCCATAACTTTGAACGGTCACTAAATGGACTATTGTAAATCAAGGACTACCTGTAATCAGACACAAACTTTACTGCCTTTGAATGAGGTCTTGGACTTCTCTCTCTCATACCTCACCTCCATCCCATCTCCACAACTATTTGGATAATTTTACTAGCTTCCTTGTAGATTTGATTCAATCCTCAAACCAACCTCCCTACAACATAATCCCACCTGTACACCCTGGGACTCCTGTGAGTTTGGAAGCCAAGAAGTTGGGATAGAGGCTGGTTTATGCCAATGAATCAGTGCTTCATTTTGACACATTCTAACATATGTGAGGGATGCAGTGGCTCAGTGACTAAGACGCTGAGCTTGTCTATTGAAAGGTCGACATTTCAGCGGTTTGAATCCCTAGTGCCATGTAACAGGATGAGCTCCCATTACTTGTCCCAGCTTCTGCCAACCCAGCAGTTCAAAAGTACATAAAAATGCAAGTAGAAAAATAGGCACCACCTTTGGTGGGAAAGTAACAGCATTCCATGCACCTTTGGCGGTTTAGTCATGCCGGCCACATGACCACGGAGACGTTTTCGGACAGTGCTGGCTC
This sequence comes from Arizona elegans, assembly GCA_022577455.1. Taxonomy (NCBI): domain Eukaryota; kingdom Metazoa; phylum Chordata; class Lepidosauria; order Squamata; family Colubridae; genus Arizona; species Arizona elegans. Next base: position 120,799,119 of record JAKOOJ010000003.1, read on the forward strand.
TTCTGCTTTGAAACAGAGATGAGCACCGTCCCCTAGAGTCGGGAACGACTAGCACATATGTGTGAGGGGAACCTTTACCAGTGGTGGGTTCCTCCCAGTTCGGCCCGGTTTGGCCGAGCCAGTAGCGGTGACAATATGACATCACCAAACTGGTTCTCTTTGTTTGCCCCCCCCCCCCCCGCATTATTGTTACCTTTTATTTGGCCCTGCCCCCAATCTATTGCTGCCTCCCAAGTCCCAGCTAATCAGCTAGAAGGAAAAAAAACCGTTTAAACTCTTGCCACGGGGCTTCAAAGGGCCCCCCTATAGCTGATCAGTGTTAAAAGGCAGTGTGGTAGTAGACCGGTGCCTCCAAAAACAAATGAGTAGACCGGTGCCTCCAAAAATAAATGGGTAGATTGGAACGCTCCAAGAACAAATGGGTAGACCGGTACAGCTCTGCAAGCAGTTAAAAGCCTGGTAGACCAGTACCTCTGCTAAATCCTAAAGAATTGTCACATGACCATCAAGCCACACCCACAAAATAAGCCACACCCACAGAACCGGTAATAAAAAAATTTAGAACCCACCCCTGACCTTTACCTTTAACATATGTACCCATTGCCTTACTGCCATTGCATGTTGGAGTAGGCAACATGTTACATGAAAAGGGAAAGGGATAATATGGAGAAAAAAAATAATAGAAAGACTAACATAAGAAAAAGAAAATACAGCTAAATCTCATTTACACTAGTGTCATTCACTGTGCAACTCCATTCCTTTCTGTCCTTGGTAATCATTCTTCTTTCCACCATGTCCAAACTCCACTCGCTACCTTTTCTTGAGTTATACTTTAAAGAATGTACATTGGAAATGCTTCACTTCTTGATAACAGTATGAATAATCGCAGTTGCGAAATGTTTGTACTGAGAATATTTAGATAACCTTTAGATAGATGACAAAGGCTGAATTTTTGAAGAGTGTGATTATTCTAAGAATAGGCTATTCTAATATGTTGATAATGGGAGGACCCCTACAGTGAACCATCAGCCCAATGAAAAAATGATTAACATTGAATGGATTTCAAAGCTCTTTTCTTTTCTTTAAAACTTGCAAGTTTAGCATTCCATATATATGAATAGAACTGAGGCTATGCAAAAAATATGTCCTTCAATCCTTGTCCCATCTGCTCCCCCTCAATCTCAGAGTACTTTAATTCTATTTTAGAATTTAATTTGGGATAGTCTGGGGACTCATTTTATATCTGCAAGATAATCAAAGTTTTTGTTCTTTGTTACCCTTTTTTCTTAAAAAAAAAAAAAACAACCTTCCAGGCTGTCCCTGTTTTGTGATCTAAAAAAAAAGCCAAGGAAAGTAATTTCCTTGAGACATCTTTCCTTGGAAATTAAATACAACTAGTCCTCATTTAGTGACCACAATTAGGACTGGCAATTTGGTTGTTAAATGAAGTGGTCACTAAGGACTTGAGCGTTCCTTGCTTTACAGATCTGCAAAAGACCGTTTGCAAAGTGGCTGGTTGCAAAATTGTTTTTTCATCACTGTCGCGACTGCAAATGGATGCTAAATGAATCAGTTGCCAAACAGACTACCTGTAATTTCTTTTCTATTAGTTTTATTGGAAATGCTTGGGGGGGGGGAATGGATTAGAATATGTTAACTCAGCGTTACTAATAATACTTGTAAATTCAGGTAGTAGGCATTGTAATTTCTGAGGAATAATTTGGCAAAAATGAACACACAGCAAACAGCAATAGCAACAGTACTTAGACTTATATACCGCTTCACAGTGCCTTACAGCCAGTGGTGGAATTCAATTTTTTTTCTACCAGTTCTGTGGGGGTGGCTTGGTGGACTGGGTGTGGCTTGGTGGTCGTGACAGGGGAAGGGTACTGCAAAATCTCAATTCCCTCTCCACTCCAGGGGAAGGATACTGCAAAATCCCCATTCCCTCCCCACTCCTGGGGGAAGGATATTGTAAAATCTCCATTCCCACTCCACTCTGTGGCCAGCCAGAGGTGGTATTTGCTGGTTCTCCGAACTACTCAAAATTTCCACTACCGGTTCTCCAGAACCTGTCAGAATCTGCTGAATAGCACCCCTGCTTAAAGCCCTCTCTAAGCGGTTTACAGAATCAGCATATAGCCCCCAACAATCTGGGTCCTCATTTTACTGACCTTGGAAAGATGGAAGGCTGAGTCAACTTTGAGCCTTCAGGATCGAACTCCTGGCAGTGAGCAGTGAGTTAGGCTGCAATACTACATTCTAACCACTGTGCCACCACGATTCTTGGTTAGGAATGGAAATGGTTATGAATAGACCTTTTCAGAAGCAGCATCTCAGGTATGGAAGAACCTTTGCAGGAAAGCCTGTTTGTTATCGTTTCAGCACCAGAGGGAAGACCTTCCTATTTCCTTGGGTATTTCATTCTCCTTATCTTGCTTTTATAGTTCAGTGTCAAGAGTGTTGCTTTGCTTGCAGAAGGTCTGAGGTTCAGCCCCTAGCAATTCCAAGCAAGCCTATAAAAGTAAACACCAGATTAAATATAAAGGGCTGTTTGAAACCCTGAGGAGCCACTACCAATCCTTGCCAACAGTGCTGGGCTAGCTAGACCCGGGCGGGGGTGGGGTGTCTCACTCTATTCAAGGATGCTCCCTGAGATGCATTTTAAGTAGTTTTAGCTCCATGACATTTTTAGATGCTTATATTAGCCTCTGTTGTTTATAATTGCTGTTTTAATTGATTCTTGTAATTGGTTTTTTTTTTGTTGTTGTTGTACTACTTTTGATTTACACGGATTTTATTCACGCTTTATTAGTACATTGGATTGAAAGCTATTGGATTGAGAGCTATTACCTAGAGGGTGACAGATAAATCTAGAAATAAATAGTATGCAATTAAATGATTACTCTCTCAAGCAACTTGGCAGATCTGTAGTCTCCTCTACTGAAGGTTGAATGCCTTCTCTCCAAAGATACTGCAAAATATCCATTCGTACCCCACTCCCAGCCAGAAGTGGTATTTGCCAGTTCTCCAAACTTCAAAATTTCCACTATGGGTTCGCCAGAACCTGTCAGAGCCTGCTGAATAGCACCCCTGGTTGGAGTGGTTTTAGAACCACTCCAACCAGGGGTTTGGTTGGGTAAACAGCCCACTTTGGTTGGGCTGTTTACTGAGTCGTGGTGGCACAGTGGTAAGAATGCAGTACTGCAGACTATTTCTGCTGACCGTCGGCTGCAATTTGGCAGATCAAATCTCACCAGGCTCAAGGTTGACTCAGCCTCCCAGCCTTCCGAGGTGGGTAAAATGAAGACCCAAAGTGTTGACGGCAATATGCTGACTCTGTAAAACCATTTAGAGAGGGCTGTAATAGCACTGAGAAATGATATATAAGTCTAAGTGCTATTGCTGTTGCCATTTTGTCAGTTTATATTCTGAATATAAACTGTCAGCAAACAGCACTCCTTACTAGCACTGATGATGTTACCTAGTTAGAGTAATGAAACATCTGTAAGAAAACAAGCAAGCTCAGAGAGCACCAAGGACCCCCTAGACAGCAGATTGACAGAAAATTTATTTTGGTCATTTGACTAATAAAAATACAATCAATAAAATGAACAATACAAAACGTATCCCCTAACAAGTTGTCTGCCTATCTGTCCTCTTTGGGAAGAAAGCAGCTTCACAGATGAGCACCTACCAGGCATCAGTTGGGTGTGGGTAATGCCTATATACTGTGTTTCTCCAAAAAGAAGGCTGAGTCTTATTTTCTTTTGGCCCTTGAAAAAATGGCTAGGCCTTCTTTTTGAAGGATTCTAATTATTGACTCACCTCACAGCAGTGGCACCAACAGCCCCATCCAGCAGGAGCCCACTGCTGACCCACTTCTTCTGTGGCCACTTGCTGCCCCTTGCACGTATCGCCCCGGCCTCCATTTCGCTTTCAGATGCCTCAGGCATCTGAAGACGAAATGGAGGCCTGGGCGATGCGTGCAAGGGGACGCAAGTGGCCTCAGAAGAAGGCGAGGCAGGTGTCGGGGTGTGTGAGACCTGGTAAGTAGGGCAGCTCCATCCCCTATCCCCACCCTAGTTTATTTTTTACCTGTGTGCCTCGTCCCACCCCCTGCACCCCGGAATGGGCAGGGTCTTAGTTAGGACTAATTTTGTGGGTGGGGCTTAATTTGATTGCATGAGCTCAAAAACTTGATAGGGCTTCTTTTCAAGGTAGGTCGTCTTTTTGGAGAAACACAGTATCTTAAACTAAGAACAACTAAAATGCACATGAACCACCACCAACAAATCTCAAAGTAAGTCTAAATCAGGCTTCAAAACTGATGCTACTAGAAAAAAAGAAAAAGAAAAGCCTAAATCTTTTGTGGATCAAGTTAGCTTTATCCAAGTATCAAGGCCAGGGCTAGTCACTATTCTCTGTTTCTTTTGATTATACATTCTTCTTTCTTCATGGACTTAAAAGCCATCATATATATAACCAGTCTGTCCTTCCACCCAAGAAATCCCATAAATATTATTATAAGTCTTTGGGCTTCTCCTGAAGATTTCTTTGATGTTTCTCATGAGAAGGAAGCTTTTTTTTTTTAAAAAAAATCTGGTTTTGTCAAAATCTAATGGCATAACACTCCCCCTTTCACCTACCCCCCCCCCAATTGAACAAGTCATACTGAAACTTTTTTAGTTCTCCCAAGTCTGCTTTAAGTGGAGTGTTTGTGATCTGAGGCCCAGTGGCTAAGACCACTGAGCTTGTTGATCAGAAAGGTTGGCAGTCAGGCGTTTCAAATCCCTAGTACAAGTCTCTTGCGTGAGCAAGGGGTGGACTAGATTACCTCCAAGGTACCTTCCAACTCTGTTACTGTTAACATAATTAGAGGGGACACAGGTTTGACCCAGAGACAAGCACTGGTGCTGCCTTTTTTCCAATAATGTTAAATACAAGAAGAAACTTAATGTGCCAGAGCATTACCAAAATTTGTTTGTTTGTTTATTGAATTTATATAGTCGCCTACTCGCTCACAGCAACTCTAGGCAACTTACAGACAACAAAAACACAATGTAGAAAAAATAAAAATAATAAAAAGTAATAAAATAATTATAAAACAATAACCCCCCCTTCCTCTTTGCCAGCACACACTCAAATTATTTAATGGGCTCCATCCCACTCTGGGTTCCTCAGGCCTGCTGGCAACACCACCTCTTCAGGGCCTTGTGAGCAGGGGCCAATCTAATTTTCAGAGGGATAATGCTCCAGAGGATGGGAGCAGAGAAGTTTTTAGGTTCCACCAGATGTAACTCCTTAGGGACAGGACCAAAATATTTTTTGCCTCCCTGCTCTAGTGGGTCGGGTGGATATGATCGGCAAGAGCCTTTTTCACCCTTAAACAGTGATAAAGGAAGTGAAATGGATAAAGGTAAATTCTGAGATGTTTCTAAATTTAACTTTACAAATCAAACAACATTGGGTAGTTGTTATGTATTGTATATAGTTGTCAGTTGACGTTCTCAGTCTGGTCCTCTGTTGGAGCGGGAAAATACTCTCTCCTGATTGGTTGTGGGCTGATCAGCTTCCCTATAAAAGGAGTTGTGTCAGCCAGGGAGCAACAGTTGCCTCACAGGCAGTATTGAATAAAGAGCTGTTAGAAATCACTTTGGCCTCACCTCCATTCTTCACCCAGTACATAACAGTAGTATTAGTTTATACATCCTCCAGTAAGGAGGGAAAAAAACATATGAAACATTTAGGAAAAAAATAAGAGAATTACAAATTTATTTATTTATTTATTAGTTTGATTTATATGCCGCCCTTCTCCAGAGACTCAGGGTGGCTTACAATGCTTTTAAGCAATAGCCTTCATACTTTTGTATATACCTGCTTAGTATGGCTTTTGCCCCCCCCCCCCCCAAAGCGGTGTTCTATTTTATACAAAGTCAGCTTATTGCCCCCACAAACTGGGTCCTCATTTTACCTATCTCGGAAGGATGGAAGTCTGAGTCAAATTACATCTAAACCTGCTGTAAAACCACGAATAAGCTAGAATCATTACGTATCTATTAGGAAATATCATAAGCATCATAAGTACAATGGCATCATATACAATGTGACATGATATTTCTAGAAAATGTAGGTTTATTGCTCTCAGCAGCAACCAAGATCTGGGCTGTTATTAGGCAGAATGAGACAGTTGCTGTAGGCCACAGATGTCAAACTTGCCATGTCATGTTGCAGTCACGTGATGCTTCATGACGTTTTCCCCATTCACAGAGCTGGGGTGGGCGTGGCCTGTGCATGAGGCATCCGGCTCGCAGGCTGCCAGTTTGACACCCCTGCTTTGGGCTATAGATTTGGGAGAATTTGCAGAATCAAACTGTGTGTCAAAGTGGCTTCCTTACATATCCTAAATTGACTAGCTATCCTAAGTACTGAGGTAATCTTCAGCTGCCAGTTAAGTGTTGACTAGGTGCCATTTAACCTTTGGCACATGTTAGAAAATATCTTGGATTGATCCTGGCAACCATGATTTTTCACTTATAAGTATAACAATCTGATACACACAGACACACACACACACAAACTGCAAATGTGTAAAACCTGAGGGATGTGAAATCAATGACATCTTGGATTTATTTACTGTTGCATCCTGAGATAATGTGGATGACAACTCAGATGGTTTACAACCTTAGCAGAGATTCTCTGGCTGGAATTATGTCCTTGTAAATCACTCAACCCTTGATTTTAATGATCCCTGTAACATATATAAAGTCAGGCCATCAAGCATATGCTCCAGATTTATCTGAATGCTGAAAAATGTGGATATGGCTTATCTGTACAATCCTATTAAACATTGGTTTATTGAGTGGTTAAGAAAGCCCAAAGGGCAGAATTGTAGATTTCACTTCAGTGCAGTAATCTGGAAATGAGTTAAAATAAATGAAGGTTAATTGGTTGATTATTATTAGAATTTGCATTGATTGTTTCAGTTTTACTGAAACTGTAATTACTAGCAACGTGAAACAAATTTTGTTGTATAAATCAGTGAGAATCTCCTGTTAAAAGGGATCAGCTATGCTGATTCTGGGTTTTTGAGAACAGAGGGGAGCAGCTTTAGAGAAGTTGTGTTCTCCAAGTAGATCTATGTCTGTGCCACTATGAGCAATATCAATCCAATGGAGGAGGTTGCTATGATCCCTCTTCTATTGCTCTTGTAGAAAAAGGAGGAGGAGGAAGACTAAAAGGCTCCTGATCTTCCAACTGTGCGAACTTTGGCTGGAGTCAACCCCAATGCTAGTTTTTGTATGAAGTGGAACCTATACATATATTACTTTATTTAGAACTGGGTGCTCTAATTCAAGAGACTGTGTCATGGTTCCAAGAAATGGCCCAATCAATTCAGGACTCCGAGGCTGTGGCTTTTCTCAAAGATCCATTTTTATTGGGTACAGCATAGTGGCACGTACAAATGTGAAACCAACTGTAAATATTTCCTGCATTTTGTTATAATAAAAAGAATAGATATCACCCACCCCTCCTAGTGTCACTGGTCACGTTAACCAACCAGGTGGATGGTAGGCTGCACAGCTAATCCCTCCAGCTGTTAGGAGCTCTTGTTGAGATGACCTTGATACCTACGGGCCTTATCGCTGTAACCTCTGGCACCTTGGAGGAAATTATCCCACTCCCCTTAGTTCTCCCTCCCCCCATATATATGGCAACTAAAAAACAAAGGAACATGGCTTCAGCTAAAGTCGTTTTGAGAATTGACAGGCTGTTTTTGTTTCTAACAACATGCAAACTAATATTCTTAAACCAGTTGCTATCGTTATCACTCCTATCCAATAGAAATAATAGGTTTGGCAAGAAGCTGATAATACATCACAGCTGGAGAAGGCCGATACTGTATAAACAAGTAAGGGTAAAGTTTTTATCCAATTAAATTTCAAAATTGAATTTTATATTCTCATCCTTTGATATTGACAGCTCATTTCAAGCAGACCTGTAATCTTAAGAATGGATAGATGGATAGAATTCCATCAGCGGAATCTTAAGCATGGACAGAATATGTTTGTGGATGTCATCTTTGTCTGAGAAATAACTTTCTGTGCATACTAGGTTTTCCTTGCAGGACGCAAAGACAAGGACGTGGGAAGATGTGCTATTGGTTTTGCTTTCAATTGAGGACCACTTGATTCAATTTAAATTGTCTGCCAAGCAAAGGCTATTGATTTGTAGAGACAGCGATTGCCAATGTGACTGAGCTGTTCTACTCTTTGCCACTGTCCCTCTGCTGTTTTTCTACTTTCTGTCTCCCATAAAAAGTTAACACATTCCCAGAACTATTGGAAATTTCTATTGTAGATGACTCTTCCATTATAGTGTGGCAAAATGCAAATCCATTCTATGGATTTGTGCAAAAAAAAAAAATAAAAATGCTACTGTTTGGAGAGAGAAGCAGAAATGTGTTTTTAAAAAGATAACTTCAATTCAGTCCTCACAAATGCCAGAGAGCAAGGGACATCTCAGAAGAGATAATATATCGATTAGAATGTGACACTGCTTCATGAATGCAGGTTTTGGACCAAGAAAGACAGTATACTTTGCATTAAGATATTATAAGTTGCATGATTGATTTATGGTCAGCAAGATAATAGAAGTTATTATCTTGAAGATCATGAGGATTCAAACTGCTACTGCAGTACAATAATACTCGAAAACTGAGAGATATTATCTGAACTACAAATGGTGAATGCTCAGCTGGTTAGATATAAAATAACTAAGATCTTGTGTATGTGAGTAGGTTTGTATGTGTGTAATTCTATCTGTCTATCATATCTGTTTTTCACATCATATCATACAGTATATCGTATCATATCGATCCTTCCATCCCATATTATATCCACCCACCCATCCATCTCTACCTATCTATCACTTTTTCCAAACGTCTCAGTTTCACTGTAGTGATTGTGGTATAAAGGTTGTCCAATTCATTTAGAATATTTCCTTCAGACAATGAATGACTGCAAAAAAAAAAATAAATCTGCCTCATGAGAGAAGAATTAAATGTAGAAGTTGAGCTGTACTGCACAAAGAGTAGTCAGCATCTTCCAGGTTTACAGATTATACAGATTAACAGAGTTGAAAGGGACTTTGTAGGTCATCTAGTCCAACCCCCTGCCCAAGCAGGAGACCCTTCTACATAATTTCTACAGATGACAGTCCAATCTCTTCTTGAAAGCCTCCAGTGATGAAGCTCCCACAACTTCCGAAGGCAACTTCTGTTCCATTGGTTGATTCAGAGGCAATGATGATTATTTATCAAAAAAATTTACATATTGCTTCTCAGAGGCTAAAAATAGTTTGTGATCAAATAGGACACAGTTTTGCTCTAAGAGCTGAAAACGTGGTATTCTTTGTGGGCATCCTAGCATGGTGCAGTCTAGTTTCCCACTCAGTTAGCAAACCATGAAAAACTTCCTATGTCTCAAAGGGACACCGGAAGAAAAGTAACTAACAAATATTTACTACTACACAGGAAATTAAAAGCCAACTGTTTCTTAACCACTTTCATCACAAAAGAAAACTGCTCTCCTATCTTAGAGATCCTTTGAAAATGTAAACTCAATGGGATTCTTGAAAGGGACACAGCCCTGCAGGAGCCAACTCTCATCCAGAGGAAAGTGGACAAGCAGAGGAAGAAGCAAAGCCTGACAAGGAAGCTTCAAACAATAAGGGGAGGAGATCTATGAAAAAGTGATGATGCTTAGGCTTAGAATGTTGTTATCGCCTCCTAGCTTCCCCCTGCTTCCCCTGGCAGTTCAGTGGCCCAGTTCCTGAAATAAACAAACATTTTATTAAAAAAATGTAATATCTTAAAAATACCTCTTGCACAGGTCACTTTCAATTGTGACACAGAAATGGGCCAATTGTGCAAATGTTTCTGTCAAGTATGACTGAAATTCTTCCTAGGAAAATTTCCATTTTTTTAATGCATGTATAGAGAAACCCTATAAGGGACGTGGTGGCTCAGTGGCTAAGATGCTGCTCTTGTTGATCAAAAGGTCGACAGTTCAGCGGTTTGAATCCCTAGTGCCACGCAATGGGGTGAGCTCTCGTTACATGTCCCAGCTTCTGCCAACCTAGCAGTTCGAAAGCATGTAAAAAATGCAAGTAGAAAAATAGGGATCGCCTTTGGTGGGAAGGTAACAGCGTTCCGTGCACCTTTGGCATTTAGTCATGCCAGCCACATGACTATGCAGATGTCTTCGCACAGCACTGGCTCTTTGGCTTTGAAACGGAGATGAACACCGCCCCCTAGAGTCAGGAATGACTAGTACATATGTGCGAGGGGAACCTTTACCTTTACCTATAGAGAAACCCTACTCCCGATTGAGGAAACAAATAAAGAAAGCTCATTCAGTAACAAAACACAGCAATGAACACCTCACAGCAGAGAGGGAAGGTGGCAGCATGAACTGCCCAGCATGAAACTTTGGGGGGACATGACTATTGGGGATTCCCAGAGATTTCTTTGTTTTGCACCGTGTGGCTCACACACCTGAAAATGGCAGGCAGCATAGCACATTTCTTACCAGTGTCATGAAGAAGAGATACTCCAGATTGCCAGTCTTGGGTTAAATATATATTGTTCTCTCTATTTATGAGCTGGTTCTTTGTGGATATATCAGGAGGACCACTGAATTCCCCATAGCCAAGTTTAATGATTTATTTAAAAACTAAGCTGAATTATTTCGTGTTTTCTATTCTTTTTGTACTTTTTGGATTTTTTAAATACTAAAATACAATAAATATATAATTAAAAGAGCAGTAACAAGACTGTATATGGAGATCACAGTTATTCAAGGCCAACCTTACTAGAACAACATCCAGAGTTGATGGGAGTGCAGAATTTCCAGCAAGCATGGGAATGGACGATGGAATTTTGTTATTTGATACAGCTGATCTCCATCAAGCTGAGGAATGATTGGTTTAAATCATAAAATTCCATTATTCCATTATAACAAGAGAATATATAGGCATTTAATGAATGTCTTTTGATAAGAGAATTAATGAAATATGATCAAATAAATCATGATCAAATAATCAAAAGTTGGGATAGACTGGATTTTTTTAAACAAATGTGGCAGTAGAATAATTCAAGGGAATCTTACACTGATTTCTATTTTGAGATAATAAACAAGAGTTGAAGACAGTGGTAATTCTGTTGTATATCTCATGCTGGCAGACAGCAACAAGGCTCATTGTGATATCCTGAGCTGGGGTGTGGTGAAGAAAGCTACTATTTCTTTTTCTGTAACTAAAACAGAACCCAAAGCTGCCAAGGCCATCAATCATAAAGCCTTTGTGAGCATTTAGAGTGGTGTTAAAACAAAATAAAGCTGCTTGCCAAAAAGACATGCCCTTTATACTGTTGTTGTTAAGAACAAGAAAAACAACTGAAGAAATTATGTGGTGAATTTATGCTGATACCAATTATAATCCTGTACCTTAATTACAAGCAGGACACACATTCTAATTAGCATAAAGAATTTGATTTAATCAGAGTTGAGTACTTTGAAGTCCTATATATTTTGTGGGAGATGACATGATTCAAATGTGATATTGGTTCGAACTGGACTTCAGTTTAATTGGCAATGAGCAGCAGTCTAGTAGAATATTTTTGGACATGATCAACTGATCAACTGATGACCTGATTACTATCTTCAAATGTCTGAAGCAGTGATGGGTTTCAAAATAATCTCTGTGGGTGTGGCTTAGTGGGTGTGGCATGGCTTGGTGGGTGTCGCAGAGGAAGGATACTGTAAAATCTCCATTCCCTTCTGATCAGCTGGGACTCAGGAGGCAGAGAGTAGATGGGGGTGGGGCCAGTCAGAATTTTTACTACCGGTTCTCCGAACTACTCAAAATTTCTGCTACCAGTTCTCCAGAACTGGTCAGAACCTGCTGAAACCCACCTCTGGTCTGAAGACTATAAGTTGAGGGAGTAAATATGTTCCTGTTGTTTCAGAGGTCTGGACCCCAAGGATGAAAATTTCAGGAGACCACAGACTGGCTAACACTAGGAGATAATTTCTAAATGTTAACATTATTTAACAGTGGCTACTACAAAAAATAAAGGTCTCTTCTTTAGTGGAGATATTTTCACAGTCACTGGATGGCCATTTCACAAGGATATTGTAAATGCATCTATTATTATAGAATTTATTTTGAACAGAGGTTTAGATGAAATGACCTCCAAACTCTTTTTCAGTTACAGAAGACTTCATTTGTTAGCAGAAAATAAAATGCTAGTAAGTTAAGAGCCGAGGTGGCGCAGTAGTTAGAATGCAGCACTGCAGGCTACTTCAGCTGACTGCTAGCTGCAGTTCAAATCTCACTGGCTCAAGGTTGATTCAGCCTTCCATCCTTCTGAGGTGGGTAAAATGAGGACCCAGATATGCTGACTCTGTAAACCACTTAAAGAGGGTTTTAAAAACACTATGAAGCGGTATATAAGTCTAAGTGCTATTGCTATTAGAGAAATCTCTTATGACTACCTTCCTTGTGCTCTGCACACTCTAATTTTTAATTATGTATTTATTTTTGTGCTTTCAGTTCAGTTTTGACTCTTGGAGACTCTCTGAACTGGTCCTTATAGTTTTCTTGGCAAGTTTTCAGAAGCTTTGTTGCTGCCTAAAGCTAAGAGAAAGTGATTGGCTTAAGGTCACCCAGCAGGCTTTGTGCCTCAGATAGGGCTAGAATTCACCATCTCCCAATTTCTAGCCTGGGGTCTTAACCTCTAGACCAGGGGTGTCAAACTGGATTTATTCAAGGGCTGGATCAGCATTGTAGTTCTCCTCTGTGGGCCGGGTGGGGAGGAGACAGATGCCTCCTGCAGCACTTTTCTGGGCAAAATGGGGCATGCGGAGACCATGCACGACACCCTCTCCGTGGCCCGTTTTGGCTGGCAAAATGCTTCAGGAGGCCATCCAGGCTATAAACAGAGCCCGTGGACCTTGAGTTTGACACCCATGTTCTAGACCAAACTGGCTTTTGCACTCTAATAACTGACTAGAAGAATTGTGGCCTGATGTACAATTTTTTGGGTCTGAAAGTTTGTCTAGAGCGGGGAGGGGAGTGAAGTTTGTATAGATAGGGAAGGAGTGAAGTTTTTTTTCCAGCACCCCATGGATAATGAACTACAGAATTATATTTATTTAATGTGGATTATACCCTGTTTCCCCTAAAATAAGACATCCCCTGATAATAAGCCCAATCGGGATTTTGAGCGCATGTGCTAAAATAAGCTCCCCTGAAAATAAGCCCTCTCCAAAAATAAGCCCTTCCCAAAAATGTTTAAATGCATCCGCAGCCGGTGCCCACCATTTCCTCTGGTTAAGGTTAGGGAGGCAGAGCTGGAAATCAGGTAAGGCGGCAAGAGGAGCCCCGTCTTGCTCCATGTGCCCTAAAATAATAAGACATCCCTGAAAATAAGGCCAAGCACTTATTTTGGTTTTCAAAAAAATATAAGACAGGGTCTTATTTTCGGGGAAACACGATAGATAAAAACATTCTGGATCCTTATTTAGTCCAGTATCTGGGTTTTCATAGGAAACCAATGAACCATAACCTATGGTGAGCCTTTCTGACTCTTAAACTAGGTTCTCATCACATGATCATCACATTACAGTCAACCATTAACCTGTTTATAATTCCCTGCTTGGCACCTATCACCCCACAGTCATGCTAATTAAGTTGAGGACTACCAGTTTGGGGAATATATAGATCCTTACTATCTCTACTCTTTCCTGGTATCCCATAAGTCCTTATGCCGGGAGAAAAGTGGCTAGACTTCTCTAAATCTGTAGATCTTTCCCTACAGTCATGCCAGCTCTCCTTGCTCCTGCCTTCCTTGAGTCTTGGCTATGAATTTTCTTTGGAGTTCCTGTCTAGGGAAGAGTAGTTTGACTCAAATTGTCTTGGAATAATTTTGGCTAACAGTGCCCTCTTTTCAAATAGTACTAACTGGTTTAGCAGATTTGTGCAGCATGATGGACCCTTAACAGACTCAGTGAAAAGCCTGTGAAGCCCACTTTATTCTACAGAGGAATCTAGAGTCAAATTCAAGCGCTATATCTGATTTCTGCCCCCCCCCTTGCTTAAAATAAATTATATCATTGAGGCCAAACCTCAAGATCTTCTCTACGTGAGACTAATGGTGTTGGGAGTGTGTAGCCTCTAGAAAAAAAGATAATCGAAGGGAGATTCGTGAATTGCTTGAAGAGAAAGCATAAGGAAGAAAGCAAGAACTTTTTCTTTACTGGGAACATAGTTTTACGTTACAAGAAATAGATCCAGGTTCCATATAAGCATCTTCACAGAGTTAGTTTATCAGATGAACTTATTATAAAGGGAAGTTATGTGAGCTTTTTTTTAATTTGCTGGATGTGGACAAGCAGGATGCACAGCCATCCAACAGGAATGGTTTCACTTGAATTTTTGCACTGAGCAAGAGGTTATATTCAATGTCCTGCTCCCTTTCTGGTCTTCTCTGAATCTAAGAAGTAAGGCAGCCAAGATCTTGCTGCTGATGTTGGAAGGAAAGCAGACTTTAAGAAGGAGCTTGCTTGAGGCAATGCAGGCTGAATGTGGCAGTTTCTTGTTCCTATTCCCACCAACCCAGCAAATACACTAAAGCTATCATTTCCTCTACTTTGTATATCTACAAAGGAGTATATTAACAACTAAATGTTTCTTAGTAATGTAGAAGCTTGTTAATATAACATTTCCTGGTGTTTTTCTTTTTCTGTTCCAGATCTTACAAAACCACCACTGGCCCCAAAACCAAAGATCTTCAGTCATCTGGCTTCCATAGCTGCTTCCAAATTTCCTCCGTCACTATCAAGGGCTGGCACACTTCATAATTCAAACTCTATGTCTAGGGGTCCAAAACCACCCATTGCTCCCAAGCCAAAAATCTCTGCTGACAACGATCCCGCAATTTTACAGAGATCCAGTGTTTATGCTAATAATACCTTTAACAAATATCCCAATGGAAAACTGGAAGCAGAACTGTATGAAGAAAACCAGTGCAACAACACGGACTGTCCAGAATCAGAAGATGGCAATGAATACATTGTAATTCCTGATGTTGAATTGACTGATAAAACATACAGTGACTTTGAACCGGAGCCAGCCGAGAATGAGATTTTGCACACTCTTGAACCAGTAGGTGAGGAAGATGGTAATTGTACGGATAGCAATGACATATGCGATGGCTCGATAAATGTAATGAAGAACAAGGATACTGAATCGGTGGGAGACAACTCTGTGGAATCAACTGAAATCCCAGCACTTGACTGCCCTGAATTTGAAAGTGAAAAAGAAGATGCTGCAAGAGATGAATATGAAAAAGTGGACAGTGAAGATCCTCCCAGTGAGACACAAATGAACTGTGCAGATGAAACTCTAAGCAAACTGGATTTGGTAAATGATAACAATGAGTATAACATGGACGGCAAAATATTGAATGGGGAATCTTTGAAAGAAACTATATATGATGATATCATTTTAAGACATTTAGAGGAGCCAATATCAGCAGGGGAAGATCTGCCTCTAATTTGCAAAGGTTTAGATGCAATACAGTTTTTAGAAGAGGAACAATTAAATACTGATCTAGAATTGGGCCCAGCAAATCACAACAATAATGATTCAGCCTGGACTAGAGAAGGAGAGTTTTTAGAAGATATTGATGTAAATACTGATGCTCACATTGCTAATGATTCTGAAGTGGACACGGGGTTAGAACCAAGTGGGTCTGAGCTTGGTATTGAAGAGACTTTTAATGGGGCCACAAATGAAATGGATGAAAAGGAAGATGAAATAGACCTAAATGCTGAGGGAGAAGATCTTGACAATGTTTGCCAAACTTCTGAAATGAAGAATGTGGTAGAAATAACAGAGACTGAATGTGAATCAGGGGAAGATTCTGGAGAACAAAACGAAATGATAGACACAGAGACGATGGATGATAGCTGCCAGATCATTCCCTTTGGAAATGATGGCAGTGAGGATGCTCAGGATTCTCCAGATGAAGATCTGGATGAAGATTTGTCAGGAAAAGAGACTGAAATGCCTGATAATAACCCATCCCTCAGTTCTGAAGATACTAATGGGCACAAGTCTGACTCGCAGTTTAGAGAAGAATCTAAGTCAGATGTTTTACTTGGAGATCACAGTGCGAGTGAATGTACTTTAGAAGATACACATGTGAATCAACAAATACTCCAGGTGGATCATAGCAATAAAGAGGAAACTGTTCCAAATCTAACCAGAGAAACATCAACTGAAAAATCTGGGCTTTCTATTGGAGAATTGGCTAAACTGGAAACAAACTCAACCAATGAATATACGATTGAGGAAGCCACAGAGGTCTCCGAAGTGTCGGTTGTGCCTGACAACAATGGAGAAGTAGCCAGTGATTCCCTAGATGACCCATATGTCCTTGGAGACACTTTGCCTACAGCAAATGAATTTCTTTATGCTGGAAGAGAAACGCAGGAGGCTGATATCCAAAACAGCTCAAGTGATTTCAGGGAGGGAGAGAACGCAGAAAATGAAAACCATTTGCTTTCCATAGATCGGAAAAACATTGTTACTAGAACAAGGTCTCACTCTGGGAAAGTACCTGGTTATGTGCCAGAAACAGTTCCAGAAGAAACAGGGACAGACACTGAATTGCAGACCTTGAGCACAAACACCATTATTACTGAAAATGTAAGACACAGTTTTTGTTGGGCAGAAGGAAAAGCTATAGAACTGGCTAGAACGCTGCCTGCAAAGCCAAGACGCTTCATTTTGTACCCTCGATCTTATTCAGTGGAAGGCAGAGACACCCCTGTCTCTCTGTATCGAGAAACTGATAGCTCTATATTAGATTATAACAGATTAAACAGGACAGATGAGCTGTCATTACCATATGTAATTGGTTCCTCGGGTAGCTTTTCCCAGAGGAATCACCTAACATCCAGTGGGGTTTCCACTCCTTCCTCTGTTGTTGATATTCCACCTCCCTTTGAACTAGCCTGTATCACCAAGAAGCCAATCACAAAAAGCTCCCCATCACTTTTAATAGACAGCGAATCTCCTGATAAGTATTGCAAGAAAAAGAAGTCCTCGTTTAAAAAATTTCTCACTTTGAAATTCAAGAAGAAGGCAGAAAACAAAGTCCACGTAGATGTTCATGTTTCTTCCTCAAGGTCCTCCTCAGAATCTAGTTATCACGGACCTTCCAGGGTGATGGAACTGGACAGAAGAAGTTTGAGTAATTCACCTCAGCTGTTATCACGGACTGCCAAGCTGAGGGCTTCTGAGTCTCCGACTGTTCTTTTCTATAAGGACGGCAAGAGAAAAGGAACACCCAAAATGTTTAGCAGAAGTGTGTCAAGGGTAGAGTCATTTGAAGATCGTTCAAGGCCACCTTTTATGCCTCTGCCTTTAACGAAGCCCCGGTCTATTTCGTTTCCCAATGCTGATACTTCTGACTATGAGAATATCCCAGCCATGAATTCTGATTATGAAAATATACAAATACCTCCGCGAAGGCCCACTAGGGCAGGAACCTTTACTGAATTTTTTGAAGATCCTAGCAGGGCCTTATCTGCTGCAAATGAGAATGACGGCTATGTGGATATGAGCAGCTTTGCAGCCTTTGAAAACAATAAACAGCAAACCACCAACCAGGAAACAGAAAGGTATTGTAGCACATATTTATATAAGGCCTGTTAGCCTTGACCACAGAAGGCTAGACTTCCTGTGTTTTGGGAGCTAAAGGCTTATTCTCAAATTTACTTGGCTTATCTAACTTTTTTCAGGAAATGCTTTCTATAAAGTATTTAGAATAGGGCATGGTTTTTTTTTTTAATGGTCTTTTATATATGTAGTTTAAATGTTTCCTCACTTCGAATACTTATCAGAAAATTGCTAGATTTTCATATCTGGGACCCAGTAGTAAATCAAGTTAAATTTTATGAATTTTCTGTAAAATTTGGACTGAAACTTGTTCATTTTCATTCTGAATAATGCTTCTACACTGTGGATGTAGCTTTGAACTCTTATGTGAATAATCCAATACAGGTAGTCCTGGATTTATAACCATTCATTTAGTGACTGTTTGAAGTTACAATGACACTGAAAAAAAAAAGTGAATTATAACCATTTTTCACATTTACAACCGTTGCAGCATCCCCATGGTCAGGTGATCAAAATTTGAATGTTTGGCATCTGGTTCATATTTATGATTGTTCCAGTATTCTGGATCACGTGATCATGTTTTGTGACCTTCTGACAAGCAAAGTCAACGGGGAAGCCAGATTCATACAACAACCGTGTTACTAATTTGACAACAGCAGTGATTCACTTAACAACTGTGGCAATGAAAGTCATAAACTGTGTCCAAACTTAACAATTTAAGCTTACTTAACAACTATCTCGCTTAGCAATGGAAATGTTGGGCTCAATTATGGTCGTAAACCAAGGATTACCTGTAGAATGAGTGGAAGTTCCAGGGCAGAATTTTCCTCTAAACTATTATACTGCATTCTACCCTTCCTGTTTCTTTGCTATTGTGCTTATCTGTTACTTTAAGAGTTATAGTCACTTTTGGTTTCCGGAAGTGTAAGATTGAGTCTATAGTTTAGACTTCCTCTTGGTATAGCCATTATGGTACAGCCTGTTCAAAGTTCATGGTTTGTATAAAGGTTTTCATAATCAATGTCTGGGAAAAATGTCTGAATGAATGTCAAAATCTGTTAGAAACTCTGTGTTCTAGAATACGTGTTTTTCTAATCATTTGGAGGGAGAAATACTGACTCTAATACAGAACTTTAGTAGTGTCAGCTCACGAGCTTTTACCTTGGAACTGCATCTTAATTTCATTTACGGAAAGACTACTCAGAGTAAGACTGGTATCCCATGTGCTTATGGGGGCGGCAGTGGTGAAATCCAAATTTTTTTTACTACCGGTTCTGTGGGTGTGGCTTGGTGGGCATGGCAGGGGAAGGATACTGCAAAATCCTCATTCCCTCCCCACTCCTGGAGAAAGAATATTGCAAAATCTCCATTCCCATCCCACTCTGGGGCCAGCCAGAGGTGGTATTTGCCGGTCCTCCGAACTACTCAAAATTTCCACTACCGGTTCTCTAGAACCTGTCAGAACCTGCTGGATTTCACCCATGGGGGGCGGGGTATTGAATCTGATGGCAACTGGCTCCTTCCTCCACTAAAGCACCTTAGCAGGGTGAAGCTAGGAGCATTTCAAATAACAGTTCAATAATTCTCATCTTGATGTTCCTCTATATTATGTTTTGATAAACAGATTTAAAACTCTGTCATGCTATAATATTGTTTAGAATCCTCTGCAGCCCAGAAGTGCTACATTTGCAGGAAATTCTTACATTAGACCATGCACTTAATTTCTTTATATTCAGAAGACTGTGGACTGTGTATTGGCTGTTGGTGAATATACTTAATTAGATTCAATCAAATTTATAGGGCAAGAACCCAATAATGAAAGCATGCTAGATATAATCTTTCTTTACAATTACTGATATGGGGGTTAGTAACCAGTACATTACCCTCTGAGGGATAGTTACTTCTTTTCTCCCAAATTTCGCTATGTAGTATTAATAATTAAAACAATGATTTGGTAATGGAACATTAGAGATGTCAATAGCATGACAATGCCGTTGTTCACTCAATGAAAAGCAATCAGTTATACAAAAAGGAGCAGGCCTTTGGGTCCAACAAAACCTGTAAAAGAGTTTGTCATTTGTGTTGTAGACTAGCAGCAAAAAGGTTTTGATTTTGGGAATCTATTTCTAGCCTTTTATGTACTACTCTGGAACCATTTCAGTGTTGTTGTTGTTTTTAAATTTGATTTATATGCCGCCCTTCTCCGGAGACTCAGGGCAGCTTACAATGCGTTAAGCAATAGCCTTCATCCTTTTGTATATTTATACAAAGTCAGCTTATTGCCCCCACAATTGGGTCCTCAATTTACCTACCTTAGAAAGGATGGAAGGCTGAGTCAACCTTGAGCCTTGGCGAGCTTCGAACCTGCAGTAATTGCAGGCAGCTGGTCTTAATAACCAGCTTAATAACAGGGTGCCTTAGACCACTGTACTACCAAGTACAGTACTTACAAGTAGGTCAGCGATGGCCAACCTTTTCCGGACCGAGTGCCCAAAGTGCAGCCAAACCCCTAAAATGCAATACGTGTGCGGCCCCCGTGCATGCACGCCGGTCCCCCCATCCATGCACGGCGGTGGCCCGTGCATGCACGCATGGCCCCCACACACACCCCACACCCTGCACACATGTGCCATATGTTTGCCATCACGGGAGTAGGTATATAAAAGACCCCTCTCAGTGAATCAAATCATCATCCATTATCACTCCATACAGCTACTAAGTACTAGATATATAGATTTATATTTCATTTCATGATTTACATATATTTAATTACAAGAAGTTAAAAAGGGGTCACCTGGAAGCACCATAGGGCGTTAGCAGTTATACCAGTATATTATCCTTGCTAATCTGGAATACTGGGATTGGAGAAATCAAAGCAAGGAGACAGAATGATTGACCCAATACCTTCTCTTTAATGGACAGTGTGGGACTATTAGAAATGAAAACTCCACTTTTCTTTTATCACCCAGAAGGTGATGGTAGCTAGCTAATGTTGGGCAGATTTCAAAAATAGAGTCATACCTGCCTACTTATCGAATAAGAGACTACTAATAAATCCCAGAGGTGTAGGGTACACTGAGAAACTCAAAGAAGTTTCTCTCTAATATCTCTAACATCTCCAAGAAAACTGCATAGCATGGAGGCACCAGGAGTCAAATCAAGTTCCAACCAAACTTTGCTTTTTGCTTTTCTTTAAGAAACTGAATGCACTATATGTGTATCCATCAAGTAAAGTGAGAGAAGTGTTTGCTAAGGAGGTTTAAGAGGCCCATTTGTTTACATTTTTAATGCCAGTCTTTTATACCAAATAATTAATGTGAATGAATGAGAATCAAATTGCTTCTGCATAGCTTGGATTTTCCCTCTTTGGATACATGTATGATACCCTTGTTCATGTCAAATTAGTCATAGCTTCACAAGGAAAAGCCTACTAAAAAGAAATTATGTTATGTATGAACATAACGTATAAGCATATAAGTATAAACAAATATAAGTACATACATATTAAATGAGTACGGATAAATGGGAACAATAGGACAGGACGGTAGGCACGCTGGTGCGCTTATGTGTGCCCCCTTACAGATCTCTTAGGAATGGAGTGAGATCCACGGTAGACAGTTTAAGGTTAAAGTTTTTGGGGGTTTGAGGATGTAACAATAGAGTCAGGTAGTGAGTTCCAGGCATTGACCACTCTGTTGCTGAAGTCGTATTTTCTGCAATCGAGTTTGGAGCGGTTTACTTTGAGTTTGTATCTATTGTTTGCCTGTGTATTATTGCAGTTGAAGCTGAAGATCATAGTTGGCTTTTTTAAAGTTATAATTTGGAATCCCGTCACTATGACCTTTTTTGCAGGGACATAAATTGAGAAGTCAATCATGCTGTGGTCACTGTTAGAAAAAGGTTCCTTTATTTGTAGTCCATAAATTGTGTTTAAACTGTTGCAGAAGATGAGATCAAGGCAGTTGTTGAGTCTAGTGTTGTTTTTTACTAATTGATCCAATCCCAGAGTAGTAACGGTATTGTACAGGGTTGCATGTATAGGTTCAGTTGTACATTCATTTAGGGTCCAATTAATTAGAAGTAGATCTGGTGCTTTGGAGAATAGATTCTCCTCCTTCTCTGTGCAGCCTTTCAACTATTAGAAGACAACAATGGCGTCCACTCCCCCAATCCTTTTCGTTGATAGGCTAGACATACCTAACTCATCCATTCATTATATGATTCAGCCTCCAGACTCTTTATCATCTATATTGATCTTCTCTACACACTTTCAGCATCTTTTTTGTGTCACGCTAACCAGAACTGCAGTATTCCAAGTGTGGCCTCACTAATGCAGTATAAAATAGTATTATCACTTCCTGTGTTTGTGATGCTATCCCTCTGTTGATGCATTTTAGGACTGCATTGGCTGTTTTGGCAGCTGCAGCACATTGATGGCTCATACATAAGTGGTGGTCCACTAGGACACTTAGATCTTCTCTCACTTACTATGAGTTTAGAAAACTAGCATTCTAGGGAGAACACTAAACTGTAATCCTTTCACTAGATTTGGGGGTTTTCTAAATTCAAGTGGTTTTTGATAAGAGGAAATATATAAATTGATCAATTTTATTTGTATTTCATCACAATCAAAGCCGAGGCTTGGTGGTTCACATACATCAATAAAATAGATATATTTAAAGTTTTTTTCTAGAAATTTCTGGGTCACCTATTCCAAATTTCTGCTATGTGTTTAAACATAATAATTTCCCCAAGTATCTGCTACTATGCTTTACCTATTCACCTAAAATCAAGTACCTGTAAATTAGAAGTACTGCCCTTCTGAATAACAGAATAACAGTTGGAGGGGATCTTGGCGGTCTTCTAGTCCAACTTTCTGCTCAAGCAGGAAACCTTCTACGATTTATTTATTTATTTATTGGTTCGATTTATAAGATGTCCTTCTCCGGAGACTCAGGGCGGCTTACAATGCGTTAAGCAATAGCCTTCATACTTTTGTATATACCTGCTTAGTAGGGCTTTCGCCTCCCCCTAAGCAGTGTGCTTTTTTATACAAAGTCAGCTTATTGGCCCCACAATCCGGGTCCTCATTTTATCTACCTCAAAAGGATGGAAGGCTGAGTCAACCTTCAGACAAGTGGTTGTCCAATCTCTTCTTAAAAACCTCCAGTGTTGGAGCACCCACAATTTCTGAAAGCAAATTGTTCCACAAGTCTTTCTGTCTTCCTTCTATCCTTTATTGCCAATTGTTTTTTTGGACCATGATTTCTCACAATTAGAATATTGTGAATTTATTGGTGATATATATTATAGCTAGTGTGTTTTACTTTATTTCACAAAGCTAAAGCCAATTCAGAATGAGAACAACTCTTCCCATCCTCATTCTGGATTGGCTATATGCCATCATGAAGCCAATCACAATACAATGAAACAACAGGAACTAGAGCTGAGGGAGACCGCCAACCACTCCAAGTGCAGGCATACAGGGGCCAACATGAGGAGGGAGGAGCAGCGCTGAATGATCTGCCCTGATTCAGGGGAAAATTCGATGGGGACTCAGATCAGCTGGCTCTATTCCTTGACTTGACTGAGGTCCACCTAGAGGACTACGGACACCTCTACCCATCCCATAGAGCCATTGTGAATACCATTGCTGAGAGGTTAGAAGGAGAAGCAGCCCTCCACAAGAGGAGAGCCCCCACAAGAGGAGAGCCCCCAGCTGCAAGACATTGATGACTTCCTATAACAGCTAGAAGCCAGATTTGAGGAGGCGGAGAAGGATCCATATGCGGAGGATGAGCTCCAAAACCTAAAGCAAAGAGGGTGACCCATTAAGGAAAACATCCGTGAGTTCAGGAGAGTCATGGGGAAGCTACTTCCTTTGCCGGACTGGCTGTTAGTTCATTTATTCAGAACAAGCCTGGATAAGTAAATTGCCCAAGTAACCACCTATTGGGACATCCTGAACTGACTCTCTGAGTGGTTCCTGGGAGCCCTAAAAGTCAATGGTGGATTGCGCACCAATGACATTAGAAAGCAACTGGACACCAAGGAGAGGGGACAACTAGACCGGAGATCATCTGGTGGATTGGAGGCCAAAGCACCACAGCTGGCCCCAAAACCAACTCTCCCACGCTACAGATGCGGAGGAATAGGCCACATGGCATCTGTGTGCACCAGACCAGCCCCAAAGCCAAAGACAGAGCCACCACCCATGACACGACTGGAATGAGGCCCAAGGCATGTTGCTGACACATTCTGAAAAGCCCTCCAGGCCATAGAGATCCCTCCCCACCCAGCCGAAGGGGGGGAACTCCAGCCAACAGTGACAAGTCATTGGATTCCTATGACAGTGAGGACGAAGGCAAAAATGACTCAATGGTGTGTGAAACGATCCACTCTTTCGTCTTCCCAATACGCCTCACAGCCCCAAAAACAGGAACCCAGGGGACTTTTCAAGCCCTAATAGACTCAGGCTGCACTAGATGCTTGATCAACCTAACCATGGTCCTGAAACTGGGGATTAGAGTGAAAAGACTGGCCCACCTGATCAGGTTCGAACAGGCTGATGGGGCCTATTGGCGGGGATCTACGTCAGCCACCTGATCGAACCAGTGAAGCTAGAGCTAGTGAATCACTGGGAAGCAATTTGATTCATAATAGCTCACAAAATGACAGATGCAGTCATATTGGGGCTCTCCTAGACAAGTGGGGCCTGATCATCTGGTAGCAAGGGGGCAACCAGAGGCTGAGGATAGCAAGAGGGCCCCAACCCCCTTCACATCAGCAAATAGAAGCATCACCCATGCAGGGAACCCTCTCAAAGGGCTCACCAGAACAACTGGCAGCCACCTCCGACAAAACCCCAGAGGCGAAACAGATCCCCAGAGAATATCAGAATCACGTGGAAGTGTTTAGCAAGGCTGAGTGCAATGTCCTATCCCCCACTGCAAGACATATTGTGCCATTGAAATCATCCCCAGGGCAAAACTACCCAAACCCAAACTGTACACCATGATGCCCTGGGAAATGCAAGAAATGCGCAAATACATAAACAAAAGCCATAGACATAGCAAGGGGGTTCATCGAGCCAGCCAAGCCACGGGTCGCAGCCCCACTCCTGTTCAAAGAAAAAAAAAAGATGGAACTATGAAATTATGCATTGACTTTAGAGGTATAAACTGCATGATGTACACAACCTATACCTCCTCCCTCTCATGAAGGACATGCTATCTCACCTAGCCAAGGGAAAAGTCTACCAAATTAGAGTTCAGAGAAGTATACTACCGAATCCGGATCAGGGAGAGAGATGAATGGAAAACAGCATTCAATTGCCCCCTAGGGAGCTTCCAATTCAAAGTGATGCCTTTTGGACTGCAGGGGCCCCCGGTGGTGTTCATGCAGTTAATAAACGAGGTGCTGCATGAGCACCTTATAAGGGGGTCCTTGTCTACTTGGGTGACATCCTCATCTACACTGAGACCATAAACGACCACATACCCCTAGTCCGCCAGTTACTGAAAAATCTTGTGGCAGCAAACCTGTATGTCAAGCTGTCAAAATGTGAATTTTCACCATGAACAGCTAGACTACCTGGGCTACCGAGTGTCAAATGACAGCATAGAGATGGACCCAGCCAAAGTACAATCCGTCCTGGGCTGGCAGCTCCCTTGCGCCCGCAGACAGTTACAAAGCTTCCTAGGACTTGCAAATTTCTACAGGCAATTCATCCCCTCCTTCACGAAGATTGCCAAACCCATGACAGATCTCCTAAAGACAGGGGGCCCAGGGATGAAGCCCTGCCTGGGACAGCCCCTAAAATGGGACCTAACTCGAGCTCCAATACCTAATCAAGTGGGAGGGCTACCCCTTATCAGAGGCATCTTGGGTAAAGAGTAGGAACATCCAGGCCGACCACCTCATAGCTAAATTCCACGCAGACAACCCAAACAAGCCTGGGGGAGAATTGCAACCCTAAAATCTATACCTGTACTCAAACTGTCTTTGCTTTGCACAGATTGCCTTCAGGAAGTGAGGGGAGCCGAATGTCAACTCGCAAAGCATCCCTGGCCTGCTCTCGAGTTGCCATAGGCAAGGGGGATGGGTGGGAAAATGAATTTTGCAGCTGCAGCGAGGAAGCACTTCTGTCAAAACAAAAGCACATTCCAGCCACCTCTCTGTCAAGGCCATCTCTACGGCTATCCACAGTGGCTGGAGGGGAGTGATCTCTACAACCTGCGAAATTGCTTTGTTGGAGAATGTGACTGATGACACACCTTGTGGGGGGAGGGTGAAAATATGGTCAGAGCCAGGATGTAAATTAAGTGAGGTCAGAGTTGGCTTCACTTAGTCCATGCTGACATGAAGCTCCTAATAAATAACTGGATTTCTTTTGAAGCTTGGCTCGAGGCTCATGATTTAATTAGGGCATCAGTCGAACCCTGACAGTGCTCTCATTCTGAAAGGGTGACATAAATGGAACTGAATTATCCTTCAGCTTAAATTCATATTCTCTTTATTAAAACACTTGACAAAAGAAATGAAGGAACAATAGCAATCGCCACTTCAGATCAGTGTTAATATTTATGTCTCTGAAAGTCCTAAAATGTGAGTATTTATTTTATTAGGACAGATAAGTGTTTTTTTTATCATAGACAATTTGTGTCTATCTAGAGATAATACAACAATTTCATGAAACTGTTTTTCAGTGTTCCTTCATTAGGTCTGCCACTGATATTTCACAGCTTAATATTATCCATTTTTGTCTGCAAATCTCTCTCATTATTACTTGGCAATACTTGATTTGATTTGAATCTTATTGCCTTTTTGCAATTATTGTTTTATTATCTATTATAAACTCAAAATGTCCTTTATGGAGGGATATCAATTGACTAAATGAATTTATATTTTCATGACAATACAAAATTCAGTATATTTTGTTTGATTTCACCAGGCCTGTTCGTATAGTTTACATTTAACTCTAATAAATATATCTTTTAGAATTATTGTCCCAAGTTTCTTCAATCATCTATTTACTTTATTCACTACCCTTCTAAAGATCATTCAGAAGAAAAAAAATATATAATTCCAGTGCATTTCAGTAGGTTATCTTTGCAGTTTGCTTATATTTAATAATTAATCATTTCTTTATTTCATTAATAAAAAAACAATTGTGGCACTAATCTAACACTAAAAAAGGCTATTGACATTTTAAAGGTCCTTTGTGGTTTTAAGAAAATGCTTCTGTGCTTAAATAGCAAATTATTTTGCTGCTTAAAATCAAAAGGAAAACAAAAACTTCCGGCCCCCAGGGGGGCAATAGAAGCAGATCTTGTAACATCTTGGAGTTGTTCAAGAATCAATATACTAATGTAGGCTTGCACAGACAGTATCTGCTGGGGAATGTTGGGCTTCAGAGTTAATGATCACATTCTAGAAAAGAGATTTCCTGATGTTTCCTTCAGCTTTTCCAACAGCATCCCTATGGCCTCTGTGGCTTGTAAAGCATGATCTATCTACCTTGCTGCTGGGCTGTCCTCTTCTTCTCTTTCCTTCCATCTTTTCCAGGATTTGAGTCTTGGCCAGACAATCAGGATGCCATCTAGATTAGGGTGGTTTACATTGTTCAGATGAGCAACCTTTTTTGTGGCCAGATATTTAAGGACCACAGGGGATACGGCTGGGGAATCGTGACATCTTTGGATTATTTGGGCCATTATTTTGATTTCTTAGAATTTGAGGTGGCTTAGATGTACGTTAAGGGTAGAAATGGAGCAGTGGTGGAATTCAAATTATTTTACTACCGGTTCTGTGGGCGTGGATTCATGGGCATGGTGTGGCTTTGTGGGCGTGGCTTTGTAGGTGTGGCAAGGGAAGGATACTGCAAAATCTCCATTCCCACTCCACTCCAGGGGAAGGATACTACAAAATCTCCCTTCCCTCCCCACTCCTGGGGGAAGGGTATTGAAAAATCTCCATTCCCACCCCACTCTGGGGCCAGCCAGAGGTGGTATTTTCCAGTTCTCTGAAGTACTCAAAATTTCTGCTACCGGTTCTCCAGAACCTGTCAAAACCTGCTGAATAGCACCCCTGAAATGAAGGCCTTGGACTTTGGAAAGGCCTAGGTTTTAGGTTCTTAAATCCCTCCTTAAATATGGGTTGAAGCAGTCAATCTTGCCATAGTGATGCTCTGGTGGCTACAGATAAGATTTAGGGGACTTCATACAAACTCAAATTGCTCATCTGTGCAGGCTCTGCATGCTTTCACACAAAAGCCTTCTGTAGTCTACAGAATACAGTACAATATAGAGCTGTGGTGGTTAGAATGCAGTATTGCAAGCTAACTCTGCCCACTGCTAGGTGTTCGATCTTGATTGGCTTAAGGTAGACTCAGCCTTCCATCCTTCCGAGGTTGGTAAAATGAGAACCCAGATTGTTTGTTTGTTTATTTATTTATTTATTTATTTATTTATTTATTTATTTTATTAAATTTATATACTGCCCTTTTCCCGTAGGACTCGGGGCGGCGCACAGAATAAAAACATGTAACAATAAGAAATCCTAAAAACAACCAATATAAAACCCCAAACAGAATAAAATCTCGTAGCAGATCAGGGAAATTGCTGAAACAGCCATGTCTTCAGGTCGGTGCAGAAAGTGCGGACTTCGGGGGCCGTCCAGAGCCTGATGGGTAACCCATTCCAGAGGGTCAGTGCAGCCACCAAGAGCGCCCTCATCCTGGGGGCCACCAGCTGACATTATCTAGTCAATGGCACCCGGAGGAGGGCAGCCCTATGTGACCACACAGGGTGGTGGGAGGCCGGTAGGAGGTGGTCCTGCAAGTACCCCGGGCCCATGCCATGTAGGGCTTTATAGGTAAGAACCATCACCTTGAAGCGGATCCAAAGGGCAACCGGCAGCCAGTGCAGCTCGCGCAAGAGAGATGTTACACGGGAGTAACGGGAAGCTCCCTTAACAACCCGTGCGGCTGCATTCTGGACCAGCTGGAGCCTCCGGGTGCATCCCAAGGGCAGCCCCATGTAGAGGGCATTGCAGTAATCCAACCGAGAAATAATGAGAGCATGAGTGACTGTACGGAGGGCATCCCTGTCTAGGAAAGGGCGTAACTGGCGCACCAGGTGAACCTGTGCAAAAGCCCCCCTTGTCACAGCCGTCAGGTGATCCACCAAGGACAGCCGAGAATCGAGGACACCGAGATTGTTGGGGACAATATGCTGACTCTAAACTGCTTAGAGAGGGCTGTAAAACACTATGAAGCGGTAATAAGTCTAATAAGTGCTATTGCTATTGCTATTCGAGTTATTTGAAAAATGTTCAAATAACTTCAAGAATACAATAACTGGACTTGTGAAAATCCACGCACACAACAGATGATATTTGTTTACTACCATTTAATGGTTGGCCTGGATTTTTGCAAGTCGGATACAATAACTCTAATTAAGCTATGGCATCTCATTGTCATGAAAAGGCTACTGAGATACAACATACTCCTTACGATAGGTGGAAACACAATGTAAGTTGCCAGCGATCTTTTGGTTAAAAGAAAAGTTTGATTGCACATCAAAACTATATTTAATCAAAAGTAAATTGTTTTGTGGTGGTATTTTTCAACTGACTCAAATGACATTAATCATTCTCCCAATGGATCAGGTGTGTACAGTGAAAAAAGTACAAACATAGACTTGTTTGTGAATTATACAAGTAACATTAACATAAATTTGATAAAAGAGGCACATGGGTATTTGAAATGATAAATAAAAAGTGCTCCTTAATATATCATAACCTACACAAAGTAGTACACTCTACCTTTGACTATATAGCATCATTATTCATTTAGAGATGCTGCCATGCTATTAAACAAGGTAAATTACAACTCTACCTGGCACATAAGAGTACCTCTGGTAATAGTTTAATTTAATTTATATCTTGCTTTCTGCCCAAAGTGGGTGATCATAAAATACCAACTGTTGAAAACAGTTTTTCTTTCTATAACTCACCGGGGGGGGGGGGGGGGGGGATAGTTACAAGACATAACCAAATTCAAAGAAATGACATAAATCCACTATTGCAATCTAAACTAGCCTTAATCAGCCTGGTGTCTTTAAGAAATGTTAGGTTATAACTCTCATCATCCCTAGGGCAAATCACCATGCTGGCAAGATAGGATATAGTTGTACACTAATATTTGTAGAGAGCTTTAGGTGGGGATTAACTAACACCCAAAGCAATATTAATAAGAGGAAACAAAAGTAAACCCCAACTAAGTCTTTGCTACTAGAAAATAAGTCTTGCTGCATTCTCACAATGAATTGAAGTAGGTGTTTGCGATATACTTAGATGTTACATTGATGATCCTGAGGTAAGCCTCCTTCCTCAGCTTGTCTTCCCTACCAAATACTAGTGCCAAGATACCAGCCCTTTATGTAACAAAGCTTCTTTGGTCACATATATTTTCAGGAGATAATGCCAAAGATAGTGTAATATCAATGGCATTTATTTACCACTTCTGATAAAACGCTTTTCTGACCATTCACTTTTCTACTCTTCTGTGCTTTTCTTCTCTTAATGTGCAACTATTAAACAGCCTGTTGCACATTCTTGATAGAGGTTTGGGCAGGGGGTGTCTTGGTTATAAATCACTGGGATTATAATACTTTTTTTCCCTATAACTTCTGTTTCTGGAATCTGAAAAGTAAAATGGATGGGACATCTACTTGCAGAACTTCCGAATTTGAAAAGACCAGGGGCACATGCATAGAGAGGTTGGGAAAGACAGATATGCTTTCCAAATATCACCTTTTTTCTTGTTAGTAAGAATGTATTATCTTCTATACATGCTATCACCTCCTCTTACTGCTCAGATTTATTGGATGAGGCATGGTGCATTACCACTCTCAGGGAGTCTGTGAATCTTCTTTTCTATGCTGTTTAATGATACACAGTGCCTATATCCCATAGCATTAAAAATGCAATTGCTTTTAGTTGTTGCAGTTGTTAGAAATCTAATTCAATAGTTTATGGTCTGTTGTTCAGTCTGACATATTTATTTATAGCATACACTACCCTTTTAATTATCTGGAAAGAACTGTGTTTTCATAGGACTCATGGGTGTTTAATGTAAAGCCCCTTAATATTGGCTTTTCACTGGCACACAACAATTAATTTTATCTTTATGGACCAATTAGAGTTAATGGATGGGAGAATGTATTTAAGAGGCATGGTCTGTTTTGCCAGGACCATTCTTAAAGAGCTAATAAAAGGACCCTTTCAGTTGAGTAATTGGTTGGATTAATTGGTATCTCTTCCAAGGCCTAATGTAAGCAGAGTCAGATGTATCACCATCAAACACCTTTCATTAAACCATCTGGTCACATACAAAAGTTCTATCAGTTTTGACTGAGGTTGTGTTGTAGGCATTGTCCACATATGGAACATTGCCCAAGGAGGACCATTGTTTCTTTTCATCCCTTATGTCATTTGCTCATTTTAAGGGAAATTGTCTGTCAGTGCAGAAATTTTTCCTATCTCATGATTTAGACTTTGTTAGCATTATCGAATCCCCCGCTTCACTATTCTTTCTGTTTCAGTTTGGTTCTTGTTTTGTCTTTGGTAATATAGAGAATATGTTTCAGTATGTACTGGATGGAATTACCTGATTGAAATGACAACACCTCTTAATCATTTATAGTGGCATTTTAAAATGCTACCATGATTCTAGTCTGCATTCATAAAAAATGAAGTGTCCTGGCTGTGAAAAGACATTTTGCTTTACACAAAACTCAAGCCTGGAGACAGCTGTGTTAGTTCTGAGCATGACCCAGGGGTGAAATCCAGCAGGTTCTGACAGGTTCTGGAGAATTGGTAGTGGAAAGTTTGAGTAGTTCAGAGAACCGGCAAATACCACCTCTGGCTGGTCCCAGAGTGGGGTTGGAATGGGGATTTTGCAGTATCCTTCCCCTGGAGTAGGGTGGGAATGGAGATTTTGCAGTATCCTTCCCCTGCCTTGCCCACCAAGCTATGCCCACAGAACTGGTAGTAAAAAAAAAATTGAATTTCACCACCGGCATTGACCTATCCATTAGGAATATGCATAAGAAGCTTGTCAGAGGGTTGGGAATACCCTTTACCCTATGAAAAATAATGGAAGGGATTAAGTTGGAGTAAAGGTGATACAATAGTTATTTCAGTTCCACAGAACCATCCCACAGATCCCAACTCTCTGCAGATGTGTTCAACTATATGGCGATTCTTCCTGAGAATTCTGGAAATTATCCTCCACCTTATCCAAGGAAGCACCTGATAAGGGAAGGTTAATCTATCCCATAGAGCAGGGGTCTCCAACCTTGGCAATTTTAAGACTTGTGGACTTCAACTCCCAGTGTTCTCTGGCAATTGAAGTCCACAAGTCTTAAAGTTGCCAAGGTTGAAGACCCCTGCCATAGAGCACTGCTGTTTTTTATTATTCCAAATAACAGGACAGAAAGCAGTGTTACTGATAGAAGA
The DNA here is from genome assembly GCA_022577455.1 of Arizona elegans. Classification (NCBI taxonomy): domain Eukaryota; kingdom Metazoa; phylum Chordata; class Lepidosauria; order Squamata; family Colubridae; genus Arizona; species Arizona elegans. Next base: position 120,831,393 of record JAKOOJ010000003.1, read on the forward strand.
GATTATTTGTAGCTCAGGATTGGACTGTGGGGTCCTTGGTGTTCTCTAAATGGATGCAAGTCCTTTCAGGTGCAGAGTTCTCTGAACACCAAGCTTAGAGCACACCAAGAACTTCACAGGATGCAGTGTGCTCAAACTTCAAGAAAAAAAGATTGGATTTAAATTAAATTACCCGATAGTAATTGTGGTTTCCTAGTGGATTAGATCAGGGGTCCCGACCCCTGGTCCAACTTGTTGGCACAGAAACTTGTGCCAACAAGCAAAGCCCCATCTGTGGGATGCAAGCAGCATTTATTTTAAAAAGAGGCTGAACACCATTTTATTAATCTGTGTTCACTCCAGTAATAGTAATAGTTTTTGTGTGTGTGTGTGTGTATGTGTGTGTGTGTGTGTATGTGTGTGTGTGTATGTATATGTATATGTATATGTATATGTATATGTATATGTATATGTATATGTATATGTATATGTATATGTATGGACCAGATTCTCTTTGAAATGTTTTCCACATATATAGTTGATTCTTCTTTCATCAAACACAATTCTAATTATCCCTCCTTATCAAGAAACACATATTCCATGAAGTTGCAAATGAATATGTTCATTGTTAGGGAATTGATAATGGTGGTTCTACCTACACACCATAGACTAGATGTATCGTTATAGAGTAAATGGATGCAAGTCCTTTCAGGTGTAGAGTCTATGTCAATGTATAACAAAGTAGAAGTCTCTCAGGCAGACAACAGCAGTGTTAAAAAAAGAGAGATGTTTTACCTATGCTTTCCCTTTATTTCATTTCTCTGCCCTCCCCCCCCCCCAAAAAAAATGTAGTGGTCTGTAACAGAAGGTGCCCAAGACAGATGTTGGCAAGTAAATGGAAGAAATTAATAAAGCAGAAGTAGAGGTCATTAGCAATCCAGTTGATATTGAGAGTCTAACTTCCATCACTCTACACCAGGGGTGTCAAACTCAAGGCCCACCGGCCAAATGTGGCCCACAGGCTGCTTAGATCTGGCCCACAGGGCCGCCCTTGAAACAGCAAAGGACTGGCCCATGGTGCCTCTGCCAGCAAAAACAGAGTTCGGGAGGGCCATGTGTGGTGGCTCTTTTTGCTGGCAGAGGGCTGCAGAAGGCTATCTTAGTCAAAAATGGAGTCCGGGGGGGCCATGTGGGGCCCTCTGAGCTCCGTTTTTGCTGGTAGAGAGCTGGCAAAACAAATTACTGGCAAAAGTAGATCCCCCAGTCCTGCCCAGGCCACCATAGGTGCCCCTGCCACAAGTGACATTGAGCTGGCCACACCACCTTGGCCACGCCCACCTGGCCACGCCTACCCAGCCACCTGAGGTCAAACACATGATGTGGCCTCCAATGAAATCGAGTTTGACACCCCCTGCTCTACACCTACATAGCTGATGATAGGTAATAATTATCATCAAAGAAGACCAGGTTCTCTAACTGTAACTGCAATGTTGTATCTTCCTTTAATTTGGAATACTTTCTTTAGTTTGGAATATTTTGCTTGGCCACATAATAGAATGTTTAAATTGCTGACAATGTATCATTCTTTTCGAGTATCCAAACTTGGTATTATTATTATTATTATTATTATTATTATTATTATTAGTATTATTATTAGTATTAGTATTATTATTATATTTCATTATGACTATACAAAGCTGCTTTAAGCTGTATGAGATGTTGGTTCATTTAACTTGGAATTGTTCCTCCTGATTGGCAATGGTTATTCAAGGTCTCAAGTCATGGTCTTGACCACTATTGTAATTTGAGATTTTTAATTGAAGATGGCCAAGAATGAACTATATATACGGCATTGGCTCTAACGCTCAACAATTCCTTTTCATGGACTGTATACAAAGAAATCCCTCTTCTCTCCTATGGTTCTTTAGGCCAGCATGGAACTGATTATCCCTGAATTTTCTGTGAGCACTTTCCATGGAAAGTATGGACAAAGAGTCTGGCAACATACTCAAAATAAACTATAAACAACTTGATTCAAGTTACTTGATAGGGCCAAATTGCCAGAGATAAACAAGGCAAGAGTAATAATTTGGATACAAAGCTTATAAAAGAGAGAAAGAGAGAGAGAGAAAAGGGATTAAAAATAATTAAGACCATGTTTATAACCCCAGCCCAGTGTTATTGGTTCATATATGAAACCTTCCTTTCCTTTGCTTGATTCCAGGGCTCTGAGTTGAATGACAAATTTGTTAACCGAATGCCAAAATAGTCTATCTTAAATAAAGTTTATATGCAACATTGGATATTCAAAGTCCATATCACTTGGCAGAATAAGGCTGATGTATGCTGCATTTATAAATCTTGCTGCCATCTTGGATTTTTTAAATGTCGTATTATAGAATATCACTTTTATATAATTCTCTTGAAAGGTTAAACATCCATCATGAAGCTGAAGTACTACATATTACCATAAGTGATACACACAGCGGAACATCAGAGAGTTTAGCAATGCACACTTCAGGATGGTTCTTACACTATTTCACATACTTTGGTTACATTGGCATATGCCTTTGTAAGAGATCTCTGAATGACCCCCTTTCATTCAGTTGTTTCTTCCCATGATGAACAGTGGAATTTGATTGTTGGGTTGGCACATAACAGCCTGGAAAAATCTGGAAATAATATTACCAAAACAATTATTCTTTTTATATTCTCCAACTCATTTGACTATAAATTTATATCAACAAATTATTCAGTCCCCGCCAGGGAAAATTCCATGTTTTGTTCCACTCAGTATATAAACTGTATTATTCTTTGTGTTCAATCACTGGGATGAAGGCCCTGGAAACGGTTGCAGCATACTCAGTGTGAATAAACATACTATAAACAGGTCAGAGAAGGAAATGTACAGGAAATGTACTGAAATAAAGTATGCATTTTATTATTTAATTATTCTTAATATTTTTACCAATTGAGTTCCCACAAATTATATGCAGGATATAACAATATGAATGTGGAATAATAATATAACAAAACAGTAATAACATTCTGCCATGAATGACTCCATACAGTAAATCTATCTGTAGTAGATCAATTGCATATGAACTACTCTACTGATTTTGAACATGTTAACATTTCCAGGTAATCTTTCAGAACAGATCCCTGTAGTTTATAGTTACTCAATTATGAGATGATAAGACGTTCTTATTCCATCAAGCTGGCCTGACCTAAACTTTTCCTCTTTTAAATGGAATTTTAAATTTGGTTTTAATTTATTGGGGTTTTAAAATGGTTCAGCCAAATTTATTTAATTAGTTTTATCTCTATTTTAAATTTTGTATCTATATGTTTTATTTTATGGCTGTTCACCGCCCTGAGTCCTTCGGGAGTAGGGCGGTATACAAATTTAATAAAATGAAAATGAAATGAAATAAGAGAGTGAATGGCCATCTTCATGTAAAACAATAACTTTACACTTCTACCAGGAGATATGAAGCCAGAAGCCCCCTTCTGAATTAATAACCATTTTCTCTTGCTTGGGTTGAATCTGATTCTCTTTTTCCACATCCCATCCTGGCTCTAATGTAGGAGGTGACCAGGCTGAGCTCAAAGGTGGGGTCAAATGCATCATCAGTCTGGAGTCCCTACACTCTCCACCCTCACCTAAAGTCTGTTTATTTTTATCCGGCACAAATTTGCCTTGATCCTTAGTAGATCAGATTCTTGTGTATGGGTTGCATGGAATAAACTTTTGAACTCTATCCTGGTTCCTGGTTTCTTGTGCCTGAATTAAGCAGCCTCCAGCACTAGGTCAGGATATCTTCCACATTCCACCATTCAGACTGGGTGGAGATAAACACCTGACTATAATCTGCATATCGATGATATAACATTCCAGAATGAAAGATGACCTCTTCCAGTAGCTTCATGTAGTTGTTAAATATGACTGAAGACAGGACAGAGATCTGAGGTATCTTGTAATAAACTGTCTTAAGTCCTATCCTCTCCCACTGCCACAAGGTACTGGACTCACCCACTTAGGAAAGGGTAGAGTCATTGTGACATGGTGCCTTTGAGAAATACAGGACAGCAAGATCTTGGCTCCTCACATCTGAATTCCTCCTTAAGAGTGACTAATATGGGCCCAGATAATCCATGTCCTCTAGAACTGTGCAATTGTCACTTTGCCACTATTTCAACAAACTCCCACTCCACACAAAGGGGATGTTGGAGATGGAATAATAGATAGCTATTTCCAGTGGATCCAGAATAGCCTCTAGAATGGGATGTGTGTATGTGAACTAATGCCACTTTCAAACAAATGGAACTATCCCTTCTCTCAAAGTATATTGACCACTGCCTGGATCCAATTTCCACTCTTCTCCCAGTACATCTAATCAACCATATGAGAGCTAATCCACATGTGGCAATCTGACTTTACAGAGGATCCTGTCCACTTCCTTGAGATTCATAGGTTTAAAACTTTCCTATCACAAGATATCACCTCTATCATCTCATTCAGATGCCATCTACAGTATCCAGCTTCCAAGTTGAAATAAATACGAGCAATTTCATCTATGAAATAATCAGCTGGACAATTTCAATTTATACTGGAAGAATCTTCCAGACCATCCTTCCCTAAAAGAATTCTGGATACTCTGAGTAGTACTGCTGACCATTATTCTTCAGACACAATAAAGCAGAAAAGTCATCCTATTCTTTTTATCATTATATAACAAGCTTGAATTTGAGCTCATCCCCGTGTCTGGTTGAACTCACTTCTTGTGTTCTGCTAACATCACTCCAGGTATATCTTTATTTAATTCATCTCCTGAAGGCTTACAAAAATTCAAGGAACCATGTGGGATTGCCAAGAGATGAGTGATTACTCAGTAATAGTCCTATCTAGTGCCCTAGCTGCTGCTTAATAAGTATAAACCAACAGAGGTAATATTTCTTCTTCCATCTTTTCACCACAGTAGCAGCTATGGGAAAAATGATTGCTCACTTCCACAGCTGAAGAACTTAAAGCATATATTGAGGAAACTGATGCTGAAAGAAATGAGGTTGGATTCAGGCAGTGGTGAATCACTCTTTGAAAGGAGGGATAGTCCATTTGCTTTGAATGTGGCATTGGTTCATCCTCTATTCTAGAGGCATCATAGAAATGCTATATTGAAATTCATGCTTTTAGAAAGTTCATGTTTAAAAAAGGCGTATCTGGAAAATGTGTGTTTAAAATAGTTTACATTAGAAAAGCTTCTTACATAAGTTACAGGTAATATATACAAACCGAAACATTATTTTTTCTGCAGAGAATATAAATAGAGCAATAGGAAATTAGATTTGTGAAAATCAGCACTACCAATATGGACTGGATGTGAATTGGATCACATATTGCTATTTCTTGCCATCTTATTTATCCATATGGTAGCTAAATTGTGAAGCAAATTACCCTGAGAAAAAATGGATGGATAAAGGTTATCCAGTGTCCTTGATAGTTAGGTGAGTATTGAAATTTGGGTCCTATCAGTCCTCTAACCACAGCATCATACTGGCTCTAAGCCAGCTCTTTCTCTTCGGCTTAGTCTGCAACAAGGCAATAAGCATGGTATTTCCCATAGGGATACTGTGAGAGAAAAAGCCTGATTACAGAAAAACTGCTGTATAAGCTAAAAAGCATCAACATTGGTCATTGTTCTTGCTTTGAAGGAAATGTCTATCAAACATTTAACCTCTGTTACTGAACTGCAAGCTAAGGATTTCTTGTTTCCTTTGCTAATTCACACACAGTTAAAGATCCTATTTCTGTATCCCAGGTATTATTTTCCATATTTTGTTGGTGTTTCATCTCTCCTATTCATGGTTGAATAGAAAATGAAATCAATAGTTCTGCAATTAGGATTGACATTAGTCCTTTGATACGGTTTACCCTTATAGATGTGTTGTGCCGTTTTCATGCTGATTTATTTATTACTTGAATACAGGATATCCTTTAATTAAAAATAGGTTAACCACAACCCAATGGGGCATGGGTCTCTTAACTATAAATTATGAACTTGGTATGTTAACCGATGGTTTTAATCCTTAAATAATATGTGCCATATGGATAATACAGGATGTACATTAAGAGCATATACTTTCCCATGACAAAGCCAGGCATAATGGTTTCACCAATAGAGAGAGAGAGAGAGGGAGGGAGGGAGGGAGGGAGGGAGGGAGGGAGGGGAAGAGAGAGGGAGAGAGAAAGATAATATAGATACATATATAGATAGATATAGATGTAGATAGATATAGATGTAAATAGATATATACATACATACAAACATGCATACATACACACACATGAGAGTGTGTGTTCCATGTGATGTGTAACAATATTGAATATTTCCTTGTTTGTCATATATGTATATGTCCATATGTATATGTGATAAACAATGAAATATTCAACATTTGTTTACTACACATCATATGGGACACATGCCTTTCAATATACAAAAGTTAGCTAATATAGAGGAAAAAATAATGTGCCCATTTTTATTATGGAACAAATTCAGGACCATTTTTTATACAAGGACTTGTAGTCTTTTCAGACAGAGAATTATATCCAACCACTGAATGTCATCCTGGAAGCTGCTTTCTTACCAATAGGAACATCCAGGTCAAAGAAGTGGATGGGCCAGAAATTCACATCTCTGTAATATTAAGAATAATATTAACCTGAGAGTGTTGTCATTATTTATCTAAAAGATGAATGTGATAACAGATAACACCAAAGGTTTATAGAAAATCTTGTGGGGAAAATGGGTCAAAAGCCAGAGCTTTCTAATGAACTGTGCGGAGAGTGATCAGAGAATGATAAATATTTGAGGGAAAAAAGAGTGATTGAATGCTCAACTTGGAATGTTCCGCTCTACATTTTACTTTGCAATTTGTGCCTCCGACCATTAGGTGTGCACTAGAAACAAGCATTTAGACTTTAGAGCTAAGGCCAATTGCCTTTCCCTGCAACAAAGATAATTTTGTGTGGTGATGAAGGTGCTGGCTTAGATATCAGAAAATGGTGAGTTTTAGGACTCCTTTAGGTATGATAGCTGGCTGGGTGATTTTGGGCCAATCCCTTTCTCTTAGCCCACCCCCTGCCACAGGATTGTTGTAATGGGGAAAACAGGAGGCAGGAAAATTAAGTAAGTTTGCTATGTTCAGTTATAAATAAAAAAGGTAGGATCAAAATGTAAATAACATGTTTCTATATTTTTAAATATAAAAAACAAGGTACAGTAGTACCTTGGTACTCGTCATTAATTGGGTTCAGGAGGTGCAGCAAGTACTAAAATTGAAGAGTACCAAACAAACCATGTGACTTACCACATGACCCATGGCTAGAAAGGATTTCCTGTCTGTTCCTTTTCCTATATCAGTGACCTTTCTAGCATGGCCGACTTCCCCGACGGGCTCGCAATTTGGGTATCCTCCTAGACTCACAGCTAAGATTAGAGCAACATCTGACAGCTGTGGCTAGGGGGACCTTTGCACAGGTTCACCTGGTACACCAATTGCGACCCTACTTGGATTAGGAGGCTCTCCTCACAGTCACTTATGCCCTTGTCACCTCACGGTTAGATTATTGCAACACGCTCTACTTGGGGCTACCCTTGAAAAGTGTTCGGAGACTACAGTTGGTCCAGAACGCAGCCGCGTGAGCTGTCGTGGGTACACCTAGATACACCCACATTACACCAATTCTCCCCGAGCTGCACTGGCTCCCTATTGGTCTCCGGTCACAATTCAAGGTGTTGGTTATTACCTTTAAAGCCCTACATGGCTCAGGGCCAGGTTATCTTTGAGACCGCCTTCTGCTGCATAGCTCCCAGCGACTGGTAAGATGCCACAGAGTTGGTCTCCTCCGGGTCCTGTCAGCTAAACAATGCTGGCTGGCCGGCCTGCAGGGGAGGGCCTTCTCTGTGGCTGCCCCAGCTTTCAGGAACCAGTTACCTCCTGAGGTCCGGACCATCCCCACCCTATTGGCCTTCCAAAAAGTGGTGAAGACCTGGCTTTTCCGGCAGGCCTGGGGCCGTTGATCTCGCTCTTGTGATCTGGTGAGATCCGACCATGAATGGCGTGAATGAGTTTTTAATGTTTTTAATTTTTAAATGTTTTTTTATAATGATTTTTTAAAATGTATTGTGAGCCTTCGGAGAGGGGCAGCATATAAATTGAATTAACTAAATTAAATTAAATTAAATTCCTGGTTGCTCCGTGCGGCCATCCCCTGCTTCCTTTTGCAATGACTTTCCCGACATGGCCGACTTCTTGTTCATTACCCCCTTCTTCCTATTACAGTGGCATTGAATACCAAACAAACAAGTACCAGGACCAAATGTTTGTCTCAAAATACATTGAATACTACATTCAACGAGTTTTGAAGCAGTTGAGTACCAAGGTACCACTGTACATATGCAGTATGTATCTTATGCATATATGAAATAGTATGTTATAAAGTTGCCTTAATTTAACAATCAGTTCAACATATCAGTCCATTGATAACGCTTCACCAAAAATACATTCTCACTAATTTAGCCATAGAAAATTAAAAATAGAAATCTATCTGAAGCAGCAGAGTAGGCTATGATAAGGTAAATAATGATCTTTTCAGCTGTTTACTGGCATGTTTCCCAGCAGTTGCAAAAAAAAAAAAAACTTTCTCCATTTTCTCACCCTCTTTCAGCCTTCTGCCAACTAAACTATTCTCCAAAGACTTTGAATTAGTTGAAATAATTGCAAAGAAATCTGTTGATAAGGAAGCCATTGAGAAAAATAATTGCACTAAAATGTGATTTGCGTGACTGATTAGTTTCCAAACTGGAATCTGTTCTCCCAGTTTTTCCCAACCAAGTGAAAAGCATCCAGAATTATCAAGGGTCAGGACTAGTTTTCCAGTTAGCGAAGGCTATACTATTTGGGACTGTTTACATGAAGAAAAGGGCAAAGGACTCACTATCTGCATTAGGGAGAAAGTAGTCAGAAGATTTTATTTGATCTCATTTTGGATGGATGGATGGGTGGATGGGTGGATGGATTGACTTATTGATTGATTGACTTATTGATTATGTGTCATCAAGTCAGTGTCATCTTTTAGTGACCACATAGATCAGGAGTGTCAAATCAAGGTCCGGCGGCTAGATTTGGCCCACGAGATACTTCGATCTGGCCGTGGGGCCACCCTGGAAACAGCAAAGGACCAGCCCACGGTGCCTGTGCCAGTGAAAACAGAGCATTGTGAGGGACACGGACGGCCCTCCTGAGCTCTATTTTCGCTGGCAGAGGGTTACAGGAGGTCATTGCAGGCGAAAACAGAAAACACCCCTGACATAGATATATTTTTCTACTTGATGACCTGCTCTTAATGTGGATCCTTCAGATCGTCCAATGGTGTACCATTGCCACACTAGATGAGTCCATCCACCTTGTTGCTGATCATTCTCTTTTGTTTTCTTCCACCTTTTTCAGAGAGCCAGGTCTTCGTATAATGTGTCTGAAGTAATTTGAGCCTGATCATTTGGGCCTCCAGTGAGATGCAAGTCTCTGGAGATCTTTTGATCATGCTAAGTATACTGTTCCCTAAACAAGATAAGCCTTCTTTTCCTTGATAATGTGTGCGTTCTTCATTGTAAACCAGCATGATTAATTATATATATATATATATATATATGAACTTTAGTTCTGCTGATTCTAATGAAGGGACGGAATAACAATCAACATAAGCAGATGTTGGGTTTCTTTAATCAGACATGTCACTCACACCACAATTTCCTTCTAGAACCATCTGGTGTGGGCGTGTTGTCTTAGAAGTAGTATTTGTTATAGCAGATTTATTTGCTAATTCCACTTTATCTGAATGAGAAGAGCCAATGAAGGAGAAGTGGATGTATAATTTGTAGACCCAAGACCAGCTTCATATACACAAGGCATTTTCTCAATTGAGGAAATTTAAATTTTCTAATACAAATTATAATCCTCTTTTTTTTTTTTTTTAAAAAAAAAAAAAAGACCATTTACTTTGAATTGGTTGGTTACCATCCAAACATTTTGACCCCAAAGTAGCCCCTAAACTTTAAGCCATTGTAGCACACAAATAACCTGGGAAACAAATACAGAAGCATTAATAATACTAGAAAGAATATAGCAGAAAAGATGGATAGTTCCTTAGCGCAATTAAAATATGTGGGTACGTGTACACACATTTGAGGGCATAGACATGTTTTCCAGTTCTCCTGTGAGCAGAGAGGAAAGCTATGCATTGGGAGAGCTCAAGAGAGGAATTAGCCTTGAATCCTTATCCAGTCGCAAGAGATCCAGAACTGACCCCCCCTGCCCCAAGCTCCATAGAGCCTTATCTATCTATAATAGCAATATAATGGCAAAATGAATCAATAAATTATTCCACTAATAACATGCTCTGACATTGCATAATAATTGAAATGATAAGCTCTGTTGCCATATAATGATAAACCAGGATTCCTGAATTATCCTACTTTATTGTAGACCAGGAATGTCAAACTCATGTTGTTACGGCAGCGTCACATGATGTATTGGGACTTTTTTCTCCTTCAGTAAACCGGGCATGGATGTGTCCAGCACGTGACTCATCCTGCTCGCAGGTCAGGACTTTGACAGACCTGTTGTAGATAGTTTGAAACATTTTGCTTGCTCTTCCTTTGAATAAGGTAAAAACAATAGGAGGCAATTTTTCAGGATACTGGAACATGTGATACTGGTTTATTCTTTCCAAACAAGCCAAGATTATGAAACTGTAAGAATTGAAAACATGCTGACACACAATGCAGTGTTTGCTTTATTTGGGAGCAACCAGTTTAGATCACAGTAAACAGAATAATAAATGGATTCTGTGCATCTTAATCATATCAATTAATCCAAGAATATGCAATAGTGGCGAATCCAAGATTACGAACAACACTGCTATTGTTTCTTTTGGGTCTTCTGATGTTAAGATTTGGAGATGATGATGATTGATGATTGATGATGATGGTGGTGGTGGTGATGGTGATGATGACTATGTAGAGAATTAGTCATCCTGGAAGATAGTGTTCATATTATTATTTATTACTAGATGCAACATTTTCATTTTTATAAGGATGCATCACTTCTGTGGTGTTCAATTGTAGGTGGGCTAGGAGAAAAAGTATTACAGTCAAAGACATCCCCATCCTGTGCCAAGTATCCTTGGATACTCCATACTTTTCTAGATCTCCCATTGACTGAATGCTACAATGATTGTGGGGTTACAAGCCCATTTGACTGAACTCACTTACCAGTCTCCTCTTAATCAGGAGACCTGCCTTTTTTCAAATCTGTATTCTATACGCATGAAAGCCTGCGGAAGAGTCAGCTATATCAGCAGGTTTTGAAGCAAGGTTTACAGGTATGCCCCTCCAACCTATTTTTAATCCTGAACCCCCATGGAAAGAGGTTTATACTGTGTTTCCCCAAAAATAAGATCTTGTCTTACATTTTTTTGAACCCTGAAATAAGCGCTTGGCCTTATTGCCATGCACTCAAAAGCCCGATTGGGCTTATTATCAGGGGATGTCTTATTTTGGGGGAAACAGGGTATATGTGCTCATATGGAAGCAAATTCTTCTTTTGGAAGAAATTCTTACATTCATACTGAAATTCTGTACATGCTATTGTTTTGTAATTATGTTGTGGGCCTCCAAGAAGACAGGGGTGCAAAGTTAAGTACCACAATTGGCTTTTCGTTCATAATTCTGTGCTGAAAAGTGGCTGCCATTATTGTATGAGCCATTGAGTGTGTCCTGTTATGTGACCTTTTGACTCTTTCTCAAGATTAGGTGTCCTGTTGGCATTCACAAGACACCACTCCATGCTTGATTTTTCCTTCCCTTTCTTCCTTAGTTCCCATTCTGTGAGAAATACAGGTAGTCCTCGACTTACAACAGTTCATTTAGTGTTCAAAGTTACAAAGGCCCTGAAAAAGTGACACGATCATTTTTCACACTTATGACCAGTGCAGCAACCCCATGGTCACGTGTGGATGCTTGACAACTAACGCACCTTTATGATGGTTGCAGTGTCGTGGGGTCATGTGATCCCCTTTTGCAATCTTCTGACAAGCAAAGTCAATGGGGAAACCAGATTCACTTGACAATCGTGTTACTAATTTAACAACTGCAGTGATTCAGTTAACAAATCTGACAAGAAAAGTCATCCCATTTGGCAAAACTCAGTAAATTTCTCACTTAGCAACATATAGTTTGGGCTCAATTGTGGCCGTAAGTTGAGGACCACTTGTATAACTTGACAAATTTTATTTGTGCAGCCTGTTTATTTGTATAAAAAGCAATAGGACAAATGGTAATATGTAAGGAATCAAATGTAAAACTAAGGGCAGGGAAGGAACCACCGTGGTTAAACAATTTTCTGTCATGTTTCGAGACACTTCCTTCTATCTTTGGCAAATAGCAGGGAAAGTATCCAACCAATATCTCTGGAAAACAACAACCAGAAGCTACATTTAGTTAAATCGTCATGTTATTTGTTGCCTACAGGAAGTACAGAAAATTGTCTCAGAAAGTAGATCATAAATGTTGACTGAATTTTTGTAATCTGGCAAAACAGCTTCTGTATGAGGGAACGGGATATTATCAGCATCAGCATCCTGTAATTCTCTCTGGAATCTATCTATACTTTTTCAAATGTGGGGAGGCATGATCTTTAGGAAAGCCATCCAAAACTTTGGAAATGGTCCCAGAGTTCCCCAAAGAGGTTGCTGACTATTTGAAATACTGAATCTGACAGAAAAGTTGTTATTCATAGAATTAGTGATCACCTGCATTTGATAATTGCACCTGATTTAATTTCAGTTTAGTTTTATTTAGTTTTTGTCCTGGTATTGCTGTTCTTTTTTACTTTTTTGCCTAGAACCACTTTAGGCCTCAGTCTTTTCAGATCACTAAAAGGCTAAGCAATAGCTCTGAACTATATACAGTATTTTATACACAATTTCTGCTATTATATGCATTATTTATTAGATTTTCTGACCAGAAATTGGAAAAGTGCAAAAACCAATTGTGTTCTTCTTGTTGTAGTTCTCAATAAATTCAAACTAGAAAAATGCATATTTAAATGAATTTTGCCTCCCGGGATCTCTAGTGGCCATGCAGCCTTTAAACATCCATCTGTAAAACTGGCTTATTGTGAACTCATTCCACTTTAAAAGAAAATTATAATGGGTTTCCACCACCTGGCATGCTCTATTTCAAGAGGTTTTTAGCCATTCTACAAAAGGTTTCTCTCTTCAGCCCAAGCCTCAAATATTAAATATATCTATATCATCTATATCTCTATATCTATCTCTATATATCTCTATCTCTATCTATATCTATATCTAAATATCTCTGTCTATCTATCTATCTATCTATCTATCTATCTATCTATCTATCAGCTATCAGCTAGCTATCTATTATTTGGGTTCTTTCTGTCTGTACCCCAAACAAAATGAATTTAACAAAGATTGTGCCAAACCTGAAGGAGTAATTGTTTGTTCATATAATCTCGTAAATGGAGAAAGTTTTTTAAAACTTAACCAAATGTCTGTATATGAAAGGGAGGTTATTAGTAAGAAAAGAACAATAAGGGAAGGCACAGACACCAGAATTCCTAATGAAATGCTTATCAGCTGCCTAATGCCTAATTGCTTGCATAATATCCGAGATAACAGCATATCTTAGACCTTACAGACAGAGTTTGAGGAGGAAAGATTATTAAGGAGAGATTCTATGTGTCTGATGTTTGGGTGTTATTAAGTATGTCTTCCTTTCTACATCTTTGTCTTTTTGAACATCTTCCTCAGCTTTACCAGATATGAAAGGATAAATGAAAGTCAGCTCTTTTAGGAAAGGTGATTATTGCTCCACCCAATGAAAATGTTCCACTTCTCAAGTCATGCAGCTACCTAACCTAGTGTTTCTCAACCTTGACAATTTTAAGATGTGTCCCCGAATTCCTGAGTTTGAAATCCACACATCCTAAAGTAAATACTGCCCTAGACAATTTTCCTGTGACCAGAAACCCTTTCCACCTGACTGAATGACAAACTTATTCTCTACTTTTCATCCATTATTTTATTATACTTAAAATATTTACACAGGTCAGCCTTTCTTTGGGAAATTAAAGATGAAATCCATCCAGCTAGCCTTTCTCAGCAGCCTTCCAAATGCTTTAGAGGGCACTATTGTGCCATGCTAGAGAATTGGGTTTTGCCACAATAATGTTGGAGATAAGAATGCAGAGGGGGTGGGGGGCGGGGAAGCAAAACTGAAGAATGCTTGTGAGTCTCATATTTGCTCTTTTGTTTCATTAGACAAAAGGTTGGATCATGTTTCCAGCAATAGTTGCTCTTAGACACTGACAGACCCTGATATCTGGAAGGCTACAAAAGACATGGTTGACTTCTACTGAGCTATTATATATGATCAAGCACCAATTGTTGTACCTTCTAGTTGAGCGGGGTTATGGGTGTGGTGCATTCCAACATCAGAGGTTGCTGATTCATTGTCGGGTCATCTCTGGGGAGGAAGTGTTCCCTGTTTACAGGAAATGCAGGACAAGGGCCCATGGAGCAAGCAAAGTACAAAGGATAAATGGCTGCAAATCTAGTTCAGTCTTTTGCTTGGACTGTAGCTTTGGGCAGGTCTCGAGAGCCGTAATAGCAGAATGTCGTGAGATGCTTACTTTTCAAGCTTTTTAAAAATTTTATCTCATTTTTCATAATCTAAATTCACATCCTGTGTTATTTATTTATTTTTTTATCACTGTGTTTGTTTTTAGCTCCAAAGGGAATCGCTTCTAAATTCACTTTGGAAACACTAATACAGTAACACAGATTCAGGGTGTGTTGGGTTTTAGAAAAGAAGCAATACTGTATTGTGAATACTTTCTTCACATTTGCTTTTCTATTACAATTTCATCCTATTAATTGAGTCAATTGTGTCTCAATTTTTGAATTGTAGTCTTCAACAACATGTTAAACCTAACATTGTGCAAAAACTTGTTGGAAATTGAATGCAACAAAGAGGATAGAGCTAAACTCAGGCCAGACAAAAATATGATTGTTTTATTTATATTTCATTATTTATATAAACATATTATTATATGTTTATAATGCATAATTTAATTTGGATTTGATGAAAAATAAATTAATTGGGTGTAGTTTGTATGATTACTCTTCATGTAGTTAGTGATTTCCCCTTTACATAGAACTGTATTTATAATTCATTGGCAATTTTTGAAGGTCTCTAAGGAGTACATCCAGTCTGTAGGCTTCACTGATCTTGGGATTCATGTTCTACACATTTTATCTAAAACATACTTCCATATGTATCCTTCTTTGTAAGGTCAGAGCCAGATTAATATGGATATTCTTTGAAATTATTCTGATTTAAGTTACTCTTGTTTGGGATTTGCACTTCAGTGTCAGTTGTTCTTAACATTTCTGTTAACCAATAAATGATGATGTTTGGAACAGTATTTATGCATGTCTGAAATATAGCAGTCTAAAGGTAAAGGTTCCCCTTGCACATATGTGCTAGTCGTTCCCGACTCTAGGGGGTGGTGCTCATCTCCATTTCAAAGCCGAAGAGCCAGTACTGTCTGAAGACATCCCCATTGTCATGTGGCCGGCATGATTAAATGCTCAAGGCACACGGAACGCTGTCACCTTCCCACCAAAGGTGATCCCTATTTTTCTACTTGCATTTTTTTAAATGTGCTTTCAAACTGCTAGGTTGGCAGAAGCTGGGACAAGTAACAGGAGCTCACCCCGTTACACAGCACTAGGGATTCAATCCACTGAACTGCCGACCTTTCAGTCGACAAGCTCAGCATCATAGTCACTGAGCCACCGCCTTCCCAATAGCAGTCTAGCAAGATATTAAGGAAAATGATTGTTGTAAACCACCAAAAGCTGAATATTGACTTAATTCCTTATTCTAAAAGAGCTTCACTTTTCTGGTGACCCCATAATAATTTATTGAGCATAAGAATTGGGATCAAAGTTTATCAAGCTTGCATTTTAGTTTATATCAACTGAATTCATTGTTCCTAAGCCAACATGTGGCTTAAATGCAATTGAACTTAGGGAGGAAGCATTGTTCTTTTAACTTTGTGTGATATTACAGTTCTCAAGTCAAAATGTGATACACACAGACACATACTTTGAGGAACAAAATATAGCAAGGGCATGCGTACAGAAAGAATGCATACAATAAATATACAGGAGATGAGAAAAATAGATATTAAAATGTATATGGGTTTTCATTTATATAGCAAGAGACATGAATTTTCATGTGGAGTTTTTAAACTCCGAGCAATATGTAAAGAAACTTGAAAAACATGTGTTTTGTACTGAAAGCAAGACACACAATGTGTCCATTCCTTTTACCTTGAAGGAGATTAAGAAACTCCAGTTTAGCACTAGAAGATCACAACCTAGTAGCAGAAAAGCTGAAAGCTTTGCTATATTTTAGAAAATCAGATCAATTCTTGTATCTGTTAAGCCCAATGTTTTTTTTTTTTTTTTGGATCATGTCCTGGCTTGAATATTTAATTTGCATTAGAGTTAAATTACGTCTGCCTGTTTGGCCACAGACCTAAAAATATTGAAATGCAAATATCTTCACAATGGCTGCTTCCTTTTCTAGCCATCATTTCTTTTTTAAAGTCTGCTGGAATAACCCTGTGCTGCAAAGGGGTATTCATAATAGTTTCCCTGCACTCTTCCTGATTGCTTTAACCAACCAAGAGGGTCAAAACCACAACATAAGGTGACAGAGAACTCTGCCTACTTAATCCCAGGTAATGCTGCACAACTCCACCTCTCACATTCATTGGATTCGGACCACCCAGCTTCCAGCTCATAGTGGATTTCATCCAATTCTCCATGACATGTTCTGCTGGACAATCACAATTTGCATCAACTGCCTCTTCTGGAGTATTACTTCAAAGGAAAACATGCACTTCTGAAAAGCACCAGGAAAGGAAAGACTGCTCTAGGACACGTGGCTAATAAGTACACTGTTCAGAAGTGGACTTATTTCTTTGGAGAAATATTCAACAGTCAATATAATTCTATTATAATTCTATCCTAGACCAAGTCAAGTCCAAAAATGCTAGGAAATTTCTAAAAGCCTGGCGAGTCTGACAAATTCAATAGACATGTATGTCTTACGTATCAATAGACACATAAGACATAAAAACTTAAACAATATCTATATACTATGCAAAAGAGACAATCAACAAGCCAAAAAAGTAACAAAAAGATCAAAACACCTACACACCAGCAATCAGCACCCAGATGAGCATAGATGAAGTCCAAGATTAACATCAGACCAAAAATTTATGCTTACATAATGGATTTAGGGAAAAATGCGGAACAACTGGTCAGTTAGTATTTCACTGTGTATTAACCTTTTTTTAAAATAGAATAACAGAGTTGGAAGGGACCTTAGAGGTCTTCTACTCCAACTCCCTGTTTAGACAGGAAACCCTACACCATTTCAGACAAACGATTGTCCAACCCCCTGCTTAGGCAGAAAAGACTACACCACTTCAGACAAGCGGTTATCCAACATCTTCTTAAAAACTTCCATTGTTGGAGCATTCACAACTTCTGCAGGCAAGTTGTTCCACTAACTGTCAGGAAATTTCTCTTAGTTCTAAGTTGCTTCTCTCCTTGATTAGTTTCCCCCATTGCTTCTTGTTCTACCCTCAGGTGCTTTGGAGAATAGTTTGACTCCCTCTTCTTTATGGCAACCCCTGAGATATTGGGACACTGCTATCATGTCTCCCCTAGTCCTTCTTTTCATTAAACTAGACATACCCAGTTCCTGCAACCGTTCTTCATATATTTTAGCCTCCAGTCCCCTAATCATCTTTGTTGCTCTGCTCTGCACTCTTTCTAGAATCTCAACATCTTTTTTATATTGTGGTGACCAAAACTGGATGCAGTATTCCAAGTGTGGCATTACCAAGGCATTATAAAGTGACATTAACATTTCAGGTGATCTTGATTCTATCCCTCTGTTTATGCAACCTAGAATTGTGTTGTCTTTTTTGGCAGCTTCAGAACACTGCTGGCTCATATTTAAATGGTTGTCCACTAGGACTCTAAGATCCCTCTCACAGTTACTACTATTTTATTTATTTATTTATTTATTTATTTTATTATTAAATTTATAGACCGCCCTTCTCCTGAAGGACTCAGGGCAGTGTACAGCCAAAGTAAAAAACATGAATACAAACATTAAAAACAGTTTAAAAAGAAATATATAAATTTGGCCCCAAAGTTTAAAAAACAATAACAAAACATATTAAAAACATTTAATACTATTGTCTTCTAGTCTCCTTCAAATTGGTTTACTCTGGCTGTACTGCATAATTTAACCAGTGTTGGAATTGTAGTTCATCCTAGTTGAGGAAAATTATTTTTTGTTCTATATCTATTATATGTAGGTCTTTCCATAGTCTCTGTAGATTTCAAGGAATAATGGTTTGCCTAGATAAGAACTAGCAAGGAATTAGAGGTGGTGGGCAGGAACATGCACATCTGAGAACATGTAAATTATAGGTTGAAACTACAAATGAGCCAACATGTTACTTACAGGGAAACCATTCTTACTCTTTTTCTTGAATAAATAATTATGGAGACAACATTTCTAAAGAATTATTTTTG
The DNA here is from genome assembly GCA_022577455.1 of Arizona elegans. NCBI lineage: Eukaryota > Metazoa > Chordata > Lepidosauria > Squamata > Colubridae > Arizona > Arizona elegans. The sequence continues at coordinate 120,850,144 of JAKOOJ010000003.1, forward strand.
TTGCCTCTTCTTTTACCAAGACAGTTAATTTAAGGTTCTCTAATCTCAGAGGAGCCATTGCTCTTCAAATGTGCTGGGTAGCTTTTGGAATGGAAGAACAGAAAATAACACTTCTGCATCTGCTCTCATCCAGCCATATCATTGCTACAAAAAATGGAATTAGTTAAGAATTAAAACGTCTGTTGCGATATTACGAGCTATATGTCATCTTTTCTTGCCATTCCTTCCTATTTGCTTAAACACGCTTATTAGCATACTTCTTTGATTTTTTTCTCCTTTTTTTTTTGCTGCCACATTAAAGTTTATTGCCTAAGTTTTATTTAGCAATGAGTTTAATGATCTAAAGAAGAATATTTTTGCTGAAATAAGAAACGAAGTTTCCCTTCACATATTGACTTTTAAAATTTGTAACCTGTTAATAGTTAATTGTATAAACAAATCTTAGCCTTCCCATAGAAGTTTAAGAGAATCACCTTAAATTGACTACATTTTATATACATTTTAAAGAGCATATTGCAAAAATGGTTTGGAAAGATTGAGAGATCGGTATGTCCATACAGAATATTGTACATGCATGGAGTTTTATATATTTTATAGTGTTTGCAAATTTTTCAGATGACACTCTTTGAGTATTTTGATTATGTTCTCATCATAATCCTTTCTGGTGTAGGAACTATTTCTTTTCAAATACATTGGCTAAGTGCTTTCTCTCCTATTGAGTTAATTCTTAGATTTGAAGTGGTTACTAAGATGAAAAACTCTTGTTTCTGCTTCATCAAGCCATGATGGCACAGATTAGAATGCCACATTGCAGGCTGACTCTGCCCACAGACTGGGGTTCGATCCTGACTGGCTCAAAGTTAACTCAGCCTTTCCTCCTTCTGAGGTTGGTAAAATGACAACCCAGATTGCTGGGGGCAATATATTGATTCTGTAAAGCACTTAGAAAGGGCTCTAAAACACTATGGAGCATTATATAAGTCTAAGTGCTATTGCTATCAAAAATGTAGAACAGGCCAATGTAATCCATACCATCCAGCTTTGAGTCCTGAGGGATATTCCTCATGGTTAAGAAAGAATGATGTTCTTGGCTTAAATGGAAGGTACATGGAAATCTCAACAACTTTTTACTAATCAGCCCACAGAATAATGCTACACCTTTACAGTTTTCTGGTCCTGATTATAATGCTAGGTTTTTTTTTTCTGGGTACATGCTTCTGGATACTTTTACTTCTCTGTTCATAAATAAAATTAAATCTGCTTTTATCAGATGTTCTTGTAAAATACAAATGATGTTCCAGAGATGACCAGTAAGGGAGTTTTCTTGATGTCAATGTTGGTAGAGGAGAAGAGACCTTTCCCTTGTGCAATATGTATTAAAGCCAAGAGGGTACAATGGTGATGAAAGTGGCTCTGCAGCCAACACCATCCATAGTTGTTGAGCTACTCTATGTCAAGTATGGCCTCAACAAAACCCATTTTTCATTCAGTAATCTTGCAGTGTATAGCATTGGTTATACATTCCCCTATCTTACCTCCTAACGGAGCTTTTCTCATCTCCCTCAGCTTTTTTCCATTTTGTTGTTGTTGCTGTTGTTATTGTTAATTTGTATGCTGCTAGTATCTCACAGCTCAAAGCTGATTATATTGTTGGGGACAATAGCTGACTGTGTAAACCACTTAGAGGGGACTGTGAAGCACTGTGAAGCGGTATATAAGTCTAAGTGCTATTGCTATATTGCAATAGTGGTGAATATCTGTAGCTTGGGTGTAGGATGAGGGTGACGGTTCATTCTCTGAGCTTGTGGGTTGGTTTCTGATAAACATCATGGCAATTAAAAACCCGGTTACATGAACACCAGCTGGCCATCAAATGCCACAATCCCAAATCATTAACCTCTGAATTGATGTAAAGACTTGCAATATTAGTGAAGCCACTAATAACATTATCTTGGCCATAAAACCCCAAAATATAAATGTCTGGAAGACAACATCTTGAATATAGGCAAACAGTTGTATTTTGATTATACAATAATTGTTGTTAACTTTTTTTAATGTAATCAAAATAATAACTGTTTTGGATAGATCTAGATTTAGTCATGGAAAACAATGGGATTTTTTAAAGTGTAAGTAAAGGACCAGTTTTACATTTAGCAATATATAAGATGCACTGGACATCTTAATTATTGCTACAAGCTCTCTTTCATACAATATTCGCTTCTAAAAATGATTCCTGAACATAGCACCAAATTTGAGAAATGCAACAGAATATTTTCTGATACTTTTCCTGTATCATTTTGAAAGAAAAAGGAAAGAAGCATGTAATGTGGGAAATGTAGTTCCATCAAAATAACCCCAAAGTAAGGTTCAAAGATTATGTGAACCAGCAAGTGTTTAAAGAAATGTAAAAATATATATATATATATAATTCTTTCCGATCATGATCTTTGTATTTTGCATGATGTAATGGTTTATCTCTATGGTTTTTTTTAAAAAAAGAAGAGAAGCTGGAAAGAAATTGGAAGTCACAAATACTGTAGGCTACACCATCATCTCTCTGAAGACAATCCATGCCGGTGTGTAGTAGAGCTGTACGTGATGGAGATGAAACTGTGGGCTACAGTAAGACATTTCTGCAAACCTCGCTTACTGTACCACTCATCAGTATGTAGCACCATTCATAATTATCAATGCCATAATGTAGTGAAGCCTTCTTATCAAATTAGTATGCCTTTCTCCGTAAGTGTAACCGGTCTATTGGCCTCAGAAGGAGAGCCGGTTAAAGCGAAAGCTACTTTTGCATCTGTGAGGACAAACTGTTACAAATTGGAAAAAGGCAATTTCCTAGAGAGAGACCAGCAAAGCTGTTACAATGTTTTTCAATCTGCTGCTAGGTCTATTTAGTGCTTTTTGTTTGTGCTGAACCAGCAGCTCCTACCATACTGTGCCATTTTGTAGCCTCTTGGGCACTTTTTTTTTTTTAAAGTATCTTCTTTTGATTAATTTGTAATAGGAAAAGATAGCAGAGCAATGGGTACATTCTTTTATTATCATTATTCACTGTTATTATAGATTAAGAAAGCATAGTGTGCACCTGGATGGGGTTTTTTTCCCCAGATTCAGCTAGAAATAACCAATAAAATAGCTCACTGCCTCTGAAATATGTATCTAGAACTTTGTATGCTAAATACAAAGAAAGAGGAGAATCCTGCAAAGTAAAACAAACAAACTAGAAGGTATCAAGGCAGATAATTGACTTCAAAACATGACAGATGGTGCCCCCCTGTGCCTCTGGATCATGTCTTGCATAAGAGAATGCTAAATTAAGGAGAATAATGACATCCATGCTCTGACAACTGTCATCTAGCGCTCAAACACTACTGCGTGAAGTGAGAAAATGACAGAAAGAGAAGTAGAGTCAGGAATTTAGGCTGCTTTAATAAGCAATGCAGAGATAAGCTTAACATTCTTTTGCCTTTTTTTTGCATAAACCTACAGAGTGTGTGTGTGTGTGTGTGTGTGTGTGTGTGTAAATATTCATTTATGTACCTATGAGATTGATAACACTGTCTGACTTCATGGCAACTCTGGGCAGCATAGAAGACTAAAATTGTACAAATGATATATATGATCATATATAATAAAATGATATATGATAAATAATATAATATTATTTATCATATATCATTTTGATATATAATAAAAATAGAAGAAAATGATGTTTGGACAGATCAATAAAAAATACAACCATACAAAGCCTACCATCCACCCAAAGCCTAGAGCAGTGATGGCTAACCTTTTTGCCATCGCGTGCCAGGAAGGGGGGTGGGGGTGGGGATTGTGCGCGTGCGTGGGTGCCCACACCCATAATTCTATGTGCCCCACCCCCATGCATGTCACCCCACCGCTTTCACTGCTCCTGGCACATGATGGCCTGGTAGGCCCGTTTTTCTTTCTTACCTGGCTCCAGGGCCTCTCTAGGAGTCTGGGGAGGGTGAAAACGGCTTTCCCCACCCACCCAGAGCTCCTGAAAACAGCCTGTTTAACAACTTCCAGTCCCACCTTTGGCCTCCGGAGGACCTCAGGGTGTGTGTGGGAAAGGCCATTTTCGCCCTCCCCAGACTCCTAGAGAGGCCCTGGAGCCAGGTGAGAAAGAAAAATGGGCCTTCCCCACACTCCCAGGCCTTCTGGAGGCAGGAAACAGCCTGTTTGTTCCGCCCCAGCTCCGGATTCCCGAGGATATTGACACACACCGATGGTCCTTATCAAATTTATTAAGTAGCAAGAATAAACTAAAGTCCCCAAAGGTTGGCAACCAGCCCAGAAAACAAGATATGATAAGACTTTTCAAAAAATGCTCTGATGATAATTACAAGTTGTTTCCAGCAAGAAACTTACTAATGGCATGTGACTTAAATAAGCTAAGGGAGTGGTCAATTATCCTCAAGCCTTACTCTCGAGCTGAGCTCGCGTACCCACTGATATGGCTACACGTGCCACCTGTGGCACGCATGCCATAGATTCACCATCATGGGACTAGAGGGATATGTCATGTTATTAAAGATTCCTTCAACAAGGGCAGAATAAGAGTCATTCAAATCTCTGGGTGATGTTCCAGAAGACAGGTGCTGAGACCAAGAAGGTCCACTTTCCGGGTTCCATCAAATGACACTGCTTGGTCAATGGGATCAGGAGCATGCCAATTCTATCCCATCGTACAGGATGAGCAAACACTGCTGGAGACAGACTCTTCCCATCCAAGAGAGACAGATATGCTCAGATCCACTTCTACCATAATCTTTGCAATATAATCTCTAGATTAACACTATTTATCATTGTGAGTTCTAAAAGCCAAATCAGGTGTTATGGAACTGAATGGTTAGTTTGGGAGAAAAAGAGAATCACTCAAAAATTTAGGAATGAAAGTGAAAGTACATGTCCCAGTATAATGTTGCAGGATTCAATTTGGGTCAGTCACTGGAATGTTTTTGTCTTTCAAGCTTTTGGACTTGTGCTGGAGCTGTCAGGGTTCCAAGTAACACCCCCAATGAAAGAAAACTCCAAAGCTTGAAATTCCTCAAAGCTACATTTTATTACAGATGTCACATTGGCACATCTGGGAAAACCCAAATCTGAATGTTTCCAGGTTTTCCCCACCCAAAGAAAAGTTCAAATCCCTGCCCAACACCCACAAGTCCATCACATGGTCCAATCAAACGTTGTCCCAACTGGGAATGCCTCCCAGGTCCAGCCTTCCAGGTGCAGGGCAAGTTGGCCTTGACTTCTTGAGAAAGGAATATTATTATGACTATATATCACCCATGCTCCATACAATGCCCCCTCCCAGTTTCGCATAGTAGTAAATGTAGCAGGTCTGAAGGCCTAATACAAAAGATGGCTTCCAGGCCTGACAGGAGCCCTCCTCAGAGAACTTCTCTCTAGCAGAGTGTGTGCTTTGGGCTATTTCTGTGTGTGGTATTTATATGGTGCCTGTTGTATGTGGCTTTTCAGTTGTTGGTTGGGGTATTGATGGCTGGCTCTTAAGTCGTTGGCTATTGTTTCCTTATGCATTCCTTCCTTATGCTTTCCTTATGCATAAGGAAACAACAGCCAATGACTTAAGAGCCAGCCATCAACATCCCAAACAACAACTGAAAAACCATTCACAAGAGGCACCATATAAATACCACACACAGAATAGCCCAAAGCACACACTGTGCTAGAGAGAATTTCCCTGAGGATAGACTCCAATAGGAGTCCGAGAGCTCAGAAGACAAAACCTCTGTTCCTGGTGACTGACCCAGATTGGATCCTGAAACTGTTATATTCAAGGTATTTTACTTACTTACTTACTTATTTGTTTGTTCATTTGTTCGTTTGTTTGTTTGTTTGTCAAACATGTGCTAGATAACTGGTATAAGTATAAACATGGACATGAACACAGGAAATGAGTACAAATAAATGGGGACAGTAGGACAGGGATGGTAAGCACGCTGGTGCGCTTATGCATGCCCCCTTAATGGACCTCTTAGGAATGGGGTGAGGTCCATGGTAGACAGTTTAAGGTTGAACCTGTGTGGGTTTGAGGATGTAACAATGGAGTCAAGTAGAGCATTCCAGGCGTTGGCCGCTCTGTTGCTGAAGTGGTATTTTCTGCAATTGAGTTTGGAGCGGTTTACCTTGAGTATTCCCAGAACCAATCCTGCCATTAGGCACAAGGAAGCAGTCACCTCTGGTAGCAGAGTCCCAAACATGGCAACATGATACTGGAGGAGAAACCATTGAGAAAATAGCCTGGTATGTAACTTCATTCTAACCAGTGTAGACCAATATAACAATAACGTGCTCCCATCAGGGTTGGCAGCCATGCCAACAATGAACCTTTCAGCACAAGGTAGCAGTAATAACAACCTCAAAGAGAAAGTAATAAAGAAAGCTTTCATCCCTCTGGTTAGTATGAACAAAATGAAAGGGCTGCTATTTCAAGTTGGCTTATGGCTTATGGCTTTTGGGGGAAGGGGGGAAGGCACTTAGGGTGGATCAGATAGTCTTGCAAAGTAATGGCTTGCTTGTATCCTTTGGGAAGCTGACAGCAAATGATATTGTCTTGCTCTTCTCCGACTCAAAGGAAGAATGAGGATGAATTCTTCATCAATTTCCAGATTTAGAAAGTTAACGACTGTACCCCAATTTATTGCTGAATACATCATGAGGTTTTTTTTTTTAAATAATTGGCAAGTTTTATAATAGGTCTGTAACTCAGTGTACCTCTTTTTAAATATAAATGATTTTGTTGTGGTGAGATGGGCTGCAAAATAAATAAATAAATAAATAAATAAATAAATAAATAAATAAATACATACATACATACATACATACATACATAAATAAATACATAAATACATAAATACATAAATAAATAAATAAATGTTATAGCTATTTATTAGAAATAGTTCTCATTATTCCGGGATTTTAATAAGGATATATCAATTATGTGGAGGGTAAAAAAGATGACCTTAATAGAGATATGCAAGATATATTACTAAAACCAGCATGCCCACCCCCCATCTTTTGGGTGCCGGGGCCGGTTCCATGGAAGGCATTTTTCCACACATCAGGGAGTGTGGTTTTGCACACTGCCTGAATAATGTGCATATGCAGATGGGACTTTACTTGTTTGCATGGCCTGGTTCCTCATGGGCCATGGACCGGTGCTAGTCTGAAGGAAGCCTGGGAGTTGAAGACCCCTGACTAAGACAACACGGGATAAAAATATTTTAAGTCCCAATAGATAAAAAATGTTAATAAATGGCTCATAGAGACATCTCCCTAATTCACAGAAGCATAAAGAGCAGGAGCTACAGTGGAATCAGACTTGTAAGATTCTATTATTATTACTCAAAAAATGTAGTTTTAGCTTTCCTGTGGAATTGATTTCTTACATGGGTCTAACTAGTGAGGCTGACAAATTATGATAAACAACTGTTTCCATTTTAATACACTGGTTTGGGATCAGTTAAGCAAATTCCTACCTTATTGAAATCTAAGCCATACATTGGCATTTCTGTTTGCCCCCAATTGCTTTGTGAGGCAGTACTATTTTACTTGGCAAAATTCCCTTAATTTTCTTAGCAGCTGTATTGACTGTTTAGTGTATAGTCTGTGCAAAGTCAACTGCGACTGGAAAAGCAGGCACTGGACAAAAAAAAAAAAAAAATGTTTTCTTTATAGTCCCCAGTAGGGTGGTAAGAGAGAGCCAGTCATTTAGCTGCACCAAGAGACATTTATGCCCTCCTTTCCTTCAAACATTGCTTGGCTTTCCCAATGGCTATTCTCTTATTCCCCTTCACTGAATTCTGCTGACTTTTACCAATCTTTCCTCTGGGTGGCCATTCTCATTATACTGCCATATTGATTGTGCCTGCTCTCCCTAGACAAGCTGATGCAGATGTAAAGAAAGAAGTTGTGAAAGTAAACAAAGCCAACAAAACAATAAGGGAAATTGGCTTAGTTACACAGTACCGCTCATATTATTAGTCGTTCTAGAATTAATCTCTGGATAAAGTGCTTCCATTGTCAGCCTTTGAGCAAGGTTAAATCTCAGGTATCTGGTACCACTTTTTCTGCCTAAAGGCATTAGTTCATGAAACTAATAATAGTTAACTAACTATTACTAGCTTCATGAACTAATGCCTTTTAATAACATTAGAATAGAATAGAATAGAATAGAATAGAATAGAATAGAATAGAATAGAATAGAATAGAATAGAATAGAATAGAATAACAATTGGAAGGGACCTTCTAGTCCAACCCCCTGCTTAGGCAGGAAACCCTACACCACTTCAGACAAATGGTTATCCAATCTCTTCTTAAAAACTTCCAGTGTTGGAGCATCCACAACTTCTGAAGGCAAGTCGTTCCACTGATTAATTGTTCTGTCAAGAAATTTCTCCTTAGTTCTAAATTGCTTCTCTCCTTGATTAGTTTCCACCCATTGCTTCTTGTTCTACCCTCAGGTGCTTTGGAGAATAGTTTGACTCCCTCTTCTTTGTGGCAGCCCCTGAGATATTTCTCAGGCAGGAAAGATAGTACCAGATTCCTCCTGAATTTTTGCCATCATAGATAAACATAGTTCTCCTGTAGGAGGAAACCTAAAATTGTCACCAGTCTGCTTCATTCAATGCAAGAGTTGATCTACATGTTCTATAAAGAATGCACAAAGAAATCCTTTTCCTCCTTCTCTATATTCTCTCCAAAAATCATTCTTCCTCAAGCTGTTAATGCCTTTGCAAACAAACAGGAAATCAGAGTTGCTATTTCCTGCAAATGGCAAATGCAGTAAAAGATACATAAAACAAAAGATATAATCTTTTGATTCAAAGCTGGTTAGCAATAGCAATAGCACTTATATACCATTCGATAGTGTTTTACAGCAGTCTCTGGGCAGTTTACAAATGTAATATTGCCCCCAATAATCTGGATTTTACTGATCTTGGAAGGATGGAAGACTGACTCGACCTTGAGCCAGTCAGGATCAAACTCTGACTGTAGGAAGAGTTAGCATGTAATACTGCATTCTAACCACTGCACCACTATGTCTCTTAGTTTGGACGCAGGGGTGTCAAACTTGCATTGTCACAACGGTGTCATGTGACGTATGACAACTTTTCCCCCCTTCGCTAAACTGGACGTGGGTGTGGCCAGTGTGTGACGTGGCCCACAGGCCGTGAGTTTGACAGCCTCAGTTTAGAGCATGGTTGGAAAAGGGTAGGCATGTAAATGTTTTAAATAAAGTTTTTAAAAAATACAGAGCATTTGTTCTGGAAACTCTAAATGGCTACTTTGTTACTGTAGGGCAACCTGCTCCAACTTGGAAGCCCTTGTGGGACTTCTGGGAGAGGCATGGTGAACTAAACACATCTCTGAAACAGTAAGGACAATGACTGACGCAAAGCTCAAAGAACTGGCAAGTGGAGTGGAGTTTGCTAGCCTCACTCCTAATCACTTTCGGAAAATGCTTGTTTAATTACTCTAAGGCTACCAGAGATGTTCAAAATGACAAGTATGAAAAGTGATCTAGTGAGTTTACCTTCCTTCTTGGACAAAATAAAAAATGATCATAAGTTTAACAACTTAAAGAATATGAAATAAATAGCAAAAAGTCAATTAAGATTTTGACCTAAGAAAATTGTAAACAGCTTAAGAATTCAGACAAATTTAAAGTACTGATACTTTTACTTTAAGATTTTGGAAATAATTAAATAACTTAAATAGATATCTGTTCATGGGAACCAAATTGTTTTGTCTATCTTAAGTCATAACAAGACTTTATGATTTCAGAAACTGGACACTAAAGAGGACTAAAGATTCTATGCAGAAAAGGGAGGGAAAAAAGTATAAACTTGTCTTTCATTTTCAATTAGTACAGGGATTTAAAAATGGAATAAAATGCTATAACATTTGAAATATTTAAGGAAATTCTCAAAGAGTGGAGCCAGAAATTAGATGTTTGCTTCCATGGTTAGAAATGTCCAAAATATGCCAATGAAGGAATAAATAGATGTGAAACAAATTTTATTTGTTTCAGAAATAGTAAGGTCAGAAATACTAGATAACAAAAAATGTGTGGATTACCAGACAAAGAAGGCAACTAAAGTGAAAATGCAAATGAGATGTCAGGCCTGGAAGCCATCTTTTGCATTAAGCCTTCAGGCCTGCCACAATTACTACTGTGGGAAACTGGGAGGGGGGATTGTATGGAGCATGGGTGATATGTAGTCATAATAACATTCTTTTCTCAGCGAGTCAAGGCCATTTTGCCCTGTACCTGAAGGGGAGTGGCTGGGAGTCATCTCCAGTTGGGATGGTGTTTTGATTGGACCATGTGATGCACTTGTGGGTGCTGGGCAGGGGCTTGGACTTTCCTTTGAGTGGGGAAAACCTGGAAACTTTCAGATTTGTGTTTTCCCAGATGTGCCAAAATGACATCTCTGATAAAATGGGACTTTGAGGAAACTCACGCCTCGGAGTCTTCTTTCATTGGGGGTGTTACTTGGAACCCTGACATGAGAAGCCAAGAGAATGAACTTGATAAGGACTTTCTACTGAATATATAAAAGAAGTTAGTTGAAGCTTTAAAAATAAAAGTGGAATTGCAAATGATAAAAAATTATAATGATTTTTTTATTGGATTTACAAAGTAGATGTGCTAAAGCCTCAAAGAACCCCTTGGGGTGGGAAAAAGAAAAAAACTGAAGCAAGACTAAATCCTACAACAAAGTCTGAATGAATTAAAGATCAGGATTGTTAGAAGTAAAAGGAAGGAATATAAAATGTTAATTTGTTTGACGAAGGTCAAAACAAGTCAGGTTTCTGTAAATCTCTGGTAACTCTTTATGGACTTCTTGCTGAAATCAGGATCGAAAAGCTAATGATTTAAGGATTTACATATACAGTAGATAAGGGATGGGTTATGAGAAGAAGAGATATTTGTAACTTTAGAAGGGATGAAGACTTTTCAAATTTGTCTAAGCGTAAACAAATTTCAAAAGTCTAAAGTTACAAATATCTTGAGAAGAATGTCCTGCCAGCATACTTAACATTCCTGGTGGGGAAGAAATGCTTTCAATTTGCATTTCATTTTAAAGATACAGTATATAAAATCTTTTATCCAGCCTTCCCTGGATCCAGCAGAATTAAAGAACTTTCATCCAGTCTCCAACCTACCCTTTGTGGGAAAGGTTGTAGAGAAAGTAGTGGCACTTCAGCTCCTGCGGTCATTGGGCCCAGGGTACTTGCAGGACCATCTCCAGCCGTTCTCCCATCGTCCTGTGCGCTCTCACAGAGTCGGCCTCCTCAGGGTGCCGTCGGCCAAACAATGTTGGCTGACGACCCCCAGGGGGAGGGCGTTCTCTGTGGGAGCCCCGACCCTCTGGAATGGATTGCCCACTGAGCTCAGGACAGCCCCCGACCTTCTTTCCTTCCGTCGTGAGCTGAAGACGTGGCTCTTCCGCCAACTAAACTGATCCGTTTGGGGTATACTGGGATAATTTTAAATTGTTTTTTAATTGGGTTACTGATTTTAATTTGGTATTGTATTGTGATTTGTATTGAAGTTGTCATTTTGTAAGCCGCCTTGAGTCCCTAGGGAGAAAGGCGGCATATAAATCGCAATAAATAAATAAATAAATAAATAAACAGATTATCTAGACCCTTTTCAGTCTGGCTTCAGGCCTGGCTACAGCACGGAAACTGCTTTGGTCTCACTGATGGATGATCTCTGGCGAGCCCGAGATGGGGGTCATTCCTCCATCTTGGTGCTACTTGACCTCTCAGTGGCTTTCGATACCATTGACCATGGTACCCTTCTGGGACGACTAAGGGAGCTGGGAGTGGGAGGCACCATGTTACGGTGGTTCTCCTCCTATCTCATGATACTGATGATGATACTCAGCTGTACATTTCCACCCCAGACCATCCTAATGATGCCTTGGAAGTGATGTCCCAGTGCCTGGAGGCCGTGCGGGTCTGGATGGGGAGAAACAGGCTTCGACTCAACCCTTCCAAGACTGAGTGGCTGTGGCTGCCGGCGTCCCGGTATAGCCAGCTGACGCCATCACTGGTTATTGGGGGGGCGAATCATTGGCCCCCACGGAGAGGGCCCGCAACTTGGGTGTCCTCCTGGATGCCCGGCTGTCTTTAGAAGGGCATATGACGGCCGTGGCCAGGGGGCTTTTTGTCAGGTTCGCCTGATATGCCAGTTGCGCCCCTTTCTGGACCGGGACTCCCTACGCATGGTCACTCAAGCACTTGTCACCTCTCGTCTGGACTATTGTAATGCTCTCTACATGGGGCTCCCCTTGAGGTACACCCAGAGGCTCCAACTGGTGCAGAATGCGGCCGCGCGGGGGATTATGGGAGCGACGGGGCGCTCCCATGTGACTCCTCTCCTGCTCGAGCTGCATTGGCTTCTGGTGGACTTCCGGGTGCGCTTCAAGGTGTTGGTGATCACCTTTAAAGCACTCCATGGCTTAGGGCCAGAGTAATTACGGGACCGCCTTCTGCCACCAATAGCCTCCCACCGGCCGGTTCACTCCCACAGAGAGGGCCTCCTCAGGGTGCCGTTGGCCAGACAATGCCGGCTGGCGACCCCCAGGAGGAGAGCCTTCTCTGTGGTGGCACCTACCCTATGGAACAATCTACCCCCAGAGATATGAGTGATCTCCGACCTCCGGACTTTTCGTCGGGCCCTAAAAACTTATTTTTTTCAGTTAGCCGGTCTGTCTTGATTTTAGGGTTAGTTTTAAAATTTTAATATTGATTTTAAATTGATAAGTTTTAAATTACGGGCCAAATTTATAAATTATTTTAACTCCATTTTTAACTGTAATGTTATGTATATATGTTTTTATTTTGGCTGTTCACTGCCCTGGCTCTCTGGAACCAGTTATCTCCTGAGGTCCGGACCATCATCACCCTATTGGCCTTCCGAAAAGCGGTGAAGACCTGGCTTTTCCGGCAGGCCTGGGGCCGTTGATCTCGCTCTTATGATCTGGCGAGATCCGGCCATGAATGGTGTGAATGAGTTTTTAATATTTTTAATGTTTTTAATTTTTCAATGTCTTTTATAATAATTTTTAAAATGTATTGTGAGCCTCCCTGAGTCTTCGGAGAGGGGCGGCATATAAATTTAATTAATTTAATTTAATTTAATTTAATTTAATTAATTAAATTATATTTTTGTTAATTTTTCTTTACCTTTTACCTTCTTTTTCCTTCTTTGCAATTTTATTCTTTCTATTTCTCTTTCTCTTAGCTTGATTTGTATTTGCTTTTACTATGGCAATAAAAACTTTTAATAAAAATTATGAAACAACAAAGAAAGCCCTTCACATATACTATTTGAACTTCAACTCCCAGGATAATTGAGGAGGGAACAATAAAATAACATTTTTCTAGACTTCACCATACACAGCCATGATGCTTCTTCCAGACAGACATTCTGGAACCAAAATATAATTAATCATCATTAAAGCTATATGGTGATGTTGGTCGTTTCTGTCCCACTAGAGCTCATTAAGATATCAGCAGGGATTTTGAGACTACAACGACTGAATGTATTTTTAAGTTTCTTTGTGAACGAGGTGATACTTTAGCATAATTTTTCTTTGTTACCCACTGCCTTGTATCACCAGAAGATACTTCTAGCACTTGTATTGTGTTTTTGAGGAGGGACAATAAATAACATCAGCTGTGTTAAGCAAAGAGACCTTTCTCAAGAGAAAAAAAATCAGTCTGAATGAAGAACAGAATAGATGCAATAGAAGTTTACATCTAGGATTGTACTACTTCAAACTATAGGTAGAAAACTGTAATTTTTAAAGAAAAGACTATCATTTTTTTACATCGTGTGTATATGAAATTAGATCATGCTAAATTCTGTCAATATGCAAAAAAACAAAAACAAAACATTTTCTGTATTTATCCACCTGTAAATTAACTCACTTTGCAAAGTTATTTGGCTAAAAATGTAGTTTGCTCTTATAATCAGCACTATAGCTGACAATGTTTTCTTAATTTTATCAATTTCTTCCCATTATATCCGCCTCTGTGGTTTGAGAAGAATGCCCTGACAGCATACTTAACATTCCTAGTGTGGAAGAAATTCTTTCAATTTGCATTTCATTTTATTTTATTATGAACTTACTCAAATTATACTTTTTAAACTGTACAAGTGGCCCAGAAATAGATGCGTATATAATATATGAGTTCATAAACATCTTTATATTGGGGGAAAGAGTGAAAGGAGCTGTAATATGACATATGTGGCAAAAAGAGAAGGATAGTCAGAGACAGAAAATTATGTATTTCACAGAAAAGTGAAATAGATGGAGGAATATATACTCTTGCTTAGGAGTTGAGCTAGACTCCAGAACTAGAACATTCCCAATAAATGGCTGTAAGTTTTGTCCTGCTTGCCCTATTAGAATGATTTCTATGTCACCTAATTCACTGGACCTGAAGAGCTTCCTCAAGAAGCCTGGCAGAGTTCTCTACATTTTTGATCGTATATATAGAGCAGTGGTGGGTTGCCCCCGGTTCGGACCAGTTCACAAGAACTGGTAGTAAAACCAGTGGGAGGCTCCGCCCACTGACACGGACGTCATCATAGGTGATCTGCGCATGCACGCGGGCACGATGCGAACCGTAGTAAAGGTAAGTAGAACCCACCCCTGATATAGAGCCTATCTGTGGGCTACATTTGTAAAATAGCTATCATGTTCTTACTTGCCTTTTCCCAAAAGGCTTTAATGAGAATTCTAAACAAGGTAGCAGTGGGTCAGTTCAGCCTTTGGATTATTTTTCTTGTGTGATATTCAATTGCCATGTCAGAATAGAATAAACAGGACACCCATTATATCTTTCAAGTTCAAAAATCTGATTCTATATAAAGTGCATTGGATTGCAATGTGATGTAAAATCTCTTTAGAGGCCTTTAATGTAGACATGTTTCAGTTTCAAGGTGAAGTACAACTATTTTTGAGATGGCATGGCAAACAGTTTGCACTGTAACTTTTGGTGTAAAGTTTATCCAATGTGGACTTAATCCCCAAGAATAATGAGCAATTAACTTGCTGGCTAGTGAATTCTGGGAGTTGAAATCTACATATACGCTCATCAGGATGGTGCTCAGGTTGGGGAAGATTAGTCCAAAATTTCTCATACATTTTCTAATACTACTGGAAGCTTCCTTTTACCAGTACAAACTATTTAATGATTGAGATCAGTAATGCTAGTGTTGTCTTGATCAGGTTGAAGCAGATCCTGATTTAAAGTCTGATATTTCTATTGGAATTGCCCTGTATTTAATCTGATATTATTGTCATAAAAAGTACTATAATTAAATTAGGAAGGATAAAACTTGAAGATTATAAGGAAAATGAATAGTATCTAAGTGGCTTCAAAAATGCTGGGTATACATGGATAAAAACAGACAAAAATCTCACAAATATATAGTCACAGAGCTAGTCTTTGTAACTTTATCTCTGATACTTCATAATTTATGCAGCATTTTGGGCTAATTAGTGATGAGAGTGTTGGGTCTTTGAGAAACAATGGAAGATTTCCTTTTTGTTGAAAGATAGCATAAATAGTTAAACCAAGTCATTGAGACAAGAGTTTGACTATTCTTCATCCTAAAGTTATTTGGTGAATTATAGACTGGAAGTATCTAATAAGGGAGTGGGTGGAATGGGGAAAGACCCATAAAGGTGATGAGTTGCCTTCTGCAATGCTTCAGGGAATCATAATAGCATTGCATTTACATAGTTGTCTTATATGCTTGCTGTGAAAATGTGCCACAAGTTTCTTCCCTGAGCAGTTGCTGTTCATTTTAAAGCCATTACAGCCTCATCATGTACACCAGATATTATTAACAATTGTTATGAGCTACTGTCTGAGGTATTGTATGATTTCAGTAGACTAGGGCCTGCTTTGAATCAAATTAAAAAAATTAGCTGGGTGCTTTTCTATCCCAGCTTTTTTACATGCAAAAAGAATAAGAAATTAAGGACTCATTTAGTCAACCATTTTGGATGGTAAATATGCTACATTTTTTGGAAATTTTTGGTCCATTTTGACACGTTCATAAATTTGTCTCCAGAATGTTCTTGAACATAATAAAAAAAGACCATACCAGGATTCCCTAATTTTGAAAGATACTTTAGATAATGCTAAATGGAGTTTGGGGGATATCAAAAAGCCTGGACAAATATACACAGTCAGAACTGAAGTTCTAAGAGTTGACATGGAAGCCTTAATATTAGGATAAGATATTCCACTTGGTTTATAAAGTTATTGTTATATACACAAAAATGTGAAATCACACCTGCCAGTTCTTTAGTTGGTGCTAGCCTTCATATGCATCAACCTCTTTCTAAGAACCTATAATATGTCAGTGTAATATACGTGCAGATTCAAATAGTGTAATCCTTTGTAATTGGCAATGACCATTTTGTGTATTTACATCCAACATATTTTAACTTGGGAATGTCTGACTGTTCTTTCAACTATATGTTCCCACCAATTCTTCACTACTGGCACGTTATGGCACACAGTCACCCAGATGTTTAGACTATATTTGGCATTTTTATCCACCTATTGAGTCCTTCCCAGGGACCTGGCATAGGCAGGTGCTGTTGGTTGATGACGTTAAATGTATAGCAGAATATAAGCTGTTCCAAGCAGAATGCCTCTGATTACTAATTGTAGGGGAAGAATGCCTGGACAGTCTATATCTTGCTTGAAGGCATCCTTAGGGTTATTTGTTATTTGTTTAGCTAATTTGAGAAACAAATGCAAACTATGGGCCAAGGCTGTTCCTATGTACTTTGTTATAGCTTGGTGGCAGGAAAAATTATTTGTAGGTAGGAGTTTCTGTGGAAGGAAGTGTCAATAGTATCAAGAATGTGGGTGGAACTGAGCAATTGAAACTCCGCCCTTTTTTAATGTGCTTCATGTACAAGTAAAAAGGAGTGAGACTGGGATTACTCCATCATTTTGATTCTATTGAAATACCTGTATATCCTTCTGTTTGCATGCATAAGAAATATATATAAGGGCAGCTGTGCATTAATATAAACATCATTGGTTTTACTTAATGTCCCTTATGATTGGCCTTACCACTCGGGACATTCATTGCCCAATGTCCAGTGACCTTTTCTGAACAAGATCTTAGAAAGAACCATGGAATATTTTCTTGTGTCTTTTCTGTTACAGCCCCTACCCTATGGAGTTCTTTGAGATCCAGCAGGCCTCTACCCTCTTAACCTTCTAGAAAACATTAAGAGCTGACTTTTCCCTCCAGCAGTGGAAAAGTGTGAAGTTGGACTGTTGTGGGCTGTGTTGGGGAAGTTTAATTGCGGTGCCAAAGTTTATTGTTTTCAAAGTTTCTATTACTTGTATACATTGTTTTATCTTTCGTTGTGAGCCACCCAGTGTTTAATATTTTAAATGGGCAGCCATATAAATATTATAGATAAATACATTTTTCTTGGATGAAATGGCTCTTCAGTTGCTTTTAAAAATGGGTTCCATTGTAGGAATTAAAACAGCTTTGGATGAGCAAGAGTGAATCCCTGCTAGTTCTTTTGTACCTCTCATTAATATTCAATACCTGCAGGCACTATTTCTTCTAAGATGATCGTGGGATGTAGAATGTGCTCATGTGATTTCAGTCTCATTTTGACTAAGTTTTCCAAGATTCTGTAGCACTAATTCCTTGGTTAGCTAATAAATTTATTGTCTCTTCATTGGCCCCCTATGCCACTTAACTCTTACTGCCTTATGGTTTGAGGTTGTAGAGGTGTTAATCATTAATATGCTTAAAAACTTCAGCTCTTTCTACCTAGAGGAAGACAGGTTTGGCTAATATGATTAATAGGTTTATATATTATAAACTACAGTTCAACACATCAGCTGAGCACCAGTTTGGGGAAGACTCTACAAAAATTACTACTGTTAAAAGTAGTTTGTGAGTATTGTGAAATCACAAACGTTTAGCTTTAAGCAAAGATTTGTGATGTTCAGGCACATTAGAAATATTTCTGCTTTCTCTTTACTATTTGCTGCCTCCTCCCTATCCCATTTGACTTCTTAACAACTCCAAAAAGAACTTCATAAGAATTAACAGATTCTAGAGCAGTGATGGCTAACCTTTTCCTGACTGAGAGCCCAAAGCACGTGCGTGCATGCACAAATGCATGCACGTGTACCCAAGCCCCCCAAATGCAATGCACACGCAGCCCCCTGCATGCACCCCACCCCTGCATATGCACACACCCCCACATATGCCCCACCTCACGCATGCATGCACAGCCCCCACATGTGCCCCATCCCCCATGCATGCATGCACAGTCCCCCACACATGCCCACCCCCTGCACATGTGTGTCCCCACATGCACCTGGCCCCCTGCGCATGCACATGTCCCACCCCATGTCCCACCCCCACACATGCATGGCAGAGACCCGAAGACCAGCTGGCCGGTGGGAGCTGCTCACACATGTGCAGCAGAGCTGAACTGGGGTGACGGCTCACATGCCCACAGAGAGGGCCCTGTGTGCCACCTCTGGCACCCATGCCATAGGTTCACCATCACGGTTCTAGAGTATCAGAAAATCTTCATCTAATAATAAGGGTGAAGTTTCATTCCTATGCTTTTTGTCCAGTGGGTATTCATAAGATAATGTTTTTTTCTTCTTTTCACAGTGCTTATACAGAGCCTTACAAGGTGTGCCCCATCTCTGTAATTCCTCTTGAAGATGTCACATCTGATGAGGAACAGAAAAGTTCAGAAGATGAAGACAGTAATCAAGGAGATTCCAATATCATCCACAAGGTAAAAAATACACTTTTCTTTTGGAATACACTTTGTAGATCCTGGCAAGTTTGTTAGGATATTTACTAGATTTTCTCCCAATTCCATTTCTTCTGAGTTTCTGAAATGAACCACCATCTACCGCTGTTCGTCTTTTAACTGCTTTGTTCAAACCAGAATTAAATGTCAGGCCTGATATTACTGAAATCATTTAACGACCATGTAGCACTAGCCAAAACTGGTCTATATTAGGATGATTTATTTTAAAACATTCATAGAAAATAAAGTAGTTTTTATGGGAACCTAACTCTGTTTATTTAAAAAGCAATATTTACTGATGAAACACAAATCAGCTCTATCATTTTCTTGCAGAGAAAAACTTTACAATTACATATAGTCATTGTAAGCAGATTTTGGCGTCCTATTATTAAGAAGAATTGGCAGACACAGTAAATTTAACTGCTGAAAATAGTACCAAGAATTTGGAAATGAGCTAATCTGAAAATAGCTTTGTGCTGGTCTAGTAAGAAGTGTAATTTGTTGATTTTTTGGTTTAATTGTTGGTTGTTCATGTACATCTACTAGATAAAAGTGAGCCTGAATACAGGAATGGGAGCAGCAACTAGTAGAAAATATTTTCAGTTTAATCAAAAAATGTGTGGGTTTTTTTTAAAGTGCATTGATATTTTTTTATACTCTCAAGGCAGCATTGAGTTTTGACAACTGCATGGACCAATCCCTGCAGTTTTTTTGGCAAGATTTTGTAAATGATTTGCCATTGGCTCCTTCCTAGGGCTGAGAGAGGGTGACTGGCCCCAAGTAATCAAATTGAATGGGATTTAGGTGGGACTAAAATTCAGAATCTTCCAGTTTTTAATCTGGTGCACAAATATTCCACCAAACTGACTAATTTATACTGTAAGCAAGAAATGATTATTTGCTAACAATGACTCAGGGCGGTGAACAGCCAAAATAAAAACATCTATACATAACATTACAGTTAAAAATAAAGTTAAAATAATTTATAAATTTGGCCCGTAATTTAAAACTTGTCAATTTAAAATCAATATTAAAAATTTAAAACTAACCCTAAAATCAAGACAGACCGGCTAACTGAAAAAAATAAGTTTTTAGGGCCCGACGAAAAGTCCGGAGGTCGGAGATCACTTGTATCTCTGGGGGTAGATTGTTCCATAGGGTAGGTGCCACCACAGAGAAGGCTCTCTCCCTGGGGGTCACCAGCCGGCATTGTCTGGCCGACGGCACCCTGAGGAGGCCCTCTCTGTGGGAGCGAACCGGCCGGTGGGAGGCTATTGGTGGCAGAAGACGGTCCCGTAAGTACCCTGGCCCTAAGCCATGGAGTGCTTTAAAGGTGATCACCAACACCTTGAAGCGCACCCGGAAGTCCACCGGAAGCCAATGCAGCTCGCGCAGGAGAGGAGTCACATGGGAGCGCCCCGTTGCTCCCATACTCCCCCGCACGGCCGCATTCTGCACCAGTTGGAGCCTCCGGGTGTACCCCAAGGGGAGCCCTATGTAGAGAGTGTTACAATAGTCCAGACGAGAGGTGACGAGTGCTTGAGTGACTGTGCGTAGGGAGTCCCGGTCCAGAAAGGGGCGCAACTGGCATATCAGGCGAACCTGACAAAAAGCCCCCCTGGCCATGGCTATCATATGCCCTTCTAAAGACAGCCGTGGGGGTCAATGATTTGCCCCCAATAACCAGTGATGGCGTCAGCTGGCTATACCGGGACGCTGGCAGCCACAGCCACTCGGTCTTGGAAGGGTTGAGTCGAAGCCTGTTTCTCCCCATCCAGACCCACACGGCCTCTAGGCACTGGGACATCACTTCCAAGGCATCATTGGGATGGTCTGAGGTGGAAATGTACAGCTGAGTATCATCAGCGTACTGATGGAACTCCAGCTCAAAACCACGGATGATCTCACCCAGCAGCTTCACATAAATGTTGAACAGGAGGGGCGAGAGGACCGATGCTTGTGGCACCCCACAAACAAGGTGCCTTGGGGTCGACTGCTGCCCCCCTGTCAACACGGATTGCGACCGGTCAGAGAGATAGGAGAACCACCGCAAAACGGTGCCCCCCATTCCCAGTCCCTCCAGCCGGCGCAACATGATACCATGGTCGATGGTATCAAAAGCCGCTGAGAGGTCTAATCTGGGCCCTCCAGAGATCATCCACCAACGCGACCAATGCCGTTTCCGTGCTGTACCCAGGTCTGAAGCCGGACTGGAGCGGATCCAGATAGACAGCTTCATCCAGGTACTGGGGAAGCTGTCGCGCCACCACACTCTCAACAACCTTCGCAATAAAGCGAAGGTTGGAGACTGGACGATAGTTAGCCAAAACAGCAGGATCCAGGGATGGCTTCTTGAGGAGAGGCCTCACCACTGCCTCTTTCAAGGCGGCCGGCAGGACACCCTCACTCAAAGAAGCGTTGATAATCCCCTGGAGCCAGCCTCGTGTAACCTTCCAGGAAGCCAGCACCAACCAGGAGGGACACGGGTCCAATAAACATGTGGTCGCATTCAGCCGTCCCAAGATCCTGTCCACGTCCTCGGGAGCCACGGGATCAAACTCCTCCCAGATAACACTCTCAAGGCCTGCCTCAGTCATCTCGTCTGAACTAACCCAGTCGGCAGCCAAGTCTTCCTGAATCTGAGTTATTTTATCATCCAGATACTGTACAAAATCCTCAGCTCAGCCCTGGAAGGGGTCCTCCCGCGCTCCCAGATGGAGAAGGGAGTGGGTCACCCTAAACAGGGCAGCTGGGCGGTTATCTGATGATGTGATAAGAGCGGCAAAATAGCTAGATTTCGCCGCTTTTATCGCTACTAGGTGGGTCTTTTTTTTTTTTTAATATTTTTTTATTTAAAACAGTACATCAAACAAAAAAAAGAGCTACTAGGTAGGTCTTAATATGAGACCTTACCAGTGTCAAGTCAGATTCGGAACAACTGGCCCTCCAACCGCTCTCTAGGCGTCTTTTCCGGCGCTTCATCTCCCTCAGCTCCTCGGAGAACCAAGGAGCTAAGTGAGTTCGGTGCCGGGTCAGAGGCTGTAAAGGCACAACCCGGTCCAAAGCCCCGGCAGCCGCCCTATCCCAGGAGGCCACCAGGTCATCAGCCGAGTCATGAGCTAGAGTCTCAGGAAATGGCCCAAGCTCCATCTGGAACCTATCAGGGTCCATCACGCGCCTGGGGCGGAACCACCTGGTCGGCTCTGCCTCCCTGCGATGGGGTACGGTGGTCAGAAAGTCAAGTCGAAGGAGCGAGTGGTCAGACCATGACAAGGGTTCAATATCTACATCCCCTATATCAAGGCCACTCAACCACTGACCAGAAATAAAAACTAAATCCAGAGTGCATTCCCCCATATGAGTAGGGCCGTGAATTACTTGGGTCAGGTCCATGGCCGTCATGGAAGCCATGAACTCCCGAGCTACCTCAGATGTTTCACCGATGGATGGCAGGTTGAAATCCCCCATGACTACAAGTCTGGGGATATCAGCCGCCATCTCGGCTATAACATTGAGGAGTTCGGGCAGGGTCGTTGCCATGTGGCAGGGAGCCAGGTACGTGATCGACAGACCCATCTGCACCCCACGACCCCACTTCACAAAAAGGGACTCACATCCGGCTATCTGAGGTACAGTGGTCTCCCTCAGATCAAGACCTTCTCTTAAAGAGAGAGGCCTTATGAGTTCCTTAGATAGTGGCATAACAAGCATGATTTCTTTTTTTCCTATCAACTCTTCTCCTAAACCTAATCATCCTTAGCCAAACAATTACATTTCATATCTATCTTGTGAGTTTCTGTTTCATGAAAATCTTAGCAGGATTCTGGAACCTGTGCGAGTAGATTTGTTGCTCTGGGACATACATTAATAAGAGCAACATAGCATCTGTAGTATTTACAACCCAATCAAATGTCAAACAGCAGTAGATAGTGTTGTTCTGAAAAGTCACATATGCTTTAGCATTAAGTGAACCATTTCTTACTAAGAATGCTGCTGTTAAATTCATTTTAAAAAATGGGTAACTCCATTCCAAGCTATTAAGGAACACAAGTTGATTTGTGTAAGTAAGGCAGTTTGCAGCAGAGTCCAATTAATCCAGTTCCTCTGTCAACTGAATGTACTATTAGCAATTTTAGTATCTTCTCTACTTCTGCTGCTGTTCAGATTCCTTAAAACCAAAATCTAACTATTATATGCACATTTTTGCATCTGGGAAGGAGCACACATTTAAAAACGAAGCTTATCTTTCACAGCTAAGTTGTTGTATAAATATATACCGTGTTTCCCCAAAAATAAGACCCTGTCTTATATTTTTTTAAACCCTGAAATAAGCACTTGGCCTTATTGCCATGCGCTCAAAAGCTCGATTGGGCTTATTATCAGGGGATATCTTATTTTGGGGGAAACAAGGTAATGGAAAATAGTTTTTTTCAAAGAAAATGTGGATTTCTTGCCTGCAAATCGCTTCCTTCTGTCTTAAATCGCTTGTAAGCCGCCCTGAGTCTTTGGAGAAGGGCGGCATATAAATCAAATTAAAAAAAAAAAAAAGTCAAAGGACAGCCCAGTAAATATGGCCAAAGAGCTTTAACTACACTTACCCAACACTGCTACTTGAAGCACACATACTATTTGGAAGCACAGAGAAACTGCATTTATTACAAAAGTCATATAAAAGTAGAGGGAGAATATTTCAGAATATAAATGGAGGGCAAACTCTCAAAACTTGTGGGCATAATGTGAGTTACTTCAAATTTTATGTTATTGCAATATTGTCCAGTCGAAGAAAGAAGTACTCCCCACTAATGTTATTTAACTGGCAGTGTTATGTATTGATACTTTTAAGCGGGAGTTTCAAACCTGCCTACGTTTCTGATTGGCTGACAGTCTCTCCAGGATTGTATATAAGGAGGACTGCAGCCTCTGAGTTTTTGCTGAAGTCTCACTGTATATTAAAGAGCTGTTGTCACTTGCTTGCTTGTGCCTCTCATCATTCCCGAACCACTTCATTGGCGACGAGGATGGGATTGAGGCTACAAGAAGCCAACCAGTGAGACCACGAACTTCAGCTAGGCGACGAGGCGAACCACAGGAGACATACCGGACATGTCTGCTTACGTTCCGCCCAAGCCTTTTGATCCGACCCGCGAAAAATGGGTCTCGTACCTAACAAGGTTTGAATGCTCGCTAGAAGCCAGCGACATGCAGGGCCTCTCGGCTAATCGAAAGAGAGCCCTATTCCTAAGCCACTGCGGACCGGACGTGTTCGAGATGGCTGAGTCACTGTGTGAGCCAACGCCGGTTCAAACAGTCTCATGGGACACCTTGATGGCAACTCTCCGGGCTCACTACGCTCCCGTCCCCTCCAAGTTCGTGCAGCGATACCAACTGAGGCAGCGCGTCCAATGAGAGGGAGAGCCGGTCAGCGCGTACATGGCCAGCCTGAGAAAAGCCGCAACTCATTGCGACTACAGAGACTTGGATGATGCGTTGCTTGAGCAACTGATCTGTGGTGTTCGGGACATTAGGCTGCAACGGCGTCTGCTCGCCAAGCCTGATCTGACGCTTGCCGGAGCCCTTGACGAGGCCAGGGCTCACGAAGCCTCCACAAAGGCCGCTGAAACGCTACAGCGCCCGCCGACCAGCAAAGACAGCCCCAAGTCTGCCCCGGTGCACAGAGAAGACGCCGGATCCAGCTCGGAGTCCGAGTCGGATGAGGACGTTTTCCGAACAGAGCACCGGAGAAAAGACACTGGCAGCCCCCGGCGAAGCTGTCCCAGCTGTGGCGGGCACCATGATAGACTGTCCTGCAAATACAGAGAGGCTATTTGCAGGCGTTGCGAGAAGAAGGGGCACTTGGCGCGAGTCTGCAGAGCCATTCTGCCCAGAAGACTCAAACCACGTGAGCGCCGCAGCCAACCGGAATCAGCGCGCCAGAAGCAGCCAACGAGAGAGGGCGGCGCGAAAAAACGGCGCGAATTTGAACCGCGAGATGGCCGCAGCATACACATCGACCAGGCCAGCACAACGGTCGAGGACAAAGTCAGCACGGTGGTCGAGATCAACGGAAGACCGTGCTCGATGGAGATCGACACCGGATCAGCTCTCTCCATCATGTCGTGGACAACCCTAAAGACCCTCCTGCCGTCGTTCCGGAAGGATCAACTCTCCAGACAGAGACTGCGCATCCTAGACTACCAGGGGAACCGAGTCCCCCTCGAAGGCGTGGGCACGTTCCGGGTCACCTACGGAGACTACGAAAGAGACCTGCCGCTGACCATCGTCACGAAGCAGCTGCCGAGCCTCCTGGGCATGGGGTGGTTCCGAGCCCTTGGCATGGGCTTCACCGGCATCCACCTGATGTCCAAGTCAACCCTGAAAGACAGCCTCCTGTCCGAGTTCCAGGACGTTTTCGGGGACACGTTGGGCAAGTATGTGGGGACCCCTATTTCACTAAACTTAGACCCCAACGTAGCCCAAGTAAGACTAAAGGCCAGACGAGTGCCGTTCGCATTGAAACCAAAGATCGATGCAGAACTGGACAAACTGATTAAGCAAGGGGTGTTGGTTCCCGTTGACCATGCCAAGTGGGAGACCCCCATAGTCACCCCAGTTAAGTCCGACGGCTCAATCAGAATTTGCGCCGACTACAAGTGCACGATCAACAAGGCTTTGCAGCCGAGCGCCTATCCGGTGCCGATCGTGCACCATCTACTACACTCCCTGGGCCCCGGAAAAATTTTTGCCAAATTAGACCTGGCCCAAGCCTATCAACAGTTACCGGTCGACGACGCCACGGCAGAGGCGCAAACGATCGTGACTCATAGGGGCGCATTTAAATGCACCAGGCTCCAATTTGGGGTGAGCGTCGCACCCGGCTTATTTCAAAGCACCATGGAGCGCCTGTTGCAAGGACTTCCGGGAGTAGTCCCCTATTTCGATGACGTCTTAGTCAGCGCCCAAGACGAACACCAGCTAGGGGACAGGGTACGGAACGTCCTGTCCAGATTCAGAGAAGCGGGACTAAGACTTAAAAAGAACAAGTGCAGGATAGCGGTCCCCTCGGTAGAATTTCTGGGGTACAGGGTGGACGGCACAGGCATCCACCCTACCGAAAGCAAGGTGAGGGCCATCAAAAGCGCACCAGCCCCCAAATCCAAAGCTGAGCTCCAAGCCTTCCTTGGACTGCTCAATTTCTACTCAATGTTCCTAAGAGATAAGGCCACGGTCGCTGATCCCCTTCACAAACTCTTAGGGAAGAATGTACCATGGGTCTGGGGGAAACCGCAAGCGGCCGCTTTTGAGGCAGTAAAAAAACTCCTATCTGAGGACAGTTTCCTGATCCAATACAATGCAGAGCTGCCGCTCGTCTTAGTTTGCGACGCCTCCCCCGTAGGAGTTGGTGCCGTCCTAGGCCATAGACTGCCGAACGGCCTAGAGGCACCCATTGCCTTCTACTCCCGAACTCTGTCCAGCACAGAACGAAACTATAGCCAATTGGACAGAGAGGCTCTGGCTGCGATTGCGGGGGTTAAGAAGTTCCACGAATACCTCTATGGCCGAAAATTCGAACTTGTGACTGACCATAGACTGTTGCTAGGACTGCTAGCAGGCGACAGGCCAACCCCCGCTGCCCTCTCCCCCCGTTTAACAAGATGGGCGATTTTCTTATCGGCCTACTCGTACCAGCTCGTCCATCGGCCTGGGCGGACCCTGGGTCATGCGGATGCCCTTAGCCGTTGCCCCCTTCCCGACCTGCTGGACAACCCAACACCGGAAACCTCCGTCCTGTTGTTGGACACGTTAACCTTGGGGCCCATCTCCTCCGGCGAGGTGGCGAAGGCATCAAATAGAGACCCTGTTATCCGGACTGTTATGGGTTGGGTTTTGAAAGGGTGGCCGGACAAGGTGGTCGGGGAGGAGTACCAAGGTTTTGCCAACAAACGAAATGAACTGTTTACGCAAGGGGGGTGCTTACTGTGGGGTGACAGAGTGGTAATTCCAGCAAAACTACGAGATAGAGTTTTAGAGTTATTGCACGAAGGGCATCCCGGCATCGTTAGGATGAAGTGCTTAGCCCGCAGCTATGTCTGGTGGCCCAACATGGACCAGGTCATTTCCGAGTGGGTGGGGAAGTGCAGACCCTGCCAGGAGTCTCGCCCCGATCCCCCAGTAGCGCCCATCCGAGAGTGGGAGAAACCAAAAGGCCCATGGGGGAGGATCCACATTGATTTTGCCGGCCCGTTCCATGGCCAAACGTTTTTAATAGTAGTGGATGCCTTTTCAAAATGGCTCGAAATTGTATTAATGCCATCCACAACGGCCGAAGCGGTTATCAAGGCCCTAAGAAAGTTGTTTGCCACCCACGGCCTGCCGGATACCTTGGTGTCGGACAATGGGCCCCAATTTACAGCAACCCTTTTCGAAGGCTACTTGGCCGGCCTGGGAATCCGCCATGCCCTATCAGCCCCATTTCACCCGGCTTCCAACGGATTGGCTGAACGATTTGTCAGGACAGCCAAGGAAGCACTGTCCAGATTAGACAATGGGGACTGGCAGGCCAGGATAGATCAATTCCTTGCGGTTCAGCATGCATCACCATGCACGGCAACCGGGAGAAGCCCAGCAGAGCTCCTCATGGGGAGAAAGCTCCGGTGCGTGTTGGACAGGCTTCACCCTAACTATTCGCACGAAAACTTTAAGGGAGAGACCTGTGGCTTAAGGCAGTTTCAGGTTGGGTCCCCGGTGTTCGCTCGCAATTATGCCAGCGGTCCTCTGTGGGTTGCAGGAACCATAGTGGGGATAACAGGCCCAAAATCATACATGGTGGACGTGGGGGTAGATAGACTCTGGAAGCGCCACATAGACCAACTGAGGAAACGGGTGGTTGGCGAGGCAAACATCAACGCAGACATGTCCGAGCCTAACTATGACCACTTCTCCAAAACAGCTAACTCAAGCCCGGGGCCGCGAGAATACTTAGCTGACAAGCCCTGGTTCCAGCGCCGCCCCAGCGAGTCGCCACTCCCAGCCGGGGATAACCACGCCCCGGACAAAATCCAGGAGGTTCCATTGGCGGAGCCGGGAGAGACAAAGAGTCCCTCCGACCAGCTCGACGCCTCACCAAACACTGAACTGCGCAGGTCAACTAGGGCGAGAACTCAGCCTAAGCACCTGCGAGACTTTGTTTGTACATATGTTAATTTTTGAGTGTTAGTGCCTTCTGGGAAGGGAGGGGTGTTATGTATTGATACTTTTAAGCGGGAGTTTCAAACCTGCCTACGTTTCTGATTGGCTGACAGTCTCTCCAGGATTGTATATAAGGAGGACTGCAGCCTCTGAGTTTTTGCTGAAGTCTCACTGTATATTAAAGAGCTGTTGTCACTTGCTTGCTTGTGCCTCTCATCATTCCCGAACCACTTCAGGCAGCTTAATGTTATTTAACTGGCAGCTTGGAGGAGGAGGAGGAGGAGGATACAATATTAGAAAAGAACATTTACTTTCAGGTTGTTTCCCTTACCAGAAGTCACATTGATTTCTCCTTTTTCATTTTATTTTATTGATAATTCAGAGGCTAACACGGCATTAAAAATTCTGGCATATGGCACTGGGTTAGAGAACTCCCAGCTAAATATTTTTAAACCTCTACGATGCTCCTCAGAGAGTGATGTGCCCTTCACTTAGCTAAAATTTCACCTCTAGTTTACCTTAAGGCATACTGGGACCAGCCTTCACATGTGTGTCTCATGTATATATTTATTTGGCTGCTCACCGTGGAGGTGACCTTGACTTTCATGACAACAGAACTGCATACTGGAAGAAAATAGCACATGACAGACGGTGAAAGAAGACATTCCTTTTTCCTTAAATCTTCATTAAATTACAACTGTAGGTAAGGAGGATATTTTACATACAGTATTTTACTTAGCATTCATACATATTTTCAAGGAAGCAAACACAGATGGAATATCGCAAATCAGCAATCTCCTGTGGGTACATCTTCAAGGGCATAAAAAACCAAATTTAGTAGACAAAATCACTATATTATCCTCTATTCATCAGCCTGTCTTATTGTATGGTGCTGTGTGTCAGATCTCTGTTGCTGCTTGATAGCTTTCTGTTAGTTCTTTATTCCCTTCACTGCTAAAACATTTAGCTATATTTGTCATGTGGCTTGGAACATTTGTAAGCAATCAGAGTCACAACATATAGTTGTATAGCTAACACTCTGCGTTTCTTTCTTGAAGTGGTAACAATACAGATGGCTTTCTTTAGCCATATTTTTATTATCTATGGTTTGATATACACATAATGGCTGAACCAATAAAAACTCTGTTGCCACAGTAAGATTTCAGTTGTGGAGAAGGAAACTATTAATTGAGAAGTTGATTCTTTCTCCCTTAACCATCATCTGTCCAATATATTTGTTACTCTTTCTCCTTGCTTAAATGTGCCACATAATGTCAGGCCATTCTCGAGGCTCCATGTGGCTTCCTTAAGGCTACCAATCTTCAGAGTGGCTCACTCAGATAGTAATGAAATAAGTTGCCTGTTTGTGCCATATGGTTCTGCACAGCTTATTCAGAAGTTGGAAGGTCCTGGATGCTCATGTTACTATAGCTTCTTTCAGTGACTGCAAGATACTTATGGCAGGGATTGGTTCTCACTCCCTTAAAGCCTCCAATCATAGCTTTGATGATAGTGATTGATGCTACTTCTGAAAACAGTAAGAGTACCATATGTACTACATAAGCATATTCCCTGAAATTGTGTGTTTTCCCCTTAAGGTTTTCTATGCCACAATTCAAAAGAAAAACACAAAACAAAAACATCCCTTTTTTTCCCCCTTTGAGCCAGGCCTGTTCCTTCTTGGTTGCAAGAAAATTTCACCTCTGCTAACAATTTGGTTAAATGTCTATGGAGATTCTCAGTCATCCAGGTCATGGTTGTCCTCTGAAGAAGCTTCCTGAATGAGAAGCAAAATATCTTCAGAGAAAAACCAGAAAGTCTAGTTGCCTCTTGAAAAAGCACCTTTGGTACAATTTGGTTAGATGCAAATCTAGAATTGGGCCTTGATTCTCTAAAGACCATAATTTTTTTTTACCCAAGGCTCCATGTTGAAGCAGACATGTTTGATTTTCAGATTTCCCAGTATAGAAACAGGATATATGAAGATTCTAGCTTTTACAACAAATGTTGTGGATGGTTGAAATAAATTAACAGTCCTTACTCTATACTATATCACATTATGGAGTATTCTCTGAAAGCAAGAGTTCATTCATTTGCCTATACCTTTGCAACCAATTATGTCTCTTTTGTATGAAAAGAGACAGAACCTGTGAATAAGCAAGCATGACATGTGAACATGTAGTAAGTTTTTGCAATAAACACTAAACTGGATTAATGTGATACAAACAACAATGTTAATGTTTATAAATTCAGGTTACAGATACTTAAATATTATAATATAAATACTGAAATTATAATTTTATACATTAGGGAGAATCCTGTTTGCCACTTACTCTAGATGCAGAAATAAGGAAAAAGGTAACATTAATTATTCTTAATTACTGCCTAGTGTTAGTGCAAAAATTAATGTGACTTGTGGAATAAGAAGCAGCATTCTCTTTTGTATATCTACTTAGCTTAATTATTCTTTAAAGGGAGCTCCATTGATGTTAAAATAAAAAATAAGGAAAGAAAAATATTAGAGTTTGTAATTCTTACATGTTCTACCATACTACAACTATCATCTATAACTAGAAGAAATTTCTTTCCAAATTGAAGGATTCAGTGAAATCAATTTGGATTTTGGAAGTTTCACTGAACTTTACATTCTATTTAGACTCTATAAAGATAAGATATAACCAGTAAATATAATTGTAAAACAATGAAAATTGTTCCATTACACTTTTTAGCAAAAGTTGCTGGAGTCCCAAAGATTCTGAGATTCACAAGGAAAGCATTAATTTGAGGAATATTATTTAGGGATAGGATATTCATCAGAAGCATTCAGTATAAATTTCCTTATGCCAAGTAAGTCTATTTGTTCCCATAATTTAGAGTGTTGTGCCATTTGAACATTTTGGACTAAGCTTTCCCAATGACCAGGTACTGGAAATTACCTGCCCTGGATCTAGCCATATTGATTAGCGCTTTACTCTATTCAGCAAAATGATTTCCCATCATTTGCAAAATAAAACAACAGGACAAAACTGGGGATGGAGTGAATTGAAATATGGGTCTCTGCATACAAAACATGAACTGAGACATCCTTAGATTATGAGGGACCCAATGCAATAGGTTCTAGGAATGAAGTCTGCTAGGGAATCAGAAATGCAGCTACTAGCAATAGCAATATCACTTAGATTTATAGTTCTTTACAGCCCTCTCTAAGCATATTGCCCCCATATAACGTATGTATTTGGGTTGGCTAGCAAATGTTATGAATTTCTCAGTCTCAAGTGAATAAAAAAATTAGTTACTAGAACATAGAATCATAGGACCTTGGATAGTCCAATCCCCTGCCCAAGATTCTCCTAAGTATGAATGCTTGCAATCATTTATAGGTACTATGTGATGAACTCTGAAAATATTTACATAGAGGTTTTTCTAGGCATGAGAGTTGTTTTCGATGAAGAGGTATTTAAGTTAACTCTGATCCCAAGTTATTTAAATCTTACTGTGTAGTGATTTTTTTAATAAAAAGACTTCACAAAAGGACGTTGTGTCATAAAATAACCGAGTAGAACTTCCAGCAATTTCTGAGATACTGAAAAATATAACTTGTCTTCTGTAATATGTTCCTTTTGAGCATATGAAAAAGTGTAATTATAGGTCTTACAGACTGTAAGATAAAAAATGCAACAATAACCTGCAGGCTGCCAAAGAAATGTAGTCTGTTTGATTCTCAAACCTTGGAAATTGCAATATACCGTAGGTATGACAACTGCCCCCGCACCTTCTATTAGCAATGATAGGTTATTTAGACAAATATCTTACCTCACCTCCCCATATCTATGTTGAATTTTCAAATATAATCCATATTAATTCTTAAATATCGTATAATGTTATGGTTTATTACACATGTGTTAAATGATGTATACTCTAAATCATGGGTGTCAAACTTGTGGCGTCACGTTGCCGTCATGTCATGTTTTGTGACATTTTTCCCTTCACAGAGTTGGGGTGGGCGTGGCCTGCCCGTGGGCCATCAGTTTGACACATCTGCCCTAAATCATATCCTATTTAAATTTCTTGCACATGAAAAGATAGCTATTGTAATAATTTTGAGCCGAGGTGGCGCAGTGGTTAGAGTGCAGTACTGCAGGCTACTTCTGTTGACTGCCGGCTGCCAGAAGTTTGGCAGTTCAAATCTCACTGGCTCAAGGTTGACTTCCATCCTTCCGAGGTGGGTAAAATGAGGACCCAGATTGTTGGGGGCAATATGCTGACTCTATAAACTGCTTAGAGAGGGCTGTAAAAGCACTGTGAAGTGGTATATAAGTCTAAGTGCTATTGCTATTGCTATTGCTAATTTGCCTGTCATTTGTGTATACTAATTAAGTACAGATAGTCTTCAATTTACAATTGTTTGTTTAGTGACCATTTGAACTTACTACTGCATAGAAAAAGTGACACATGGCAATTTTTCACACTTGTGACTCTCTCAGCATCCCCATGAACAAAATTCAGATACTTGGCAACTGACTCATATTTATGACAATTGCAGCATCCCAGGGTCACATAATCACCGGTTGTAATCTTCTGACCAACAAAGTCAATGGGGAAGCCAGATTCACTTAACAACTGTGTTACTAACTTAACAACTGCGGTGATTCACTTAAATTGTGGCAAGAAAGGTTGTAAAATGAGGCAAAATTCACTTAACGACTGTCTCCCTTAGCAACAAAAAATTTGGACTCAATTGTGGTCGTAAGTCAAGGAATATATAATACATATTAATAGTCAACTGATTGATTCACCTTTTGCACTGAAGACTTGTGTTTTAAATTCAAACAAAAACCAATCCAATCTAAGCTATACACTAGTCCAGCATTCTGAAGATCATTTCCCCTCTATATGGAACATGGGCTTCATCGTAAGATCTTGAAATCTTCAATTGACCCAGAATTGCCAAAGTTCCTACCACGGGACACTACTGACACCTTATTTCTTTGGCTGACTTTAAACCTGGAAGCGCTTTACAATGAAACGACCATGCGCCAAATATTTAAAAAATAAAACCTGAGAGAAGTATTCCATATTCCAGAATGCCTCCAATGCTACTTTTTTCTTTGGAGGTAGGGGTGGGACACCACCCTATATTTCAGGAAATGAGAAGACTTTGGTATAGAAGTGGTTTAACATGCATAGATACTATACTACTTGATATCTGAGTTATCATTGGGAGTGAGACATTGCTCCACTCCACCCCGGTGAGGTGCCAGAAAGCTGTGGCATGGGGGACGGGGGAACGGGGTGGTGAATAATCACGGAATGCAGAACAGGCCTGTCTGCAAATAAAGGAAATAGCAGGCTAGGCCACAAAGTTTTTGCAAAGAACCAAGCAACAACAGCCTCACTTTTGCAGCTTGTCAAATTGTCTTTACTGTTCCTTATCTTTCAATTGGGTGGGATTGGTTTCCAGGCTCCATTAATCATTCTGTTTTGAAAACCTTTGACCTTCATATAATGAAGCAAGTACACAATCTTTTTTTTTTTTTAAGACTTTAAACATATGCTATATTTTTGCTGGAGTGAATGTCCTTCTAAGGAAGAGACAAAATTAGAAACTTTTTTTCCCCCTCCAACAGAGGTTTTGTGTAATTAATAAGATCCTCCCACCCCAGCAAATGATGTGGCCTATCCCTCCAAGATGGGGAAAAGAGACAGAATTTCCAGAATTCAATTTTAACTTGGGGAAAATATTGCTCATACGCCTTAGGAATTTCTTTGGCAGTTTGTTAGCAATATATGTTTTAAATAGGAACAATACTATGGCAAAACGAACAATACAAAATGCAGTAATTTTGAGAAGCAGATTAATTCTCTCTGACCTTCCTTTATGATTACGTTGCTTATCTCTTGCCTTGTACAGACTCATTGGAAATGGGCAGCCATTTCAATTGAACAACTAAATAAATAAATATTGGAGTCAGCACTAAAGAAGTGCAAATGAAAGTAAATCCAATCAATATCGCTGCTTTCTTTGCAGGGCAGATTGATGTTAATAAAATATATAAAGATTTACTGATTTTAGAGACCAAAGGCTTAGTTTTGAAACTGAAAAATGCCCAAAAACCAAAAATGGCTTTATTTAATGACTATAGGGTTTGCCCATAACAATCACTTAGCAACCACTGTGTTCACTACCAAAAAAAAAGTTTGTACAATTAAGTCAGTCATTTGATGAGCCATTTTATGACACTCATGATTTATGACCATAATTGATAGGCTCCATTATGGTCATACGTCGAGGATACTTATAGTATAAGCAGTTACTCAACCCTCATCTGTTTGCTCACCCTGGGTTTTCCAGGGCCAGCATTATAGGTAATCCTTGATTTACAACAGTTCATTTAGTGACTGTTCAAAGTTACATCACTGAAAAAAGTGACTTACGACCATTTTTCACACTTATGACCATTGCAACATCTCCATGGTCAAGTCATCAAAATTCAGACAGTTGGCAACTGACTCACATTTACGGCAGTTGCAGTGTGCCGGGATCACGTGATCACCTTTTGCGACCTTTTGACAAGCAAAATGAATGGATAAACCAAGTTCATTTACCAACTGCAATGATTCACTTAACAACTGCTGCAAGAAAGGTCATGAAATGGGGCAAAACTCATTTAAGAAGTGCCTCGCTTGGTAACATAAATTTTGGTCTCAATTGTGGTTGTAAGTCAAGGACTACCTGTGTATTTATATTAGGCCACATCCAGTCAGAGAGTAGATCAGAGGTGGATTTCAGCAGGTTCTGACCAGTTCTGGAGAACCGGTAGTGGAAACTTTGAATAGTTCAGAGAACCGGTAGTAAAAATTCTGACTGGTTCCGCCTTCCGCTGTGCCCTTAAAACCTTCCTTTTCCAGCAAGCCGGGCTGGCCTAATTTTTTTAAAGTGTTTTAAAGTGTTTTGTTTATTGTTTTTAATTAACGGGGCCAAATTTATATATGTATATTTTTAACTGTATTTTAATATTTGTACTTGATGTTTTTACTTGGCTGTTCACCGCCCTGAGTCCTCAGGGAGAAGGGCGGTATACAAATTCAAAATAAAATAAAAATAAAAATAAAATAAATTCAAATTTATTTATTTATTTATTTATTTATTTATTTATTTATTTATTTATTTATTTATTTATTTATTATATTTCTATACCGCCTTTCTCCCGTAGGACTCAAGGTGGTGTACAGTCAAGAAAAATATAGACACACAAAAATCATAAAATTGCTAATTAAAATTATTACTTAGTTTGGTCAATTAAATAAAACCCAGAATTAGATAACATTTAAAAAATCATTCACATGTTCGTATGTTTAGCCCTGCCTGTTGGAACATCAGGATCTTGAGGGCACGGCGGAAAGCACGGAGATCAGGGATATTCCGTATCTCCGGGGACAGTTCATTCCAAAGGGTTGGAGCCCCCACAGAGAAGGCCCTCCCCCGGGAGTCGCCAGTCGACATAATTTGACTGACGGTACCCTGAGTTGTCCCTCCCTGGGAGAACGAACGGTCGGTGGGAGGCTATTGGTGGCAAAAGACGGTCTCGTAGGTACCCAGGTCCTAAGCCATGGAGCGCTTTAAAGGTGATAACTAACACCTTGAATCGCATCCGGAAGACCACCGGGAGCCAGTGCAGCTCGTGTAGGAGAGGTGTTACATGGGCGTAACGAGCTGCGCCCATAATCACCCGCGTGACTATGTTCTGGACCAGTTGGAGCCTCTGGGTGCTTTTCAAGGGGAGCCCCATATAGAGAGCATTACAGTAGTCCATACGGGAGGTAACTAGGGCATGAATAAATAAATAAATAAATAACAATATAACAATAAGTAATAGCTTTATTGTTTATTTTTTTTAAAAAAACCAGTCTGAATATTATTCTTGGAGCTCACCAAGCCTCAGAAGGTAATTCCAGCTATTGGCAGTGGCAAGGGAGGTCAAAAAAGTCAATAAGACAATGGCAACTATGTGTCCGAAGTTCCAACCCTTTGTGGCAGGCACAGCAATTCTTTCTTGTCTTTTAAAAGAACAAAACTTTTTCTCTCTGAAGAGGGGAACCGAGTGAGTACAGGTGCTAAAGCCTGTCAGGTATCTAAATGGGCAGTTGGACTGCAATATTGTGAATGCTGGCTTTCTATTTTGGGGGCATGAGTTTAGAGAGGTTATTTTATAACTTAAATGCTAAACTGATAAGAACATATACAACACTTTATCTCAGTTCTTGACTAATTTGGTAACCATTGTTGTTATGGCATTTCCTGTGGATTGTAATTGTGATATGCATGTGGATGAAATTGGGTTTTTTTAAATAGTCTTTGTTTCCTCCAATACATCTTTTATCCAATAAATCCAGTATTTTGACAAAGTATCTTTTCTAATATTGAGAACTGATGTTCAATAAATTAAAGGCCTCTAGACTATTATTTGAGGGTTTTTTTTATTATATGTTTACATTTTTCAATGTAATTGTTGCAATGTACCACATTTTGAAATTATTTTATAGGTAGTGAATAAAATAGAATAGAATAGAATAGAATAGAATAGAATAGAATAGAATAGAATAGAATAGAATAGAATAGAATAATAGAGTTGGAAGGGATCTTGGAGGTCTTCTAGTCCAACCCCCTGCTTAGGCAGGAAAGACTACACCACTTCAGACAAATGGTTATCCAACACCTTCTTAAAAACTTCCAGTGTTGGAGCAGTCACAACTTCTGGTGGCAAGTTGTTCCACTGATTAATTGTTCTAAATCTCAG
This sequence comes from Arizona elegans, assembly GCA_022577455.1. Classification (NCBI taxonomy): domain Eukaryota; kingdom Metazoa; phylum Chordata; class Lepidosauria; order Squamata; family Colubridae; genus Arizona; species Arizona elegans. Next base: position 120,887,042 of record JAKOOJ010000003.1, read on the forward strand.
GAAATTTCTCCTTAGTTCTAAGTTGCTTCTCTCCTTGATTAGTTTCCACCCATTGCTTCTTGTTCTACCCTCAGGCGCTTTGAAGAATAGTTTGACTCCCTCTTCTTTGTGGCAACCCCTGAGATATTGGAACACTGCTATCATGTCTCCCCTAGTCCTTCTTTTCATTAAACTAGACATACCCAATTCCTGCAATCGTTCTTTATATGTTTTAGCCTCCAGTCCCCTAATCATCTTTGTTGCTTTTCTCTGCACTCTTTCTAGAGTCTCCACATCTTTTTTACATCGTTATCGACTTATGACCACAATGGAGCCCAAAATTTCTGTTGCTGAGCAAGGCAGTTCTAAAGTGAATTTAGCCCCATTTTATTATCTTTCTTCCCATAATTGTTAAGGGAATCACTGAAGTTGTTAAATTAATAACATAGTTGTTAAGTAAATCTGGCTTCTCCATTGACTTTGTTTGTCAGAAGGTCACAAAAGGGGATCACGTCATACGGGAACATTGTACCCATCATAAATATGAATCAGTTGCCAAGCATCTGAATTTTGATTACATGACCATGGGGATGTTGCAAAATTGTAAGTGTGAAAAACAGTCATAAGTCACTTTTTTCAGTGCTTTGAACAGTCACTAAATAAACTGTTGTAAGCCAAAGACTACCTGTATTTGCTTGTTTCATGTATTAGAGAGTGTTTGTGACTTAGGTGTGAAGAAAAAATATCCTGCATCCTGATTATGTTAACTCTCTCTTGCTACCATCAAGTGAATCTGTGAAGGAAGAATGCAAAGTATTTGCTATGGGGCTATAGAGTATGTGGCAATGATTACTAAAATTAAGTGGCAGGTTCAGCATTAGGACCGTGATAGTTGAAGAGACTATACCACCTACATCTCTCCTTTCCCAGAAAGCTGTCTCTGGACACTGTCGTCATTCCCAGAGTTCATTTCCTGGTTAAACAAACAGCCATTAAACAACATAAGACGGGCAACGCCTAGAGACACTGTCTCAGAACTCCCTAGACAGGCCACGTGATTCAGGGGTCCCAGTGTTTTGACTTTTGCCTGAAGACAAATTAATCACTAATAGAATTACTAACTGTGACAAAGTGTATACAAGAAAAGAGAGTGAACCTCAGGCAGCATGAAATATGCTTCACTTCTTGGCAGCTGTAGGCCAAGCCCATCAGTAGAGGACGTGCAGAGTGGCCAGTGTTGCTACCTCTTGCATTTCGTGGTGTTTTGGTATCACGGCTAATGAACTTCCTCTGTACCCATGTATATGTATATGTTATCTGTCTGTATATACATTCTGATTTTGAAAAATTTAAACCATAATAATAGGTTAGTTGTATTGAAATGTTTGAGAGAATGTTTACTATTTAATACATGCTTCCTGACACCATATGGTAGACAATGACAACTTTTTTCTTATTCAGGTTCATGGGAAAATTAAATTACTTTTCATAAGAGATCACAAATAGCAAAGTTATTGTGACTAATTGAAGCTCCATTTTCTACTTAATACATATTGTCAAAAATTCAATGAATGCTGACATTTAATAATGATTCTTCAGATTTTAAGAAGTCAAAAGAAATATATATTTTTCTGTCATTTACCCCCAAACAATTCTTTTTCATTTCCATTTCTTAATAATTAAATGCCATAGTAAAATATAATATAAACAATGGTTTGCTTAAAACCTTTAAGACATTTATCAGAATATGTATTTTATGGTTTATCAGGGCTCATAGGATTGCACATAAAAATGTACAATTGTTCAGACAGATTTACTTTTCTTTCTTCCTTCTTACAGAAAAGTAACTGGTTTCCTTACAGGTAACTGGCTATATCTAAATTAACCATATTGTTTTACTAGATTATTTGTAAGTTTTTCAATGTGGAGATTTTCAGTGCTATGACTGCAGTTTGATATTTAGGAATTAATTCTTAATGTTCTTTGAAGAATAAAAACAAAAAGTGCTAAGATAGTTTATTGGTTCTTTATTATTTATTCTTAGTCATGCTTATAAGTATATGAAAACATATGATCATCTAATTTTCATATGACAACAGCAAAAAAATAACTGACAAGTCTTTTACATTCTGTAAACTGATAGGTTGCAAAAGTATGACACAACAATAACTTTGAATGATTTGCGAGGAAATGTCTGAAGTTTAAAGTTAGACTTAATAATTTAAATAAGTCATGCCTGAGGAACTGTGTTTTATGGTGGCCTGAATCTTCAGCTAATGAATAATATTGAGATGGTAATTCAATTGGGAAGAAGCTCTTTCAACATAGTAGACTACCTGCCTTTACTGCCTTCTGATTTGTTTCAGAAATGGATTAAGTCTGATCAGTAAAGCTTGTCAAAACCTATAAGAAAATCATCAGCATCAGCATCATAGCAATTGTCTATCCACTGTAGGATGAAGGCCTCTTCCACAGGTTTTCAATCCATACGGTCCTGAGCTTTCTCTTGCCAATTGGGCCCAAAATACTTGCTGATGTTGTTGATCCATCTTGTTTTAGTCTCTTTTGTGGACCTTTTTTATCAAGTGGGATCCATTCTATGGCTGCCATCAGTTCTTCTCGCTATGTGACCAACCCTTTCCATTTCAATTCTTTTACTCTCTTGATGATATTGTATACTTTTGTTTGTTGTCTAATCCATGTACAGGTCTTTCTATTGTGTCTTGTAATACCGAGCATGTATCTTTCCATAATTTTCTATATATTTCTGCTTACTACCGAAGAATGATTTATTTATTTGTTTTAATAATCCAATTTATACAGACACCCATCTCATCAAAGGTGACTTTAAACTTTTAATTTCCCCTCAAATTGATACAGTATATAAATGGTGACTATGAAAAAGAAAAGTAATTTTCCTCAGGTTTTCAACGCCCTCTTCTCATTCAAGAGGGGATTGTTCGGTGCCCACATCCTCATTGTTTTGACAACAAGTAAAATTTTACTTCTTTTTCGCTCCCAATTTTTTAATACCAGCAGCATTTCCGTTTCTCGTTATAAAATGGTTTGCTCTTCTTCTGTGTTTAATATTATTTCTATTGCATAGTATTTTAAGTTTCCTGGGAAATATATAAATTAGTTTTAAAAATGTTATAAAGAAACTAAAGAAGCAATTAAAAACATTTTATTTTACACAATACGGATATACAATTAAACATGAGTAAAAAACGCAATAAGTAGAGCAAAAAAATCACAATAATAAAAGTGGCCATAGAGGAATGTGAAATTCTAAAATCCCATTTTTTTCCAATACCAGGAGAACAAAAAGGTCTACATTTTAGAATAGAATAGAATAGAATAGAATAGAATAGAATAGAATAGAATAGAATAGAATAGAATAGAATTCTTTATTGGCCAAGTGTGATTGAACACAAGGAATTTGTCTTGGTGCATACGCTCTTGGTGTACATAAAAGAAAAGATACATTCGTCAAGAATCATAAGGTACAACACTTAATGATAGTCACAGGGAAATAGTCAATATAAATCTTAAGGATACCAGTAACAAGGTTACAGTCATACAGTCATAAGTGGGAGGAGATGGATGATAGGAACGATGAGAAGATTATTAGTAATGCAGACTTAGTAACTAGTTTGACAGTGTTGAGGAAATTATTTGTTTAGCAGAGTGATGGTGTTCGGGAAAAAACTGTTCTTGTGTCTAGTTGTTCTGGTGTGCAGTGCTCTATGGCGTTGTTTTGAGGGTAACAGTTGAAACAGTTTATGTCCAGGATGTGAGGGGTCTGTAAATATTTTCACAGCCCTCTTTTTGACTCGTGCAGTATACAGGTCCTCAATGGAAGGCAGGTTGGTAGTAATTGTTTTTTCTGTAGTTATAATTATCCTCTGAAGTCTGTGTCTGTCTTGTTGGGTTGCAGAACCAAGCCAGGTTTTTTTGTTGGTTTCTTTCTTTGGTTTTTTTACCCGTGATAACTGAGATAACCTTGATTTGGAAGCAATGATCTCACTTGTACAAACACTTTACCAGGGCAGTATAAGAAAATAACATAATATATGATCGCAATCAAAGAATATTCAGAAATACAGTAATAGCAAAAAAAGATCTTACATCCCTCTGCCAATCAGGGAACTCCAAAGAGATGAGGGCAAATAGATCCTTTTAAAACCAGCAAATATGCAGCACTCTCGTGGTTTAGTCTGCATTAAAGTTTCATCCCATGGGGTTTTTTGATTTGCTCATATAAACTATGAAACATAATTAAGTATACCTGCTTTTCACTGGCCTCATCTCACTGGAGTTTATCAAGGGCAAAGAGGGTGAAATCATCAAGATTAAGAAGTATCAGCACGTAAAGGTTTTTCGACAGATGATGGGAAAGATCATCCTATTCTACAAAGATAGAAGACAGGGCAAAACAAACCAAGTACAGTATTAATTTTTAGTGACAAAAATAAATGGCTGCTTAGTTTCATATTAGGTACTCAAGTGTTACAAGGGAATACAGATAGTCCTCGACTTTATGACCACAACTGAGCCCAAAATTTCTGTTGCTAAATGAGACAGTTGTTAAGTGAATTTTGCTCCATTTTACAACCTTGCTTGAGACAGCCGTTAAGTGAATCACTACAGCAGTGGTGAAATGTAAAATTTGTTACTACTGGTTCTGTAGGCGTGGCTTGGTGGCAAGGGTAATGTGACTGGGTAGGCCGAAGAGGTTGTAAAAAAATGCTTTTAAAAGCCTCTGACGATCCCAGCTGAGTTGCCTGATCGTCAGAGGCTTTTTTTTCTTTTAAAAACATTTTTTCTACAACCTCTTCAGCTGAAGAGGTTGCAAAAAAAATACTTTTAATTTTTTTTAAAAAAGCCTCTGATGATTGCGAGGCTCAGCTGGCCATGGGGGGGGGAGGCAGGGATTTTTGTTACCGGTTCTCCGAACCACCTGCCGCCATCGCTATCGGATCGGACGATCCGGTTCGAACAGGGAGCATTTCACCCCTGCACTACAGTTGCTAAATTAAGAACACGGTTGTTAAATTAATCTGGCTTCCCCATTGACTTTGTTGGTCAGAAGATTACAACAGGTGATTACGTGACCCTGGGACACTGCAACCATTGTAAATATGAGTCATAAATATGGGGGAGTGGGAGGGTCCAGAAAAGGAGGGGGAAAAAACCCCAAGATATTAGGTATGGCTACAAACCTAAGCCATCCACCTTCCTTTAATACCTTATGGCACTCACCATCTTACTTAATTTATCCCCATTCCATGAATGCCCCAGTTTAGCAGATTATAATACTATTAAAACATGATTAATCAATAAAAAAAAAGGTTTAAAAAATAAAATAAAAATCCTAGCAACAATTAAACAAAAACTAAAAAAAAATTAGGATCAATTAATAATCAAAGACACTCTTAAATAATTTTGTTTTGAATCTTCTTCTTCTTGTTGTGCCATATCCATCATCAGACATTGGTGATAATGTTGGCAATCCTATTTTTATCAACAGCTGCACAAGAAAGTGCTGTTGAGTTTTGTCCAGACCCTTAGATTTTGAAGCCATGATGTTCTTCTTCTACCTGGACCTCATTTGCCTTCAATCTTTCCTTGGAGGATTAAGTGAAATATGCCATATTTTTCTGGGTGTCGCATCACATATCCAAAATATTCTAACTTTCGCTTTTTAATGGTTTTGATGAATTCCCTTGGCTTTTCCAGGCAGCTTATTATCTCCTCATTTCTGATTTTGTCAACTCAACTTATACATTACAGCCGCCTGTAAATCCACATTTCAAAAACTTCTAGTCGCTTCAAGTGGCTTTTCTGTCAGAGACCAACTCTCCACTTCGTAGAGCAGGATAGAAAAGGTGTAGCATCTGACAAGCTTGTTTTGTTTTGAATAATTTTCTAAAACCTAATAAATTTAGGGGTTACAATGCAGATACTACAATAAAAAATGGATCTCTGTTTCCCTTACTTCATGGCCATGGGGAACAGTTAGCAGATTCTCTCAGGAGCTCTGTCTCTATCAGGTTGAAAAAAAATGACACCAAAGGTGGTAGGAGACCTTCTTTGAAGAAGTCATTGCATAAATGTGATGCCCCCAGAAAAAACTGCTTTTCTTAGGCCACCATAAACCTTATTTTACAGGTAGTCCTCGACTTGCATTTAGTGACTGTTCAAAGTTACAACATCACTGAAAAAAGTGAATTATGACTGTTTTCCACACTTGAGAGCATCCCCATGATCACGTGATTTACATTTGGATGTTTGACAACTGACTCACATTTATGACAGTTTCAGTGTCCCAGGGTCGTATGATTGCCTTTTTTGACCTTCTGATAAGCAAAGATAATGAGGAAACCAGATTCACTTAACAACCGTGTTACTAATTTAACAGCTGTAGTGATTCATTTAACAAACGTGGCAAGAAAAGTCGCAAAATGGGGCAAAACTCACTGAACAAATTTCTCACTTAACAATATAAATTTTGGGTTCAATTGTGGTCGTAGGTTGAGGAGTACCTGCAGTATTTGATGAGTGGCCTTGGAAAAGATCTCAGGAAAACATTTTATTTGATTTATTTATTTTCGTCAAGCATGTATTAGATAACAGATATAAGTATAAACATAATTATGAATACATGAAATGGATACGAATAAAAGGAAACATTAGGACAGGGACGGCAGGCACGCTGGTGTACTTATGCATGCCCCTTACAGACCTCTTAGGAATGGGGTGAGGTTGACAGTAGACAGTCTAAGGGTAAATTTTTAGGGGTTTGGGAAAGAAACCTCAGAGTCATGTTAGACTCTCATGTTAGAATTCAGGGCGGTAAACTTATACTGTGTTGTATTTTGGGTTTTATACTTGTGTACCACCTACCATGTTTATTGTATGAGACAACTAGTATGAATAATAATATAAGAATCCAAATTGTCTGCAGACCTTTACCCTCCTTTGTTTTGCTTTTCACAGAAAGAAGGGCAATCCAGAGCTCAACTTGTCGCGCAGGAACTTGTGTCATCAGAAAAAGTGTGAGTCTATCAGCTTTTAATAATTCTTAGGAACTATGTAGTGCATTCCACTTTGATTCATTCAGCTCTAGCCGGTTGGCCATTTAGTAAAATTGCATCTCTTTTTCACAGGTATGTGGAGATGCTCCGGCTGTTACATACGGTAAGTAAATCATTTTAATTGTTGAAAGCTAATTGCCGTCTTACTTAGTAATAATTTAGGAGACAGAAGAAGCACTGAGGAGGCTGAGGTGAATTCGGTGAGGGGCAGGTTGTCATGGAAAAGAGCTTACTGAGGCGTTGCAATGAAATCTGTCTCAGGATAGGAAAGGGGAGAAAAGGATGATTCTCGGTGTGTGCCAGAAATCTGGAATTTTGCATCTGTAAGAATTGTTGGCCAGACAACTTGCCAGGAATTTGTCTAAGAGAATAATTTTCTTGAAATACTTTATGGAGGGAGGAGGAAAAACTGAGGTGGTGATTATCATTGATTCAGAAAAATAATGTTGAAAAGAGCCATGTAATAGGGCAATCAATTGTAAAAATGATGATGCTTATTCTACGTTTTGGATGAGAAGAGAGAGTATGTTGTTAGAGTTGTTTGCTTAGGCATTGGATGGTCTCTATTAATCACCTATATAACTCAAATATATGTTGTGTACTTAAGAAAAACATTCAGCTGACATTTTAGATTATCAGCGCCCACTTAGATGCAGGAGTTTTGCTATTTATCCAGGAACCAATATTCACTAGGAAATATGCTTCATTGATTTCAGTAAGATTTATTTTTGAAAAAAAATATACCTAGGATTGCAAGGAAAACCCATAGAACAGATTTCTTACAGCATGTTTCCCGGCTGTAATTGATATAGCAGTTTTGTTAAATAAATACAAGAATACAAGAAAACTAAATATTGATAGAAGAGAATATTTGTAGCTCTAGTAGTCCCTAAACATTAAAAACGAACAAGAACTAATATTAAGTAAAGGAAAAGAAGAAAGGAAAAGAAAGAGAGAAAAGATAAAGTGCAAAATGAAAAGATAGAAAGAAATAGAAAAAAGAAGCTTTCAGTGTTCTTTGCAGGAAATACAATTAGCTCTATGGTTACAAAAGAAAAGCTCGTTTTTCATTATCTAAATTTTTCTCCTAATCATCAGATGAGTTCATTTTTTTTTTTGTTTCATGCAAAAAATCTATAAGAGATATCCATTCAACAATAAATGGAGATATTATATTTGTTTAGTCAGGGAAGTCAGTTTAGCCATCTCCGCAAATTCCATCTTCTTCACTAACTATTTCTCCAATGCCAAACCTTTTCACTTTTGAGCATCTAATAATCTTGCACTAGTTTTCAGAGAGAGAGGGGGAGGGAAGGAGAGAGGGAGGGAGAGAGGGAGGGAACGAGAAAGAGAGAGATATGTCTGTTCATTAGTCCCAAAAGAAAAGCTTCTGGTTTCAATTACACACTAGTCCTTAAAATCTTCTGAATTATCGAATGTAAGTGTATCCAAAATGCTCTGACTTCGTTACACATCTGTCAAACATGATAAATGTCCCTTCATGTTGTTCACATTTCTAGTATAAATGTAAAGTATCTTTATACATTCTAGACCCGTGATGGTGAATCTATAGCACGCGTGCCCAAAGTGGCACACAAAACCATGTCTCCCAGCACACGCGGCCTTGCCTGTTTGTCCTTCATGCATGCAGCAGTGCCAAAAACCCGTCGGCACATGTGTGCCGGCCATCTGATCATCAGGCACACATGCATGCTAGAACCCGGAAGTTTGGCTTTTCCGGAACACGGCCCCGATGAGTGCGCGTGTGCGCGCGCAATGTTTCTGTACAATCTTTTTGGCACTCGGTGCTGAAAAGGTTCACCATCACTGTTCTAGACAATTTCTTTGGTGACATACAGTATACCAACAGTAGATCATTTTATAAAAATTATATTTATTTATAATGCAAATTTCAGTCCCATCAACTCATCAATTAAATATTTTTGCATTGTTCTATTTGTAAAATATATTATATCCAAAATTTTAGCCCATATTATACAATCTTTCACTTGTTCTTCTGTCTCAAATTTCAACAAAAATTATGCATTTTGGCAATAATATGTTTATTTGTACATAATTCTGTTTCAAGCTCAGTTTTACATTATTAAAAACCATTGAATCTTTTAGCTACTTTGAAGTTTTGTTTCGCACAGGTCTGCAAAATCACAGGTATTAAACAAAAACTTTATAATAATGTTTCTAACATTTCCATCTTTTATGCCAATATGTTGTTGAGTGTTTTGTGCCAGGTTGCCACTTTAAAGTATGACAAGTCTTTCTAAGGATCCTCAAGGCATTTTTCATCCTTTCTTGTCAGCTACTTTTAGAATGGGTAGTTTGTGTCAAGATTAGACACAATAGTCTGTTTTTGTGACCTTGCGACTGCAAAATAAATCTGCGTCTTGGGGGAGGGAAGGGGACAAACTTATTTCCCTTTCATTGTCATTCTTCCCTGCCAACATCATATTCTGGAAAGAAAAATACAGTTTTAAAAAGTTTTGCGTCTTCTGTTACATTGCAGTAAAGAGAACAAAAGTGCACCACACCCTGATTTAAAAGAAGAAAATTATTATTTTCTTAAACTCTAAGGAGCACCTTTTTCTGTCCATCACCCCTGTCCCTTACACACACACAACACTGAGAGAAAGACTCTAGAATAGATCACCACCCCATTCAGCATAACAGAAAAAGTTTGGCCTTTTAAGCAGACCTTAATAGCTTGATTGATTGCCAAAATGATGACATTTACATACACCCACTCCGCTATTGAACTGGAAGACTGGAAACATTGTATGAGCTTAAACTTTATATCAGCTGGTGTGGCTCAAAAATAAAGAGTTTGATGTTAATCTAGAAATTTAGGTGCTGTTTACTTATTTCCAGTTACTAGCTCTTAGTAAGAACACTAGCAACCAGTTGTGTGTTTGGCAATAGGCAAATCTAGTTTCAAAAAGAGCATACTTAGAACTACCGTACATCTAGGTGTCATTAGGGAATGACTGCAACATGAAGGACAGATTTCTCATGTGTACCATCACTGAAAGTACTACAGAGAGAATTTGCACCATCATCGGAAATCAATTAATACAGGGATGTCAAACTCCTGGCCTGCGGGCCAAATGCATCATACGCTGGCCACCCCCACCCCCATTTTAGTGAAGGGGGAAAAAATTGTGATACGTCACGTGATGACAATATGTCATCGCAAGTTTGACACCCCTGAACTTTACTATGAAGTCAGTTGACATATTAAACTGCCTGATTGCATCAGTGATTAAATAGGCCAAATGAAAATCTGAGGCTAGTTCATTTTCCCTGGAGTTGGTGGTTTGGGTGGACAGAGGAGAGAGAACAGAGGAGAGAGAAACAGCATGTTTAAATGTAACAAAGTGGTTCTTGTACGTACACTTCCTGTTTCTAAAATGGATGGCTGAGAAACATATCTAGTGGAGATCTTAGAATTTCTTTGTCAGATGAAGGAAACTACACTATTGTTTTGCTGTCCTCTGGAATGTGTCCATAGTACTAGCTTGATTTGATGTCCAAGAAAATGAATTGTTCCTGATTGCTTCACACCAACTGTGTATTTGTTTACAACTGTGCAGTTTTGCCTGCTCACAGCTCTTAATGGGGATGCAATTAATAATACTTCCAGTAATAGCCTCCTTTATAAAGAGGGCACTATAATTACTTGTAGCTTACTTGATCTTATGCAGGTGGAATATAGTTATAGGTGGTTGCTGCAGGCAACCCAGATGACTTTCCCTGAGGATATACTTCTGTTGCAGAGTGCCTGCATTTTCCAAGTGCTTAAATCACAGTAGTATATTCCATCTGGTTTCTTGTGCTTGAGAGTGAGCAAAGTGTTCCATAAGAGTGGGCTGTTAATCTCTGAGGTTGCATATCCTGCTTTGTTGAATCAGATTTTCTAGTCTTATAGTTTGGAAATACTTAATCTAATTCTTCCAATTATATCTATTGTAATTACATATAACCCTGCATTTCATTAATCTGTTGTTCAGAGTTAACCAATCTAAGATCCACCTTTTCAGTTTTGGGCTTGCCTACCTTGTATTTTAAATCAACTTTTCCAATCATTCAGGGAGCCGAAGGAAGGAAGGAAGGAAGGAAGGAAGGAAGGAAGGAAGGATTATTTGACAATAGCATTCTCTGATAGGACCGTCAATTTTCTGACAGAAATAATAAGATTAAGACTTGGACTCATCCAATTCTGCCCAAGCACACATTCAAGAGAGCAGTTGCCAACCAATGTTCCTATTGATGGGAATGATGATGGATGGATGGGGAAAGGACAGCAGAAGATCCACTAATCACTGTACTGAAACTATTCCATACTAAATTGTGGGATAATGAAATGAGGTTATGGGCACATCATCAGTATAGTTTCTCCCTGGCTCAAGAACAGGAGGAAAGCATTTCTGTGGGGCCATGGGGGAGAGCTCTGGGTCCCAACCCAGCCTCTTCAATTTGTACAACATATGTAGGTGCATCAAGTATGTGTATCAACAAGCAGACAATGTTTTTTGAAAGCTATCCATATCCTCTACAACAACTCACTAAACGTTTAGCCAAATAATGTCCCTGAAATGCTGTTAATCTACTTCTCAGTTTATACATAGATTTATATAAAGTCATTGCTAATTTGTCCTATTGATTTAAATGACTGCACTATAAGTATGTTATTTGAGGGACTTCCTGGTTATATCTACCCATCCCATCAGGTCCAGCAGAAAAGGTATGTTCCAGGTCTCACCTGGCAGGACCCAGGAGATATATCATTTCTGCTGTAGTTCTGGAGCATTCTTCCCCCTGAAGTGAGGTTAACTCCATCTCTATTAGCTTTCCAGAAATCCTTGAAAAACATGATTCTTCCATCTACCCTGGGGATCCCATGGTGAGCCTGCAAAGTGGTTAATGAGGCTAAATGATAGCTGTCCTTTCACTATCTTGGGGTTCTTTTATGTTTTATTCCTTTATGTTTTTATTTATTTATGTTGATATTTATGTCTGATATTGCTACATTATGGTTAACCAAAGACAAATCTTTTTATCTCCTTAAGGCCATCTCAGAGATGTAGACTGAAAAGTATTCACAATACAATGATAAATTCATGTAATGATAAACCATTATTTTTATTGGCTACATTCACATAGCATGGTAGGACAGAAATTGTTTAGAGCCCTAACACAATGCAACACAGGTATCCCTATTGGGTATATTCTGCTAAGCATGTCAGAGAATCTTCTTTTGTCATTTTTTTTAAAAAAAATCAGGACAAATTGGAGTCCCTAATGTGTCCCCCTTGACCCAACCAGGAACTGGAAATGAAGAATAAACCCAGGCCTTCTGATTCAGAATTGTCAGATATCCTTAAAGTCAGAGTTCATACATTACAGTAAGAAAACCCTAGACATTTATTTGCTGATTGCTTTAGCTGCTCTTGCTCCCAGAATGGTTCTCATTATTTTTTATTAGATTTTTATCCCATCTTTCATTCAGGAACAAAAGGTTGTGTACACCGAGTTTCAGCCTTCCATTCTTCATCAAAACAACAGACCAAAAATCACCGAATAAGGTTCTGTGATGAAGCTCAGATAGATAGATAGGTAGGTAGGTAGGTAGGTAGGTAGGTAGGTAGGTAGGTAGATAGGTAGATAGATAGATAGATAGATAGATAGATAGATAGATAGATAGATAGATTAGATAGAATTCTTTATTGGCCAAGTGTGATTGGACACACAAGGAATTTGTCTTTGGTGTATATGCTCTCAGTGTACATAAGCAGAATAAAATACATTCATCGAGAATAAAAAAATACAACACTTAGTGATAGTCAAGGTTACTAATAAGCTATCAAATCATACTAGGAAACAAATAAAACAATATAAATTGAAAGATACAAGCAACATGGTTATAGTAATAAGTAGGAAGAGATAGATACTAGTAAGGAAGAGAATAGTAATACAGTCTTAGTAAATTAGTAAATTTAGTAAATTTATTTAGTAAATTATTTGACAATGTTGTGGGCTGCTGGGGGTTCGCAGGGGTTCAGGAGAACCTCTAGCTAAGTTCTGTGCAGTTTGGAGAACCCCCAAATCCCACTCCTGGCTGGCCCCTCCCACCCCGCTCCTCCCAGGAGTCCCCATGCGGCACGTTTTGGATGCAGGGCCCGTGCAGAGGCTTGGGGAGGGCAAAAAACGGGACTACCGGAAGGTCTGGAAGGCCGGAAATGGGCCTGTTTCCAGCCTCCAGAGGGCCACCAGAGCCTGGGGAGGCCATTTTTGCCCTCCCAGAGGCTCAAGGCCATGGTGCAGGAGGCCAACTAGGCCACACCCACCATGGCCACGCCCACCCAGCCACTGGGCAGAGAACCCCTTGCTAAAATTTTTGAAGCCCACCCCTGGTTGTCACCCATCTTCTTCCTTTTCTCTACAAAGAATCTTCCCACAATTTCATTTTAACTGGCCCTTCCAATAAGTGTGAGAGCAAAGTAAAGAGTCATAAATAGAGATTCTATTTATCTATTTATACAGACATTTATCTGTACTATTGTGCCTTATAAATGGTTGGATTCTGGAAATATGAAATAATAGTTACATGTTTTAAGGCAGAAACATTGATGTTCTTTATAGGATGAATTGCATGAACTGTTCAGAATAATGTAATGACTTCAGTTCTTTCCTCTTATTTTATATCTAACAGGAAATTATATGGATTACAAAAATGTTTTGTTTTACTGTGTTTTTCATATGATGGATTTGGAAGCCTTTCTTGTACTGTGATTGATCAATTACTGAGGCTGCAGAAATACTTTACCTTTGATTAATAGTTTCCTAGGGCTTCAGTACTTTGGGCTCCAGGATTATTATTTTTTCTTTTTTTTTTTCTCAACGGATGTTCCTAGCAATTACCACAGGCTTCAGACATAGGAAATTAATCACGGCAAAGTTGGCTATTCTGGCTGTCAAAATTAAATCACTTATTTGAAAATTTATAATGATGTAACAATTAAGACAATTAATTATTAAATAAATTTGCTGAAGTTTTATGAGAAAGCAAAGCTAGGCTTTCTTGCTGCTAGCAATTATACTTAGTTCTCCAAAGTGATTTTGCAGGCATGGTTTATCGATTGCCGGAAATGTTACAAGCAGTAAAAAACTTTGGGACAAGGAGAAAAAGTTTTAAAATGGATGGATTGAAAACTTTAAAAATGGATGGATTTGAAATTGAAGTGACAGTAAGACCCATTTCACACATTTGTTGTTGTTAGTTGCGAAGTCATGTCCGACCCATCACGACCCCATGGACAACTTTCCTCCAGGCCTTCCTGTCCTCTACCATCTTCTGGAGGCCATTTAAGCTCACGCCTACTACTTCAGTGACTCCATCCAGCCACCTCATTCTCTGTCATCCCTTTCTTCTTTTGCCCTCAATTGTTCCCAGCATTAGGTTCTCCAGTGAGTCCTTCCTTCTCATTAGGTGGCCAAAGTATTTGAGTTTCATCTTCAGGTTCTGGCCTTCTAAAGAGCAGTCAGGGTTGATCTCCTTTAGGACTGAACCAGTTTGATCACCTTGCAGGAGTTTTCTCACAGGAGTCTTCTCCAGCACCATAGTTCAAAGGCCTCAATTCTTTGGCACTCAGCCTTTCTTATGATCCAACTTTCACAGTCATACATTGCAACTGGGAAAACCATAGCCTTGACTATTCGCACTTTTGTTGGCAGGATGATGTCTCTGCTTTTTAGTATGCTGTCTAGATTTGTCATTTAGACATTGCTGTCTAGATTTCACACATACATTACAAGATAAATACACACTTGGGCTAAAAAGTCCTAGAAAGTCTATAATATAAAGTTTAAACACGTAAGGAATGCATATGACACCAAGGCTTATGGACTCAGCTTACATTTTATTTATCAGTTCATCATATTTATTTATCATATTTACTTATCATATTTAAGAACCGCCCACCTCCTTCATAGAGGGACTCTGTATGATGTAGAATAAAATATTAAAAGCATAAAAACAATATTTAAAATTTAAAAGAACAAGGGATATTAAAAATTAATTAAAAGGAGAGGGTAGGGCTTTTAGTCACTAACCAGACCCACAACTTTGTGTTCCTTTGTGTGCCCCAAGCAAGGTTGTGGTGCCATAGTTTTATGCCTTTTTGGAAGGCCAGGAGAGTGAGGCCTTGTCTCACCTCCAGAGAGAGATTGCAGGGGCCATAGCAGAGAAGGCTCTCTTCCTGGACCCCACCAGTCAGAATTCTTTGACTGAGGGTATCTGCAACCTACATTTCCTGCCTGACCAGGTGAGATGGGCTGATGTAATGGGACATAGACTATTCTGTAAATAGCCTAGCTCATGCCACGTAGGGCTTTAAATATCATAACCAATGCCTTGGATTGGACTCAGAAGCAGGACAGCACCCAATGCAGAAGTGCGCAGAAGAAGTGTTATATGCATCATTCTTTGGGCATCCAAAATTGCCCATGCAGTTGCATTTTGTATCAGTTGAAGTTTCAGGGTATTATTCCAGAGGAGCCCCATATAGAATACAAAATAGAGCTTTTGCTCCAGTTTTTAGCTGTGCTCCAATACTGAGGCTGACTTGACTGCTTAGATCCGTGATGGCAAAACCTATGGCACACATGCCATAGGTGGTACGCAGCTACCTCTCTGTGGGCACATGAGCCATCACCCCACTTCAACTCCACCCGCATGTGTGCGTGCCTCCCGCTGCACAGCTGGTCTTTGGGTCTCTGCCGCACATGTGCAGGGGGTGGGGCATGTGCGGGGGGGCTGTGCATGTATTCATGGGGGCAGAGTGCGTGCAGAGTGGTGGGGTGCGTGCAGCGGCCACGCTGCATGCACTGGAGGTGGGTGCGTGCGGGGGTCCGCATGCCCGAGGGAGCAGGGCACATGTGGGGGGTCTGTGTGCATCGGGCAGAGACATTTTGGGGGTTTGGGTGCCCATGCACACATTCGCACATGTACCCGTGAGCTTTGGGCACTTGGTCCAGAAAAGGTAGATGGTCCAGAGTACCTGTAAAGGGATGGGGGAGTGGGGGGAGTATATTAAGCATTTTAAAGAAGGTAAACAAAATAATGTAGACAAAAAAGTAAAAAAACACACGCAAGAATACTAAGAGGGTAAAATACAAATAGTAGAAAAAAGTTTCAAAGTATCATGATAACTCTCCAATATACCTCGGCGTTATCTAATCAATATTTCAACCTACTTATATTGGCCATAATAATTCTACTGATTTACTTCATGGTATGATAAAAGTTTCAAGTCAAGTCAAACTCAGTTCCTAGTTAAAACAGACAGCTCCAAATACTTTATTTGGTAACAGTATATTTGGCACTGCTTTCTTCTGGGATTTTGCCAGTAGTCTTTGTACTTCCTGAACTGGAGAATTACCGTAGGTGGGATACAAAGCATTGAAATCAATCGATCAATCAATAAACATGTTAAGCAAGTAAACGAACAAACAATAACCAGGTCCAATATTGAGTAGTCCTCAGTGCTCTTTGCTAGTCCACTAGCACTGATGATTTTACCTAGTTTAGGTAATGAAACGTCTGCAAGAAAACAACCAAAGCTCAGAGAGCACCAAGGACCCTCATTTCAATCCTGAGCTACAAATATTCTCTTTTATAGGTCCAATACACTTACGTTTTTTGAGCTAAACAATGACTCATGGTATGTGGTTTATTATATGATAAATACTAATAAACAAAATCACAGTTCAGCTAAAAAAGGGCAAAATAGCCCTGTTGATAAAATGAAACTAAGGTCAGTGACCAGAGGAGCAAATGTGTTGAAAACAGCATTGAAATCATGTGAATTACCTTCATCCAGGACTTTTCCCCCCAACTGAAATTAAATCATCTTCAGCATTGTCTGCAGAAATACCTACATAAAGTCAAGTATTCCAACTGAAATCTCAACTATTTAAATCAATTCCAAATGGAAAACACAACATTTCTGGAAAAGCAACAACAACAGTTTAGTTAAACTGCAGCTGTGCAGTTTCTGAATATGTATTATCTCCTCTCATAATCTGTCACTAGAGATGATCTTGGATTCTCACATGACTTTTTTTCCCCTGTTTTGTTCCTCCACTCATTGAATATTCCAACAGTGCCAGGAAAAATAGAATAAAACCAAATTGTCAAAATATTTGAATTAAAAACGCACTCATAAATACTATTGTTAAAAAAACATAATGAACAGTCAAATAGTTTTCCATCTGCATCCAAAAGAACTTAAGGCCAGTTTTAGTGATTTCAAAGGGTGTTCTATAGTCTTAGTCTATTCCTAGGATTATCTTCCTACCTTCTAAAGACGAAAATTAAAGTGCTCAATCAGGAGGCAAGACAAGAGTATCCTCTGATGGTTTTCAGAGACCCAGTTCTTAAGCTCTTTAGATGCAAAGGGATGCTTCAACATTGGCTGGGTTAAGTCAGGGCAATTCCTCATACTATCTACATGTGTCCAGTGGTGGGTTGCCCCCGGTTCGCACCGGTTCTATAGAATTTGGGATATCCTTGTTGTAGAATATCCAGCTAGACTGGTTTAGAGTCTTTGCATTACAGTGAGCGGCACAGGTCAGACTCTCTGAGAATCAATGAAGCTTTATCTTGCTGTTCCCAAGGGAATGCACTAAACACAGTGAATTTTCCCTCATGCCATCACTCTGCTGAATACCTAACTCCCAAATCCATAGATGGCTCTACAGCTGCATTTAAAATTTGTATTTACAATTATTACATATCAGATCTGAAAATACTGTGAAAGGACAAGATGGGAAACAGGGAAATTAAGTGACCTACCAACAGTTGTAGATTTCATATACGATGTAAGTAAAAAACGAGTAGCAACTTCAAACCAGATACTTTTCACGTAAACAACCCCTTATGCAAGCAAATAGGTTAACATCATGAGTTGCTTGAAAATAGTGAAAAGTGAGGATGAAAGCAAACTAGATATCATGTCAAAACAAAACAAAACTTGGAGGAATCCCTCCAGACAAATGATTTTCTTCCCTTCTGCTTATGTCAGTTCTTAGTTCTGTTCCTATTAATAACTAATATGTGACATGATGTTTCAACAGATTTATCCATTGCAAGAGTTAATGATGTGTCTCTCTACAGCACAGACTGGAAAGGAAGGTCAAATCAGGGTCGATAGCTGTTTTGTTTTTTTGTTTTAATGAAACCAAGAACTTTTGTAATCTCCACATCTGCTGCAGCTGCCATAACTGAGGAGCCACTGAGGTTTTTCAAGTTCCATCTCTTCACAAAGCATCCCTTTTGAGCCAGCTTTTCAATTAGCAGCTCCCACTCTTCCTCGGAACAAGAGCATGCTTTTCTTTTTCCTCTCTCTTGTGCAATAAAAACTCCAGACATTTTCATACTTTACTAGGACGCAAAGGAAGAGTTGGGAAAATGCTAAATGTTTTTTAAGCGATTCCACATGGCACTCCAGAGTATGCGGGAGCTTAAAAATATGTTTCCAGTTCCCCCCAGTGTATAGTTATTCTCATAGACAAAGTAACTTCTAGCTATCTTCCCACAAAGATTAAACTGGCAGCAAGCAAGAAATTTTCCCGCCAAGAACCAGAACATGGGCCAGAACAAAGGAACACCCAGCTGCCTGATTCAACTCTACTCCAAGCAGTTCTGCTCCAGGAAAATGAGAGGAATTTCATGAACCCATGGATTCTTCCGCAGGCTACTTATCCAGCACGATAGAAATACACAGCTACTTTCTACCCTGCACATACGCCATGATACTTGATTTTGATAAGGGGTTGTAGAAATCTTGTGGGATGATGTAAATTAGAGAACTATGCAGAACCTGCTGAATTGACTCAGATTTTATCATTAAAACCACTTAGCTTGCATTGTCTTTCTTCCTCTTGCTTGCTTGCTCTAATCTACTTTTGGTATGGACCGAAAAGAGCTAATGTTTTCTGGATTATGCAGTTATTTCTTTACATACCACCATTTTCTTTGCTCTTTTAGCCTCTCTCTAATATAAACATATACAGTACATTGAGTTAAAGCACTAGATAATATGAATGAAAAAAATAAGCCAAGTTTATACACTGGGCTTATTTTGTCAGTATGATTGATGTACTGTATTACATACTTCTACTGGTTTGATAAGACACAGAACCTTATAGTAGCTAGAACAAAAGATTAAAGTAAGTGGAGGACGATTATATCAAACTACTTTCTTCCACTTTCATCTCTTAAAAGATTGTAATTGCACAACATTTATAATTACAAACCATCTAACTAAGCTGAGGTTGTTATTAATAGTGATCCAGAAGGATAGGGTGATATACACTGGAAAAAGAGGTATATGCCTGACACTGACAGGGCAAGGCACTAGAACAGTGGTCACCAACTGGTGGTCTGTGAACCACTGGTGGTCCACAAGAAAAGTTTGGTGGTCCACAGAAAAATTATTTGCATTTTTTATATTGCACTAAATCAGGGGTCTTCAAACTACAGCTCCTGGGCCGGATGCGTGCAATGAATGTTTGTGTTGCTGCAGAGAGTCTCCTCCTTCGGGGTCTTTTTGTGCGGGCTGGAGAAATTCCAACTTGGGGTCTGCTTCAGCCTCCTGGTGTGGGGCTTTGGGCGAAGGCTGGAGGGAAGTGCCGCTGATGGCGAAGAGCTGGAGGGCCTTGTTCCAGTGGGACTGCATCATGGCCTGAAGCTGGCTGACCATCTCAGCCTGCTGAGCCTCCAGGTGCTGATACCTGGCCTTGTACTCCCACAGGTCTTTCCTCTGCTTGGAAAGCCTATGCTTGTAGTCCTCAGTAAGGTGCTTCTGCTGAGTCTCATTCTCGGTCAGATTCAATTTGAACTGAGCTAGCTGTTTTGCCAAATCTTTCTCAAAGTGGCTGCTTAGCTCCAACAACTGTTTCCTGTTGGAGCCCTAAGGAGCCTGAGCTGGCAGGCGAGGAGTGGCGGGGAGGGGTGAGTAGAGGCCATCGAGGCACCCCTCAATGTGAGTGACATCAAGTTGACCATGCCCACCAAGCCACTTGACCATCTACCCGCACCCACCCAGCCAGTCATTAGGCAGATCATATTAGTGGTCCGCGGGATTTAAAATTATGAATTTAGTGGTCCTTGAGGTCCGAAAGGTTGGTGACCCCTGCACTAGAATACTGTATATTGATGAGAACAAACCCAACTCCTTACTAGCCCTAATGATGTTACCTAGTTTGGGTAATGAAACATCTGCAAGAAAACAGCCAGGCTCAGACAGCACCAAGGACCCCTCAAAATAAGTATTGTTGGAAGTTGTTTCCTTGGGAGAAAGTTTCCTCTCACACTGTTCTTGACATTTCTGCCAGGAAGATCTGGAGAGTATCGCTCTGGAGGCCCCAGATGAACATCAGCCTAGCAGGAGCTTAGCAATCAAGCACCTGAGGCTGACCAAGCCAGGGAACATAAAAGGCAGCTGGAGGCATGAGCTGAGGAGGCTACAGATCCAGGACCTTTCCCCAGCCCTAGAGTGTGTCATGTTGAGCACTGAGCACTACAAATATGTTGTGTGAAGCTTCTTGCCTGCAAAGAGCATTCCCACTCTTGATTGCCTGCACTCCGGCAAGCTCTATTTATGAACCATTGCTGTGCAACAGCCCTGAGCAATAAATACCAGGTGTTAGAGGATTAGAAAGAACAAGGCAGTCCAGCAGTCCCAGAATTTAAATATTACTAAACTAGCTGCTTGGGTTAGATTATAAAATGGTTTACAATCACCATGTGGTTAGATTTCTTCAACTAGGGCAGGGGTGGGCAATTGTGGCTCTTTTACAACCTGTGGACTTCAACTCCCAGAATTCCTGAGACAGCTTGGCTGGTTGGACAGGTTGTAAAAGAGCCACAATTGCCCACCCCTGAACTAGGGGAACAGGACTTGCAATAATAAATGTTTGGGATAAACGTTTGTCCCAAATGTTTGAAATATGTGCAGAAAAAGAATTTGTCCAGGTTTATCACCACTTGCCTTTTTATTATTTATTTTTATGAAGCGGAAAGCAGAGAGAAATTTATTCAATGGCGAAACAACAAATCATAACCAAGATGTCTTAATTAATAAGAGAAAGGGAAAATCTTCTGAGACTTTGAGTATAGCTTTAAAAGAACTGTCAGAACAAAGATGAATTTGGCTGAATTTGATGTGACAATTTGAAAAGCTCATTGCACAAAATTTGAAGCGTTTCCTGGCCTTATTTCTAAACTGCTGGTGAAACACTAAACAAATTATCAAAAGGATGATTAAAAAAGATGCAGAATTTAGATATAATAATAGGAATGCAAGGGGAAAAGAATATTAAGTTCACACCAAATATTGTACTTAGAGAAAACTGGTAAAAGATGTTTTACTATTGGCATATTTCTCTAAAATGGAAAAATTATTTTCTAAAAATGGTTGGAAATGCAGTGATCAAGTTGGATTATTCTTCCATACTTGGTGACAGAACTCAACAGTTTTGAAAAATTATTCATACTAGAAGGAAGCAAATTTTGAATTTCCTTTTCAACTTGCTATCTTTTTGTTATTGTTAAATATTTTTCTGTTACGCTTTTCTACAAAAATATTAAACCAGCTCTGTGTTTGCTAATTGCTGCAAGAACACTTTATACTTCCCATGGAAAAGTACTCTTAATCCTTAATCCTGAAAAAGAAACCAACAACCCCCAATTAAATTCTAGGAGTGTTTCTCTAAGTCTAAAATAGCCTGATATTTTAAAAGAAAATGTGACTCAGATTTTAACTCAACTTGGAAACCAGTTTTGGACTTTTAACTCATGAGAAGGGAAGCTACATAAATTTGATTAATAAATAAATTAGCTTGTACTACATCCAATTTTATGTTATCTGTTAGCATAAAATCTATATTGCTTGAACAGAAATGACTGTAATTTATAATCTCACATTATGATTTATAATGGCTTGACTATTGATTTCTTAATGATACATTACTTGGATTTTAACAAGATTGGTAGTTTGGTTACTGAAACTAATTAATAACATATTGAAAATTTAACCTAATTTCATAATACTTGTAAATCTCCTGTTTATGTAGTTCGTGCTTCAGCAACCGATAATGCTAGTGCAATTATAGAAAAAAAGAGATTTTAGCAAAATGCTTGTCTTTAGTGATGATATAATAACTGATTGAAGCCAAGAAATTATTATTGCCTGACCTGTTCCATTTATCTAATTTCCCAAATTTCATGTAAGAAACATTTTCATGAATGTACTTCTGTTATGAGGAATGCATTTGCTCTCTCAAATTCAAAAGCTATTAATTTGAGGTTGTGGGAGTTTGTTATCCGAATTGCCCTTGACTTGCTAAATAAAAGTGAGCTAATAAGACAGATGGTAATGGTGTTAACTAAAACGCACCATATGACCAAGATATGGACAAAAGTTGTTAACTCTTAAAGCAGATAATATATAAATTGTATATTTATAGGATTTCCATGAAGCTGTCTTAAAAGTGCTGGGAGATGAATATGACAGTGATCATGAAGAAACAAAGCTCAAGGAAGGACTGAAGGAAATCCCAGAAATCTACAATCTACACCAAGAAATATTGGGGGAACTGGAAGAAAAAGTTCTTAACTGGTAAATATAATTAGATGGGGCTTTGAATGACACTTAAGGCAGTATACCTACCCCAGGTATAATTAGAAAGCTTCAGAAAATACCTTCTCCTCAGAAATTTTATACAATCAAATATAAGTGTGATACAGTTTCCTTATTTACCTGCTTTATACTAAAATATAAAATCTTTGTTATCAGATCAGTATGAAGCAGTTTCTCTGAATGTGGGCAAATTATCTTATGCTGTGTGCAAAATTAGGCAGACTTTAACTGCCCACTGATAATCCACGACCAATCCTAATATTATTTTGTCTGTCTTTTATTTTAATCTTTTACTGTTATTATTGTTTTTAATGTCTTTATTTGTAATGCTGGTCTGTGACCGTAATAAAAATTGATTGATATATAAGGCCTGTTAGAAAAATATGCACTACGCCGTGGTGGTGCAATGGTTAGAATGCAGTACTGCAGGCTATTTCTGCTGACTGCTGGTTGCCTGCAGTTTGGCAGTTCGAATCTCACCAGGCTCAAGGTTGACTCACCCTTCCGTCCTTCCGAGGTGGGTAAAATGAGGACCCAAATTATCGGGGGCAATATGCTGACTCTGTAAACCACTTAGGGCTGTAAAGCACTGTGAAGCGGTATATAAGTCTAAGTGCTATTGCTACAACCAATCCTGATCAGGAAAGCTACTGAAACACAGCAGTTTCATCTTTAGTAAATCCTAGGTACCTTTATTCTGTCATTCATCTACTGTTTCATTTTGTTGGAAAGTTCCAATTTAAGGAAATATATAGGTCCCTTCTATGCCTATGAGTAAGAATCGCACTAAATAAAAAAAAATAAGGTGAATATATAAACTTTTAAACTATTTTGCTGGTTAACTTTGTTGCTTTATAAAGAAACACATACTACCTAGTCATATCTTATGGCTTACCAACTATTTGACCATCCCTTGCTGCATTGCCTAGCAGGCATCAGAACCAATTGGGACTTTATCAAACTCCAGCATTACAAGTTATATGGACTTATTACTAGAACAAAAGTCAATCTTTATGTGTTCAATTTCTGGTTAATGTCATTGAAAAGTCCTGATGGAAAAGATTATCTGTGAATACCTAAATTAAGTATGGAGAATTTTCGATTCCCTTTTTTCCCCCTTTATTCTCAATGGTTTTAGGGAAGAACATCAGAAAGTGGCTGATACTTTCCTCTCCAGAGAATCAGGATTTAATCACCACACAACTTACATAATGCAGTTTGATAGGAATTTGGCTTTGCTGGATGATGTTCGCCTTAAATCTTCCCAGCTGGATACTGTCATTAAAGAGTTTGAGGTAAAGTCTCTTCGTTTTTGTAGTGCATGTTGATTTATTATTGTAGTTCTACTATTATCTCTCTTGTTCTTTCCCTTCTTCCCTCTCTAAAATAGCTAAGAGTTTGGAGCACGGAAGTTGATATTAGCGATAATTCAATTCAAGAATGACTTTAAGAAGAAAGTAAACCAGGAAGAGTTCAAATACACATTAAGGCTATGGGCCCACATTCTATGGAGCATACAGGTATATATAATATAAGGTGGAGAGAGAAACAGAGAGGCAGAAAGAGAGAGACAGAGAAAGTCAGAGAGACAGAGACAGAAAGAGAGAGACACAGAGAGAGATTTTTTCATTCTCACATGCAATGGCAACTATGGAGAAGGGAATGTCAAGAATTCTAATTCAGAAGTTATTTACTCCCTGGGCTCTCCATCTGTGGTAATTGATCTCTGTGTGTTTCTTGCTCCTTTTGTTTCCTTATAATGCCCTCCAAAGTATTTTCTTTTATTCCTATAACTTTGACTGATCAGGAGTATTTGTTCCCATTTTATGTCTTCATCATCTCCATATTTTTATTTTATTTTTTTGCTATATGCATCGTATGTTTCTGCTTCTCTTTTTCTTCCATTCAAAAAGTATTAATGCAAAAATATTAATGTATAAAAGCATGAAAAAAGATTTACATCTTATTTGTTTCCATAAGTAATGGAAAATTAAATTCTGGATGCTCAGAGTACTGATCTGAACATGTGTCTCTCATGTCTAGGTCCAGCTCAAAATGTTTTGCTGGCATATTCATGTAGCCCTTACCTTTTGCATTGGATTGACATTTTAACATTTTTTTAATGCAATTTAGCCCATAATTCTTGCCTTCTCTTTTTCCTGGTGTTTTCTAAAGCAGATCTTTGCCTGGAACTATAGGTAAGATTTCAGGGATGCGGTGGCTCAGTTGCTAAGACGCTGAGCTTGTCGATCGAAAGGTCAGCAGTTCAGCGGTTTGAATCCCTAGTGCCGCATAACGGGGTGAGCTCCCATTACTTGTCCCAGTTTCTGCCAACCTAGCAGTTCGAAAGCACGTAGAAAATGCAAGTAGGAAAATAGGGACCACCTTTGGTGGGAAGGTAATGGTGTTCCGTGTGCCTTTGGCGTTTAGTCATGCCAGCTACATGACCATGGAGACGTCTTCGGACAGCGCTGGCTCTTTGGCTTTGAAATGGAGATGAGCACCACCCCCTAGAGTCAGGAACGACTAGCACATATGTGCGAGGGGAACTTTTATCTTTACCTTTATAGGCAAGATTTAGGGCCAGTCAGGACCATCCTCAAATAAATTCCAAATGTACACATGAATGACCTCCTACCTGCATAAGCTTCCCCTCACCAGTTGAATGGTTTCACTTGTGAATTAACTCCAATTCTATTTTAGAAAAAAAAATGGACATACTTCAACTGCTCTTTCTGCTTCTTGCTGAATGGCTGATATGACTTCTAACAGTGCAAATATATGTTTAATTTTAGTTTGAATATATATCACTTTTTTAATTGTAAAGAGGAGAGAAGTGGCAATGCTTACTTAACAGACAAAAAAGGTGATGAGAATAAATTGGCTACTTTCAATGTTGCTTTGGCTGTCCAAGCTGCTTGAAATATGGAATATGTCTCCCTCTGCAGCATATATGAAATACTAGTAATGATAATTTATTAAAACAACCATTTATCAACATTTGTTGAATATATTCATCTGTCTGAAAATTTGATGGAATCCTTGATGAAAATTCAGATATCTAATTTGCAATAATTGTTTTTTTTTTAATTTATCTATATTCTAGAACTATATTGCCTTGTGGATTGCATTTTCTCAATGCTATAGAGTGAAGACAAAATTTTGATCAATTTTTTTTTCCCGGGCCCAAGAAAAAGAAAAGTTATAAGCAAATGTTCACTAAAGCATATGTTTCTCTGATGTTTTAGCATATATATAACCAGTGGTGGGTTGCTCCCGATTCGGTCCGGTTCTATAGAACAGGTAGTAAAACTGGCGGGAGGCTCCACCCACTCGCCACGATGTCATCATGGGTGATCTGCGCATGCGCAGAAGCTTCTGTGCATGTAAGGAAGCGCACATGCGCACAAGCAAAGCAAGCGTTCACGCACTCTCCCGTTGCTAACTCTAACCCTAACCCCACCCCTGTATATAGAATAGACTTCAGCTGATATACTACTTATGACAACACCCCAGAAAATTTTGAAAGCAGATATTTTGTTAGGGACAGTGGAAAACCATGTGTGTGTGTTTGTATGTGTGTATGTATACTCAATTATATATCAACTAAATAATCATCAGAAGAAGGACATACAGTATATGTATGTAGATTGCTTCCTTAATTAATTCTTTAATTAGGGGCGCAATGGCTCAGCAGTTAAAGACACTGAGCTTGTCAGCTGGAAAGCTTACAGCCTGGGTTCCAGACCTGAGCACCGCACAACAGGCTGAGCTCACATTCCTGTCCCAGCTTCTGCCCACCTAGCAGTTTGAAAGCAAACCAAATGCAAATAAATTTAATAGGTACCACTTCGGTGGGAAGGTAACAGCATTCTGTGTGTCTTTGGTGTATAGTCATGCTGGTCATATGACCACAGAAAATATTTTCGGACAACACTGTCTCCGTTGGCCAAGAAACAGGGATGAGCACCACACCCTAGAAATCGGACATGGTTGGACAGAGAAACCTTTACCTTGCTTCCTTAATGCGAGAGAAAATTGTAATTGTTCCATCATGCCCCTTGACAAGATTTTCTGCACATTCATCAGAACCCTACTCTCAATCAGGATATATGACTGGATTTAGCAGGCACTGGATCTAGGTTTATCAATTCTGTATTGTTTGTGTGAAGGGGTCCCTAGAATTCTTTAAAAACATATCCTAAGGCACTAAGATGCTCCCATAGTAATAGGCAGAGCAATGATGTGGCCCTGCAACACCATAGGTGTTTGTAGTTCATGGGAGTTTCCTTGCTGCTCCAGGCTTACTGTCTCAGCAGTATTTCCTCAAATTCCTTTGAAGCTGTAGAATGGGTGCATTCCTGAGGTGGGTTTCAGCAGGTTCTGACCAGTTCTGGAGAACCGGTAGCAGAAATTTTGAGTAGTTCGGAGAACCGGTAGTAAAAATTCTGACTGGCTCCGCCCCCATCTATTTTCTGCCTCCCAAGTCCCAGCTGATCAGGAGGGAATGGAGATTTTGCAGTATCCTTCCCCTGCCACACCCACCAAGCCACACCCACAGAACCGGTAGTAAAAAAATTTGAAACCCACCACTGGTGCATCCCCATTGGTAGAAACTCCTCTTTTCTCCTACTACCAATTTAATGTTTCTATTTTCTTATAGCTAATGTGTCGTGGTACTTTGACATCATCCCTTTCTCCTCCCAAACTGTCCCAGCACTCCAAAGCACTGTGGTCAGATTTTCCCAAATCTCTGCCACCATCACTACTGAATTTATGTATCCAGAGCATTTCCCCCCTGTTCAATCTTGTTCCACATACACAGATTGCACCAGTCTGGGATTGTACCACATCCTTAGGTTGCCATATTTTTGAGAAGCACTCATTAAGTTCTTGCTTGTCCAGTTGTCACTATTTGTGTACCTGAAAAATATCTTAGGAGTTGGTATCTGCTCTGTTCTCCAAAAGAGTTGTGGTCTTTTTTTCAGCTTGGTTCTTTAGGAGGAACCTGACTGACTTTGCTGATATTATGCAGCACTTCTGAAGATGCTTTTGTGTGTAAATATCAGTGGTTTTTATTCTGTGCTCTTCGTCCTCTCCCCTGCAAGGACCTAAGAAGCAGGATAAAGATATATTTCATGGGAACATTGTGGTCCCTATTAAATAAGGGACAAGGGTTGCGACACTAATGTTTTTGTCTTAGCCTTATATGCTGCCCTTCGCTTGGAGTTAATGGAATTTTTATTTGAGCCATAAATTTGAGCTCAGAAGGCTCATGTAATATGTGTGTGAGAGAGACATTGAATAGAGGTTGAAAAAAAGAGATTTCTCATGATCTTCTCAGTAAATTCAAATGAAGAAGAGAGAAGGAAGAAAATCACTTCTAAAATTGATTATGATCAAAACTGGGAATGAGTCATTATGAGGGAGCAATGTATTTTCTGATTAAGCTTTATGGATTGTTTTCCTGGTAAACAAGATGGTGCAGACAGCAGTTTTCATCCTAGAAACTAAGGTAGTTACCATATATCTCTAGAGACCAGAGTTGGCATTCAGCAGGTTCTGACCAGTTCTTGAGAACCGGTAGTGGAAATTTTGAGTAGTTCAGAGAACTGGTAAATACCACCTCTGACAGGCTCCGCTCCCATCTATTCTCTGCCTCCCAAGTCCCAGCTGATCTGGAGGAAATGAGGATTTTACAGTATCCTTCCCCTGGAGTGGGGTGGGAATTGAGATTTTACAGTATCCTTCCCCTGCCACACCCACCAAGCCACAGCCACAGAACCAGTAGTAAAAAATTTTGAATCCCACCACTGCTAGAGACCCATCCCTTTGGAGGGGCCTTGTAGCTTACCATCATTGCATTGATGACAAGGCTTCCTACCCCTGGGAATGTTATAGTGTAAAATTAAACTTAAGAGAAGCAAGAGAAGAAGGGGAAAGAAGAGGAAATAGTTGGCTCAGCTTACTTTTTGGGGTTCTTGGAACTTGGTTTGTTTTCTTGCAGACTTTTCATTAGCCAACTAGGTAACATCATCAGGTTCTGAGGACTTTTAATGCATTTTTTCCTATTCATTAACCATCTAATTTCTCTTACACAGCTGCCTCCCACACTTCCTGCCTCAGCATTATAAATACAAAAAAATACAAGGAGGGCAAACGAAAGAGATACTAGTAATTTATTTTTGCTGATTGGAACTGGAGTTCCTTCTAGGTACAGGCATAGTGAAAGCAGAGGTCATACACAGGGGCATTAGGTGACTGAGCCAACCAAGCACTGACTGGCCAGAAAGGACAAGCACTGACTGATTGACAATTCTCTAGACTTGCAAATGCCTTAATGTGGTTTTATTTGACAATGGTCTTGTTTTTTTTGATGTCTGAATAGATATGCAAATAGTCAATATTTCCAAGATCAATCCCAGGTGAATATTTAATTGGATTGAGAAGGGTAAGAAAATAGAAAGTCTGAATGTCTTGAGGAGACCAGAGAAACTAGCTAGAAATGCAACAATCCAAAACTGGTGCTTGACGTCACTAGATAGGGATAATTTATGCCACACCCCTCACCCTTGACTCTGTTTTGTGATAAACTGTTTGGAATTGTGTGAATCAAAAGATGGTGACCCTCATTGTTTTTTCAGCTAAAGTCTGTGTGTATTTTTCCATGTTGCTATTTAAATTCAGAGCTTCTGTTTTGGAAGATGAAACAGTTTTCTTTTGCTAATGGGTCTTAAATTGCTGCCAAAAATGATATATTAAAAGGAAAAAGAACAGTCTGCTTCCTGTTCAGCCTTTACCTCTCTGATCCTTGCTGCAGTTATAAAGAATTAGGTTTTTTTAAATACTATTTGTGATCTGGTCAAAATAGACGACAGTAGAGTTGAGATCAGTGGGTCACGCCTTCCCAAATAGCAATGAAGTCACATCCATTCCTCCAATAGCTCTCTGATAAACTACCGAGCATGCGTCAAAACTTCCATAGTGCACTCAAAGTTTATGAGTTTAAGTTGAGGAATTCTTACCCAGTACACTGAGTACAACAGCGATGTCTAGTACTAGTGGAAATTTCTTTTTATTAATTTATATTAGGCCTGGGATGTCAATGCCAATCCTGCTTAGGTCAGGATCTGCCCAGCTAGCATCAGTGAACAAGCAGTAATATAAAAACACTATGTGGTTGAGACAAGGTTCAGAATTCCACTTGGAGCATAAATCTCTGGCTTCAACCACAACATAAATAAGGCTTTTGACCTTTAATTTCAGGATTATTAACACACTTCTATTGTAAAATATGTCACTTCCTGATTGTTAGAGAATACTTGGATATGCCATTCCAAGCATGTGAAAATTTGTGAAAGTGACTACTATCTTCATCTAAAACAAGGCCAGGTTTGGAGATTATTTTCGGATTGTTGGACCTTTGACCTTTACACTTTTTCTTCCCTTCTTTTGAGGACAGCAGGTTCCTGATGGCAGTCCCTTGAATGTGAAACACCAGCTCTTGAAAGTGGTGCAGCGCATATTCCAGTACCATGTGCTACTCACAGGTGAACAAAACAAAAAAAATCATCTTAATAATTAAGGAATCTTCATTTCCCTGTTTAGGCTGTGTCAACTGCAAATTTAGCCATTGCAATTTGTCCTCCAATCACATTTTTGAGATGATTCTTGTTTTTCTCTTTAAAAATCAAGGAAGAGAAAGAGAGCTGAAAGAAAAAAGGAAAGGTATCCCAAAGTCAAATGCATTCTATTTTATTGTTTAGGATTGCAGCATTAAGGCTGATCTAAAATTGTGAAGACTGTTAGCCAATGTCCCACTTGCAGCATTAGACAAGGCAGGATATGATTTTTACCAATCAATTGGGTTTGATATACATATATGTCCTGTATTTCATTCTATTTTGAATTTAATAAAAGCAAAATACAGAGATGAGGCGCATTGCTGTACAGCAGGGGTGTCAAACATGTGTCATCATGGCGGCGTCACATGACATATCAGGACTTTCCCACCCCTTTGTTAAACTGGGCGTGGCCAGTGTGTGACGCATCCAGCCCGTAGGCGGTGAGTTTGACAGCCCTGCTGTACAGTAATCTATGAGCTTACTATTTTCTGAGCTGAGTCATATATTAAACATGGTAAATATTATGTGGTGAAATTATGTACAGATCATTCAGTCATTTGTTATTCTTGATGGAACTATATGTCAAATATTCAGTGGAAATCCACCATTAACGCCTTTCCGCCAATATCTCATTTTTGTTTCTGATACCATGAGGTATCCAAAATAGTTGAAAAACTTTACTGGTTAAAACTGATTGACTGAACTTAATGCCAAGTTATCACTTCTGATGAATCCATTGATTTCATCAATATGCATTATGAACATTATCAGGAATAGCCCGTTCCAGAAGAGGAGAACTAGATTTTAGGTTTATAAAAGAACCACTATTACAACACTTACAGACTAAAATTAAATGAACTGCAGCAAGAACCTCCTCCTGTGAGAGTTTGGTAATTCATAGAATACTTGGCAGGTGGGATAAACATTTGAGCTTTCCAGTTAAAAATTTCCTGAAACATCTTGGATTTTTCTGCATGAGAACAATTCTTGTGAAAAATAACCATAGGCCAGTGGCACAGCACTTTGCCTGAGTGCAGAAGACCCCCAAGTTCCATTTTAACTGTTTTCTGCACCTTAAAAAAATGTACCAATAGTGCTAGGAAACATTTCCGAATGGGACATTGTACAGCTTTCTAAAGTTTTTAACTATAGAAACGCAAATGGTTCTTTGCTAAGCTTTACAGTTGGGGGAAGGCATTGGGATATAACTCCACAGGAAAAATATGAGGGAAAAGGAAAATCAGAAAACTTAAGTGCCAGTGTTTAAAGTTCTCCAGATGATTTAGTGACAAATGGGACCTCTTTCAATCAAATGGTTATCAGATGATAGCTGATGGGAGGCGGGGATCCTGAAAATCCCATGGGAGCCATACTTGTCTGCTCTTGAAGACCCTGAAGAATTACAGAATAACAGAGTTGGAAGGGACTTTGGAGGTCTTCTATTCAAGCAGGAGAATCTATACCAATGATGGCAAACCTGTGGCACGAGTGCCAGAGGTAGCATGCAGCGCCCTCTATGATGGCACGTGAGCTGTCGTCCCAGTTCAGCTTTGCCATGCATGCGTGCGTGCCTCCCTTCAGCCAGCTGATCTTTGGGCCTCTGCTGCACATGAGTGGGGGTGGGCCACGTGTGAGGGGCCACGCATGCATGAGCAGGAGCACATGTGGGGAGACAAACATGCATGCATGGGGCTGCTGCGGAAGGGGTGCGCGCATGCACGGGATGGGGGCATTCGTGGGGCCGCACACACATTGCATTTTGGGTTCAGGCATGTGCGCGCGCATTTGCACACCCGAACACTTTGGGCACTCGGTCCGGAAAAGGTTAGCCATCACTGACCTATACCATTCCAACTGGTTGTCTCTTCTTAAAAACTTACAAATTCTGGAAGCAAGCCATTCCATTGGTTAATTATAACATTTCCACCCACCCCTCCTCCAATATTTGGCTACGGAAACTTTAAGGAATAATCTTCACTATCTTCCATTTTAGGAACGAGATTATTTCTATTGTTCATCTGTCCTGTTCACATAAAGTATTTGAACCAAATTGTTTGAAGTTCCTAGGCATAATGTTAAAAAAAAAAAACATATGAAAAGAACCAGGTTTATTTAGTGAAACTTTTCAGAGATGAAAATGCTACCTCTGCATATCTATGGAACTTGCAATCATAATTTGTGCTTCATATCTTATGTATGAAGAGGGACTAGAAAATACATAATTTTTGTTAAATGGTTGCTGGGGAACATTAGCAGGAGTAACTGTGACTCTTAGGTGTTGTTAGTGGACTTCCTAGGAATCAAAATTATTGCAAAAGATGATTCCCCCTGCTTTGGGGGAAAATACCCATTGATTTCAATTTTGTCTGTGTTGATTCTGAATGGCTGATCCCCATGCACTTTTATTTGTCTCCGATGAGTCAAATAGTAAGAAACAGAAGTGTATCTAGTCTTTAGTGTTCAATAACTAGCCCACTATTGTTGTGGAATATAGTGTCTAAATATTTGCCTGAAATTGTACAGTATAGGGTTTTCTGCCTGAATAGGGGATTGGACTAGACGACCTCCAACCTCCTTTCCAACTCTGTTATTCTGTTACCTCCCTCATCACCTCCCGCCTGGACTACTGTAATGCTCTCTACATGGGGCTTCCCTTGAAGAGCACCCGGAAGCTCCAACTGGTCCAGAATGCGGTCGCGCGGGTGGTTATGGGAGCGACGTGGCGTTCTCATGTAACACCTCTCCTGCGCGAGCTGCACTGGCTCCCAGTAGTCTTCTGGGTGTGCTTCAAGGTCCTGGTTACCACCTTTAGAGAGCTCCATGGCTTAGGACCTGGGTACTTACGAGACCACCTTCTGCCACCATTAGCCTCTCACCGGCCAGTACGCTCCCGCAGAGAGGGTCTCCTCAGGGTGCCGTCGGTCAAACAGTGTCAACTGGTGGCCCCCAGGCGGAGACCCTTCTCTGTGGGGACACCTGCCATTTGGAACGAGCTCCCCCCGGAGATACAGAGGATCCCAGATTTACGCACTTTCCGCCGTGCCCTCAAGACCTTTTTATTTCAACAGGCTGGCCTGGCCTAACTTCCTTTTAATTGTTAATTTTAACTGGCTTTAAAAAAAAAACAACAGGGGTGTTTTAATCAGCATGGGCCAAATTTATTTAATGTGTTTTAAATTGTTTTTTAAATTTTATATTATATCTGTTTTACCTTTGGCTGTTCATCGCCCTGAGTCCTTCGGGAGTAGGATGGTATATAAATCCAAAATAAACTAAAAACTAACATTATAGTGGCTCCTGTAAATACATAGAGTAGTATCTTTAAGTTTGAAGTTATTTGGTTTTGCTCATTTCAGACAAGTTTCTTAAACTACATCTGGATTTTTACGTTATTTTCTTGGTTTAGCTCTTTTTTCCCTCTAACCCAGAAACAACAGACATTCCCTTTTTCTCATTAAAAGGCTGCCTCATCACATGCCAGCATTGTATCATTCCCCATGCTGCTGCTTTCATTTGTATTACTAAATTAGAATAATAAAATCTACTGCAGCATAGCCAAAGCACTACAGCTGCAGGATTTCTAACTTCCTATGCACATTTGGGAGAAATTATTGTAAACCACAATGATTCATCAGCTGGGGTAAGCAATGCCTCAAATCACAGGAGACGGCTTGGTGTATAACTTACACAGATATTGCAAATTGGTTATTGCTGCAGCTCTTCCCTAAGTGACTTAGTAACTAGTCCAAAGAGCTCCACAAGGAACAGAGTGCCTCATCACTTTTATATTGACTCTGTACTGTAAGTTGCAGCTCATACCAGTTACTTCGTGGTATCCATATGTGGTTTCAACACTAAGTATGATCTTCCTGATTAAACAGAATGCTGCTGAGAATTAGTTTATATTTACCTATATATGGTTAATCACAATTGTAAGAGCTGACTCTGGCAAGGAGAAAACTTGATGTAAACCAGGGGTGAAATCCAGCAGGTTCTGACAAGTTCTAAAGAACCGGTAGCAGAAATTATGAGGAGTTCGGAGAACCGGTAGCAGAAATTTTGAGTAGTTTGGAGAACCGGCAAATACTAGCTCTGGCTGGACCCAGAGTGGGATGGGAATGGAGATTTTGCAATAGCCTCCCCCCAGGAGCGGGGAGAGAATGGGGATTTTGCAGTATCTTTCCCCTGGAGTGGGGTGGGAATGGAGATTTTGCAGTATCCTTCCCCTGCCACGCCCACCAAGCCACACCCACCAAGCCACAACATACCTACCGATCCATGTCCACAGAACCTATAGTAAAAAAAAATTGGATTTCACCACTGATGTAAACGTAGTGCAATCTTCACTTCTACCAGCTCCAGACCATCCAGAGACTGACCATGTATCCACTAACTCTGAAGGGAAGGATGAAGAAGCCTAGAATTTAAAGTTTAAGGGTCTTCTGTATCTGGGGATTTACCATCCTTGGTCTTGGATGAGATTGCACTGTCCCAGATGGATGCAGTGCACAATCTGAAAGTCCTTCTGGACTCACTGATTAAGGAGCAGGTGGCAGTTGTAGCTAGGAGGGCTTTTGCCCAACTATGTGCAACAGTTATGCTCTTTCTAAATTGAGAGGCCTTTCTTCCAGTCTCCCACGCTTGGTCATCTCCATAGGTTAATGCAATGTGCTGTACATGGAAATATCCTTGAAGAATAAATATCTGGAACCTGCAGCTGGTGCAGAAAGCAGTGGCACGAACAGTTTGGGGCACCCCTAGAGTTGCGCATGTGAGTTTCATTGGGTGTCAAT
The DNA here is from genome assembly GCA_022577455.1 of Arizona elegans. Lineage (NCBI taxonomy): Eukaryota > Metazoa > Chordata > Lepidosauria > Squamata > Colubridae > Arizona > Arizona elegans. The sequence goes on from JAKOOJ010000003.1 coordinate 120,922,252, forward strand.
TTAAAGCCTTCATGAGACCAGCTACCTGAGGAACCATCTTTTACCAATTACGTCAACCTGTCCCACCAATCAGGCAGGGAGGGTAGGCTATGGACCACATCAATCAAAGAATTTCTGGAAGAGAGTCAAGACCCCACTCTGCCAACTGCCTTGGGGGTCCAAGAATGATTTGTGACTCTGAGAGTGCTTTGTGACTTGAGAGCACTCTGTCTGCCTTTTTAACTTTTTAATGTGTTTTTACTCCTATTTTTAACTTTGTATTTATCTATGTCCCTTTTATATGAATGTATGACTTTTGTTTCACTCAAGCGAAATGAGTGGTATATAAATTAGATAGATTAGATGATAGATAGATAGATAGATAGATAGATAGATAGATAGATAGATAGACGAACAGACAGACAGACAGACAGACAGACAGACAGACTGAATGTATCAGAGATACAGTATACAGCATCTGTGATTTGTTTGCATTGCAGAGGTCAGGCAATCCTTGTGTTCAAGGTTTCATTCTTGTTTGCCATACCATGTCTATCTGGCATGTCCAAGAGTCATGTCCAAGAGCCTCCTGCCAACAAAATCCAAATGCTGAATAAAGACTTAAATGTCTGGGCAGCTCTGATTTATTGCCAAGTCCTGATGTGAAGCATTACAATAATAGTTTCAACTGAGTTTGGCTGAACAGCAATATAATTAAAGCTGAAAACAGTGTGAAAAAGCATTCCAGTGTCTCAAGCTCTGTGGAAATGCACAATTAAACTTTGTTACACTTTTTAAAATCAAACAATGAACACGATGCGGGAAAACTATGAAGGAAAGCTATGTGGAACTATGTTATTGTTGCAGTTATAAAATTGTCCATCCTTTCAGGTCATTTGCCTTTAGCTGGTTTCTGAGACAAAGTTGGCAGACATATTATAGGGTAGTTAGTGAGGAATCTGTGGGCCATGCCAAGTAGAACAATAATAGTAAAAGAGTTAATGGAAGGGGGGAAAAGATCTAGAAGGTATACTGTATATTCCCTCTTGTATTGGGGAACAGTTTAGGAAATGGGAAGGAAGAAGGCTGAGTTTGACTTTTCTAGAGATGGATCCCATTTCATGGAGGAGAAGGTCTGCAGCATCCTATGATCCTGGGCCATGAATCCTGAGGTGCTGATCTTAATTCTGCTATTTAGATAATTGTAGATAGATTAATTAGCAGATCAAAGACAGTTTGAGATTTCCAACACATTTTTAATCCTATTTCTTCCCCACAGATTACTTGAATAACCTCTGCCCTGATTCTGCTGAATATGAAGATACACAAGGTAATTTTTACATAACCTCATTTTACCTAGGGCTGGGAATGATAAAACTCATGTTGCTTTGAGTTGATGCCATCCACTCATTTTGAATTGTTAATGAAATCAGAATTTGTTAGATTAGATACACTTCATTCTAGAATGACTAGAATGACTATCTAGAATGAACAGTACAATATGTCTAATGGTTATTTAATAAAAAATTCTGCTGAGTCTTACTTTTCTGATAATTGAGGATATGACTGAATTTTAAATGTCTTTATTGAATTTTTAGGTTTTATCTTCATGATTAAGAACCTAGGAGAATAAATTTCTTGAATGTGTGATAAGGACTTTGTTTGAAAACTCCACATACTCTAGTATTCCACTTAAAGGGCTCTTAACATGTATTCTGATTCAAACTTAACTTTTATCAACTATATTGAAAAAAAAGAGAAGCTTAGCCTGAATTAGGCTTTTAAGCATACATAGCAGGGTTAAAAGAGAAACTTTCATTTTATGATTCATGAGATTGTAGAATTAGAACGAAACTTCTATTTTATCTCATTATATTATTTCTACCATATGGAAAGGGAGGGGCTGCATTAGAAACTTTTAGTACCTTAACTGCAGGCAGTTTATATTTGTAGTAATATGATATGTGGAATGAATGTGGAAAGATCATCCTGTTATTTCTAATATCAGCCCTTTCTAATAATTTTTTTATTATTTTGTAACAGCAAAGGCAGAATTAATTACTTTAGGTTGTAGAACGAAACAATAAATGATTAAAAAATCAACTCTTATGCTTAAACTATGATGGCTTTTATATAATATAAACAATATATTTATGCTAAAAAAAACCCTTTGTTTTCCTGAGGAAAGATATCGTTCTGAAAGAAGGCTAAATGCCCTTTACATAGTAAAATAATAATAATAATAATAATAATAATAATAATAATAATAATAATAATAATAATAATTTTAATTTTAATAATTTTTACTTTATAAGCTTCATAAATTCATATGTTATTCCATTGCATTTCAGCGGCCTTGCTCATCATATCAGAACTTACAGATAGAGCCAATGATAGCATACAACAAGGGGTGAGTGCTGACTTCAGAAATTATAAATCAACGCTATCTTGATTATTTATTGTTAAAAATGAAATAACTCATAAGAGGCTTAAAATTATGGTACAGTATATTCATGTTTGACCATATATGTGTGTTTTGATGTTTTAACTTTGTGTATATAATTTATGCTATATTCACACATTAAAGTATTCATTTCCAGCAAAGTGTGTCCATAGAAATGAAAATGATTGGTTATTGATTTTTTAGATCAAAGTAATGGGAGGGTACAACAGCAGGGGAATTGTCCAATGGGAAGGTGCAGTAGCCCACAGTACTGAAGCATCTTAAGGTTGCAGTGTAGATGTGACATGTGATTTATTTGAGAACCCCAATGGACAAATAATAACTCTGCCTTGGTAGGTTTCAATTTTAGCATGTTTTTCCTCATCAAGGCTTCCTGACAGATCAGCACTTTCATCAGTACTACTCATGGCACAGACGTAAAGCTGAGTATTATTGGCATACTGATCTCATTGAACTCAGAACCAATGCATGACCTCTCCCAATGGTTTCATGTAAATGTTAAACAGGGAGAACAAGGACAAACCCCCATAGCATCATAGTATCTCATCTCATATCACCATTGAGTTGAACTATCCACTGAAGGAGAAGTGAAACCACTGCAAAATAATGCCTCTAATCCAGATAACTACCATGGAAGATATCAAAAGCTATTGAGAGGCTTATTAGAACCAGGATAAGCACAATGCCTTCATTTAGAACCTGACAAAAGTCATCTATTAATGTGACCAAAGTTGTCTCCATCCCATGTCCAGGTCTGTATTCTGACTAAAAGGGGTCCAGATAATCTGCTTTATCTAGGATGCTCTGTAGCTCATTCTTAACCATTGTACCAACAACCTTGTTTACCCTCCCCCATTGATTTTTGATAGGAGTTCCTGCCATTTTGAGATGAAGTATACAAAAATTGCCCATGAAATAGGCATATCATTTTAAAGCCACCACCACAACAGAGAAGATTCAGTTACAGTAGTGATAAGAGCTGAAGGACCAGGTTAGGGACAGATCATCATGGAGAAAATCTATTTATGTGGCTGCTAGGAGTTGACAACAATTTGATTGCACCCAATCAGCATCATCAATCAATCCCATCTCTATTGTATCACTCAGATCCTCCCCTCCTGTTAAGTGAGTCCCTTCCCTATCAAAAGATTTCTAACAATGACTGCTGTAGAGCAACTGCTACATCTAGAACAATCTACATAAGGATTATTGGACAACAGCAATAGCTATAGTACTTAGACTTATATACTGTCTCATAGTGCTTAACAGCATTGCAGTTTATAGAGTCAGCATATTGCCCCCAACAATCTGGGTCCTCATTTTACTTCAATCACTCTCTATGGATCTGGAGTATACCAGTTTTTGTTTGTATGAGCATAGGAAGTGGAAGAATCCTTACATACAATTTAAGAATAAAAGCAGACCTTCTCTTTCTCTATCTCTGTCTGTCTGTCGTCTCTGTCTGTCTGTCTGTCTGTCTGTCTCTGTGTGTGTGTGTGTGTGTGTGTGTGTGTGTCTCTTTCTTTCTTTCTTTCTCTCTCTCTGACTCTCTCTGTCTTTCTCTCTGTGTATGTCTCTGTCTCTGTCTCTCTCTGTCTCTAGCTCTCTAGCTCTCTCTCCTTTCCACAAATGACCCATTAGAGAAGCATGGAGGGGATCACTGCATAGTGGCTTTTGATTAGCAATGCTAGCAGGAGCCTTCTGAACGTACACATAGACATACAGCCCCTGCAAACTATCTGGGTGATTAAAATGTTCCAAAGGAATCACAAACAACAGATACCTGAGGATTGAAATGTTAGAAGAGTGAATGGAAGCTGTGAATATAATGACTGTAATTCATTAAAATCTCATCCTTTTTGTATCCATGTGCCGTCCAATCCTATCTCTTTAGTAGCAACAGAGGTCTCATTAGTTTCATTTTAGATAGCAAGATTTTACAGCTTGTCTGTGCTCATTCATTGTGTCCAAACTTTTCAACACTGGTACATAGTTAATAGAGTGAGAGTCTGGTAAATGAGCATTCTGATCTCTGAAAAGGAGGCCAAATTTTATGGTGTATTTAATGTGTTACTATTACCTGTTAGGACCACAGATGAACAACTGTTACTAATGGACGAAAAATACAGCTGATCCTATTAATGATACAGCTAACAGTTCACCCATCTTGGCTTGACTTGAAAGTTTAAGAGCAGACACAGATGGGACACCAACACAGAATCCTAAAGTGAAATGTAGACTGATAAATAAAAACATCACAAGAATATTCTAGAAAATTAAAAGTTAAGTTCAAGTCAAGGTAGAGTGCTTCCACCTCAGCAGATGGCAGTGCCTGAGTAACTTTAGAAACTAATCAAACTCAAACCCTGATTAATGCTGGGTAACTCCCAAGACTATAGGCGAAAGAGGAATTTAAAAAAAAATGCAATGGGAAGCAATTGCTTACTGTTGCCAAGAAAATTACATGAATGTGAATCATCAGAAATCCAACACAGCTGGAAGTTGTTTCTGTTCCAAGCAGCCAAAAACATCCGACTATATGAAAAATGAAGTGAATGTAGACTATATAAAATTTCCCACTTAAAATTCAATTTATAACAGTATAAACTATTGAACATCTTGACCATGTGCACACACCTCCCTCCCCCAATTATAGAGCCAAAGCAAGCGAAAAACATCCATGGAATTCACACTTGCATGAATGACATTGTTAAAAAAAGGGGGGGGATCCAATCTGGATCAGGATCCCGGGGGTATAAGAGAGTTTAAACATTTGGGCTTGTATATATTATAACTCTGATTAACCTTCTTTGCCTGCTAATTTCCTGAGTGGCAACTCATCTAGCAGGTCCAATGTCTGACCAAACTGAAATCTCAGTCTGAGAAAGAAGAAATGCAGCGCAACATCCCTGTTTTGCCCTTTCATTAGGGTTACCGTATCTGTGCTGCAGAAAATCAGAAAGCCACTAGATGGCAGCAGAGCAATACATAAAATTCCAGCTCTTTACTGCTCTATAGTGGTTTCCTGAATTTTTGCAGTCCAAATATCACCTAATGCTCTTGGCATAGTGCATCTAGAAAGAATGTGATTTCTACATTCATTTCATATGCAATTATTTGTAGAAGGGGAAAGGATCAATAGACCCTTCAAGCCAGTGTTGGACAAATTCAGGATGGGGGTGCTAAGGAAGGATGTAAAAGAGTTTCGCCGCAAATTCCTCTGAGAAACCCTCTCAAAAACAATTCTGTGCAAGGGTGGACAGGGTGGCAAGTAGTATTTTTTTTTTAATTTGATTTATATGCCGCCCTTCTCCGGAGACTCAGGGCGGCTTACAATGCGTTAAGCATATTTCAGTATGCTTGCCCTTTAAAAAGCCAGTGTGCATCAATCTCTTGAGAAAGGGGCTGCTTCTTTCTTCTTTGACATCTCCATGAACATCTATGATCAAATGATCATTCCAGGAAGTATTGGAGAAAGAAATATGCTTTTCTGAAGGAACCCAGCTTAGACCTTTTATAGCATATGTAGAAGGCAGAGCTCTTTCCAAAGATAAGTAAAGCAATAGAAGAACCCTCAGACGCCCTGAATATCTTTTAAAAGTTACTGCAATTGCTGTTCATCCTGGCAAAATTTTCTATTGATTTTTTTTTACTACCAGTTTTTTTTAAAAAAAAAAAACTGTATAAGAAGTAGAGTTAATGGCCATGTAACTGATTATACAAAGTATATGTTACTGACTCAATTATGATGCTCTTTTGAAAGCTAAACAAGGTGGCTATGCTAAGAAAGTGCCTGGTATCACAATGTTGATAAGTAGTGCTAGGTATTCTCATTAAAGGCAAGTATTTAGGTGTGTTGATTTAATTACACCATCACCCTACTAAACAAATAATTCCCTCAACACTGTCAAACTATTCACTAAGTCTGCATTACTATTAATTTTCTCATCGTTCCTATCACCCATCTCCTTCCACTTATGACTGTATGACTGTAACTTTGATGTTGGTATTCTTATGATTGTATTCTTATGATTGTGCCTAATATGATTTGATTGATTATTTGTACCCTATGGCTATCATTAAGTGTTGTACCTTATGATTCTTGATGAACGTATCTTTTCTTTTTATGTACACTGAGAGCATATGCACCAAAGACAAATTCCTTGTGTGTCCAATCACACTTGGCCAATAAAGAATTCTATTCTGTTCTATTACACAAGAAACAAACATCCTATACCATTCTTGTGGGTATACCAGTAGCCTAGTTGTAAAAAACAAAACAAAAAAAAACCTCCCAGCAATGCAACCCTTTTCATAGTGTGACAAGAAGGAGACATCTGCTAGAGGCAGATCAAGCTGCTTTAGAGGTACATTAGCAAGGGATAGTGAAACAGTTGGCAATTTTGTTGTGGAAGATTGGACACCACCAACAGTGTGTATACCTGAATTCAATGAGTATGAAAGTTCTGAGTGGTGGAGAAGTTGTATTCATTAAACTAGTATTGTGGTTCTGAATTCTCACAATTAGCTATGATTTATAATTTATGTTAGAATTCTCTTGCTCTCATCTCAGTTGGATAACTATAATTTCAGTGCAGAAACCTTTGCACATACCATATCACTTCATTACCCAGTGTATGTGATAGTAGATAACAATTCTATCAGTGCCAATAACTGATGATGTCTTCCTACTGCTTCTCAATCTCAGATAGAAATTCACCTGTTTGTCATTTGTGGATGCAGTGGCATATGTACAAAGACCCGTACTTACTGTATTCTTACACTAATCTATTTCTTTAGAATTTTCTTTGTTATTTTTTTAAAAATAATTTTTGTTAAACAGTTTGTCTTTAAAAACAACACAAAAAACAATCACACATATATAAAAACAAAATATGTCAAGACATAACGTATTGAACATTACATAACATTAATGGTAATTTTACAGCATTTCGTATCGACTTACGTATTTTGCTTTTGTAGTTCTCTATTGTATCATTTCTATTTACTACTCAATAGTAGGATAATCGCATTACTCCAACACACACACACACACACACACATATATATATATATAGCACACATTATAATATTCATTGTTCTTATCTACACATTTATATTCACATCTCTTTATTTAATGTTGTTCAGTTACTTTAATTTAAGATTCATCAATATTAAGTTAAACATTTCTTGTTCTGATTTCTATTTTCGAGCCAACTGTACTTTTTATTCACCAATAACTGATGATGTCTTCCTACTGCTTCTCAATCTCAGATAGAAATTCACCTGTTTGTCATTTGTGGATGAAGTGGCATATGTACAAAGACCCGTACTTACTGTATTCTTATACAAATCTATTTCTCTAGAATTTTCTTTATTTATTAATCATGTTACACAGAAGCTGATGGTGCTATATTTCAGTTGCTTTCCTTCATTCAAACAGAAGCATATCATGTGCATTAAATGTAGTAAATTTCTATTAAACCACATTATTTGCTTCTTTTTTTTTATCCACAGGAAAATTTGCAGAAATTGGTACATATAGAGCACAGTGTAAAGGGACAGAGCAACCTTCTACAACCAGGAAGAGTAAGTTCTCTTTTTGATTAACAGTATTAGGTAAAGGTTTGAGGTTCATTCCAGTAAATGTTGAGTTCAGTAGATCTGATATCCTTGATTATTTGTCAATATTCACTGCAAACTTTAGGGTTTCATTAAGCCATTTCTTTTAATTCAAAAGGCAATTAATGAATGCCGAGAGTTGCGTCTGTATTCCGATTCACATGTTGAACTACTGAATATAAAGAAAAAAATATGTATTTGGGCCTCTGTTTTTTTTCTCAGATATTTCTGAAAGAAGGGACATTAATGAAAGTGTCTGGGAAAAATAGGCATCCTCGACATTTATTCTTGGTAAGATTTTGTTTTTACTCTCTATTAATATGTAGTCTGATATACATGAATGAATCTGTGCAAATAAGGTTGGCAATCAGCAACGTATTTCCTAGAGCAGTGATGGCTAACCTTTTTTTCCTTGGGTGCCAAAAATGTGTGTGTGCGCATGATAGCACGCCTGTGTGTGCCCACACCCATAATGCAATGCCCCCCACATGCCCCGCCTCCCTGCGCATGTGAACGCAATCCCCCCACGCTGCCCTGCCCCCCCCTGAGCAGGCACATGCGACCCCCCCCACGGTCCCCACCACCGCGCATGCGCGTGCAATCCCCCACATCCTATTTTGGGCCTAGCAGGCCACACTGAAGCCTCTGGAGGCAGGAAACGGTCTGTTTCCTGACTTCTGGTAGGCCCATTTTTCGCCCTCCCAGAGCCTCCGCGTGAACCCTGTACTTACCTGGCATCCAAAACGGGCTGCGTGGAGACTCCTGGGAGGGGTGGGGCGGCATGGGCATGCATGCGCGTCTCCCACATGTGTGACAGAGACCTGAAAATCAGCTGGCCGCAGGAGGTGCACGCGCATGCACGGTGGAGCTGACCTAGGGCAACGGCTCACATGCCCGGAGAAATGGCTCCGCGTGCCACCTGTGGCACACGTGCCATAGGTTCGCCATCATGGTCCTAGGGAATAAATGACACTAGACATTATTCCCCAAAACTTTAATAAATATTTATTTGTTTATTTACTTAATAAGTTTATAGGCTGCTTATCTCATATACAGGGGCGGTGCAGTGGCTCAGTGGTTAAGAGGCTGGGCTTGTAGGCTGAAAAGCAGGCAGCCCAGATTCGAGTCCTGAGCACCATGCAATGGGGGGAGCTCTTGTTCCTTGCCCCTGCCAACCTAGCAGTTCAAAAGCATGCAAATGCAAGTAGATAAATAGGTAGCACTTCTGTGGGAAGGTAAGGGCACACCATGACACCATGCTGGCCACATGACTGTGGAAATGTCTTCAGACAGTGCTGGCTCAATGAGCTTGAAACAGGGATGAGCACTGCCCCCTACAGCTGGCAACAACTAGCGGAATAAAATTTTCAGGGACTCCTCTACATTTTACATTTTACCAATCACATATATATGACTGAGTGAAGAACAATTAAAAGAGGGTAAAAACAATACAAATATTGAGATTTCTTTTACAAAAAATAGCAAAAACAAAAATAACAGCCAAGAGCACTCATAAACACTCAAATTAACCATGAAACATGTTCTCCCATGCTATCGTGGCCTCACGATAGCATGGGAGATAGCAAAGCCATGTTTTTTGTGTCTTGTAAAAGGCCAGCAGAATCAAGGGAAGTCTAATTTCTGGGGGCGCAAGGGGGATATATTCCAGACAGATGATATTTCTGCCTATATGACCAAAACAGATTTAAACTATGCTTCAGTTTTGCAGCCTAAAATTGTATTTACCTTGCTGACTCATACACATTGCTGACTTATATTCAACTAGTAACTGATCAGTTACAATTCCATATGTGTTATTATAAGTCATGTATTCCCTATCCCAGTGTTGCCGAAACGGGAGAGTGCACATACACAGGGGAGCACCAGAAACCGGAACAGCAGCTCCCCAGTGTGCATGCATAGGAGCACCAGAAACTGGAAGACATGCACGCTGGGAAGCTGAGCTTCTAGTTTCCGGTGTGCACATGCGTGCCAGTCACCTGGTCTTTCAGTTTCTGGCGTGCATGCACACACAAAGATGCACACATGTGCACATGAAGATGCACACTGGAAACCAGAAGAGCAATGGATGACAGCTGGCGTGCCATAGGTTCACCATCACAGCCCTACCCTATATCCAATATTTTTATTTCTTTCTCCAAAATGGGGAAAATTGTATTTGTGTTTACAGGTGGTCCTAGCTTAGGTAATTGGGACCAAAATTTCCATCATTAAGTAATGCAGTTGTAAAGTATGATGTCACATAATTGCACTGCTTAGCAATAGTAGTTCCAGCAGTTCCCAATTACTGTCATTAACCAAGGGTCACATGGATCACGTGACTTCATGTGACCATGACTTCCATTTTCCTGCTGGCTTCCCCATTTGCTTGTGGGAAGCTGGCCAGGGAAGGATGGAAATCATGATCACATCACCTGGCAAACTGCAACAGTTGAACGTCAAGGAGTGTTCTTAAGTACAGTTAGCAGTCTTGCAAGTTTGAACAGTTACTGAACATGTGGTCATTAACTGAGGTCTACCTGTATTACATTTACTTTTTTATTTGAAGCCAGTTTTAGTCTATCAAGATAGTTTTGAATGTTATTTTTGAATTCTAGATTTAAAAGATTAAGAGCAAGTCCTGTAGCTCCCTACCTGATACATCCCTCAATTTGATGAGGATCAATAGATGAGTATCTTTTTGAGCATGGTTTTCAAACTAGCTGTAGAATAGAATAGAATAGAATAGAATAGAATAGAATAGAATAGAATAGAATAGAATAGAATAGAATAGAATAGAATAGAATACAATACAATACAATACAATACAATACAATACAATACAATACAATACAATAACAGAGTTGGAAGGGACCTTGGAGGTCTTCTAGTCCAAACCCTTCTTATAACTATTATTTTCCCCGAAAATAAGACCCTGCTTATATTTTTTTGAACCCTGAAATAAGTGCTTGGCCTTATTGCCATGTGCTCAAAAGCTCGATTGGGCTTATTATCAGGGGATGTCTTATTTTGGGGGAAACAGGGTACTCAATAGATATATCATTCAGCTCATACTTAATTGTCAATTAAAATATCAAGATATATTATGTCTACATCATTCCCATAGTCTACTAAGTAAGTTATCCAATGGAAAATTGAGATAAGATTAGTTCTTAACCAATACATGCTGAGTTGTAAAAATCATTACATTGTTTTCAATGTGTTTATGGTTCAAATACTTTAATATCTGCTCTGGAATCTTTCAAGGAATTCAACTAAATTTGAATTCAAATTTACTTTTTTCTTATGTACTTAATTCCAGAGCATGTCAAATTATATTAATGACAGGAGGTCTCAAAGCATTCCTTTTTTTCAGTTAGTAAATGGCTTCAGATACCAACTGTGGTGGCAAATTTAGCAGTAGCGGAGTTGTGGGTTTTTTTTCCCTCTTGGTTGCTCTCTTTCCCTTCCTGAAGCATTGAAATAGGACCTAGAGATATAACGTAGTTTCAGTTTCAATTATGTTTCCCTAGTTTTTTGTCATTCAAATTGCAAAGACAAAGTTGTTGCTATAAACTGTGTGAGTTAAAATAAAAGGAAAACCATTTCTGAATGAAACGTGAATTTAGATTGTGCTGCAAGTCGTGTGACTCAAAATTAGACTGGCTGTTCACTGCAGGGGGGAAAATAATTATCTCTTGGCAGTTGGAAATATTGCAAAAGCGAGTTCTTGCGGGATTTAATGGCACATGAATAAATATATACCAGTGACATCCTTTCCTGTTTTTTCATCTCTTCTGCCAAAAATGAATAATACAGTCAGGCATCTCTATTGCTATGAAGTAAAATTTGGAGTAACAATGAAAGCTAATGATTTGGATCATCAGAAATAAAACAGCCTGTGCGGTCTCACGCTTAGGACTGTGTTTATAAGTTTCAGGGAACAAAACCTGAAAAACTGTTGGAATTTTATTGCACATAGTTGGTTGATCCAGAAGACAATTGTAAAAGGGCCATATATGTAATGTGGTTATTAGTTCCTACCAGGGGTGGGTTCTACTTACCTTTACTACCAGTTCGCAACAGGGCCGCGCTCATGCGCACGCTTTGCTCATGCATGTATGTGAGCACGCTCTTCTGTGCATGCGCAGAAGCGTTTTGATGATGTTGGGGGTGGGGTGGGCGGAGCCTCCCTCCAGTTTTACTACCGGTTCTATAGAACCGGTCTGAACCGGGGGCAACCCACCACTGGTTCCTACTCTAGAATAGAATAGAATAGAATAGAATAGAATAGAATAGAATAGAATAGAATAGAATAGAATAGAATAGAATAGAATAGAATAGAATAGAATAGAATAGAATTCTTTATTGGCCAAGTGTGATTGAAAACACAAGGAATTTGTCTTAGATGTATATGCTCTCAGTGTACATAAGGAGAATGAAATAAGTATTACAATAATTTGCATAGAATATAAATGCCCATGTTGCACAGCTGCAGAATAAATAGCAGTACATTTGGTATGGTATTAAAGTAGAATGCATAAATGGGCTTCCCTGGAAAGAACAGCTGTTGTTGAGTTTGTAGGAATCATCATAAAAATCAGTGCATATGATGGAAAGTTAGACCTTCGTATAGTATATATCACATAATGTCTTCCGGAAAGTTTTTTTTAATAGGGATGTTTGTATAGAAGTATGGGTTGGGATAATCATATCTTTCTTAAAATAGTTTAAAAATAAAAATAGTTTAAAAAGTGAAATCTTTAGCAATAGACTTCACTTGAGGACTACCTGTATTCAATATGATAACAACTAGAAAGAGTCTAATTTAATTTTTTAATGACATAGATCATAGGAATTTGTCCTGAATAGCATTTAAATAATTGAAAAGGAGTATATTCCTCTTCTGGCCTTACCTATGATTCCTTCCGAAGTAAGCCCTATTGAACTTTGCAGACTGCAGTGCAAACCTCTAAAAACAAATATAATTGTCTATTTATGTATTATCTATTCAGCAACTGTAGATTTTCTGCACATTGCTTTTGTTAAAGAATTATTTGTTGAGAAATTAGAGGAAACAATTGGAAAAATGTGACAATCCTAGACCAGTAGTTAGTAATGTACAGAAATGTGTGTAATGCTCTTGAAATAATGGGGAAATAGTGCACAAAGATGAACACAATCTCTTCCATACAAGTGTTTTATATAAATACTCAAAGCTGACATGAACGTTTAGCAACATCATTCCTCTCCTAGCTCAAGAGCATTAATTTGAATTTCCTGGTAGCTAGTCATGACTTGAGACATTAGGTACATTTCCCTGAATGTGAAGACAAAACAGATGGGAAATCATTCTTACAGGCAATTAACAAACACAACCATCATTAATGTTTAATAAAAACCAAAGCATAATAATCATGGCTGCCATAGCAACAGTGCAATAGGGTAGCTCCCATTGTCATCACCAACGCAAAATATCTTGTGTTTTGTAGAACTTTTTAATATATATTTTTTCTTTGCAAACAACAAGCAGAACGTATAGCCAGGGCATAATGCAGTGCATGCTGGGGAAAGCCTGACAATCCTTCATGCAAACTAATTTTATGGGATGGCAGGGTGTCCTTCATTAGCTATCTCTTCTGTGACCTGAATTGACCTCATACTAGGTGGCTGCATTAATAGGCAAAGAAAAGGGCATAGCCTTCCCAGTAATTAAGTAAACACTGCATATTCAAAGAAGGCTACAACCTAATTTTTATCTCTGTTTTCTACAGTGAAATCATCTCATTTTAAAGGCTAAATTAATAACTGCATAAATCAAGTGACGTGTTTGTGGCTTCATAACAAAATTAACTTCTCTTGATATTCTTCCTGTGACATTTCCTCCTAGAAAGCCACATTTAATCTTTTTTGTTATAACAACCAAGGGAAATTCATTTTTGTGATCTGTTCTTTAATAGCTAAGAGTCGGGTTTTTTCCTCCCTTGACCTTGCCAATTCCCAATTTATGAGAAACTATCCTAGATTTATCTTTGTAGAGGTGCCCGGTACTTGCAGTACTGGAATCAAGATAAAATCACAAGGCAGGGTCAGATATTGCGATTATTAAATTAATATTGGTAGGAGGGGTAATTACAAAGCAATACATAAATGTGACAGAAACTTCCTTGAGAAGCTTCGGTTATTTTTTTATATAGAAAATCTGTATTTGCTGACCTAGAAAAAAATTATCTTCTAGGGCAGTAATAAGTGAAGAATAGTAAGTAGGAGACAAGGGAGATGAATAATGTAAATACAGACTAAAATTTGGACTATGTTTAGTAGCAGTACTTTTACAGGCAGTGTTCATATATACCTGTCAAGTATAAGATGAAGTTCCATGTAGCTTTATGATAGGAAGAGCCCTCAGCCACTCCAGCAGCCTACTAATAATTTCAATAGACTGTTTTCTTTATCAAGCATCTCTTTCTTTTAACTGTTCCATCTCCATCGTCTCCAAATCTGTAACAGAAAGTTCTTCCATCTTTTAGAAAATACACAGTAGATGCATTTGCTATAACTTTTGCTTTTTCAGCAGAACAGGATAGCATTGCAAAGTAGATTTAATAAAATAATTAATTACAGACATTAATGGAAGGGTTCCCCATGTGCCTGAGGAATTCTGGGAGTTGAAATCTACACATTGTAAAGGCTCTGAAATTGAGAATGAAATGGCTGAGGGGAATCACTTGGGATTTTGGAGCAAGAAGCTACCAATATTTATTTGTTTGTTTGCTTGCTTGCTTGCTTGTTTGTTTGTTTATTTGTTTTATTTGTCAAGAATGTATTAGGTAATTTATATAATTATAAGCATGAATTAAATACATAAAATAGATACAAGTAGAGGAAACATTAGGACAGGGACAGTGCTCTTATGCACACCCCTTACAGACCTCTTAGGAATGGGGTGAGGTCAACAGTAGACAGTCTTAGGTTAAAATTTTTAGTTGACATTCTGCTCTGTTTCTCCATAATACCCAAATCAAAAGAGGCTATGTTGTGTCATAACTGCATAACATGTCTGGGTGCAGTGATGGGTGGAAATGAGGGAGTAAACATCTACCGATTTTGTGGGAAGGAGTTTTCCCAGGCTTGGAAATTGGGGGATTGATCTGTTCTGCAAGGGTTGCACTCCCTTGGAAAGAATAGCAACAGCATTTAAACTTATATACCACTTCACAGTGCTTTACAGGCTCTCTAAGCACTTTACAGAATCAGCATATTGCCCCCAATAATCTGGATCCTCATTTTACCAACCTGGGAAGGATGGAAGGCTGAGGATGGACCTTGAGCCGGTGAGATTTGAACTGCCAAACTTCTGGCAGCTGGCAGTCAGCAGAAGTAGCCTGCAGGACTGCACTCTAACTACTAGGCCACCATGGCTCAGAATAAGTATATAGGCTTGAGAGTGTTGATAGAATCATCACTGTAATTGGAGGCTAGGGATGCCTATTATTAATTCTGTTCAATATGCACTCAATACCTGTTCATGGATAAGGATAGCCAAGCTACAACTGTTCATGCATTGATAACCTCACATTTAGATCATTTACATGGAGTTACATTTGCGCTTGGTCCAAATGTTGTATTTGGTGCAGATTACAGCAGCCAATTTGTTGCCTGGCCACATTCACCTTAATGCATATCTTGAAACAATTTCATATTGGCCACTTAACTACCAAGTCAGGTTCAGGGTCTTGGATATTTCTCAGATTGCTGCTGACCTTATAATTGATTGATTGATTGATTGATTCGATTTCTATAGCTGTCCATCTCAATGACTTTTGGTAGCTTACAATTCAAAAAGATTTGGTCAGTCATTGAGATTCACTGCTTCATCTAGTGAGGACAGTTGATTCTCATGAACTGACCCTATCCATGGTACTTACCCACACTTTGGAATGCTGGAAGAATACTTCATTTTCTTCCTCTCATCTCCTATAAATCAATGGTGCTTTAAGGATCTATTTTGTATATATTTTATTGTTACTTTTATTGTACACTTCTCTGAGATGCTTTGGCAGAAGGAGGGCTCTATAAGTATATTGGGTAAATAAGATAAACAGACAATGTATTTTATGCTAATTTGTAATATCTATCTATCATCTATCTATCTATCTATCTATCTATCTATCTATCTATCTATCTATCTATCTGCTATCCCAAATCAAATTTGTTAGTCACTACATTCCATACAACTCTTTGCTCAGTCCATTTTATTAAATAGACATGAATTGGTTTAAGCTTTGCCATTACTGCCATGTTGCCATCTCTGAAGAAATAGTCTGAGACTAGAGTTTCACTAAGGCCAGCATCAGCGTGGACTTGTTTCAAGATTACGTATAATTGATTTTATTTTTTCTTCATACAGATGAATGATGTCCTGCTGTATACATATCCCCAGAAGGATGGCAAATATCGCCTTAAAAACACATTGGCTGTGTCAGGCATGAAGGTAACATACCAAAAAAGGAGAATATGTGTAGCTCAGGGTTGAAATGAGGGGTCCTTGGTGCTCTCTGAGCTTGCTTGTTTTCTTGCAAATGTTTCACTACCCAAACTAGGTAACTTCATCATTGCACTGATGAAGTTACCTAGTTTGGATAATGATATGTCTGCAAGGAAACAAGCAAGCTCAGAAAGCACCAAGGATCCCCCTGAAGGTATTCACCCTTTTTAAAAATGTATTATTGTATTTTGTTCATCTAAAACTTCTTTGTTTTGAATAAAATTAAAATAAAATGGAACACATATACTGTCCAATCAGGATTCCGTTCTTCCTTTCTCCGTAACTACTAGGATTTGCTAATGCTATAGGAGAAAGGGACTTCACAGTCAATCACTGTGCAGTGAAGACTTCTGTTGAATTTGCAAAACACAAAATACAGAACACAGAAAACAATATTTCGATGAGATTTTTCTGGAACATTGTAATGATTGATCTTCTACTTTACTATTTATCTCCATGTGATTCACCATTTTTTTCACATTTTTTAAAATTTGATCAGAGGAAAATCAGCAGACGTGGCTGCACAGAAATAGAAAACACAACTAAGCAATGCATACCATTTTAGTGTAATTCATTTGTAGTTTTGTTTTTAAAAAAGTATTGCTTTTTCACAATCATACTTAACGGGTCTGACTCTTCAATTATCAATGATTTCCTGCTTTAAGAAAAAATAAAGCTTATCCAGAAAACAATAAACCAGTGACCAGCCTCATTTTGTTATCCTGGAAAACACTGTGAAAATTGTTAATTTTATTGTTTTGTAATCATTCTGGTAATGTTTCTGGATTAATAGAACCCAATATAAATTGAGACAAACTCATATAATCTGGGGGAAAAGGAGAAGGGAATGGCAGAGGTTGAGATGATTAGAACATGAATTTAGACAAACTCTGGGAGACGGAAGAGGACAAGTGAGCCTGGAGTGCTATGGTTTCATGTGGTTATGAAGAATTGGATACAATTTAGTGACTGAACAACAACATATAGTCTGGATTAATTGCAGAAGCACATAGTCTTTTGCAGCTTTTTTATCATCAAACTGTAATCCTGAATGTGACCAAAAAGGATAATAATTATCATATTTAAATAATTTGATATAAATTCAATTTAAATGTAATTCAATTTAAATGTGATTTTCCTATGTATTTTTGAGTGTGACTTGTAGCACAGCCCTCATATGCAAATTATTATTGTTGTTGTTGTTACTTTATTAAAATTGATATGCTGCCTGACTGTCTGTGGCTCAGTATGGTACAGGGCAGTGGTGGGTTGCCCCCGGTTCGGTCCGGTTCTATAGAACTGGTAGTAAAACCGGTGGGAGGCTCCACCACCCGCCACGATGTCATCACAGGTGATCTGTGCATGTGCAGAAGCTTCTGCGTATGCACAGAAGTGTGTGCGAGAGCAAAGCGTGTGTGCACGCTCCCGTTGTGAACCGGTAGTAAAGGTAAGTAGAACCCACTCCTGGTACAGGGTTTTTCACCTCTGACTTAGTGACTTATTTTGGTTTAAGCAAAGCACTAACTGAAGAGTTGGCTAGGTGTTGACAACAGATGTAGTCACACCTCTTTGGAAAAGGGACTGAGTGCTCATCAAATTGAAGTGTAATTTCAGTTGAGGCTACATAAGAATCTGGCCTGATAATTTTCAGTAGTGTTTGTGTTATAAATTTTGAATCCTGAAAACTGGAAAATAGGTATGGGATTTAGAAATACTTTTATAGTATATATAATTAAATTAAGGTGAGGCAACAAGACTGAACAGAATAAAAATCAAAAACTTTGGCAAAAAATATCAGATCTACCAGCACAGCATGAAGCATAAAACTAACTTGGCAAATATCCCATAAAATGGATCTCTAGATTGCAATTAGTCACACAAACTAAACATTATTTGATAATGAGATATGATTGTAAAAGGGTGATTTTAGTGTTATTGTTATGTAAATAGGTTTGGTTGGCGGGAAGTTCGAATTAACTGACCTTCAGCTGATTGGCTGACCACTACAGCTGTAAGGTATATAAAGGGAGCTGGCTCCCTGGGTCAGTTGCTGGATTCTCACTATACAATAAAGAGCTGTTGTCACTCACTACTCTGGCTTGCTGCGTCCTCATTCACCCAACTTAACATTGGCGACGAAGGTGGGATTTTGAGGCCAGAAGCAGAGAAGAGCTGAAGCCACACTCGAGAGAAAAGAGCTGAAGCCACGTTCAGAGAGGGGACCGGAGACCGCATCCTGAATCCAGCCAGGCGAGCGAGCGGAGCACAGGAGAATCCCGAAACGATGTCTGCCTACACCCCACCAGCGCCTTTCGACCCCAAGGAGGAGAAGTGGGGATCCTACATGTCCCGGTTCGAGAACTTCATGGTGGCAAACGACATGCAAGGGCTACCGGACGTTCGAAAGAAAGCCCTGTTCCTGAGCCACTGTGGACCATGGGTCTTCAACACAGCTGAAGCATTGTTGGAGCCGAATTCGGTCCACAACATTTCCTGGTCAACGCTACAGACCCTGCTGAAAGACCACTATGCAGCAACGCCATCGAAGTACGTCCAGCGGTATGATTTCCGGCAACGGCTCCAGCAGGAGGGCGAATCGATCAGCGAGTACGTCGCTGCCCTGCGTAAGGCCGCAACCCAGTGTGAGTACCGAGACCTGGATGAAATGCTCCTAGAGCAACTAATTTGCAGAGTGAGGGACAGCCGGCTCCAGAGAAGACTACTCGCGAGGTCAAACCTGACCCTACACATCGCCCTGGACGAGGCAAGAGCGCAGGAATCATCAGTAAAGGCTGCAGAGAAACTGAAGAGCTCCCACCTAACCCGAACAACGCAGAAGACGGCACCCGTGCACCGAGAAGCCGTAAGCACTGCGAGCGAGGGGGAGTCGGAAGAGGAAGTCTACCACACCGAGCAGTCCCGCACAGCCCAGAGGGAACCCAGAGACGATGCGCCAGCTGCGGAGGGCCCCACTCCCAACAAAACTGTAACTTCAGGGACACCATTTGCCGTTCCTACGAGAAAAGGGGCCACATCGCTCGGGTCTGTAGATCCAAAACACACCAGAGCTACAAACCACGTGGCCAAACCTTCCAATCCAAGCCGGCGCCACACCGGAGGCCCAACAAAGATGGCGGCAGCCGGAAGGGCGCGAAATTATAAGACGCTGGGGCCTACACCATACGCATCAAGCAGACCTGCACCTCGCCCGGAGAGAAGACCTACACCACGGTTGAAATCGAGGGACGGGAGTGCCAGATGGAGATCGACACGGGATCACCAATATCCATCATGTCATAGGACAACCTGAAGAAAACCATCCCCAGCGTACACAACGACAGCTCCAGCCACAGCGACGCAGGCTGAAAGACTACCAAGGGAACCGCATCCCCGTTGAAGGAAGAGGCGAGTTCCAAGTACAGGACGGGGGGTTTACCGAGAAACTACCCCTCACCATCATCAGCGACAACCTCCCAAGCCTCCTGGGCATGGACTGGTTTAGAGCCCTGGGCATGGGATTCACCGGAGTAAGGAACGTTCGAAGCACCCTGAAAGACGACCTGATGCAAGAGTTCCAGGACGTGTTTGATGAACGGCTTGGCAAGTATGTGGGGACCCCGATTTCGTTTAATCTCAACCCCAATATTGCACCCATTCGTTTAAAGCCTAGGCGGGTACCGTTCGCCCTGAAGCCCAAAATTGACATTGAACTGGACAAATTAATCAAGCAAGGGGTGCTCATTCCGGTCGACCATGAAAAAATGGGAGACCCCAATTGTAACACTGGTAAAGCCGGACGGATCAGTGCACATATGCGCTGATTATAAATGCACAATTAATAAGGCCCTGCAGCAGAGCGCCTGTCCAGTGCCCATCGTACACCACTTATTGCATTCCCTGGGTCCCGGCAAGATCTTCACAAAACTCGATCTTGCGCAGGTGTACCAGCAACTGCCGGTAGATGGCGCTACCGCAGAGGCACAGACTATCGTAACCCACAGAGGGGCCTTCAAGTGCACCCGCCTGCAATTCGGAGTAAGCATAGCCCCCGGACTGTTCCAAAGCACCATGGAGCGGCTACTACAGGGAATCCCCGGGGTGGTGCCCTATTTTGACGACGTGCTCATTACCGCCGACAATGAGCAACAGTTAGGGGAAAGGCTGAGGGAGGTCCTAAGGAAATTCAGGGACGCGGGACTCAGAGTAAAAAGAAACAAATGCATGATCGCAGTCCCCTCAGTCGAATTCCTAGGATACGGGGTAGATGGCACCGGCATACACCCCACAGAGAGCAAGATTAGGGCAATCAAAGAAGCTCCCACCCCCAAGGATAAAGCGGAATTACAGGCCTTCCTGGGGCTATTAAACTTTTATGCCATCTTCCTTAAGGACAAGGCAACAGTGGCTGAACCCTTACATAGACTGTTAGCTTAAAAAAAACCATTTGGAAATGGGGGAAGGCCGAAGACAGGGCATTTGCCGGCATTAAAAAACTACTATCAGCTGAGAGTTTTCTAATCCAGTACAACACAATGCTTCCCCTTGTTCTAGCATGTGACGCATCTCCGTTCGGGGTGGGAGCCGTCCTGAGCCATAGACTCCTGAATGGACTAGAGGCACCCATCGCCTACTACTCCCGAACTCTGTCAAGAGCTGAGAGAAATTATAGTCAGCTCGACAAGAAAGCCCTCACCGCCATCTTGGGAGTAAAGAAATTCCACGAGTACTTGTTCGGAAGAGACTTTGACCTAATCACCGACCATCGACCGCTCCTGGGCCTCCTTGCGGGAGACCGACCAACACCGGCAGCCCTATCGCCCAGGATGACACGCTGGGCCATCTTCCTCACAGCATACTCATATCGCCTGGTACACCGACCAGGGGCGGACATGGGCAACGCAGACACACTCAGCCGATGCCCACTACCCGACAACCTAGAAGACCCCACGCCCGGCATCCCCATCTTGCTGATAGACGTATTGGACTCGGGGCCCATAACATCAGCAGAGGTTGCGAGAGCCTCAAACAAAGACCACGTGATCCGGACAGTCGCAAGTTGAGTCATGAGGGGGTGGCCGGAAAAGATTGGGAGCGGGGAATTTAAACAGTTCGTGGGAAAACGGGACGAATTAACAATGCAGGGGGGGTGTTTACTATGGGGCGATCGGGTTGTTATTCCCTTGCGCCTACAGGAAAAGGTCTTAACATTGTTGCATGAGGGGCACCCTGGGATTGTAAGAATGAAGGGGCTAGCCAGGAGCTACGTCTGGTGGCCCAGCATGGATACAGACATTACCGAGTGGGTGGGGAGATGCCAGCCCTGCCAAGAGTCCAGATCAGATCCATCAACGGCACCCGTGAGGGAGTGGGAAAGGCCCCAGGGACCCTGGTCCAGAATACACATTGATTTTGCTGGCCCATTTCACGGACAGGCCTTCATGGTCATTGTAGATGCATTTTCCAAGTGGCTGGAGATTAAGCTAATGAAGGCCACTACCACCGACGCTACCATCAGGGAGCTCAGACAGTTATTCGCAACCCATGGGTTACCGGACATCCTAGTGTCAGATAACGGGCCACAATTCACCGCGACACAATTCGAGGGGTACCTAGCGGAACTAGGGATCAGACATGTCCTTTCGGTCCCGTTTCATCCGGCTAGTAACGGTCAGGCTGAGAGATTTGTGAGGTCAGCAAAGGAGGCCCTTTCACGGTTAAGCCCCGGAGACTGGCAGGAAAGGGTAGACAAATTCCTAATAGCACAGCATTCCACGCCATGTACAGCCACAGGCCGAAGCCCGGCAGAGTTATTAATGGGGCGGAAACTCCGAGGAGTACTAGACAGGCTTAACCCCAATTACTCCCCAGAAGCCTTCAAGTGGGGGTGGGGGAGAGGAAGCTTAGAGAGTTCACCATAGGAACACCGGTCCACGTCAGGAACTACGGAAAGGGCCCACTCTGGGAGGCAGGGACCATTGCAGAAATCACGGGGCCCAAATCATACAGGGTAGACATGGGGGACGGGAGAGTTTGGCGCAGACACATCGACCAACTGAGAAAACGAGTAACCGCAGACACCGAAGACAGATTCGACGAACCAATCCCTGACCATGACTACCAACCAGAAACACAAACTACAAGCCCGGGTAGAGCGGAGGACTTAGCTGAGGATTCTGGTATCCAGTGCCGCCCCATTGAGGTAGTCCAGGCCACCGGAGAAATCGCCGCCCACAAGGAAGTCCCGGAGGCCTCATTGGCGGAGCAGGGAGAAACAGAGAGTCCCTCCGACCTGCTCAACGCCGCCCCTCCGACTGAACTGCGCAGGTCAACTAGGAGTCGCACACACCCTAGTCACCTGAGAGACTTTGTATGTAAATAACACCCCAAGTGACTTCTGGGAGGGGAGGAGTGTTATGTAAATAGGTTTGTTTGGCGGGAAGTTCGAATTAACTGACCTTCAGCTGATTGGCTGACCACTACAGCTGTAAGGTATATAAAGGGAGCTGGCTCCCTGGGTCAGTTGCTGGATTCTCACTATACAATAAAGAGCTGTTGTCACTCACTACTCTGGCTTGCTGCGTCCTCATTCACCCAACTTAACAGTTATTAAATACTTGAAGTTCACAAAAAAGCAATAATCAGTAGTAGTATACAAGTAGAAAGATTAAAAAAAAATATAATATGAAAAATAAATTGTGTCAGAAAATGTTGAAGAAATTTATTACATTTAATAAGAAGAAAAGATTTAATGGGAACACAGTCACAATCTTCAAAAAGCAAAATAATTGCCACAATAATAAAATGTTTTAATGCTGATTGGTTACTACTTCTGATGGATTAAACTTTCAGGAAGGTGAGTTTAATTGAACATTAGAATACATTTCTTAACACTATGGAATCATTTATCTATGCTAAACAAATGATTGGGGTTTTTTTTAGTTGAGAGAATTCTTCAAATAGATGCTTCAAACAAAAGCTTGGATATGTTCTGGTATATCAGGCCTGCCTGCATTGAACTGGGCTTTGGATTAGATGCTCAAAATAGCCCCACCCCACCTCACCCCCAGTCTCTGAGTTTATGAAAAAACAAGTGAGATTAAGGTTCACAAAATTTTATTCCAATAAATGAGACAGGTGATTCAAGCATAAATAGTCATTTGAGCAGGACAAACTTACAAGTTTTCTTTGGAGAATGTGCCTTCATAGTCTCTTATTTTGAGATGTGAATCAATTTTTTGTTTCACATCTTTCATGGTCATATATTAAAACCTCTACCAGGTTGTTATCTTCATCCTCATAGGGCATGAAAGTAACTTTCACTTTCTTTAAGATATCCATCACTTTAATGAGCCATGGTGGTGCAGTGGTTAGAGTACAGTACTGCAGACTACTTCTGCTGATCACCAGCTGTCAGCAGTTTGGCAGATCGAATCTCACCAGGCTCAAGGTTGACTTAGCCTTCCATCCTTCCGAGGTCGGTAAAATGAGGACCCAGATTGTTTGGAGGGCAATATGCTGACTCTATAATTAGAGAGGGCTGTAAAGCACTATGAAGCGGTATATAAGTCTAAGTGCTATTGCTATTAATATCATAAAGAGAAGCTCAACTCTATGTGGATGTTCTAAGAAGCAGTTGCAAAGAACAGCATGTTGCTTTTGATACATGAAAAAGAAAAATGTATATCTCCCAAATATTTGCATATTTGGGAGATAAATTAAGGTGCCTCCTTCCTTCAGACAAATGCCATTTCTTTTTAGGTCAGCCGTCCAGCAACAAAAAAGGCTCAGAATGTTCTGAAGATTGAATATGCTGAAAATTGCCTAATTCTATCTGCAAGGTAGGCTATGTTGTACAGTATTCAATCATTTGTTTTTATTGAATATGTGGGCTGACACATTTGTTCCCCCAAGATTTCATTAATGTCTTGCTATATTTAAACTCCAATAATGTCCATGGTGTTCTATTGGATAACACTCAATGTTTGACCATAAAATAAGCATCCATTTTAACTGAAGAGTCAAAAGATACAGCAATTTCTATGCTCCTCAGGTGCCAAAAGCACTTCAGAAGTACTTAGACATAAAAAGAAGAATAGAAAAATCTATTTCTAATAGACATATGGCCTGCTTCTTCATCTTTTGTAACTTTTTTTCCTCTGTCATGCTTTCCCTGTCATTCTCTGCTTATAAGTTCACTTGTCAAATTGTGTCCCTGAGGTGATTGGAGGGCTAATGAAATGAAATAATTAGCCTATTCTACTCAGTGGGTTTAAGTGCGTTTTTTATAGCACTTAAATGACAGAAGGAAGATTAAAAACTTTGCTGACAACTTAATGGGGTCCCTGTTTAAAAGAAACCATCTTAATGAATTAACCATTATCAAAATCAGAAAGAGCATGCGGTTGAGGACAAAGAAAATCTTGCTGTGTTACTCTGCCTCTTCCACCTGAAAGGAAGGTTTGATGCCTATGCTTTTATTTTCTAACCACTCGCTTCATTTTACTTAAATAATATGGACAATAATATCAATTATAGAAACATGAAACAAAACAGCCCCAGTTGAATCTATGCAGGTAGTCCTCAACTTACAATTACAATTAAACCCAAATTTTCTGTTACTAAGTGAGACACTTGTTAAGTGAGTTTTGCCTCATTTGAAAAATGGTCATAAGATACTTTTCACACTCCCTGAGAAGCAATGCCCAACGTCATTGGGTCTCAGGTCCTTAAGAGAGGAAACCTGGATTGAGATATGACACAAGGCCTCCTGCATGCTTTAAGGAATCTTCAAAATTTCCTGAATCTTCAGATTCTTCAGGAATCTGCATTTATTCTCACCCTATTTTTCAAATGAATTAAACGTAACACAACCTACTGCTGAGTCTCTCACAAATGACATGGATGTGGCAAGGGTGATAACAAGTATTCAGATGGTACCCATTAGACAACAAAATTAAACTGAAATTAAAAACAAAATTAAACATTTCAAGATAAAATCAGGACACAAGACTAGCTGAGGCCTCTGCTGGTTTCTCATAGTAAACAGTGACCTCTAAAGACCAGTTTGCAAAAATACGTGTCTGTATTTTCCACTTTTTGTATTATTTGAAAAGCATATTAACAAACTGTGATGAATGTAAAGGCAGTGCTCATTCTCTATTTGTTAGCTTTTGGGAAATAAACATTTCAGAGTTCTCTGTTGCTTTAGAAATGGGGACAAGGCTGGCAAGAAAATGCAGACATTAAATAATAGCAGGTTGTAACTTGAATCAAGCTGACTCCTTCCTTTCTCTCGGCAGCTCATGCTCTGAAAGGGACGAGTGGTACAGCTGCATCAGCAGAAGCATCCCAGAAGACCATGGGGCTCACAGCGGAGGTGGCTTTCACAACAGTGTTGAAGTAAGAGAGCACCCCCTCCTCCCATCCCGGTGCCCCCAGTTCTGTGATCTCTATGAGTAGGTTTAGGAAAAGAAATCCTGCATGGTCAGACATTTAGATTATTTTCTTTTTTTTTTTAGCAAGGCTGAAGGCCATGAAATACTATATATGTTTCTGCTCTTTATTCAGCTGACTTGAGGTTACTGCTACAATCCCAAAGGTGCTTTTTTCAGTAGCCAACTGGACTTTGTTGTTTTTTCTTTTGAAGATGTTTCGCTTCTCATCCAAGGAGCTTCTTCAGTTCTGACAGGATAGAGTGGGGAATGGAAGGATTTATATTCCTTGCAGACAGCTGTTAATTTGCATCCATTTAGAGAGTCCTTGAAGCACTGGAAGGTTTATCTGTGTCCTCGGGGTCACCTGAGTAGTGCTCCTGGTTCCTGTAGTCTGCAATTTTTTTCTCTGGAAATCCATTCCTATTCCCACACCATTCAAAGGATGTTCATCCCAAATTGTGTAGAGATTCTCAGTCATTCAGGTCATGGTTGTCCCAAAGGTGTTTTTTCAGGAGGCAACTGGACTTTGTTGTTGTTTTTTTCTTTTGAAAAAAGAAAAAAAATCCCTTCGAATGGTGTGGGAGTAGGAATGGATTTCCAGGAAAAAAAATTGCAGGCTACAGGAACCAGGAGCACTACTCAGGTGACCTTGAGGACACAAAGAAACCTTCAAGTGCTTCAACGACCCTCTAAAACAGGGGTGAGCAACTGTGGCCCTTTTACAACCTGTGGACTTCAACTCCCAGAATTCCTGAGATAGCCAAGCTGGCTTAGGAATTCTGGGAGTTGAAGTCCACAGGTTGTAAAAGGGCCATATTTGCCCACCCCTGCTCTAAAAGGATGCAAATTAGATTAGAATAGAATAGAATAATAGAATAGAATAGAATAGAATAGAATAGAATAGAATAGAATAGAATAGAACAGAACAGAACAGAACAGAACAGAACAGAATAGAATTTTTTATTGGCCAAGTGTGATTGGACACAGGAGGAATTTGTCTTTGGTGCATATGCTCTCTACATAAAAAGAAAAGATACGTTCACCAAGAATCATAAGGAACAACAAATTCTTTGCTGTCTGCAAAGAATATAAATCCTTCCATTCCCTACTATCCTGTCAGAGCGGAAGAAGCTTATTGGATGAGAAGCGAAACGTCTTCAAAAGAAAAAAACAAGAAAGTCCAGTTGCCTCCTGAAAAAGCACTTTTGGGACAACCATGACTTGGATGACTGAGAATCTCTACAGATTTACTGCTGGAATGTTACTATTTTCATTAATTTGTTGTATGTTTAATTTTGTTATTATTATTTGTTATTCTCTCCTGACTAAATTTCTGTGAGGAAGAATATCTTTAATTGGGATTCTACTATATAAAAGACTTCACTCATCAATTTAAATTCTTGAGGGAGTGGAAGATATTGGGGTGTTTCTGTTCTGAATTGAAAATGAATTATTTAGAAAATTATAGAATATTTTGCAGAACAACCCAGAAATATGAATATGCTGGAAGAAAGAAGATTCATCCATATCACCATATTCTAAAAACACCATATTCTAAAAACATGTTCATATATCAGGTTGCTTCTGACCTCATGTTTTTAGAGGGAGGAACCATTGGACAAAAATATGTTTATTCATCTAACATACCTACTCTTTTAATAACACTGGCAGAAAAAAAATCCAAAATAGGAGTGTACATATATGCCCTTGAGGCTCTAGGAATTGCACCTTAGTTTATCCCAAAATCCCTGTCTTAGTTTATCCTATATCCCTGTCTATAAAAGTGAGGTGGAAAATATCAGCAAAATAGCTATTGCAGATATAGCAACTGTCCACCAGTATGTCTGGACAAAATAATTATTTCATTATTTCTGTGCAGGTATTCATTTAAAGAAAAGAGTTTCATTTTTAATGTTTTCTTCCTGGGGCAACAAAAGATGTCATCAGAGACATCATGGTGATATAGGAGTGTGTGAAACCAAAAACTTTTGATTTGTTTTTGGGAAGATGGGTGGGGGAAAGCAACTTCAGGCAACTATTTCACACCTTAACTCTTTTCCGAAAAGTTCTTATAAGTAAGCACAAATATTTATCCCTGCCACTCAAAGGCATTTGGGATTCAAAAATTTTTACTACAAGTTCTGTGGGCGTGGCTTGATGGGTGTGGCAGGGGAAGGATACTGTAAAATCTCCGTTCCCACCCCACTCCAGGGGAAGGTTACTGCAAAATTCCCATTTCTTCCCAATCAGCTGGGACTCGGGAGGCAGAGAATAGATGGGGTGGGGCCAGTCAGAGGTGGTATTTACCGGTTCGCCGAACTACTCAAAATTTCCGCTACTGGTTCTCCAGAACTGGTCAGAACCTGCTGAATACCACGTCTGTTCAGGAGAGTAGAAGGGCTATGTATATGGCTGTAGGCCACAGACTTGAACTTGCCCGTGAGTATCTTCCTGATTGTGACATTTCAGTTGAACGTGGGGGCCAGCACTAAAGTCCTTACAAATATTTATTGAAGTGATTCAGATGAGGCATGTCTTCTACATTGTTATAAGGCTAAAAACAAGCCACTGTATTTTATTTTCAGCTTAGGGAAAGACTGGGAATGTCTCTGGGTGAGAGGCCACCAACTTTGGTACCTGTATCTCATGTCATGATGTGTATGAGCTGCGGCTGTGACTTTAAACTCACACTGAGGCGTCACCATTGCCATGCATGCGGGAAGGTAAATATCTCTCTCAAACTGGATGCCTTCTGATCTTTGGCAGCAAAGAAACATCTGCAACCTTAAATATTCAAAGAGCCATTTGGACCCGTTTCCCACAGGAAAAAAAAACACAGGGAGCCACAAAACCTGGGTGGGCGTGGCCAACTCCACATCACTCATTCCCACCCAGTCACATGTCCCCGTAGCCATGCCTACCCAGCTGGTCATTAGGACAGAGAACCGGTTGTTAAAAAACACTGGGAACCACAAAACTCTTTTCTCTCTTTCTCTTCCCCTCTCTTTCTGTATCTCTCTATGTCTCCCTCTCTCCTCCTCTCTCTCTCCTCCCTCTTTTTCTCTCTCTCCCTCTCCACCCCACCTCTGTATCTCGTATTTCCAAGGCCAGGTGAGGAGTGACTGGAGAGGTGGGGCCAGCCAGTGATAGGACAGGGAGCCGCAGCAGAGGGCCCAAAGAGTCACATGCGGCTCCGGAGCCACGGGTTGCTGACACCTGTTATAATACATTACAATTCCCATCAATTCATTACCAGGAAGGGAACCTCATTTTTAAAATAGATTGTGGTAAAAGGTTTGTCTTCTGTAAGCAGCTACTCCACAAAAATCCAGTTTGGCTAGCTGGTAATTAGATATGAGTTTAAATCATCATAGTTTTTAAAAGCCCTTGATAAAATTCATTGAGTGAACTTCTCTGAAAAGTTTGTGCTCATTAGGTATTAAGAATGCTAGAACTGATCTCAGTTAATAAATCTGGGATATAAATCTCCAAACAAATTTAAGCAAGGCATTACACTCAGATATTTATTATATTCTGCTAAAAGGATTCACTCTAACCTCCTATTTGCCATTCATTACAATTCTGAAATTTCATAAGGTCTTCACTTTAGTCAGGCTGGATGCATTGCCTTCAGCAGTCCTTTGTGGTGATGACTCATTAGAAATGCTAAACCATATGCTACTGTGCTTTATTCTAGACCAAGGGTCTCAAATCTTGGCAACTTT
Organism: Arizona elegans; assembly: GCA_022577455.1. NCBI lineage: Eukaryota > Metazoa > Chordata > Lepidosauria > Squamata > Colubridae > Arizona > Arizona elegans. The sequence continues at coordinate 120,952,024 of JAKOOJ010000003.1, forward strand.
CAGCCTGGAGGACTTCAACTCCTAGAATTCCCCAGCCAGCAAAGCTGGCTGGGGAATTCTGGGAGTTGAAGTCTGCCAGGCTTAAAGTTGCCAAGGTTGGAGACCCCTGGTCTAGACAAACCTTCATTTATCAAATCTTGAAGAAATTTCCAGTAGGGAGTGGAATTTATACTTAATGTTACTTATTTTGGAAAAGGTCTCAAAAATACCTTCCCAACCTACCCAGGTTTGTGCTACCATTTGTACAATAGGCCGTACCATTAAGTTTGGAATTTCTTATAGCATCATCTTATTCTGTTTTATTTTACATCTTCTTAATTATTTTAGATCCTATTATACTTATTGTTTTTCTGTTTTATAGAGAGATAAGTATTTAGCAGTTTTACTATTAAGTATCTTATTGTATCTGGCTTTCGGCCTGATTTCATTTGACTGATAGGATGTCAGTTTGGCATTCAATATCTCCTTCAATTAGGATATCTTTGTTCCCCACATTATAGTTACTTTGTGTTTTGTTTTTAGGTAGTGTGTCTATTTTTAATTTGAACATCACCCGGAGTCAGTATTGAGTTGGGCAGCCTTACAAATTTAAATAATAAATTATATATAAATAGTGTGATTACTTTAAGAATGTCATACAGAATTTGATCCTGTCTTAGTCACTTCATAAAATAAAATTATTGTAATTTTGTCCATTTGTCTATTCTGTGACAGATGTGACTGTTATTTCTTGTTTGGAATTACAGCTCCTTACTTCATTTTTATGTGCAATATATGACGTGTTCGGATATCAATCATTCTTCAACACTTGAAAGAGGCCTGTAATAGTTGATCCTTGCTCTAACACTGGTGCTATTATACTGTCATCCATTTTAGAAGATTAATACAAATCAGTTTCATTATAAAGAGCAATAAATGTGACAACTGCATTTTACTGTAAGATGATAAAATGTATAATGTTAAAGATATATTAAAATGAATCAAATATTAAGGTAAATTGGGTCATCCTATCCTCTTATTGAGGGAGGTGATCTTAGTTTAAGAGTAACTTTCATAGAATAATTAATAGAAATAGCAATAGCATTTAGGCTTCACAGTGCTTTACAGCCCTCTCTAAGCAGTTTACAGAGTCCGCATATTGCCCCACAACAATCTGAGTCCTCATTTTTCCAGCCTCGGAAGGATAAAAGGCTGAGTTAACCTTCAGCTGGTCAGAATCGAAGTGCCGAACTGCTGGCAGCTGGCAGTCAGCAGAAATAGCCTGCAGTACTGCATTCTAACCACTGTGCCACCACGGCTCTTACCATTTATGTACATGTATTTGTACATATGTGTGTGTGAACGTGTATGTGTGTATGTGGTTGCATGGCATTAGAACTGAATGATCTTCAAGTCACTTCCAACTTTTATTCATACTTTTCTGACTTAACCTAGACAGTATGTACCATATCTTGTGTTCATGTAGATTATATGCCGAAATTGTTCAAGAAACAAGTATCCTCTGAAATACCTCAAAGACCGATTAGCAAAAGTTTGTGATGGCTGCTACACAGAACTGAAAAGCAGAGGTGAATCCTTTTTGCCCATTGGAAACATTGGGGTCTCTGTTGGCAAAGGTAACTTTTGCAAGTTGTGAGTGCTCCAAACTATAGATTTTTAAGGAGAGATTGGACAGCCATTTGTCTCAATTGCCATAGGACCTATTGCTTGAGCAGGGCGTTGGATTCTGTTATTCTGTTTCTGTTCAGAGTTTCCCCTCCCTTCAAACAGAAACTAATATTCTTATTAGGAACCAATATCTTCAACGGGAATCTTGTGGAGCTCATTCATGTTTGTGAGCTGCTTAGAAAGGAAGAATTTTATTCTACAAGGGTGGGACACAATTAGACATAGCCCAACTTCATGAGGGTTATATCTATATAACCCAGTTCTATTGTTAAATGTGAAGTTATTGAAATCCACACCATTCAGAATTTATCTCGAAAGCAAACTGTAAAAAAATAGCTTTGATTAGAGGGAAATTTCTTTTTTTGGTTTTAACTTGATCAGAATAAATGGTCTTTCATGGATAAAAATTAAAGACCCAAAGTAGTGTTGAGATGACACATTGCTCACAATAAGGTGTTTACAGTTGGATATAAAGCCTGAAGTCATATATCAAATAAACCTTTCCTGTTTCTACTATTGCAGAGCGGCCGATAAGCATAAGCTTCCCTACAAGTTCATCCAAGTTTTCAGGCAGTGCCTTCTCTTCTGTATTCCACAATATCCACTATTCTTCCTTCAAAAGACAAAAGAAAATTCCTTCAGCTCTTTTGGAGGTAAGATAAGGATGCCTGCAAAAAATGCAGTGAAATTGCAGGCAGGACATTTTTGCTATATGATCATTCGTACTTATTACAATGCATATCTGGACAGCTTGGTGCAGCGGTGAAATCCCCCTGGTTCTATCCGGCTCGCCGAACCGGTAACACTTGTGACGGGAGGCTCTGCCCACCTGCCGGGACATCATTACGTCCCATTTTTTTACCATCTGTGCATGTGCAGAAGGTTCTGCACATGCACAAAAGAAATGTGTGCGTGTAGTACATGCATACTCCTGCGCGCTCCCATTCCTGAACCGGTAGCAAAGGTAAGTGTATTTCACCGCTGGCTTGGTGCATCATCATCTCTTTTGTGTGTGGTGGAAAAGGTGTGGGGGAAATTCTTCTGCAAAGAAAGAATTTTGGAACTGATATTTTGGAATTGGATATGTCGAGTCTAGTGAAAAGAAGGACCAGGGGAGACATGATAGCAGTGTTCCAATATCTGAAGGGCTGTAACAAAGAAGAGGGGGTCAAGCTATTCTCCAAAGTCCCAAAAATGCTTTTTTCAAGAAGTAACTGGACTTTCTGGTTTTTCTTTGAAGACGTTTCGCTTCTCATCCAAGAAGCTTCTTCAGCTCTTCAACTCAGAGCTGAAGAAACTTCTTAGATGAGAAGCGAAACATCTTCAAACTAAAATCAGAAAGTCCAGTTGCCTCTTGAAAAAAAGCATCTTTGTAACAACCATGACTTGGATGACTGAGAATCTCCATAGACTATTCTCCAAAGCATCAGAAGGCAAAACAAGAAACAATGAATGGAAATTAATGAAGGAGAGAAGCAACCTAGAACTAAGGAGAAATTTCCTGACAATGAGAACAATTAAACAGTGGAACTCCTTGCTTCAGAAGTTGTGGGTGCTCCATCACTGGAATTTTCTAAGAAGAGACTGGACAGCCACTTGTCTGGAATGGTATAGGGTCTCCTGTCTGAGCAGGGTGTTGGGCTAGAAGACCTCCAAGATTCCTTCCAGCTCTCTCTCTTCTCAAGGAAAGGGAGAAATGTTATAACACAGATCACCCAAGATCATATTTCCCCTTGAAAATATCGCTTAAAATAATAATAAAAGCTTTCTTTATATAATGTTAAAAGTCAAATTCTTATCATTACTTGCAATAATAATTCATTTAGTCATTTACTTAATGACTTACTTTCCTATCAGTGTTAACTGTGATCTGTATAAATCTTTCTCTGACACCACAAGAGGGTGCTATGTAGTTATCCAAATAAATATCAGTCTCAAGGTTTCAAATGCAATGGATTACGCAAAATGCTGCTTTTTAATCAAATATGGTTTTTAAAATACAGATCAAAAGTATAGCATATGCTGATACTAATCATTTTTTTTCATTCAGAAGTCCCAAGTGTCAAAATATCTGTAAATACAGATGTCCCTTTTCACAATGATGTACCAATGTTTTCTATAGAAATATCTATTTATTGCTATAGACACAGTCAAATTTCATAATATTTGAGAGCTAATTAGTTATATGCTGCTGGACATGGGGATCTCCAAGATTCATATATTCATTCACGTGCAATCATTGTATGTGTTGTTCTGATATACTGGCTTCCAAAATCATTATCCTGGGTTTTTTTGTGGAAATAAAAGTCCCAATTTAAATAAACATAAAAGCATAGTAACAGAATTAATACTATAAGACTGCTGTTGTTTTGTCATTTTAATAAAATGCCTAATAACTCACACATCAACATAGCTCCAAGAAATTTTTAAAAAGTGTTTGTTCTACATCATTGCAACCAGTATATTCATTGCTTAGGAAACCCAAAGGTGCTTTTTTTCAAGAGGCACTTTCTGGTTTTTCTTTGAAGACGTTTCGCTTCTCATCCAAGAAGCTTCTTCAGACTAGTTGCCTCTTGAAAAAAAACACCTTTGGGACAACCATGACCTGGATGACTGAGACTGTCCATAGACACTTGTTTAGGAAAAGTATAAATCTTCAATATGCAGTGTAGAAAAGTGGGGAAGATTCTTGATAATTTAGATCTCTTCAATTCCTAAGTATCTGATGTTACAACAGTTTTGATTCCCTTTCATTCATTCATGTAGGTGGCAGCTTCAGGAGAAGGTTCTTCTATCAATGGGTATCTCAGCAGATGCAAGAGAGGGAAAAGGCACTGGAAAAAGTTGTGGTTTGTTATCAAAGGAAAAGTGCTCTACACATACACAGCAAATGAAGTAAGTTTTGGTGTGTGGGGAGGGGGAGTATTTCCAAACTATTCAGAACTTACAACATAGACAAGATTGAGATGTATACTTTTTATACCAGCCAGGTTGGTTAGTTTTGAAAAAGCCAAACTAGTCAGAGCTGCTTAGTGATTGAAAATCTTAGAATGTAGGCAAAGCAGGAAAGTCACAAAAACATACTGGAAGAAATCATTTCTGTATAGTTGCCAAGAAAAACTACACGAATGTGTCCATCATATGGAGTCAGTTTTAACTCAAAGGAGTCTTTACTTGTTGCAGCAGATTCTAGCAGTTACCAACCTTGGTTGATCTTGCAAAAAGCTAAGTAGAATTGGATCGGTTTAGTTCTTGGGTGCAACAAGACCACCAAAAAAATCCCATGTTTGTGAAATGGAGATTGAGAATTCAGAACAAAATTCTGAGCAAAAGCAATGGCAAATCACGTGGGTACCATTCCCAAGAAACCAAAATGTATGTGCTGATGCAGTTGCTAGAAGTCAAGCTCAGCCATTATATTTTCCAAATCTGGAAAATACTAAAGCATGCCACTGATTTGTCTAGCATTATCGGAAGGAAAATCCCCTTGTTTATTATTTGAAAGATAACTTTATTTAAATTTTATGAGCAATCATATAAATCCAGAAAAACAAAGGAGAGTTTCTCTATTTTACGAGAGCATTCCTCTCTGTGTGTAAGTCCTCTCTTCCTCTAAAGCCCATTTCCCCTTTTGCACTGATTTCAGGACAAAGTCGCCACTGAGAGTATGCCTTTGCTGGGTTTCACAATTGTCCCAGAAAAGGAAGATCGAAATATGGATGCAGTTTTCCATCTTTACCACAAGCAAACTCTGTTTTATAGCTTCCGAGCAGAGGATAATAATTCAGCACAGAGGTACTAGGTGTTGATCTGCCTGGAATAACATACTAACCAGTGGAAAAAAAATGCCTGCAGTGCTTCTCACTTCTCTTACAAGCTTTTTCAATGCTGCTAAACAGAAATTACTGCTTTTGTGTAAACTTTTGGCAATGACAGCTTTAACGCAAAGAGTCAATAAGCATTAACAACTTGGCTGTGGCAAAATGCTGGGGATGGTTTCAGACGAGGTAGCTTTGTGTATATAAATACATTTTTTTATTTGTGGTCAATGCTCATTTTGCAACCTTAGAAATATTCCCAATAATGCTCTGCTTGAAAAGATTTATGAATGCCATACAATAATGTGGTAGTTATTAACTCATATTTCAGTACCTTCAGTGCATACAACTCAATCCAATGGATCTTAATTAGGAAATGAATTCAATAGGTCACTCCCCATGTGGAATTTGAGGTAGCCATTCTTTGTCAGGAAAGCTACAGACAGGACTATTTGCTTGTGTTCATATAGGAATGGGCACAGGAATTGTGTAAATAAGCATTTTTTTCCCCTTGGAAAATACTTAATACTCAATACTCTTATTTTTTTTCACATTTATAGTATAATTTATAATAACTAAATGAATACATTGACATACAAGCAAGAATCCTGAATGCACATATAAATGGGGGAGAAAGGTCAATGCAATTCCTTACATGATAAACGTGTTTTTAGAAGTGTACTATTAAACTACACTGCATTAAACTGCATATCTCCATATCCTTACTGCTCCATATAGATCTCTTTTTATTATTTTTTATAATTCTAGTTAACAAACAAGGAAAACAGCTGGCTTTCCCACTATAATGCACTAGGTGAACAATAAATAGAGCTCAACAATTCTCAAAATCAACATTTGTTAAAACAAAGACAAGGTATTTTCATACTGGCTTCCTTAAAAATAAATTTTTGATTCTTTTTTTTCCCCAGATGGATTGAAGCCATGGAGGAAGCATCTATATTATAGCATCATCCAAGTGGATTCTGATTTAATGCAAGATTACCCATATATTGGAAAGAACAATATATATAATCCAAATCTGGGTAAACATATGAAAAAGAATATGTAGAAGCCTATAATTTTCCATTCTTAAACCTATCTCCTTGCTGATGGAAACAAAACAAAGGGAATATTTATGGATCCTTTTTATCTTTGCAGGTTCATCATTAAACTATGTTCTCATCATTTGCATCATGTTTTCAAGAAGTTAAACAAACATATGCATTTCTTCTAAAAGAGTTGTTTACTCATAACTCTGTTTTATTTTTTTTAAGATAACAACAATTTGTGCCAGTCATAAAACTGAGGGTCTTTTACATTAAAATTTTGTTGCCTTTCTTCTTTCTTAAAAGAGGTTTACACTGGCACGCAGTTAAGAATGCTAGAATGAAGGGATATACATAATTTCTACCATAGAAAGTATGTGAAAACTCATTCCAAGCTGGCATTTTAGTGGTTATAGACCTTCTATGGTAATTGTATAGCATTTCTCATAAACAGTGGTAACAGCTTAGCTTTGTTTATTAGGACTCTTAATCCACTCCAAATTCTAATCCAGTTCTTATGAAGACTACCAATTTCTACTTCAAAGGATGTTAAAACATTAATTTATTATAAGCCTTTACAGTTTGTTTAAAATCGATTTACGGTATCTAAATTATATTATTTTAATAGCGGAGAGAAGCAGATCTTATTTATAAATCTTATTCCTAAAATATAATTCTAAACCCAAAACAGGCATCAACTTCAGAAAGGAAGAGCATTTAACTATATTTATTCAGTAAACTAGAAAAGCTCTGGAAAGCCTTGCCTAAATCTTATCTTCAACGGTTATATAGGATGTCAGTCTCCAATATTGGAGCAACCAATATTGTTAATGCTATTATGCTATTATCAGCTCAAAAATGATAGTTCAGATTCCATTGTATTTAGCCAGCTGATCAAATGCAAGCATACTGTAGTTGTTGCTATAACTACTACTTCTAATAAAGTACATGGATGGTGTTTGGCAGTAGCCATAGCACCTCTTGACTGCATTCATACAACATGCTTAACCAGGTCAATTAAAGTCTTAACAGCTGCATTTGTACAAAATGCTGAATTAGTGTTAGCCTTGATTTGCTTTTGCATGACTAAACTAACTCAGATCAGTTAGTTTACAGTCCAGTGTATCTCACAATCCTGAATATGAGTTAATCGGTTAATTCATTAACCAAGTTATGATGTTCTATGACAGCAGACACATTATGCTCCAGGGAGTACAAGTAATCAAGGTCTTTAAAGTTTTGCTCTCATTAAAGTTTAGATTATGCGCATAGCCTAAAGGCCAGGTTTTAAATATAACGGGGCTGTGCAAAGCATTTCAAAAAGATGTCTTGCAAAGTTTGATAACCGTAAGCAGAAAGCCCCTCCTTGAAACATTACTGTAAAGCAAAGCAGCCGTGTCCTTGAAAATTTGCAGAGTTGCTTCCAAGGCGGCCCTCCGCTGGCAATGCATCCACAAAAAACTACAAACTGAAACTCACTGAGACGACAAAACAAAACCAATGGGTGATATGTGCACCACACGTGCCCAGATAGTCTGAAATACTCATGTGAGCCTTCCAAAGAATGCAGCAGCTTGAGCCCATGGCAGAAGATGACTTCATTTATATCAACACACCTCCCAAACCACCCCCAAACCACCCAATATTGGCACAACAATGAAGCAGAATACCATCAATTAAAGGGGCATAGACCACCTTGTCTCAAAATGTTTTATACCCAAATAAGGTTTAAAGACTAATAGAGCAACACTAATGTGATGCATGATTTGTTGCAGAAACATTCTGCTACCAATAAAGTGTTTAGGATGGAGATTTCAGTATTATGCTGATCAAACAGCATAACCAATATTATCGCAAAACTGATACAATTCTGCTTGCCATGATGAAACTTGTGAGATTTTTTGTTTCTGATGATGATGATGATGATGATAGGGAGCTTAGAAACACCACTCTCAAAATACAAGATTTAATACCTTTCAATGAAACAGATTTCCATTTATTTTTTAGTCTTTGAGGTTTTCAGATGTACAGTAAGATACACTTGTTAAATATCTCTAGTATTTATATTCAGGACCATGACCTGAACTGCTAATTACACTTTGAACTGGAATAGTTTGTTTCCTCTTTGTATAAAGGTTTACATTTTGTTTTTCAAATGAATTGTTCAATTATTTCCTTCAATTCAGGACTGTAAATGGTCCAGTTTGGGGATGGCGGGTGGAGGGACACAATATAAAATTTTACAATTTCATTATTTCAACATCAGGGTTTTTTTTTCAGTTCATGATGGCAGTATAGAAATATGAAAATAAAATTTTAAGATTCGCTTGGGTGACAGGCTATGAATTTGACCTTGTTACCTTACTTACAGTACTTACAATATGTAAAAGGAATGGAAGACTGCAATAATAAATAAATAAATAAAAATGCACTGACAGAAGCAATGTTTAAATACCAAATGTAACCCAATCAGTAACAAAAGCTGCAATCTATTGTACTCGAGTGTTTTCAGACAGCACTGTAAGCAAGGCTGAAAACCAAACATGCAGTACAGAACAATTCTTATGACATTTTGGTGCTGGCATTAACTGTTGTATTAAGTCTACAGAAAAAAACTACTACTCAAATTGTTGTAAAAATATATTAATTTTTGTTTTAAGAAACATGAAAAATAAAATAACAGACCAAGTCCATAGAAGTTTGTTAGTATTTTTCTATTGTGTCAATATATTTATATTTATTTATTTTATATGCCGCCCTTCTCCGGAGACTCAGGGCGGCTTACAATGCGTTAAGCAATAGCCTTCATACTTTTGTATATTTTATACAAAGTCATCTTATTGCCCCCACAAACCGGGTCCTCATGGTTCACAGGTTAATTATTTTCACAGTACGTAGAAGTGACCGATGAAAAAAAATTCAATGTGGTTTTTCAAAATGGATGGGGAATCATGTTTAGACAACCAACAGCCTTTCCTGCTTTTGAGGTTGTTCCCACAGCCTGTCAACAGGAAGGGGCTAAGCTTAATCAGGCAGGAAACCTACAGCTGTTTTCAAACGGGGTTAATTTAACTCCCAAGTCTGGGACATAAAGTTTCTGTTCTTATATTTAAACCCACCTACCCACCCCCCTCCTGATATGCAACTCAGCCTAGTGGTCTCCCAAAATTCAAGAATCTTTTGCTACAAGATTCAAAGCTAATTAGAGACATAGATTGCTGGCTGTGATGTAGACTCAGACTCAAGTCAGAGTCAGCAACTGTTTCAGAAATACCAGACCTTGTATGCCAGATGTTGTGTATTGATGTGGGCATCCCTTCCCATCCACTCAATAACCAGCCTCTGTTTGAAGATCTCCAGCAAAGAACCCATTGCTTTACACAGAAGCACGTTCTATTGTCTGGATGCTCATCCAGTCAACCACTTGTCTCAAGTACCTTCCCCATAAGGGGAGGTTAGATATTGGAAGAAAATTGTCTAGTATGAAGTCCAGGGATGACTTCTTGAGCAGGGGCAACCCAAAGCCTCCTTAAAATGTGAAGGAATAATCTCCTCACTCAAAGAAAAACCACTGCCAGAACCCTCACACAACACCCCACCCTCCAAACTGGGCTGCTTCAAGAAGTCAAGGTGGGGCATGGATCTAAAGAGCAGGTAGCCAAGTTCTGTTGTCAAATTCTTTAGATCACGTTTCAATATTTAAGACATTTTATGACTTCATCACAAATTACTTTTCTAGTTGTGTAACTAGGGATGGAGCACATTCTAACAAACTTCAGTAATTTTAAACTTTGTATTGATTCTACTTATAAAAATGAATAATTGTGTTGTACCAGTGTTTTCATCAATAAATGAGTTTTTTTTTTTTTTAAATTTCACAACTGATCAGTAAGTTTTTTTGGAGGGGGAGTCAGCTTTGTTTTTTGAACAGTCATTTGGGATTAGCCATTATCAATTATTTCTTTCTCTTCTGGGCATAACCTGGACACAGCAAACTGCAATGATGTCTTTAAAAGTTGCCAACAATTTTCCTTGCAACTTTAAAGATCACTTAAATATAATAGCAATTGTAATGTCCCTCCCCCCAATTATAGTCTTGTCTCTAAATGTAGTCAGAATGTAATATTTTGGGAGGGACACTTATTGGTTCATGACACACAAGATACACAATTTTTTTCTGTTTAGAGAAAATATTTGCCCATTCTGCACTAAAAATTCTATGTTCCTATTCATTTTTCCTCATCTTGTATTTACTCATGGAAGCTAAGGGTACCTGTTAAAGAAACCACTCAAAGTCATTAATTTATTTAAGAAAAGGAGTATGTACCTTTATTAAACCCATGGATGTAAAACCAGTAGCACAAAAATGTAATGTAAAAGTTAACATGCAGGAAAAATAAATAACCACATTAAGGTAAAAAAGTACAATTGACAATGAATCAATCATATCACAGTGCTGTTGAGTTTTATGGAGCCCATTTGCTAGAGTGCATGGAGTTATGCATGAAACCCTTGTGAGAAGCAAGAATTCCTGGGTCACATAATCTACTGTAATTCAGCAATATGAGTTTGTGGTCACTTTTATAGTATTTAAGAAAATAATTTGGTATTATTTTGTATAGACTAAATAACGAGCTTATGCATTCAGCAACTACATTTTAGGAATATATTTAAACTTGCTTTGTGACAAAACAATCTTATTTAATCAAATATTTCCTGGTAGTCCTTGACTTACAACCATAATAGAGTCCAGAATTAGTTAAGTCATTGTGATCCTAAATCAAGGTTTCACCTGACTTGGCTTGATTTTTTAGAGGTGGTCATAAAGTGAACAGAGGTTGTTAAGCAAATATGTTGGTCATTAAACAAATCAATTTTCCCCAATGGGCATTTTTTTTGCCAAAAACTGGCAAAAAACATCATAAATTGCAGTCATGTGACCCCCATGGGATACTGCAAACAGTTATTAAGGAAAACCAGTCGCCAAGTGCCCCAAATATGACCATGTGACTATGGGGAAGTGTGTGCTCAGCAATCATTACTTAGAAACTCGGTCATAAGTAGTTCTGGGGAAGTTCATCATAGCACTGAATAAGTAAGTGGCTAGTCGTAAGTTGAGGATTTATGGATGTTGGATGTTATAGAATTGCATACAGATATGACTGCTGTTATTTTGGATACTTGTTTATTAAACTAATTTGCAAGTGGTTCTTGGGTTACAATGGCAATTTGGACTGGAATTTCTGTCACTACACAATACAGTTATAAATATAAAGCATAACATATTTCCACTGTCTCCCCCCTCTCCCCCCTGGATTTCTGCTAAGAAAAAACACCATGTATTAATTACCATACTCAAAGCAGCACACTTCTACTTCATTTACTTGGGGCATGCACTAATCAAAACCAACTTGTTCCTAAATGCCTTGGGGCATTTAATTCATTAAATAATTCAACAGTAAAAATAGTTGATCAACTCAGGACTGGCATTCTACAGTACACTAACAGGCTCAGACAGCCGAGACGCTCCAGTGCGTCCTGTGGCTCCAATAGTTCCAATTCCAGAAAGCTCCCACAACTAGTTGAAATTCCATCGCCAGTTAAAATTCTTCCTATCATTAGTTAAAATTCCATCTGTTCTTGTAATTCATTTTCTATCACATAGAATAGAATAGAATAGAATTTTTTATTGGCCAAGTGTGATTGGACACACAAGGAATTTGTCTTGGTGCCTATGCTCTCATGAACTCAAGAGAAAGCACAACCAAGCCAAGAAGTGATCACTGATCCTGAAAGAGAAGCTACTTAGCTCTTTTGAGAAGTTTATTGCAACAGCTCAGAGTGAAATAGCTGCTTGTAACATAACAGAATGTAGTCATAATTTCATCTAAATCTATGTTATTCGCTGAAAGAATAGTGTCATAATTCTTTCTCAAAAGGAGAGGGTGCAGATTCTGTCCTGTCTGTTTTTTCAGAAGAAAGTATAGTGAGGAGGGAAATGGCAAATTGCCCAGTAAATAGGAGAAGAGGCCTGATCTTGCCTATGCTTCTTACCTCAATCAATTATTATAGTCACAGATTAGCAAATAAAAGCATTAAAACAATAAGAAGAAGAAACAAAAATAAAAGACAGGGAGAATAATGTATTATGATTGGTGGTAGATTAATAGTGGGCAGCAAATAAAAGCATTAAAATATTAATAGTAAAAGATAAAAATAAAAGACAGAATAAATACATTGCAATTGGTGGTGGATTAACAGTGGGCAGTTAAACTTTGACTAATTTTACATACAGCGTAGCAGAATTTGGCCACACTCCTTCACACTGATCAGATAACAGTAGTTGAACATTAAAAAAAATTGGTATTTCCTGGATATTTTATTAGGCAAAGTGTTAAAAATTGAGTCCGTGAAGATGCAGTACAGCAGGACCTGAGCTAATTTCAATGGCTCCTTGTCTACAGAGCACAATGTCAACTCTCATGGTTTTTTGGGGTTTTTTTTTTTGCATTGCCTCCCCCAAAACTGTGTTGGGCTGCAAATGGGTTGTAAATAGTCACTCTTAGTGGAAATAACAATATGCCATCCATGTAGAAGTTAAAAGAAAAAGCTCCTGCACTGCTTGCTTTTTCTCATGGTGCAAAGGACAGGTAGTCCTCGATTTACAACAGTTCATTTAGTATCTATTCAAAGTTACAACGGCACTGAAAAAGGTGACTTATGACTTCTCACACTTACAACCTTTGTAGCATCCCCATGATCACGTGATCAAAATTCAGATGCTTGGCAACTGGTTCATACTTATGGACTGGAGCGTTGCTGTGTCTCAAGGTCATGTGATTTCCTTTTGCGACCTTTTGACGAGCAAAATCAATGGGGAAGCCATATTCTTTTAACAACCCTGTTACTAATTTATCAAATGCAGTGATTCACTTAAGAACTGTGGCAAGAAAAGTCGTAAAATGGGGCAAAATAACAACTGTCTCACTTAATAGAAATTTTGGGCTCAATTGTGTCATAAGTAGAGGACTTACACCTGTATCAAAATCGAGGGATGAAAAGTCATGACGCCACCGATTCCCATTCCCCTCCCCCCCCCAAATTTAAACCCTGTCACTTCATTAAAACGAACCTGGCTCCTTCGCTTTTCTTTAATAGAATAATAATAGAATTGTTTATTGGCCAAGTGTGATTGGACACACAATGAATTTGTCTTAGGTGTATGTGCTCTCAGTGTACGCAAGGAGAATAAAATACATTCTCAAATACAAGAATAAAAAGATACACCACTTAGTGATAGTCAAGGTTACTAATAAGCTATCAAATCGTACTAGGAAACAAATAAAAACAATATAATTGAAAGATAAAATTGAACGATAAAAGCAGCTCCCCCGGGACGGGTAGATCTCCTAGCCCTGGCAAGGATGCCCCGCTGATTTCCCGCCTCAAATTTGATCGCGCGCGCCGGCTGCTCCCGAGACCAACCGCTCCACCTTTGGGGACTGTGGGAAGGGACGGAATAAACAGCCGCACGAGAGCTCGAAGCCATCTCCACCTCAGATAGCCCCACCTCTCCCCTGGCCCAGCCCCGCCTTATTAGGCGGAGTGGGGGGGGGGAGAGAGAAGAGAGATGGAGGGGGCCGCGACAGGCGTAATGCTGGGAAGAGGAAGCTGGCGAACGCTCCCAGGCGGCAACAGCGCAGAGAACAGCGCCTGGAGGGGTCACGAACTCTGACCTTTCGCCAAAAGGCACCCGCTTTCCCCTCCCCCCCAACATTCCTCCTCCCCCCCCGCTCCTACGCTAACCCCTTCGGTGCCGCTATCTCCGCCTTCCGCTCCCCCCTCCTTGGCGAAAGGCGGCGGCCGCGAGGGGGGGGGCTAACGAACCAGGCCCAGCGAACCGTTAGGAGGAAGCCACAGCCAAGCTAAGTTTGGCGCCAAATCCTGAGGTAAAAACACCGCCTTATGCTTGCAGGCGTCGAGGTTTTCTTTCCGGCCCCGGGGCTGAGGCGGGCGGGCAGCAGTGCCGCATGGCGGAGCGTCTGACGGGCCGCGCGTGTCTCGGTGGGTAAAGAAGAGCCTCTGGCTTGGCGGCTTGGGCGCAGTTCTTTTCTTTGCCGTGGGCGGCTTTGCGCTGCGAGCTTGCCGCACAGCCGGTCTAACCGCGAGCGAAGTGGAAGGAAGATGGAGTCTGAACGGGCGGAGGCAGTGGCTTGAACCCGACCCTTTTACCTTTGCCACCGGGAGGGCGGAGGGGAGGGGGCGGCGGGTATTTTGCATACGGGGCAGCCCGTCGCCATCTTTGCGGACGTTTCCCCCACCCAACCTACGCGTCGCTTAGAGCAGCGGTCTGCATGTTTGAGGCGCCCCGCGGCCGAGTGTGAGGAAAGAAGGCGTCGGAGTGAAGAGTCATCAAGGCCGGGAGATTGAGGGGGAGGGAAACAAATGGCGGAATTTATGGAATTGGCCTCCTGCCAGCTCCGCCATTTTGTCACTCGCTTAGCTCATGGGAAGCTCTTTCGTCTTCCAATTTTCCCCCCTCCGCCGCATTGGGAGGTGGGGCCGAACTTTGAGCGACGGTGGTGTTTTCCAATCAGCTCTCCGTATTGAGAGGTTGGGGCCAAACGTTGATTGATTGGTGGTACTCTCCAATGAGCGCAGAGGCAGCTGGTTTCCGTCTTCCTAATGAAAATGAATTGGTTGAAGGGAAAACGGGGAGAGTTTGTGTTTTGAAGGAGATCAAGCATCATGACGTTTTTTAATTGTCGTGTTAATTGGGATGCGTTCTTTGTTTTAGTGTAGATATTTCCCACGTATCTTTTGTCATGGAAGTGCGTTCCTTGGAATTCAAGATCACGAAATTGAACTCAAAATATAGACAGCTCGTGCTGTACAACCGTTAGTCAGGGAGACAGACAACTTTGTTATTTATGATGCTGCTGCTGTGTATTTTTAAAAGCTGCAAATAACGTTTCATCAGAAAATTGATATGGTGAACAAAAGATAGAAAACACTGCACTCGGTTGAAAACAAATGTAGCATAGGAGTTAAGGTATAGAGCTACCACGAGAAACCCCAGATTCAAGTTTTCTGTTAGCCATGGAAGTTAATGCTTTGGACCAGCAAATCTCTTTCATGTTAACATGAAAGTGATGAGGGGGAAAAGATGGAGTACTATGTATGTTTCCTTAAACTCCCTGGCAGAATATAATAAATGACACTTTTTATGATTCCCTATCTTAAAAAATAAGCCTAGTGAATAATTGGATGAGGAAAGCCACCCGAAATTCCCCCTGCGAACTAGGAGATTGAAAAAACAGCCCTGAGAAAGGCAGTGGCAAACTACTTTCATGCATTGCCAAAAAAAAAAAAAAAAAAAGGTGTATCTTTGAAGTCACCAGAACTTGAGCTGAGCAAGGAGATCTTGTTTTATTGCAATATTAGGCACAATGCTCTTACCAAAATAACATGTATATGAAAATATATGCTAATTTATATTACTTGTTTCTCATCTATTAATGTATTACTGGTCATTTTGTGCTAGTGTAATTATAATTATATTTTAAGCATGTAATTGAATAAAATATCAAATGCCATCTACTCCAGTACTCATTTTAAATCATTCCTTCATTTTCTTCCCATTATTGAACCTATTTTTTCTTACGTGAACATAATACCAAGGCTTATTTCTCTTAGAATAAATGGCCTTGAATAAGGAACTTGAAATGTAAAATGCAAGCTATTAACATTATTATAGTCTGCTTTGCTGATGGTTCCAGTGGAAATGTTACCTGCACATGCAAATTTATATAAATGAGGTGGTCTTTAATGAAGCAATATAAGCTTTCCAGTGTTTTGGGCAATACACTTTGCAGGACATCTCTTTCAAATATTTTTCCAAATTTAAGGTTTATAATCAGTTTCCTCTAGGAACAATTAATTTCTATTTTCAGTTTCTTTGCAGAACAAGTTGGACCAAGTAGTCCATCTTTGTTTGCACACATATATTGACACATTGTTTAGTCATGCTTTATTCCATTAATCCAAATTTTCTTCCTTCCTTTGTAGGCAATTCCATTCAGTTTTGATAGAGTGGAAGGGAGACAGATTTTTCTATAGGTCCCTCTGTAGAGTCCTATAGGATTCAAAACTATCCCTCTTGTTTAATATCTGTACAGAATTACTGGTTGAGGCAGTGGTGAAATCTAAAATTTGTTACTACCAGTTCTGTGGGCGTGGCTTGGTGGTGGGGGTAATGTGACTGGGTGGGCATGGCCATTTTTTTTAACTTTTAAAACCATTTTTTACATGTAAAACCATGTAAAAAAATGCTTTCAAAAGGCTCTGATGATCCCAGCTGAGTTGCCTGATCGTCAGAGGGTTTTTTTAAAAAAAAAAAGTTGGGCAGGCAACTCAGCTGGAATTGTCAGAGCTTGGCTCGTCAGAGGCATTTAAAAGAAAAAAAGCCTCTGATGATCGTGCGGCTCATCTGGGCATGGGGGGGGGGTGGGGGCAGGGATTTTTGCTACCCGTTCTCTGAACTGCCCGCCACTATTGCTACCTACTCACCCGACCCGGTTCGAACCAGGAGCATTTCACCCCTGGGTTGAGGTCACTTGTCAGTTCAGTCTGGTATTATCAATTCGGGAATGATAATGCCCAATTGCATCTTTCAAACCTGAGCCAACCAACTGATACTTTTGAGGTCTTGGATGGATGGGAACAAATTGACTTCATTTCATCTTACCAAGACCATATGGCTATGAATATTGAGGATCCAGAGACAGGGATTTTCCATTTTTAGTCCTAGCTCGGGTTGCACTTCCCCATTTCGAAGTGATGTATATTCAAAGATGTTCTTGTCTCACAGTTCCTGCTTGAAGAGACCCTTCAAAGAGCCACTTACATGTAAGTCACCTATGAACTCAAATATTGCAGTGCATTTGTGGTTAATATGAGGCTTTCCTTGAAAACTCCCAGAAGCTTTAACTGGTCCAGAATGCACTGGTGTGAGCACTAATGGGCATGCCTTAATCTGACTATGAGATACCGCTGCTTTGCAAGTTGCATTAGTTGCCAGCCTGCTCACATATACAATTCAAGGTACTGGTTGTCAGTTATAAAGCCCTGCATGGCATAGAGCCGGGTTACTTGATAGATTACTTATAGGTTTCTACCTGGCCAGTACAAGTTGACAGAATTGGCATGCTCCCTTCAATTAAATAATGCTGTTTATCTGGACCTGAAAAGTGCATCTTCTCTATTGTGGCACCTGCTTTCTGGAAAAGGAATGCTGTGGCTTCTACCCTGATGGCATTCTGGAAGGCCAAAAAGACCTTCCCCAGGCTTGGGGTTAGAGAGCATGTGCTTCCTTTGTTGTATAAGTCTTTGAGTAGCTAGATGCCGTTTTGTTTATCTGTGTTGTGTTTTTATTTTGATCTCTTGATATTTTGAATTGCCCAGAGTTGTTTGGAGTCAGTCAATATTTGACACTATTAAATAATTAAATGACAAAAATTTTACCATTATTCACAAGATAATGCTATTAGAATTAATGATAGTTAATACTGACTATCCAAAACCACAATAATTTTTAATAGACAGTTGAAGAATATTATTATTAGTTATTTGAAAGACTTTGGAATAGACTTGGAATGCTTATATTAACAAATCAGGGGTTAAAGGCCTTAAAGAATATTACACATATTTCTTTGCTTTTTAAGGTACAATTATTGCCAAAATATATTTTTAATGCTTACTGGGCATCTCAGATAATCTTTTTAAAAGATTGGCTATTTACATTTTAAAGGTAGAAGTACTATATAGAATAACTAGCTGTACCCGGCCATGTGTTGCTGTGGCCCAGTCTGGTGTTTCCGCTGGGCTAAAAGAGCGAGGCTGAAGTTCCAAACTCTCCACAAACATTTGGTGGGTGTGGCCAACTCGACGTCACTCACTTTCATCAGTCACATGACAGCCCCCGAACCATGCCTGCCCAGCTGGTGATTAGAGCAGAGAACCGGTTGCTAAAAAACAATGGGAACTTTGTATCTCTCCCCCCCCGTATCTCTCTATGTGTCTCTCTCTCCCCCTCTCTCTGTATCTCTCTCTCTCCCCCCTCTCTATCTCTCTATGTCTCTCTCTCTCCCCCTCTCTATCTCTCTATGTCTCTCTCCCCCCTGTATCCCTCTATGTCTCTCTCTCTCTCCCCCCTCTGTATCTATGTGTCTCTCTCTCTTCCCCCTCTCTCTGTATCTTTGTATGTGTTTCTCCCCCCCCCCGTCTCTCTGTATTTCTTTATGTCTCTCTCTCCCTCTCTCTCTGTTTATCTCTGTCTCTGGCCTGGCCTCTTTTGCATCCCCCGCCATCGCCCTTACCTTTTCAGGCCAGGCATTCGCAGCTCTCCGCACCACAGCAGAAACTCGGGGCCCCCATCTGTCCTCCCTACACAGATGTTCTCTGGGGGCTCGACGGGGAGATGCATAGGAGGGAAGGGAGTGAGGGAGGGGTGCAGCGGGGGTTCGAGGCTGGCTTGGGGCTTCCCGCCCGAAGGAAGAAAGCGGCAAAGCCAGGAGCCACGCACACCCCACTGGACCCCTGCTGCGCAGTTCTCCTCCCCCGCCTGCCAAGGGCAGGGTAATGATTAAATCCCCCGCTCTTCCAGACGAAACGAAGGAGGGCCGGCCATCCTCCCTCCTGCCAGTTTCCGCCCTCCGAAGCCTCCCCGGAGCTTCTTTTCTACCAGAGGGTGAAATTTTCGTGTAGGCTCCGTGAACTGCCAGAGCGCCCACCTGGGAATCAAAGGCAGCGCTGGTCAAAGGCGACCCCGAGGCTCCAGTTGCCTCCATCTCCCGCTCATCGACCGGATTCGCATAGCGCTGGTAAGCGGCTGGCCTTTCTGACCTCGGGGCCCAGGGTAGCGCTGGACCAGGCGCGGTTCGGGCCAGGCGAGGGACAGAGGGTTCCCGCTCGGCGGACCCAGGCAGCCTCGTTGCCAGATGTTCTTTGGAGGGAGCCCCGAGAATGGCTGGCGAGGGTGATGGGCAGCAGCGGCAGGCAAGGCTAGTTTGCGGGGTGGTCGGGGGAGGGGGAGGTCAGAGCCAGGCTTGGGTGGGCCCTGCCCAGCCCTAGAAGCGCTGGCTGCGAGGGCTTCCCAGTGAGGCGCCGGCTGCCTACTTGCTGAGCCTGGTGGCAGAGCCTTGATGGTACAGTGGTTTAATGCACCCTGTCATTAACACAGCTGCCTGCAATTTCTGCTGGTTCGAATCTCTTCAAGGCTCAAGGTTGACTCAGCCTTCCATCCTTTCTAAGGTAGGTGAAATGAGGACCCAGTTTGTGGGGGCAATAAGCTGACTTTGTATAAAATATACAAAAGAATGAAGGCTATTGCTTAACGCATTGTAAGCCGCCCTGAGTCTCCGGAGAAGGGCGGCATATAAATAAAATAAAAAAAAAAAAATATGGCCCTCGGGCATCTCTGCCTTCCAAATGCGCAGTTTCTTGGAAGCAATATGGAGAGTCTAAATATAAGGAGCAGAAATCTGTTGAGCGTAATTAGGGCTGGGAGGCTGCCACATTGGTTTTACGTCCAGGAGATGGCGCTGTTTTTCAATGTTTGTCAATGTCTTTCAATGTTTTCCAATGTTTTTCATATTTTTACCTGTCACAGGTGTGACATGTATATAATATAGATATATAAAAACACGCCCGTAGTCGAATGCAACATTGTGTCAAAATTTGAAAACAATCGGTGAAGAACTTTTGGAGATGTCTGATTATGTACAAACGGACATTTACATTTTTATTTATATAGATGACAATCACTTTATGTGAGATGAGAACTATATAAAGTTAATAAATAAATAAGAAAGAACATACAAATACAATATGCCTTCTCCCACTATTGTTTCATTTTGCTTTAAGATTTATAATGTGGCTATCATAATTTTGGAAAAGAATTCAACAAAGATATAAATAGATATTTGAGTTAATACTAAAAATTTGGAATTTGTTAAAATACAGGTGTACTGAGCATGGGGTATAGCAAAAAAGAAAAAAACTTGCACTAGAAAGATGAATCAGGATATAGAGTCTTGGAGTGGATATGAGTTTGCTCTCATAAACTTGCTCTTTATTGATGTAAAGGAAAGACTGATAATATATATGGTCAATATTTAATGCAAGTGAACTGCATAATTTTTAATGGTTAGAATTCTCCAATTTATTTAGATTTTGATATTGAGGTCAGCTATGATTTAACTAGTGCATAGATTTCTTTTTAGTGTGAGCAAAGTAATTTGAAAGGTAAGGGCTATCACTTCTTTATATGCTAGTTCTGTCAGTTGGCAAAGAAAAAAATGGTTCCATGATTGAAGAAGGTGATTAGTGTCTCCCTGAAGAGATATTTCCTCTTCCTCTACTATCACTCTACCTGTTTTATACAATAAAGCCGTACCCTGTCGCAGGGAGGCGGAACCGACCAGGTGGTTCATCCCCAGGCGCCTGATGGACCCTGATAGGTTCCAGATGGAGCTTGGGCCATTTCCTGAGACTCTAACTCATGACTCGGCTGATGACCTGGTGGCTGCCTGGGATAGGGCGGCTGCCGGGGCTTTGGACCGGGTCGTGCCTTTGCAGCCTCTGACCCGGCACCGAACTCACTTAGCTCCTTGGTTTTCCGAGGAGCTGAGGGAGATGAAGCGCCGGAAAAGATGCCTAGAGAGCGGTTGGAGGGCCAGTCGTTCCGAGTCGACTTGACACTGGTAAGGTCTCATATTAAGACCTACCTAGTGGCGAAAAAAGCAGCGAAATCTAGCTATTTTCCAGAACGCTGCTACTACACTCCAGCATTGGGAAAATCCTCTTATCTGACAACAACTGAGAGAACTTTTTTTTTTAATCTTAACTACCTACTCTGTGCTCTCTCCACGCCCCCTTTTGCACCCGAATCCCCAGTCTTTCTCTCAGTTGCTGACAGACTGAGAGGGTTTTCTCTGTGCTCTGAGTATTGCGTTAGGCCTTTTGGTTATTTTTGCTTAGCCCCCTTTTTTATTTCTGGTTTATTTCGGTTAGGATTAGGCTTTATTTTGAACCTGTGAGTCAATCAGCTGCTCGTCGGTTTTCGTGCCCAGGGATCTGGGTCATACCGGCTTTCGCGCCTCTGCGCCTGCTGCTGCCGGCTTCTGTCCCTGCGGGGACAGGATCCTGTCGGATTTCTATCGCCGGAGAGATCGGGGCTGAGCGACTTGCTCCCTGACTCCCGTGTTGACCAGCGAGCCAGACCGGTGGGGTTTTCAAGGAGCGGCTACGGGCACACTTTACTCCGCGGCGTGGCTCATCCAGCGGCCGTCCCGTCAGGCTTCTGCGGGCAGCGCTGAGGCTTTCGGCTAATTCCGGCTTTAATTCAGCTACCGTGAGTGATTGCAGGGGGGGTGCGGCGTGGCTGTCGGTTGCTCGCCACCCTCCCGCCGTGTTGCAGCCGGTCCGGCCACCATCCCTGTTTGGCGTCCGAGTGAGAGCGGCGCCAGGGGAAAGCGCTCTGTCATCTAGAGTGCGGGCGGGCTGCCATTTTGCTCCTATGCCACCAACTCGCGGCCGCCATTTTGAACATTAGGGCGGCCGCCATTTTGGATCGCCTCGTGGCAGCGCGGACCCTAATCGAAGGGGCCGCAGCCTTTTCTCTGAGGGCTTGCTGACTGAGTCCCTGTCCCGGTCTGGGCATCGGCTCAGTAGAAGAAAGGGGGGGGCGTTTGCAGTCTATCGCTCACCCATTTGCAGCCTTTCGTGTAGGGCCTACCCACACACCTGGGCAGAGAGAGGGGTGCCCTCTTATTTGGCGTGGCAGGAGTACCAGCACTACTTTCTGGGTACAGTTCATTGCCCAGAGCTATATTCAGACTTTCGCTCAATCAATCAATTAATCAATCAAGTAATCAATCAATCAATTAATTATTCAAGCAAGCATTCATTCAATCATTCAATCAATTAATCAATCTAGCAAGCCATCAATCAATCAGCCAATCAATTATTGGTATTTATTTCTTATAATTGTTCTTATTATTATAAATCAATTTATCAATCAATAAATAATTACTAATCACCTATTTGGTCCCGCTTGGGACGCTCTCACCATGGCGGATTGTTCGTTCTCCTCAGATAGTGATCAGGAGGTCAGCCCTGTCAGATCTTCTAAGTCCCGCAAGAAACAGTCGGGCAAACACTCTGCATCTGGCGGTCACAAGTCACGTCACTCTAAAACCTCCACTACGGCTGATAAGGATGCTCTCAGGCATCATAAGGCGTTAGAGAAACAATGTGAGAAAGCCAAGCAAGCGTCAGCTTCATTATACAGTTGTGATGCGGGATCCACCCAGCAGTCTGCTCCTGTTCCCATCGTTGCGGAGCGGAGAGAGGCCCGATCCGTTTCTTTGGCATGGCAGAAGGGTGTGTCCCAGTCGATGCCTGATGTCTCCATAGCGGGTTTGGAAGCCTTTCCACCTCCTCGGCGCCAACCTTCGGCCACCTTCACGCCCACAGCATCGGGCCTCCATGCAGTGGACACTCCTCCGCCTCCTTCACAGTTCGACTTCCAGACAATGCTGTCTACAGCGTTAGCTTCTATTATGGCAGCTGGAGCGCAGTCAGCTGCCCAGACGGCGGCGGCGGGGACTTCTTCAGGCACGTTGGCCACGTTGGGGTCCCGCAGGGCTCGCTCCCCCTCACCTCGTGAGTCTATTTCGTCTGTAGGTTCGTGCCATGACGAGGAGGGCCCAGAAGACCTCGAATTCTCTGAGGATGAAGGACTGGTACCTGACTCTCCGGCCTTCACGGGCTTGTTTCGTCCCGCACTATTTAAGTCCCTCCTTCACAAGGCTCGTTTGACTGCTAACTTGGGTTCTGTTGGGGCACAACCCCCGACAACCCCGTCTGAAACCGGTCCTCACGATGCTTTATTTAAACAAGTCAAGCAGGAGAAGGACTTTATTCCGTGCCCTCAACTGTTCACGGATGTTCTGCAGGCACCTTGGGCCCAACCGGGGTCGTCCACCGCGCCAAGCAATCTGGATAAGAAACTGTTCTGTGCGGCGCCCGAACTTGAGGCCATGTTGGACTTGCCCACAGTGGATGCACCGGTGGCAGCCCTCACTTCTCATTCGATGGTTTCATCTGATCCGCTAGAGGGTCTCAAATCTGAGGACAGACGCACTGAATTGGCGTTTCGTAGATCACATCAGGCCATGGCCTGGACTGTTAGAACTGCCACGGCTACTTCGTTCTTCAATAGGGCCTCTTTGATCTGGTTGCGTCAACTTCAGGAACGGCTCCCTCCTGAGGATACCCGTTTGCGTCACGATATTAATAAGATTATTGCAGCCACTGAATACTCAGCGGACACTTCGCTGAACTCTGTGAAGTTTGCATCGCGGGCTTTGGCGACATCTGTCACATTGCGACGCCTTTTCTGGCTACGGCCGTGGAAGGCCGATGTCAAAACCAAATGGAAGTTGGCGGCGGCTCCATATAAAGCCCTGAACCTGTTTGGTACTGCTTTGGAGCCGGTCCTTGTTGAGGACAAAGACAAACGCAAAATTATGCCTTCGTCCTTTCGCAGACAAGACAGGCGTTATACTCCTTATACGCAACGTCAGCCCTTTCGTTCTTACTCTGGGTAGGGAGGCCCCTCTGCTTACCGACAGTCGTTCCAGACTCCAGACCGCTTTTCAGACAGACAGCGTTTCAGAGAGCGTGGCAGATCTCAGACCTCCTCCAAGCGCCCCTATCGTGGGTCCACTTCCAGGCCCTTCAGAAGGGGCAAATGACTCACCGACACCGGGTCCAGTGGGGGGACGTCTCCGGGCCTTTCGTCATCAGTGGGCCCGGTCCACTCCGGACGAGTGGGTGCATCGCACAATTTCGGAGGGCCTCGCGATCGAGTTCACAGATCGGCCTCCACGAAGGTTCATCCGGTGTCCAGTTCCCCTGTCGACGGATTCGCGCAGACTGATGGTGGACGAGATTGCACACCTGCTGGAGATCAACGCGATAGAAACGGTTCCGTTGGACCAACTGGGGACCGGGTTCTATTCGATCCTGTTTTTGGTCCCCAAAAGTTCGGGCGGGGTCAGAGGTATTCTCAACCTCAAGGAGTTGAACCAAGCGGTATGTTACCATCGTTTCAAGATGCACTCTCTTCGGTCCATTCTGGCATCTATTCGCCAAGGGGACCTGATGCAGTCGGTGGATTTGAGAGAGGCCTACCTGCATGTTCCAGTGCTTCCTTCGCATCGGCAGTTTCTGCGATTCGAGTATGCGGGCAGGCATTACCAGTACTGTGCGATGCCGTTCGGTCTTTCCTCGGCTCCCAGGACTTTCACCAAGCTGGTGGCAGTAGTGGCCGCATCTCTCAGTGCCGTGCCGGTGAGAGTGTTATGTTACCTGGACGACATTCTAATTCTTTCCTCGTCCAGGGTTCAGGCGGCGCGAGACAGGGACAGGGTGCTTTCGGCGTTCCGAGAGCACGGATTCTCCATCAACTTGGACAAGAGCCAGCTCGTCCCCACGACCGCAATTCTACATCTCGGGACCCTGATAGACTCCGAGAAAGGTCAAGTTTTCCTGTCGTCAGAGAGGGTGAAAAACATCAAGTCGCTTTTAGTCCAGGTTCTGGCCCGGAGGAAGGCTCCTCTATTGACTCTTATCGCGATTGCTGGGGAAGATGGTCTCGTGCTTCCGCATTGTTCCGTGGGCACGCAGACATTCCCGCCCGCTGCAATGGCTACTGCTCC
The DNA here is from genome assembly GCA_022577455.1 of Arizona elegans. Taxonomy (NCBI): domain Eukaryota; kingdom Metazoa; phylum Chordata; class Lepidosauria; order Squamata; family Colubridae; genus Arizona; species Arizona elegans. The sequence continues at coordinate 120,977,341 of JAKOOJ010000003.1, forward strand.
CGTTCCAGAGGTCCGGCAGTTCCAACTCTTCAAGGACAGTGTTCGTGCCTCCTCAGGTCAGGCTGTCACTACGTTGGTGGAGGTCGCAGGCCATCCTGCGAGGATGCAGTTTCCTGGAACTGGACCAGGTCGTGATCACCACCGATGCCAGTCTCCATGGCTGGGGAGCCCATCTGGGTGCCCAGGTGGGCCACGGACAATGGTCCCCAGAGGAACGGGCACAGAGCATCAACTTCTTAGAGCTTCGAGCCATTCGTCTCGCCCTTCTGCATTTCCGGGCACTGGTTCGGGGTCGTCATGTCCTGATACTCACGGACAATACATCTGCCAAAGCGCACATAAACCGGGAAGGGGGGACGAAGTCACAGACATTGATGTTCGAGTCGATACGTCTGTTCAGTTGGGCGGAGAGACATCTGGAGTCAATTCTCGCAGACCACATTTCAGGGAAGGCCAACACACGAGCGGATTGGCTCAGCAGGGAAGTGATAGACCAGGCCGAATGGCAACTGCTTCCCAGTCTGTTTCAGGAGATCTCGCTTCGCTTTGGAAGACCACTGGTAGACCTGTTCGTTAGTCCGACCAATGCCCAACTTCCCTGGTTCATCACTCGGTATCCGGTTCCATCGGCGGAAGACACAAACGCTCTACGGTGTCGTTGGCCAGCAGGCCTACTATACGCCTTCCCTCCGATCACGCTAATTCAGCAGGTGGTCCGGAAGATGATAGCAGAGAGGGTGGAGATGTTACTGGTGGCAGCACATTGGCCGCGCAGGCTGTGGTTCGCGGATCTCATGGAGTTTTCTGTGACAGACCCGTGGGTGATCCCTCCACATCGGATCGTGCTGTGTCAAGGGGCCATTTGTCATCCCGAGCCCCAGTGGCTGCAGTTGGCCGTTTGGCATTTGAGCACGTCATCTTGAAGAAAGGCCGTTTGCCTGATACGGTAATTGGTACGATTCAGTCGGCCCGTCGACCATCCACGACGAGGATCTACGAAGCCTCATGGAAAGCCTTTTGCCGTTGGTGTGCGACTGCTCATGTGGATCCTACGTCTGCGACGATACAGGATGTCCTCATCTTCCTACAAGTGGGATTGGAACGGGGTTTGTCTCCGGCCACTCTCAGGTGTCAGGTGGCGGCCCTGGCCACTGTGTTATCCTTTCCGCCGTACACTTCCTTGTCTCATCATCCGTGGGTGAAGGGGTTCCTTCATGGAGCTACGAACCTGAGACCGCCTACTGTTCATCGCTATCCTTGGGATTTATCTCTGGTTTTGCAGGCCCTCACGTTGTCTCCGTTTGAGCCACTGGGTTCCATCTCCCTTAAGTTCCTGTCGTTCAAAGTTGCTTTTCTGTTGGCGATTATGTCAGCTAGGCGCATTTCTGAGCTCGCTGCTTTATCAGTTAGAAAAGACTTGTGCATTTTTCATGCTAACACTGTGGTCCTGAGAATGGACCCTGCTTTTTTGCCCAAAGTTAATTCATGGTTTCACCGGGCGCAGGAATTAGTTCTTCCAGATTTCTGTCCATCACCAAGACATCACCGTGAGGTTCTTTGGCATACTCTGGATGTGCGCAGGGCCTTGAGACGTTACATCCGTAGGCGTCGTTTCGGAAGACGGAAGCTCTTTTTGTTTCATTCCATCCTGCATCCATGGGTCAGAAAGTGTCGTCGACCACGATCGGTCGTTGGATTAAGGCCTGTATTGCCTCTGCTTATGAGAATCAGCGTCGTCCTGTGCCTGGGAACATTTTACCTCATTCAACTCGGAGTGCGGCTACTTCGGCCGCCTGGGCTACCCAGGCTTCGGTGTTGGACATCTGCAGGGCGGCTACTTGGACTTCCTTGTCGCCATTCATAAGACATTATCGGATTGATGCTTACACCTCGGCTGAGGCGTCCTTTGGGCGACGAGTTTTGCAAGCAGTAGTGTCTGGATCTGCTGACGGGACTAGTGTTTTGCCCGACCCTGGGAGTTAGGCTTGGGTATGTCCCAATGCTGGAGTGTAGTAGCAGCGTTCTGAAAAATGGACATTGACTTACCTGAATGTCCTTTTTCAGAACGCTGCGTATACACTCCATTTCCCTCCCTTTTGTTATGTTTGTTGTGGTTGTTTGTTTTAATAAAATTGGTTGTGGTTCACCTCTGGTGTCTTCGTTCAAGACTGGGGATTCGGGTGCAAAAGGGGGCGTGCAGAGAGCACAGAGTAGGTAGTTAAGATTAAAAAAAAAAAGTTCTCTCAGTTGCTGTCAGATAAGAGGATTTTCCCAATGCTGGAGTGTATACGCAGTGTTCCAAAAAAGGACATTCAGGTAAGTCAATGTCCATTTTGCCACTCTTATCGCGTCATCAGATAACCGCCCAGCCGCCCTGTTTAGGGTGACCCGCTCCCTCCTCCATCTGGGAGCGCGAGAGGACCCCTTGTAGGGCCGAGCTGAGGATTTTGTACAGTATCTGGATGATAAAATAACTCAGATTCGGGAAGACTTGGCCGCCGACTGGGTTAGTTCAGACGAGATGACTGAGGCAGGCCTTGAGAGTGTTATCTGGGAGGAGTTCGATTCTGTGGCTCCCGAGGATGTGGACAGGATCTTGGGACGACTGAACGCAACCACATGTTTATTGGACCCGTGTCCCTCCTGGTTGGTGCTGGCTTCCCGGGAGGTTACACGAGGCTGGCTCCAGGGGATTATTAACGCTTCTTTGAGCGAGGGTGTCCTGCCGGCCCTTGAAAGAGGCGGTGGTGAGGCCTCTCCTCAAGAAGCCATCCCTGGATCCGGCTGTTTTGGCTAACTATTGTCCAGTCTCCAACCTTCGCTTTATTGCGAAGGTTGTTGAGAGTGTGGTGGCGCGACAGCTTCCCCAGTACCTGGATGAAGCTGTCTATCTGGATCCGCTCCAGTCCGGCTTCAGACCTGGGTACAGCACGGAAACGGCATTGGTCGCGTTGGTGGATGATCTCTGGAGGGCCCGGGATAGGGGTTATTCCTCTATCCTGGTCCTATTAGACCTCTCAGCAGCTTTTGATACCATCGACCATGGTATCATGTTGCGCCGGCTGGAGGGACTGGGAGTGGGGGGCACCGTTCTGCAGTGGTTCTCCTATCTCTCCGACCGGTTGCAATCTGTGTTGACGGGGGTAGCAGTTGACCCCAAGGTGCCTTGTTTGTGGGGTGCCGCAAGGGTCGGTCCTCTCGCCCCTCCTGTTCAACATTCATGTGAAGCCGCTGGGTGAGATCATCCGTGGTTTTGGGGTGGAGTTCCATCAGTACGCTGATGATACTCAGCTGTACATTTCCACCCCAGACCATCCCAACGATGCCTTGGAAGTGATGTCCCAGTGCCTGGAGGCCGTGTGGGTCTGGATGGGGAGAAACAGGCTTCGACTCAACCCTTCCAAGACTGAGTGGCTGTGGCTGCCGGCGTCCCAGTATAGCCAGCTGACGCCATTGCTGGTTATTGGGGGCGAATCATTGGCCCCCACGGAGAGGGCCCGCAACTTGGGTGTCCTCCTGGATGCGCGGCTGTCTTTAGAGGGGCATATGACAGTCGTGGCCAGGGGGGCTTTTTGTCAGGTTCGTCTGATATGCCAGTTGCGCCCCTTTCTGGACCAGGACTCCCTACGCACGGTCACTCAAGCATTCGTCACTTCTTGTCTGGACTATTGTAACACTCTCTACATGGGGCTCCCCTTGGGGTACACCCGGAGGCTCTAACTGGTGCAGAATGTGGCTGCGCGGGGGATTATGGGAGCGACGGGGCGCTCCCATGTGACTCCTCTCCTGCGCGAGCTGCATTGGCTTCCGGTGGACTTCCGGGTGCACTTCAAGTTGTTGGTGATCACCTTTAAAGCGCTCCATGGCTTAGGGCCAGGATACTTACGGGACCGTCTTCTGCCACCAATAGCCTCCCACCGGCCGGTTCGCTCCCACAGAGAGGGCCTCCTCAGGGTGCCGTTGGCCAGACAATGCCGGCTGACGACCCCCAGGAGGAGAGCCTTCTCTGTGGTGGCACCTACCCTATGGAACAATCTACCCCCAGAGATACGAGTGATCTCCGACCTCCGGATTTTTCGTCGGGCCCTAAAAACTTATTTTTTTCAGTTAGCCGGTCTGTCTTGATTTTAGGGTTAGTTTTAAAATTTTAATCTTGATTTTAATTGACAAGTTTTAAATTATGGGCCAAATTTATAAATTATTTTAACTTTATTTTTTAACTGTGATGTTTGTATAGATGTTTTTTATCTGGCTGTTCACCGCCCTGAGTCCGAAAGGAGAAGGGCGGTATAGAAATTTGAATGAATGAATGAATGAATGAGTAAATGAATGAATGAATGAATGAATAAAGTGAAATTCTTGTTAGTTAATTATCTACTTGAAATTTAATAAACATTCTAATTAATGGAAGTTTGTATATATCATTATCACATCAGAGTATCTGGGAAATAACAAATTCATGACAATTATTGGTCCTATTAGAGGCTAACTGATGCAATTTTCTATTGGTTTTTTGCAAAAGAAATAAGGGTCTAGTCATAGCATTCCAAAATTACCCAGAGTTTTTTAGCCTGACTAAACAGAGAAAAGAAATTTGCAAAAGCAAATGTTGGCTTTATTTTGCCAAATGTTAATAAAATCTTTTTATTTACCTGGTAAACTGAAACAAAAGCACAAATGGGATAATAGGATTATGATTATAAGTAAGTTTGTGTGTGATGTTTGTACTTGATTTTATTTATTTATATTCCACCTTTATTTATACAAATAATACAAGCCAGTAAACATATCAAATATAACTTTCTATTATATTCTATTTTGTACACTGTATTATTATGGCTGTTCACCGCCCCGAGTCCTTCGGGATAAGGGCGGTATATAAATAAATAAATAAATAAATAAATTTCTTCTTCCTATTTTAGTCACAATAGTCCTGTGAAGTGAATTGGGCTAAGAGAGTGTGACTGGCCCCAGGTTACAGAGCTGGCTTTTATGGCTGAAGCGGGACTAGAACTTATGGTTTTCCCGTTTCTAGCCTGGTGTCTTAACACTATAGACATTTGTTTAATATGGCTTCGCTGAGACTGTTTAGAACTTTAGACAAGTCCCTGCAGTTTTCTTTGTAAGGTTTTTTCAGAGGTGGTTTGTCATTCCCTCCTTCCTAGGTCTGAGAGTGACTGGCTTGAGGTCATCCAGCTGGCTTCTTGCCTAAAGCGGGACTAGAACTCATGGTTTCTAGCCTGATATCTTAAGCACTACAACAAACTGGCTCTCACAGTAGCCTAATCCTACATAAATCCATTCTTGTTTTAGATTTATAGCTGCCTCTATATCTGCAGTGTAAAAGTAAAGAAAATTTACTTCTACTGGTCCTAAGTCTCTCTTCATGTTGTTTCACTTAGTGACTCCATATCCTAATACAGTACAGTGAAAATGGAAGGCATGCTTCTCTCTGTTCATAGTCTGTAGCACTTCATCTCACAAGCACTCGGGACGTTTTAGGGAAATAAAGAGGCTAAAGCAGGAGTGGGCAACTATGGCTCATTTACCGATGGACTTCAGAATCCAGAATTCCTGAGCCAGTCATGCTGTGGGAGTTGAAGTCCACATAATGCTGCTGTAAAGGGGCCATAGTTACCTACCCTTGGGCCAAAGGGAGCTGATCCTTTTTGCAATAAAGGGACTACCTGTAATTTGCAAAATACAGGTAGTCCCTGACTTAAGACCAGATGTTTTACAAAGTTGGAACAGCCATGGAACAAATGTTTTACAACTTATAAAGCACTCCATTTGTCGTAAATGACTGTGCTCCTCCATGGTCATGTGATCACATGTCAGGTAGGTCAGCTTTATGACCAGTCACAGCATTCTTCAATCATGTGACCGTGATTCATCAAACTAGTATTTTGCCAGCTTCTTACAAAAAAATGCTCATTCAAATGAATGTGTTTGCTTAATGGTCACTACAGAAAAGGCTGGAAAATTAATCACAGTCACATGGGTGCCTCAGTTTATGACTGCAGACTTACAACTGGATTTCCAGTCCCAATTACGGTCATAAGTTAAGGACTACTTGTAACAACAACAATATATTTAGTTGAGGAATGCCAGCAGTGTAAAAGTTTCTAGAATATTGTGCATTGGCAGAAAGGTGAGTGGCCATTATAGGGGTAATTAAATTGTTCATCTTTGGGATGAACAGAAATTTGAACTCCAATTAGTATTAATGCTATACAAATCTTAGTGTACTGTGCAGCTATAGTGAATCCTAAGCTTGATTTTTCCTGAACTATTTATTTTTAATATTACATTCATATTCCATATAAATACATATAAATATTATTAAGAGATTTCTGATAGCAACATGGTGGACTAAATTTATAAAGCCCCATTTCTTGCTAATTTAATAGTTTTTTCACAAGGGTAGCATATTATACATGTTCCAATAAAAATGCTTAGAACAATCATGTTTAAATATGTGCAGCCATAAACCATTATATAATATTTATAACCTCTTTCTGTTCAAATTAGAATTATGCATAAATGTAATTATTCTCAGTAATAAAAATGATAAAATTTCCAATTTTACTGTGCCTGATAGAAGTTACTGGCATCCCTCCAAACAGGTTCTCTAATGATCTTTCACCATGGCAACCAATATGGAGGTGCTGGCTCAGCAAATAGTGGAGACACAGCAGGTGGCTGAGGTGAGTGATGGATAATATTACAATAGTCTCAGTTCATTTCTAAAAAGAAAATACTGTTTCCAACTAATTAGTTCTAAAGTAGCAATTATTTATATTACAGTGATATTACTTCATAAAATATAAAGGCATTCTTTTTGTATTAATACACATTATTTATATGAGCAAAATGTCCATTAAGAGATTTAGAAAACATGTCGTTCCCAATCTTTTTAATGCAGCTTGCCAGAAAGGCTGTTGGGTAAAAGACAGAAGCCACATTTGAGTTTTCAACCATATTCCATGTGTTTCATTTTTCTTGTAGCAACCTTAGTTAAAAACTTGCATGAAAACTTTTAGACATGCGTAATAAGCCTTCAAAACCTTTCTAAATCAAAATATTCGCTTTTTTGTCCTTGAGGCACAATAACACAAGTTGTTCTCTGCTGTCAGTTGCAAATTATAAGATTATAGTTGAGTCATTCCCAGATCATAAAAACTTAGGGTCATGAATCAAATTAATAAAGATGTCTGTGTCATATAGTCTGTTGCCTCATACTTTTGGCAGAAAATTGTAGAGAACATTTGCCCATGTTTTCTACTTAAAAAACTGAATAGAATTGGCAACTTATAATTATATCTCTTAATTTTGTTTACAATAATTCTTACCTGGCCTTTTTTAAAAAAAACTAAATGAAATTAAGATAATGATTGCAGATAGTCCTTGTGATAGCTGTGGTTTTGAATATTATTTGTGGTATAATAAAGTTTTACAGGAAAATTATAGAGGTCATAAAAGAAATATATAAGCATATTGGTATATTAATTGTAAAGAATTTGAACAAAGCTTTCCAATTTAGTTCTTTTAATTAGGTAATTTTATTATTAGATTGTGGAATGTTAAATACATCCTAATTTCAAAAACACGTTGCCAATGTGACTTTAAATTGAATCTCTTCTGCGCATGTCCAAGATGGCGGCGCCCGCTGGGATCGCGATTTGAGGATGGAGCGCCGACCTACCCTTTGGGGGTCGTTCTGAAGATCTTCGACCCCAGGACCAGTCAGGGGAGCTCCTGGCCAGCACGGAGAGGGTTTTCTTTCCCTCCGTGACTGAGCAGAGAAGAAGGGGCAATGCGAGGAGCGTCAGGCTGATCAGCTGGGCGTCGGCAGCGTCAGCAGCATTTCTTCACAGCCGGAGGCCATCGTAACTTGGGCGTCCTCCTGGATTCCCGGCTGTCTTTAGAAGAGCACTTGACGGCCGTGACCGGGAGGATTTTTCATCAGGTTCGCCTGATTCGCCAGTTGCGTCCCTTTCTAGATCGGACTCGTTACGCACAGTCACTCATGCCCTCGTCAGCTGACTATTGTAACGCTCTCTACATGGGGCTACCCTTGAGGTGCACCCGGAGGCTCCAACTGGCGCAGAGTGCAGCCGCGCGGGTGGTTATGGGAGCAGCGTGGAGCTCCCATGTAACACCTCTCCTGCGCGAGCTGCACTGGCTCCCGGTGGTCTTCCGGGTGCGCTTCAAGGTTCTGGTTACCACCTTTAAAGCGCTCCATGGCTTAGGACCTGGTTACTTACGGGACCGCCTACTACCATCAATAGCCTCCCACCGACCAGTACGCTCCCACAGAGAGGGGCTCCTCCAGGTGCCGTCGGCCAAACAATGTCGGCTGTTGGCCCCTAGGGGGAGAGCCTTCTCTGTGGGGGCACCGACGATCTGGAATGAGCTCCCCCCAGAGATACAGAGGATTCCGGATCTGCGCACCTTCCGCCGTGAGCTGAAGACTCTTTTATTTCATCAAGCTGGCCTCGCCTAAATCTTCTCCCTTTTAAGTGTAAATTTTAAATTTTTTACTGTATTTTAAAATATGGGTATTTTAAATTATGGGTATCAATTCAGCCTATTTATTTAATTCATTTTATTCGATTTTAAATTTTGTATATGTATGTGTTTTATTTCATGGCTGTTCACCGCCCTGAGTCCTTCGGGAGTAGGGCGGTATAGAAATTCAATAAATAATAAATAATAATAAATAATAATAATAAATTTATCCTTATTTTTCCTTTTTTTTGTATTCAAATTGTTCTTTTTATTAGTTTATAATATATAATACAAAAGAAAATAATAGGAAAAAAGGGAAGGGGAAAGTATCGGGCAAAGGAAAAAAGAAAAAACAATCATTGACTTACGATTCCCTGTCGTGCAGTAGAATAAGATAAGATCAAACCTCTACTTTTTACATAATAAAATAAAACTAGTCATTTCTGTAACAACAAATCTATTAATCAGTAAAATCCAAAATCAAAGTTTCATTTTTTTCCATCTCAAGCATAAAGTCCAGAAGTGGTTTCCAAATAGAAACAAAAGTAATTGTATTTTTTTCTTTAATCAAAGCAATAAATTTGGCTATCTTTGCTAACTCCATCAGCTTTTGCTGATCCATCCATTGTAGGCATCAAAGTGTCATTCCATTTTTGTGCATAAAGTAATCTTGCTGCCTTCAACATATATAACATCAAAGTTCCATTTTTCCAAGCCTTTTTCCAGTAGATCCAGAAGAAAAGTTTCTGGTTTTATCTTTATATTCATTTTGAGAATATTCTATACTAAGATGTGAATCCTACTCCAATATGTCTTTGCTTTATCACATGCCAACTCTAAATGATAAAATGTCTCTTCTTTACATTTACAATTCCAATATTCATTTGAAATACCTTTATAAATTCTTGACAATTTATCTGGTGTTTGTTTGTTTGTTTGTTTTATTAGATTTATATACCGCCCTACTCCCGAAGGACTAAGGTGTTAAATACCAATGATATAAAATCTAATAAAATTTTCTTTTCAATTATAATTTAGTGTAAATTTTAGACCTTTCGTCCACATATTATCCCATTGTTCCAGCATTACATTATATCCAAAGTTTCTTGCCCACTGAACCATACTTTACATATTCATTCTCTCAAATTCAATTACAATTTATAAACCTTAGCAATAATATATTCATCAGTATCACACAGTAGGATTTCCAATTCATTTTTCACAAAGTCAAATCCTTAACTCTTTTTATCTAATTTGAATCTTTCTTTCGATTGTAAATATTTAAACCAATGGAAGATGTGTCCTTCTGATTCTAACTCTTCTTTGGGTTTAAGGATAGGAAGATAGGATCACCAAATTTAAAAGATATTATTTGACCATAAGTCCATCAGTCTGGCTTTGACAGCATTTCCTAATTTCAACAACACATTGACAATGTACTTCTAAATATATCCTTATTTTTAAATATATTTTAATTTCAATAAACCATTGACAAAGAGAGTCATTTTGGTTTAGTGGTTAAGGTGCCAGGAGAATGTGAGTTCTAATTCTGCCTTAAGCATGAAATCCAGCTGGGTGACCTTAGGTCAGTCAGTTATTTTCTCTCAGACCAATCCACCTCACAGAATTGTTATGAGGAAAATAGGAAGAGGAAGGAGTATTAGGTATGTTCACCACCTTGAGTTATTTATGAAAAATAATAAAAGTGAGATAAAATCTTTTTAAAAGTGTGCCATTAACTTCCAAATGGGTATTCAGTTATGTAAGGTCTAGATAGCAAGACAATTAAATGAATACATCACTGAATTGAAAATCCTACACAAACAATGCTTATTAATGATTTCCTAACAGGCTGAAGTAATGGATAGGGTACTACACTGTTCTTGGTCCTATTTTGTTGTTATTGTTAATGATTTTGGTGAAGAAATAAAGAGAATGCTCATTAAGACTGCAGATGATACAAAACTGAAGAGAATAATAATGTTATATAAGATGAAGATAATTTTAAATGGTCTTGATGTGTCTGAGAAATGGGCTGAGAAAAAATCAGAATTAAATTTAATAGAAATCCAAAATTCATTCTTTCTAAGGAAAGAAATGAACTGCATGGTTTGTTGTCAAAATGATCTAGGGATAGTAGTTGGTTGCAACCTGGATATGAGCAGAAGGATATGACTGCAGCAATAGCAGGCACAATTTTAATCTACATCAATAGAAACATAGCTTCCAAATTTTGAGAAATAGTTCTGCTATATTGTACATTATTCAGACCTCAAGAATTGTTGCCAGTTTCGCATTCCACAGTGCAAGCAGGATTCAGACATTGGAAAACAGTAGAAAAACAGCCCAGATGGTAAGAGTATTACAAGAAATAAAAAATGTTGAAAAGAGAAGACTGAGGGGGATTTGTCACAATTCAAATATACGAAAGGATACCTTAATAAACACTAAGTTTTCCACCTCGCTGCTCCGACATTCCACCGATTGGGATATTCTCAGTCTTACTGGACAGCCTGGGTGCCACTCAAACTTCCTCTACAGCCAGGATACGCCTACACCTCCTGCGCATGTCCAGTCTTTTCATTCAGGCTTAGGTGATTAGACTGGTGTGCCTATTGCGATCAGTTAAAACTGTCAGATTTGGTGTTTCAGTGAAGAATTTAGGCTAGATTTGCTATTAGGAGGGTTGTGTTTTAAAAGAACAAGACGATTTAGTGCTGAGCGGTTTTGGCGTTTCCCGGCTGGGACGCTAACCGCTTTTGGAATAAGATCTTGTCAGTGCATTAGAAAGCAGACCTCGTAACAGTCTCAAAGCAGCCGTTGGAGCCACGAGCGGGGAGCTGGTTAACCGGCGCGCCGGCATAACCGCCCTTGTTTTTAAACCCTCCACAGTATAGATTTAATTGAATCTATTTGTAAGCGGCTTGGGAGTCCCTGCGCTGTAGCAAACTCCGACTATCAGGAGAGTTACCGGCAATAGAAAGAGGCTGCAGTGAGGAGCGTTGGCTGAGGCTCCGGTATCTCGCTGTCAATTTATCTGCCGTTTGAAGCGCCCAGCCGCCAATTGACAGAGCGGTCTGAGGGAGTGCCTTCCGCAGGAGCTGTTTTCAGGCTATTAACGAGGTTACTAAGTAACGACCACAGACATTGTGTGTCATTATCTACTCTCCTGAATACATTCTTCAAAGGAAAGTAACAATTTATCTATTTATCCTTATTCTTATTATTTTTTATTGTGGGGTTTGTGTTTATAATTTAAATAATGGCGGAGGAGGTTTCCTCAGAACTAGATCAAGCTGTTTCACCTCCAAGAATGCCATCACCTAAGCATAATAAATCAAAAAAAGGAAAGGCTAGGGCTAGGGAGTTTGTTGACCAACCTATGCCTAGACAGGTGGAAAAGCTTTCAAAAGAAGAACAACGTAGGCATAACGCCTTCGAAAAACAATTTAATAAGGCCAGAATGGCCACTCAAATTAGGCCCAAAGAGAGGAACAGGAGCTAGTGTTACCTCAAACTAGTGAATCTTTAATTTCTCCATTGGTAGAGGAAGAAGAGAATGTTTGGCAGCAAGATGAGTTTATTTCAGTTACTCAAGACATGCCTTTGTCAGATAAAGATTTGTGTTCAAATACCCATAGCAGGGTAACTGTGGAGACTAGGAAGCAACCTTTAATTCAGCATGCTCCTGAGGCTACTTTCACCCCTACGGCCGCCTGCCTGCGTGTGGGAGAAGGGTCAATTCAAGGCCAAAATTTAGATTTCCAGGCCTTACTTTCACAAACCTTTACTCACATTTTTCAAGCCGGGCTGCAACAGTCTGGGTTCTTAGTAGAACCAATACCATCGACATCCTATAATGTACGTCAAAATCCAACTCACCATCTTGTGGCTGAGTGTGGGCATATTGAGGAACATCCAGAGTTAGATTATTTAGAAGAATTTTAGTTGTCAGATGATGAGATGGATGTCGATAAACCTGCCTTTCAAGGGCTATTTAAACCTTCACTTTTTAAATCTCTCCTGCGTAAGGCAAGGATAGCAACAAATATGGAACTGAGTAGTGATAAGTCCTTGGATTTAAATTCACATGCCGGAACTTCTAGCAATTTATTTCCAGTTCCGTCTAAGGATTATGATTATGTCCCTTTGCCAGAATTGTTTTCTCAAGTCATTAAGAAACCCTGGGACAGACCTGGATCTATATCAGGTCCTAATTCTTTTGATAAGAAGCTTTATTGTAGTTCCCCTGAATTGGAAACTCTTCTCCAGTTACCTTTGGTTGATGAACCAGTGGCCAGCCTTACCTCACCATTGGTGTTGGTTAGTGATGCAGGAGAAGGTCTGAAATTAGAAGACAAATGTGCAGATATGACTTTCAAAAAAACTCATCAGGCGGCCGCCTGGGCTATTAAGGCAGCAACGTCTGCGTCATTTTTTAATAGAGCTGTAACTTGGCTTCGACAGTTGAAAGAGGGTGTCTCCACAAGATGCAAGAATCCAACAAGATCTAGCCAAGCTGATTGCCGCAGCAGAATATTCAGCTGATGCTGCTTTGGATGCAGCCAAATTTGCATCCAGGGCGTTGGCTTCCGCAATAACATCTCGTAGACTCCTCTGGTTGAAACAGTGGAAAGCCGATATGAAATCAAAATGGCGTCTTACGGCTGCGCCATATCAAGGCAAGTCTTTATTTGGTTGTTCTTTGGATGCAATATTGGTAGAAGGACGTGATAAAAAGAAGATGCTACTGTCATCATATAGACGTCCAGATCGTCGTTTTTCACCATATCCAAGGCAGCCCTTTCGGCAAGAGCAGGGACCTGGTGGTTCCTATTTACCCAGATCATCTTTTCAACAATATTCCAATTTTTCGGAAAGAGCAACGTTCCGTGACAGAGGAAGACGCCAGACAGGTTTCAAACGTCCATTCAGAGGAACGGGCTTTCGCTCATTCCGCAGGGGCAAATGACTCGTTGACTCCTCGTCCCATTGGGGGGAAAATCCAGTTGTTCTACCACCAGTGGGAAATTTCAACAAAGGGCAACTGGATTATTCGCACAGTATCGGCCGGACTACAACTGGAGTTCACGTCAACTCCTCCACATTGTTTTATACAATGCCCTTTTCCAAAACATTTAGTCAAACAAAAGCTCATGGATCTGGAAATTCAACATTTACTACAAATAGAAGCCATAGAAACAGTTCCACAGGACCAGATACAAAAAGGATTTTATTCGATATTATTTCTTGTGCCCAAGAGCTCGGGAGGATGGAGAGCCATCCTCAATTTAAAGCGGTTGAATCTTCATGTGCAATCTATCGACCTGAAGGAGGCATATCTACATGTACCCATATACCTGGCGCACAGACAATATCTAAGATTCGCTTATGCGAATCGACATTTCCAATACCATTCTATGCCTTTTGGCCTTTCATCGGCCCCACGCACATTCATGAAGCTGATGGCAGCGGTTGCCGCAACACTTCGGGAAAAGTCAGTAAGGATTGTCTGTTATCTGGACGACATATTGATACTGTCGTCCTCAATAGACCGGGCAAACGAAGACAGATCTGTAGTTCTCAAAACATTGGAGGATCTTGGATTAACTATCAATTGGGACAAGAGCCACCTTGTACCAGCAACAAGGATTCTACATCTGGGAGCAGTAATAGACTCCAGGCAGGGCTTAGTATATCTATTGCCAGAGCGCCAATCCAGCATTCGGAGTCTGATAGTTCAGGTTCTATCACAAAGGACAGTTTCATTGATTCTGTTGTCTCAACTGCTAGGAAAACTAATCTCATGTATAAACATAGTGCCTTGGGCGAGACGTCATTCTCAACAACTACAGTGGCTAATGTTACCTTTCCAAAAGCAGGGCATAGCGGATTCTCAAAACAAAATTGCAGTACCTCACACAGTGAGGCTATCACTAAAATGATGAATGTCTTCTGCAATAAGTGCGGGAACTCTTTTTCTAGAGCCAGCCAAAATCAAGTTGACCACAGATGCCAGTTTAAGTGGATGGGGGGCCCATCTGGGATCTCAAATAGCATAAGGGACTTGGTCTCAGGTGGAGAAACAACAAAGCATAAATTGGTTGGAATTGAGAGCGGTCAGATTGGCGTTAAAGAAATTTCAGAGACAAGTAGCACAAAAACATGTGCTAGTTCTAACAGACAATATGACTACAAAAGCGCATCTGAACAGACAAGGAGGTACAAGATCAAAAGTCCTCATGGACGAAACAGAAAAACTAATGGAGTGGGCAGAAAAATACGTCCTTTCCATAAAGGCAGATCCATATCAGGATCACTGAATCAACAAGCGGATTGGTTGAGCAGGGGAATCATCAACCAATCAGAGTGGAAGTTGCACCTGAATTTGTTTCAGCAGATTGTCAAGAGATTCGGAAAACCAAAAGTAGATCTATTTGCAACGGAAAAGAATGCCCAGCTTCCGAGATTCTTCTCCCGATTTCAAGTTCTGGGAGCAGAAGCTCTGGATGCGCTGAGAATTCAATGGCCTCGGGGGCTACTTTATGCATTTCCTCCAATTCCCATCATTCCACATGTCATCAGGAAAATGTTAGAGGAGAAAGCGGATCTGATTTTAATAGCACCGTATTGGCCGCGCAGAGAGTGGTTTGCAGACCTGAGGGATTGTTCGATCCAACAACCATGGAAGTTGCCAGTAAACAAAATGTCACTGAGTCAAGGAGCAATTTATCATCCAGATCCAGAATGGTTCCAGTTGACCGTCTGGTGCTTGAAATGATTCATCTAAAAAAAGACCAAAAACCAGATGAAATAATTTATATTATTCAAGCTGCCAGACGATCAGCAACCATACGTATTTATAATGCATCGTGGAAAAAATTCGCCAGATGGGCTTTGGATCATCATACAGATCCTACTTCGGCGAATGTTCAAGATGTTCTAAACTTTTTACAGTCAGGATTTGACAAAGGACTGGCTCCAGCTACGTTAAAACGTCAGGTGGCAGCATTAGCAACAGTGTTAAATACTGACAAAGGTCATTCTTTAGCTCAAGATCCTAGGATAAGATCATTTTTACATGGAGCAGCAAATTTAAGACCACCAATGATACACTGATATCCAACTTGGGATTTAAACTTGGTACTACAGTCATTAACTTCGGAACCCTATGAACCAATTAAAGATACGGACTTATGTCATATTACAATAAAACTAGCTTTTTTACTAGCCATAATATCAGCTCGTAGAGTATCGGAATTGGCAGCATTGTCTATTCGTAAAGATTTATGTATATTTTTTCCAGACAGAGTGGTAGTGAGACTGGATCCAGTATTCATACCAAAAATTAATTCGCTATTTCATAGATCTCAAGACATTGTACTACCTAATTTCTGTCCAAATCCTAAACATCAATTAGAGAAAAGTTGGCATACATTAGATGTTTGTAGAGCATTGAAGTGTTATATTACAGAACAGCATCATTCCATAAATCGGAAGCATTGCTGGTATCATTTTTACCATCGACGATGGGAAAAAAAGTATCTTCAGCAACAATAGGTAGATGGCTTAAGGCTTGCATTGCTTCAGCATATAAAAGGCAAGGTTACCAGGTACCAGGAGGCATAGTACCACATTCTACTAGAAGTGCAGCTACATCAGCTGCTTGGGCCACACAGGCTTCTATAGAGGACATTTGCAAAGTGGCCACATGGTCATCAATATCGTCCTTTATTAGACATTACCGAGTGGATGCATATGCTTCAGCGGATGCATCATTCGGTAGAAGAGTTTTGCAATCTGTAATTCCCAATCGGGGCCAGGGGATGGATTCGAAACCCTCCCATTAAAGAAAGACTTGGGTATGTCCCAATCGGTGGAATGTCGGAGCAGCGAGGTGGAAAAAGGGATGTTGACTAACCTGAGCGTCGGTTTTATCCTCGCTGCGACGACATTCCGTCCCTCCCTGTTGAGGTCCATCACCTGACCAAGGTTGGAGGAATTTGTTTTGTTTCCTCTACAGCTACAGTGATTGAAGTACGAGATAGAATATAGTCTGGAATTGAGGACATAAGCAAGAGGTCAAGGATAGGAAGATGAAACTTCGTGAAAAGACTGGACATGCGCAGGAGGTGTGGGCGTATCCTGGCTGTAGAGGAAGTTTGAGTGGCACCCAGGCTGTCCAGTAAGACTGAGAATATCCCAATCGGTGGAATGTCGTTGCAGGAGGATAAAACGGACCTTCAGGTTAGTCAACGTCCCTTTTCGTTTTGCTATTTATTTATTTAACACATTTCTTAATTGCCCATCTCCCTCAGAGAGGGGCTCGGGGTGGTATACTTTTTTATTTTTATTTATTTTATTTCAAATTTATATACCGCACCTTCTCCCAAGGGACTCAGGGCGGTGTACAGCCAGATAAAAACACACAATACAAACATTAAGAACAATTAAAAGAATATATATTAATTTGGCCCCAGTTTAAAATGACAAACCAATTAAAAATTTAAAATTTAAAAATATGTTAAGCCAGCAAGCTTGATGAAAAAGGAAAGTTTTAAGGGCACGGTGGAAGGCACCTAGGTCAATTCAATCAATAAAATCAAGCATTAAAAACAGAATTTAAGATTAAAAAAAAATAAAAAAATAAAACAACATTGTAAAATTACAAAAGATGCAGAATTCCAAGATGGGGAGGTTAGCAGTTGTTAACACAAGCCAGGGTGGGTGGGTGGGTGTTTCTCATGGGGCCAGGGGTGAAGTGCTCCCGGTTTGGACCGGCTAGGGCGAGTAGGTAGCAATGGTGGCGGGCAGTTCAGAGAACCGGTAGCAAAAATCCCTGCCTTCACACCCCCATGCCCAGCTGAGCCGCGCGATCATCAGAGCCTTTTTTTCTTTTAAATGGCTCTGACCAGCCAAGCTCTGACGATCCCAGCTGAGTTGCCTGCTGATCAGGCAACTCAGCTGGGATCGTCAGAACCATTTAAAAGAAAAAAAAAATCTTTTAAATGGCTCTGACGATCCCAGCTGAGTTGCCTGCTAACCAATAGCAAAAATCCCTCCCCCCCTCCCCCCAAGCCTCCAGCTTGCTTACCTTAGCTTCTGGTCAAAACGCCTTGCTGTAATCCCTGCAATCCATTGCATCAGCAAGCAACTGAATCTGCCTGCGTGCAATCAAACTCATCGATGAGCAGCTCTATCTGCCTGCCTGCCTTCCTGCCTGCCTTGTACCTTCTATTGCAGGGGTCTCCAACCTTGGAACTTTAAGACTTGTGGACTTCAACTCCCAGAATTCTGAGAGTTGAAGTCCACAAGTCTTAAAGTTGCCAAGGTTGGAGACCCCAGTTCTATTGGGTAAGATTTTTCCCCCTTTGGGAGCTTTAAAAAAATGGTTAATTGGGTTTTTTTTTTAGTTGTTCTTTTTTTAGAGCTAGCCATTTAAAGTTTAGGAAGTTTTAAATTTAGCTGCTTTCATATAAAAATAAAATAAAATAAAATAATATTTGTGCAGCTTTCTGAGATTTAGTGTGTTTCTGTAGTATTTCACTTTAACTATACAAACACAAAAAATCTCACAAAGCTGTATGTGGAATTTTGTGTGTGTGAAGTGTGAAAGTTGGTTTTTGGGGCTTTTTGTGGCTGTGTGAGGTTCCTGCTTGTTGCAGGGGCCATTTTGGGTCTAGCACAGCTGCTTTTACATTGTGGGTGAGCCAGTTGTGTTGTGTTGTGTTTTGTAGGTTAAAAAAGGGCAAAGAAGTGACATTGACTTGGCCACACCCACCTGACCAACAAGCCACGCCCACCCAGTCACCTTACCAAAAAGCCCCACCCACTAATTAAGCCACGCCCACAGAACCGGCAGCAAAAATTTTTAGATTTCACCCCTGTATGGGGCCAACTAACCCCAGGGTAATGTGTGCCCTTGTGCCTCTACACAAGACTATACAGTCAAGTTTCCACCCTTTTATAGAAGGCCAAAAGATTGGGGGCTTTCCTCATGTATGAGGGCAAGATGTTCTACAAAGCAGGGGCAGCATCCGAAAAGGCTCTCTTCCTGGACTCCACCAGTTGAAATTCTTTGGCTAACGAGGTCAATAGCATGTCTTCCGTGTCTGAATTAGTGGGACTGGCTGATGTGATGAGGCGAAGCAGTTCTGTAGGTAACCTGGCGTTAACGTCATGTAAGGCTTTATAAGTAATAACACCTTGAATTGGACCCGCAAGTAAACAGGCACCAGTGCAGTTCGTGGAGGAGAGGTGCTATGTGCTCTTCTCTAGGCATCAGTAGGCTCATGCGGCTGCATTCCACACATCTGTTGAAGCTTCCAGAAACTTTTTAAGGGTATCCCCATGAAAAGCGGATTGCAGTAGGTCAGATCAGGAGATGACCAGGGCATGAGTGACCAAGCAGAAGGCCTCCCTGTCCAGGGAGGGGCCTATCCAGTATACAACACGAAGTTAGGAAAAGACCCAATTTCTGGCTGCCATCTGCTCTTTGAGCAGGAGTTTTGAGAGGACATCCAAGTTACCCAGCGATTCTTTCTGAGGTAGTGCAACCCCATCCAGGACCAAAGATGATAAATTCCTGGACACAACCACTCCACCTTACTAGGGTTCAATTGAAATCTTTATCCCCCATTCAGCCCCCCCGCAGCCTCCAGGCACACAAAAGGGTGTCCACTGCATCACTTTTGGTCTTAATAAATCCAGCTTTATTTCAACAAATATGAATGCTTACTAACATTTATTGATAGCCAGCTAAATCAATACTTTATATCCAAAAGCCCCTCACCCCCATTATTTATTCATATGGGAGACATTTTACTGCATAGTTAGTTTATTTTTTCAGCATTTTGCTTATATAGAGAAGCATGCCTTCTAAAAAAATTTCCTGCTGAGTTCCAAACTTCAACATACAAAGAAAGGTCAAAATTTATTCTCCTTTGTCTCAAACTGCAAGACTCATGCATTCAGGTCAGTGGTGGAATTCAAATTTTTTTACTACCGGTTCTGTGGGCCTGGCTTGGTGGGCGTGGTGTGGCTTGGTGGGCGTGGCAGGGGAAGGATACTGCAAAATCCCCAATCCCTCCCCACTCTGGGGCCAGTGAGAGGTGGTATTTGCTGGTTCTCCGAACTACTCAAAATTTCCACTACCGGTTCTCCAGAACCTGCTGAATTTCATCCCTGAATCAGGTTCTATGAATGCAGGTCCTGATTGTTAGGAAAAAACTTCTTAAGAACAGTCTAGCATTGGAAGCAGTTACCTAATAAAATAGTGAGTTTCTGTTCCATGCATATGTTCAGAAATTAAGCAGCCATCTGTCAGGGCTACTGTAAAATGAGTTTCTATAGAGTCAAGCATTAGATATGACAGCCAAAATCATTCCTTGTAATTTTATATGAAATATCCATTTTATGCATTTTGCTATTGAATATATTCAAATGTGTAGTAAGAAAATAAACATTGCCAAAAAAAAAAATAAATCGATCTCCTAACTCCAAACCAAACTTTCAAGAAAAAATTATAGGCGCTGGTATAAAATACACTAACATTCTTGATTTAGCAGACTTCAGTGGAAACAATCTAAATGGACTTCATGTGCAAATACAAGTAGTTCCTGATTTATAATTGGCCGATTTGAAATTACGAGAGACCTCTCTAGGTCCACTTATGACTCAGATAAAGTTAAATATAAAGTTCATACACCAGTGTCGTGTCCCACGACTCCTCTGTCATGTGATCACATTTTGGGCAATCAGCAATTTCCCCCATTTATAGTCATTTGTAGAATCCCATGGTCACATGACCACAGAAAAGCCTGTCCTTTTCACAAAATGGCTTCTAAATTACACAGTTACCAGAAGGCAGATTGTTCAGGTTACTTTTTGCTTCCTTCCATAGAGCATTTTGTTAGTTTAAGAGGTTGGGTTTTTTTCTTTCTTTCTTCTGGGCAGATAGACATACCTCCAGAAAAAATATTGGGCTGCAGCTATGCACCATTTTAATTTTTTAAAATAATGTCTTTGGGTCCTATGTGTGATCAAGAAGCCTTTTTAAAATAAAAGTCATATTAATTGCTGATGTTTTGTGATAAATCAGTTCTCTAACTAATATTTTTCTCCAAACATTAAAAATCAGATGAAGCAATAGGCTTAATGAACAAAAACGTTTATAAAGCCTTAGTGGCCACATTCACTATTTTGCATATACCTGAGCTCCAAAATGGCCACACTATTGACTTCATTTGCCATTATTTCAAGGGGATTAGTAGTTGGAAGATGTTCCATGTAAAATATTGTAGGTTTTCTAAATGCATCTTTTGACATGATTCTATGACTACAAAGTCAGCCTTCTGGTTCATAGTAGCAACTTATTATTTAAATATATAGGAAGTAGCTTTTCCTTTTTCAAAGTATCTCCTACACCAGGGGTCCCCAACCTTTTAGACTTCAGGGACCACCAAGTTCATAATTTTAAATCCCGCGGACCACTAATACGAATCCAGCGCACCGCTTGCTGAAGCACATGGACTCCCAGTACTGGATGGGGTCCTTCAGGCATTCCCTTCTCTCTCTCCCCCCTCTCTCTTTCTCTCTCTCTCTCTCTTTCTCTCTCTCACTCATTCTCACTCATTCTCTCTCCCCCACTCTCTCATTCTGATTCTTTCTCTCTGATTCTCTCTTTCATTCTGTCTCTCTCTGATTCTCTCATTCTCATTCTCTGTCTCTTTCTCATTCTGATTCTCTCTCATTCTCTCTGTCTCTTTTTCTCTCATTCTGTCTCGTTCAGTCTCTGTCTCTGTTTCTCTCTGTTTCATTCTGATTCTCCCTCATTCTTATATTCTCTCTCTCTCTCTCTCTCACTCACTCACTCATTCTCTATCATTCTCTTTCCCCCACTCTCTCATTCTGATTCTCTCTCTCTCTCTCTGATTCTCTCTTTCATTCTCTGTCTCTTTCTCATTCTGATTTTCTCTCATTCTCTCTCTTTCTCCCTCATTCTCTCTCAGATTCTCTGATTCTCTCTTTCATTCTCTTTCTCTCTCCCCCCATCTCTCTCCCACTCTTTCTTTCTCTTTCTCTCTCCCACTCTCTCTCTCTCTCTTTCATTGTCTCCCTCATTTTCTTTCTCTCTCTCTCTCATCTCATGGGCCAGTCAGTGTCTTGGGGCTGAGAGGAAGTCAAGCATCTCCCCGAGAGACCGAGGTACACGGAGCACCAACAAGGGCCAAAAGAAACGGCCGCAAGAGACAAAGCTTTGCTCCTGCTCTGGAATATGGAGCGAATCTCCATCCCCCACCCTTCCCTTCTCACGCCAGGCGAGGAGTGACTGGGAAGGGAGGGCAAGGGGCAGGGACAGCCACTGGTGGGTTCAGCCAACAGAAAGCTACAGCACGGGGAACAAACAGCCTGGGGTTGCCGCCACACGTTCGGCCCACCTCCACCGCCAACCCCCCTTGCACCATTACTCATTCCAGCCGGCAAGGGCTGCGCTGCAAAGTTGTAAGTTGCACGAACCTCCCTCTACACTGAAGATTTACAGCCCTACCATGAGCTGCCTGGCCAGTCCCATATTCCAGAGCTCTAGTCACAGGACTGGCCATTCTCATCCCAGAGCAGCTCCTCCACCTGGGTATGGTCCACGGACTACTTGTTGGTGACCACTATCCTACACAGATAATTCAGAGGATGTTCATTTTGAAAATGCAAAAGAAAGTAACAGTTTTCTATTGCCCAATACTAAAGTAGAGAGTTGATAATCAAAATTTATCTACATTCTGAAGTTCATGACTATCATGAAAAGAATTGTTGCTTTTTCTCTTGAGTAGTGAAGTACCCTTTCAGCTCAGTAAATATGTAGATAACTTGGAGAAAGAAAATATTTCGTGGACATCTATAAGAATAATAGCCACTAAATGGGAAGGAGTTAGCTATCATTTGACCTTTACAAGCCATGATCTTATTTCTGTCAGTTTTAGAGGGTATCTTTTTCAACTATATCTGAATGGTGGTCCAAAAGTTGAGAACATGGGCAAACTTCCTGACAGAAATATCATTGCTCAATTAGCAGGTCAGAATCGGATGCTTATAGAGAAAAGATTATTTGGCAATCTCATGAATATTACACAAGTTTAAGGAATTTGTGCAATAAAACAAAATTCCCTCCATTCTGACCAATATTGGCATTCCGTATTTTGTGGAATCATTTTTATGGCTGTATTTGTATTATCCACTTTTATGGACATTTCCATTTATTTTTGCTGTATAGATTACTTTGTTTTACATATAAACCAAATGAAAATAATTCTTATAATATTTTGGCAACATGCCAATTTGAGTTTTGAATCAACATAGTTTTCTGAAGTGTATGTTATTTTTGTATTATATGTCAAATTACAATAGTTCTCTTCCAGGAGTCAAAATGGGGATTTATAGTTTTCCAATAAATACTTTAGAGATAGTTATAAATGAAGTCTTAATAATATTTTTGATGGGCATGCAATTTAATAAATACTATTTTTAAAAGATTAATTTAATAAACTGCAAAGATGGTAAATGATTCAAAAACAAAATACAATAAAAAGTTTGTCTTGTTTCATTTTATTGCTATGCAATGTATCAGAGAATGACAAAATTATTATCTGATGAAGTTTACTATTTTGTTCATTGAATAATCATAGTTGGATCCAGGATAGACTAAGGAGAAAGCTCTGTAACCTGGGAACATCCTTCCCAGTGAAATTAATTGTATTATTAGACAAACTGCTTCAGCAGCTGGCAAAACAGCAGGAACACGTCGATTCTGCTTCCTTGGTTACAGGGAGTGATAGTGTACTTGACCTTCAGAGGAACAGGGTCATGGGGAGGGCATTTTTAAATAATTCTGTCATTTTATCACTGGAATCTTTATAAATGGAGTTCAGATACAACCTTTGGGAGCAGAATAAAACTGATGTCTTCAGTTTTCTTCAATTGTTTTGCCCAAAGATCTTTGCTGAGGAAAAATGTAAATAAAACTGCAGAACGATTTGACACTGTAAGTATTAGAGTCTGTCTAGTTTCAAGCGTGAAGCAAATAATTCTACGATTACTAGGGATAAGATTCTTCTTTAGATGAATATATAGAATATATAGGTAGTATTTGTTTATGCATTATCTTAATAATTTTTTATTAAATGACATTTTACCATAATTTAAACTGGTAATAGATTATTAATATTTTTACCAAATGAATGGATTTATTAATCAGGAATATTTTAAGTGTTTAAAAAAGGCCATTATTTTCATACTGATTTTAACTAACAGTTTTAATCATAATTCTCATTTATTGATATATTTTACTGCTTCATATCCTTTATATGGTAAGCAATGTTCCTTAACACATACTGTTAATTCATACTTTGTAACTATTTTTATAACAATCACAATAATTATTAACATTGTCTGATAAAATACATTACTGTATTTGATTTTGCATTATTGAAGTCAGATTATTATTGCATTCCTTAAGAATAAGTCTCATACTAAGCAAACTATGTGCTTTCCTATTTCAAAATTATCTAATGCAGTCTTTCCAAAATTAGTACTTTATAAAACTACTCTTGGCCATAGTGGCTGGGAATGATGAGAGTTTTTCTTAAAACCATCTAGATAGAAGCAAGTTGCCAAAGGCTGTTTTAGACTAGGTATATAAAGGTGAACTAGTAAGAAAAAAAATGTTTGTTATATTCATCATATTAAATGCATGCATATGCACACATAATACAAACTGTTTTAAATTAAAATTTAAAATTAAATCCATATATTTGCATATTTTATTTCAAGGGTCAATAGTTTAACAGAGCTAGATATATATTATTGCTTGTGGCAAATTATTCTTCAGTGGCACATCTGACATTTCTTGTATTTCATGTCCATTTCAAAAATGCCATGCAACTTTCTGAATGAAAAGTACTTGTGCTTTTTAACCATCTTCTCTTCTGGGGAAAAATCAAAATTCCTCTATAAATGGCAACTTTAATATAAGTTCATATATTTGTATCATTGGTCTGTTTCTTTTAATTCAAAATGTCAGCAATATAACATCAAGGACCAAGCTGAAAAGATGCAAATAATTATCTATTCTAAATATCTTAATCTTGTAAGCCACCAAGAGTCACTTCAAAGCAAGATGAGCAGCAAAAAAATAAATAAACAAATAATAAAATAAATAAATAAATAAATAAATAACCTTATTTTGTATAAAAACATAGACTATAGTAGACATTTTTGACTCATTCTGTGATACTTCCAATCTATTTATTTTAAACTTAAATATTTTTAGATAGCATTTCATGGAATGTTTTTTGAGATTGTTGTTAATTGTATTTCTAGTTAAAATAAGTTAGTAAAAGACACATATTATTTGTGTTTAAAGTAAAAAGATTTTGCTTGGAACTGGATTTTTCTCAATATGTATAGTACTACAAATAGTCATTAACTTATGACCATAATATCATAAGCCATAAATCATAACAACCATAAAATAGTTCACCCATATGACCCGATTTTATGACCTTTTTTATGGTGGCCATTAAAAGAATGCAATTATTGTAAAGTAACTGCCATGAGCATTAAGTCAACACTGTGGTTGTTAAGCATACCGATAATTTGTTACAAGACAGTTTTGCTGAAAACCAGAAGTAAATGCCAGTTTCAAGCAAAACTCAACATGGGACACTGCAGATAGCTGTAAATGTGGGCGGGCTGCCAAACATCTGACATGTGATCACATGACCATGGGACGAGAGTCTTGGAACTTCAGAAGTGGCTCATACATACTTTGGGGGACTCTGTCATAACTTCAAACTTCGCCTAACGATGTGATTTGCTTTTTGGACATAGTAACTTGCTTTATAAGTTATGGCAGAAACCTGAAGACCAGCTGACTAGTTCACATGTGTGTGCCAGCCAACTGCTCTCGCGCCGGCCAGCTGGTCTTCAGGTATCCGGTGCGCATGAAGTCCAGCTGGCGAAGACCAAAAACCAAAAGAGTAGTGATGGCGCGCGTGCCCACAGGTTTGCCATTACGGCTATATAATTGATTTCTTTTTGACATTTATATGAAAGGATATTAAGATGATTCATTTGAATATTTGAGTGCTATGTATTTTTTTTAAAACACATGATACAATTTACTTCAAAAAGTAATGTAGTGTGTGACCCAGGAAGTCCACACTCCGCTTGCTTGCTTGTATTGTCATATGTATATCATTTGAATAAGATATTTTTTTAGGCCTTCACGTGAACATGAAGATAAATTTTGATAGAATGTCAAGATTGACACATAAAACCAAACAATGGACTCATCTTACTGCATGAACTTTAGGCTTGTTCATTCTGTCTCCCATGTACTCCCTTATATTATTATAGCAAACCACTGCTTATCATGATATCTTAAGTAGATATAGATGCCACACCACTGAAATATAGAAAGAAGTCTGTTAATCCCTAACTATTTCCATCTGAGTTGAACTATTAAATTGACCACATTTATCTATATAAAATAATGTTCCAAATAATATTCTCTTGGAAGTGTTTGGAATTCCCCTTTCCTACGATTCTGTTCTAAGAGACAACTAAAAACATACCTCCCTTCAGTTAGAAAGGAGATTGATGACTAATGTCTCTTAACTTGCCATCTTCTTGGAAATGACAAATATAGTCAGTAGGATATTTAAATTAAGTAAGTCTTATTTACAAAATGAAAAAGAAAGAGTTTATTAATCTTCTGTAAGGCCTTAAAGTCCTGGGCGTCACGATGTGGAGTTGAGTCAGTACATTGGATAGATCTGACAGATCTGTTTTTACCCTGGCTGCTATTTTATGTGTCTTTTTAATTTTTTTTAAAAAAATATTTTAGATGCCCAGTCATTAATTTGAGATGGGCAGCCATCATTATTTATTTATTTTGTATCCCACGTTTATTATTTTTTGCAAATAACTTAGGATGGCAAACATCCAACATACCTTCTTCCTATTTCCCCTTAACAACAACCCTGTGAAGTAGGTTGGACTGAGAGAGTGACTGACCCAAAGTCACCCAGCTGGTGTTTGTGGCTAAGATGGGACTTGAACTTACGATCTCCCACTTTCCAGCCTGATGCCTTCAACACTAGACCAAACTGGCTTTCTATATAAATAAATACAAAACTTGTTATCAGGAACTTATCCACAACCTCTATTTTACATGTTATACTATGTTTGGCAAACTTCTCTCATTCAAAATATTTATCAAACATCCTTAGTCTATGTCATAGGAGACCCTTTATCTTTATGTATAAAGATGGTGCAGTAGTTATAATGCAGTATCACAGACATACGCTGCCTACAGCCTCAAGTTGGATCCTAACAGGATTCAAAATTGACTTAGCCTTTCATCCTTCCAAGGTTGGTAAAATGAGGACGCAGATTGTTGGGGCAATATGCAAATTATGTTGACATTGTAAACTATCCAGAGAGTACTGTAAAGCATTATGGGACGGTAATGCTTTGTCCTCCTCATTGAAGAAAGACTTCGAAACGTTCCAACACAAGAATGATTTTACCTATGCCCCTAGAGGAAATAGAAACAGTTTCACAGGACTTGAAGTGTCTTTTTTTTTTTAACGGACATGGCATATAGTCACCCAAGATCAGAAAGATCACTTGGTTTCTTTTAGCTGACAGCTCAGTAAATATTTGTAGAAGGGTTACCAGATTTCTTGTAATTGCTGTTGTTGCAAGACAGTTAATTATATAGCAATCTTGTTAATTTGTTTCCTATAAGGTGATTTGTATTCCTTTTGGCTTGGTTGGTTGGTTTTAATGCTCTTTATTTATTCTTCTGGTTGCTTCAATACAGGCAGTATTTTAGTTTTATCTTCTATGCTTTGTCTTCTGACCATAAACTTAATTTTAAAATAATTATAATTTTAATAATTATTTAATTATCCATTTATCTTAGCTGTTGCATTGGGCTGTAATATATTAAAATGTGCTTGATATTTTGGTCTCCGAGGGCATATAGCCTTCAAATAGTTTACATTATTACCTTTAAATAATACTTCTTTTTAATCAATGCCACATATATCCTTATCTTCACATCCTTATCTTTACATCAAAAGAGATAGGTAATTGAATTCCATTTCCTGGATTCCCTATTAAGAGAATGGTAATGCATGAAACAGTTTTATTAGTGCACTGTGTCTGAAACTTTTCTTTCTGATGGAAGGTTCTAGTCTACAATGC
This sequence comes from Arizona elegans, assembly GCA_022577455.1. NCBI lineage: Eukaryota > Metazoa > Chordata > Lepidosauria > Squamata > Colubridae > Arizona > Arizona elegans. The sequence continues at coordinate 121,005,121 of JAKOOJ010000003.1, forward strand.
AAAAATAAAATGACATAGATACCACATTCAGCATACCAGCTTCTCTTCTGAAGCCCTTAGAGCCTGTGGAACTGATTTGGAAGGCATTCTTTGGAGTTTGGAAGCAAAATAAGTGCCTTATAACATGGAGAATCTTGAACGTGCACTGTGCTGTACATTTCCCCAATCAAATGATTTCAATTATTTAATAAAATATTAAGTTATATAATATTCATTGTAAAGTATTTTTTCATAAATCATTCTAGGTCCAAACTGTCCAATCAACCTTATCTGAAACTCCAGTGATGAACAGCCCTTCCCAGCGCATCCAGATAATCTCCACAGATTCCACTGTATCATCACCGCAACGTATTCAGGTATAGACTTGTTTTCTAAATATAGTCTGTTTCATCTCTTTCTGCTTAATATGTAGCATCAAATAACAAAGCATTTTAATTTAATTTTTTTCTTTTATATAATAATTTCAAACCTAATATATAATTTTATAGTTATTGTCAGCATTCTGATGCTGCCATAAAAAGGAGGAGACGAGGCTTGACTTTTCACCTACTTATTTTCTCTGTAGATAATATCCCCTAGGAGATGGGATGGGAGGGGGACATTCCTTTGGGTTGAGGTCGGAAGCTGGGGAGACTGACTTGGAAGATGGCCAATGAGAAGATGAGAATTGGGGAACGGAAAGGGAAGGGTTTGGGGGTCAGAGGGTTAGTATCGGCTATGACGAAGTCGGGGCCAGATCTGTCGTACTCAATAAATGGAATATTTCAGCAAAGATTAATTGTTTGGGAGTGCAATTTATTGAGATGACATCGAAACCTGACAGTTATTTAGTAACAGTGTACAAAGAGCAGATTTACTATGAGAAAGTGATCTACTACTTGAGAGGTTTTATTTTATTATTGGAACTATGTTTTTGTAAGCATCTTGTGGGAGAGCCTTCTTTTCTATGTATGTACTGGTGGACAGTACATGTTTGAAGACAGTTTCTTGTTTCATTTTGAGTAATCATGTACGTATTCGAAACACCTGTTGATAGAATCTTTCCATTTTTACTGTAGCATTTATTTCTTTTTTGCATAACCTGCATCCATAATTTGGTAACAGGAAAAACAGCATCCTTAAATAATGGCATATAATTCTTAAAAGTGAACTTAAAGCTTGTTAAATTTATTTTTTTAATGTATTAAATTTATTCTCGCACAATAATGTTTTTGTTATAGATTGTCACAGATCAGCAAACAGGGCAGAAAATTCAAATAGTGACAGCAGTGGATTCATCAGTATCCCCAAAGCAACAATTTATACTTGCTAGTCCAGATGGTACTGGAACAGGGAAAGTAATACTAGCTACACCTGAGACTTCTAATACCAAGCAACTTATTTTTACTACCACAGATAATATTGTACCAGGCAGAATACAGGTAAACACCAGTTAAAGAATGATACATATATTGGATATTCAGACTTAAGAACATGCAGAAAAATGGCTTTTACTTTAACTAATTAGCATGGGTCTATAGAATTTATATTCTAGTCTCCACATCATATTGCTAAAATACTATCAGCTCAACAAAAATCAGATGATTTCAAAACATAGAAATAAAACTAAAGATGTGATTAAGATTATATAGATCAATATTGTCATATTATGCAAACAAGGCAAGAGGCAGTGGTTTACATTGTCTTGAGGCAATTAGTAGATGGCTGCCATGTGTATGAATCACTATAACTTTCCTTTACATTATCATGCCATCAATTACCATGCAAACCTTTAAGCCTTTTTCTTGCTGGCTATGCTATACTGTTATTTTTTTAAATAATTTTTCCACATTTCTTCCCTTTCTGCATGTTTATTATGCAGTTGCACAACTGTAGCACAGCTGTGTTTTATGTTTAAAAATTTGCAACATCTTTTAAATACAGTTTCAAATAGAAATTATACTACAAATTTTTAAATGTTTCATTTTAGATTGTCACTGATTCTGCCTCTGTGGAACGTTTATTAGCTAAAACTGATGTCCAGCGGCCACAGGTAGTAGAGTACTGTGTTGTCTGTGGAGACAAAGCATCAGGTAAGATGCCAAGTTACTTGGTTGAAAGAACACATTTGCCTAAACACTCACACAGAACTAATCTTTCACTGAAAGGCAGGTTTGGTGACGATAAAAACAGAAGAAACTTTTTTGGCAGAAGGGATTCTTCAAGAAAGTAAAAAAAAAACCTGACTTGTAATAGTGATATTGTTCATTTTCCATAGACTTCCTGGCCCCTAAATGCACATTATACCTTTTAGTCACATACGCAGTGAGAATATCTTCCAGAGCTCCCAGGAACTTTGCTGTGGTTCTCAGTAGAGAGGCGCAGCATCATGAAAATTGTATTGCCTAACAATGGAATTTCATGGGGTGCTGAAGGAAGCAAAGTGATACAATTAAACTAAAGAGACAAAATCTAATTTTTGAAGTACTGGTTTGGCCTCAGAGCAAAAGAATAGAAGATAATGTCTGGGAAGATTTTAGACTGACTCAATTAAATGTTTGAATACTTTTGGTTCCATGTTAAAAACCATTTGATTTTTTAAAAAATGGACTTAAGTTCAAAGGAAGTAAGGTGAAGAGCACAAGACTCACAATGATTTTGGCTCTGCTTAAAATAGGACAGAAGAAAGGATCACTAGACAATGAATACAACATATGTTCTAAAGAACAGATAGAAGCTTTCTTTCATTTTTGTCTTTTTGACTGAGTTTTCGGTTGGCTGATTCATTATAATAAAAACTAGGTAGGGGATTTTCAAATCAAGATGAGGCCATGAATGGTACCTGTGTAATTCTTCAATGTACTAATTTATTGGGTGCAGATTATTTCAGAAGGCAAATGCTGATTGTCTAGATTTTTCATTGGTCAGTTTGTAGATTTCAGTAATTTGCTTGATTGAAAGTTTTGCTTGTGTTGTTTTTGTGCAGTTCACAGGAATATTTCTCCTGATTGAGTTAATGCAAAAGACACATAAATAGTGACTTTTTATTAAAACCAACTAGCCATATCATCAGAATAATTTTTCTTCTTTCTGCTTGAGTCATAGCTCTTCAGTTATTTTCCAGAACAAAAGAAACTTGAGAATACTAGGGTAATACTAGTGCAATAAGTATTTATTTTTTAAAAAATACATCATGATAAAGCCGCTTGACCATAGCTAGTGAGCATTTTTTGAAGGAATAGGCAAAGAGCACTAATATAAATAAAGCCCCAGACAAGAATGAGAAATATTCAGAACTTTTTTCTCCTCATCCCCTATAAACTATCTGAATACGGTTTGTCAAATTTTGCATTATCATAAACCCCAAGATGATAAATAAATGTGTGTGTTGATAAATCTGAACAAGAAATAAATAGTGCTTTGAGTAATTAAATTGTAATTGTATATCAAATGGTACATTTATACAACAATGCAACTTTATAAAATATAACGTTTTCTTTAGGACTGAACAATAAAGCAATCATATTTAAAACTATTTTTGTAATGGTTGGGTTAAGCTTGTTTACTTTTACAAAATTATTGAAAAATGGACAAAACTATTTTTGAGGTAGCCACTATTGTATATTTATTTTGGATTCATATTGCTATCAATAGCAGTAATTACAAGTAGTCCTTGACTTACAACCACAATTGAGCCCAAAATTTCCATTGCTAAGTAAGTCGTTTGTTAAGTGAGTTTTGCCCCATTTTACAACTTTTATTGTCATGGTTATTAAGTGAATCACTGCAGTTGTTATGTTAGTAACACAGTTGTTAAGTGAATCTGGCTTCCGCATTGACTTTGCTTCTCTGAAGGTCGCAGTAGGTGATTGTGTGACCCTGGGACACTGCAGCCATCATAAATACATGCCAGTGACCAAGCATCCAGATTTTGATCCCGTGACCATGGGGCTGCTGTAACGGTCGTAAGTGCGAAAAACGGTCATGTCACTTTTTTCAGTGCTGTTACAACTTCAAACAGTCACTAAATGAATGGGTTTACGTTGAGGACTACCTGTCTGCACAATCATTACTTTGCTTCAGCCTTCAAGGCAAAGTGGGAGCATATTTTGAAAGAATCAAATTTGCAGGTACAAGCCATTACACTTGCACCCTCAAATCTGGAGCCTTATCAGAATATGCTCCAGACAGGAATAAGTTCTGACAAGATTCTAGTTCTGTTTTCACAAGACTCATAACATTAACATGGAAAGCTAAATTTCAGTACTGAAGAATATATGTAGTTTAGAGTTAACTGTTAGGTTCTTATTGCCTTCTGAATTTGGTTGTTTTCCTGCAGATATTTGATTACCAAACTAGGTAACTAACAACCACTATGCGGGACAAACATGTAGAAAATTGGTAGAACGCATGATGTCATGGTGAAAGATCTTTAATTTCTCAAAAATTCAGTCACAATTTCAATTGGGAAACTTGATATTTGAGATTGTCAAATCCAAAGATGTTAGGGATTCCTTGGGTACTTGACACATTGACAAATCAACCATCAACAGGCAGAGATAAACCCCATTTACATACAGATATCCTCAATTTACCAGCGGTCACTTAGTGACTTTTTGAAGTTACAACAGCCTCTCCCCCCCCCAAAGGACCGAGTTCCGAATTTCTGATGGCTGCCCCCCTGTTGTCACATGATCATATGTTGGGCGCTCAGCAACTGGCCTGTATTTACAGCCATTGGTACAGTACTGCAAATGTCTGCATTTTATATTCATTTATTAATTTATATTTCATATTTATGAACTGCCCATGTCCCTCAAAGAGGGACACTGGCTGGCATAAAATAAAACATTAAAATATAAAACGGCATATGAAAATTACACTGTTAAGGTTTTAAAATTAAAATTTTAAACATTATAAACATTTTTAAGGAGGCATGAATAATTAAATTCTGCTAAAAATTAGTGGACAAATGTAAAGGGAGGTTTCTCATGACACCAACCAATCCTACAACTGTGATCCTTTGAGCTCCCCATACAAAGGCCAGAGCCATGTTTTAACCCCATTTCGGAAGCCAGGAGAGTAGGGCCCGCTTCACCTCTGGGATAAGAATATTCCAAAGGGCGGGAGCAACAGCAGAGAAGTCTCTGTTCCTAGACCCTGCCAGTAGGAGTTCTTTAACTGACTGGATCTGCAACATATCTTTCCTGTCTGATTGGGTGATACAGGTGAATGTGATGGGATGGAGCCGGTTCCATAAGTAGTGGCTCAATGCCATTTTTGCTGAAAACTCTGCACTTCTGGTTTCCAGCAAAAATGACCCATAGCAATAATGGGTTCTTTTTATGACCGTGGCAGTTACTTAATGACTGACTCAAAAAAGGTCATAAAATAGTTCCAGTCACATACTGATCCACTTTATGTCTATGGTCATAAGTTGATTTACAAAGTTAAATTGAGGATGGTTGTAACTGTTCCATTTAAAAGATACCATCAAAAAATCCCCCCAAAAGCAGGAAATGGCATCAGATAAGCAATCAAGAAAAAAACAATATCCTAATTAAGGAACCATGGAAGAAGCTACACTGCAATCTAGACTTGCAGGGAGAGTGTGTTTTGCTTTAAGTGACAGCATTAACATAACTTTGGCTGCTGGCTCTGTTAAAAGATTCATAGATTTTATTGCTTGGTTTTACAGTTATTCACCATTCTGAGTGCTTTCATGGTGACAAACAGACAAGGTATATGAATGAATGAATGTCATATAAATAGTCGTCAAGTTACGACCATTCATTCATTCATAGTTAAAAGTTATGTTGACTTTGAATGAAAGGACTTATAACCCGTCCTCAAAGTTCTACCCATTGCAGTGTCCCCACAGTCAGGTTAACAAAATTTGGCTGTTTGGTGACCAGCTCGTACTTAAAACAGGTTGCAGTATCCCCCAGTCACATGATCACAATTGCCAATCTTCTCTGCTGGCTTCCCACAAGCGAAGTCAAAGGAGAAGTCAGTGGGGAAAGTCTCAAGTTGCTTGGGTAAGGCTCTTCCCTTCCCGTTTTTTCTTGACTAACACACACACCATGTTCTTCCTCCCCCTCACTTGCTCATCCCCACCAGCACCCTCCTTCCCTGGCTCCCTGAGATCACACTAGACATACAGCCATCAACACCTTTCTTTCCTGGCCTCCCTGCGCTTACACTGCATTATAGCACATCCCCAACTCATGTGCAGTCTATGATCAGCCGCCCCCTCCTTCTGCTTCCTGTTTATTAAAGGGAGGTAGAATTATGTTATGTTAGAGTTATGATAACATCTGGGACTATCTGAATTGCTGTTGCTAAGTGATAGGGTGTTGTTACGTCACTCTTTACAACTTTATCATTTAGTGATTGCAATCCCAGCTCCAGTTGCCATCGAAACTGAAGGACTGACTTATATGTGGCCTCTAACTGGCTTACGCACCAAATACATCTTAGTTTACTGCAATAATATAAAACAGTACTACTATGATGTAGAACCTCAAAAAAATCCAAGAAAGCCCTTTGAGTTATAAAAATGCAATTTTATAAAAATTGTAAGATTAAAAGCAAACTGACAGGACCATTGAACAGTGAGTATTGCATAAATAAAAATTGTTTTAAAATGTACTTTTTTATTGTAATCATCATAGTTTCTTAGATTTCCCCCCTCTTTTTTAAGGTCGTCATTATGGTGCTGTCAGTTGTGAAGGATGCAAAGGCTTTTTTAAAAGAAGTGTGAGGAAAAATCTAACCTATAGTTGCCGCAGCAACCAGGATTGTATCATCAATAAACACCACAGGAATCGTTGCCAATTTTGTCGGCTCAAAAAATGCCTTGAGATGGGAATGAAAATGGAATGTGAGTCTACAGTCCATAACATGTTTCTTTGTTAACAAAAATAATGGATAGGAGTTTGGTCATTTCTGTGATTAAAAGTTGTTTCTATTTTTTCTATTATTCTATTATTGTTTCTATTATTACACTGTTTGCATAGTCCCAGTCAAACTGTTTGACATGTATCTTTGGCTGAGCTTTACATTTAAATCTTCAAATGTTCAGAGGTTTGTGCTGTAAATGAAACAGTAAAATGTTTCAGTTGCTATATTGATTGATGGAAATGTGATGATATTCAAAACCAAAATGATTCTGATTTGGGGAGAGTTTATATCTTGAATATGGTAGTTTATTTTAAAAAAACTAATGGACAAGCTGAAGGGATCAATTCTGACAGCAGAACTGGGGAATGTAGCTGCAGTACAGGGTAAAATAGAGAGTCTCTAGTGTTAAATAAATCACTAACATCTTGGTTGTTCAGATCAAGAACAAAGACAGGATGTGCAATGTCTGACTGATACTAAGAAAGTCCAGTTGCTTTTGGAAAAGCATCTCTGAGACAATCATGAGCTGGATCATTGAGAATCTCCATAGACATAAACGCAAATTTGAAGTTTCAGGAGTTCCCTCCACCACGCGATGATGTAACTGCACTTCAGGCACTCCGTAACCGGGCCACATTTACAGTTGTCTACAGTGTCCCATGGTCATGTGAATGTGTTTTACAACAGTTTTGCTGAAATCCAGTATTTACTTCTGGTTTTTTGGCAAAACTATGCCCATAGCAAACCATTGGTTTGTTTAACAACTGCAGATTCATTTCATAACCACAGTGATTCACTTTTCAACTGCTGTAAAAAACATCATAAAATTGGGCTGGTAATGTAACTGAACATTTTCCAACCATCACAAATAACTGGGACTAACTTGTACTTGTGTCAGTTTCAGTTTACTTTACAAAGAATTGGGATTCTTTGGAAAAATGCTAAGAGTCACCAATACTTTGGCTGTTTCTGTATGTCCTTTGAATTTAACTTTATTTCATAAATGTCTATTTAGTGTGATACACTGTTCAAGTGGTTCACAATCGTTCACTAGTTAACTGATATTGGTATTAAAATTAATACCAGTTTACAATTAGTATCATTACTAATTGTTTCAGGGCTTTTCCCCTGCATTTAAAATGTTGCATTTATGCTTTATTTTTCTGAGACCACAAATAACATGGAAAAAGATTTACAATTATTTTTGTATGTAGTGTTGCATATTTGAAAATTGTTGCTTAATCTGACACAACCTGTAAATTTCTACTTTTTTGTTGTCATTGTTTATTTCTTTTTTTCCTTTTTTTCCTGGTTGTGTTTTTAAATATCTGTTAAAATAAAATAAAGTTCTAAATAGTTTAGTGCCATTAGTATATTATAGAAAACATCCCCAGACAACTTTGTATCAGAACAGTGTACGTGGATACAGGATGAAATAGTCAGTATATAGACCACACCTTTGGTTAAAATGCTTCGTTGGGTGAGGGTGACTTTTCCACCGCCTTGAAAGAGGCGGTGGTGAGGCCTCTCTTCAAGAAGACTTCCCTGGACCCGGCAATGTTGCTAAACTATCGTCCGGTCTCCAACCTTCGCTTTGTGGCGAAGGTTGTTGAGAGTGTGGTTGCGCAACAGCTCCCCCAGCACCTGGATGAAACGACTTATCTGGATCTGTTCCAGTCGGGCTTCAGGCCCGAGTACAGCACGGAAACGGCATTGGTCACTTTGGTAGATGATCTCTGGAGGGCTAGGGACAGGGGGTGCTCCTCTGTCCTGGTCCTGTTAGATCTCTCAGCGGCTTTTGATACCATCGACCATGGTATCATGCTGCACCGTTTGGAAGAGTTAGGGATGGGAGGCATTGTGTTGCAGTAGTTCTCCTCCTTTCTCTCTGACCGGTAGCAGTCTGTGTTGACAGGGGGACAGAGGTCGACCCCGAGGCCCCTCATATGCGGGGTGCCGCAAGGGTCGGTCCTCTCGCCCCTCCTGTTCAAAATTTATGTGAAGCCGCTGGGCAAGATCATCCGTGGTTTCGGGGTGAAGTACCACCAGTATGCTGATGACACCCAGCTGTACATCTCCACCCCAGACCACCCCAACGATGCCTTTGAAGTGATGTCCCGGTGCCTGGAGGCTGTGCGGATATGGATGGGGAGGAATAGGTTCAGGCTCAACCCATCCAAGACCGAGTGGCTGTGGTTTCTGACGTCCCGATATAGTCAGTTGGTGCCATCACTGACTATTGGGGGCAAATCATTGGCCCCCACCAAGAGGGCGCGCAACTTGGGTGTCCTCCTGGATTCACGGCTGTCTTTAGAAGAGCACTTGACGGCTGTGACCGGGAGGATTTTTCATCTGGTCCGCCTGATTTGTCAGTTGCGTCCCTTTCTGGATCGGGACTCCTTACGCACGGTCACTCATGCCCTCGTCACCTCCCGCCTGGATATTGTAACACTCTCTACATGGGGCTCCCCTTGAGGAGCACCCGGAGGCTCCAACTGGCGCAGAGTGCGGCCGCGTGGGTGGTAACGGGAGCGACATGGCGCTCCCATGTAACACCCCTCCTGCGCGAGCTGCACTGGCTCCCGGTGGTCTTCCGGGTGCGCTTCAAGGTTTTGGTTACCACCTTTAAAGCGCTCCATGGCTCAGGATCTGGGTACTTGCGGGACCGCCTACTACCACCAATAGCCTCCCACCGGCCGGTACGCTCATAGAGAGGGGGTCCTCCGGGTGCCGTCGGCCAAACAATGTTGACTGGCGGCCCCCAGGGGGAGAGAACCTTCTCTGTGGGGGCACCTACTATCTGGAACGAGCTCCCGATACGGAGGATCCCGGATCTGCGCACCTTCCGCCGCGCTCTAAAGACCTTTTTATTTCACCAGGCGGGCCTGGCCTAACTTTCTCCCTCTTTTTAAACAATTTTAATATTTTAATATTTTTAATACTCAAAGTTTAAATTTGTTTTAAATTGATTGGGGTTTTAATCTGTCTGGGCCAAACTATTTAATTCGTTTTTATTTCTGCTTTTTAAATTTTATGTATGTATTATGTATGTATTAAATTTATGTATGTATTTTATTGTTGGCTGTTCACCGCCCTGAGTCCTTCGGGAGTAGGGCAGTATACAAATCAAATAAAAGTAAAAGTAAAGTAAAGTAAAATGAAGCTTAAATGTGAGCAAATGCTTTTAAGAATCTATGTGTATTTGTTGTGTTCTGATGTAGCTGTACAGAGTGAAAGGAAGCCTTTTGATGTACAGCGTGAGAAACCAACCAACTGTGCTGCTTCAACAGAAAAGATATATATTAGAAAGGACTTAAGAAGTCCTCTGATAGCAACCCCAACATTTGTTGCAGATAAAGATGGAGCTAGGTAAGTAATTAATGTGTCTTTAAAGCCCTTTTAGAGTTAAATATTTAAATTTTGAAAACATTTGAATATTATTCAGAAAGTTACTAAATTAAACAAAAACTAGTTTTATTTCCTTTTGAATTGAAACACTATTTTTATTTTACTTATTAATTTTGTCCAACATTAAAACATAGAATAACAAAAAATAATAAGTAAAAGGAACAAAAAACAAAATAGTATGAGAAAGATTTCATTTTCATACACTCTTTTCATTCATTTTAGAACTATTTTCTTGTGTGTATAGGTATAGTATATCCTTTAGGATAAGACCATCCACAAATATGTAGATTCAAAATGTTCAGATCTTATTCTTAAATGGATTTATTCATGATGATATACAAGCTATATATATGCTTCAAGAAAAAAATCTACTGTATATACTCGTAAATAAGCCCATCCAAATCCATTATTTTGAATGTATTTTGGCACCTAACATTCTGGACTTATATGTAAGTATATACAGTATAATGCAATATCTAAAATATAAATTGTTAGAGAGAGAGAGAGATCAGTGTGGAGTTTTGGTTTTTTTTACGGTGAGAACCATGTTAAGACTTGAACCTGGAATATATAGTATATCACAGAAGTGAGTACACCCTCTCACATTTTGTAAATATTTAAGTATATCTTTTCATGTGACAACACTGAAGAAATGACACCTGGCTACAATGTAAAGTAGTGAATATACAGCTTGTATAACTGTAAATGTGCTGTCCCCTCAAAATAACACAACACACAGCCATTAATGTCTAAACTGGTGTCAACAAAAATTGAGAAAACAACTAGGTCTTTAACATCTCATAAAAGGCCAAGAAGACTGGGACCATTCAAATTCTGTACCAGATGAAGTTTTCAAATACTCTTCAAGGGCAACCCTCTGTAGAGTGTACTGCACTAGTCCAGTCAGGAGATTACTAGGGTATGAGTGATGATGAGCAGAGTCCCTTGATCTAGGAGCAGGTACAACTAATACCAGACAAAACTGCGAAAAGATCCTCCTAGCCACAAATGTATGTGCTTTACGCAGGCATCATAAGTCCAGAAGGATCCCCATATCACACATCAGATATGTCTGGGGCACTGCAACCCCATCTACCAGCAAAGATGGCATATTCCTAGATCTGTCAGGCCTCAAAACCCAATGCCACTCAAGTCTTGCCAGGGTTGAACTGAAGCCTGTTGTTCCCCATCCAGACTCTTGGCAGCCTCGGGCACTGGGATAAGATGTTCATGGCATCATTTAATTCACCAGGACAGAAATATATAATTGGATATCATCAGTGTGCTGATGATACTTCACCCCATAGTGACAGAAGTGATTACTCAGTATCCTCAAGTAGAGCTGAATGGGAGCAGAGAGCGCATTGAAGCCTTCAGCACTCCACACAGTAGGTGCCAAAGGCAGAATCTTTCCTATCCAATCACCACCAACTGGAATTGAGCTGGAAAAAGGAGGTGGGCCACCACAACACTGTACTGAAGGCAGCAGAGCGATCAAATAGGGCAAGGATGGATGTATAACATTCTTCCTGCTCTTGCCAGAGATCATCCAAAAATGCGACCGGTGCTTTTTCCATCCCTTACGTGTGTCTGAATCCCTACTGAAAGGCATTCCGATAATCCGTTTCATCTGAGGTCCTCTGAAGCTGCCGCCAAACCACTTTCTCAACAATCTTCCCCAAATAGAGGAAGTTAGGTAGTGGATGAAAATTGTCCAGTACAGGTAGTTTTGTTTAACAACTGGTCACTTAAGAACTGGTCGAAGTTGCAATGGAGTAAAAAGAAGTTACTTTCAACCCATCCTCAAAGTTGTGATTGCTTCCCTCCCCCACCCCCGGGCTGGTCACATTAATGCATTTTAGGCACTTGGCAGCTGGCTCGCATTAGCCACTGGTTGCAGTCTCATAGTCATGTGACCACAATTTGTAACTTTAGCCGTTTTCCAGCAGAAAACAGCAAAAGAATCACCCATTGGATATGGTAGATTGACCACATGTTTTGCTTAATAATCGTAAACATGGTTGTAAAATTGAGTGAGGCCATATGACCTGCTTAACAACCACAATTACCACCAAAATCCCAGGCTCAATTTTGGTGATAAGTCAAGGACTGCCTGTATCATGAGGTCTTCTTGAGAAGGGGATAAACCAAGGCCTCTTTAAGGAGTGTAAACAAACCCCGCAGTAAGAGAAGAATTAACCATTGCTAGAACCCACTGACAAAATGCCCTGCAGGTTGCTTTAACAAGCCAAGAAGGACATGGATCTTAAGAGGGTGGATGTGACTGAGTTCACATCCTAAAGACCTGTCCCTGCTTTGCTAGAATTGTTTTCCTAGTCCTGCCAGTTCAATATAATTTCTGCAAAAGCAAAACCAGAAAGTATTTTGATCAACAATTTCAGAAATAACAAAAATATGGATTGCAATGTTACTGTTAATGATGTAACAAAGGAATATTGTGGTCTTTATTAACACAATGTTGTTTTCCTTATTTTTATCCTCTTGAACAGATCAGCCAGTCTTCTTGATTCAGGGATGCTTGTAAATATTCAGCAGCCTTTAATACGGGATGATGGTACAGTGCTACTTGCTACAGATCCCAAGGTAGCCTTCCTTATATTTAATTGCACAACTCATGCTTTCCTGCTTTTCCTAATTGCTGTCTTATTTTTATTTTTATTTTATTAAAAAAGTTTTTATTTTATGATCAAACAAGTATACAATATAAACAATCATTCAAACTATCATCAGGGGAAAAAAAAGAAAAAAAAATTTTTAAATCCATAATCCGTCTCTAAACTCAATCTTCAACCCCTCCTCACCACCCCCCACCTCCGACTTCCCAGAACAAAAACAGGGCATAGATTTCACCAAACATTCGCTAAAATAAACTAGCTAACTGCAAGATTTAATTGCTCCCAAGACCCCTTAACTCCCCTTTTACAATTTCATCAACCTCCCTTTTTATAGACTCAAAATAGCATATAATCCAATAACTATAAGAGTTTTAAAACCATTAACAAATATAAAGCATTCAAACCTTAAAAAATCTGTTAATATATCAATAAGGTATTCAATTCATTTACATAAACATTTTCCCCCTCCTACTTTTCTCAAAATTCAAATATTTTAAAGTCTTATAACAAAAAATAAACCTTAAATATTCAATAGTTAAATTTCTACATTTTCCCCCTTCATTGTTTCCCTCCAGCTTTTAAAACTTTAAAACATAAACATCAGCATTTTAATCAACCATTAATCATAAACTAGAATATCAAAAAAGATTAATCTTACATTCTTACTCTCGAATATTTTAAAAATCTTAAAACAAAAAATAAACCTTAATTAATCATAATCTGTACATTTACCCCCTCAGTCTTTTTTCCTCCCTCCCATTTTTAAATCCTAAGACATAATCATTTTTAACCATTATCATTATTTAAGTTTCTACCTTTTTAAAAAAAAAACATAATCATTTTAATTAACCATTAATGCATCATATTTAAAAATCAATATTTAAATTTATAAATTTTTCCCCTCAGTAGTTATAAAACCTAAAACATAATCATTTTTAACCATTAATAGAACAACTGCAAAGCCAAAAAGAAAAGTTAATCTTCCATTCTTGCTTTCTTTTTATATTTTTTCCAGTCTTTCTGCATCCCTCCTGCTTCTATTTTGAGGAGGTTTTTAATTTTAATTTGAGGTTGATGTAACTGCAAGGATTGTCCCCTTTTTGAGAAAATTTCCTCTGATTTAGAGCCCCCATATCACCTCTTCTTGCTTAAATAGATCAGTTCATTCCTTCGTCTGTAAAACCAAAGATTGTCCAAAGTTTGTGAAAAAAAGTTCAGTTGTTTCTTTTCTATTAAATGTGTAAATACCACTGGCAAATCTCCTTCCTCTTCTAAAACTTCGAAAGTCTGATCATTTACTACTTTCTTCCAAACCAAGTTATAATTTTGAAAGATTCTGTCAATTTTTTCAAAAAGAGCAGAAAATAAACTTGAAAATTCTTGAGAAGATTCTTGAGAACCAGCCAGTTCCACCTTCTCTGCTTCAATCAAAATGTCTCCTGGACTGTCATCATGCTCCGTACTTTCTTTTGTCTGCTCCATCATTTCTGTTGTTATCCCTTTGAGAATTGCTATTTGATTACTTATAGCTGCAGTATGATTATTCATGGCTTCTTTTATAAATTCTGTAAATTCTGCATTAGGATCCTTGTAGTTCTGTAAATCAGACAACTGTTATCATTTCTGACACCTCCAAATGGCTTCCAGCACTTTCAAAATCTCCTTTCTTGGAAGCCATTTTATTTTAAAAAGATTTTCTTTCTTTCCACAACCATAAAGTCATAAAATCACAGCCATCCTCTTGAACAACTTTCAGCAATTTCTTTATAAATCACCAAACGAGATAATCTTTTCCCAAACAGCTCTTTAAGCCTCTTTAATCCAGCAATTTAAAGCCAGTCTCTGGGCACAAGTCTATCAGCAGGCACTTTCCTTTCTAGCTTTCACTTTTTAAAAATCGCAACAAAAACGCCATCTTTACTTCCAGCTCAGAAAATTCAATTAGAAACATTGTATCCCCAGAGTTAAGCATTCTACTTGCAAAAAGCTTGTCCTCCTGCTTCCGTTCCGCCTGCTTTTTTGCAATCATTTAATCTTCTATTTGACAGCAGAAATTGGACGCGACGCCTAGCTCTGTAAAAAACAGAGTCCCCCCGGATCCGGAGCTTCAGCGGGCTGAACAGGGAGCTCTCGCCCTCCAAACCCCTGGAATTAATCCAGGGGTTTTCGGGGAGGTCTACCCTCACCCACCAGCTCTCCTCCCCTTCTTTTCCCGAAGGGGAGATTTTCAAGCCGTTTGACAGCTGATTAGCGCTGTCAGAACGGCTCAACGAGATCGCGGGGGCAGCGGTCTAAAAAGACCGTCCATGGCACCGCAGAGCCAACCCGGAAGTCCCTAATTGCTGTCTTATTGTATATGAAGAATTTATACATTAATAGATAATTTCTGCTGAGAAATATATTTAATATTCAGATCCTTGACTGATGTCATTTGGGACCAGAATTTCCATAGCTAAGCTATGTGGTCATAAAGCTTGACCACACTGCTTAGCAATGGCAATCTCTGCTATCCTGATTGTTGTTAAACAGATCTCATGGCCATTAAGTGAGGCAATTTCCTGCTGGCTCCCTACAACCAACTCAATGGGGAAGCCAGCAGGAAGTTTCAAGTCCCAGGTAGCTATTTAGCAGCCTGGCAGCAAGGAGCATAGTGAGGCTTGGAGGATTTATGAGGGGGCAAGGGAGGTATCACAAGTCACGGGAAGAGTGCATAGTGGTATGTGAAGCTGCAAGGCAAGATTGCACACAGGTGCAACACAGGCTTGGGGAGGGTGTACACGGATGTGCAAGTGGGTGGTAGAACATAAGTGCAGAGGGACTGGAGGATTTACCCCAGAGAATTGCAATTTTTCCTGTCGGCTTCCCCACTGACTTTCTGGGTATGTCAACAGGGAAAGTTTCCACAATCATCACATGATCATGGAGTGCTGCAACTGGTCATTAGTATGACCTATTTGCCAAGATTGCATTCATATGGGTGCAAGGGTGCTGGGACAATCAGAACTCTGAGGACTGGTCATAACCATCATTTGTTCCTCACCATCATAAATTTGAATAGTCCCTGAACAAACGGTCGTAAATTGAGTGCTACTTGCTCGACTATAGAATAGAGTATAGTAATGAAAAATAGGTCTGGCTTTATCAACCCCCTGATGTGCATTATATTATTTGGTTGATATTATTTACATTTCCTAAACCTTTCTTTGTAATTTTATTCTCTTCATTTTATTTACTTTTGTATCTGTATTAGGAAACAGGCAGATTATATTTAAAGAAACTCAGCCATTTAATTCAAAGTGTTGTTTTTATTTTTTTATTTTTTATTTTTGTAGGCGGAGACAAGCCAAGGTGCTTTGGGAACACTAGCAAATGTTGTAACATCACTTGCCAGCCTTAACGAATCTCTTAATAATGGAGATACTTCAGAAATTCCACAAGAAGACCAATCTGCAAGTGAGATTACTAGGTATGTGCTTCATATTAGAAATGTTTCTAATTTGTATCTCTGACTATAAAAATATTTTTTCATTGATGAAACTAAAATACTATTGATAAAAGATATTGCCATTTTTGAAATTCATTCTCATGTTAGACTTAAGAATCAAGCTAGCTGATATTTCTTAACACGGTTGAATATTGAAAAGTAGTTAAGAACAGTACAAAAACAGAGTGTTGATTGTATGCTGTGTAAAAAATAATTACAAGGGTACATATAGTATTGCAATGTCAAAGAATCCTGTTCACATTTGAATCCATTCCATTTCATTATTTTACACTCCCATTTCATTTATTCCCATCAAATAATCAGTAAAGTATGCCTGGAAACCCTGGCAATTTTCTTAGAGCTGCAAATAACTTTCTGTTTGGGGGTTGATGATGTTATTGTTTGATGGACAAGATTTCAGTGGTTTTATTTTATTTCTCACTGATAAATGTAATATAAGAGCATATATGATGTATATATGATACATTATTCTTATTTGCAGGGCATTTGATACTTTGGCTAAAGCACTTAATACTACAGATGGTGCCACGGCACAGAATCTAGCCGATGGGATGGATCCTGCAGGTGGTGGAAATATTCATGTCATCAGTAGGGATCAGTCCACTCCAATAATTGAAGTTGAAGGACCTCTTCTTACAGATACTCATGTGACATTTAAGGTCTGTCTTGCACTGATTTGTTTTGGCAGAGCTTATCATTAACTACTTCCTTGTAAAAATGAGTTCTCATAATGTATAAAATCAAATCACATTACATTCTTAACGTGCTGTTGAAACAGATCAGTGTTTACTCATTAAAAGGATCAAATATAACTACCAAATGCGACCATTCTGTAATTTTTTTGAAAAAAATGTTCACTCTATAGTGCTGCATTTTAAACTTTTCTGATTTTGAACCATTATATTTAATTACAGGTAGTCTTTGACTTACAACCACAATTGAGCCCAAAAGTTATGTTGTTAAACAACACATTTGTTAAGTGAATATTGCCCATTTTATAATCTTTCTTGCCACAGTTGTTAAGTGAATCCCTGCAGTTGTTAAGTTAGTAACATAGTTGTTAAATGAATCCGGCTTTCCCATTGACTTGTCGTAGCAATAGCAATAGCACTTAGACTTATATACCGCTTCATAGTGCTTTTACAGCCCTCTTTAAGCGGTTTACAGAGTCAGCATATTGCCCCCAACAATCTGGGTCCTCATTTTATCAACCTTGGAAGGATGGAAGGCTGAATCAACCTTGAGCCGGTGAGATTTGAACTGCCGAACTGCAGCTAGCAGTCAGCTGAAGTAGCCTGCAGTGCTGCACTTTAACCACTGCGCCACCTCGTCTCTTATTTGGGTCATGCTTGTCAAAAGGTGATCACATGACCTGGGACACTGCAACCGTCATAAATATGAGTCAGTTGCCAAGTGTCTGAATTTTGATCATGTGACTAGGTCGTAAGTGTGAAAAATGGCCATAACTCATGTTTTTCAGTGCCATTGTAACTTCAAATGGTCACTAAATAAATTGCTGTAAGTGAAGGATATCTGTTTTCCACATTATCGTTGTAAATTGTGACCCCTAACTACATAGAAGCACTGCAGTTATTTAAAATGCAAATAATTCTTTTTCAATAATACATGGTAAGGGTTTTTTCAACTTCCATTTGAGTGAAAAACATTTTTTTTAATTATCAAAAATATTGATAAAACTATGTGAATGTTTAAAGAGATGTTCATTCATTATAAAAAGGATGTTTATTCTTCTGGTTCTATATTATATTGATTAATATAGCAGTGATTTTAAAATATATATATTTGTAATAAACTTCATGTTGTTCTCTTGTAGTTAACCATGCCTAGCCCAATGCCAGAGTACCTGAATGTGCATTACATTTGTGAGTCTGCATCACGGTTACTTTTTCTTTCCATGCATTGGGCCAGGTCCATTCCTGCTTTTCAAGCACTAGGGTAAGAATGTGCTTTCTTTTTCCATTGATAAATACTGTATGTATTGAATGGAATCCACAATATATAATGATTCTCTAAAATAAAAGTATTTCATTTGTTGTACTAAAGCAAATGCTGTAAAGGTGGTCCTCGACTTCTGACCACAATTGACCCCAAAATTTTCACTGCTAAGCAAAGCAGTTGTTAAGTGAGTTGTGCCCATTTTATAATCTTTTTTGCCAGAGTTGTTAAGCGAATCATGTAGTCGATCATGAATCTGGCTTCCTCCATTGACTCTGCTTGTCAGAAGCTCCCAATCCCAGGACCCCGGGACACTGCAAACATCATAAATACATGCCAGTTACTAAGCACCTGAATTTTGATCACATAACTGTGGGGATGCTACAAGCATCATAAGTGTGAAAAACGGTCATAAGTCACTTTTTTCAGTGCCGTTGTAAGTTCGAACAGTCGCTAAACAAGTGGTTATGACTTGAGGACTACCTGTATTGAAGCTGCATTGTCAAGCTTCACAATTTTAGTTGTACAACATATGAAAAGCTATAATGAGTTAGTCTAGATACACTTTTTTGCAAATTTCATTTGGCTTTCAATAAAACACAAAGGAAAAATATTAAGCTCAAGTCAAAAAAAGAACAAGAATATACAGAAATTAAACATAAATTACCCATTAAATAGTTTTTCAAAGGAAAAATAAAATCATTTGGAAGTCAATTAGCATTATAAAATATTACATAAATCTAGGTGTGCAATTTGAATAATTAAGAAGGATAACTGCAGAAACTAGATCCAAAAACAAAGTTCAGGGTGCCAGTTACAAAACTGTTTGTGTATCTTTTGATGATATAAAAACTATAAAAAGTAATTCAGTTTGAAAACCTTTTAGCTCCGTTCATAACATTCCCTTCAGAGATCTTCTCTGATAGTATTTCTTTTCTTAAACCTTTCAGAAGAAATAGCATGTTTACCCTACTTTAAAAATGTATATATCTGTCCACGTTCCAATTTTAAATTATTAATAAACACCATGATTGTGTTAATAACTGCATATACTTGTAGTTACTGAGAGGTACTATGAATGTATTTGGCTTATAAATAGTGATCCCAAATTATATAGCATACCTTGAGCATGTTAAGACTAAAACTAGGTTTTGATAATGCTTCTGGTGTTGGCCAAATTGTGCCAAAAATATTTTGTTTGTGATCAGGGAATGTTGTAAAGACATATGAAAGGTAAGAATTTGTATTTTGGTATTAGTGGCCTGTTCGACTTCACTGAACGGTGATAATGGAAGAATTAGGGATTAGTTTGGGGAAAATAATTTGTGATGTAAACTAATGTGAACAGGGGGAAATTATTCAGTTAAATGATATGGATGGATGGATGGGATTCAGACGATAAGAGTATAAGTAATAATTTAGTAGTATAAGTAGATAATTTAGAAACCCTGTAATGAATGGGAATGATTGATAATTTAGAAAAAATGTTGTTTGTTTTGAGTACAGGTTTAAGCATATGCCTATTAAATGATTATTTATTTGATTGTTTATGATGAATGACTGGGAGAATTACTGAAAGACCCATGAGTAATGAGAGGCTCTGATGTGACACAGAACAGTTTTGGATACTGTCAAGAGTAGAGCTTTAAAAAGTAGACATAGAAGAAAAGGAAAGAAATGAAATACATTAATGACTATAGGACAACTGTAGGAAAAGATGTCCTGTATGAAAGAAAAAGTATTAAAAGATAGTTTAACCTCACAATAGAAACTGTGGAAGATGGGTATAAGATATTGACAGATATAACAGAGTTCCATAGAAGTGAGTAAAATTATGGTAACAGAAAGTATAGAAAAGGATTACAGATTAACAGAGTTGGAAGGGACCTTGTAAATCATCTAGTCCAACCCCCCACCCAAGCAGGAGACTCTACACCATTTCTGACAAATGGCAGTCTAATCTCTTCTTGAAAGCCTTCAGTGATGAAGCTCCCACAGGCAAGCTGTTCCATTGATTGATTGCTCTCATTGTCAGAAAATTTCTCCTTATTTCCAGGTTAAATCTCTCCTTGTTCAGTTTCCATCCATTATTCCTTGTCTGGCCTACAGGTGCTTTGGAAAATAGCTTGACCCCTTCCTCTCTGTGGCAGCCCCTCAAATATTGGAACTCTACTATCATGTCTCCCCCGGTCCTTCTCTTCATTAGACTAGCCCAGTTCCTGTAACAGTTCTTCATATGTTTTAGTCTCCAGTCCCCTAATCATCCTCGTTGCTCTTCTCTGCACGTTTTCTAGAGTCTCAACATCTTTTTTATAGTGTGGTGATCAAAACTGGATGCAGTACTCTTGGTGTGGTCTTACTAAGGCTTTATAGAGTGGTATTAGTATCTCACTTGATCTTGATTGTATCTCTCTGTTAATGCAATTTAGGATTGCATTGGCTTTTCTGGCTGATGCTGCACACCGCTGGCTCATATTTAGCTGGTTGTCCACTAAGACTCCAAGATCCCTCTCACAGTTACTGCTATTAACCCTGGTTTCACCCAGTCTATATGTGTACTTTTGGTTTTTCTTGCCTAAGTGTAGGACTTTACTTTTCTCTACATCAGTGGTTCTCAACCTTCCTAATGCCATGACCCTTTAATACAGTTCCTCATGTTGTGGTGACCCCCCAACTAGGGGTGGGTTCTAATTTTTTTTACTACCGGTTCTGTGGGTGTGGCTTATTTTGTGGGCGTGGCTTGGAGGTCATGTGACTGAGTGGGCATGGCTAGCTGGTCATGTGACCGGGTGGCCATGGCTATGTGTATAGGGACTACTCAGAGGGCTGAAAAAAGTCATTTCTGACAGGTCCTCGCACTTTTGACTGGTCCTCACATTTATGCCTGTGCAGCATTCTTAACAACCATGTCACTCATTTCACAACTGCTTCTCTTCAACATGGTATAAGATAGGGCAAAAAACGTAAAATGTGAGGACAGTCGTAAATTCGAGGACTGGTCAAAAGTGCGAGGACCAGTCAAAAATAACTTTTTCAGCCCTCTGAGTAGTCCCTGTGCACAAAAGGACTACCCAGAGGGCTGAAAAATGTGATTTCTGACAGGTCCTCGCACTTTTGACCGGTCTTCTCAGTTATCATCATTTATGCCCATTGTACCATTCTTAACAACCATGTCACTCATTTCACAACTGCTTCTCTTCACCATGGTGACAACATAGGGCAAAAACGTAAATTGTGAGGACAGTCGTAAGTTCGAGGACTGGTCAAAAGTGCGAGGACCAGTCAAAAATAACTTTTTCAGCCCTCTGAGTAGTCCATATGCATAAAAGGATACAGCAATAGAGAGGGATGAAGGAAGGGAAGGGAAATTAGAGTAGGAGTGAAGGTAAGAGAGGGAGGAAGAGAGGAGGAGAAGGAGAAAGAAAGAGGAAGTAGGGAGAAGAAGAAGGGGGGGAAGAGAAAGTAAGTAAGAAAGAAAAGACAGAGGTGGTAGGTTTGAGGAGAAAGATTGCTGTACAATAAAAAAGATGAAAGGGAAGAAAGCCAACCCCAAACAAATATTAAGATATTAAGATAAAGAATGAATTGTTAAACTTTAAAGAATAAAAGAGAACAAATAGCAATAAATAGCAATAATTAGAAACACACATACAAACATACAACGTATTTTCTTTGAACAGAGTATTTGGCCGGTTCACAAATTTAAACAGTTGTAGGACGTTAGCACCTACCCCTTTCCTAGAAGAATGAAATATTTTGGGAAATATTAAAAAGGCAGAATATTATATTTTCCTGTATGAGAAATGGAGAAGCATATTTTACAGACAAAGCAACTCCCACCTTCCTGCCCCCCCCCGCCCTTTGTTAATGGGCCAGAGGGAGAAACTCAATCCTTTATCAAAGGACATTTGCAACACAATAGCAACAGAAACTAACACAATGGGCCCCATCAAGCCATGTGATCCTGTCCACCATTAAACCATCTTTCCAAGCAGTTTCCATGTTTCCAGTGTCTTTTTCCCCACTTGGAGCAGAACCCAGAAGGATATTTCTTCCAACACAGTATTTAGTCATTTCAATTAAATTTACAATTTTTATATTTCCTTTTTACCATATTTATTCCTCATCTATTTTTTTAAAAAACCAATATTACCCTTCATCCTCATCTCTAATCTTAATCAAATTCAATTTTTCCCTTCTATTCTATATTATACCCCTTCCCATTGTCATCTATTTTTATATCCATCCTCATATTGGTTAATTATGTAATACAGTTGTTTAATACAAATTCAACATTTTAATATAAATCAATTAGTTATATAACTACCTTTTTTGTATATTAATCAATATGAACATGAATATTCCAATTATTTCCATACAATTACAAATCAATTAATTATATTTACCAATAATAATAAACCAAATAATTTCCCCCTATATTCCTCCAAACCACAACTTAACCATTTCTGCTTTCAACACAATATACAATTAATAGTATCTCAATTATTACAATTCCCTAGTTAAATAGAGCTTTTTTCTTCTGTGTTTTAAAATCTTGAACCTCCTCTTGCCCTAAATTTCCCATTGTTTGCAGTTTGCACCTACCTTTTTTGGTGAGGAAAAAGAAAAAGAAATCTCTCTGCCTCATTTTGTCACGTTGCAGCCAAGACCCTGCTTACTTTCAATTTTGCTTTTTCAGCATAGCTAGGGGGAAAAAAATCTGCTCCAGGAATTTACCTCTTTGCAGCTAGCTAGCAACAGAGCCCTCCGCAAAACAGCTGAGAGTAGGGCGGCCCTTTGAAGCCCCGCGGCAAGAATTTAAAGTTTTTTTCCCCTCTAGCCATCAGCTGGGACTCCGGAGGCAGCAATAGATTGGGAGTGGGCGGGGTAAGCGAACAGCAGTTGGGCGATCCAGCAGAAGCAGAGGGTGAGGGTGAGTGAAGGCATGGGGGGGGTGAGAGAGGGCTTTGGCGACCCCCGTGAAATGGCCGTTCGACCCCCAAAGGGGTCGCGACCCCCAGGTTGAGAACCGCTGCTCTACATTGAATTTCATTTCATTAGATAGGGCCAGTATTCAAGTCTGTCAAAATCCATCTGGATCTTGAGCCTGTCTTCTAGGGTGTTAGCTATTCCTGCCAGCTTAGTATCATCTGCAAACTTGGTAAGTTCCCCTTCTATTCCCTTATCTAAGTTGTTTATGAAAATATTGAAAAATACTGGGCCTAAGACAGAACCCTGTGGTACCTCACTGCTTACTTCCCTCCATGTAGACTTAGACCCATTAAAGACTACTCGTTGAGTACAGTTTGTCAGCCAGTTGTGAATCCATCTGGTGGTGATGCTATCTATCCCACTTTTTTCTAAGTAGGTTGTGGTCTACTTTGTCAAATTCCTTGCTGAAGTCTATTACGTCCACAGTATTTTGCTGGTCTACTAATTTAGTCACTATGTTAAAGAATGAAATAAGATTGGTTTGGCATGATTGTTTTTAACAAACCTGTGCTGACAGTTAATTATTACTTTACTTATTTCTAGATGTTGGCAGATCTGTTTGTTTTATTCCCGGGTATTGATGTTAGCCTGATTGGTCTGAGATTGGGAACCACGTCAGCTCTTATCCAGTCCTCTGGTAGTTCCCCAGTGCTCCAGGATTTTTGAAGGATGTGGTGCAGTGGTTCTGAGGTGACCTCTGCCAGCTCCTTTAGAGCTCTGGGATGTAATCCGTTAGGTCCCGGTGATTTGTATTCATGAAGATCAGACAGTATTCTCTTACCTTTTTTTTTTGCTTATTTTAATTTTTATTTCTCCTGAAGGTGGGAACGGCAGTCAGGATGAGCGTAGACCAGTTGTGAGTTGATTAGGACCGAGTCTGCAGAAGAAGCTTAGCCCCGCCTCCTTGCCTTAGCCGTCAGTTTTTCGACTCGGTCGAATAGGACACTTGTGTCTAGGATTTTTTCTCCTCTAGTTGATAGGCTTTTTTTACGCTCCTCTTTCTTGTCAACGATTCCAGCGTGATCGGCCCTTTTTGCCAACCTCCGCTAAAGACCATGGAGTGGTAGGGTTGCCGGCCGGCAACCCTTTGGTGCACACGAGCCTGCTCTGCCGCACCCGCCAGGAGTTTCCTTCGGCTCCTTCCTGGCTTGAGCTGCGATTAGGGCTTTGCCCTGCAGCTGTGAGGCGCGCGTTCCATTCCCCCGCGCCTCTCTCTCGATCGCGCTAGTGCCATTTCGGCTAGCGATCTCGCCTCGTCTCCAGAGCTTCAGTCGACAGCAGCGGTGGTCGAATCCCGTCATCGGAAGCTTCCCGTGGCAAAGCGGATTGGGACTGTCTTTGCGAGGTACCTTTCGGCCGGCGGCCATTTTATGCCCATTTCAAAATGGTGGACACTGTCTCTGCAAAGCCTTCCCGCGCTACTGGAAGCAGGGGAAAGAGGCCCCATGGGCTCGATCCGGGAGAGGGCCCTTCAGGAACCCAGGGAGGAAAGAAATCCAGGGCCCAGGGTCATGACTCCTCCTCAGGGAAGCCTTTATCCTCCTCAGCCAAGTTCACCAAAGAGGATGAACGGCGTCACAAGGCGATGGAGCGGGCCTTTAACAAGGCGACTCCTGTCCCTAGGGTAGAGGCAGCACTCCCCTCGTGCTTCTCCCTGTCCTGATCCCTCAACACCCTCTCCTTTTGGGCCTTCCCCTCCTCCTCCTCCTAGCTTACCTGCTTTGTCCCCAGACATTTCTATTCAAGGGGATAACGATTTAATGTCAGAGATTGCCACTGTTTTCCCATCTTCCCAGACAGAGGCACCTGCCAGACCCCTGGCCCAACCTGCTGAGAGCCTTGTACCTGTATCTCAGGTCTCGGCGGAGATTTCTCCATCTGCTTCTCAGCCTATCCAGCAGAGTATTTCTCTGGCCTTGGCCCAATTAATTGCGGATTCTACCCGGCAGGGCATTGCCCAGGGTCTCCAGGAGAGAGCATCCTCTCTGGTTTCCGATTACCTCAACGACCAGGCCCTGTCTGCTCATTCCTAGCCCGCGGAGGAGGATTCTCTCCTCCATGGGCGGGCGATCTCGCCTTCCAGGATAGCCGCGGCTCAGTTTCGGGGAAGGAGGATCCCATCATTGACCAGGACTTGTCAGAGGATGAGGGCCTTGAGCCTGACCAGCCCTCCTTTGTGGGCCTTTTTCACCCCCAGATGTTCAGGTCCCTCCTCTTTAAGGCTCAAACCACCACCCGCCTGGGGGGCCCGGGATCTAAGCCCAAGGAGTCGGCTAGCAATCCTGATCCCGCTTCAGCCCTATTTGAGGAACCTTCTGTCCTGACAGAAACTATTCCGGCTCCTAAGCTTTTCTCCGATGTCCTTCAAAGGCAGTGGAAGTTTCCTAGTATGGGTCCTGTTCCCAACTCCCTCGATAAGAGGTTCTACAATGTGGCCCAGATTATGCCAGTTTGTTACAAATCCCGGCGGGAGATCCCCCAGTGGTAGTCCTAGCCTCCCCGGGTCCCTTGTCAGGCCCGGCTGAGGAATCCTTATGCCCAGAAGACCGTAAGACGGAGCGGTCTTTTATTAAGGGACACCAGGCCTCTGCTTGGGCTGTGCAAGCAGCTTCGGTGGCTTCATTTTTCAATAGGGCATTTATCCTTTGGCTGAAGCAGCTGCAGGGCCGCATTCCGGCCGCAGACGTTCGTTCTCACCAAGACGTAAATAAAATCCTTGCCGCTATGGAGTTCTCCGCCGACGCCACATTGAATGCCTCCCATTTCTTGGCCAAGGCCATTGGATCGACGGTGACTTCTCGCCGTATGCTGTGGCTCAAGAACTGGCAAGCCGATATCCGTCATAAATGGCGCCTGGCATCTTCGCCTTATGCGGGAGATAAGCTTTTTGGTGCTCCTTTAGAGCCTCTGCTCGTCGAAACCCGCGACCACCATAAGGTTCTGCCAGCGGTTTCTCGGCGCTCGGATTCCAGACAGGCTTCCTCCTTTCGGCCTTCGTCCTTTTGGACCTCCGACTCCGGATTTTACCAACAACGCTTTCAACGAGCCTACCAGCCCAGGGGACCTGCAGGCCCGGATAACCAGGTTAGACAGGGACCCCGCTACCCCCCCCCCAGGAGGGCTCTCCGGGGAGGTAGGGGCTGGCCCTTCCAGCGGTCTCGTTAACTTACGTCCCTCTTCAATGATTGGGGGCCGTTTGGCGGCTTTTGCCTTTAAATGGGAATCCACTATCTCCGATAATTGGGTAAAGAAGGTTATTAAATCTGGTCTTCCCCTTGAATTTAGGTCTAGCCCTCCCCAATTATTTTTACGCTGCCCCGTTTCCCTTCTCCCTCTAAAGAGGGCCAGGGTGGAGGCAGCAGTTAAGCACCTATTAAGGTCTCGAGCCATTGAACCTGTCCCTAGGTCTCAGTTTGGGCAGGGATTCTATTCCCGCTTATTTTTGGTGCAAAAGTCCTCTGGGGATTGGCGCCCCATCCTGGATCTGAAGGCCTTGAATCGGCACATAATTTACCGCCGATTCAAGATGCAATCCCTTCAGACAATTTTACTGGCCATCCGGGAGGGGGACTTTCTGTCATCCATCGATCTGACGGAAGCATACCTGCACGTCCCCATCCTGCCCGAACACCGTAAATTCCTTAGATTTTGTTATAATGGGGCTCACTATCAGTATCGTGCCCTCCCCTTTGGTTTGTCTTCTGCCCCACGAGTTTTTACTAAGATTATGGCATCCCTCATGGCTTATCTCAGTGGGTTGCCAATTAGAGTTTTATTTTACCTGGATGACATTTTGATCCTGTCCCGATCCCCTAGTCAGGCCCAGCGTGATATCGCTGTGACTCTTCGGGTCTTGCAAGAGCATGGGTTCTCAGTGAATTGGCGTAAGAGCTACCTGGATCCCTCCACGAGGCTTCAACATCTGGGGGCTATAACTGACATAGTTAGTTCCGAGGTGTCTCTTTCCCCGGACCGTATTTCCAGTTTGATTTCCCTGGCCTCCCGGGTTCGGCTCCAGAGTTCCACGCCTCTCCTCACCTTGTCCTGCCTCCTTGGCAAAATGGTGTCGACATTCGGGATCGTCCCTTGGTAGCGCCTGCACAGCAGGGACCTCCAATGGTTCCTCCTCCCCTTCCAACGTTCACGCAGGGCGACCTCGGCCACGCGGGTGGTTCTTCCCCCGGCCGTTCTTCAATCTCTGCCTTGGTGGTCCTCCGAGGCGATGCGCAAGGGCAGCAGCTTCCGCGAGCCTCAATGCATGATCCTGACAACGGATGCCAGCCTGTCGGGCTGGAGCGCTCACCTCGGCTCCCTCCTGGCCCAGGGCCAATAGTCTCTTCACGAATCTCGCCTGAACATCAACGTCCTGGAACTGCGGGCTATATTTCTCGCTCTTCAACACTTTCATCAGCACGTCCTCGGTCGAGACCTCCTGGTCCTAACTGACAATGTCGCGGCCAAAGCGCACGTGAACAGGCTGGGGGGCACTCGTTCGTGGGCCCTGATGCACGAGGCCTGCAAGATAGGCTCCTGGGCGGAGTTCAACCTGGCCTCGATCAAAGCGGCTCACATCTCAGGGACGGAGAACCGGACGGCAGACTCCCTCAGCAGGTCCCCGATCGACCCGGCGGAGTGGAGCATCCTCCCGGATTTGTTCCAGGAGTTGTCAGCCCGTTTCGGGCACCCAGCAGTAGATCTGTTCGCCTCGGCGGCAAATCACCAACTGCCCCGGTTTTTCAGCAGGTTTCCCTCCGCAGGGGCGGAGGCCGTGGACACCCTTCGGAGCCTGTGGCCCCCGAGCCTCCTCCTGTACGCCTTCCCTCCGATTCCCCTCATTCCTCACGGCATCAGGAAGCTCCTGCAGGAGCGGCAGAGCTCGTCCTCCTCACTCTGCTCTGGAACCGTCGACTTTGGTTCGCCGATCTGCGGGCCCTCTCGGTGCAACCGCTTTGGCAGATTCCGCCCGACCGGATCGTCCTGCGGCAAGGTCCTCTAACACATCCAGACCCTCAATGGTTCAACTTAGCCGCTTGGAGACTGAGCGGCGCCACTTGACGGGGATTCCCCTCCCCGAGGGTGTTGTATCTGTGATTCAGGCCTCCAGACGAGACTCAACTATATGCATATATGAGGCTACCTGGGGGTCCTTTCTCAAATATTGCCAGACACGACAGCTAGCACCTACCTCGGCATTGGTACAACACGTTCTGGAGTTTCTCCATGAAGGGTTTCTCTCGGGTCTGGCTCCAAATACGCTTCGACGCCAAGTGGCGGCGCTCTCTTCCGTGCTAACCTGTGGTTCACTGGACCCTCTTTCCAGACACCCCCTGATTCGCCAGTTCCTCCGAGGGGGTTCCAATTTGCGCCCTCCTACAGTGCATCGTTTCCTGTCATGGGACCTCCCTAAGGTACTGTCGGCCTTGACAAAGGAGCCCTTTGAACCCTTGCGGGAGGTCTCTCTTCGGTTCCTGTCGCTGAAGGTCGCCTTCCTGGTGGCGGTTACGTCCGCCCGCCGTATTTTGGAGATGGCCTCGTTATCCGTTCGCGAAGAGCTCTGCATTTTCTTCCCGGACAGAGTTGTCCTCCGCTTGGACCCGTCCTTCATCCCGAAGGTGAATCCGATCTTCCATCGGTCCCAGGAGTTGATGTTGCCAAATTTCTGCCCGAGGCCGCGCCATCGTTTAGAAAGACTTTGGCACTCCTTAGATGTTCGGCGGGCGCTGAAAATTTATATTGCTCGCACCTCGGCGTTCAGATGGACGGACTCCTTGTTCGTTTCTTTCCTGCCATCATCCTTGGGTTCTAAGATCTCGGCTCCCACTATGGGTCGATGGATTCGGGCCTGTATAGCGTCGGCTTATGTCGCCCAGTCTCTTCCAGTCCCTCGTAGCATCACCGCGCACTCCACCCGGAGCGCCTCCACGTCCGCTGCCTGGTCAACGAGAGCTTCGGTGGAGGAGATTTGCAGGGCGGCCACCTGGTCCTCCCCCCCGGCCTTCATTCGCCACTATCGTCTGGATGCCTACGCCTCTGCGGATGGGGCCTTCGGCAGGAGGGTCCTTCAAGGCGTTCACCTGGTCTCCTAGCTTCGGGGCCGGCCCTCTCCCTCCCGACAGGACTCCGGACTTTGGTATGTCCCATCCTGACTGCCGTTCCCGCCTTCAGGAGAATGGGCGTTGGCTCTTACCTGATACGCCCCTTCTCTGGCAGGCGGGCACGGCAGTCAGCCCCTCCCTGCGGGGCCGTTCCCATTCTGGGGTCATGGGGGGGCGGTTACCGCTCATATCTTTCTTTTCTCTCCCTAGACACACCGGTCTGCACAGCGTCCTCGTCTCAAACTGACGGCTAAGGCAAGGAGGCGGGGCTAAGCTTCTTCTGCAGACTCGGTCCTAATCAACTCACAACCGGTCTACGCCCATCCTGACTGCCGTGCCCGCCTGCCAGAGAAGGGGCGTATCAGGTAAGAGCCAACGCCCATTCTAGTGTGTCTTTTACAGTTACATTTTTGGTAGATTGGGCCAAAGATCAATGCAAAGAATGAGTTAAGCAGCTCTGCTTTCTCTCTGTTGCCTGTTACTTCCTTGCCGTCTTCTCTTTTAGTGGACCAACAGTTTCCTTGATTTTTTTCCCTTGTTATTTATATAACAAGGGAAAAGTTTGGAAGAAACTTTTTTTTTTATTATCTTTGACTTTAATTGCAAGTCTTTGTTCATTCTAAGCCTCTGCTTTCCTGACTTCATCTTTGCAGATTCTGGCTGTCTACTGATATTCTGCCTTAGTTATGTATCCCTCTTTCCATTTTTTGTACTTGTCCTTTTTGTCTTTCAATTTGTCAGAGAGATCTTTGTGCAGCCATGCTGGTTTCTTCTTGGATTTCTTCTTTTTCTTTCTCAGTGGTATTGTATTGGTCTGGGCTTTTATGATTGTACTTTTCAGGGTTTCCCAAGATTCTTGAGTTGTTTTCCCTTTTAGGATTTTCATCCAAGGAAACTTTCCCAAGTTCTCTCTGAGTTTATAAAAATCAGCTTTTTTAAAATCTAACACTCTGGTGTCATTATATTCTATTGCTTGTGTTTGTGTTATGTTGAATTCTAGTATGACATAGTCACTCTCACCCAAGGTTCCTGCAATTTCAACTCCCTCTATCGCTTCTTCTCTGTTTGTAAGAATTAAGTCCAGTATGGCTGTCCCTCTAGTTCCCTCCTCTACCTTTTGGACAACAAAGTTGTCAGCTAGGTTGGTTAGAAACAGGGTGGATTTGATTTAAATCAAGTTGATTTAAATCACAATTTAAATCATGATTTAAATCACTAGTAAAAAGGCTTGATTTAAATCAACTCGATTTAAATCATAATTTTTAAAGAGCAACTGTCATCTCTGCTACTCCTTTGACCCACTGTTGACTCACCGATAGTCCCAGTGTTGCAGAATATACAGCCTCATGCTACATAACTAAGCTCCGTTTCATGCTGAATAAACTAAATTATTTATGTATCTTAAATAGAAAACTATCTTACGATAGATTTTTATCCCAAAAGTTTTTTATTAAAATAAATTTGATAAAAATTAAAAAAATCCGATTTAAATAAAAAAAAAATCTGACTTTTTTATTTTTTAAAAAAAATCATTGATTTTTATCCACCGTGGTTAGAAATCTATTTGATTTCTCACTTGGTGCAGAATTAGTTTTCCAGTTGATATCAGGGTAATTGAAGTCCCCCATTACTATTATAGTGTGTTTCATGCATATATTTGTTAGTTGGTTGGTTGGAAAAAAGGACATCTATTTTTTCTGCTTGATTAGGTGGCCTGCTTGATTGGGATGCTTGGATATGATAAAGTAAGAGAGGCAGTAGGTGGCTGGAACATGCTGTAAGAAAACAATAGATGTGAAAAAGAGGAGAAAGGAAAGGGATACCAAAAGGCTATTGTACAATGTGTATAAATAGGAAAAGATTGTTGTTGAGACTTTAGTCAAAGATTACATTATAAAATTCATCAAAATATAATGCGCTTGTGAAAAATGCATCTATACCTGATAGATGCATGAAAAATGCATTTATACCTGATATTGGGAGCAAAAGGAATAGGGAGGATTAGTGTCATAGATGTTCTTAGAATGATGCTTGGCAGAATCCTGATTAAAAAAATATGAGAGATGGCAGCAAAATTTGAGAAGTGCAGCTAGGTGAGCAGTACATAGACAAACATTTGCTCTTCGACATTTCATTCAGGAATGTGTAAATGTGAGAAAGAAATAGATTGTTCTATTTCAGAGAAAAGGTATGATAAAGTGTGTACTTTTGTATGCAGACAATATGTTGTTTTTTTCTATTCTTTCTGGAAGGGAAAATAAAGTATGTATCTATTTGTGTACTTGAATGTTTTTATGTATGAGAATGATTTATATGTAGCAATATAGTAACCTATTGGTTACTATATGTAGATTAGGATCAGTTTATAAAGATAATACTGTACCTTAATTTGCAGGCAGGCAGTTAATTCAAATCAGAAGTTATTAGTTTAATATTCGATGAGGCTGCTCCTCAGAATGTGGCTACTGCTTCACATATTCATAAATGCACACAATGTTATGTACCATAAAAATATTTTTAATAGGAAGGGGGAATATGTAGGATAAATTTCAGTTAGAATTGACAGTCCCAAGGGATGAGATAGGGAAGCTGAACATTGCACATTTCAGGTAATACATAAGATCTGATCTATACATTTCCAACATTTTGTGATAATGCATAATGGTTGTCCATATAGCAGCTATACTCCAATGTTGAAATGCAAAAAGTAAGGTTTATCTGCTAATTGCTTAGTCAGAACAAAATACCAAATTTTATTCTAAGTAACCAGCAGATAAACCTCATATTTTGTATTTTAATACTGGAGACGTTTTGCTTAAAACTTTCTTAATCAGAACAAAATAACAAATTGCTAACTGTACAGATAGTCCTTGATTTGCAGCCACATTTGGGATTGGGATTTTGGTCACTGATATGGTTGTTAAGATAATCATCATATGACCAGATTTTTGACCATTTCTGTTGATAAGCAATAAGTGAATTCTGTGATCATGCAGATCGTTAAACAAATCCACCTTCCCCTGTTGAATTTGCTTGTTGGAAACCAGCTCCCCAAACCTGGGAAAGTTGCAAATTGCAATCACCTGATTCTGGGGTTAGTGCACAGTTGTAACTTTTGAGGACAAGTTCTAAGTCACTTTTTTTTCAGTACTGTCATAGCTTCAAATCACCATTTAATCAACGGTTGTACATTAAGAATTTCATGTAATTGCTACGATTTAGGCAATGTCTTACATGGTAGATAGCTCAGGGATGAACTGTTGAGTCCTTGGTGCTCTCTGAGCTTGCTACCTGACTAAGTAATATCTTCAATGCTAAAAGGATATGGAATTTGCACTCAATTTATATATGCCATTGTCAATGTTAGTAGGGGTATTATTTTTTTCTTGGCAATTCCTTGATTAGACTATTGTTTACTGCTTGATTGTTTGTCTGGTGTTAACTGTAATGTTAATTCCTTATCTGAATCTTGATTGCTAGAGAGAAGGTGTTCTGGGAGTTTTATTTCCTTTTTAGCTTTTTTTTTTATTGTTTCCTAGGAAGCTTGGTATTCATACAAGTCTGCTATCAACAGGCCCATAGAGATAAACAACATTTGCACAACATTCAAAAGAGACTATAGGAACTTCTAACTCAGACAAACAGCCAAGCAGTAAACAACAACCTAATCAAGAAACTATCAAGGAGAAAACCCCCACCTACACTGACAGGGCAAGCTACTGTATATAAACCGAGAGCAAACCCCACTCCCTTCTAGCAGTAAAGATGTTACATCTGCAACCAAACAACCAAGGTCAGAGAGCAGAAACAACTCCACAGTGTAGGATCTAATTTGAGACAACCCTTGAAATTGGTTCAAATCTGTTGGATTTGTTTTTTATTTTCCCCTACTGTATTATCTCATTCATTGAGAAAATATCAAATATAGGCCAGAAATAAAATAGTGAAACTAAGTATTTCTGCTCAATTTTGGCTTTGGCCTCATCTGCATGTTTTGGTCCTGCCCATCATGCAACCCCCAATAGATTGCCCTCAGGGATTGCAGCTCTTAACAGGAAGACAGAAAAAAGATGTCTGTCCCTGGCAAATATTATGGATTAATCCAACTAATGCTGATAAGAATCATCACATGATTGGTTTAGCAATCTTTGGGACCTACAATGCATTCAGACTGAATGCTGAAGCTGAAGCCCTGAATATTTAGAATATTCTAATATACAGTACTAAATGATAATATTTAGTACTGCAGTAATATTTTAGGTAATATCCTTCTTCCAGATGTTTAGTATTACAGTGTATTGAGTCTTAAAAGTTGGGGGTCTTGGTTTAGTTTGTTGTTATTTATTAATTGTTTTCAATATTGTATAGCCCTTATCTCTTAATTTTGATACTTTGCTTTTTTTGTAATGTTCTTATAATTTAAAAAATGGACTAGCTAAAAGTTCATTATAAATAACATTTGGACCTCTGTCTGTTGGCAACCGTGTCACACGGTGATCTTTTCAGTGCTAAACATCAGAAAACATATATCTCAATTCTCACAACATTCCAAATTTATTAGATTTTTGCAATCTTATCCCTGAGATTTTTATATTCAAAAAAAAAATATCCTGAGCCTTACCATTTGTTTTTATAACTCGTAGGCAAGACTGTAATACAAGCCTTGTGCGTGCCTGTTGGAATGAGCTCTTTACTCTAGGCCTAGCCCAG
Source organism: Arizona elegans (assembly GCA_022577455.1). Lineage (NCBI taxonomy): Eukaryota > Metazoa > Chordata > Lepidosauria > Squamata > Colubridae > Arizona > Arizona elegans. The sequence goes on from JAKOOJ010000003.1 coordinate 121,039,305, forward strand.
TGTGCACAGGTGATGAGCTTGTCAACTATCTTAGCAGCAATTGTCAACCATTTGCAGAACAGCATACAGGAAGGTATGTATTATTTTTAAAGGCTCTAATTGTTATAAATTCAAGGATTTATAATTGTATGTATCACTGATACATACATTTTTTCTATGTTAATAGGGCAATAGTGGTGTCCACTTTTAATTCCCCTTGTAATGTTGCATTTCCTTCTTTGAGTATACATATATTGAGATCAGTTTATTAGTTCAATTTATATACCGCCTTTCTCCGGAGACTCAGGGCGGCTTCCTGAGGCCTTCCTTTGAAGTTGACATTCTTGGCAGAGGGATGAGCAAATATATTATATTAGAATATAATAGAAGAATAATTTACTAAATTGTATGCCTCCCAGTGATTTTGGGAAACTCACAATAAACAAAGACATTTCAGTAAAATCAATAAAGCATGGCAAGTGTGACAGACCAAATGGCATGAAGCGAAAGGTTTCTCTTTATTCTCATCTCATCTCATATCAGGGATTAGGATATTACATATTTTTCATGATTAATAAAAATCCTGCATGCTAAAACTGTAATGTTATATTATTATTTAACTGCAATGTATCATTTTTTTCTTTTATAAAAAAAATATGGTGGGGTCTATTTCTGGCTAATGTACTTTGTTGTTTTAGGTTTAGAAGAATAAAAATAGCAGTTAATTTGATTTAATTTGTTAAATCCTTTCAAACTTAATTATAATAGACAGGTTCCACCCCCCCAGCCAGGCCCTCAAAAACAACACTACTGATGTAGTTCCTCTGGTCAAGGAAAGAGCAGGATATTCAGATGCCATGGAGAGGTAGGTGCCCTACGTTTGATTAAATGTAGGGCTCTTAAGATTTTCCATCATCCAAAGCTGAAGGGTATTCGAAGCAGATTTGTAAATGGAAACAAAAAATAGTAGAACTATTATCTTTATTGAAAATAGAGAGAAGCTGTTTGATCTAATTGTGGTGTAGTCAGTTTTATTTTAATGATAGCTTTATATCAGCAGGAGTAGGATACAATAATTAAAATAGTAGTTCTCTTGCCTTTAGTAGAAATTTAAGTCTGATAAAATAAGCAGTGTTGTTATTACTACTTCCTAATTAAGAAAAATGAATGTTTTACATCCTGCTGTTTGCAGAATACTTAATTTGTAAACAATAGGGGTTTCTAAAATACAGTGGCTGAAAAGACATGCAGAATAATAAGGCAGAGGTAAAATATTTTAAACATAAGTTTAGAGAGTAGCTTTTTCAGTCCCAGAAGCTACATATATGCCAGATAGGCCCACTGCCACAAATGTTCTGTCTCTTTCTCCCTTATTGATGTGCACCATCATGTATCACAGAATCAAAGAAGACAGGAAAATACTTTATCTTCATCGTTCCTCCCTGCAATATTCCTAGAGGTGTCTGTTTCTATTTTGCTTTGAAATATAGAACTATTGATTATTTTCCACTTTACTACCAGTTTGGGAGGAAAATAGATAGGATTTTCAGAGGTTCCATGAAAATGTTAAAATATATTTGAAGACTGGATTGGCCACATAGGACATATGGAAATACAAATATCACAGAACAGAACAAACAAGATAAAAACATTTCATAGTGAGATCTTTCTATAGGATTTCAGTATTAATCTGTTTTATAATAGAGAAATATCAAAGCTCTTAAATTTATACAAGTTAAGTTTTACTTAATTTTTAAAAAAGAATTGAAAGGGCAATTTCTCAGCAATGGAGTTAAGCATGCGCACACACACACACACACACACACACACACACACACACACAAGAATAAGTCTGTTTTCTGGATGAAAAGATCAAAATTAGAAGAATTAAGGCCTTCCTGAGTAATTCTTGTTCACTTTTCCTGTGCTGTGAATGTTGGCTGAATATAATTCCCATGCCAGTTCAAGACGACAGATAGTTTATTGTCATTGTCATTGTCAGATCTGCCTTGTCTCTTAGACATAACAACTTGCTTCTTGCTTTATAGAAATCTAATTTTCCTCTGAGTTGTCTCAATGATTTCAGTACCATCCTGCATATCTTGTGATAACCCGGGGCGTGGCATGAAAGCAACACAACCAGAGAATAAGTCTAACTCCCCTTTATTGCTCCAACTGTGCCTCCAAACATTGCCACATTCACTACAAGTCCTGGAGCAAAGCTCTCACATGCACCTTCAGAAGTCTCTGGCTGCAAGTAGTTCAGTAAACCAGGTTAACCAAACAGCAATCAGGCCAGAAGTTCAATAAGCCAGGTTAATCAAACAGCAACCAGGGCCAGCAGTCCAATAAGCCAGGTTAGCCAAAACATTAACCAGGGCCAGCAGTCCAATAAGCCAGGTTAGCTAAACAGTAACCAGAGCAAGAAGTTCAACAAAGCAGGCAAACTGGCAAGCCCCACAAGACAGAGTACAGCAATCTCCAGGTTTTGGCAAGTGCACACGAGGCTCCACAGATTCAATGCTTGTTCCTGACAAATGCCCCTCTCACTGGCACCTCCTTACATCTCAGTCCCCAGGTGTGCCTTGTGAAAGGAGGCAGGGCATTCTCCTCCCTCGTAGCCAGCTCAATCTGCATTGATCTCGCCGTCTCTCTTCCCTCCTTGCTCTTGGATCAGGAGGGGGTTGTCCTTGCTCTTCTTCTGAGCTCTACCCTGTCTGCAGGCCTTACTAATTCAGAAAAGCCTTGACTCTGCCCTTCCCCAGTTTCCTCCAAGGCCAGCCTAGCAGGCCTCTCCATCTCTGTCAGTTCTTCTTCCAGCTCATCTTCCCCTGAAGATTCAGACTCCAATGGGGGAATGACACATCTTTTCTGAGCAAGCAGACACCGCCATCTGCAGTGCTTCAGAAAGAAAGTTAGTACCTGTGACATTATATTTACACACACCCGTACACTATAAGGTCAGTGTAGAAAATGCTCCAAATTCCTTGTACAATCTTTACTAATTTGGACTGAAACACTTTTACTAATGTCTTTTTAGAGAACACTTAGAGAAGGGTGCTTTGGCAAGTATTCCAACTTTATTCCTTACTAAATATTGATGAGCTTGCCCTTCAAGGCCTAGTTTGAATTAATATAGCAGACTTATTGAATGTTGTTTTCAGACATCAGTTTCTTGCCTTCTCCAGTCCCTTGTTCACTGAAATTGAAAAACTGATTTGACCCATAAAGAATATATAGGATCAGCTGTGTCCATCTTAATCAGTCAAATCCAGATGTTTGAAAGTCCTCTGTCTCTAAGGGCAATGAAATTATTTCAGCAGCACTGTGCTTTCCACAAAAGGGGTTAATTCTTTCTAGCCTGCTCAACTCTTCTCTGACTAAAAGATATCTCATGGCAATTCCAACTTCTCCTATTTGATCATTATTAGACCCTGTATCTTTCTCTACAGCTTTTGGTTTACTTTCAGTTTTATTTCTATATCAGCTCCTTTTTTTACCCTTGTCTACTGCTTGATTTTTCTTCATTGTCTGCATTCTTAACAAAAGGGTAAGTCTCTGCTTCTGCTTTGTTCACTGCAATTGAGAATTATAAGAATATGTAATTCAAATTACGGAGCAGAAAGAGGTTGTTAAGATGCTAATTCCATTTGAAAAAGCAAGATTTTTTCTCAAATTCCATGAAGGAAATGTAATAAAACTGCTATCTAAATGATTATGTCCTGAAGAAGTTTTTATTTTGAGAATATATAATGTTTACTTCTAGATAAACTTTCTGGAGATCGAATAAAACAAGTGATGGAGCACATTTGGAAACTCCAGGAGTTTTGTAACAGTATGGCTAAACTTGATATTGATGGATATGAATATGCTTATCTTAAAGCTATAGTCCTCTTTAGTCCTGGTAAGTATTTAATAATGATTTTATTTCAGTATGCATCTTTAATGCTGTATAGATGCTTTAATACTCTGACACTAGCTAAAACAATAAAGAAATTAGCAGCACATTTTCTAATACATTTAATTTAGGATTAAAATGTTTACTTTGACCTTTTAAGTCTTCATTTCAGTGAAACTTACTGCTTAAATATGATACTTAAATTTGATATATTAGTGAAACACTTTCTTAAGAGTCATATTTTCTTTTATTTTTCTTTAAATGATTTGGCAAGCAGCTTCTGTGGTTAGAGCAAAATATAGAAGATCTGTGAATAATATTTTCTAATTGCAGTCCCAAATAGAATATCATAATAAAGAGGACTGTAGTAGATGACCAGGCTGAAACCGAGGGAGGGGGTCAAATGCATCATCAGTCTCGAGTCCCTTTGTGCCCACAAGAGACATAACTGCCAATTTCCTATCATTAGTAGTTCAGATTCTTGAAGAAAGCTTAAGCTTGCACAAAACCCTTATATACGTTTGAACTACCTGAGTTTCCTGATTTCTGCACTTGACATGGATATAATTTTCAGGTTCCTACATTTATCTTCCTGTGCTAAAGAACCATCTGAAAGTTATATTAGTTGGCCCCATTATTGATTTCAGCCTATCTGAGATTTAGAGGCACTATAAGACTATTTATGTTTTGCCTGAAAGAATAGTCAACATAACCATAAACTGCTCCAAAGTGGCTTAAAAGATTCTTTGTCTTAACTTTTTAAAATAAAACAATCACTCCAAATGGTGAGAAAAGCAAAGGTCTACTACTGAAGAACTACTTTCCAATAAACAGTGAGAAATCCAAAGGTAAATAGGATTCCCTAGCCTCCATAACTTATCAACATGACAATTAATTATTAAAACAGATAAGTCTCAAAAACACACAAATGTTTTCTGTAAATCTGGCTCAAGGTATAGATTTTCTTGATGAGTTATACATGATTTGTATTGTAGAACTACAAACTAGCATTTAAATGTTTCTATATTCTTAAATAGATACAAAAACTTCCTTAATAAGTTGTAATTGAGCTACTATATACTGTAATAGATAATTACACTAAAATTGTTTTCTTTGAGGAATGATAATATATAGTCAACAGGAGTGGATCCTGAAGGATTGAAATGATCTGCTAGTTACCAAATGTTGTAATTTCTGATTTGTGTATTTTTTGCCTAGACCATATGTGCTAGCTAGAAAACAAAACAGAATTATTGGAAGATGATGGTATATATTATCTTTGGAAATTTTGGAATAAAGTGGTTTTTTTTTTAAATTTACTACGGTATATTTTTCAGTAAAAGTAAACAAACAATTAAATAATGTATTTAATTTTTAATAGATCACCCTGGTCTTACAAGTTCCAGCCAAATCGAGAAATTCCAGGAGAAAGCTCAAATGGAGTTGCAAGACTATATTCAAAAAACTTATCCAGAAGATACTTACAGGTATTGTAATATTATGTGGTTGTTTGTTTAATTCTAAAGATTTTTGTTTCTTTGTTTAGTTCTAAAGGTTTTGTTTACTTGCTTTCATGTGATCTTTGTTTTCAGTTCCTAGATAATTTTTGAAATAGACTTCCATTGGATTGAACTATAAATAATATATTTACTTTCAGTCAAAAAACAATGACAGGTCAAAGTGTTTAACATTATATACCATTTTTATGTTATTGAGTTATTGAACAAACTTTACTATTCAGAAGTGAGTTTCATTAAATTTAATGAAAATAATTTCAAAGTATGTATATATAGTATATATTTGAGTTGGGACCTGTCAGTTTAATTTCAGGATGTTAACATTTACAGATGCTACCACTTGAGCCTTGCTTTCCTCCATAGTAGAAAAGGTAAAAATAATTCTCAGTTTATGACCATCCTTTTAATGACAGTTTAGTTATGATAGCCTTAGAAAAAGTGTCTTACAATCTGTACTCATACTTACAACTATTACAACAGCCATGCAGTCATATGATCACAAGCACTAGGTGCTTGATAATTGGTTTACATTTATGACCAGCTGCAGTAAGCTGTGATCCTGTGATCATAATTTACTACCTTTTTTTCTAACAAAATGTTCCCATTGGGGGAGCTGAGTTTATTTAACCACAGTAATTTACTATCATAAAAATTGTTGTGAAATCATATCCATCTCAGCTTGCCACCACAACAACCTATGATGGAAATTCTCAAGTTGAGGACTTTTTGTACATAATTAATCAACTTAATATATTATTCCTTTTAGTGTTAAATAGAGGGTCCTACAGCGCATTAGGTCATCCTTTCAGAGTAAAGTAGTGCAATCTGATGTGACCAGAATGTACATTAAATTTCAGGATGAGCATTTTTTTTTTTTTTACCCCAATGCCGGTGTAGTGGTTAAGGCATCAGGCTAAAATCTGGGAGATTGAATTCTAGTCCTGCTCTAGGCACAAAGCCACCTTGGGCCACTTTCTTTTAGCCCCAGGAAGAAGGCAATGGCAAACTGTTTTGGAAAAACCTTGCCAAGAAAACTGCAGGCAGTCTCCAAGAATCAGACACCATTGAATGAAATAAGAAAATGTATAACAGAATTAGAAAAATAATTGCAGGGGCAAATACATTTCAGCAATAAATCAATGTTTACTTACCTAAACAGGCAGCGGTACTGGTAAATTGAGTTACATTTTTACATGTACCACTGACTTTCTTATTTCAGGCTAGCTCGAGTTCTAGTTCGCCTACCAGCTCTTAGACTGATGAGTTCCAGCATTACGGAAGAACTCTTTTTTACTGGCCTCATTGGAAATGTTCCAATTGACAGCATCATCCCCTACATCCTGAAAATGGAATCAGCAGAGTACAATGGTCAAATAACAGGATCGTCTTCTTAGAAGGAATCAGCTTATCCTGGTGGACCTGAATGCTAATTTACTGATTCCTTGGGATAAGGTGTATAAAATGTTTTCAACACTTTTCATTTTCTTGTTAAAAATTCTTTTATTCAAAAGCAAGGTTAAAAAAAAACCTACAGTACTTTTTTCTAGGACCTGTTTCTGCAAGAACAAATATTTGAATTTCTTTTCTTTTCCTGAAAGGCTACAGTGAATTGATATATCTTTAATATGCCTTTTTATTTAAGCATTATCAATGAGTACACTATAGCTTCTCTTATGACAGAATGCACATTAAAAAGAAGTATATTCAGAACTTTAGCTTGGATTCAAAAGGCTCCAAGATGTCTTCTGCAAAGGGACTGCCCTTCCCCCAGTCTCAGCCCTTGTTCTCTCCCCCTCTCCCAAAATGAAATGCCACTCCAGGACAGCATGAACCATAGCATACTAGCCTGTTGGAGAAAAAAAAAATGTTTACAAGATTCTTTTGAGCAAACAGGACTTTGCTGGAAATGTGCTTTGAATTCAATCTATATTGGGTGCATACATGTTCACTCACATACATGCAGATAATTTAAAGTTAGCAAGATATAGAATGGTCAGCATTTCCAAAGAATGTTTTATGAAAGTAAGACATTACCTTCATAATCCTGCTTCCTTGACTAAGGTAAATGAATAGCATTTTAATTACAGATGTATACTAATGATTTCTATGAAAATTTGCAGCCATGGCAGACAATCATTTATGCTACAAAATTTTTAATTACATTTGTTTATTAATAACATTATTCTTTTAAGGATGTTTGAATTAAATTCTGCTAAATGAATAGAAATGTTTATAGCATAGAAAAAGTATAATGTTTATGGCTCAACTGTAAACTTGATAGACTCTATAGAAATTATTTACACCGAAAAATAGCACACTACTTATAGTGAAGCACTTCTGAGAACTTTAAGATGCTTTATGCTTGTTTGCCAATAGGCTTAAAAAAAAAACAAAAAACAAACCTGGGACACATCCATCAGTTTAAGTAAGAACCACATGCCTTTTATGGATAGATCAACTTAAAACAAATTTCATACTCATTCCTTCTGAGAATCACTCATTCCTTCTGGGAAGACTGACTTTGGCACAGTTCTGAGATCACTAAATTAGTGCGGAATCTATTGATTACTGAGATGTTGCTTCTCTGGCAAAGGAGTCCTATAATCAGTTTGGAGCACTCCAATAACAAAGTGGTTCAACGTTCTTAATGATCTGCCAAAGCAATCTTAGAAAGGTGGGATGAAAGCAAGAAGGAGCTGTAATAGCAGCAGTGAAAGAATACACATAGACCAGGGGTGTCAAACTCAAGGCCTGGGGGCCGGATCCGGTCCGCAGGGTGCTTAGATCTGGCCTGTGGGGCTGCCCTGGAAACAGCGAAGGACCAGCGCTTGATGCCTCTGCCAGCAAAAAGGGAGCGTGGGAAGTCAAGCTTCGTTTTCACTGGCAGAGGGTTGCAGGAGGCCATCGCAGCCAAAAACAGAGCTCGCAAGGGCCGCAGCCCCCAGCTCTATTTTTGCTGGCAGAGGGTTGCAGGAGGCCATTGCAGCTGAAATGGAACTTGGGAGCCCATTTTTGCTGGCACAGCACTCGGGCCACCACAGGCACCTCCGACATGAGTGATATCGAGCCCCTCCAACCCTAATGCGGCCCTCAATGAAATCGAGTTTGACACCTCTGACATAGACTAACTTCTTTTGGTATGTGTTTGGCGATGTGGCAGAGGGTTTGGCTACAACAGATCCTGGGTTCTGCCTAGCCTGGTCATCAGAGAATGGTATGACATCATAGCAGGGAAGCTTCTTATAGTCCCTGCAATAGTATTCCATGGGACCATAAAGTTGTATTCTAAGAATTCAGATTCTGATTCATTCATTTTCTCAGCCTGCAATCCAGCCTGCAATACGTTCTGAAACATATGCCATAATTTCTATAGAAATGATGTCCATAGTATAGAAAAAAGAATAGCCATGTATTTATTTGTATTATCTTGTATCTGTTTTCCCAATATTGCATATGTTCTGGAATTATTCAGAATCTGATAAGAAACCACCTGGAGTCATGGTACTAAAAATGCCATGTACAATGATCTGTCAAAATATTAAGGCTGGCCAATTCTACTCATATCCAGTACTGCTTTTAGATTTCATATTATATTGCACAATAGTTTCAAATCATAGTTGTAATTTTTATTTCATACATGTATCACTTTTTTCAAATTGACTTTTATATGAAAACATATTTCAACAAGTATGTCATTTATACTCATTGTTAAGTATATGGGTGGTTTCAGTGAGCATTTAATAGAGACATTTTATAGTGAGTATTTTATAGATGTTAATAGATGCAGGTACCAATGAAGAATAAGAAAGGTTAGTACAATTTAATAGATGAACAGAGTAATACATTACATAAGTAATGTAGTCTTACAGGTCTCTTTCCTCAAAAAATATCACTGAACTCAGTGGTGCTTACTTCCAGTATGTGTTTATACTGCATAATTATAATTCATTCAACAAATTCCTAGATATACTCAAATATTTTATATTTAATTCAACTTAATTCATAAAACACTGTTACACAGAAGCTGAATTACTATACTCCCTGATTTTGCTTAAACAGGAGCTTAATATAATTTGCACTGGAAATACATTCAGTAGGACTATGACTATAGATTCATTGGGAAGTACTGGAATGTTAGCTGTTGTATAATATGTGTAATACTATATTTTTAAAGTAGCAAGATCAGTTAGAAATAGAATTGAATCTGTCCTGGATCATAGAGCATAGATCATAAATCTTAAAACTAATTATAGGCCAAATTTATAAAGTTAAAAAATTGGATGAGGAAATATTATCAACTGAAATTATGTTTGAGCTCAATTTTTATGAAATCTGCAGAATAAATTATGTACACTATTTTTATTCTGATAATTTATAACGTTAACGTATATTAAAAGATATTGTTTTACAACCCTGATAGGTATGGTGACACATATTTTTAAAACTATTAGAGTATATATAATTATGTATATCTAATAAAAATATATGAAATTTGAATAATATAAAAATAGTAGTTTTGAAAATAATACAGTGCAAAAAGAAGTAATTTGCTGAATTCTGTACCAGATTAGATCCTCCATAAACCATTAATCAGATATTAATTTCATTCTCTTGTATTAAGTTGAATAAAACTAGTTTACATCATTTGTTTTACTGAACTAGAGCACAACCTGTTGGAATATGTTTTCTGAATATAATTTTCTTTTTAAAAGTAAGCATTACTCTTATGTGCACGCTGAAAATCTCTCAGTGTGTTTGGAAGAGTTTTGCTTTTGTTTTTCAGATGGTAGCAACTACCAGTATACTACAAGAAACTATTGATTTGGATGCTTGTAGAAATAAACATGACTGCACTGAGAAACTACCATTCAGACAGAAAACAAAAAAGTCTTTTGTTTATCTACATTAGAATCCATTAGGTTCTATCCAGTATCACATAATAGAAGTTACTCTGCTTCTCTTCTATTTGCATTTTCCAGATCTGCTTTAAAGTTCTGCTAATCTACACCAGATTTGCAGAGCTGCTGTGAGTAGAATGAATGCTCAGTGGGTAATTATCCTTGGGTCATGTGCCTGTTATCAGTGAAAGCAATGGAGGTTTACCTAGTTGGTGTCATATAATCCTGACCCTTTGTAATTTAAGTTTAAAATAATTATTGAAGGATGTTTTATCACAAAGTCATAGCACTTTTAAAAATTGTCAGTAAGTGGGAACTTTAATACCTATTCCTCTGAAGGTGGACATTTGAGATGATTACTGTTACCAAGCACACTTATTTGAAAGCAGGATCTCTCAGATTACTGGAATTTAAATATCCATGTTGAGGATCTGCATTTAAAAGATGTCCTGAATAGACAGTCTGTTGATAAATTGGACTTACGAATTTTAATTTATTTCAATGGACTTGGACATGCATGACAATAAGACTAAAATCTCCTTGCTATGGGAGAACTGTATGGTAACTGACAAACCATTAAATAATACAGTTTTCTTGAAGATTTAATTAAATAAAAGTGAATTGTAATTAAATATAAGTAAAATGAATTAAATAAAAGTAAAAATTGTAATTTTAAGTATGTGTCCATAGGTGGTTTTTATTATCAAAAATAATTAGATATGTCATTTAGAGTTCAGTTCAAATATGCCATATAACAGGAAAAGTGTTTTTTTTTTTAAATCTTAGGACTTGACCAAGCTCTTGAGCACAATCAAAATAGTGCTTTGGATGCTGGCCATATTTATTTGTTTGTATGAAGTTTATGTGTTAGTTTCTAACTTTGTTCAGTACATGTACAGTGTAATATAAAATGTGTATGTATGTATGTAAAATTATGTACAGTCATACTCATATATACCAAATTTCTATATGTTAAAAAAAGATTTATAATTGCATTGCAAAGCTTGAGCTTCCTACATTTTATATTTTGTTCAAAGCTTGATACAAACATATGCCTCCCTCTCCTTTTTCTCAGTAGGGTGGGCTATTGTTTTTAAACCTAGGATATAATAATTGCACTTTGTCTTAAATACTGAAAGCAACTATTGAAAAGTTCCAATTTTATTTGTTAATATTCAAAGCCCAGCTGAAATTATGGAGATTGTGCAGTGACGGTGGTGGTGAACTGTGGACCATAAACCTTTCTGTATATTCTCAATGCCTGCAAAAGAGGCTTTTTGTATTTTTCCTGAGCTTTTCTTTTGTATAGTCGTCTTTTTCAGCATATACATTTTGATCATTGTGTATTTTAATGTTATCAATACATCCCTTCCAAGTTGCTGATTAAAATGAACAAGGCTGTCACAACAGATGAATCTAATTTTATATTGTTAGCTGTCTTATTTAATGAGCATAAGGCAAAACGCTGTGTCATGAATGTCACTAATTGATTCAGATATGATATCTTCAAAGTAATACTTTTCTTTCTTGTGGAGAAACTGGCAAAATAACCATCTTAAATTTAAGTTTTTGAATATACAAGTGGTATAAGATTCTACCACTTGTGGTAACATCTCGTACCACTTCATGCTACCAGTGAAGTCTTGGAGGATGTTTCAAGTAAGCTCTGAAGGGAACTAGTGCATCCCAGATTTTTGGTTTCACTTTCTATTACCCTTGATTCCTTTCTAGCCTCTATCTGTAAAATTTGGGAGGGGGGAAATGTTGTCATATTATTTGGCCAGAAGTTGCATGTAAAACATTGTATTATATGGACAACTGAGTCCCTTGGGAGTTGGGCAGCATAGAAATGGGATAAATTAAATTAAATTAAACTGCATTATTTCTGTCTTTCTTGAAAATTCAGGTAGTCTGTAGTGCATGGAGAGGCAGGGCTTGATGGGAAACTTGCATTTTTTTACTTTTAAAACAGCTTTTTTCTCCATGCCTTGACAACTACTTCCAAGTGTGGTTAAAGAAGAGTGTTAAAATCCTGCTCTCGGGCATTTAAGGATCAATTTTCATGGAGCCATACAGAGAAAGATTATGAAAATGAACGCTGCTGATAAAGTTATATATAGTGTAGCACTTGCCTAATCGGCACTTAAAATACTTGAGTTGTAACTGAAAGTCTATAAAAAATATCAAATGAAGTGGGATGCAATTCTGAAGAATTCCTAAATATTTTTGAATTTATATTTTTCTGTTTTCTAATCTACTGTTTTAATAATTTTACTTTGTTTTAAAACCATTTTTGGTTAAAAGCATTCATTTTAAATTGACTGAAACTGAAATTCTGTTTCATAGTTACAATAATTGGATTCATCACCATTTAAAATTGAATAGAATTTGTCCATTTCTAATTCTGTGAAAGATTAAAATATAAGAGTTTTTGCTTATTTGAAAAGCTTGCTTGGAATATGTGTAAGAGACGGCATTTCTCATTCACTGGAAGCAGAAAGAATCCAAGAATTGTAGGGAATCATCTTGATACTGCTGCTCAGACATGATAGCTTTAACTTTTTGCCAAACCTGTTTACACAATGCAGTAGCAAAATCAAATACATTGTTAGAAGTGTAAAAGTAACTTGGTACTAGACGTATGATACTGATTTCATATTCTAGTCAGTTAAAAAAACAAAACTAAACCAGCAGCTGGGTAAGTTTTACTTGTGTATTGTCCAAAAGATAACAGCAATCAGTACCTTATTTTTTTGGTATCCACAGAATTTATATTCTGAAAAGGCTTCCATAATTATGTACTAAGTATAATGTAAAGCCAATGTTCTCAACAGTTTTATAGTTGAAAAGTAGTACTTATGTTTACAATTGTAAGCATTTGAAACTCCCTCAAGCATTAAGCTTGTATGAAAACTAATGTATTTGCCATAAAAAGAATTGTGATAATATCTAGGGTTGTTTTATAGCTCTGTGCTTTGTACTGTTTATTAAAAAGTCTACTTTTTTTTAGTTCAGGTTTAAAACCTGCTGCTTCTTCTCAGTTTCTTTTGTGAAATCAGCTTTGGAAATTTCATGACATTTTAAGTTTTTTTTTTTATCTTAACTTTTGGATCCAATCAATGTCTTCAGTTTGGAAGATAAATTTGCATTGTTGTGTGTGTATATAGAGAATTGCAGTGCATGCTTATGCATTTTATTAAATGCTGTCTAAATGTGTCCTTACATTGTTGTGGCTTAATGTTGCAGTCTACAAGAAATTTATACTATTACAATAAATAAAAACTCTTATGCAGCTTTTGACTTCCTTTTAATATTTTTTTTAAATATTCATGGCAGTTAATATGACTGTGGCATTTTGTTAACATTGCTTGAAACAATAAATTCTCCAAAGTAGAATTCCTCGAACAGAACTGCCCATCTCCCTTGCAGGGGAGTAAAGTTTCAGAAAGTGTGTGAGTTGGGAATAAGGGAACAGCAGCTTTGAAAAGTCAACCATCTCTACTGGTTTAAGTCTTTAGATTTTGGTCAAATATTCAAGTGCACAGCAATGAAAACACATTTTAAATGTATTCTCTGCCACGCCTGTATATGGCAGATACTGGAATAGTCCTTGACATGCTCAATTTTGCTTTTTAACTAAACTTTCTTCCATTAAAAATGATTCATTTTTAAAGATACTATAGTTAATATCTTGCTAGCTGGGGAATTCTGGGAGTTGAAGTCCATATATCTTAAATTTGCCATGGTTGAGAAACACTTATTCTAGGAAATGGCATTCTATACTGGGCTTAGAAACTCAGTAGAGCCAGTTCTGATTGGCATGGGCTGACTCCTATAAAGATATTAGGAATTCTGTTCTGCATTGGAAATTAAGAAACATCTTGGGAGAAAACCAAGGTAAATTATTGATATGTTTTTATTAAGAAAACCATCCTTATTTACCCCGGAATTCAGGTCAGCTCCAGGTGTTTTCTGTAGCGATGAATCGATTCTTGTTAGATACATATATACCAAATGCAGGAAAGAGCAGCACGTTAGAGCTTTTTCTCCAATTTATCCCCACAATTAACTGGCTAGCTAGACCGCATAGCTGGCCTCGAATCACCCAATTAGCTTCTGTGGCTGAAATGGGCACGTGGTTTCCTCATCCCCAGTTCCACGCTGCACTTACTACATCAAGCAAAGTGAGCTGTGATTTAACGAATTAGGGATAACCATACTTTTTTTTTGGGGGGGGGGGGAGTAGCGGGGTGTTTGTATCTACCGTTACCGTTGTGGCTTCTTGTAAGAGAAAACTGCTTTTTTCGCAACAGCTGAACAAAACGTCAAATGCAGGAGGTGTCCTACGATCCACATGGCTACCTCTTAACACTCCAAAACTCTTGCGCGATGATTACTTCAAAAATTCCTTTTAAGTCTTGGGGCTATTACAACCTATAAAGCGGCCGTTGGGGTGAGATTATCCGACTGCCCACTAGGACTGTCCCACCCCTTTAGGCTGCCAAAATGTAGTGACTTTTGCAATCCAGCCTTGGTACCGCGGCTGGACTCTCTTGGGCTTGTTCTGCTCGCGCGCCATAGATTCAGGTCCTCGATTTTCCCGCCCACCTTCTCGGGGTGGGGGGGGGGGGGAAACTACACTTCCCATGGCCCTCTGCGCCGATCGCCTCTTCCTCTTTCTACCGTACGGCGGTTTCTGTGCGAAGCTAGAGACTGAGCCGGAAGTCGCGCTCTCCGGAGGGTTTTTGTGCGGGGCTGCCGGTGCCGTCGCCGTCATGCCTATGAAGGGCAGGTTCCCTATTCGAAGGACGCTGCAGTACCTGAAGCAGGGCGACATCGTCTTCAAGAACTGCGTGAAGGTGATGACGGTGAACTACAACCTGCACGGAGAGCTCAACGAGGGCGCCAGGTGAGGGTCGCTTTCCTCGCTCGGGCGCGGTTCGAGCCTTTCCATGGAAGAGCCCGGGCTTTCCTTCCCATGCGGGGGAGCGCCGGATCTGGGCTGCAAAAAACAGCGATGGCTGCGGGAGCTAATGGCTCCTTATTTTTGCAACCCAGATATGGTAGCCCTACTTGAGGTGGAAATGGCCTGCGGATTACGGGCACGTTGGATTGCCGGTTTACGATTTGATCTATTCTACCGGGTCTGGCAACTTTTAAGACTTGTGGACTTCAACTCCCAGAATTCCCAGCCAGCATGGAGATTCTGGGAGTTGAAGTCCACAGGTCGTAATGGGGGGCCATACAGTCGTGCCATAGAGACTACATAGCTTCAAGTCCCAAAAGTGCTTTTTCAAGAGGCAACTGGACTTTCTGGTTTTCCTTTTGAAGGGGTTTCGCTTCTCCTCCAAGAAGCTTCTCCAGCTCTGGCTGGATGGTGGGGAATGGAAGGATTTAGACTCCTTGCAGAGAGCTGGTCATTTGCATCCTTTTTTGGGAACCCTTAAGGCAGTGGTTCTCAACCTGTGGGTCGCGATCCCTCTGGGGGTCGAACGACCCTTTCACAGGGGTCGCCTAAGACCATCGGAAAACTCATATTTTCAATGGTTTTAGGAATAATTTTATGGTTGGGGGTCACCACAACATGAAGAACTGTATTAAAGGGTCGTGGCATTAGGAAGGTTGAGAACCACTGCCTTAAGGCCACCTGGAGGTTTCAAGTTACAACTGATCAAGTAGTCATGATGAACTGTTGGGGTGGGTGGGGGGAGAGTAGAGGTGGCACCATACTGCCTCTCTCTGACTTTTAATTCTGCTCAAACTAATATGTTCTGAAGACTGTGCATGTGTGTGTATGTGTAGTTTTGCTGCAATTTGGTCAGCTTTCTGAAATGATAGATATTCCTGGGCAATATCGGTCACACTCCAGATGGACGGAATCACTCAAAAGCTAGACTGTTGCACCTATTCAACTGCTCGTCCTTCAAAGAGGTTAAAAAAACCTGAATACATTGCTTCTCATGCTTGCTTTTTGTTTTTTACCATAGAAAATTTGTGTTTTTCAACATACCTCAGATTCAGTACAAAAATCCTTGGGTGCAGATTGTGATGTTTAAAGACATGACTCCTTCACCATTCTTAAGATTCTACTTGGGTAAGTAGAGCATTTGTCTGATTTCCCTACACCTCTTGATGAAGTGGATTAGAAGTCTTTACTTATGCCTCTAATTGTAGATACCACGTGGAAGATAATCCTTAATATTGTCTGCTGAAAGAGGAAAATGGCTCATGTCTTCAAAACATTCTGGTTGACGTACCAATTTGTTAATAGAATTGTGTAAAATTGCCAGTCTGAGCTGTAAAATTAAGCGTTCAATGTTAGTAAACCAAGTATTACTAACCAAGTAAACCAAGTATTGTTTAAATGACCCTAGTTTTTCTTATGTAGAGGTTTGAGGCAAGGGGAACTGCCCTGGAAACCTGGAGAGAAAATATACAGAAGTAGATGGAATAAGCTCTTTAATCTTTCTACCTTGTACTATTTAAGGACTGGGCATGGAAAGTAGATAGTCTGACAGTATACTAACTTTTCCTTCTCACGGTCATGTTTTTAAGGCCTTTCATTCATATCAAGAAGATGTGGACTTGAACTACCACAGACATGGAGAACCTATGAACTTTTAGCTGTTTTGACAATTACAGATGGAAGTTATTCTTGCAGATGTTAGATAGATATGAAGGAGCACAAGTTCATATAGATATAATAAGCGTAAAACCCATATGTAAGGGTTATAGACTGGTAAAAATGTCATTAGCTATTCCTCCCATATTTCAAAATTTACAGAATCTTACATTTGTATTTATATGGTTCATATTTATTGTACATTGTGCTGGAAGTTTTGATTATGGTGGTTTAAGAATCCATTTAAACCATGCATGTCCAACCTTTTGGCTTGCCTGGGCTGTATTGAGTGAAAAGGAATTGTCTTGGGTCACATATAAAAATCAATATTGTTAATGTATATAAATTACGAACTTCCTTTTTTTTTTTAATTTATTTTTTTTTTATTATCTTGTGAGGCTGCATTACTAGCTGTCCAGGCCTAGATGTGGCCCTTGGGCCAGAGTTAGACACATCTGATTTATACTATTCATAATTATTACAGTACCTTGCCTCCTCGAGTTCTATTGTTTTGCCCTTAGCCTTAGCTTACTCATATTGTGAACAGAAAAAAGGAATTGAGTTTTACTTCTGCTCAGTCCAGCGATAGTGCATTAAAAGTGATGCCCCCTGCATTCCCAACACTGGGCCAAAAGAGAAAATGCAGCAGCCTTTGGGCAGAAAAAAACCTAGCTTAAAAGTAATTGAATTTTTTGAGAACCAATGGGCAGTTACAGTGTGTTACAGTCAACCAGCATGGGGATCAAAGTGCAGCATGCCACCCCAGGGGTTGATTGGTGGCTTAAGGGTGTTCCCTCTGTCTTTTTAAATTCCTAACTTTGTTTTTCAACTTTGCCTATTTTTATATAGATTTTTATGGTGTTTATTTGCAAAACACACAAGTTACTTAGTGAGATGGATGGCATGTACATTTGATAGATAAAGTCACCAGGACTGGGTAGTTTCAAGTACAGTTTGCCAAGTTACCTCTTGTCAAAATGATCATGCGTGTATTTTTGTATGAGAAATATGCCATATCATGGAAGTAGTTTTGGGAAAACCCACTAAATATTCTGTATGTAACCCTATTTCTCCTGCAGATACTGGAGAGCAAGTCCTGGTTGATATAGAAGAGAAGACCAATAGAGAGATAGCAGAGCATATTAAGAAAATTCTTGGTAAAAGCGAGTAAGTCAAAATAACCAAGGTCATCACGGAATCAGACTTCAGTTTTGACTGTATGGGGAAACACTCTATTTATAAGACATAATATATAAGTACAAACTTTTCTATTTACTCATTTATGGATTAAAAAAGTGAAACAGGGAAAGGCAGCAAAGTGTCCTATCCAGCATTATTTTTGATAGAAAACTGCATTACCTTAAATCATTAAGCCTACAGAAGTTTATTTAATATCAAATGAATTGTTAATGGAAAGTCTAAATGCTGCCATATGTAAAAAGAATTTTCAAAATTTGGGAAATATCCAGGGCAAGTGACTATAAAAACAAGTGCATCACATTATTCTCAGTTCTAGTAAAATACATCTCTCCGGTGGTAGTGAATAATTTAGGTTATTGCAGGAGGCCACTAATTCTGTCCCCTCTACCTTTAGAGATGCTCCTCTCTTGTTAGATGGTATCAAACAGGACATAATGGTACGGGAAACTATTGCTGTACATTACTATGACAAAAACTGGATTTCCTTCACCCAAATTATATAATTTCCTCTAAATTTATTTGGGGAATAGATAAATATACTTTAAAGTATTGCTCTCATTCCCTAATAAATTATATCTTTCGAGTGAACTATTTAACGGGTGAACTTACATTGATATTATTGTCCCTTATTGGTTTTTTTATCTGATAACATAATAAGAATGGGAGACTCTGCTTATTCAGTAAACATTCCATAAATATATTTGTTTAAAATAATGCTGTATGAATAGACAGCACAAATGATGTCTCTTTTATTTGCATTCTAATAGAACACGCTTCATCTTTTATTATTGATTTTATTTTATTTATTTATTTATTAAATTTGTATACCGCCCTTCTCTTTTCGGACTCAGGGCGGCGAACAGCCAAAATAGAATTTAACTTGTTTTTTTTTTTTTAATTGAAAAAGTTTTCAAATACAAGTTTTTCCCCCTTTTCCCCCCCTTCCCTAACCCCCCCTCACCACCCATCCCCCCTGTGACTTCTTCACAACAATAGGCTATTTCATAACTAATTACATACATAATATCTTTCCTTTCCCTTACTCCCTCCTCAGAATACCGACCCTTAGCATATTATTCTTATAACTCCCATTTTTACGATAATCTGCCCTTTTTCTCCTCCCCTAAACTTATAGTGTATTATTACAATTTAACATTTAATCTTTTATATATATTAATATAACATTTTAAAGCAGCCTTCTCCCTACATCCAAATTTAACGTTTATTCAGTTCTATCCAATTCCTCCACTCCCCTAAATATATGACTTAAAGATCCTTTTTCTTAGACAATCAATCAGTAAACTAACCTATTTCAACCCTTCAATTCCTACAAAATCATGCAATACAATTCTAAATATAACCCACTGCCCACTTTACTAAAATATACACATATCTATATATGCATTCCATTTTATAAAAAAAAAAGACAATAACTTTAAATTTATAATCCATATAATATCTTCTTTGATGTCTTTCCACTGGATCGTTAAATCCATCACCCATAATAGGGTAAAATAACATGCTGGTGCAACAGTTTGTTCAAAATCTTCAATCATCTTCTGCCCCCATCAGTAGTAGATATCCTCGTATATATATAAAAGTAAAAACAACCACCCGAGTGACATTATAATTATATCCATATAATTATAGTTGTGGTATTCATCAGGATTGTTGATTCCCATCATCCTAATGGGTAACAACCAGATCTTCTGCATGCCCCAGCGTGACTCTCTTGCTTTGTAACTCAAAATAATCATAATATATTCACCAGTAAAAGAAATCCAGAGTAGATAATTCAAATCCAACAAGGTAAGGCTCTTTTCACATCCCAAAATCACGGCATTACAGAGATCTGCCACAATCCTCAGGATAGTATTAAACAATTGTTCGCCTCCACTATCTTTTCAGATGTTCATTCATTTTTTAAAGTCCCTGGCTTCACTGTTGCTTGGTTTAGAAATTGCTGTTTCTATGAGATCTATTTCTTTTCTTTTTCTTTTGCGGGTTGAATTTCCATCCTCGTTTCGTGCCTACCAATTGTGTATCGGCTGATCGATTTTCATTCTGCTTTGTGAGTTGATCTTGTTGGGTTAGTTTTATCATCTCATCTTTCTTCTCCATCACTTGTATATCAACTGGTTGATTTGCGCACTTGTCTGTGACTTGATGGTTCATCACATTGGAGTCGGATGACACTGCTCTCTTATTTATAGACAGTCCAGCTGGGGTATCCAGAGAGTCCAAAGACAACTTATCCACCACAGCCTCTGTAATTTGATATTTTCTTTTTGTTTCCAACTCCTTTTGCTTATCCTGTATTATGCCTAAAGATGTTAAATTCATTTTTAAAATTTTTTGATAAAATTCTTCCGCTTTTTCAACAGTGTTCAGTTGATATCTTACTCCTTGGTGTCTCAATATTAAACCAACTGGGGCATTCCACCTAAATAGGATATTTCTTTTTTTTAACTCAGTCACTAGAAAGCCAAATTTCTTCCTCTCCATTAACATCTTAGTCGGGAGCTCCTTAAAAATCCAAATCTTTCTTCCATGAAATTGCAAAGTAGAATTAAAAGAGTTCTGCACAATATTATTCCTAATTTCTTTATCTGTAAAATAGATCACCACATCTCTAGGCAATTGCCTTTGCTTTGCCAACCAGGAGTTTATTCTGTAAATTCTATCAATCCTGCAATACACTTCATCAGGTTGAACCTTTAAAATCCCAGCCAGAATTTCAGAAGATATTTTCCTTAAGTCATCTCTATTATTTTCCTGCAAACCTCTCAGTCTAATTGCATATTCTGTAAAATTATATTGAATCATTAAAACTTCTCTTTCAATCCTCTGTTGCACATTTTCTTCATTACCAGTCTTTTGGTCAACCTCCATTTTAGGTTTGTCTTCTGAGCTATTATCCTGAATGTTTACCAAATCCTTTTTAATTTTTTGAATCTTGTCATCCAAATTCTCCTCAGTTTCCTTCATTTTAGACTCTAATAATTTAGTCTTTGCATCCACCCAAATCAGAAAGTCTGATAAACCATTAGCTGTTTTTAAAATCTTTCGATTCAAAAAGTCAAACTTTGATTTCACCAATTTCTTTAATTTCCTGCTTAAATTTTTCGAGTTGCTAATTCACAATCTCATCCCTTCTTACAATCTCTTCAAGAAGAAATTCTATTATATTAAAATCAGGTTTCTGACACTGGAGAGTTAAAACTTGTTGGTGTAATTTATTAATGGGGGAGATTCCCCCCCCCCCTGTTTGTCTAGCTGTGTGAGTCCCGGTGCCATTTCCCACACAGACAAGATTTAGTGGAAAAGAGAGGGAAAAAAAAGCTTGTTTCCAACCAAGATCAATATCAGATCCCCAAGAAAAGAAAAAAGAAAAAAAAAGCAAGAGTGAGAGTGAGGTTTTGCCTCAATTACGGCCAGAAGTATTCATTCCGCTACTTTGTAATAGAAAACGGAAGGACTTTCCCTTTCAGCCTCTCTTCAAGCCGCAGCAGTCGCAGCAGCAATCGCCATTTTAAAAATCTTTTTTCCTTTCACTTCTTAAACAACTTCAATAACTTTTCCAATAAAAAGAATACTTGCGCTTCAGGATCAGAGGTTCAACTGACGTCTTCTTGAGTTAATTTAACAAATTTACAGGCTTGCTTTTGCCCCTTAGCTCTGCATGTAGCAGAGATCTCCCAGAGCCCGGAGCATCGGCTGGGGATACGGGGAGTCTCTTCCGCTCCGTCCCAAAAGTAAAAAAAAACTTTTGGGATTAGGCAGAGGACTCAACCCACCCCAGCCTGCTCTATCTCCGTTTCCTCAGTTTTTCGAGCCGCCATTCCGCTATAAAGGCGGCTCTTTACAGGCAGTGGGTGGGATGATCCCAAAGGAGCGTCCAGCGGGGACAAACAGCAAACCGGAAGTGCCTGAATTTAACTTGTTAAAAAGTATTCACGAATGTGACATGCTGCACACCGAATTACACTTGCTGTCTTCCTTACCATAAAATCATCTTTTTAATAGAGAAACAATCCGGATAGATGAAGAACAAAAGAGGAGATGGCATCCTGCAACATTTGGTCACAAAAAATACCACTTACGGCAATGTATGTGTGAAATTGACGGCCAGATTCCCTGTCCTGGAAAAGTGCCACTACCGAAAGAGATGACCGGCAAATATAAAAATGCTATGAAAGACACTTCCTAAGCCATTTTTGCACCAAGCTTCTCTGGAAGGAATTAAAAGTTTGCAGAGAAATAAGAAACTGACTGATTAGTGGCATGATGAGAAAGAATATACTGTTGTATGAGACTTATGCTAGGAAAGTAGATGGGCTTAATTCTTTCACTGACTAGTAAATGTTTTATAAATGCTTTAAAACAAATTAAAGAGCAAGTGTTGGGTCATATTGATCGTAATATGCATATACACCAAGACAAATTCCTTGTGTGTCCAATCACACTTGGCCAATAAAAATTCTATTCTAATGTCAACTTTAATTTTCTATTAGTTGAAGAAGGGCCACTGTCTTGGGAAAACAGCTTGCATCATGTCCATATTCTGTAGGAATAGGGAAAACGGTTGTAATAGGTAGTGCTGGTTCCTTTTCCAAAAGTTACATTACAGGCTTTCCATTTTGTAAGCCTACCAATGTTGATCATGAATTAAGGGCTGAAATAGTTGTAGTGGTATGTCTGTGATTTATGGCATTTTTTGCTTCAGTGGCTACAAATAGCATTTCTATGTTTAACATTTCTATAATGATGCAAATTCAAGCCACCTGCTTGATTTAAAATTATTGAGCATGATATAGAAGCAATTGGCTGAGAAGTACTGAAGTGAGAGGTGCTCCAAAGCAGGGGTCTCCAACCTTGGAACAGGCCAATGGCCAGAATTCTGAGAGTTGAAGTCCTTCAGGCTTAAAATTGCCAAGGTTGGAGACCCCTGCTCCAAAGGGTTGTGATAAAAGCCTTGGGGGAAGTTATTGGCCTGTTCCACAAATTGCTTGGTCAGGGTCAACACCCAAACCGGTCAGGATCAGTAACACTTAACTAGAACGAAAATCTCAATTTTGGGGGACATGGCTTGCCTTTGTAGAAAACCAATGTTTGGATATTAAGTTCTCTGCAATACATCATGCAACTGAGAGCCATTCTTTTGACCTGTGAAAAAAGAAAGTTACACCCTCTTTGAGTTCTATGGTTTTATATATCAGGCTATAGTAAAAAATTATTTGATCCTTGGGGGTTCTTAAAAGTGGGTAAATGCAACCTCAGATGAATTACATATTCATTTGAGCATAAGGACGTGCCGTATTACACATGTCATTTATTTTACAAAAAGAAAGCCAACATGGAGAAGCCATGTATGAAGAACTAAGTACATCCTTACTGCTTCCATAGCTTTTAGAACCACCTCTAGCAATAACTTGAAATATTCATTTTCTGTATGACTCCTACCAGTCTGTCACATCATTGTGAAGGGATTTTGGCCCATTTTTCTTTGCAATATTGCTTTGTTGAGGTTTGTGGCATTTGTTTATGCGTGGCTCTCTTGAGGGCCTGCCACAGCATTTCAATCGGGTTGAAGTCTGGATTTTGACTAGGCCATTGCAATACCTTGATCCTTTCAGCTATTCTGTTGTAGACTTGCTGGTGTGCTTGGATCAGTGTCCTGTTGCATGATCCAGTGTCGGCCAGCTGATATGCTGTTTGGTTTTTGCCAAACAAGACACTGCATTATGGCCAAAGATTTCCACTTTGGTCTCATCTGTCCAAAGGGCAGTGTTCCAGAAGTCTTGCGATTTTGCAAACCAATGCCGCGTTGCCATGGGTTTTTTTTAGAAAAAAGCTTTTTCCCGACAAGCCATCTAACAAGCCATACTTGTTCAGTCTTTTTCTAACTATCACATACTTCAACATATAACATGCTGACCGGGGCCAGTAGAGTCTGAGATGTAACTCAGGGTTTTTTTGCAATTTTTGAGCATTGCACAGTCTGACCTTGGGGTGAATTTGCTGGGACATCCACTCCTGGGAAGACTGGCAGTTATCTTGAATATTTTCCACTTGTGAATAATTTTTCTCATTGTAGAATGATGGATTTTAAATTATTTGGAAATGGCCTTATAACCCTCCCCAGATTGATGGGCAACAAGTTGTTTCTCTAGGATCATAGCTGATGCATTTCCTCTTTGGCATTGTGTTAATACACACCTCAGTGCTGGAGACCAGCAAACTCCTAAAACTTAGGCTTTTGTAGAGGCATTGCTGATGATCAACTGATCAAGGAGACTTGATTAGCAGCAGCTGGCTGATACTTAGCCTCTTCATACCTTTGGAAGCAGTAAGGATGTACTTAGCTTTTCACCCATGGCTTCTCCATTTGGCTTTCTTTTTGTAAAATAACATGGTGTAGTATGTCATGTGGTGTTGTTCATCTGAAGTTGTATTTACCTACTTTTAAAAACTGCTAAGGATCTGATGATTTTTACTATGTCTCGATATCTCTGATTGAGATACGTAGAATTCTATATACTTTTTTTCATGACTGTAACTAGATATGCAGACCAGATCATTGATGGCCTTAGGCTAATTCAGTATGTGACTTAATCAAATAATCTAGGAATTAAGTACCACCTTTTCCCTTTACGTCTTGTAACCCAGGAAAACATGTTATTGGAATATAGCTATGGTGAAATTTATTTCTGATCATTTTTTTCCCCTTTGGTTGAGAAAATAAATTCAATTTACTGTTTGCCCTATCTATTTTTAATTATCTTCTGAATTGTCATATTTTAAAAGTATAACTGTTGCTCAGGCGATTAAATTAGGTATTTGAAAACATTTTTATTAGCAAGCATCAGCTATTTAGATAGAAAAAGCTATTACTTAGTGTGTGTATATTGAGGCTTTTCATGTTCATGGAAATCAAAACTACAAAATGCATAAAAGGAAGTTGCATCTAATGCCCTAAACAACCCAGGATTTTACTTACGTTGAAACCAAGGGTTGAGAATAAAGTAAAATTTTGGCTTTTAAAAAGCCTCAATAATTTTAAAGCAAGGTAAAAGATGAGTCCTGTGATGCAGACTGTTTCTTGCCGTCTTGGTTCAAATGGTACATTATTGCAAAACAGATAATTTTTTTTAAATCAAAGATCATGTATCTGTCTACACTATGTAGTTTTCTACATTTCCCCATGATGCATATATTTTCCTACACAAGACTTGGACTGAAAGATTGTTCACCTTCTTTTAAATATCCTGTCTCAGAAAAAGGTGTTTTTTTTCCCATCCTACATGCATTTCTCATTTTATTTAAACTAAAGAAAGTATCTTGGTGCAAAACACAAAGATTAAATCCTTAGAATCTTTTCAGTAGACCAGCCTGGACAGTGGTCTAAATAATGTTTCCTTGCACACATTGCCTGTCTCAGTATAAAAATGCTTCCTATGTGCTGCTCATAAGATACCAAGGAATTTGCAATTCAAATGAGGGACTAGAATGCTGTGCTGATGTTGACCTAATGAGTTTTTCCACACTCACAGAAACAAAAATCGTACTTTATTTCATGAGAAACTTTACAAACTAGTGCATGCAAATGTACAAACAAATGGCATTAGTGTTAAATCTCATAATGGCATGGTGTTGTTCATTTTCATTGGGTCAATTCAGTAGTACAAACGGAAGGCTGACAAAATGTGGGACAACCATTGGATTATCAAGGAGGATAATTTCACATTGACTTGCTGTTATAGAGCTACAACCAACGTATTTATTAATAAAATACATCAGTACTATGTCTTATAAAGTATTAGACTATGGCATACATAGAAACAAGGCAGAATGCATATAACAAGGAAATTGGTTTAAATTTAAAAAAAAAAAGCCACTGAAACATTCATATTGGTTGGACTACATAAAGAGTGACAGATCAAGTTTGTGGCCTTGTTGTCTTTAATAAATATAATTTTACCTTAAACAATCATCGCTTGCTCAATTTGTAGGTATCCATTTTTTAAAAGATTTTAATCACTTGTTTTTATGTTCCAACTCACGTCCTGTTTAGTGCATGGTAAGTTCATTTCCAGAATGCTCCCATTAAAAAAAAAAAACCCTCAAAGACAAGTATCCTTAGACTTGTATAACCCGATGGGCAGTGGTTAGCTCAGTTTTTACAAGATTCATTAAAACAGGCTGACACTGAGTTATGCATGAAATCAAAGCTAGGTAGTTTTTCCCTGCTAAAAAGGAAAATATTATATATATATATATATATACATATATATATACACACACACACACACACATACTATGAATTAACAAATGAATAACATGTAATACTTAAATGAAAGTGTAAAGTGCTGCCTTAGTTCTTGACCATACTACCTCTAATCTTTTGAGGAATGTAACATTTAGTGTCCACATATATTGGGTACAGTATCATCTCTACCAGCATTTCTAAATGGAAACAATTGTCAAAATCAGATTAATGATTAATGCTTGGGTCTTCTTTCCATTCCCTTAAGTACATAATACTCTCCAAGTAAATTCTTCTGGTGTAAACAATTAAAATTAGTTTATGTCACCATAAACTTATTTTATAAAATAATAAAATGCAACTTAATAAAATTCATTCCATACAACTGAAACCAGACATTATTTAACACTTCTAAACATTTCTGTTCGTAGCTGGCAGATCAATAAAAGAAAAATAGATTTACAAATGAATAGCTCAACCCTAAGAATTTCATAGCCTCCATTTAATATAACTGGATTTGCACAAATCCTCCACACAACAAATGGAGGTGATATATCAACACTGACACTTTTTGTAAAATGAGTTCATGTTGGTCTCTCTTATACCCTGGGCACTTTTTCCCCTTCAATTCTAGACTCAACATTTCCTTAAATCCTAGAGAGAAATCAAATTAGAAAGAAAAATGGACTTTACGTTTTTAATTTGTAAGTGGACATCCAGGATGGCTCCCCTCAAAGCAAATTTGGATGCAAATTTTCTAAATTTTTGCAAGCAGAAAACAGTTTTCCTATTATGACGTTTCTACAAGCCTGGAAATTATGTAGTTTTGAGAGACTCAAAATTTCAACATTCTTAAAAAGTACAGTCTAGAATTGGCTGGAAAAAGCTATTCAAATAGTTTGATCGACTGAAAAACAGGTAAAAGAAAAAAAATACATGATGTCTAGTTAGGCTTTATGCATTTGTTTTCTAAAACATATATATATATATATATATATGTGTGTGTGTGTTTTTAGAAATATATTTGTTGTTTTACCAATGAATGACTTTATTTTATTGAACAGTAAGTTATTGTCTCTCTTCTGCTTCCCCAAAATATAAAGTTGGTAGGAAAACTGAGAATTTGCAAGACAGTATTAATTTCTTGTAGGCTGGGTTGTGCAAGATTCATAAACGATTCTGAAGAAATGCTTTGGACTCCTGTGAGCACGTTTCTTTGAAAGCAGTAAAAGCTTTTCCAGATTGCTGCACAAGTTGCTTCTGCCTTAGGAAGCAAAGAGGTGATTTCAAGCAATTCTTTTCTCTTTTTTTTCTTTTCTTTTCTTTTTTTCTTTCTTTCTTTCTTTCTTTCTTTTTTTTTCTTTTTTTTCTTTTCTTTTTTTTTGAAGCACATAGAATCCTACCTGGTGACAGAAAATAAATTCAGACGGTCTTGAGGACTGCAAACAATTTCCTGCATTTTAAAATGCCCAATTTCTCCCCTTGAATTTTATATCACAGATAAAGCAGGTACTGAGAAATACAATTATGTTCCTAAATTTGGGTTGGGATACAAAGACGGACTTTTCAATATTTGAAGAACAGTTTCGGGTAATTATAACATTTTAAATAGAGTTGACTTTTACAGATCTGAATAGTGGAAATCCCTATACCAAAGTGCCTAAGCTTGATTCAGCACCCAAGCGCCATTTGTGATGTATTTCTCATTTTACCTTGATCTTCCCTCCCTTTGGGAACTGCAAAAGTATGTGGACATAGTTCAGTAGCTCGATTTTTTCTTCTGTTTTGCAAGCGTGCTCTTAAGTTCTTTCAAATTCTCAGTCAATACTTCTATCTCATCCATTCGTCCACTTTGTTTGGCATCAAAAATATATGCTTTGATATTATCAATCTGTTGGAGAAGTAATTCCTCCTCTATGATATCTTCCCCTGAAACTTCATTATCACTTTCAACTTCAAAAGGATTCAAAGAGGAAGACACGGATTCTTCAAACGGATTCTCAGATTCCTGATTACCCACAAGTGTACAAAATGGATTTGCCACAGAATCTTCAAATGGGTTTGGAGCACTGAGATCTACTCCGTTTGCCTGCTGAGAATCCTCCTGCTCCTGCTCCTCTTCATCAAATGGATTATACTCTCTTTTGTAACTGAGCAGGGCATTGATAGGCAAGGAAGCTATTGCAGAGTTTTCGGCAACAGGACTATCAGGGTCGGTCTTTGGAGGGCTAATCAGTAAAGGATCTTCAAAGGGATTTATGGAGGCCTTTTCATGCTCTGAGGCTTTTACAGGTTGGCAAACCAAAACCAGATTCTTGCTACCTGGCAATCCCACACCATCACTGGGGAAAGCAGCCTTGGAGCCAGCGTAATCTTTGTCCTGAAGCATATCTAGATCCAAAGCCTCTGCTATTTGGTTTATGCTTTCCCTCTCCATCTCGAGTTTATCGTGCTTCACTTCTCTGAAATCCAGAGAACGGGTCCGTGAATGTTGAGACATCTTTTTTTTATGATCCCTTTTCCATTCTTTTTCACAAAGGATCTGCAATTGTTCTCTCTGCATCTCCTCCATCTCCGCTTGCTTTTTAGAGAGCTCAATGGCTTTGACCGTCTGCTGTTGGTCGTACTCATCCTGAAGCTGTCGCAGGTTCTCCTGCAGCATCTGGACTTCGTCCAGACGATTGGCTTCCTTTGCCTGCTTAATAAAGGAGGTGATATTATCGATCTGTTGAAGAAGTGGGTCTGCCAGTTCCTGGTTCCGAGATTTGCTAGCAGTGGGTAGCCATCCTTCTGTTTTCTTCACTGCGACCCTTTTTGTTCGATGGACCTCACCATTGGACGCTGCTAAGGATCTGGAAGTGTAGTCTGCCAGCTTCTCTTCTTGTCGTCTCTGGGATTCATATTTCACCTAGCCAAATAGAAAGGAAAACTTTAAAAGAAGTTCACACTTCAGCAACTTCCTTAGTTTTTAGCATAGATAAGGTAAAGGTTCCCCTCACACATACGTGTTAGTCGTTCCCAACTCTAGGGGGCGGTGATCATCTCCATTTCAAAGCTGAAAGCGCATGGAACACTGTTACCTTCCCATCAAAAGTGGTCCCTCCTCTTTTTCTACTTGCATTTTTTCCGTGGTTTTGAACTGCTATGTTGGCAGAAGCTGGGACAAGTAACGGGAGCTCACCCCGTTATGCGGCACTAGGGATTTGAACTGCCGACCTTTCAATCGACAAGCTTAGCGTCTTAACCACTGAGCCACCATGTCCCTTATTTAGCATAGATATGTGAGCCTAGAAAGGCAACTATATTGGTGGAAAGGAGTCTTCTTTTTTTCTGGGTTTTTTTTCTCCCATCTCAAAAAATAGAATCTTTACAATGGATTATGTAGGATTATTATTAGTTTTAATTGTTCCTGAACTGTTCATGTCCACAATGATCTACATCATATTTAACAGAAATAATTTCCTGTTAAATACGTTTAGAATAATGTTTTACAGAGGAAGTTAAGCAGAATCGGCAAGTAGAAGTTTCACTTCTACATATGGGGCAAATAGCCATGCTCTAGCAAGTTTTATTCTTTTATTCTCTCCTGGAATGATTGCAACTCTTTCTATCCTCCTGCTACTTTGATAGATCTCAAAGAACTGTGTTTTGGCATTAACTCAGAAATTAGAGCAGAAGTCACCTATCCAATCACTTTTAATATGTATTGCATTTTTAAATTTAATGTATCACATGCGATTGTTATTTCAATAAGATAAAATATATTTATGTTTCTGAACTAGTAGTAAAATAAAGCAACATAAAGATAGTGAAAAGGGTACAACAAAACAAAAATTTGAGAGCAGAGCAGATTTTTCCCCTGGCTAAAATATTTTTTAAAACTTATGAAAATTTCTAAGAGGCATCATTCCTGCCCCCCCCCACCAAAAAACCACAAAAAAATAAATGAATCAAACAAGAAATAGGAAAAAAAACCATTCTTATTTAAGCTGGTTCTAAACGTATTGTAGACTTACATCACACTACTTGGCAATTATTTTAGCCAACAAATTCAAAAGTAAAGTATTTCAGAAAGGAAATACTTTAATCAGTGAACAAACAAACAGAAACTCATTGTTAGAAATGTATAGTGATTAAAATACTTGCCAGTCTCTCCATTTGCAGTTTTCTCTCCAACTCTTGTTTCTTTTTCTCTTTCAGTTCTTCATACTGGTCTTTGGTCGGTAAAGACATTAGGCCAAGCAATTTTTCCTGAGGATATTTTTTTTTTCAAAATATCACTTTAAAGGGTATAGGATACTAAGATTTAGATCTTGAAAACCACAAAATATGTGTCTATACATACATACATACAATTATACTTTAAGTGATTAAAATATAAAAAATGCCCATTCATCCAAATTACGTGTCAAAGAATAAAGTTAAAATGTGATCAACTATACATAGTATCAAATAACAGTATTCAAAATAAGAGATTAGTAACTGAAGTATCTTCCAAATGAAATTTGTTTCCTGATTAGTTGAGGAATATATCTCTGATTTTCTTGAAAGCGTCTTACAATTGCCTGCTTCTAGGATGTTTTTTTTCAATTAGCTTTTTTAAAAAAATATAACTAAAGTGCAAGGATAATAGAAAACCAAACAGGTAATAAAGGAATTGAACAGTTTTACACATACCTAAATAAAATGATCAAATATACTAAAAAAAACAGAATGACTTGATGAGATTGAATCTAATCTGAATCAGATGGACTATGCTAGAAGGGAAGGGAAGGGAAGGGCATATAATACAAGATGGCAAGATATATGGCTTGTACGTGTGTGTGGTCACTGATAACAACGTGAGTATGACCTACAGCAGAAGGAAGTATAGGTAGTCCTCAATTTACAGTCATTTGTTTAGTGATCATTCAAAGTAGTCAAAGCAGTCAAAAAAGTGGCATATGACCAGTTTTCACCCTTACAACCACTACAGCAGTGGTCTTCAAACTTGGCAGCTTTAAGACGTGTGGACTTCAACTCCCAGAATTCTCCAGCCAGCATAGTTGAAGTCCACACGTCTTAAAGCTGCCAAGTTTGAAGACCTCTGCACTACAGCATCCCCAGTCACACTATCTAAATTCGGCTGCTTGGTAACTGGATTATATTTATGACAGTTGCTTTGTTCCTGGGGTCACATGATCACCAGTTGGAACCTTCCCAGATGATTTCTGATAAGCAAAGTCAATGGGGGAATCTAGATTTGCAAAACAGCCAAATAATTCTCTTAACAACTGTGAAAAAAAGTTCAAGAAATGGGTCAACAACTCACTTAACAACAGTTATACTTACCAACTGAAATTTTGGGATCAATTGCGGTTGTAAGTTAAGAACTATCTATATGATAACAAACAGGCGGGATGTCCTCCAGATATTTCTTATAGAAGCTATAGAGGCTTTTAAGACCGGATAGATACATTTTGAGAACAGTTTAATTGGCATTCCTGCACATTGCAGAAGGTTGGACTTTTAGTCCTTTCCAACATCACAATGATCTAACTCTATGAAAAGTTAGCACCTTAGAATTATTAAAATGCAATTTCAAATAAGGGGGAAGGAGGTAAAAGGAAAGTCAAAACCTAAGAATAAGCAAAAATTATTTTCTTAGGCTTAGGTTATTTGATTAATAGCAAGGAACTGTCCCATGAAATCCTGCAATAGCTTGCTAAATTAGAATCCAATTATAGCGCTAAGAAAACATTCCCATCACTATGACAGAGTGCAAAAAAATTAATTAGCCTTCTAAATACCAATAGAGCCATTGACATAGCTTACATCTAATTAGGTAGGAAGTATTTAAAAACAGAAGCACTAATTTATTTTCATTATGTAAATTGTTTAAAACAAAATGACAAGTTTTATAACATCCTGAGAAACATTTAAAGTGTCAGTATGTAATCTGATATTGTTTTAGAGGAAGTAATATATCTAAAAGCAGCTCATCCTTTCTACATATCCCTACCTGAACAAAAAGTGTGGCTGAATATCTAATCATCCTCTGAAGCTGTAAAGTTCTGGGGTGAGGTTGTGGATCTTCATTCAGCCCTAAAGTTAGAATCTTCTTGCTGAAACAAACAAAGAAAAAGAGTGAATTAGAAATACATAACAATCAGCTAAGAGAAATAAACACTAGGCAGATAGAATTTTAAGTATTGCCAAGTATTGGTAAAAACCATGTAATTGGCAACATGGATTTATTTTAACAGTAAAATATAGCTCACTAAGTTATGCTTTCTTTTAAAAATGTTCATCTTCATTGCAAATAAAAATATAAAGCCAAGCAAAAAATAATCCAGTAACAATTTACATCTTCATATTCTGTACTTACCTTAAAGCATCTATTAATTCATACATTCTCTGCACTTCTATTCTAAGATTGCTAGCACGTTCAAGATTGTATGTTGTCTCTCCAGCACTGGAAGAAAACATGCATATTTTAATAACTCCAAATTGTCATCCATAAAGATTCAGCAGTTATTTTGTAGTAGAGAACCATCTAAACACATCTAAAACATTATTTTTGCTCATTAGTGAACTGTGAATGCGTTATAGCAATAGCACTTAGACTTATATACCCCTTCACAGTGCTTTACACCCCTCCCTAAGCTGTTTACAGAGTCAGCATATTGCCCCCAACAATTTGGGTCCTCATTTTACCGACCTCAGAAGGCTGGAAGGCTGCATCAACTTTGAGCCTGGTGAGATTTGAACTGCCAAATTGCAGTCAGCTGGCAGTCAGCAGAAGTAGTACTGCACTCTAACCAGTGCACCACCATGGCTCATTTATTATGGTTATGAAAGAAAGGGAAAAAATTTTGAATACCAAATATAGATTTTGGTGTATTTTTGTCATCAGTTTCTCTTAAAATTATTTAGTTCATTAAAATGAGTTTTACATGGTTAAACACCATTTTAGAGTGGGAAGCAGCTGATTCAAAATTAGCATCATTAAGTTCAGCATGATTTGAAAGAGTAAATATGCATTTTTATAAGGACACAAATGCAAACATATACAAAAATCAGCCTTGGTAGCCAAGTATTTATATATACTTGCCACTTACTACAGACACCAGCTGACCATTGGGGTTCTGACTTTGGTTTTGTCCTAGCGTTTTTGGTATTTTCCCTTTAAACTTTTGAAATTTCATTTCTTACCATATTCATATGAACACCTATAAACAGACATCATTAACAATTTATACTCTTCTACTGCAATCTAGTTAGATTTGAAAAATTGGATTAACCAAGTATCTATTTTAAATATCTTTTAAAGAAATTTAATTCCAAAAAATTCAGACGAATTATTAGGTTTTCAAGTTATTTTATTACTTCAAAAGCTAAAGCATTTATATGTGTGAAAATAATCTTACACAAACATATCTGAAAGCAAGTTCCAACTCAAAGTCTATTACTTAATGTATGGATTCATACTTAATGTATGGATTCAACTTACAAATTGAAATCTTCATTTAAAAACACCAGCAATTTTACAAAGTTTGTTCAAATTCTATAATCTATGCTCATAAGGTTGGCTATATAAGCCTTTTAAATAAAGTTCAGAAAATATAATTGTGTAAATATCACCCAGTACTGCTAACAATGCAAAAAATATATAAGGAGATTTTTGGACATAGTGTGAAAATTGGTTCTAAGTCTCAGTTAATAATAATACAAATATAACACACAGCTGTCCCAAAGAAAACAATAAATAATAACTTTGGTGCACTGTGCTTTTACAAAAGTGAAGTTTCCAATATATTTAATTAGATATATTCCCAATAACTAATTAGATACCATATTAGTTTATTAATATCTAATTAATATTTGCCTTTTCTGATTTCTTTTAAATAACACAATCATCTAATAACTTCTAAATAATACAAGAGTGAATTATAAAAAAAAAAGAGGCTTACTTTAATGATTCTGCCATCTTTATGTATTCTGGAGCCTTCTGGTCAACTTTTTCCATGTAAAATCGGAGTTTCTTGTTTAATATAAGAAATCAACAAATTAAGTTACAACAATAATTCAAATATAAATGTGTTATATGCATCCTATTTTTCCTTTCCTTTATGTGAGTTTAAGGACCTCAGTTACAAAAAATTGGTGGTTAGAATAGGAATGAATCCATTTCACATATTATTGTATGTTTGTATTATATGTATAGGTCTAAGTTTTGAAAACAATATGAATCTGTTGGGGTTTTTTTGTGAGCAATGCACAGTATTCAAGTGATATTTCACTAGTTTACAAAAAAAACTTTGCCTATGGAATATCAGCTGGCCATTTCTGCATTGCTCCCATATCTATAATATGATTTCTGAACTGTAATGACCAGGACTATATTCTAACAGTGGCAGCATATTGCTAAATAAGTTACACAGGAACCAAACTAAAGCTCTACACACCTATCCTACAGTGCTTATAACATTTTTTTTTTTCACATAAATTGTCATTCAAACAAATCCAAGCTGGGGAAAAGCAACTCCTTTTTGAAAAGCTTCTAAATTCCTGAAAACAGTGGGACCAATCTGTTTAAAATTTGGCAGGAAAAATATCCCCTGAAGTGGAACAGTAGCTACAAATTTCATCCATTTTTGTCAAACGCAAAAGACTATAAATTGTTGATTTCTTATAATAATTAAGAGTAACACAATTTCAGTCATAATAGAAATTGTCGTAACTTCAGATTTTCCAAAGTGAGAGTCTGATTTTGATAGAATGAATTGGGAAGCTTTCAAGGTTATCTCAGCCAAACTGTTATTTTCTAATCACCAAAGCTAAACCAAATTTTATCATCAATGAACAAATTGTTTTCTTTTTAATATAAACAGTTCCTAGTCTCTTAGATTTA
The DNA here is from genome assembly GCA_022577455.1 of Arizona elegans. Lineage (NCBI taxonomy): Eukaryota > Metazoa > Chordata > Lepidosauria > Squamata > Colubridae > Arizona > Arizona elegans. Next base: position 121,074,578 of record JAKOOJ010000003.1, read on the forward strand.
CTCCCATAAAAATTATTATATAATTTATAATTGTTATCTCATTTAAGTCTTGATCTTAGTCATTTTACCTCATATAGTTTCACAATATCTGGTATATATTCTTTTTCATCAATCTGTTGTTCCCTTTTGAGCAGTGTATCTTTACAGTGTCTACAGCAACGGATTCGATCATCATCCTTTTCATCCAAAACAGAACTGACACTGCTTATACTGCTGATGCTACCTCGTCGAGAGCCCTGGATGCTATTGGGTGAGCAGCTGGGACTAGTATGAGAGGCCAAGACGTCCTTGCTAGCAGTAGTAAGCTTGCCTGAAAGGAGACCAACAAAATATAACTGACACGATGTAATTATCCTGATGACAGAACATTTATCTTGAACACAGCTTCAAATACTCAGTTCTGCTTACCTCAATTTACACTTAAAAACAGGAGCTGCAATGAAACTCTAAAAGGTGGCTGCTAAAAAGGTATCAATCAAAATGCTTTTTCTTGTATAACTGTAAAATATTATATTCAAAGTAAAAGTGAACATTTACATAACATCACAGCTCATGAAATCTAGCTACTAAACAGGCAACTGACATTACTCACACTGTAGTAATGGAATATTTCAATTCTGAGGTGAAGAAACTTTTTAGTTATTAGATGAGACTTCTAAAAGCCATAGAAAGGAGACGAGTGGGGGTTTTTCATCTTTTTCTACATACTTTTTGGAAATAAGTTTTTAAAAGATAAAATAGCTTTGAATAGCTATTGACAACATGGGAAAAAAATCTAAACCAACACCTAAAACGAGCATTTTCATATCCAAAATTTAAAGAGACAATCATGAGAGACTCTGGGAGAATAAAATGCAATTTATGAGTTGCCAACTGCTCTTTTTTGGAGGGGGGAAAACTCTCAACCTTCTCCCTACTCAAAAATAAACCCTTTGAAAATCCAGTGTACACATGCACACACTTGAGGGCAACACTTGGCTGTTGTCTATGTTGCTACAAAAACAAGATGACTTTAAAAATATGTCTGCCAATCCTTTTAAAATTTCCTCTACTGCTCTAAGTGAGTATCCCATCAGGGCAGAAGACAATTACTCATTTTTGTGAGAGACATAAATGCGCAGCAATATTTTTTTTTCTTAATTCATACTATAATAATAATGCTTGAGCGATACTAAGCCAAAATAAGATTAACATTGAAGATTAAGAATGAATGCACTTCTAGCTCTACAGCTGTACTCACTTGCAAAGGGGAGACTGACCAGTTCCATGCACTTCTTGCACATGATAGACCCACAGAGGCGGCAGTGATGGCGCCTGTTCCGTATGCTGAATTTGTTACCACAGTCTGGACAAAAGGGTACATCTTGATCATTAACCCAAGGCACGACAGATTTCTCTATTGCTGCAATAAGGCATGATAACCTATTAGACATCATTAATGAAATCCTAGTTGAAAATATTAGCAAAGGCGTTTCTTCTTTGCACTTACCTCTTATCTTTGCAGAATCTGTAATTGTTCTGTCAAAGGAAGTAAGCTGACCAAAAGAAAATGACCAAGAATTAGATATACATACAAACTTTACTGTACAGTTTGTCACTTTACTTTACAAGTAAATTTGTTTTTAACCCTTTTTTCTTAAAAATCAAATGTCTTCCATGAGTATCTCTTTTATATCACCTTAGTAACAGACCAGCAGATTAATAGAGTCCAAACAGTGGGGGGTGGGGGGGAATAGAAAAAAATTATTTTAAAGATCAAAGTTTTGAATAGGGAAAAACAGTGGAAAATGAATTATAAAATAAAATTGAGAATAAGTTTGAATTTTTCTACCGTGTTTCTCCAAAAATAACACATCCCCTGATAATAAGCCCAATCGGCTTTTGAGCAAATGAGCTAAAATAACCCCCCCCCCAAAAAATAAGCCCTCCCCAAAAATATTTAACCGCATGCGTAGTCGGTCCCCATTTCCTCTGGTTAGGGTTAGGGAGACAGAGCTGGAAATCAGGTAAGATGGCAAGAGAGGCCCCGTCTTGCTCCAGGCACCCCAAAATAAGAAGACCTCCCCAAAAATAAGGCCAAGAGCTTATTTTGGGGTTCAAAAAATATAAGACAGGGTCCTACTTTAGGGAAAACATGGTAATTAAAAAGTAAAGTTTAACACTGCTAAAGAAAGAATATTATGTTCATTAATTCCAATTTCTTTTTAGCTTCTTATTATATAGTATTTAGACCAGAAAGGGAATACTAAATTTCTCACAGTTTAACTAACAGCAGTACTGCTATTAATAGGACACTTCAGAGCTGTTAAAGTAGGACTAGATGGCATTTTTTTCTGCCAGCTAATTTTATTACTATGCTTTTTAGACTGCTATATATCAATGGTGGGTGAGACTTAAGCAAACAGCAAGGATCAAAAGTATATTGTGCCTTAGAGGATGCTTAGTTAAAGTAAATTATAGACCATAGTTTTCTTTCTAGAATCTCTATATTTAACATCTCTTCAGCCACTCTTACTTTTTTTTTGTTAATAGCACCTCACCAAGGAATGCATTGAATTATAATTTAACAAATAAGATAATAATAAACATCACAAGAAATGTTACAGTAGCTAATGATTGAAAAAAGGACTTACATATGTTATTAAAATATTTTAAGTCAAAGTTTAATAAAAAGTAAATAAAGTAAAAAATTTAAAGCTACAAATTATTTACCTTTTCTAACCTGATTATTAATTTATTGACTTCCACAACATAGTGATCAATTCTGGCTGCTCTGTGTTTCTTAAAATCAGAAAGATGACTCCTTATAGCACCTAATATAAAATATCCGGTTAGGAAACTTGACAGAATAATTCAACCATAAATATTCAGCTAACGGGCAGTTGATCATGTTCTTATTTCTATCAAATTTGCTATTCAGTCTAAAATTCAGAATTAAAGAATGGTAGCTTGTGGATCATTTGCAATGCCATTTAGCCAAACAATGGATACAGTAATCAACCAACCATAGTAACCAACCAACCCAGACTGTGATTTAGAATATTAAGCATAAACACATTATTTCTTTACTGATCCAACTAATTAAACAGCCATAATCCTTCAAGAAAATGATAGAGAGAAGTAGGTATTGAGAGGAGCAAAGAAACCTTGGAAAGGATTTATCTTGCCCCACTGTGTAGGCAGGGTAATTATCATTTTGGGTATTGCAGTAGAAGAACCACAGCCAAGTGTGCTTTGCCATATCATCTGGCATGCATAGTTAATATTCAACATGGTTTAATATGCTATATAAACATGTTCTAAGTATTAACTACTCTGTATTTTAGTCTTCATTAATAAAATGCTATTCTTATTCATAACATAATGGTATTTCAGAAGACATATTTCTATTATAAAATTTTCTTCTGGTGTTAATTATTGTTAGTGCTGAGCCCATTTTGCTCTTAGCATCAAAAGAATGCATGCATTTCAGTGGTGGGTTTCAAAATTTTTTACTACCGGTTCTGTGGGTGTGGCTTGGTGGGCATGGCATGGCTTGGTGGGCGCGGCAGGGGAAGGATACTGCAAAATCTCCATTCCCTCCCGATCAGCTGGGACTTGGGAGGCAGAGAATAGATGGGGGCTGGGCCAGTCAGAATTTTTACTACTGATTCTCCGAACTACTTAAAATTTCCACTACCGGTTCTCCAGAACTGGTCAGAACCTGCTGAAACCCACCTCTGATACATTTGTACAAATTCATTATCTATTATAAACTATCTTCATAACACAATATGATACGTATCTTCTCAGAATTCACTGGTGCTCTCTCACAGATCAAGTTAGTGTAGTATATTTATATAGATTTATCACAATATAAAAATAAATTTATAAAGTTAAAAACATCCAGCTAACTGTAACTATTAAAATTTTCACAGCTTTATTATTTTTAGATTACACAGTTCAGTATCTAGGGAGAGTGACATGCTATCTATTTATCCTTGTTTCAAATGAAGATTTCTTGACTGGTTACCTATTTCTTCGAGTTCCCACATATATGGATCCATTCCACCATAATTGTAGCCTTCGTATCGTTCCTGAGCCCCGCCATCATTTCGGTCATCATCTCGTCTCAACAGTTTATTTTTTGCTTTTTTTGCTTTTTGAACAAGACCTAACAAGAAAATATGGTGGATGTCACAAATTCTGTTTATACATTTAAACGTAATAGTTAAGACTTGATTCCTTACAGTTGCCACTGTGACAGTGTGGCGAGCCCGGGGTTCACCCGATTTGCAATTTTCAGAACTCCTCAGAATGGACTGGCCATTTTAAAACTCAATTTGTCCTTTCGGTTGGTTAGATGAGAAAATTTAAGTGCAAAATAGCATCTTTTTAAAACATGCTAGAAAAAAACCAACCACCCAGGGCTGCATTTTCTAGACGTACAAGCTAAAGTGGCAAAACAGAGACCTTAAATCTTTGTTTAAAATTGACAGATTTTTCATTACCAGATATCATAGCATTTTTTCTGCTCTCCCACAGGAATGGGATATACATTATTCTAAAATTTGTAAAAAAAAAAAAATAAATAAAATATGAATATGAAAAGTGTTACAAAAATTCCCATAAAGCACAATCCTGGGGAAAAAAAATCTACTTGGTCCGACCTGTTGGGAATACAAATGTATCAATTAGCCAAGCAGCCCAATTATTGGCAGCCCAAAGGAATATTTTGTACCCGGTTATAGACTTAATTCAGGAAGCAATTTGTGCAATAGAACACTGGACAAAGCAGAAGGCAAGAGCACTTTAAAGGTAAAACAATGACGCATTTAACAGCCTTCAGAGAACTGGGAAACAACTTGTAACAGGTGAAGAAAATTAACAGAGCAATACAATCACATGGTCTTCGTATTTTACTGTGAATGGGTTTCTAACTGTATAGTTATTTAAAAGAGGGTGGAGGGAAATGCCCAATAATTAGCATTGTAATATAAACATATTACAATTATTTTTATCTTTATGGCTATTACTATCCTTAAGCTCTTGTTACTAAGTTGTGCAGCCAGTGATTGAAATTGTGTGATGACACATTTGATCCCATCAGAGTATTCCCAAGAATGACTCTGAATGTCTGTAAATAATGAAACTCAATGCGTCAAAATCACCATGGAAATCAGCAAGACTTAGTAGCTAGAGGTAGCTTGATTTAGTCAGCTACAGAGACAGAGATACATATGAACTTAGAAACATTAATATGTATTGTGAAACAATGTGTCATATGGCTAAAATGTTATGTAGTAAACAGCACTAAACTGGTATTAACAATTATTAATGGATTTGTACTGGTTTCCCATGGTATCAGATAGCTAGATACAGTGTTTTTCTGAATTCTTCAGGCACCCTCGTTAAAGTATCTCTTCTGGCCTGATTAAAGCAACAAGACACTTGAAGACCAGCAGGCATGTCCAAGTTACTTAGGTGGTAACTCAGGGGCCAGCATGAAGCTACCCTTCATTGATTAAACTAAAGGGAATTGCCTCATGTACTTAAGACATATCCAAGCACCCATCCAATCACAAATCACCACTTCAGCCAGAGAACTCACAGCCAATTCTAAGTAACCCTCACTCCAACAATCAGCTAAAGTAACAAACTTCCAAAGATTTCAAGTCAATCTTTACTACTTTCAGGTTTTTAATGCATTGCATTATTTCTCTGCTTAACTGTGAGTGATCTTTTCTTCAAATGCTCCACTCTTTCCTTAAAAGTACCTTATGTGTTTGTGGCCAAGAGTTCAATTTTTGTTTCCTTAGTCCAAAGCACTAATTTTAGGTTTATAAAGGCTTTATTATGCCTTTTTTTTTAAAAAAAAAAAAAAAAAGACTTTTGTGATTAGAGAAAATATTCTTTTTGCCAACCTTCCTCTTCAGATCATTGTTGAATGAGTAATATTGTAGAGCAGAATTGTGGATAATTACTTCACAGTCCAAATCTCTGCATTTATCACATTGATTTTTGTTTATCTTCACCGAGTAAACATCAGACATTTTAAATATGCATTTGAATTTGCATAAAATTAGTATTATTTCACTTATAACGTGGACAGCTTCTATTCCACACAGGAATACATTGAAACATAATTTGACCAGATATTCTTAATTTTTGCAGATGGTACATATCTATTACTTTATAAATAACTAATATTAAAGATTCACAAGGGGTTTACAGTCGATATATGTATTTGTCTTCTTAGTACATTGGCCCTCTAAAACAGTTTGTGGATTATATTCTTTATAGTAAAAGGGCATTTAAATCCACACTGAGAGGCTTCCTGAAATATCACATATTTTTTTATCATAGCTCATCATCATATCACATAGTTTATCATAGTTGTACCAAAGGAATTAGCATTCTGTTGTTTGTGTGTTAGATGTGTTACATACATAATAGGAACTAGAATGCTTACTCTTTAATTGTCCTTTAACATCTCTGTCTTCACTTGAATGTTCTTCATAATGAGACTGGAGCTGTTGAAAAGACTGCAGATCCTTCAGACACAGGGGGCATAGGAAGCCCTCTCTCACCTCCCCGGGATCATCAAATGGAGGTGTGTAGCTTGTTGCCATAATGGTCCAAGGCCCCTGAGGTTATTGCTTCTCTCCAAATCTCAGATGCTATCGAACACTATATGCCATGAGTAAAGAAGTGGACATACAGTGAGGAAATAGTTATTGTTCTTATCTTTTCCGCAAAGCATTCCCCTGAAACAAATGCAAAGAGTAGCTTTAAATGGGAGAAACTATTTGATTTGGTAAGTATATTTTCTCTAATATGTTAATAACGGTTTAATGGTTTAATTCAGAAGACCAAGGGATAGGCAGTGTGGTTCTCATAATTGCCAAGATGCCCTAGATAACTCCTTTAAATACCTACTAGGATTCCTAAATTTTTAATAAACATTAAGTAAATATGAGGCTGGAATGCTGCAAAACCACCTCTACAGTATTATTGTTCATAATGATGCCTTCTCTATAGATCTCACTAAGATTATAGAAGTATAGCATGGGGATATTTGATGTTTTGGTAAACAAACATTTTGTGGACTGTTGTAATAATAGAACAGCCTTAACAATGTTTTGACAAGCAAGTCTTAACAATCATGTTGCATCCACCACATGCTTTCAAAATTCCAGTGTGTCCCAACCCCAGAAGATGTCATGTCTCTGAAATAGACTGTATTTCTGTTCTGGAATATGTACATTAAATCTTTCATCGGTAAGGAAAAATATTTTTTTTTAATATGTCTTTGGAAGCAATAGCAATAACACCTAGATTTATATACCACTTCATAGTGCTTTTACAGCCCTCTCTAAGCGGTTTTACAGAGTCAGCATATTGCCCTCCAAACAATCTGGGCCCTCATTTTACCCACCTCAGAGAAGGGAAGGCTCAGCCAACCTTGAGCCGGTGAGATTTGAACTGCTGAACTGCAGCTAGCAGTCAGCTGAAGTAGCCTGCAATACTGCACTCTAACCAGGGTGCCACCTCGGCTCTCTAAATTTAAAAGCCACTCTAAATTTTGCAGCACATGACAGTCGTCCCCAAACTGGCACCATCCAGTAAGTTCCTCAAATCATTATCTATGCTATCTGATTTGATGAGTACAAAACTGAGATAGCTGATAAAGGGCAAGGCTAAATTCAAAGGAACGGAAAACAGTGTTTTCTTTAGATAAAAAAAAGAAGATTGGAATGAAAAAGAAGACAATTTTAAAAGCAAACTGTATAAATCAATCAAGCCACAGAGGAATAAGAAGCCACAGCCACTCTCCCTGCTCTGCACTCTTAAGGCTCCTGCTACTTGCACTTCACTAATGCAGCTAACCCAGTGGCCTTCGCTGCTGTGGTGGCTGACCCAGTTTGCCCGACCTGGCCCTTCCCAAGGTACCTGCTGACAGTGCAAGGCCTTTTTCCTGAAGTCGCACCTTGCAGTTTCCCCTTGAAGAAGGCCTCATGAAGGACCAGGCTAGGCATGTCTTGCCAGCAGCAGGAAAAAAAGATAGTGAAGGTCAGCTGATGTGGTGGAGCAAGACAGCCAAGGCCTCAAAATACAGGGCAGCCAGGGTAGCTATAACTCCTTACCATACTGCTAGGCTGAGCTGGGCCAGCGGAACAAGACAGCAGGTTCTTTGAAGGGCAGGGCAGTGAGGGGAGCTATGGCTTCCCAATAACTGCTAGGCAGGGCTACAGCAGCTGCAGCTTCACACCATACTCCTGGGGTGGGGTAGGCTGGGGCAGATGCTCAGGGACTTCTTTCAGCTCTAGAGCCATGTCAACCCACGAAACCCCGAACCAGAGTGCAGCAAGCAGTCCCCAAAGAAAGCAGTTCTTGGGCTCTTGCTGCCCCTTAGGCAAGGTGTAATGTAGTCAAAGGGGCAGAGATGGGAGGAGATTAGATTAGATTAGATTAGATTAGATTAGAGTAGAGTAGAGTAGAGTAGAGTAGAGTAGGAGTAGGAGTAGGAGTAGGAGTAGAGTAGGTTGGAGGAAGTATAAGAGGAGGAAGTCCCTTACTTTGAATAACAGGCTCAGGACTAAGAGCTCCCAAGAAGGAAGAGTTTGGGTCAGGGTGGGTCCTTGGCTTATAATTGGTGGGATTTGGTTAACAACAGCAAAGAAGAGTGCCATCTCCAAATGATGTGGTCACGTGGCATGGTGCCTTATAACCACATTACTTAGTAAGAGCAACTCCTGTCCCAACTGCAGTTGTAACCCGAGGATTATTGGTGTCCAATTTGCCTAAAGGAAATAACAGTGATATTCAGAAAATTTTCCAAATCACCAATTATGTTAACTCATAATTCAAAGAAGTAAAAGTTAACTTTGTCACTAGAATAATATGCCACAAGGGAAAATTACAGAATAATAGACTTGGAAGGGACCTTGGAGGTCTTCTAGTCCAACCCCCTGCTCAAGCAGGGACCATATATCATTTCAGACAAACGGCTGTCTAAACTCTTCTTTAAAAATATCCAGTAATGGAGAACCCACAACTTGGAGGCAAGATGTTCTATGATTGATTGTTTTCACTGTCAAGAAATTTCTCCTTAGTTCTAGGTTGGTTCTCTCCTTAATTAGTTTCATCCATTACTTCATATTTTGCCTTCAGATGCTTTGGAGAATAGGTTGACACCCCATCTTCCCTGTGGCAGCCTCTCAAATATTGGAACACAGCAATGATGTCACTGCTAGTCCTTCTTTTCACTACACTAGACATACCCAATTCTTGCAACCATTCTTCATATTTTAGCCTCCAGCCCCCTAACCATCTTTGTTGCTATACAAGGAATATAAAGATAACATAAAGAAAAAAGTTACATTATCTGGATAAGCAAGGTCTGTAAGACAAAAAAACCTAAGTACCTTAAGGTAAAATAAAAAGGAGCCATGCTATTCTGTAATTTTCCCATCATTAGCTGTCTCCACTTCCTCTGAATATCACACATACCCATCCACAGTGACTGATGTACATTTAATGCAAAGCATACCACTCCACTCATCTCCTATTATCTGTCTTTTAAAAAAAAAAATTACATAAGGTGTGAGCAGCTTTTGGATTCAGATGTCCTTTGGCGAGGCATCCAGATTTCCCTCCAAATGTGCTCTGAATTCCAACAGTATAGTGCAGACAACTGGTAGATGATGGGGGAAACAAATAAAAACTGTAGACTAAAACAAAATTAGCATTCTTAAAAGTAGAATTTTTAAAAGGTTTCTAATAATCTAAAACAGAACACAAGAAAGTAAAACACAAAAGAAGTACAGTTAAAGCAACCTCATTCCGGCTCAAGGTTGACTCAGCCTTCCGTTCCATCCTTCCGAGGTCGATAAAACGAGGACCCCAGATTGTTGGGGCCAATATTGCTGACTCTGTAAACCGCTTAGAGAGGGCTTAGTAAAACACTGTGAAGCGGTGTATAAATCTAATATATTCCACTCTTCTATGTTGGCATCTTATAGTCACACTCGCAATGGGTTTTCTACTAATCCACTGTCCAAATCTTGCCTTTTTTCCAAGTCCATAATTTGATTTTTATGAACCAAGAGAGAGCCGAGGCACCCAATTCTGAGATTCCCTTTTTGGGGCCAATTCCCAAAGTAGGATATGTTTGCCTACCGTCAAAAACTGCAAGGTAAGTTAAAATTTGACAGAAGCCATTTCGCACCAACACAAGGACGGAGACTGCTCTCGTTAGTCATCCTTGCTTTCCGCCACACCAAGCTCCCAACCCAACCCAAGCCAACCCAACCTGTCGGGCAAAGAGGTAGGAAGAACCGATACTCCTCTGCAATTTTAACATTTTAAAAAGGGCGGAGACGGCAGGACGAGCAGAAATGGCTCCTGGGATGGGAAGGGGCAACCCGAGCATCGTATAGAGAGAGATGCCGAGAAGCAGGAGTCTGGGGCGGCTGCCAGCCCGCGGAATCCCGGAACCCACAAGCTGCCCAGACTTGTGGGGGGAAGCGCCAATAATGTGGTCAATGGGGAACAAAGCCCCGAGCAATGCCAGGCTCAGGGCAGGGCGAGAAGGACCGCAAGGAAGGGCGGCGAAGAAAGGTCTCCCTCTCCGACTTAACCCCGCAGCAGACCCATGCGCCCCTGCGGAGGGGAGAGAAAGGCGGGGGGACGCAACGCTCTCACCTCAGCCTCACCGAGGCGGCGCCCCCCCCCCCCCCGACGGCCGAAGAATCCAATCCCGTCCCGGTTGCCCAGGAAGCGACAGGGGCCCCCCACCCCCCGCGCTTTACAGGAGGCGGTCTGTCGATCACGGAAAAGTCGATTGGAAAGCAGGGCAGGGCAGGGCAGCTGGGCCTACGCGGAGGAAAGGGCTGGTGTGGAGAAGAGCGCCGAACAGTCGATTGGGAAGGGCGGAGGGTGCGGCTCCCAGGGCCGCTCGCGCTCGCCTGGGATTGCTGGAGGAGGCTGGTGGGTGGGAAAGAGGCGCCTTTGGGGAGGGCGTCCTATTAGATTTCGGGCTGCGAAACTCCGGGTCGCCACTGGAGGACGGAATTAAAAAATTTTCCATAGCCCAGATTGGGAAGCCGGATCGATTTCACTTGGATCAACTAACATTAGGCGAATCGAGGGTTTTCTATTGCAGGGGTCTCCAACCTTGGCAATTTTAAGCCTGGCGGACTTCAACTCCCAGAATTCTTTGCTGGCTAGGGAATTCTGGGGGTTGAAGTCCGCCAGGCTTACAGTTTGCCAAAGTTGGAGACCCCTGTTCTATTGGGAAGCTGAAAAAATATATTACTGAAAGGAGGCGGTGCGAAATCGTTCGGTAGCAGGAGCCGAGCTCCCTTTAACTCTTCTAGCCCAGCACCTGGGTTGACGTCGGAAAATTAAATAATAAAGTTAATAAATAATAAAATTAGCTAAATGATATAATTAAAGAGCTGGTTTTTCAGAGTGAGACCCGCCAGAAAATCCAGGGGCTATATAATGTTGACTGGAAAGGGGGAAAGGCGCAATATTCTTGGAAAAGTAGTTCCCCCAAAACATCAGGTTTTGCTGCAAAAAGCAAATTTGATTGTGGCAAATGGGAGTTGAGTTTGACTAGGGAGAAGCTGACTTTAGAAAAACCTGATAGGACCCAGTAACGTTTTGATGTCCTGGTCTACAGTTCTCATCATCTGAAACAAGCACAGCCAATGCAGGACAAGAAGGATTGGAGATCGTTTGGAAGGCTGTGATTCATAAAGCTGCAGGTGGAGAAAGGTGAAGATTTTTCACCATAGCCACACACTTATTACACAGAAGTAGTGGTGGCCATAGAACAGATGACTAGAGGAACACACAGACCCAGCTTGCACAACACTTGTAGTGATGTCTGTTTGGTGTTGATTTTACATACTGAGTGTATAAGAAGAAATCAAACACACACACCCCTTATCCCAAATAAAATATTAACCATAAGGAAAAACCTTAGAAATATTAACCATAAAGAAAAGCCTCAGAAAAGCCAAAAGACCAAGACACTAATAAACTCCCTGAAGCCCATTCCAATTTCTAGCAAGACACCTAAAGAAAACATGGTAACAAGAAGCTTAACTGCAGATGCTGGCACTTAAGGAGATAATGAACTTATTGGAAGAGGAAGCCAGCTATCTAGATGGCTCCATTCATAAGCAAAGCAAACTACATTCATAAGCAAAGCAAACTACTACCCGCTGAAGTCCATTCAAGACAGGATATTTTGAAACCCCTTACAGCAATTTCAGCAGCTAACAAAAGCAGAGTGATAGGATTAGAGCAAACAGCCCCTCACCCAAAAATAGCCATCAGCCACAATAAGAATTACCCAACACCCTTTAAGAACTCAAAGCCCATATTGCACAAATCCCAGACTTCAAACTTACAGAACCATATAAGAACCCTTCCAATCACCCAGTTGGTCAGCTGTCCCAGAACTGCAGGTTGTGTGTGTGTTGGTTCTGTTCACCAATAAACAGAATTTTTCTTTCCAATCAGCCCCCATTTTATTCCCGGCTTGGAACTGGAACTGGATATTTCTTCCAACAAGTGAACCCAGCCATTGTACTTTGTAAACTATGCTTTTATTAGCACAATCTGGAACCCAACCAGTTATCATTTTTATTATATACATAAAAATGTGAAATCACTGCTGTCAGATCTTTAGCTGATGTTGGCCTTCATATGTATTGAGTTGTTCCCAATACATTGTAATGTACTGGTGAAATATATGTATGTCAAATTCTATTGTACTGTATATCCAAAGTTCTTTGCCCATACTATCTGTCAGGTTTCGATGCTATCTCAAAATAAATGAATTTCCAAACTGCCGATCTATGAGGAAATTTTCTCTTTATTGAGCATAGTGATCTGTCCCTGGCTCTTTCGCGGTCAGCACTGACCTTTGCCCCCCAAGCCCTCCCTTTCCGATCCCCAATTCTCTGCGTCTCATTGGCTATCTTCCAAGCCACTCTCTTCATCCCATCTCCGTCAGATCACAGGAATGTTCCCCCCCTCCTCCCATCTCCGAGGAGACAGAATCTTCAAAGGAATTAAGTAGGCAAAAATTCAAGCTTCTCCTCTCCTTTCATACGCCAGTGCTGAAACGTTGACACTATCATTGTTTCTTTCACTTGTTCATCTTCCATTTTAAGGCTTAATAAATAGCTATATATTTTCTTTATTAATTTTTCATCTGTTCCTAATAGTATCCGATCAAGTACTGTTGGTTCTTTATAAAAGCCATATATTCTATCATCTTTCGCATATCTTGATTGTATTTGCAGATGTGGCCACCATGCGAGGTCCACTCCTTCATTTTGTAGTTCCTGTTTAGTTTTAAGTTCCCTTTTCTCATTTAAAATATCTTTATACATACAATTTTTTCCAAATTTACAACATTTGGATGTATCAGTGCTTCCAGAAAGCCAGGCTGGAATTTTCATATAATGTTTTGCTTAATATTTGCTTATATTAAGAATAGAGTGTTCCTTAGATAATGTCTTGTTTGGAAGTATTTATGTATTTTGGTTTTTTCATACCACAGGAAGGCATGCGACCCCAGTTGGAGATCATGCCCCTCCAGCAGTAACAATCTTCTATTTCTAAGATTTATCCATTCTTTCACCCAAGTTAGTGCAGAAGCCTGGTAGTAAAGCTCCCAATCCGGCAGCCCAAAGCCCCCATTATTCTTTGAGTTTTGTAACATTTTTCAGTCTTATTCTCGCTCTTTTCCTTTGCCACACATATTTCAAAATTATTGCAATTAATTCATCAAAGTATTTTTTCCTCTAATTTTATAGGAATAGTATATGTAGGGATCCCAGTACTGTGGCCTATTGTAAATTGACAGATGGGAATTTTGTCAATGCGTATATTGTGTCATCCAAGGTTTTTTGGTATGGCATCCAGTGTGCTTTCATGCCAAGGGGAGACCTAAATCTCACTATCCCCTATTTCCTAGCAGCTTTTCTACTACACCAAATTGATTCATTTATTAATTTTTTTTTTTTTTTTTTTAAATCCTAATTTGATCCATAGCAGTGTGGTGCCCATTTGCGAGGCGGCTCTGGTGAAGGGAGCGTGGCCTTGGATGCAGTGGTGAAATCCCTTTTTTTTACTACCGGTTCTGCGGGCGTGGCTTGGTGGGTGTGGTGTGGCTTGGTAGGCGTGGCTTGGTAGGTGTGGCAGAGTAAGGATACTGCAAAATCTCCATTCCCACCCCATTCTGGGGCTAGCCAGAGGTGGTATTTGCCAGTTCTCCAAACTACTCAAAATTTCCGCTACTGGTTCTCCAAACTACTTAAAATTTCCACTACCGGTTCTCCAGAACCTGTCAGAACCTGTTGGATTGCACCCCTGCTTGGATGACACTGCAGGAACAGCTGTTTATCTTTCTGGTGCGCAGCTAGCTCATCTTCCTTGGTATATCTTGGAAAGCAGGTGAGCATGATGTACCACAACAGAGGCAAATTACTACTCTGCATTAGCGTTGTAATCTCCTGGCTAATATAACAATGCCATACACTAATCTTCATCATCATTATTCCCAGAATAAAGGAAATATTAACTAACAGAGAGTATTTGCGCTACAATAGAGAAGGAAATACTAGAGGACTACCAGAATACTTAACATCAAAGATATCCATCCACAAATCATGGATTTGTGGATACCTCTGAAGTAATCTTCCAAAACCACCTTGTAAATCCTACTGTCTAACATTCTTTTGGAGAAGAGCATAGATTTGAATGCATCTTGAATGCAAACAAAGTTTTAAAATCCATGTTTCACAAGGCTAATTATTATTTTACAAAGCTGTCTATGGGAAAGTAATTTGATAATGCCACTAGATGGTGCAATTAGCACATATGAATAGAGGCATGTTTCTTTTCTTGTTCTATCAAACAGACCAATTAATCTGTGATAGGCAGTATTTTTTTTATAATTAGTATACTAGCTTGTTATATTACAGTTTACAACTAACCAAGTTTTATTAGTAATAGATAATATTTTTCATTTCTATCCGTATCTTTATTTTGTTTGTATTTTGGTGTATGAAAACTAGACATACAGACGCGTGCACACACACACGCACTTAACAACACAAGTATTAATAAAATACATAATCTGACTTACTTTTACAACTATCTGGAATACTTCATAGAAGATAAGAAAAAATATTTCAGTCCAATAATTTGAAAAAGAAAGTTAAGGAGCACTGAATATTTAGTCAAAAAATCCTCCTTTGGGAAGATACAATGCATTTAGATCTGCTAAATTGTAACTTGTTCATCTATATTCACAAGACATTGAATATTCATTAAATTATATAAAGCAGAATTATTGGGAACAGGGGAAACCTGGTAAATCATTGGCTTCTAGAATGAAACAAGAAGAATCATCTAATAATGTTTCTACCATTTAGGTCTCAGGTTGATGTATTTAATTATTGTAATTCAAAAAATTAAAGTTTTTGTAGTCAACTTTAAATTGGATCTTGCACTGGAACCTTGTGAACAGATTAGATTAAAGTAAAGGATTCCCCCCCCCAAGATTAGATTGCTGGTTTATTGGTCCCATTATAATTAAAAACAATATTAGAAATATAAATCCATCAAAACAGGGTAAGCTCCTGATCCAGACAGATGTTTACAGAATGGTATAAAACATATATTATACCATATATGTGAGGGGGGTTGGCTCCTGTACTTTTGGGAGTATGAAATACAACTTTTGTGAATTGAGTTTTTCCCTGTCCTTTTCCTATCTGATAACAGAGTACAGATAGTCCTTGACTTACAAGAGCAATTGATTTGGATTTTGACTAGAATTTCAGTTCTAAGCAATGGGGTCACAAAGCACAACTGCTTAGTGACAGCAATTCCTAGAGTCCCGTTTGCTGCTGTTAACCAAATCCCACGATAATTAGGTGAGACAATTTCCTACCAACTCCCCTCAAGCGAAGTCAGTGAGGACTTTGTCAGTGGCAAGCAGGTAAGTGGCTGCTGGCAGATGGGGGAGGAAGCTAAGAGAGTGCAGGAAAGATGTGAGGGTTAGGGAGGGGTCAGGGGAGTAAAAGTTGTAGCATGGATTGGGAGGTTATAGTCTACATTGGATAAGTGGTATATGACAGGCAGAAGTTGGCACGGGTAGGAGTGTTGCACAAGAGACATAGATCGGGGAGTGGGCGCAAGGATGCAGGTCAGCAAAGATACAAGGCAGCATACTAGAGACGCAGGTCAGGGAAAGCGCTCAAAGTTGCAGTGCAGGTTCGGAAGGTTTGAGAGGTGTAGTGTGGGTCAGGGAGAATGTGAGGGGTGTGCAAGAGGTACAAGTCAGGGAGGATGTGCAAGAATTTCAGGTCAGGGAGGATGCCCAAGAGACATGGGTCAGAGGGTGTGCATGGGGATTTATTAGTAGGCAGCACCAGCCCAAAGGTCCAGGCCAGGGAGCACAGATGTGAGAGGTTGTGACCTTCCCTGCCAGCTTCCCCATTTGACTTTCTGGAGAAGCCAGCAGAGCAGGGGTGGGTTCTACTTATCTTTACTACCGGTTCACAATAGGATTGTGCGAGGGCGCTCGCTTCGCTCGCGCACACGCCTTATGCAGATCTGCACATGTGCAGATCACCAATGATGACATCTGGGGCACTGGGCAGGGCCTCCCGCTGGTTTTACTACCGGTTCTTGTGAACCGGTCCGAACCAGGGGCAACCCACCACTGCAGCAGAGAATGTTGCAAATGGTGATTAGAGACACTGCAGTTGGTTGCAAATGGAAACTGATTGTCAAGCATCCAGTTTGCAATCACTTGACAGTAGATATGCTTGGATGGTTGGAACTCCAAATAATGCTTTACAGCCATCACAACATTTTATTTTATTTTATTTATTTTATTGAATTTATATACCGCCCTACTCCCGAAGGACTCAGGGCAGTGAACAGCCATAGAATAAAACATATAAATACAAAATTTAAAATAAAATAAAATGAATTAAATGATTTATTTAATTATTTGCATACATACAGTATCACTGCAATGGGCAGGCTTTCACTCAAGGACTCTTTGTATTCAATAAGCATAAAATTAGTCTCAAGACCATTAAGAAAGTTATTTAAAACAAAGTTCATTGGTTTGTTAAAACAAAATATTACAACTCTTTCCAAACTTCTTGCAAATGACCATTATCACTGCCACACCATTTTTAATTTCTGGGGAAAGGGATATATTAAAATTAAAGTGGCTAACATTTCTCATAACATTCTTATGAGTCAAATCTCATAAGATATCTTTGTTGCATGTGAGATATGGTGATTTCAAACAATAACATCTGTTTTTAAAAAATGGCTTTCCATTTTTTCTTTCTTTACGTGTGTGTGTGTGTGTGTGTGTAATTCTTTTTACAAGTACTGTTGCATCAATCTATAATAATATTTTTATTACATTATTACCCACCTTTCCACTAATGTAGACCTTCATGGTTTAGTGTAGTGTCTGAACTCAGAATCTTCCTGGTGAGATTGTTCATAAAATAGAAAAAAAAATATCGAAGAAGTATCACTGTCTGAATTCACACAAAACAGGTCAGTCAGAAGTCTAGCAGCTGCATTTAGTACAACATAGTAGGCTTGGTTAATTCTAAATTTGATTTGGTTTGTTGGTGGGGGAAGATAGTCTGTAGCAAAGTTTTTCCCTATTCAGTCTATAATGTGAAACAGAAAATGAATTAATATTGTAACCAACTGAAATTATTATGCAACTCAGACATATTGTAGGAAATCCCAGAGGATAGTGTTGGAAGAAATATCCATCTGGTTCGGTTCCAAGTGGAGAGAAAGACACTGGAAACATGGAGGTTGATTGGAAAGATGGTTTATTGGTGAACAGGACCAGGAGTGGGTTCTAAATTTTTTTACTACCAGTTCTGTGGGCGTGGCTTATTTTGTGGGCGTGGCTTGATGGTCATGTGACAATTATTTAGGATTTAGCAGAGGTACTGGTCTACCAGGCTTTTAACTGCTTGCAGAGTTGTACCGATCTACCCATTTATTTTTTGCAGGCATTGATCTACTCATGTATTTTTGCAGGCACTGATCTACTCATGTATTTTTGCAGGCACTGGTTTACTCATTTGTTTTCTTTTAATACTGATCAGCTGTAGGGCAGCCCTTTGAAGCACTGCGGCAGAGTTTAAATAGTTTTTTTCCTTCTAGCCATCAGCTGGGACTCAGGAAGCAGCAATAGATTGGGGGTGGGGCCAAATAAAAGGTAAGAATAACGCGTGGGGTGGGGGGGGCGTGGGGGGTGGGGGGCACTGGAGGGCAGGGGGGCAGAACCAGTTCGGTGACATCATATCGTCACCGCTACCGGCTCGGGAGAACCGGGCCGAACTAGGAGGAACCCACCACTGAACAGGACCACATCGGTTTGAGGTCCTGGGGACTGACCACATAGAGTGGAGAGTGAAAGGTATTTACAGTATACCCTCTCTTGGGCTTTGCCCTTGAGCTTCCTGTTCCTATGCAAGAAATGTATTCTATTGGCTGTAGTCAGACTCCCATGGCGCCATGTGGGGTCATGTTTGTCTTGAAGTCAAGTTTGGTTGAAGTGTGCTGATGCAATGAAGGGGCTGAGAAAGCTACCTTTGTTCAGACCTTGCTGCTGGGAGTAATGGATTACCAAATCTGCATTTCTAAAGGTTGGCCTCCGTTTAGTATCTGCTAGGGGGCAGGGAGCTGAGGCTCTGAGTTTCTGTCTTTAGAAACATGTTTTTCCTTTAGGGAAATATAATATTCTGCCTTTTTAAATATCTCTCTTAAATATTTCAGTCTTGTAGGATGGGTGGGTGCTAACTTTCTGCAATAGGGAAGACAAGGGAAGACAAGGAAAAAGTGGACAGATTATTTCCATTTACACACAAGTATGTAAAAATGGCAATAGCTTCTACAGATTTGAAGAACAATAACTATGAAACAGCAAATGTATATAAAGATATCGTGTGCAACTTTGTATTTTTATAAAATGGAACATTTAATCAAGCACCCTGATTCTAATTGCTATTAGATTAATTTATATATTTAGAATGCTTTTCCCTTCATGAACTTTTCTGATGAAATATTGACAAGTACATTCCAAACTGAAATATAAATTCTTTTTTCCTCTGTTCTGTGGAACAATCAGTACTCACTTGTGATCATTTTGTTCAGTAAGAGTGTCATTATGAGTAATAGTGGCTGAAATTGCAAGGATTTGCAACAACGTCTGGACGATGAAGATGATACATTAATTGAATTTTTCTCTACCCTGGGACATACCCTCAATGCCTCATAAAGATGCAATTTATTTTTTATAACTGTCAGATAAAGGTGTGATCAAATGACAATGGAAATAAAAAAAAGGAACCATCCCTGTCTGACTAGCAATTTAAAGTGTGTGACACAGCATTAATGGAAAGGGGGACCCAACCACCAAACAACGTGACATCGTATCAAAGCTGTTTTGAAGCCAAAATTTTCCTTTTATTTAAAATAGTAAGAGCATTATATTTCATTAACATTATCATTGCAATTCTCTTTTCGGAAATACAGATTTAGAAGTGTATAAGAAACCTCATTTTAAATTACTGAAAGTGGAAGCGGAGATTACTTTATCAACCTTAGTCATCCCCAGGCCTCATGCAGCATTCCGCAATAGCAATAGCACTTATACTTATATACCGCTTCACGGTGCTTTGCAGCCCTCTCTAAGCAGTTTACAGAGTCAACATATTGCCCCCAACCATCTGGGTCCTCATTTTACGAATCTTGGAGGGATGGAAGGCTGAGTCAAGTTTGAGCCAGTGAGAATCAAACTGCCAAATTGCAAGTAGCCAGCAGTCAACGAAAGTGTCCTGCAGTACTGCATTCTAACCACTGCGCCATCATGGCTAAATGACTGTAAGAATTGTTAGTCCTCAATTTATAACCGTTCATTTAGTGATAATTCAAAATTGTGACAACATGGAGGAAAAGTGACTTACTTGTGCCAGTCATAACATTCCCATGGTCATAAGATTACAATCTGATGCTTGATAACTGAAATGTATTTACAATGGTTGCAGTATCCATGGTCACGTGATCAGCATTTGTGACCTTCCCAAGAAGCAAAGTCAATGGGGGAAGCTCAATTTGCTTAATGATCATAGTGATTCCCTTAGCAAGCACAGTGGTTCACTGTAACAAAAAAAGGGTGCCGTCATGTGATGACTTGCTTAACAATCAAATTGATTAGCAATGGCAGTTCTGATCCCAATTGTGGTTGTAAGTCAAGAACTATTCTTATTGGTGCATGGTGGCACATTTTCACCAGTATGCTATACAGCAGTGAGGGCGAACCTTTTAGGCACAGAGTGCCCAAACCAGAAGGCGCGCACCAAAGCTCCAGAAACCCGATGACCAGCTGAGCATAGTTTGCCATCACGGCTATACAGCAGAGGTGGGTTTTAGCAAGTTCTGACCAGTTCTGGAGAACCGGTAGCGGAAATTTTGTGTAGTTCGGAGAACCGGTAGTAAAAATTCTGATTGGCCCCGCCCCCATCTATTCTCTGCCTCCAAAGTCCCAGCTGATCAGGAGGAAATGGGGATTTTACAGTAACCTACCCCTGCCACGCCCACCAAGCCATGCCCACAGAACCAGTAATAAAAAAAATTGAAACCCACCACTGCTATACAGTATGTGTAAGAAAACCTAGAGTGTGTAAGAAAACCTAGAAAACCTACCCAACATTCTTAAGCTACAATCTCCAATATAGAGATTCTCTTATAAGTCAACATGCTATAGCCTGCATCCCACCAACTAAGAGGTCTATGTAGCATACTAACATAAACTCCGTTCATTAACAAATGTATGCATGTGAGAAAAAAAGTTTACTATACATTCACTGATTTAAAGAGGGCATATCACAAACTGAATATTTGAATTAATGGAAAGTTTTGTCAAAACATGGGTTCAAGGATGATTGCTGAATTCTATAAAAGCAGTATATGATGAAACTGAAGCATATGTGCAAATAAATTAAATGTTTAATGACTGCTGAAACATAGAGCATAACAAGATGCATCTTAAAATCAGGTATTTAAATCCTTTATTGTTTATCTGTTTATGGATATATTTATAAGAAATGCTTAGACCTGAAGATTAGAGTTGTAATGAACATTTTTATACATAGATGAAGTTAAGTAATTGGCTGAGAATCCTAACAATTTTCAGTAAACACCGATATATTATGTTATGCAATCATACCTCATGAAAATTAATGTATTAGAAACCAGAGTGCTAGGGTTTGACAGGGAAAATGGATTGTATGATTGACAAAATGTATACTTTTGTATAATATTTCCTAAAGATGGGAGAGCAGGGAAGAAATGAAGAAATGTTAAGATTCCCAAGTACTGATAAAAAGATAGTGCATAGGATGTGTTGCTAGGAATGACTGTCTAAAGGCAGTAGCTGTAGACAAATGTTTGCTTCTTCCCTTTTTGCCATTTGGAAATTAGAGTCAGCTATATCAGATAAAACATAAAACTAATTTGAATATAGTGAGGATAAGGTACTTAAATGTAAACTAGAGAAGAGAGGGCCAACAACTCTGTTAAATGAATAAGGATTGAATGCAAAAGACAGTTATTATGGAAATACAGTATGTTGATGTGGCTTGTTCATATAAAGAAAATGAAGATTGAATTGCCAAACAAAGATATGAAAAAAGAGTGAATAAGTCAAGAGGAAATGGATGAATTGTGGTAGAATAGAGTTGATGAGATTTTAGAAAGAGGATAAAAGGTAAAGTTCCAATCAATGTATTGATGTGGTGGAAACTAAAATAGTTTGCAAGACTAGAAAGGTCTGTATTATTATAGGAGAAGAGCCTTGTTAGTTTATCTTAGCAAATAACAAAAATCAGGAGGAATTTGGTAACAGCTTTTCTAACAATTTTTATTAAGAAGCTTCAGATCTCTAGCTAGACTGATATAGGATTTAAACTGGGATGGTGTTGATATAAACTAGTTTCAGCTGTGTTCGCCTTTTTTTCTTTCTACAGATCTTTAATTTCTTTGGCTTACTCTTCTGTGTATGGCATAACATTTATTCAAATAAGTATTTTTAACATGATGGGTATCTCTGGACGTAAATATTTTAAATTACCTATGATAGCGGACTCTTCTAAGTTGGTTATCTGTTCCTTAGGTCTTTGATTATATACATCATGCTATAAAGTGGACTTCATTATATTAAAACATGATTAAAATAAACAGCAGACACACTGGTTTGACACTGGTTCAAAACCAATGAACTTTATCTATTACTAGCTTGCCCATAATGAAAATAATGGGCAAGCTTCATGCGAGTCAAGCATTTTATCCCCGTCCCCTTTTTAGGAACAGCTTTTGGAGTGAGGGGTGTTGAGGCCATAGTATATAACAATTGTAGTGTTCATTTTATTAGTCAAATGGTATTATTATCTTAGCGCATCGCATGTTCTTGGTTGCATATGAAATAGCAATTTACATGGAATCTCAGCCTGCCTCTAGACATTAACAATTGGAATAGACATGTTACTTTAGAACAGGGGTGTGAAACTCAAGGCCTGATCCAGCCCGTGGGGTGCTTAGATCTACCCCATGAGACTGCCCTGGAAACAGCAAAGGATTGGTCCACAATGCCTCTGGCAGTGAAAAACGGAGCTTGGGAGGGCTGGGTGAGGCCCTCCTGGGCTCCGTTTTCACTAGCAGAGGGTTGCAGGAGGCTGTTGCAGCCAAAAGCAGAGCTCGGGAGCCCATTTTCTCTGACAGAGTGCTTGGGCCACAAGTGCCCCGACACGAATGATGTCGAGCTGGCCACACCCACCCTGGCCACACCCACACACACAGGTCAAACACAACCCTGATGCAGCCCTCAATGAAATTGAGTTTGCCAACCTTTGCTTTAGAATGTGAACTATCTAGTGACATTCTAGTTTTAAACAAACAAAAAAAAGCATACTCCTAAAGTACCCATTCACATTAAATACCGGTATGTTAAGACTGTCAAGGCTTTTTGCTATTTCAGAGAAAGAAAAGGACTTCCTGATGATTTACTCGTACTGTTTGCAGATGCATCTCTCAGACTAGTAAGATATTGTGATTTATAGGTACCGTAAATGAGAACCTGTCAAGCACTTTTCAAATGACTTCATCCATTAATTTCTTCAGCCATTTGGGTCATTTCAGAGCTTTAGGGACAAGGTTTTGACCCAGTAATACAAGAATTGTTTTCAACATATGTCCAAAGGCTAATAGCTTTCTTCTACAGCAGCATTTGCCAAGCTCTGAGATCTAGATGTCTATGGAGATTCTCAGTCATCCAGGTCATGGTTGTCTCAGAAGCTTCTCATCCAAGAAGCTTCTTGGATGAGAAGTGAAAGGTCTTCAAAGAAAATCCAGAAAAGTCCAGTTGCTTCTTGAAAAAGCTGACCAGCATAGGCCTAAGGACTAGAGGTAAGGATTAATTTTAATTCAGATTCAGTCCTTGAATTGATTCATTTGTGATACTCCAGAAGTGATGATGATTTTTTTCTGGATGGTATTTCTAAAGATTTAACACTCTCTCTTGCGTAAGGGACTTTGCTCAGTGGAAGCATAGTATTATACTACTAACTAACTGAATTGTTACCTACAATGAGACTATTTTGGTTAGTAAAAGGAAATTCACCCAGACAGATGTATGGACAGCAAACATAGTAAATTTACTACTGAAGTCCACATATTAAACTTTAATAATTAAAGGAACTCTTGTTGGGAAAAGCTGGAATAAAGGTTCTCAGATGGCATTTTCATTTTGTTTCATAGAAACACCAAACTCTCCTTCAATCCTACTTGTTCAATGGTAATTGGATCCCCAGTTTTCCTCTATATAAGGAACTACACATGCATCCACTCTCACTGTATATTTGCTAATTTCTGATAGTCAGAATGTGGAGTTCACCCATATGAGTAATGAGACCCTATAGCAGTGATGGCTAATCTTTTCCAGACCGAGTGCCCAAAGCACATGTGCACAAATGCGTGTGTGCCCGAACCCCCAAAATACATTGTGTGCGTGGCCCCTATGCATGCACCCCACACCCCTGCGCATGCGTGCGCAGCCACCCGCATGCATCCCTGTGCATGCGCATGTGCCCCCTGCATGCGTCCTGCCCCCTATGCATGTGCAGCAGAGGCCTGAAGGCTGGCAGGAGGTGGGCATGCGCAGCGGAGCTGAACTGGGTGACAGCTCGCATGCCATAGGTTCACCATCACAGCCCTATAGAAACCCCAAGAGAGTTTGTGTCTCAACATTGTTTGGAAGTTTGTTGTTTTTTTTTAAAAAAAAGTCTCCCAGGTATTGAAATTGAGAAGCTAGATGAAAAGACATAACAATGTGACAGCACCAAGCACCAAGTTCTAAAAATCAAAGCTATTTATAAACTGTTATTGTCTACATCTGCTTTGGCAATGCAAATAGCATTTTCTCTGGAGGGTACTTGTTTAATGAGTATTGACAGCCTTTGATGGCTGATGACTAGCTAATGGCACACGCCTTCTACCTTGCCAAAGGATTGGAGGAAAGCCATCACAGTTTAAATATAACTTGAAAAACAAGTCTCAGTTTTTGCAGAGAAATAGAAGCCAGGGAAGGGGACATTTCGAAGCTCACTCTTACTGCTTTTTGGTGTTGCGTTGTCGTTGGAAAGCCAATGATAAAAGCTCAATCCTTATTGCCATTTTGTGTTGCACAGGGAGGACACTTAAAGCTGAGAAAGGAATTTGCACCTGAAACTAAGAAGGAATAAACCTACTGCCATATACATTTCTGTATGCCGTAAGACAATCATGCATATACTGGCATTGTTAATCACTGAAATGGAAACATTAGGATTTTTCCCATAATCCCAATAACCTCCTTCAGATGATGAATCATTAAAGTAATAATAAAAGGTTACTCAATGCCACATATCCCTTAAGAAGATGCAACTAATTATAATGCTTTCATATGGAGGATGAGCCCTTCCAAAGGCATCTTGGTGTGTGTGGGACATAATTTCTCTGATGAGCTTCTCTAAAACGAATTGCTAATTATATAGCTTGTCCCTGTCTCTTTAACCAAATTTAAGAGGGGGGAGGATTTTGGAGAAATTTCTAAAGGTCACTGTGAGACAATCTAGCTATTTTACGCTTCATTTGCTTGTATTTCTTAAAACTTTAGTGGAAACGAACTTCATGATTGCAGAAGGCTGCCTTCACCCTAGCTGTTTCTTCCAGCTGAATGGACTCATTATTTCTTAAATGCAGTAGAATATTTATCCCTTCCTTACTTATTTACCAAGCTTATGCTTCTCCAATTAGCAAGTGACTCCAGGCAGTTCACTTCTTTTGGGATTTAGGTTAAAAATAAACAAATTCATAAAAATAACAACCACAGTAATAATCCAAAAAAGGGAGAAAGAAAATACCAAATCACTGAAAAAAATCACTTTCTCCTATAAGAGGAACCTTACTATCTTTCAGAGCCCAAACAGCCAATAAGTTTACTAATCGTCAAATGTATTAGAGATAGTTTGATCTCCAGGGAGGTATTATTCCTAGGAAGCAGGGAGCGGGGGATGGAGGCATCAATAGCAAAAGGCCACTTCCAAGGTCTCTGTAGATGACATTTCATAAGAGTGAAACAGAAAGACCTACTGTTTTAGATATTTATTAGGCAAAGAAAAGCCAGAAATTAAATTCCTTTTTTTGTTACATTCTCTATTTAGATACCCAGATCCCACTCACAAATTCATGAAACAAAGTAATGCTTCACATGTTATCCCAGGCTCTGTAGCTGAATAAAACTATGGTATTTTCAATAAGGAACCACTGTACATTGAGGTAGCATTCTAGCAATGGAGGCATTTCGTGTGGTATAGTTCAACCAGTACAATTACACATAGACCACAAGAATTCAGACATTCTGAAGAAAGCACAAATTGTCATGCTTCAGCCAATTTGGATGGATCCAGTTTTTTCTCCCATTTTAATTTCGGTATGACGTACAGAAATTCTCATATGTATGAGCAATTTTAGCTCTTCCCAGGTAAAAGAGACTCTATTAAAAGATTAGGACAGATAGAGACAGATAGACTGTTGCTCTGCTAGATGAGATTAAAGTGCAACAATAATGGTGTTTATGTGAAGGCTTAGACGGATGTTCCCAGAGAATATTATTTTGCCTTGCACATCTGATGTGGGGGTCATCTGACCCCCATATATGATCATTCATATATGTCTCTTCCTTTAAATAAGAAATGTTGTAGTCCTGCCATGGCAATAGAGCTGCTGGACACTGGGAAGCATTAAAACTCAGTTACTTAGTTCTGGAAGTCAAGTGTCAGAGTAGATGTTAAGGACTGTTTCTTAGCATGTTTTTCAACAAGCAAAGTCTATTTCTGGAAAATCAGCTGACTTATTCCAGCCTCTGAATTTCTCTGAAAACTTGGGAGTGTGCCTCCATGGACTTTGTTACTGATTCTCACCTGCACAGTGGCATGCAAGCATTCATGTAGTTGTCTCATCATCCTAGCTCACATGGTCAAAATGAATTAGGTATTACAATAGTGAAGGTTTGTGTCCCTTATCAAGAAAACAGTTGAAGTAAAAGTCAGTTTGATAAGGTGGTGAAGACACTAGGCCAGAAAACAGGGACCATGAATTCAAGTCCCACCTTAGCCATGAAAGAATGTTGGGTGACTTTGGGCCAGTCACTCTGTCTCAGCCCAACTTACCTCAGTGGATTGTTGTTGTGGGGAAATAGGAGGAGCAAAGTGTGTTGGATATGTTCACTGCCCTGAGTTACTTCTAAAAATAATAAAGATAGGGTATGAATAGATGAGATGGTAGCACAGTGGTTAGAATGCAATAATGCAGGCTTACTCTGCCCACTGCCAGGAGTTTGATCCTCACCAGGTCAAGGTTGACTCAGCCTCCCATCCTTCCAAGGTTGATAAAATGAAGACCCAAATTGTTGGGGGCAATATGCTGATGTTATAAACCACCAGAGAGTGTTGTAATGCACTGTGGAGTGTTATATAAGTCTAAGTGCTAGTGCTAAACAAACTGTTGCCTCTTGTAGCATTTGTCTCAGTGCGTTTCTCCATAGGAATGTCTCCCACCCTCTAAAATTTCTACTCCAGTGTTTTGCTTTCCAGAGCTCCTGCATCTGCAATTCCTCATGCCTTGAACTTTTTGAAGGAGAGACGGACTGCTCAACTCCTCTTAAAGAAAAGGCAGGTTTAGCAAAAACTGTATGCGAGAGGACTGCAGAATCACACAGGCAACTCCGAGCCAAAATTGAGGAGAAAATTTCAGTGTGGCTTTCAACTTTATCTTCTGGATTACCTTTCAGAAAAGTGTACTCAAAGTTTATTGAGCCTTCTCTGTCAGTCCTTCATCTGGAATTATCTGCATTGTAAGAGTCATCTTGTGTTCCATAGATCACTGTGGTACATGAGGAATCTTCCTGCAACATATGCTTGAAATTGGAATGGAGAGATTGGGACTGCATCCAGATTCACTGAGAAACCTAAATGATGTCCACACCGCACACCTTCTACAGCATTTCATCTAAAATTCCCAGGAATGTGCCATCCCTGTGGCCTGTGCTACAAAGTATGGGACCCTCCAAAAAGTTATGGAGTTCCCAGCATGGTGGGTCCATCACAGCAGCTGGCAAGCTGCCAGAAAGAAGGTGGATTCCTAGATCTCTCTGTCTCTTTCAGACCCAGTATAACATGTCATCATCAAAATTCCTACCATACTGCTTATGGTAATTTCCTTGGAGACATACAAAATTTTCTTATTTTGCCTCTTCTGCATCAATATTCAGGATGAACACATGTTTATTATATAGAGTTCGCATTTTGTAGTCTAATGCTAATGTAGTCTAATTACTGTGACTAAATTCTGTGCAGTTAAACATAAAAGGTGTTGGTTATCACCTTTAAAGCGCTCTATGGCATAGGACCTAGTTATCTTCGAGACCACCTGCTGCTACCGACGGCCTCCCATCGACCTGTGCGCTCCCACAGAGAGGGCCTCCTCGGGGTGCCATCAGCCAAACAATGTAAGCTGGTGACCCCCAGGGGGAGGGACTTCTCTGTGGGGGCACCTACCCTCTGGAATCAGCTGCCCCCAGAGATAAGGAGAATCCAAGACCTCGGTGCCTTCCGCCGTGCCCTTAAAACCTTCTTTTTCCAGCAAGCTAACATTTTTTAAAATGTTTTTAATTGTTTGTTATTGTTTTTAATCATGGGGCCAAATTTATATATATATATTTTAATTGTATTTTAATGTTTGTAGTTTATGTTTTTACTTGGCTGTTCACCGCCCTGAGTCCTCAAGGAGAAGGGCGGTATACAAATTTAACAATAAATAAATAAATAAATAAATATGGAATATCATATTCTGATTATGATGATTTTGTATGGTTTTTTTTTTGCTTTTATATGATTCATTGATTATAATAATCAAGTAAGTTAAGCACAAGTTCAGTAGTTACTTAATTAAATATTGGAATGGATTCAGTAGATTTATTGGGGTAGCAATAATCTGGAGCTTCATGGTCTACATGTTATATCAGTCTAAGTGAGTGTCCTTCTGTGATGATGACACCATTGCAGGGATTTCCTACCTGCTTCTCCCAGATTGTATAAATAGGTTACTGGTGTGCATTCCTTACAACATGCAGATTTCAGAATGAGAATAGAACTGGAAAGTACCTTGAAGTTCTTCTAATCCAGGCCCCTGCTGAAGCAGAAGATCCTACACTATTTCAGACAAAGGATTGTCTTTTCTTAAAATTGTCCAGTGATGAAGCACCCACAACTTTTGAAGGCAAACTGTTCCACTGGTTAATTTTTCTCACTGTTAAGAAGTTTCTCCTTAATTCCAGGTTGCTTCTCTCCTTGATTTGTTTTCATCCATTGTTTCTTGTCCTGCCTTCTGGTGCTTTGGACAATAATTTGACCTCCTTTTCTTTGTGGCAGCCTCTCAAATACTGGAATTCTGTTATCATGTCCCCCTTTGGTCTGGTTTTCTCTAGACTAGCCAAACCCAAATCCTGCAATCGTTCTTCATATTTTTTAGTCAGAACATTTTTTCAGAACACTTACTAAAATGAACTGTAAATTAGAAATTATGGATCTTATGTCAACTAATTCAGTTAAATATTTGCAGGACAGACAGTAGGAATACCACTATTATCTGGTGCCCATTAAATGCTTCAGCCCAAGTACTGCAAAGATGCTACATTTGTTTGTGTTGCATTTTTTTAAGCATGTATCAAAAAGATTTCAAAGAGAAATCTATTTTTGCACAAAACAGCTTTCCATATGAACATTTGATTAATATTGTATACAAATATATAATCATGTCATACACAAGTTTTGATTTAAAATATCAAGTTTGTCCCCTTGTTATATTGAAATATCACTTCCCCCTTTTTCAATCTCGAAGTCAATTTTAATTTGGTACATTGTTTATTTACCTTCTTTCTGTACAATCAAAATGAAAGCTGAATTGGAACACTATAATTTTATTTGGCAAGTAAACACTTTTAATTCACAGAAAGTGAATACATTTCTTCTGAGCATGGTAAGCAGAGTTTCCCACATTTTTACATTAAAATCCACACAATAAGATGAAGATGTCTACTAGTTCCTCTTTTAAATTTTCATTGTTGCTGTTACTGGTCATTATATTTTTGCCAATCGTTAGTTTGAATTGAAAGATTCACTTCCACTTTATTCAAATCTAGCTGGAACCAGGAATTCTTGGCTATAGATTTTTCATACTGATTCTTGCAATAATAGGAAAGGTTTATTTGCTAAAAGAGGCATCTTTTAGTGTACATTTCCTGATTGGACTTCTATTTGTTCCACCATTTGTTCTATTTGTTCTCTATGCTCATTTGTAGCAATGAGCATAGAGAAACTTCTTATATTATCACAACTTGGTACCTGGTAATTTCACAGCCTCCCCCAGCTGAGAAGGTATCAGAATAGAAAATACTGTCACTGGAAAATATGATTTTAAAACCACATTGCTACATAGAGAGGTATATTCTATCAATATGGAAACAAATAATATATATTAGGATAGTTGGAGAATATCAAATATCAGCCATAGGTGCCCTGTCCTTCCACAGTTGGATTACTGATATACGTAGAATAGATTTCTTTCTTTTTTAAAAGACACTGTTCATTTCTCATTCCAGAACTAAATGGATAATATAAGCAACTGATATTCTATTGTCTGTTGATAATTCTCTCCATACATACCTTCAAATCCTTTTGTGTTTCTGCTTAACTAATAATAGCTTGATTTATAAAAGGATCACTCAAGTCTAAGAGC
Source organism: Arizona elegans (assembly GCA_022577455.1). NCBI lineage: Eukaryota > Metazoa > Chordata > Lepidosauria > Squamata > Colubridae > Arizona > Arizona elegans. The sequence goes on from JAKOOJ010000003.1 coordinate 121,105,037, forward strand.
CCAGAGATCATTCTTACTACAAGGACTAAGATAGCCATAGTAAGTTTCCAACTCCAGCTACTACAAAAACCCATAGTGCTCATCCTCCAGAGATTATGACATTCACACCTTGGTGATCCTAAATCGTACTGTGAGCCCTCCTCAATCTGAAGGTCTGCAAATGTGTTGGGCTATAAAGAGCCGGCTAGCACAGATATGTAGATTGAGAACAATGAGAATCATACTTCAACTCATTTCAACAACACCAGACTGGGAAGATCTGATTTAAGCAATGCAACCAAACAGGTCTGATAATATGATTTTGATATTCATGGTGAATAGGTAATATCTAAAAAGCCATTGTGTTGATTCCTTTTTTAATCCATCCATATTGCAGATGGATGGATTATTGCAGTGGTATACTAACCACAATATTTCAGTGGATCTACAGTACATACTCAATATTGTCGTTATGACAAGAATCTGATTGTGAACTCTCCCTTTCTTTTATCCGCTTCCAATTTATTAAGTACCTGGAAAGGTCCTACTTCAAGGTAACTTTGTTGTAATCATTTATCTTTTACAATTAAGAGTTGTAGACCAAATATTTCCCATTACAGACATGAATTATAATAACCGTGATCTTCTACACAATCCTTGCTGAATTACAGTTCTCCATTTGTAATTTAATTCATATCTGTAATGGGAGAATATTCAGACTTGACTAGGAAGCATGACTCTTTGCTGCCTGTGCACCATAAGTGAGCAGCAAAATTAGCTCTAATTAGTCTCCTAGTATGACAATCCCCACCTTCCCCATATATATTTATCATTGGTCCATGCATAGTTGGGGGAAAAATGTATATCGGTATGGCTTTTTATGAGTAACTTCGTTTTAAACAAGCATCAAACCCAACTATCTGTCACTCAAGGAAACACCTCAGTCTTTTCTTTAAAATGAAATCCACATGTCCACAGACTGCTAAATCTGGACTATGGTACTCCACCATTCTGTGTGATATTCCTTATAAAGAATTATCTGCAGAGAAGTCAGCAAGCAGAAGGAGATGGGGAAGTCATTCAGAAATCATCCAGAAGAATGAAATAATGAATACACAGACACACAGACACAGACACACACACCATGTTTCTCACTCCTCTGCTTCTATTTCACCATCCAACAAAGAACTTCTTCCAGGGTGCTGCCTCTTCTCTTCACTGTGGACTTTGCTTATCTTATCTAGCAACTCTAGCAGCAGGCTACCTTTGCTGCATTCAGAGGACTCCTGTGGGTCACAGAGAATATTATTGTCTGGGGTCTGTGAACCCAGATACCTCTTGCCTGGGTGCTGCCGCTTCTCTAAGGTTTCCTCACTCTCAGTCTCATCATCCCAACCTCGCTTGCCAGGGTGCTGTCGCTTGTTGTAAGGCAAGTACCTCTTGCCCGGATGTTGCCTTTTGGATAATTCATTCAGATAAGCTAGCTGGCTGCTTGGAATGCTGAGGATTTGATCCGAGAGAGATCTTCTGCCAGGATGCTGTCTCTTCTCCAAATCCATTACCATCCTCTTCCCAGGGTGCTGCCTTTTGGTAATCCAAACCAGTTGAGAAGCACCTGGCTCTGTACAAAGAAAGGTTTCACATTACTGCTTATTTGGAAATTGCCAAAGGGTTATTCTTGTTGCAAGTTATAAATATTCAATTTGACTAAGGAAGAGTTAGGCAAAATTGGTAAAAAAAGATCATGGTCAAAACAAGGGTTTAAAAATATAATATTTGGAGGTAGATTATAAATAAGTGAATAGATGTAAGAATAAGTCTCTTTATTTCATGGAGCTGACAAGATCTTTGAGAATATGTTATGGGTACCTTTGTGAAATGGCTATTGTAATAGGGTTTGTTCATTTCCAAAATGGCTGCCATAACCAGTTTACCAGATTGTCTATGGAGATTCTCAGTCATCCAGGTCATGGTTGTCCCAAAGGTGCTTTTTCTTTTTTCAAGAGGCAACTGGACTTTCTTGTTTGTCTTTGAAGATGTTTTGCTTCTCATCCAAGAAGCTTCTTCAGCTGAATAAGATAAGAGCCTTGGTGGCGCAACAGACTAAAGTGCTGTTAAGTAACACCAGCTGCCTGCAATTACTGCAAGTTCAATTCTCACCAGGCTCAAGGTTGACTCAGCCTTCCATCCCTTCAAGGTAGGTAAAATGAAGACCCGGATTGTGGGGGCAATAAGCTGACTTTGTATAAAAAAGAACACCGCTTGGGAGGGCCGAAAGCCCTACTAAGCAGGTATATACAAAAGTATGAAGGCTATTGCTTAACACATTGTAAGCTGACCTGAGTCTCCGGAGAAGGGTGGCATATAAATCGAACCAATAAAATAAAATAAATAAATAAATAAATAAATCATCTTTCAAGAAAAACAAGAAAGTCCAGTTGCCTCTTGAAAAAAAAGCACCTTTGGGAATTAACCAAAATGTTACCTGCATTCCTCAGGCTCCCTCCTCCCCCAAGTTGCTCCTCCCAGTTTACAATTGCCTTTATTTCTTGGGATTTTGAAGTATTGAATTGTAGGTTCCCATCACTGATGCACTAAATTGTAACGGACCATCATTGAACACAGACAAGTGTCCATAGACATATGAGTGGATTCTACTTGAAAACAGATTCTAAATGCAAAAATTCAAGAAATATCATAAATACCTTTTCCAATATTTGACTGAAACATGTGACTAAAACATCACTTGAAATTATTGATTAGACAGCTATTTGGGAAAGTAGAAGGAGAATTTCTTTGAAGTGGTGGTTTGAAATATCACTATTAATAGAGGAAAAGATTGGACTCCTTCAGTATCAGTAACACACTGACATTAACATATTGTGCAATTCTCATCTGAGATTCCATACACTCATCAAGCATAGTCTTATAATAAGTGTTAAACTATTCACCCAGAGGTTTAGCTACAGGCACAAGAAATAGAACCTTGTATATTCTAATGGCAAGGAACAATTTTAGCACTTAGCACTAGCACTTAGACTTATATACCGCTTCATAGTGCTTTTACAGTCCTCTCTAAGCAGTTTACAAAGTCAGCATATTGCCCCTAACAATCTGGGTCCTCATTTTACCCATCTCGGAAGGATGGAAGACTGAGTCAACCTTGAGCCGGTGAGATTTGAACTGCTGAACTGCAGCTAGCAGTCAGCTGAAGTAGCCTGCAGTGCTGCACTCTAACCACTGCGCCACCTCAGCTCTTTTTCTGACATTCCTCACAAGATGTTGCTCTTCAGGAATATCATTTTACCCATGGCTGTTCATAAAAAGAATACCTTCCTTCACCTATCACTAGACTTCCTCCATTTAGATAGAGAATCAGAAAGGAGTTTCAAACATACAGTATGTGTAGAGTTCTTTGAATATATCATTTGCCATCATTTGATCTGCCATCAATTCCATTATCAAAGTCAGTATGACAGAATGGAAACAGCAACTCCTGTCTGCCATTCCGTCATATGACTTCCCAGGCAAATGTGTAGGTGATAGCAAGAGTCTGGGAAAAGAATCCAAAAAAGTTTTTTCACACACAAAAGAAAAACTTCTTAGTCAATTCAAATTCTTGCCAGGGGCAGCTGGAGCTTGAATTGATTTAGAAGCTGGCATGACATTGGTTGTAGGGAAATTGGAAAGGGAGAAAAAGAAGGAAGATTGAAGCAAAATACAGGCTGCAAAAGATTCCCAGATGATTCTTCAAGGCCATCTAAGTGAAACTGGCATGGAGCCACTATAGGATCTGCCTGTCCTGCAGAAAAAAAAGGATCTAAAGACACCAGAGAGGAGGGATCTCCACCTAAGTCTTGATTGGAACCCTTAATTAATTCACTGGAGAATTTAATAGCAATTGCATTTTAGGACAGGAGCAATGTCATGTTATCAGAGGCATTAGTATTGCTGACAGGGATCTAATTAATCCCAGAATGATAGCACAATTAAGCCATTAAACTTGTCCACATTCTCTTTTCCTTTGAAGGCAGACAATAGATGGAGGCAAAGAGGAAGAATTATAGGTCTGTCATATGCATCAACTGGGTTCTGCTTGCTTAGTTATCAGACTGGAAAAAATAAAGCTTTCAAAAAAACAACAACCCTGATGTCTTTCTATCTTTGTTACACGTAGGAGAAGGGATATGGTTGATACGGTTCACATGAACGTCTTTGGGTTCTGTATTTGTCTGATCAATCTTGAAAATTTATGATCATTGGCCCATCCATAAGGTAGAGTGAGCCCTGTGTAGAGATGTCGAGAAATGTGGGGAAGCAGAAATGGTAACTTTCTGGCTATTGTCTCAAAGCCATCAGCTGCCTATTTCTTTTAGAAAGCAGAGATATACATGTCACACAGCACAATCTGACCTCTGCTGAATAACCTACCCTGTTGCATCACAGAGAGTGTAGTGAAGAGCCCTACACCACTATTACCGTTAAACAAAAAAATCAATAAGCAGCCTAGTCAGCTGAATGTTGACTTCCCTGAATATTAGCTATTCTTCAGAGCTCTTTCCCAACCCCGCTGGGAAGGGCCAAATATTCCATTTTAAAATTATAATGTTGGCGTGTTTATTTGAATGTTGAGTACGGTAGAAAATAAAATATCTTTTTTCCAGGAAGACTGGTCTAGTTCTTCCCAAAATTGGTGTTCTCCGTAGATGTTGAATTACAACTCCCAAAACCATCCACCAGCATACAACTGAAAAATGTAGGATTTCAGTTTTGTTTTAAGATATAACACGACTTTTCTCCGTCTCAGCAACCAAGTAAGATATGCCTTATATTTTAACAGTTGTCTCTCACTGCTCCCCACCCCCCACCCTCCTATTTAAAAGCAGAAAAATACTATGAAGAGCTTACTGGGCAGAAATTGTGCATGCAAACAAAAACAGGAACAAAAAAGGAACTTCATCAGTTATGTAGCCATAGAAATTCTCGTGATCATATTTACCTTTATCAAGATCCTCTTCTGCATCTTCTACCTTTCCAAAAAGGGAACTTAAGATGAGGCTTTCTGCCTCTGGGGAGAGGTCATCAAAGAGACTCTTTTCATCGTTCTCATCTTCTTCTGGAAATTGCTGCCCCAAGCTGACACACACATTAGTAAAAACCAGGAATAGAAACAGCAGCCGCCGCCAAATGGAGATGGACATGGCAAAGCAAGATCCTATGAGCAGAATGTGGAGAAAATGGGTTTTAAAAATAGTGTAGAAAATGCAGCATTCCTAATCACTTGGAAGGAGTGGTATGTTGAGGAGACACGTGAAGGCTCTTCTGTTTTTATTGACTTCTAATGAAACTACCCATAGGAATGATTATTTATCACTTTAATTTTCTGCAAGCTCACTTAGGTTTGCCTAAAGAACTTCATATGAATTTGATGTTCCTCTCTGAGCAAAGAGGAGGACTATAGTATGAGAAAACAGTCTGATTTATTCTTCTTTAAGCATGTGGTTTACCTGAAGCCTATTCACATTAAAGATCTAAAGCTATATAAACTTTGTATCAATACATCAGAACAAGTTCTGTGTCGTATTATGTAACACCATTTCTTTTAAATGCTTATATTTGAAGCAGAATACCTGCACAGGATTATTATAACGTGAATAGAATGCTTGTATTATACTGTGCTGCCAAATGATGCTTTAAATCCACATGGCTTAATTACAATTTTCATTAAAATCACTCTGTTTTTTTACATCAATCAAATAGATTCTAATGTTTTCAGAACATTTGAAAATGAGAGAAAAGCTGTTCTTTTTTGAACATGTAACTAAATGACTTAAAACACATTTTAACTTTGCTGGCAAAGTTAACAGCAGTTGCAATTTTTAAGATCTCTTCTATCTATCTGATTCTGTGAGCAAACAATTAACATTTATCCTTTTAAATAAGGAGAAAAAGAGCAAGAGAGAGGGAGGGAGGGAGGGAGGGAGGGAGGGAGAGAGAGAGAGAGAGAGAGAGAGAGAGAGAGAGAGAGATTGTCATTTCCATACACCTTCAGGTTGAAAGTGTTACAAAACAAGATTAAATTTGGAAGGTATATTTTTCCAATCCAGTAAATAGCCTGCTTTATTAACTACTCAGAACAATGAAATAACAGCTGTACACAACTAGATAAATCTGTGAGATGTTCGTAAGAACGGAAAAGTTTAATAGGCAAGACAGCCTGCAGAGGGAAAGTAAATGGGATTTATTACCTTCCTTCCAGGTGCTTTAATCCTTGGCTCAGGTTGTGAAAGAATTGCGTCGGCTCACTATTTTTCTGTAGCTACTTACACGTTTCAGTTTCAAAGTTGCTTTCCTCCGTTGAATCACAGATGACATCCACCAGAAGTGCTCCTGAGTTCTTTTGGGTAGATTAAGTCTTCTTCCCTTCTTATAGAGAGCTGCTTCTGGACCAATTATGCAAATAGTTGTGAGGTAATATATGTGATGTACTGTGTTGCTCCTGCCTCCTTTCATTGATGTCAGGGATTTGAAATTTGTGCGCATGTTAAAATTCTGACAGTTGTGAGCTGACCTCACTTCACTAAGGGTTGCTAGAAAAGAATTGCTTCAGGAAATAAGATAAGATGAGGATATGCCTGTGTGTATATATCAAACAATTGTTATGAGCTAACCCCAAGCAGGTCATTCATGAGATCTGAAGAGCAAAATAGAATCAATAAATGACATTATTTGCAACTTCTTCTTTTTTTTATGGTGTCCTCCTATCTGTGAATTTGCAGGTCAGTAATTGACAGTTTGCTAGACAATACTCCACAGTTCTCTCATTTCCATATAAATTCTCTCCATATAAAATCTTGAATTTTACAGAAAGCAGGACAAGGTTTCATTTGAGTAACAAAGTGCTGTGTGAGTGATGACCCTCTGTTTTCATCTGGAAAGGTTTCTATGTTCAGTTCAGAGATGCTTTTTCTCTACTCATTTGTATATGGGAGATTTGCTATTTCAATTTGAAAAAAAATTGCAATCTGGAAAATACACAAATATGAATGTGCTATACAACCATATCAGATTGTGACATTCAGTTTCTTCATTGTATATTTCATGATATTCTGGACTTTTACAAAATCCTTCATTTTCATGTCTCATTTTTCTATAGTGAAGGCTTCTTCACTGTAGAATTCTTTTCAAATAAATTTATTCAATCTTAAGGTTTTGGTTTTTTTTTAAAGCTGCAGTAAAAGTCTACATCCAGATTTTGGATGACTTTGACAAAATCCTGTTTAAAAGTTATATTAACTGATGTGTTAAATTCTCTTGAACCAAACACTGAGTTGTTCAAAATAAACTTGTCCGATTTGTTTGAAATAAATTAAATTTTGAGGTTTTGTGTTATTTATCAATGAATGAATAACCTAATGTTTTCACCAGCTGCTATAAGGAATAAATTCAAGATATTTTCAAGACATTTCTCTGCCTTTCATGTGTACATGTTTATTTTTTAGTATTTTTTATTGTTTTTATATCACAAATTTAATTTCTAAATTGAACAGTGTGTTTTCTAGGTAACAAAAATATTATAATTTAAACAACCTCATAATCATTATGATCATATCAATATACAAACGTGTAGTAGATACTATTAACCATTGTTATAAAATATACTATCTTCCATATTGACATCAATCATATACGCATCAAAATGTTTACTAATCGATTTTTCTTTCTCATATAATCCATATTTTCACATAAATCCATCCATCTGATCTCTGTATCTATCGACTAACCTTTTGTTCATCTATACATCTTTATCAACATGTTTTCAAGATAAGCTGATGGTCAAGGAAAGTGAAATTGCCATTACAGTCTAAATATCACAAATAGCTATTTCATATGGATTTAAAACCAATATTTTAAAAAGAGACACTTGATGTAGATACCCAAAAGTTATCAAGAAATAATATACATGCTCTATAGTACAAACTCTTCTGTATAACAGTCCTTTATGTATTTAACTGAACAATTGTCAGATGAAATGATTTCTTTATTTTAAGCAACACTGGACACAGTGAGCAATGTCTGTATTTGTGTGTGTGTGTGTGTGTTTGTGCGTGCATGCATGCAATAGACTAATTCCACAGTCCTGTCACTTCTTTTCAGAGATTAAACAATATGGGTTTACCGTGTGCCTGGATTTATAATGTCATGCACCTGAGGGCAAGACAAGAAGTAATGGATGGAAACTTATCAAAGACAGATCCAACCTAGAATTAAGGAGAAATTTCCTGACACTGAGAACAATTAATTAGTGGAACAGCTTGCCTTCAGAAGTTGTGGTGCTCCATCACTGGAGACTGGACAGCCATTTGTCTGGACAGGTATAGATCTCCTACTTGGGTAGGGGATTAGACTAGAAGACCTCCGAGGTCACTTCCAATTCTGATATTAGATTTTTATCTTGTCTTTATTACATCATAAGTAACTCAAGGCAGTGAACAAACATAATACTCCTTCCTCCTCCTATTTTTACCACCACAACAATCCTATGAAGTAGGGTTGGCTGAGACAGATTGACTGGCCCAGAGTCACCTGGCTGGTGACTTTTGGAGGAAGGGGCTACATATGCAAATAATATAGCATTGGCATCCTTCAGTCTCAAGAGACTATGGTATCATGCTCTGAAAAGAGGTCCTAAAACAGCATCTAGTGTGATTAAAAAGGCCAATTCGAGAGTGGCAATCCCTTCCACACTGAGGGCAGATACATTCTGTCCCCTGCCCAACCCCCAGGTTTTGCTGGTTCCGGGACTGCCTCTTTGCTTCAGCCTGCCGAACAAGTGTCTCTTCGAATTGGAGAAGGCCATGCTGCGTCTTTAGCCTCCAAGCTGAATGATTGGAGGTCAAGGTTTCCCAGTTGTTAATGTCCATTCCCAGGGCCTTTAGGTCCCTCTTGCAGATATCCTTATATCGCAGCTGTGGTCTCCCTCTGAGGCGCTTTCTCTGCACTAATTCTCCATACAGGAGATCTTTCGGAATCCAACCATCAGCCATTCTCACGACATGCCCCAGCCAGCCTAAACGTCACTGTTTCAATAGTGTATATATGGTAGATATTCCAGCACATTCCATGACTGCGCTATTTGGAACTTTGTCCTGCCACATGATGCCAAAAATATATTGGAGACAGCGACGTATTCTTGGCATACGTTGCTATTGTATTATTTAACAATGACTTTGTCATTGTTAAATAATAACAATGACAAATAATGCTATACTATGTAAACAAAAGTGATGCATTTTAATAGGACAAGCAGCCCAAAATATTCTCTGATGAAATGAAAGAGAGACCAACATGTGTGGACTTCTGAAGCTTTCACTGAAGTAGCATAAGAAATGTAACAACCAAGATGAGGTCTTCTTTGGTAGCTTGGTGACATTTTCACCCACTGCCTCGCCTGGTTAGCTTCTCTGGCATTCTTCTGTCATGATTGTGAAGTTCTGTTCACTAGAAAATTTACAGCTGTAAGCTATTGTTCCTGGAATGGCTGTATGTTTTGGGATGGAAATCATAAAGGCTATTAGATGGATATTACAGAACTGTGAGAACAGAGAATTAAGTCCTATTGCTAGCTTTATTTTAAAAAAAGCAACAAACCAGAACCTATCAGGTATGTTAATCTTAGACTGCTTAGACTGAGGAGATGAATTATTTTTAAAACTGTCAAACAAAAGATGTCTTTGTCTTTTTGCTAGGCTTCAGATATATTTTTTTATTAATGTTAGAAAATTGGAAAGGTAATAAAAAAGAAATGTGTAGTGTTTCACAGCTTTATACGGCTTCTGTCACCTTTCATTTAGGTCTCTGTCACTCTTGTTTACAATGCTAGATCCCGACACCTTAGATCCTTAGGATCCTTATTGCTAAAATAAATTGGATTTAGGCATCTGTAAGTGAATTCAATTTTTGTAAACCAGGTATAAGAAATGGAGGAACAAAACTAACCAAGGATGGGTCAGCAGTCCAGAGATTGGTGACAGCTGCTCTTCTGAATGGGAGCCTGAAAAATTCTATAACTCTAAGAACATGATGTGAATACTTAATAGAGAAACTCATCAGTCAACAATGGGCTATTAAGAATAATAGCAAGAATAAACTTCAGTATTTCCCTCTTCACTATTTGTTCAGAGTTCCAGACAATGCCGTCAAAAATTGACAATTGGTGCTGAAGATGAGAAACTGATCAAGTACCTGAATTTTCCTGCTATGAACATAATATAACAAATGGTATTGCCATTTTGCATCCTCTGCACAATGAAGGAAGCAATTTAAATAGTACTTTATCAGAAGTTCACAATAGCACTGGAATACTCAGCCAGACATAATTTAAAGGTTTAAAGTCAATAGCCTTTAATAGAAGTCTGAAATAGCTGTTAAGACCCAACCCTTTGCATTTGTTATTTGTATAAGAGAGGAGGAAGGGAATGGGAATGGGAATGGGAATGAGGAGAGGGAGGGAGAGAAAGAGAGAAGGAGAGAAAGAGAAAGGGAGAGGAAGGGGGGACAAGAGCAAGGCTCCCACAAAATGCTGCTTATTTTATTTAAATATTTCCATAATCTTATAGTAAAAGTTTCAATCTTCCAAACTTAATTTGGAACATTGTTTATAACTTTCTTAGATTAAAATCCAATTTAGCTTCCCCCCTCCTTTTATTTCCAATTTGTTAAATTCTTAAATTTATAGTTAATTTTCTTTTTGTTTAAGAAGAAAGGTAAACTCACAAGGTGGCTTTTCAAACTTGTTATTCTGAAGATTTCTAATAGCCTTAGAATAGTTAAAGGCAATTTCCAAAAATGATCAGAAAGTGAGGTTTACAAACTCAGTATCCTTGGAAAGCCTTCACTATGGCTGTGAATATGATGGTTGGTTGATTCCTTCATCTACTAATTCTCAAACTCACAGGAAACTATTGTCCTATAGTCTGCTCTCAAGGAACAACTGGCTGGAGCACTGATCTGCTGTCCTCTCCTTATATAGAGGGGTTTCAAACAACTGGTTTACTTGCCAGTTTTCAAACAGTTCTTAAGGAAAGGAATCTTTTAAAAACGTATGAGGGTTTTTTCCTACTACTTTTTCAAATAGACTTGTCCAATTTTCCATAGTAGCAATATGGTAACAATAAAATTACCAACTAAAACAGCATAGAATTGTACAATTCAAACAACTAAAACTATGTTTTTAAAAAATCAGTTTAAACAAGATGTCCACGAAATACCAAATACTGCAAACAGTAAACATGAAATGCTTTTAGACACCAGAAATAAAAAGAATAAAACAGCCACAGAGAAGAGATCTTTCTCTAGAGTCTAAAAAGAATACAAAATACAAAATAACAGACTTGGAAGGGACCTTGAAAGTCTTCTAATCCGAACACATTGCTCAGGCAGTAAACTCTGCCACAAATGGTTGTCCAATCTCTTCTTAAAAACTTCCAGTATTGCAGCATCCACAACTTCTGATAAGGTTTATCTCATGGTGGCTCTACAATAGCAATGCAATTTCACCTCACTAGGTTCTTATACCCCTAATGGTGGGAGAACTTCCAGAACATAATGGCATATTGTGGCACCTGTTGTGGCCCGCCAGCAGCTAGCGGAGATAGCAGCAGCGTCAGACAGTGAGGAGGTTGGGGAGGAACATGGGCCAGTCCTGGGGGCTGGGGAAAGCTCGGATGAGGGTTCTGCATCAGAGGCAGAGAGGGAGATAGACAGCAGTGAAACAGAGGAAAAGTTGGAGCCCGTTCCCAGTGTGCGCATGTGCAGAGCTTCCAGAAGACAAGAACAACTCAGAAAGCAGGATCGACTTGGGAATAAAGAAAGCCACACCTTTGAGATGATTGGCCCCTCCCATAGGAAACAAAAGAGGAGTGAATGGGGAGGGGACTTTTGCAGGAAACAATTTGTTCGTTCGGTAGTTTCAAGAGTGGAAAGTTCTGTTAGTGACTCTAAGAGACTCTGTGCCAAGTTTTGCCTTACTCTGCGGTTGGAAACAAGTTACGTGGCAGCTTGCCAAACGAGATAAGGTATATTAAGAAATATTCCTTTGAAAAACTGTTTGGACAAACCATGCTGAGTGTGAATGAAAGTAATTCACAAGTCATGTAAATAAAAGAGGTTTTGCTGGGACCAATTCCTGCTTCCTGCTTGTTAAGGGAGCCTAGGTCCAAACAACACGATTTGACACCCTATGTTTCTACCAATAACCATTTATTGTTTTATTGCTGGCACATATCCTTATACCTTAAATTGAATTCAATCTGAGGTCTTCTTTTACACATATTTATGCAGTTAGTGAGATTAGCATGAATTTTCAAAGCTTGATCGCTGCATCAGGAGGGTATGAGAAAAGTTTGCAATTTAATTTCTTCCTACTGAACTAATTTCTCCTTTCATGAGACTAATCAGGGAGACAATGCCGAAGCCTGTATTTATGCAGAGTAGGTGGACAGTTCTCTCACTCTGACATTCATGAAAATAGTTCTAGAAACAAATTTGCACTAAACAGAAAATCTATGTCCCCAAAGAAGCTCTTTTCCCTTGAATAATGCCCTAGTCACCTGATTGATGCTGCATTTTGAAAAATTAGCCGAAGCATTTATGGTATAAGATAACCAGAGAGAATTCAGTCTTTGCCTTTTTAAGACATGTATTTTTCTTCTTTATCCATAAGGGTCCTTATAAAATATTTGAGAAATCAATTTCTCTCCTTTAGTCAGAGATCCCAAAATTGATCTGATTTAAGAGGTGAAGTTCTGAATTATGTTTTCTTAATCAGAAGTTTTACTTCTTTATTTGATTTCTATAGCCACCCATCTCAGTAAACGACTCTGGGTGGCTTACAATTCAAAAACCTATATTACAATTAAAATCTCAAAAGCATTTTAAAACAATAATAACAGTAAAAACCATTAAAACAATGAAAACCTTAAAACATCTAATTTGAGTACATACAAAGCAAAGCATCTGGCCTGTTAACAATATAGCTAGGAAGCAGGACAGGTAGCACCCCAGGCGCAGGAGCTACAAGTTTTTAAAGCTTTAAGGAAGGCTAACAGGGTTGGAGCCATTCTAATATCTGAAGGGAGAATTTTCCACAGAGTACGAGCTGCTATAGACTACTCATCTTTTGCCAGCCAACATTCTTTAGGCTGATAGGCTGATTTAGCATGCCCATCCTATTCGATCTAATTGGATGGGTAGAGACTCTGGAAAAAAGGTGATCCCTCATGTACTTTGGTCCCAAGCCATGTGGACCAATATAGATGACCATTAGCACCTTGAATTGCTCTCTCCTTCTCCTTCTCCATCTCCTTCTCCTTTATTCAGACATAAACTGTTTTTGCTTCCTATAACTGTTATCAGAAGATCAGCAAGCAATAGGATTGCTTCTTAGGACATTCTTAGATCTAGAAACTGGAGCTGTACTTTATTTTAATGAATGGAATTGAGAGAGTGCTAAGATTCCATTTCCAGAAACAAGAAAAGTTGTATAAATTAAATTCTTGGATTTCTCTACTATAGTATATTACCGAGAAATATGTGCTACGCATTTTCTGCTTATCATTTCAGATCCATATGATGCAATGATCCAGGCTATCAAGACTCTGAATTTCGTTTTAGTATAAATATATTTCAGGAACAAAAATCAAATATATTTATTTATTTATTAAGAAAATTTATATGGCCGCCCAACTCACTCGTGGTGACTCTAAGCAGCTGACAGAAATAAAATGCCAATATAAAACCCAATAAACTCCTGGCTTCCTGGCAACAACAATCAAACTAAGCACATGACGGGCTCTGTATCACCCAGGCCCAGTGGCAGAACCATGTTTTCAGGGTCTTTCAAAAGAGAGTCAAGGTGGAAGCCAACTTTATTTCCGCAGGGATGATGTTCCACAGAGAGTTAGGTACAATGAACTTAGCAGCAAACTTGCATCTTTCTGTCCCAATTCTCTCTCAAATCTCTGCTTTAATTACAGATGACAAGACAGCCTTATTCAACATACCAATCCATTCAGTAGCTTTGCCAGTACAAAAGTGTAAATCCCTTAATATCCTGACTTGCTTGAAACTAATAGCAAGCCCCTTGAGAAAACATAATCTGGGAAGACAGTAGATATTGAATCTCTGATAATGAAGAGGAAGAATGGCACTGAATGAGATGAGGAGATTGATGTATAAGCAAAGGAACTCTTAATAGAATTAAGGAGCAAATTCTTCACAGCACACAAATAAATCAACTCAACTGTTTACATCCCTCTGAAGTGTGGTTCAGGCTGTTATATTCAAAATGTTTATGGTCTGAGGAAAGGGATGAAGAACATCTGCAGGATCTGTCAATGGTGCATATCACTTAAGAAAGTCAAGCTGGTTTACAATTTAATGAGGAAGAATAACTGCAATGCTACGGCATTAAACCTCCACATCACTTCCTTGAGACATTTCTTGGTAATAAACAACCTGTTACAGAGTTGGCATTTGAAATGCTTAACTATACCCTTAAAAGACAGTTAAACACAGAATTATGACAGTTAAACACAGATCTCATGATATATTTCTACATTGAATTATTAACTGCTTAATATTGTTTATATACATTTTGTATTTATGTCCATGTCCTTTGTATTTATGTTATGTCCATGTGCTAAAGAAACACACCAAGGAAACTGAGAATCTTCAGGAATGCTACATGCAGTCTTTTCCATGAGGCATATCTGGATGTGATTATCAAGGGATTTGTGTTTAATCTCATCAATATGTTGATAAGACTTAGATCTTTTCTGTCAACATTTGAGAAGGAATAGAAAAGGTAAAGCAGTGAATATATAAGACCAATCTGAGATTTAATTTAGCTAAATTAGTACTATAGTTATAAATTTGTTTCATCCTTTTTGGATCTCCCTGATGAGGAGATACCTTCAAGTCAATCTTGACTCCTGGCAATTGTCTGGATCATTCCCAGTTGGCTTTGTGTCTAAGACAGAACTAGAACTCACAGTCTCCTGGTTTCTAGCCTGATGCTTTCATTACTACATCAAACTGGTTCTCTTGACCGGTCTATTCTAAGTTAAAACCTGATTCTTTGAGATACTATACTATTCCATTTAAAGAATCAGTTTTGCAAGCAGGGGACTATTCTGAGTTTCTAGATTATTTACTGTCCAGGAATGCCCATTTCACCAATTGTGACCCATTCTTAAAAACAGAGCTAATCATGGTTATGCATGATTCAGTACTATGCATATTTTGACTTCAATAAGTAGCAACATCCAGTAGCTACTTCTCAGGGTTAGGCTTGATTAGTGGCTTGTTAGGAGATTCTCCGGGGAATACCAAGGCTATAGACTTGGGTAGGAAATTAAATGAGAGATTCCTGAAGAAAGCAATATCACACCAGTTTTGTATTATTGCCAACAACACAAAGTCACAAGGAGTTGACTCACCTTGAGCAAGATGTTATCACAACCATAGTTCTTTCAAAAATTTGATTTGGAACTTGAACTCCCACTTCCAAGCAAGCTAATATTTCTGACTGTTTGCAAAGGCTGAAAATGTATTTACAGAAACAAAAGTGCTAAATCTTTCTTTCCTGCCAGAACAGTTAGTTGAATAGGAGAAAAATTGCACCAAAATGCTTTCTTTTTCTATTGTTCAATCAATTTTAACATCTAAAGTGGTTGTCATGGTCCCGTTTTTTAAAATAACTACTGGAGAGTTTATCCATAATACTTGATGTTTTACAAGACTTTCTTTGGTCAGAAGATCTGAATGCAAAAAGTTATGGAAATGTAAAGGAATATCTTCTTACCAAGTGTCTCCTTTAAAGAGTGCTTAGAACTTCAGACAGTTCAGAAACTGGCTGCCAGAATATTAGTCAGCTTGTCAGACAAAGCGTGTATCTCTAATCTTCCCACTTATTTCAGTGCCCATTACAAGGAAATGTTTTTGATTTTAAGGGGCTAACTGATGTTGAGAGACAAGTTATTATAAGTACAGTATTTGTTTCTGTCTTTGTTTGTCCTGTTTAAGAACTGCCAATCCCCCTCACGGATGGACTTTAGGCCAGGGCTGTCAAACTCCTGGCCTACGGGCCGGATGCATCACACTCTGGCCACACCCATGCCCAGTTAGCGAAGGGGAAAAAATGTCCCGATGTGTCACGTAACAACATGAGTTTGACACCCCTGCTCTAGGCAATGTATTGCCTCCTCACGTGTACTCTGCCTATGAGCATCATGTGGATTCTCTTCCATGTCTTCAACTGTCTCACATATAGTGGACAAACACCCAAGGATAAGGTCTTCCTGGTCATCAGGTGATGGTTGGAACATGCTTTCCAAAAGAAAGTTATTTTGGGGCAGCCAGATAGAAATTTAGGAAGAATGTAGGGATAATTATTTGCCTCACAGCTGTGGCTTTGGCATTACTCTGAAGCTTCACATAAGTGTTTTATTGGGTCTTTGTGATTTGGTTTTTGGAAACTAGATTATGGTGTCCCAACTGACATACTGTACTTTTAAATTGTTTTGTTATGATTGTTAGCTTAAGGATCAATCCAACAAAAAGGCACAGCTGAGTTTAGTAGAGTAGTATGTAACACATTAATAATTTTCATGATGGCACGGTGTCTGTAGTATTTCCATATCCATTTGGTTGTTATTATTGGTGACCGGACTACACAGAATCTCCAGCAATTGGGCTAAGACATCTCTCTTAGAGGGCATAGACCTGACTTCGAAATGAAATCTGAAACATCCCTTAATGAGCAATGCTCCATCTCAAAACTGAATCACCATTTTGCATAAAATTAATTCCAATAACCATTAACTTTCCTGTCAGCATCATTTATGGTAGGCTTACTTTTTCAACTGATCTCATATCTGAAATAGTCTTTAGTCTCCATTTGCAGACAAGCATCTTTGGTCTTCTCACTCACTCAGCAGAAAGGCACATAAGTTTCCATGGGACATACAGTACTGTATAATGCACACTAGTTCACAAGAGATAAAGATGTTTTAAGGAATCTTTTGTTGAATGCTTAATGTTTCAATTCTTCCTTTCAAGTAGCACATGCCAGCATCCCCAGGAGGAAAAGCTGCTCACTCATGAATGGTGGGAGGAAGAGACAACCACAGCCATTGCACTACTCAGACTTCCCATGTGGTCTTTTTTTATTAGCTGCAATTATAATAATAATTTTATTTCTAGAACATTCCAAATGCCCCCAAGTGTCTTGAACTGCAAGGCTTTATTTACAATTAATGACTTCATTATTAAATGAATATACTCAATGAGTCTATAAGAATGCTAACATCTTAACAAAAGTGGGCAGATGGAAATAAATTCAAAAATCCAGAAAGAAAGGCAGACCCTGTATATTCTTCCCCTTAAGCATGGTTCAAACTTCTTCTCTTACATCTTTTCTTTAACAAAAATAGACCTACTGTACATTTGGACAAAAACTCTACCAAGAAACTTCAAAAAAATCCTATAAATAACTTGAGGAAATCACCATATCTGTAAAAGGTAAAGGTAAAGGTTCCCCTCGCACATATGTGCTAATCATTCCCGACTCTAGGGGGCGGTGCTTATCTCCATTTCAAAGCCAAAGAGCCAGTGCTGTTCGAAAACGTCTCCGTGGTCATGTGGCCAGCATGACTAAACACCAAAGGTGCATGGAACGCTGTTACCTTCCCACCAAAGGTGGTCCCTATTTTTCTACTTGCATTTTTTACGTGCTTTCGAACTGCTAGGTTGGCAGAAGCAGTGACAAGTAATGGGAGCTCACCCCGTTACGCGGCACTAGGGATTCGAACCGCTGAACTGCCAACCTTTCGATCGACAAGCTCAGCGTTTTAGCCACTGAGCCATCACATCTGTATGTAATGTGAATCAGGGAAGCAAAATTCAATAGACCTTTTGTAAACTCTTCTCTAATCTGCTTGTTTAAGAGCCTGATGACATTTAGATATTTCAGTATTTAGATTTGGGACCTGAACTTCCATTACCAAAATGAGCTAATATTACTGACTTTCTGGAAGTGCTGAAAATGTATTTACAGAAGCAAAAGTGCTAAATCTTTCTTTCTTGTCAGAACTGTAGTTGCAAAGATGAACAAATATATCAAAATATTTTTCAATTGCTCAATAAATCTTAACCTCAAATGTGGGTTGTCACAGTCTGTTTTTAAAAAGCTGCTGGGAATTTCATCCATAACATTTGATATTTTGCAGGACTTTCTTTGAGTTAAAATGTCTGAATGCATTTTTTTTTATGAAAAAGTTATAGAAATGGCTCGCAAGCTGTTGTGGCCCATCAGCGGCCTGTGCAGCTAGTAGCTGATTCCGACAGAGAGGCTGGTGTGGTGCTACGCCAGCAGTCTGTACAGCTGGCACTCGAGTCGGACAATGAAGAGGCTGGAGAAGATGTGGTGCCAGAGGTGGGGATTCAGCCAGGGCCTTCAGAACCTCCAGAAGCTCCCATAAGGAAGGAAGGAAGGGGAGGAAGAGGAAGAAGAGGAGGAGCCTCTTCTCGATGCACGGGCGCACAGAGCTGCCAAAAGGCAGGAGTGGCTCCTCAGGAGGAGGTCTCCTCGAGAGTAAGGCTTGGGGCTAATTGGCCACTCCCTTAGCCTATTTAAGGAAGGACAACGACTGAGGCAATTTGCAGGGAACAACTTCGTTCACTCTCCTTTGCACCTTGATCTTAGTTCTCTTATCAGTTTCCTGCAAATTGCTTCTGGGCTTTCTACTAACCATAGTAAGATTATGATTATTTATTTTTTGGATTCTTGTTGGCTGTTAAGAAAGTTAATTAACAGCCTTTGTTTGAAAAAGACTGATTTAATTTAGTAAACTAAGCTTTGTACAGACTT
Organism: Arizona elegans; assembly: GCA_022577455.1. Taxonomy (NCBI): domain Eukaryota; kingdom Metazoa; phylum Chordata; class Lepidosauria; order Squamata; family Colubridae; genus Arizona; species Arizona elegans. The sequence continues at coordinate 121,123,947 of JAKOOJ010000003.1, forward strand.
TGTGTGTGCTGCGTTCTTTGGGGTCCGTAGCTGGGCAGAACACAAGCATTGGATGTGATTTCTAACATTATTTAATGTATATTCTGTTTATTTATTTTTAATATTGAAATTCCAAATGAACTTCAGTCTATTTCTAGGGAAGGTTTGGTTCTTTGTACAAGATTTAGTTGTGCTTCTTATATTGAGAGCTAAGAGGATAATTTGCTATGGGAATGAAATATTAGAATATGGACAGCCATTATTTATGAAATCCCTAATGAAAAAAAATAAGGTAGAAATTGAGAGGGGATTGTCTGAGGAAATTATGTTTCCTGGTTCTGTCAAAAGGGAAAGAAATATTTGTGAAAAAAGAGATGGGTGCAGTTTTGTAGGAGACATATAAAACTACCTCTGCATTTCTATTAAGTCATCCAAATCTTTCTTCGGTTCACATATATATCTCTTTCATTTTATGCTGAGAGGATCACTGACTTTTAGAGGGATGCCAGGATCTAATCAGATGGTACTTTGACAACTTTTTGGTTGATAGATGCTCTACATTTTTAGGAGGGTGAGATTAGCACTGTGTTACACTCACATGGGCAAAGCCTGATTCCTTTCCTTGTTTTTAAATCTAAATTTTTAATTCTTTATATTCATTTAATTTAATTTAATTTAATTTAATTTAATTTAATTAATTAAATTTATATGCCGCCCCTCTCCGAATACTCAGTGCGGCTCACAATACATTTTAAAAAATAGTTATTAAAAAAAATTGAAAAATTAGAAACATTAAAAACTCATTCACGCCATTCATGGCCGGATCTCGCCAGATCACAAGAATGAAATCAACGGCCCCAGGCCTGCTGGAAAAGCCAGGTCTTCATCGCTTTTTGGAAGGCCAATAGGGTGGTCCGGACCTCAGGAGGTAACTGGTTCCAGAGAACGGGGGCAGCCACAGAGAAGGCCCTCCCCTGCGGGCCCGCCAGCCGGCATTGTTTAGCTGACGGGACTGGAGGAGACCAACTCTGTGGGATCTTACCGGTTGCTGGGAGCTATGCGGCAGAAGGCGGTCTCGAAGATAACCTGGCCCTGAGCCATGTAGGGCTTTAAAGGTAATAACCAACACCTTGAATTGTGACTGGAGACCAATAGGGAGCCAGTGTAGCTCACGGAGAATTGGTGTAATGTGGGTGTACCTAGGTGCACCCATGACAGCTCGCGTGAATGTGTTCTGGACCAACTTAGTCTCCGAACACTTTTCAAGGGTAGCCCCATGTAGACCGTGTTGCAATAATCTAACCGTGAGGTGACAAGGGCATGAGTGACTGTGAGGAGAGCCTCCCGATCCAAGTAGGGTCGCAATTGGTGCACCAGGTGAACCTGTGCAAAGGTCCCCCTAGCCACAGCTGTCAGATGTTGCTCTAATCTTAGCTGTGAGTCTAGGAGGACACTCAAATTGTGAGCCCATTCTGAGGGGGACAATTTCTCCCCCCCAAGAACCAAGGATGGACAATGTACATAAATCTTTAGGAGGCAATACCCACAGCCACTCGGTCTTCTCTGGGTTAAGTCTGAGCCTGTTGACTCCCATCCAGACCCTCACAGCCTCCAGGCACCAACACATCACATTCACTGAATCACTGAATTGATGCGGGGTAGAGATATACAACTGGCTATCATCCGCGTATTGCTGATACCTCACCCCATCGTCGGATGATCTCACCCAGCTGCTTCTTGTAGATGTTAAATAGGAGGGGAGAGAGGACCGAGCCCTGAGGCACCCCGCAAATGAGGGGCCTAGAGGTCAACCTCTGTCCTCCTACCAACACCGACTATGACCGACCAGAGAAATAGGAGGAGAACCACCGTAACACGGTGCCTCCCACTCCCAGCTCCCTCATTCGTCCCAGAAGGATACCATGGTCAATGGTATCAAAAGCTGCTGAGAGGTCAAGTAGCACCAAGATGGAGGAATGACCCCCATCTTGGACTTGCCAGAGATCATCCATCAGCATGACCAAATTTATGGTTCCAATAACAAAAACTGTTTTTCCCCCCAGTGGGAAGCACAGAAAACAATTGTTTAAACTTGTTTTGTGTGTTTCCCACCTCAAACAGAAAAAGAAAAGTTTTTGTTGCTGGACCATAAATATGTATAAAGAATAAATTATATCTGTTGAACAATTGTGTTCTTTGAATTTTTGCTCCATTAGATGGAATCTGGTTATTTGTAAACAGCACAGAATTTGAATGACCTGTCTTCCAATTTATCATGAAAAGCAACCAATTTGTTCCGTCATGCAGAAGTAGCACAGTTAGAGAAGAATCATGTACTTAGCTTACGTACTTACTTATCCACATGGTCAGATCATTTTAAATGTCTCAGACTCTTCATAGTTCAAAGTAGTATTTAAAGGACATCCAATGATTGCAGAATCATCACTTTACCCACAGGATATAAAGGATAAATGTGAGCAATTACAACACAGCAATTAGATCTTAAAAGTAGAAAATTAGTATTGTTACAAAGTACAACACAAAGTAAACCAAGCAAGCAAATACCACATTCTTATTGATCAAAAGGTGCATGAACACACATGCAAGTGTGTGTGCGCACACACACACACACACACACACAAATCTGATTGTACTTCATTATTTTATATAAATAATATATTCAGAGGTAAATCTCTTTGGGGAACAACCAAAACCACATCATGCAAACCAAAGACCAAGACTGAAAAATTCTTCCTTTTTGATTTCCTAGTGAATAACAATGACTGCAAATTTAAGACATGGTTTAAAATTCATTATTCCACTCCCAATGTTGAAAACAAGCCCCCCCTTGGGATATTATCCACAGCTCTCTTGCATGGATCTATTGTAAAACAGCAAATTACAGAGCATACAGCCATGAATGTGTATGAGGGGGATTGTTTGGGCAAGACCGTGGATTTAAAACTCTGAGAGGAAGAAGTAGCGGAAAGCAGTGGAAAGTGGTAACTAAGAATTGAGGCCCCTTCTCTGCTTGTCCCTTGTATGAAAGCCAAATTAATTGCAAAACTAAAGCACTGAATTCCCCAGAGAGAGAGAGGGCAGATTTAGTGGGCCCTGTAGATGTTCTAACTCAATATTTCTTTGTGAAATGTCTCCAGAAAGAAAGAAGAAGCAATCAAGAAAATACAAAATGCAGAGTGGTAGCAATAGAAAATGTTACAAAATGGAATGCATGAAAATGCAGCACATTCTGTCCAGAGGCCTTGAGTTGACTTTTCCTTGAACTGAGAAAACTTGTGGGAAGTGATAGAAAAACTTGTAGGAATTATGAATTTACCGCTTTCCAGGTTTTCCTAGATAACAATGGACATGTTAACAAACATGGAATCCCTGATAACAATTTTTTAAGGGGGTGGTGGAGATAAATAGAAATGTGTATTGGGGAAATTCTCTTGAGTTCTCCCGAACAGAGAAATAGCAATATGTACTGTTTCATAGTGTTTTACAGCCTCTTTAAGTGGTTTACAGAATCAGCACATTGCCCTGGGTCCTCATTTTACCGACCTTGGAAAAATGGAAAGCTGAGTCAATCTTGAGCCAGTCAGGATCGAACTCCTGGTAGTGAGTAGAGTTAGCCTGCAACACTGCATTCTAACCATTGTGCCACCAAGGCTCCTCCTAAAGAAAGAGCGTCAAAAGATATTCTGGGAATTGAACAGCAGTGGGATACTATAGAAGCTATAGTGGAAAAGTATGTGAAAATGAATGAATATAAAGCATGGTCATGCATACCAAGCTGGGATGTATAATATACATTCATTTTTTTTGCTTCCAACTGGGATGTTTGCATCATGATCATGTTCATACTGTCATCTGAGCTCAATGTAAAACTGCAATCATGGAAGAAGAAGAAGAAGAAGAAGAAGAAGAAGAAGAAGAAGAAGAAGAAGAAGAAGAAGAAGAAGAAGAAGAAGAAGAAGAAGAAGAAGAAGAAGAAGAAGAAGAAGAGGAGGAGGAGGAGGAGGAGGAGGAGGAGGAGGAGGAGGAGGAGGAGGAGGAGGAGGAGGAGGAGGAGGAGGAGGAGGAGGAGGAGGAGGAGGAGGAATGGGGAGGGGAGGAGGAGGAGGGGGGGGAATAAAATCCACCAGTGGAAGGAGCTTCTGAGGTCTCTGTTTCTCGATTTACAGACCTCTTCCCTCTTCAGGTCTTTCAATAATGCATTTATTCCTCTTCAGTTCCACTCATTGGAAGCACTGGATTGTTCCGCATGCAAGTAGAAAAATGATGTAAACACCTGGAAGGTTGGAGGTGTTAGCAGTTTATTTGTTTTTCCTTTTGTACAGCATGGAAATGAGACCATGGCTTTTTCTGCAGGATTTATGTTATGGCAGCAATGATTTTTGTTCCTTGTTCTCCTTATTATGGGAAGGGGGAGAGAAAGGTAGATGGATGCAAAATGATGTCTTCAAACTGCTTTCAAGAGGAAGTGATGATGTCTTTAATCACTCTTTCCTATGCTCCATCATGGTTCAACTCTACAAATAAAGTGGACTTATTTAAGACACTGCATTTTTCATCTTGAGCTGCCCTTTGTGGTGATAATGGCAAAAGAAAAATTCAGTCAGGCTGATTTATGCCTTAAAAGAAACATTATTGTGTTATATGAAAAAAAATAAGCTGGCTCTGTAAAACCAAGAAACTGGTAGAGATGTGAGAACTCGTAAAGAAAATTAACATTGAAAGATAACATATGGCAGAGATAAACTATCACATTTACATGAGCATTAATCCTGCTTTGAAACCACTCAAGCCCAGTTTTTTGCTGTTCATAAGTGCAATTCATAACTGGACTGAGGAAATCACGGAAATAAAAATAAACACAGTCTGGAAGCATATCAAATTGCATAAAATAAAAACATCACTCACAAATCTGGTTTGCATTCACACTAAGATATGTTTCGCACGTTCTCAGAATGATTCCAGACAACAAAATAAAATCTTTAAGGTTTTTCCATATGGGTTAAACCAGATTTATTCTGAATGAGAAGGAATGACGATTTGTTGCTTCTTTGCAGTGTGTAAGCTAGTACTCTGAATATCTAACAAAAATGATCGTGATCATTATGATGAGGAGGAAAGGAGCGGGAAAGGAGAGTTAAGAAAAAAATGTTGATCTACCGACTAAAAAATGTAGTTCCTCAAAATTATATAAAAAAATCCAAGTAATAGATAAGAATATAAGCTGGATCAAATAGAACACAAAGCAGAGTTAGATCATTGTCAGAAGCAAATGGCTACCTTACTACTCATAGTAATTTGGAAATTGGTTAACTTCAGTATGCATCTAAACTATGTTTCAATTTTATGAGATACCCAAATCAGAAAACACCATCTGACTTCTTGGCTGGGCCTTTTTTAAGGCTCTGGGTAGTGTGTTTGTTTAATGTTTGTTTAATCACTCCCTGCATCACACTTTCTTTTCACTCCCTGCATCACACTTTCTTTTTGCTGTATCCTATGTCAGCCTAATTATTTTCTACTTTGTTTTTCACCCATTAATCCCAACAGTTCACGAGTGTCTAGTAAAACCTGAAATTTTAGAGTCAGGTCACTAATTTAAGGTTACCAATTTAAACCTCTAGAATTGGGCTCACCTAATTATATTAATTCTTTGATTAAGACAATCTTTGTACTTATAGATGCGTAACAAGTACAGGGTTGAGACATAACTCTCTGTTCCCCCTCATTGTTAAAAGCCTTTACAGAGGCTATTATAAAATAGGAAAGTCTCACAAAATGTGTTCTTCATCAACTATCAATAGTTCAGCAAATGTACTACTTTCCGTCAGCGCTAAGCCCAATTATTTTTATATCTACTTAAACCTAATGGTTGGATAAATTGGACTGTATACAGGAGGCACGCTAGGCAATTGAACCACTTCCACATGACCTGCCTCCGTAGAATTCTGAGGATCCGGTAGCAGGACAAGGTGCCAGACACAGAAGTCCTCTCCAGAGCAGACCTGCCATCAGTTCACACCCTGCTGATGAAAGCCCAGACACGCTGGGCAGGCCATGTTGCAAGTATACCAGACCATCGCATCTCTAAACAGCTCCTCTATGGTGAGTTATCACAAGGAAAGTGATTGCACAGGGGACAAAGGAAGCAATACAAAGACATGTTGAAAGTCTCCTTCAAGTCCCTGGATATCGACACCACCTCCTGGGAAACCCTGGTACATGATCGATCGACATGGCACACATTGAACCACCAAGGTGCCAGACATTTGAAGACAGACAAACAATTGCAGCACAAAAGAAATGAGCTCTCCGCAAAGTCAGAGCTGCAAATGCAGCAACAATTATGCCACACATGTCTGCCCGACATGTGGCAGAACATTCCATGCCCGTATAGGCCGTACCAGCCACCTGTGGAAACACTGTGGACAGCCCACAACCCAGGGTTGAAATGCTCCCGGTTCGGACCGGATCCCCCGATCCGGTAGCGATGGCAGCGGGTGGTTCGGAGAACCGGTAGCAAAAATCCCTGCGCCCCCCCCCATGCCCAACTGAGCCGCACGATCATCAGAGGCTTTTTTTTTTATTGTAAAAGTTTTACAATTACATTTTCACCCCATTTTCACCCCCCTAACCCTCCCCAAACTCCCCAACCCACCCTCCCAAACCCCCCCTGACCCTCCCCTCCCCCCGGACTTCCATAGAATATCATTATCCCCTATACAAAAACCTTGAACCCCCCCAACCCCCATGTCATTTTTCATCTTCACATAGTTCGACTATTTCTATCTTAATATAATATAATACTATCAATAAAAAGCTATTTGATACTTCTTAGTTTGGTATTTGTTCTGCACATAATCTATCCACTTTTTCCATCCACATTCATAAGTCTCTTGTGAGCGATCTTTTAAGTATGCTGAAATCTTCGCCATCTCTGCGAAGCTGGCCATCTTCAAAATCCATTCTTCTACGGTGGGCAGAGCTTCATTTTTCCAATATTTACCTATCAACAATCTCGCTGCTGTAATCATATACAAAATCAACTTTGTTTCATCCACTGTAAAACCCTCAACTATACCCAATAAAAGCAATTGTGGAGAAAATTGGATTTTTTTCTTTAAAACATTCTGCATGACCCACCAAATTTTTATCCAAAAAGCCTTAACTTTCTTACAAGTCCACCAAATATGATAATATGTAGCATCTAAACAATCACACCTCCAACATTTTGGCTGAACATTAGGGTACATACACGACAATTTCTTAGGATCTAAATGCCATCTATAAAACATTTTGTAAAAATTTTCCCTCAAATTCTGCGACTGTGTAAATTTAGCATTCTGAACCCAAATTTTTTCCCATGTTTCCAACATCACTGGTTCTTCAAAATTTTGTGCCCACTTAATCATACAATCTTTAACTAATTCAGTTTCCGAATCCCTTTCTAACAAAACATTATAAAACCTTTTAATATGCATTGGACCTTTCTCTTTTATATGTCTAACCAATTCTTCCTCATGCAACATAATACCAGTTCTTTGGTCCTCTTTCCATCTCAATTGCAATTGATTATATTGTAACCAAGTTAAATTAATCCCTTCAGCCAACAGTGTCTTAATGTCTTCAGCTGCCATCTGCCCGCATCTGTAAAAAGAACCTCTTTGTATAAAACCCCCCCGAGTGACATTATATTTGTATTCCACAAAATATGACCAAGATCCAGCCATAGCGGTATTTTATAATCCCATTTGAGTCGGTGCTTCTTCCAAACTCTCAACAAAGCGTCTCTAAGTATATGGCTTTTAAATACTTTATCCACTTTGCTGTCATAAAATAAATAAGCATGCCATCCAAATTCCAAATCAAAACTTTCTGCGTTTAGTATTCCAGTCTTTTTTCCTCCAAACCAATCACTTGTTAAAGTCAGAGCTGCTGCATCATAATATAACTGTAGGTTTGGAAGTTTAAGACCTCCCCTTTCTGGAACATCTTGCATAATTTTCAATTTTACTCTTGGTTTTTTCTCGTTCCAGACAAACTTGTTCACTCCAGTTTGCCATACTTTTAGTTGTTTATCATTTTTAAGCACCGGAATCATTTGAAACAAAAAAAGAAATCTTGGCAAAATGTTCATCTTAACTGCTGCTATTCTTCCAAGTAAAGACAGCTGCAGTTTTTTCCAAGTCTCCATGTCTTTTTGCACCTCTCGCCACAATACCTCATAATTATTTTGAAACAATTTCATATTTGATTCTGCAACCTGAACTCCTAGATATTTTACCTTTGGTACAATCTCAAAACCTGCCCTCCTTTCAAGCTCGTGTTTACGATCTTGTGTCATATTTTTGACTATCATCTTAGTTTTTTTCTGGTTCAGACTAAAACCTGAAACTTTACCATAGTCTTGTATAATGTCCTTCATCTGGATTATTGATTCCATTGGCTGTGTTAGGGTAACGACCAGATCATCTGCAAATGCCTTTATTCTGTAATCCTCTTGCCTTATCATTATACCTTTCAAGATATTAGAGTCCCTTATTGTGTTTAGCAAGACTTCTAGTGTTAAAATAAACAACAATGGGGACAACGGGCATCCCTGTCTTGTTCCTTTTTCGATTTTAAACTCTGATGTCAGACTTCCATTAATAATAATCTGTGCCTTTTGCTCTTGGTAGATTGCTGAAACCGCCTGTATAAATTGGTCTCCAAATCCCATTTTTTTTAAAGTCTTTAGTAGAAAATTCCAATCCACTCTATCAAAGGCCTTCTCCGCATCCAAAAAAACCAGCACTGCAGAGATCTGTTTATTCTTCTCAAGATATTCCAATAAATCTATAACTTGCCTTACATTGTCCTTCATGTATCTACCCTCTATAAACCCAGCTTGGTTGTCATTAATCACCTCTTGAATTACTGGCATCAGTCTGTTGGCTAATACTTTTGCATAAATTTTATAGTCATTATTTAGAAGAGATATTGGTCTATAATTTTCCGGTTTTTTAGGACCTACTTGTTCTTTTGGTATCAAAGTAATATATGCTGATTTCCATGATGGGGGTATTTTACCCCCTTGTTGTATATTACAAAATAAGTCTCTAAGTTGTTCCACCATTTCTGCTTGTAAAGTTTTATAATACACTGCTGTCAATCCATCTGTTCCAGGAGCTTTAGCTGTTTTCAATTGTTTAATTGCTGCAATTATTTCCTCAACTGTTATAGGGTAATTCATTCTTTCTTTTTGTTGGCTAGTAATTTTTGAGACTCTTTTCTCTTCTAGATATTTTTCTATAAGTCCATTCTGTATGTCATCTTTAGCATATAATTTAACGTAGTAATCTACAAAGACTTCTTTAATCAGTTTTTGTTGGAAAATTTCTTTCCCCCCAATGTCAATACTCTCAATAGTCCATATACTCTGCTTTTTCCTTAAGGTATAAGCCAACCATCTCCCCGGTTTGTTGGCATTACAAAACGTATTATGCTTCGCATATTGTAGATTTGTTGCAGCTTGTTCCGCCAAAAGCATTTGAAACTGATCTTTCAAAAGTTTTATAGCACCACGTATTCTTTCATCTGTTGGGTTTTTAATAAGTAGCTGTTCCTTATTCTTTATTTCTGCTTCCAATTCGAATCTTTTCCTTTGTCGATTCTGTTTATGTTTGAAGTTCATATGAATAAGTACCCCTCTCATATAAGCTTTGCTCGCGTCCCATACTATTTCAATTGGGGTACCCTTATTCAAATTCATTTCAAAAAATTATTTCATCTGTTTTTTAAGTTCTATTATATTTTTTTCATATCTGAACAAATTTTCATTTAGTCTCCATGACCTTCTCTCAGACTTTCCCATCTCGATTTCTATCCATACAGAGCTATGATCAGTTAAAGTTCTTGGAAATATCTTTGTTCTTTTTGTTTTAATAAGTAAATCATCTGATAACAAGATAAAGTCAATCCTGGAGAAAGATCTGTGTCTGTCAGAAAAAAAAGTATAGTCCAGTTCTTTTGGGTTATATATTCTCCAGATATCCTTTAATTCCAAATCTTCTTTCATATCAAAAAAAGTCTGTGGCAGTCTGATCCTTGATTTCGCCAAACTTTTTTTATCTAATTTAGAATCAATTACTCCATTCCAGTCTCCCATTATTAGAATAGATCTATAGTCCCATTGCAATATTTTATTATGTAGAGTCTTATAAAAATGATCCTGTTGTTGGTTCGGAGCATAAATTCCAATCAAAAGAATTTGGCCATTTGCTGTGTGCAATTCAATTGCAACAAACCTACCATCTTCATCTGCTTCTATAATTTTAGCGGACAGTCTTTTATTCACATAAATAACCACACCATTCTTTTTTTCCGAGGTTGAAGCTATAAAGTGTGTTCCTAATTTAGAATTTATCAAATATTTATGATCTTGAATTCGAATATGAGTTTCTTGTAAACAAATTATATCATTATTAAATTGTCTCAAATATGTAAATAATTTCTTCCTTTTTTGTGGTGAATTTAGTCCATTAACATTCCAAGATAAGAGCCTAATTGTCATCTTGACCTTTCTGAAGCGATGAGCTGCTTTGCCTAACTTCTTCTGAAGTCTTCGGCCTAGCTCCTCCCATGGCTTCACGTTTTTCTTTTATCTGCTTGGAAATTGCACGAGTTATACGCTGGTCTTTAACTTCAGGCATCCCAGCTACATCCAAAACAGCACCAGTTGACAGAATTGGGGAAGGTTCTGACAATGATTCCTCCAAAAGGCCTCCTCCCCATGCAGCACCCTGCATTTCCACTGGTTCCATCTGCTTAGACTGTTGTGCCCTCTCGTGCTGAGATTGCTTTTCTTTATCACTTTTTATCTCCAACAATGTAGATGTACGTGGGGATGATGATCTTTCTTTAAGGATATTATAATAAAAATATTCCGCCTTCTGAAAAGTATTCAATCGATGTCTCTCTCCATTATATTTCAAAATTATACCAGTTGGAGCATCCCACCGAAATGGTATTTCTTGCTTTTGCAATTCATTCACTAAGAACCTGTACTCTTTTCGATCTTTTAACATCTTAGGTGGTAATTCCTTATAAATTCCAATTTGAGCTCCCTCCACTTGCACAGAGGAAAGAAAGGATCTTTGCAGAATATCATTTCTTATTCTTCTATCAGTAAAGTATATCACCACATCTCTGGGCAATTTTCTTTGTCTAGCAACCCATGAATTCACTCTGTAAATTTTATCTATTTTATAGACCACATCTGCTGGATCAATTTTTAACAATACAGCCAAGGCATCAGAACAAATCTGTCTCAGATCTTGCCTATCATTCTCTTTAATTCCTCGAAGCCTAATAGCAAATTCCATGGATCGGAACTGTATCATTGTAATTTCGTTTTCGACTCTCTCCACTTTGTTATCCACATCTGCAATTTTAATATCAGCATCCTTCATTTTGACATTGACTTCTGATTTAAATTCTTCCAGTTTGGAGTCCACTTTAGTAATGGATTCTGCCAAGTCAGAAACCACATTTGACAATTTATCTGACACCTTATCATAATTTTCTTTCATTGCCTCTTTAAATTCATTAATTTCCCTCTTCATTTCCTGTTGTGATTTTTGAAATTTTTCATCCAAAGCCTGGGTAATAAAATCTTTTAAACTTTGCACATCAAAGTCCTTTCCCTCCCTCTGCTGACTGGGAGGGGGCTGCTGTTCTGGTTTGTGGGTGGGAGATCCCTCCCCTGCCACCTTTCCTTCCTGTTTCTTTGAAGCCATTTTGCCATGTAAATTAACTTTTCTGAAAGAAGAAAATCTTTTTTTTTCCCTTTCCTTTGCACCTCCAAAATATCCTTTGAAAAAGTCCCCCAGAATTAAATAAATTGAGGCAAGCTCAAATTTATTTTTCTTTTCTTTTCCACTCTTCTCCGTTCGCTTGCAACAGGCACTGCTACAATGTAGCTTGTTAGAATAGTTCTGCGCAATCACTCTCCCTTTCAGCTCGTTAACGCTGGAACGGCGCCATTTTTTCAAGCCGTTTCCACTCGCTCTAGCTTTTCCCCAAATCAAAAGTTCAAAAGAGAAGAAATACTTGCAGTTTCTTGGTTTGGGGGTTGAGGTTGTTTTATAACAAAGTTATCTTCCCATCAGTTTAAATGTTTGCTGCAGCCGGCTTGCTCTGACGAGCAGAGTCGTCCCACGCCGTCCAGAGTCTCCGCAAGTTAAAAGGGAGCCACACCCGTTTCCTCCCCAGTAGCAAACTTCTGGGGGTTCACGGGGGCTCAACCTGCTTCTTGCTTTGCTCTTCTCCTCAAATCCTCAGGATTCTGGAGTTTTCAAGCCGCTTCCCTCACTCGGGGCGGCTCTACAGGCGGCGGGGCTGGCGGCCGTTCAAAAGCGACCGTCTTCGCCGGTGGCAGTCAAACTCGGAAGTCCCATCAGAGGCTTTTTAAAAAAAACTTTTTAAAGCATTTTTTTTACAACCTCTTCTGACGAAAAAATGCTTTTAAAAGTTAAAAAAAAAAGCCTCTGATGATCGCGTGACTCAGTTGGGATCATCAGAGGCTTTTCAAAGCATTTTTTTCTGCAATCTCTTGGCAGAAGAGGTGGTAAAAAAATGCTTTGAAAAGTCTCTGACGATCCCAACTGAGTTGCCTGATCATCAGAGAGGCTTTTCAAAGCATTAGAAAAAATGCTTTGAGAAGTTTTTTTTTAAAAAAAGTTGGCCATGCCCACCCAGTCACATTACACCCCCCCCACCAAGCCACACCCACAAAACCGGTAGTAACAAATTTTACATTTCACCCCTGCCACAACCCATTAGATGTCAAGGTCCTCTTTGAACACCATGACAAACATCATGATTCCTAATTCAGTATATTAATGTGCCTGCTAATATATTGCTACATAAATGGTAATAGATTTTTTATTCAAGTTTGTACAGGATGCAAACACATGCCTCTCATATGAGATTGTTCTATATTCCTCACATCTAGCCATATCATGCCTAGGTTATCTCAAATAACCATGGGATCTACTGTATAGGTTTGCAGCATCACTTAATAATAATTTGGCTGCCAAGATATCTCAGGAGCTTCGGTATATCATGACGGGTCATGCATTATACCCATTATGTACAGAAAATATGGTTCTTTGTTATTAATAGACTAGCGCTTGTTAGAACAGCCACGAAGGCCTTGGAAAAGAGATTCAAATGCTGTGATGTGTGTATTCCTACAAAGATCAGAATCATGTAAACCATGACAATCCCTTCAAAGTTGGACTTTGAAGAAGCAAGATATAAAGAGTATTGATGCCTTTGAACTTTGGTTTTGTAGAAGATTCCTGAGAATACTGTGGATAGCTAAGAAAACTGATGGATCATGAAACAAATCATTCTAGAGTTCTCATTTGAAGCACAAATGATCAGGCTCAAATTTTCCTACTTTAGACACATTATGCAAAGACCTAGTTCTCTGGAAAAGGTTCTAATGCTGGAAAAAATGGAAGGAAAAAGAAGAGGATAACCAGCATCAAGGTAGATGGACTCAATTACAGTAGTGATGGGTGTGCCATTGGAAAACCTGAAGGACCATATTAGGGATAGATAATCATGGAGAAAAGCTACTGTATGGGATTGCTAGGAGTAAAAGAAACCATATTAATGGCATATAATCAATTGCTATTAATAATTTTCTTCTTTGTCTGATTTCACTGGGAGGTGTGTGTTGGTTCTTTTTGAAACATGGTGGGAGGAATTCACATCTATCCCTATTCAAACAATTCAATACTAGAAAGAGAGAACACTGGCTCCAGGATAGATAAATTTATCCATTTCAATCTGGTTCTTATTTCTGTAAATCTGCCACATTTAGCTCAACTTTACAACTTTACAAAATTCACCAAACTGAAATGTTTGAATGACAACTAAATTGCAGTTTCAAAACAGGGAGATTAGATAAAGTCATATTCAAAATGCTAAAAGGGGCATGCCGTACTTTTGTATGAAAAGTATTCAGCTAAAAAACTGAAATTGAAAGGATGTTGAACGTTGTGGAAAGCTCTGGAAACTTGTTGAAAGCAGTAAAATCAATGGGAGGAAATTAATCCAGATACTTTAGACCCACACTTCTGCAGAGTAGAGCTCATTATATGAAATTGGCTTTATGAAGAAATAAGAGGATACCATCTAATCAATATAGAATAAGATTGGAGAGGCAGGGATTAGTACTACCACCTTGTTTCTTTGTTTATGGTCAATAACAGGTTCAGTTTCCTGAACACTCTTGGCTTCATTGTGTTTCATTATTGTTCATGATTATTTTTGTTGTCACCTCATCTCAACAACAGAAAGCTGAAATCTACAGATAGTTCTTATTCTGATCATTTTTAATTGTGTATCAGTAGAAGACAGATCTACTGATTATAAATACAGTACTTACACAAACACACATACACTCACCTATTACGCCCACCAGAAATTTGGTAATAATGGACTGGGCTGTTTCTAATACCTTCTCTTCTCGTTCTGTGTAATCTCACACAATGGAATATTAGTTCTGTGTTGTTAGCAAGAACTGTGATATTGCAGGTAAGGCTAATTCCCAGGAGACATAGAAACAACATCTTTAAACTGCATATTGGCAATTAGCCGTAACACCAGCCCTGTTGCTATACTTATGGGAGTGATGACTTCTTTAATTGAATCCATAAAAAGAAGTGCATGAGATGCAAGTCTTGGTTATAATATTTGCACAACTGTGAACAGGGATACTTTATTAGAAGCAATCAGAAAAGGCCAAGGAGACCCATTGTGTGGAAGCTTTAGTTCTAGATTTCTTTTTATGATAAGGGCAAGAAAAAAAATCAGTTATACTGTACTTTGCCTTTCCCTCAAGCCTTACATTTCACATTATCAGATATTTGACAATTGAGCAGAGTTTCCCAGAACAGTGTCTGAGAGGTGCATACTTATATGTCAGAATGTGAGAAATAGACCTTACTTTTCCATAAGACCAATGATCTCAATTTATATGTTTACGTTAAAAGAAAGAAGACTTCAAATAGACTCCCCAATAACTTCCTAGGGCTTGAAACCAGTTAACATGAACAATATAGATTGCTCCTAAAGCTGCCAAACTGGTATTGGCTTTCCATGGTATTCACTGGTATTCACTGTCTCGTGTTCAGTGAATTAATGTTGTGAAATCTGTACTTTCTATTGAGCAAATCTTTTTTTCAAAAATAAAAAACTATAATCAAATAGGGCTGGGAAAGAAGCTACCGTATAAATAACACGCTATACCGGATCTGGAGATGGCTCTATAGAATTATTTAGAAAATTTAGCTGAAGTTTTCACTGACGAGGTTAGCAGTGATGGAGAAACTTTTATAAATGACAACTTGCACACCACTTTTAACCTTTTTCTTCCGCACTCAACCTACAGACATACTATAGCCATGGATGGGTTCTACTTACCTTTACTACCGGCTTACAACGGGACCGCATGCTTCTGCGCATATGCAGAAGCTTCCTGATGATGTCCAGGTCAGTGGGCGGAGCCTCCTGCCAGTTTTACTACCGGTTCTTGTGAACCAGTCTGAACCGGGGGCAACCCACCACTGACTATAGCTCTCTATGTGATCTGAATTTGAGAGGTCTGGCCCAAAATTATCAGTAATTACTGTGGCTATGCAGAAAACATCGTTGTGATGTTTGGGATCTCAGAGGTTGCCTATATTCTTCCTTCTCCTAATTTTATAGTCATATCACACATCTGTTTTTCTTCATTTCATTTTGTTTATTAACCCATGTTATAGTATGTTCCATTTGCTTCTTTTACATGCCACATTGCAGCTTCCATGACCATCACCAGACGGACTTGTAGATATTTATCTTTTTCTCTCATCATAATTTTACTCACTCAAAACTTTCACATAATGCTGATTTGTAACACAGCATAAATTTAACCTAGATTATCAGCCCACCACAGGCAGTATTCTCCATCAATTGGGAGCTCTTTTAACCAATATGCCACAAGTAGAAGCAAAGTCCAGGTTTAAAACAAATGTGAAATGCAAAAAATGAAGTGTAAGTCTGAATAAATAACACATTTATTGAAGCAACAATTATTTACAAAAATGAAGAACGAGACAATACAGAAAGGTAAGATCTTTGTTAGGAGTTTTGGATTGCAGAGTGGGAAATTCTAGGCTTCGGTTTGCTGTTAGCATCTTGGGACCATAAGAAGGAAACTGGATAGTTTTTAGTCTAGGCAAACATTTTATTGTTGGAGAGATTTTCTGAGGGGGCAGCAATGCTGGAAACAACCATTGTCTCCTATTAATGAAAGGTGGAACATTGATGGGATTGAAGCATCTGCCTTTAACTGACTATGGAAAGTCTGCACTTTTGTGGAGTGATATTATTGTCTTTCCCACTGATGATTACGTCAGGCAACTACATGGGCCAAATCCCTACAGCCCTTTACCAATTTCATCCTTCTTGGGTTGGCTTTTCAGCTCAAAAGCATTAGGTGGGTTGTTTTAAAGGCAGGAATGGTTCCTTTGGGTTTGACATGATTATGGGAAGTGGGAAACTGAACCTGGTCTCATTTATAAAGTCAGGAAAAATACTTTCATTTTGTTAGCCACAACAATAAGATCCCCAATCTCACAAGCCAATATGGGGTAGCACTGCCCCAGACAGAATAATAATGAATAATTTGGAAGTTCTGAACTTGTGGCTCCTGTTCAAGAAACAAATGGCAAATCTTTTGTACATTTACATCCGGTACGCCAATTGCAATCCTTTCTGGATTGGGAGGCTCTGCTCATAATCACTCTGCCTTGGTCTCTTCTCAAATGGAATACTATAGCGCAGTTTACATGGAGCTGCCCTTGAAGAGCATCCTGAAGCTGATCCATGATATACTTCTCTTCCATGTACCACACTGACTTCTAGTATGTTTTCAGGAACAATTCAAGGCACTAGTTAGTATATAAGGTAAAGATAATGGTTCCCCTCGCACATATGTGCTATTTGTTCCTGACTCTAGGGGGCAGTGCTCATCTCCGTTTCAAAGCCAAAGAGCCAGCGCTGTCCAAAGACATCTCCGTGGTCATGTGGTTGGCATGACTAAATGCCAAAGGCGCATGGAACGCTGTTACCTTCCCACAAAGATGGTTCCTATTTCTCTTCTTGCATTTTGTACGTGCTTTCGAAATGCTAGGTTGGCAGAAGCTGGGACAAGTAACGGGACCTCACCCCATTACGCAGCACTAGGGATTCGAACTGCCGAACTGCCGGCCTTTCGATCGACAAGCTCAGTGTTTTAACCACTGAGCCACCGTGTCCCGTTAGTTAGTATATAGGCACCTATAAAGCTCTTTGTATCACACATCTAAGCTATTTGTGGAGTCATCTTTCACTGCTAGTCTCTACCTATCCAACAGAAGGACACTGTCCTGAGTCCTGTCTATGACAGAATGTCATTTGGTAGCACTTAGGTCCTTTTTTTTTTTGCAATCCTTGCAAATACTATACTGCCCAGGATATAGTTGGCTTTGATTCTGCTAACATTCTGTTTTAGCTAACATGGCTGTGATCCCAAGCAAAAGAGTGTTATGTCTGGCCGGCGGCCATGTGATGAGGACATGCAGCTGATTGGTCTGCCGGCATGGCAACTGACTGATGAGACATTGAAGCGTGCTGATTGGCCAAGCCGCTGACAGCTCTACTATAAATGAGCTGTCAGTTCTGAGGAAGTTGCTCACTCACCCGTTGTTAGCCAGAGGGCGAGCCATGGTTAGCTGTTGTTAGTAAAAAAGAGCTGTTAATTATTAACCTGCCTCGCCTCCGTCATTGTTCTAAGAACAGAACAAAGAGTTGGACGTTTAAGGAGGCTATGAGATAGAGGTGATTGTAGTGCTCACTATTCCCCCCAATGACCAGTCTGTAAATATTCTATTTATTGTTTTTATTTTTATTTTATTTTTGTGGGTTTATTTCTTCTGAATTTTTAATCTTGTTCGCCATCCACAGTCATCATTGTAAGATGGATAGCCATATGAATTGGTGAATTTAGTTATTTAAAATAAATTTAAAAATCACATTCTGTTTACAGAGGTAATTCTATAGAAGAAAATAACTGCTTTCATCTCCATGGCAACTAGATCCTAAGGCTGATATTTAGAAAGGGAGAAGGCAATCCATTTGCATATATGCAAAACTGTGAAAACGTTTGGCTTTTGTATGCCTATCAGTGCTGGTACAAGTATACTTAAACATGATAGAAAGATGTCATCTAGGCTTCTTTTGTCTAGGTCTCCTGGAAGGTGATGTGTGGTTGGGTTCAGGCAGCGGTAAATTCATCTTTAAGTGAGGTGGGAGTCTCACCTGTACTCAAGGAAGTGTGCTTTGTCCCTCCTCAAGAAGGAATCACTGGATTGGGCAATTTTCATCTTATCTTTAACCTTCTCTTTTGGAGAAGACCATTGAGGAAATGCCTGGGCTACAGAGGGCCCTGAAAGAAGTGAATTATGGGACCTTTTTCAGTAGGGTTGGGGATCAATGCTGCTGCTACCAACGACCTCCCATCGACCCGTGCGCTCCCACAGAGAGGGCCTCCTCAGGGTGCCATCAGCCAGACAGTGTAGACTGGTGACCCCCAGGGGGAGAGCCTTCTCTGTGGGGGCACCCACCCTCTGGAATCAGCTCCCCCCAGAGATAAGGAGAATCCAGGACCTCAGTGCCTTCCGTCGTGCCCTTAAAACCCATTTATTTAAACAAGCCGGGCTGGCTTAAGATGAAATTTTTAACTGTTTTAAATGTTTTAAACATTTTAATTGGTAATGAGTTTTAATTGGGCCAAATTTATATATCTTTTAATTGTTTTTTAATATTTGTCTTGCATGTCTTTTTAATTCTGGCTGTACACCGCCCTGAGTCCTCAGGGAGAAGGGCGGTATAGAAATTCAATAATAATAATAATAATAATAATAATAATAATAATAATAATAATAATAATAATAATAAATGATACTGTTTCAGTGTTTAGTGGATCCAGTTGGTGGTGATCAGAGAGGAAAGTTCAAAATAAAATGTAATTTTTTTCTACTTTTACATCTGAAATGCTGTATGGTATTACAAAATTGACAAAACTGAATGGAAATATGCTCTTTTCTATTTTTTTTTTTAAAAAATCCAACAGCTGACATCTTTACCTAATTCCAGTCCAACTATTAGAAAAGCTAAACAAATAAGTCTTTTAGATCCAAATGTCATAGAATTGCAAAGAGCCACTGGTATTGAATTGTATTGTATATATTGATTATTGATATGAATAGCTAATGAGCAAATGGGCATAGTCTGATACCACCTATTTCACTTCTGTTTATGTCTATTCAACTCTGAAACTTGGTGCTCTTTAGTAGACATAGTATTATATCTGGAGTACATTCAGTTCGGCTTTGGGTTCCTTAGCTCACGACCTGCAAATATACCCATAAACTGGATGATTGAGGAAATTATGAGCTATGTGTAACATATAGTAAATGAATTATTTGTATATACCACCTTGATGCCAGCAATTGCTTGTTAAATTTAGAGTGAACTTTGTAGAGTGAATGGTTGCTTTCAGCATTAATTACTGTAAAGTCTCATAGGTGGAAGCACCTGACTGACCTTGTAGTTACACTGGCACTCAGGAGATACCAGATGACCAGTTTCATCCTTTATTGGGGGTTTCAAGATGTGCACAGCCAGATGTTATTTTATAGATTCAAACCCTCTACCAGGAGTTCAACTCATGGACCGTCTCATATTAGATGATTATGTACTGTGCATTAGCTTTAGGAACTATCTGGGTCCTGGAACGCCAGGATTGCAGGAAGAAGTGCTATCAGAATAGTATATTCAGTCCACCTTCCCTTAAATTCTCAGAGCAGAGAGCTATAGATATTACATTATGTCATGTCTCAAAAGAGAGGGTGGAAATCAGGTAAAACCCCATATATGAGGCCATGACATAATATAACATCTGTAGCTCTTGCTTTGAGAGCTCAAGGGAAGGTGGATTGTATATGCCAGTGGTAGGATTCTCCCGGCTTAACAACTGGTTAGGTGATCACGCGCTTTGCGTGTGCCCGTGCCTAATGCGTGCTGCCCTCGCATGAACAGTTTGAACAAATCTTCACTTTCAGGGTTCTTCAGAGGAGTAACACAGCTGATTTGCACAGCAATCAGCTCTGCTGTGCAAATCAGCTGAGGAGATAAAGGTAGGAAAATAGTACGGGTGGGTGTGCAGGTGGGCCAATCTGATCGTCAGGGCAAACCGGTTTGTTCCCAGCTGATCATCGGAGCTACCAGTTCATCCGAACCGGTCTGAACCAGTAGAATCCCACCACTGGTATATTCCATTCTGATAGAGCTGACTACTTTGCTTAAATTTTGAAGGTAAATGATTTGAGTTGAAGATTACCAAAAAATTTCAACACTATAGACTGGACCAGGGAGTAAGAGCAAAGCAAAGCAAAACCAGTGGTGAAATCTAAAATTTGTTACTACCGGTTCTGTGGGCGTGGCTTGGGGGGGTAATGTGACTGGGTGGGTGTGGCCAATTTTTTTTTACTTTTAAAACCATTCTTTACATGTAAAACCATGTAAAAAATGCTTTCAAAAGGTTCTGATGATCCCTTTTGAGTTGCCTGATCGTCAGAGGGTTTTTTAAAAACCCTCTGCCGATCAGGCAACTCAGCTGGGATCGTCAGAGCTGGGATCGTCAGAGCTTGGATCGTCAGAGGCATTTAAAAGAAAAAAAAGCCTCTGATAATCGCGCGGCTCAGCTGGGCATGGGGGTCGGGGGCAGGGATTTTTGCTACCGGTTCTCCGAACTGCCCTCCGCCATCGCTACCTACTCACCCGAGCCGGTCTGAACTGGGAGCATTTCACCCCTGAACAAAACATACTGGAAAAGGCAGTACTAACCACTTCTGTACTGGCACCAAGATTACATAGATATGCCCAGGTAGCCTTAGTTTAAGGACATTTAAAAAAAAAAAAAAAAGGAGGCAAGACAATCCAGAAAGGAAGATTGCAATGATTTCTTCTTTTTCTCCTGTAGATAAGACAAGCTTTAGCAGGAACCACGACATCACTTTCATTCCAAAAATACTGAATCAAAAGTTTAGTCCTTCTGGTGACCTTGCTCAGGAGGTGGGAGCATGAAATAGGAGATGTTATTAGAAATCTTGAGCTGTGTATGCCAAATGTTTCCCTAAGCTTATTATCTTTCAGATACAAGAAGTTGATGGTAACATCTCTTTCATTTGTGTCAGCTAGAAAAGCCATCCAGCTGCTTTCTGGTTTAAAAGCCTATTAACTCTTTCATGTAAAGGAAATATGTCAAAGAGCTCTTTTTTTTTCAGAGATAGGGGTTTTATTTCTTTTCAGGTCATCTCCAGGTAGAATTGAAACTTTCATGCCAGCTGTCAGTGTAGAGTAGACCAAGCTGAAATATCTTCCATAGTTATGATTGTCAGATACGAACTATAGAAATCCTGAAGACCTATAGAGGGCATGAAAGAGTTAGAATCATCTCTGCTTGACTTAGAATCATCGGTAGAAGCAAAAGGTTTCAGTATCAAGAACAGCCTATGCTCAATTCCAGATGCTGTACTAGATAAGACTTCCTGGATTAGGGGAATTTAGCCTTAATGACCCATGCCTTAATAACCAAACAACTAGATCACTGCTATGCAGTCAATATGGAGCTATTCTTCAAACTGATGCAAAAGTTGCAACCAATGCAGAATGCAACTAGTGGATTGTTATATGGAATGATTAATTACACTGTTTAACACTCATCTGAAAAACATTACAATGGGGGCAAAGTCAAGGTGAAGATACTTGTACATAAAGTCTTAAATGGCTTAGGATCCAAGTACTTCAAAGACTCTTTCCCAAAATACTACTCAACCTAAGTCTTCTTTAGGGGCTCAGCTCCCAACAACAAATCTGGTTTAAAGGATGTGTTTAAAGGAATTTCCTTGTAGTTGGGCTTGAGTAAAGGGAGCGAAAGAATGCATCTGCTTTCATATTTTTTTAAAAATATCCCTGGAGTAACAACTAAAGCTCCGCTTAAGGGTCTAGGAGTGTTTTATTTTGATTGGAGATTCCTGAGAAACCACATGAAAGGCAGACCAACTGAATTCTACAGGTTCAAACTTTTTAGAACTGGCAACTGACAAATAAGTAAATTAAATCTGTCAACTGAATGGTCTTATGGTGTGGTTCTTGGGACTATAATATGTGTTACTTCATTTATCTCTAAATGTGCTAAATTAGCTTCCCACTTTTTCCTCCTCTGCTCTTTCATTAAGTAGAACTTCTGACTCATAGCAGATAGCTCACTGGTTTCTTAATGGAAAGACTGCAGCTTTAGCTGAAGCAGTGCTTGTTGTCTAGGATCTCCGAGGTTCTTTATTGCTTCAATCTAAATCCAACCATTTCTCTTTTGTAATGTAGCATAAAAGTTGGCTATGGTTTTGTTTTGTTTTTTTTTTAAAAAAGGCAAATACACATCCACTTCAAATCTTTATTATTGTTGTTTTGGTTGTTATTTAGATCATACTACAGGAGTGAATTGAGCAAGGTGACAAACTAGCTGATTGTTATTTGGATTACCAAATACTGTACAACTTAGATTTTTCCTAGTTCTTAAAAAAAAAACATGGTTAAATGGGTTTTGTTCTTAACGTTACATTAAATCATATACCATAAAATGTCTGAAGTACAATCCAAACTATTTTTCAGTAGCAATATCTGACTTTGATACAAGTATCTCGTACTTTGTCTACGAGATATACTTTGTCTGTATGTTGGTTCCCACTAGTTTTTATAGTCAGGGAGAAATCACTGATTGTTGCATACTAGCATAAATAAAATTTTGTGGTTCTAATGGAGATTTCAGTTGTGATTTCCAGTCAATAACTGGTTCTGAAGGCAATAATTCTTTCTGCTCAAGTCCCTCTTCCAGTTTGATCTATCTACTGGTCTCAGTCCTGGATCTGGCCTTGCGGGGAGCTTCACTAGCCTTGTTCCCAAGCTATATGACTCTGGTAGCCAGACAGCAGCAGCCTGGCATTAGGTAGCCCCATCTGCTGTTTGGGATTCTGCTCATCCTGAGTCTGTAGGTCTTTGTCTCTCTCATGGAAGAAGAACAAAAATTATCAGATATATATTTATGAGATGTATTAGTCAATTTCTTATCCCTGATTTTGTCTTCTTTCATTTGGCAACTGTGTCCTATTTCAGTTCTTATTGTAAGCAAATACTTTGGGTAGAGCTATGTAGGCACAAATACAACTTCTCTAGTAAATAGCTGGTTTGGCCAAAATGGTCTCAAACAAACTAGTAATTCTGTAAATCTGTGACATAACAGTAATGGAACTTGCAGTCAGCCAAAGAAAGTAGGAAGTAAAAAAAAAAAAGGCAGATATTTCTGTCATTTAGATATATAACCATTACAGGAAATGAGGGGAGGGGGAGAAAGAATTTTATTTCTTTCCATAGAAGAAAAAAAAGTCTCTCTTCTTTAAAAAAAATAGTATGACATTTGAATTTATCAGAAACTCATCCACAAAATTCTCGAATACAGCTCATCTGTCTGGAACCCGCACTACATATCGGACATTAATACAATTGAACATGTCCAGAAATATTTCACAAGAAGAGTCCTCCACTCCTCTGCTCGCAACAAAATACCTTATGCCACCAGACTTGAAATTCTGGGGTTAGAAAACTTAGAACTACGCCGCCTTCAGTGTGACCTAAGTGTAGCTCATAAAATTATCTGCTACAATATCCTACCTGTCAATGACTACTTCAGCTTCAACCACAACAATACACGAGCACGCAATAGATACAAACTTAAAGTGAGCTGCTCCAAACTCAATTGCAGAAAATATGATTTCAGCAATAGAGTGGTCAATGCCTGGAATGCACTACCTGACTCTGTATTTCCTTCCCCAAATCCCCAAAATTTTAAACCTAAGACTGGCTACTGTTGACCTCACCTCATTCCTAAGGGGTCTGTAAGGGACGTGCACCAGCGTGCCTACCGTCCCTGTCCTAATGTTTCCTCTATTTGTATCTATTTTATGTATCCAATCCATATTTATACTTATTACCTAATACGTTCTTGACAAATAAATAAATAAATAAATAAAAATAAAATAAAATAAAATAAAAAAATAAAATAAAATAAAATAAAATAAAATAAAATAAAATAAAATAAAATAAAATAAAATAAAATAAAATAAAATAAAATAAAATAAAAGGCAGTTTAGATTCCTTCTCTCATGATCCACAGTGGATCGACAGAAATGAGTTGATCTATTTTTTTGTTTCTTTGGATAGGGACACATTTTGGAGACAGTTGGTACAGCATCAATTTATTTTAATTTACCAAAAAAATTAAATTCAATTGCCAGAATCTTTAAAAACAATGTAGCATCTTGCATCCTCCACAGCCTTTTCCTTGCAATCTTTCAAGACTGTATGACAAAGCTATATCTTTAATTTATCTAAAGTACACGAATGGTTTCAATGTGTTCATGTAGTAGAAAGATAGATTATCAGTATGATTACATTATTATTATTATTTATTCAATTTATATACCATTAAATCCATATTATACATGAGTGTGAAGAGCCATTTGTTACCATTTTGGCTGGTGTTGTAAATTATACTACTATAGTTCCACAGTTTCAAAAGTGAAATTAGGTCAGCTGAGTTGTATCTAATACTCTTCTCACTTATGATACTCAGTGGAAAAAATCTAACATTTCCAAAGCGGCATTTTGTATGACTATTACAATCAGGTATTCAACCTGGTAATATTAATTCTGGCTTAGCTTGCTATAATTTTAAGTCTGCAGGCTGAAAATCCCTATAATAGTTTTAACTTATTATTGCATTGAAACAGCTGATTCTTTTGGAGACTAAGCAATGCCAAACTGCTTTAGAGAATCAATTTATTTCAGATTCATCAATAATCTATATGATTCAATTATTTAGCCCTTTCAAATCTTTGCAGTCCAGATCTGACAGTCCTAAAAAGGGGTGTATTTTATCCAACTCTGTGTTCTCCTGTCAATTGAATATTAAAAAATAAATCAAATTCTTCATGGAAGACCACACCTCAAATGCCATCTTTCCTTAAAAAAAAAAGTCACTGGAAATAAGAAAGAGAAAGCTCTTCATAAGCTGTACTGCAAAGAAAGCAATTTGGTGCCCTCCAACACACTGGACTTCAGTTTCAAATAGAACTAGCACATTTAGAACATGCATTAGCAAGGGATGTGAAAGTTGCACTGTCCAGAGGGAATAGTAATTCCTGATGGAGTAGTATCTTGCCTTCCCCTTGTTCTCTATGCTTTTAAGAATAAAACTCTTTTTCACTGCAAACATCTTTCTATGATTCCATTTGCTGCTGTGTTCTGCTTCTCTGAAGTTATCTGTAACATTTTAAGACTGTCACTTTAGTTCATCTAATTATGTTTTATCATGCCATTGATGTATGACTATTTTAATATTACTGTTAGCCACCCTGGAGGCACCATTGCCATGCAGCAGAACATTCATTCCCAAATTATTGAATTAATGATGGATCATTGCTTCGCAGGCTGCAAAGCTGAGCCTTGGCATTCAAAATAAGACTGTAAACATTAAGGAGATATCATTCCTTTCTCTTTTGAAAGCTTTAATGAGAGAAGATTGTGGGAACATCCTCCCCCAATCCATTAATGGGAAGAACATGATAGTCCCACTTTTGGAATAGTGATCATTAATCCTTGCTGTCTCCCAATGGGAAAAGCAATGATATAATGATGCAAACAAAGAAACCAAATTATAAAATAATCATTTCTTTCCTCTCCAACCAGATGATGAAGCGGTAGTTTTACATTTTAAAATAATAAGGCAGAAAATAAGGAGAAAACAAAGCCAAGCTTTTAAAGATTAATTTAAAAAAAAAACAACCTATGCGTGTCAAAAATTATGTGTATGGTTGCACTAAGATACTCTTCAGAATGAGATAATTCAAAACTTAGTGAAGGTGTACAGTATTATATCTCTAGCTAAAGAATTACCCTGTTTTCCCCAAAGTAAGACATCCCCTGATAATAAGCCCAATCGGGCTTTTGAGTGCATGGCAATAAGGCCAAGAGCTTATTTCAGGGTTCAAAAAAATATAAGACAGGGTCTTATTTTTAGGGGAAAATGGTACATATACAGCACATATTATGTATGAAATTATGTGCCAACATGACACAATGTCCTAAGTATAATCTTTCTTCCAGTATCTCTATGTCTATATCTCTATCTTTAAATCTCTATCTGTATCATCTCTATCATTCTATTATCTCTATCATCTTTATTACCTTTATCTCTCATCATCATCATCATCATCATCATCATCATCATCATCATCATCATTTTAGCCATTGTCTATCCACTGCGGGATGAAGGCCTCTTTTGCATGTTTCCAACCAGTACCAACCTATCTCTATCTCTCCATCTATCTCTATCCCAACTTCTACCCCTACCCCTATCTTTCTCAGCCTGTCTGTTGATCTATCTATCTCATTGGAGTCTAAGTTCTTTGACACTGTTGTGAGCAAAATGCTAAAGGTGATAGGAAGGAGAAGGGATTTAAGGTAAAGGTAGTTCTTGATTTAGAACCATTTTTCTAGCAACCATTCAAAGTTACAATGGCACTGGAAAAAAATGACTTATGACCAATTCTCGCGTTTATGATCCTCACATAAGGTAATCAAAATTCAAGTGCTTGGCAACCGGCATGCATTTATGACAGTTGCCACATCCCATAGTCATGCAATCATCGTTTGCAATCTTCCCAGCCAACTTCTGACAACCAAAGTCAGTGGAAGGGGGGGGGGGGGAAGAGTCAGATTTGCTTAATAACTGCATGATTCACCAACAGTCATATTAAAAAAGATCATAAAATTAATAAACTCAGTTAACAACTGCCTTGCTTAGCAATGGAAATTCTGGTCCCCACTGTAATCCTAAAGTGAGGGTTATCTATAGTGCGTGTTGTAAAGTTACAGGCAGGGATCAAAATGAGACTAGTGCCTGGAGTATAGTATTCTTATCTTGGAAAAAAAACTCATCTGTTGTGCTAAGCCAATTGAAGATGAAAGTGGTTCTACAGAAATGGTGCTGAAGTGAGATATCTGGGGTCTCATACTGTAGATACATAGTCTTTCATCTGAACATCTCAAACTAAAAGGTGAGCAGTGGTAAATATCCCTGGCCC
Organism: Arizona elegans; assembly: GCA_022577455.1. NCBI lineage: Eukaryota > Metazoa > Chordata > Lepidosauria > Squamata > Colubridae > Arizona > Arizona elegans. The sequence continues at coordinate 121,151,285 of JAKOOJ010000003.1, forward strand.
CAAGACCTAGGTCACTAGAGTAGAGCAGGATCCCCAGAACTGACAATGCTTGTACAGTGTTTTATCTTTAATCCATTTTCCAAAAAAAAAAATGCTAACCATTGACCAGATGGACAGACTTATATATATTTACTTATCACTTCCTATATTATATTTATCTCTCTCTATAAAAGCGAAAACCACTCACGCCGTAATTACGAAATCTCCAGAACCATAGAGCCTACAAACTTGAAATTTGCCACATATGTTCCTCTTGGCTTCTAGGTGCTCACTAAGAAAGGATTTTTCAAAATGGCAATTAGAGCATTAGTGACGGAGAGGGGAATAGGATAGGGGAGGCTTCTGTGGGGCAAGACTGAGGGAGAGAAGAGGGATAGGATAGGACAGTGGTGGGTTGTCCCCGGTTTGCACCAGTTATATAGAACTGGTAGTAAAACTGGCGGGAGGTTCCGCCCACCAACCCCGACGTCATCAGAATGCTTCTGGGCATACGCAGAAGAGCACACGTGTGCATGAGCGAAGCGAGCATGCACACACGGCCCCGTTGCGAACCAGTAGTAAAGGTAAGTAGAACCCACCCCTGGGATAGGATGGGATGGGATGGGATGGGATGGGATGGGATGGGATGGGATGGGACGGGACGGGACGGGACGGGACGGGACAGGACAGGACAGGACAGGACAGGACAGGACAGGACAGGACAGGATAGAGTTCTGTGGGGCAAGGCTGACGGAGAGAAGGGGAGAAGAGAGGCCGATCATAACTACTCATTAATTGTCAAGCTGTAAGTGTCGATTTATCAAGCCCCATCACATAGTTTCGTAGCAAAGCACAGGTATCCAGCTAGTATTAAGATAGTATTATTTTCAGAAATAAAATAGTGCTTAATCTTCTGTAAAATTTATGGCTTACTAAAGAAGCAAAAGCCACGTTTAAGTTATGACTTAAAAATCCCTCAACAAGAGATTCATACTATTTTGTTCTTTGCAAAGAAATATTCTAGAACTGAGGGCTTATAGCATAAGAAAGAAGTAAAAGAACCTGGAAAAAATCAAATTTAGGCCACAGAAATTCTGTACCATGCATCACCATGTTGAAGATGTGCCCTTTCATTTATTTCATCTTTTCTACTTAGGGTTCTTTTATAACATCAGTCATATCACAAAGTTGCTTGGAACAGAGTAAAAAGAATTGCGTGACAGAGTGCCACTGAAGTGCGTAGAGTTATCCTAAAGGAAAACATAATAAAGGATGCTTGGTGGAATGATGAAGCGGAAGACTCACGTTGAGTAAAGAAAGAAGAGAGATAGAAGAAAATAATTGGTGAAAAAAATGAGGCTGCGATAATATGCACAGGAAACGGAAAAGAATAGTCAGAGAAAAGAACAGTTACAGTTGTGGTAATGGTTACGATTAAAAGAAGCAGATCAATTTTTATATCAACAATTGCTTTGAATGTAGGCGAAGAAGTTTGTGAGAATGTTGAAAAATGGTAAGATACAGGTGTAAAACTGAAGAAGTGTTAAAATATGTATCAGATTGAAAATGTATTTCAATGTTAGTAGCTTGGGTTGGTAGTTGGGCTCTTGGTCTGAGCTCCGAGCTTGGCAATTTGGGTGCAAACGTTTTATCACCATTCGAGGAGACATCGTCAGTGCACTTTGAATTGATAATATGTATCAGAAATACCCTTAGGATTTGATGCTTTTGTCAAAATATAAAAGCATTGTCATGCCATCATAATGCAAGTTGCAATACAAGGTAACAAGAACAAATACAAAAACTACAAGAAGGCTGGTTTAAATGCATCTAGGAACAGAGGTGGGTTTCAGCAGGTACTGACCAGTTCTGGAGAACTGGTAGCAGAAATTTTGAGTAGTTCAGAGAACCGGTAAATACCACCTCTGACTGGCCTCACCCCCATCTATTCTCTGCCTCCTGAATCCCAGCTGATCAGGAGGAAATGGGGATTTTGCAGTAACTTCCCCTGGAGTGGGGGAGGGAATGGAGGTTTTACATTATTCTTTCCCTGCCACACCCACCAAGTCATGCCATGCCCACCAAGCCACATGCACAGAACTGGTAGGAAAAATGTTTGAAACCCACCACTGTCTAGGAAGATGTTTAACAGAATTCTAATCAAAAGAGAGCCAACCGAGAGAAGAAATTGGAAAGTGTGGTGGAATTTTATGCTAGATAAGTAGACGGCAGACAGAAAATATTTTTGCTCTTTAGCAGGTCACTGAGAGAAGAATAAATGTGAGAAATAAAGTGTATTGTATATTTGTTACTTCAGTTAAATTATAAATGTAGCCTATGGAAGGTTATGTGTGAAGAGATGAAAGTTGGTTGCTGAGTGTAACAAAACTATGTATTTTATTTATTAAATTTATATGCCACCAACTCACTATTGAAGTGTCTCTGGGCAGCTTGCAAAATGATAAGATAAATTTGACAATAATTAAAATTGATCTGGACTAAATAGAAACAAATACATGAGAAAAGTATGTGTGAGAATAAACGGAGTGCTTGGTGAATAATTCAACCCTCAGTAAGGAGGAAAAAATGTGTAATGGCTCCTTGGTTGTTTAATGTATAAGAAATGCTTGTGATGACAGTAAAATTATATTGATTGGAGCCATCAGTGTAGGTGTACTTTGTATGCAAATGCTGTTTTTACATAGTTTATGATTCAGTAACTGCATTTGCATTTTGATCCTGTGCAGATGAGATTTTAATGTAAAATGAAGCTTTCTAATGGGGTGATATAATCGATCATAGTGAACAGTAATTTTTCTTATTGAAAAATTGCTTGATTTCTGGGTAATGTTAGAACAGGAGTTAAGACATGAAACCATGCATGACCTATTTTTGTTCTAATTTGCTTTCAAATGTTCCCCTCTAAACTTGCCAAAGTTTGAAAAATTGAAGACTTAAACAACTTTGGTCACTGAAGTGGGAGCCTTCATATAACTTCAGTTTTCTTATTCTTTCAGTACAAAAATATGGAATGTTAAAATAGACATTGTAGATAAGTTAGAAAGGACATGGTATTCCCTTTGCTGTTTTTCTGATCTGTATTCACTTCTGAGAATTAATGTTTCCATGTACTTAAATGGTTAGCTTAAACAAAGAGAAGAGTCAAGATGACAGAACATAAAAGGATGAAAAGAAATCCATTATTGACTGCCATCTTTTAATAACTGAATTCAGGAAAGATGTTATTCAGCAAAGCAAATATCTTTAAAAGAGCTGTTTGTTAAAAGAGCTTTGTTCCTGTCAGGAACAAAAGTATGCCTTTATGCAAAAGATGAGCATATTATTATATAAAGCCTGATGTCCTTACTCTCTGACGTACAAGTGTGGTGCGGTATCCATAATGTTGGACAGAGGCTAGAGAGCCGAAGTCGAGATTTTGTTCAACTATAGAATTCACTGTGTGATTCTGGGCTTGTTACTATCTTATTTAATTTATATTGATACTTTTTCCATACACGTAGTAATGCATTCCTTAATATATGACTTTTAAAATTTTGTCCACCTTTTTATCGTATAGTAAATATGCATGCCACCCATATAACAAATCATATCCCTCAATATTCAATATTCTCTCTTCTGTTGAGTTAATCCAATCACTAATTGCTGAGAGGATAGCTGCCTCATAATACAATCTTAAATTAGGCATTTTGAGACCTCCTCTTTCACGTATATCTTGCATTATTTTTTTGTTTTATTCTCGGTCTCTTTCCTGCCAACACAAAATTAGTAATGGCCTTCTGCCATTCATTCAAATTTCCATCTTTTTTCAATATTGGTATCATTTGAAAAAGGAATAAGAACTTTGGCAAAATATTCATTTTCACTGCAGCTATCCTTCCCAGCAATGATAGTTGCATGGGCTTGTTACTATCTTGTAGTTTACATTACTAGCTATAGTCAGAATAAAATAAAGGGAGGCTCCATGAGTAGTAGTTTGAGCATCCAGATGAAAAATATATATATAAATGTAAGAAGTAAATAAAAAGCAGCTTCTCCTCAAAAGAATAGATCAGAAATAATAGAAATATATAACCAACACAGAGCCATTGAGACACAACAGGACAGGATCCAGTGAGATTCACAGGGGCATCAGGAACATCAAGTTAGTCATTACAACTGTGTGATTAAGCTCTATCTTTTTTTATAGTTTGTAAATGTAACACATAAACAAGCGTGGGACTTTACATCTGAACTCTTTTAAATCCCTGGAAGCTTCAGCTGGTGTGATGGACCCCTAAAGGTTTCCAGGAACCAAAATCAGGTACCCATAAAAAACTAACCTCAGAAAGATTCTGCCACCCTCAAACAATTTAAAATGAAAGAAACTTTTCTAATAAGCACAACATGATGTCAGCTGGTGGGGGGGAGCAAAAGATGAGCATATATAAGTAGACCAGTTTGTCCAGAAAGAAGGGCTGGCCAGAACTTTCAACTAGAGAGGACAGCATTTTGCTGAAAAGCCTACAGAACTAGAGGGGATAACACAAATATTCCTTTTTAAGAGTTTTTTTTTTAAAGTTCCTTTTTCTACAGAATATTATTAGGAGGAGACGATAGATTTAGAATATTTTTGCCTAAATTTCTGTTTGGGAGCAGTGTAAGAAATTTTGAAAGAAATACCAGGTTTCAGGATACAATTCTGCTCTGCTTCGGAAAGCCATTGTTTCAAGAAAGTGTCAGTCATGTACAATCTCCACCCAAGCCTAAGGTCATATGGCACCTCTCGAGGGCCCTGTCTCACATGGTGGTAGCTGCAGGGGATAGCCTGAATGGCTGCATTTCATCAGTCAGAACAACTGAGGCAAATGGAGAAGAGGTTTGCCAGAATTGCTGTTGATTTCCCTGAGCAATATAGATGGCAGCTTCATCAAGGTTTTAAATAGCCCAGGACAGAGAAATAATTCAGTTCTTTGACACCTCTACTCACAGATAAGATCTGTAGAGTTCAATATTTCAATTTTGCCAACATGCCAGGAGGAGTATTATGTAATGGGAGACTCATACAGAATGGCATTGGCAGTCACAAATCATTCAATTACTACAAAGGTGGATTGGTGAATTTACTCTCTAGAATCTTTGCTGACTCTGCCATGGGATATGGTTACTACCCCAACTTGTGTTTGTATTTTTCCTGGAGAAGTGAATACATGGCAGGCTAACCATAGCATTGCAGATGCCCATCATTTCTATTTTCCACAAAAACAGGGCTATCATGACATATGTAAAATAGGGGAGGCTTTGATTCCATGATTATGATGCCATCTTGACATTTTTTATGCCAGTCCCTGTACTCTGTCCCTCAAAATTCTAGAAGATTTGTAGGATGGAGTTTCAGATAGTAGGTATTTTGTTTATTATTCAAATATATACATTGAAAGCCTCCTTCAAGTCCCTGGATAGGATAGGATAGGATAGGATAGGATGGGATGGGATGGGATGGGATGGGATGGGATGGGATGGGGTGGGGTGGGGTGGGGTGGGGTGGGGTGGGGTGGAGTGGAGTGGAGTGGAGTGGAGTGGAGTGGAGTGGAGTGGAATGGAATGGAATGGAATGGAATGGAATGGAATGGAATAGAATAGAATAGAATAGAATAGAATAGAATAGAATAGAATAGAATAGAATAGAATTCTTTATTGGCCAAGTGTGATTGGACACACAAGGAATTTGTCTTGGTGCATATGCTCTCGGTGTACATAAAAGAAAAGATACATTCATCCAGAATCATAAGGTATAACACATAATGATAGTCATAGGAAACGGTCAATATAAATTGTATGGATACCAGCAACAAGGTTACAGTCATACAGTCATAAGTGGGAGGAGATGGATGATCAGAACGATGAGAAGATTAACAGTAATGCAGACTTAGTAACTAGTTTGACAGTGTTGAGGGAATTATTTGTTTAGCAGAGTGATGGTGTTCGGGGAAAAATGTTCTTGTGTCTAGTTGTTCTGGTGTGCAGTGCTCTATAGCATAGTTTTGAGGGTAGGAGTTGAAACAGTTTATGTCCAGGATGCGAGGGGTCTGTAAATATTTTCACAGCCCTCTTTTTGACTCGTGCAGTATACAGGTCCTCAGTGGAAGGCAGGTTGGTAGCAGTTGTTTTTTCTGCAGTTCTAATTATCCTCTGAAGTCTGTGTCTGTCTTGTTGGGTTGCAGAACCAAACCAGATAGTTATAGAGGTGCAGATGACAGACTCAATAATTCCTCTGCAGAACTGGATCAGCAACTCCTTGGGCAGTTATCAACACCACCTCTTGGGAAACCCTGGCACAAGATCGATCAACATGGCGCCCACTGATCCACCAAGGCTGCCAGACATCTGAGGACAGAAGAACAGCCATAGCACAAGAGAAGCAAGCACTCTACAAAGCCAGAGCTGCAAAAGCTGCAACAATGGTGCCCACATATGCCTACCCGACATGTGGCAGAATGTTTCGTGCCTGTATAGGCCTTATCAGCCACTTGAGGACAGATTATGGACAGCCCACAACCTGTAAAATGTCAAGGTCCTCTTCGAACATGATGGACCAGGGGTGGGCATGGCTCATTTTGTGGGCATGGCTTATTTTGTGGGCGTGGCTTGATGGTCATGTGACAATTCTTTAGGATTTAGCAGAGATACTGGTCTACCAGGCTTTTAACTGCTTGCAGAGCTGTACTGGTCTACTCATTTGTTTTTGCAGGCACAGGTCTACTCATTTGTTTTTGCAGGCACCAGTCTACTCATTTATTTTTGCAGGCACTGGTCTACCCATTTATTTTTGCAGGCACCGGTCTACTCATTTGTTTTCTTTTAACACTGATCAGCTGTAGGGCGGCCCTTTGAAGCCCCGTGGCAAGAGTTTAAACAGGTTTTTTCCCTCTAGCCGATCAGCTGGGACTCAGGAGGCAGCAATAAATTGGGGGTGGGGCCAAATAAAAGGTAAGAATAATGCAGGGGGCGGGGAGGAGCAGAACCGGTTTGGTGATGTCATATCGTCACCGCTACCAGCTCGGCAGAACCAAGCTGAACTGGGAGGAACCCACCACTGCGATGGACGAACATCATCATTCAAATATAACTCACAAAGAAGTCAAAGAATTTAATTCTTTAATGAAAATAATAAAAAAACAGGTAGGGCAGGGAACCTGACGGAGGCTAAGAATGGTATGCCTAGCAGACACTTTGGTACTGTATGTGTAAGCTATTAAGTGGCTTAGTCCAGTATGAACTGATAAAGGTTAAAAAGGTTAAAAAAGAACTTAATTAAGAAAATAAATTAACAACATTGCAATCTGAGCTCCAGATGACATATTCTTAAGAGACTCAGACTTGACCTTCTCCTATTCTGCATTGTCTAATCTTGTAAATAGACTTGCATAAGGAAACATTTCTTGTTAATAAAGAGCAGGCAGGTCATATGAAATCTAACAAAGGGAGAGAGAAAAATCAATGGTTATTTAGAAGATCCAGGGGGAATAAGCCATCTTTAAATTAAAAGTTACAGTCTTTTTGTCTTACAGATTTGGGGGAGGTTGGGGAAAGAGCTTTTTAGCTCCGTAGTTTCTATTAATATCTGGTGGAGCATATTTCTGGCCATTTATTCAATTATATATATTGTATGTATTTGCTGTTTGTAGAAAATACACATTTGGGGTGGGAAAAAGCATCTTTTTAATTTATAAGTAATGAGAATACTATATTTGCATACACTCTGTGGTGCCAACTGTGCCAGGTAAAAAGGTAATGGTAAAGGTTCTCCTTGCACATATGTGCTAGTCATTCCCGACTCTAGGGGGCGGTGCTCATCTCCGTTTCAAAGCTGAAGAGCCAGCGCTGTCCGAAGACGTCTCCATGGTCATGTGGCCGGCATGACTAAACGCCAAAGGCACATGGAACGCTGTTACCTTCCCACCAAAGGTGGTCCCTATTTTTCTACTTGCATTTTTTACATGCAATTTCGAACTGCTATGTTGGCAGAAGCTGGGATAAATAATGGGAGCTCACCCCGCAACATGGCACTAGGGATTCAAACCGCTGAACTGCTAACCTTTTGATTGACAAGCTCAGTGTTTTCACTCATTTTCTGGAATGCATTGGATGGCTTTGAACTACATAGCAGTATTTATCTTACCCTCGCTTCATAGATGTCTATGAAGAAAACAGGGGTGGTAATAGTGGTAGTGAGACAGTGTTTGCCAATTTAGAGGACCTCAGATTAAACAGAAAATAAGTGCTATAAAAAATCAATGTTACTGATTCTTGTAGAAAAAAAAAAACCAATATCACAGACTCTGTGCAAAGTCTTTCTGACATAGTTCTTGTATGATAAAACAAAGAGAAAAAGCAATATTATAAGGGATGCCAGATAGATTAGCAATTTGGAAGCATGGATGGAGCTAAAAAGGCTGTGGAACCATTTTCAAGGGCTGCAGATAAAATGTAATATAATTAAATCCTCACTTAAATTTCTGAAGAGATTATACTTAAATTCTAAAGGAAAATAATTTAAAGAAGTTAGGTAATGTCTAGCAGACCCACCTCTTTCTCTCCAGTGCAGCCAACTGCTCTCTTGGTCCACTGCTTCAAGAGCATCAAGAGGCCTTAGCAACAGCAATAGCAATAGCACTTCGACTTATATACCACTTTGACTTATATACCACTTCATAGTGCTTTACAGCCCTCTCTAAGCAATTTACAGAGTCAGCATAATGCTCCCAAAAATCTGGGTCCTCATTTTACTAATCTCAGAAGGATAGAAGGCTGAGTCAACCTTGAGCCGGTCAGGATTGAACTCCAGACTGTGGGCAGAGTTAACCTGCAACAACTGCATTCTAACCACTTCACCACCACAGCCTTCCTGTAAAAGAGCCTTGGTAGTACAGTGGTCTAAAGCACCCTGTTATTAAGACCAGCTGCCTGCAATTTCTGCAGGTTCGAATCTCGCCAGGCTCAAGTTTGAATCAGCCTTCCATCCTTTCTAAGGTAGGTAAATTGAGGACCCAGTTTGTGGGGGCAATAAGCTGACTTTGTATAAATATACAAAAGGATGAATGCTATTGCTTAGCACATTGTAAGCCGCCCTGAGTCTCTGGAGAAGGGCGGCATATAAATCAAATTAAAAAGAGAGAGAGAGAGAGAGAGAGAATGAAGTTTGAGAAATTCAGGAATGGGGAAAAGTTTCCTTTTGGTACCTTTCTTAACTTGTTTAAGCTGTGATTTATTTTTTGCCGCCCAAAAGATACCAGTGCTGTTTAAGGATAACCAATGGTTCCCCCCTACCCTCTCTCTCTCTCTCTCCTTCCACCCTACTCCGTGGGGGGGGGATGGGGAGGGTCAGGATATATTGTTATAACTGTTGACCAATAAGAATAATAGTCAGGACAATGACCAAGCTGTTGAAGATCTATCTTGAGGATTTGCATATAATGTAAATGGAACTTGAAGCAACTTGATAGAAGGGGACGATATGAAACATCAACAGAGAAAGCTTCCCAAAGGGGAAGAGGCAGAATGCTGTCAGCTGAATCCCTTCTCCTTTCTAGCAATCTGATGTGAGGTAGAGTATTTTTATACTATGTGCAACTTCTTACATTTGTTTTGCCCTGTAAGTTTCCTTAATTTGGGGATAGGATGAAGACCTATTATTCTTTTTGACTAGCAACCCCAGGAAATGAATCTGTTATATTCAAAATCTATGCCTTAACACCCCGCCCCCCTCCAATATATGTGACAAATATCCTTCAAATTTGAGTTGAGTGCATGGCATTTCAGGTCCAAAACACAGTATGATTTGTACTATGGAAGAGACAATCAGGCTGGGAGAAATCTTTAAAACTATGAATGAATGGACCACAGTCAGGCATCTCTTCTAACAATCTTGATGTAGTCTACAACAACCCAATGCCCTTCAAATATTTAGGAATGCAACTACAAAAATTACCACCAGTGTAATTTCTGGGGCCATGAACTGTACTGGTTTGAGGAAGGTTTTTCTAAGACATGCATTACAATAATTTCATTTTATCACGATGTGGAAGCGCATCTTAATTAATGCAGAACTTATTATTTGTTGACAAGGAAAAAAACCAGCTTTCAATAGTTTGTTTAATTAGCTAATGTTGGTGAATTTTGCATGGACGTGTTTGGTAAAATTGGCCTATTTCTGTAACATTCTTCATTAGGCTACTCTAGTGATAATCAAACTACATAATTTAATTATATTTAACCAGAGGGAGGTAATGAACTGTATAATAAATATTATTCCTTCATTAACAGCTCTGCATTTAATTTAGATAAGCAAAGCTCCTTGCAAATAGAAAACACATGCCGGCTCCTTTTGCACCTTATTGTTGTGTATTGTATTTTATTTTCTCAGATTTCAGATTCCTACTATTGAAGAGAAAGAAAAAAAATGAAAAAGAAATTAGATGGATAGCATTGGTTTTATATTGCCATTTATTACTTGGAAATTTAAAAAGCTATTAGTTTGTATATGTGTCAGTCAATCATGTTTCATTTTTATTTGACTCATGATAAAATGTGATATAAGGATACATTGATATGGACTTAGATTCAAGGATAGCACTACATTTGGCTAGCTTATGAGAAGGTTTATACCTGTTTTTCCTTCAGTCACTCAAAGGGAATTTGCATTGTATGTATATTACTTTGCAGGTACAAATAAAGTCTTTAAATAGATTTTTAATACAATAATCAATCAAATTCAATGGACCCTCAATACTCTGTAAACCATGAGCTATTGATGACATCTGAGTGAGGACTCTAATTCATATGTCTGCAGGTTAGAGGGTACATCAGGTGTCAATAATTATATTGTCTTGTTCTCTTCATTTGAAAATTTGGTAGATTATTAGTGAAGACTTTATGTAGATCTCTTTAGCTTTCCCCCCATTTTATAATTAGTTTAAATAGAACATCCTGGCACCTTGTACTTCTTCATTGCTTACTTTGCTTAGCCAAGTATTATTATTATTTTTCACTATTAAAAGTAATAAAGCTGTTAACACATTTATTATAATTTCAATTATTCTAAAATACATCTTGAGTAGAGTTCAGTAAAACTCTTATTAATGGTAAGCCCAAGTGTTTATTTATCAGTTGATATATTGTTCAATTTAGAATAATTTCTACAAACTACATTGAAACTACAGTTGCTATTCCTGGGGTTAAAAAAAGGAAGAAAGAAAACGTTTTATATTGATTTCAGAATTGTTTTTTCACTTTCTTGACTATGAGGATTTTTTGTGATTTCCTATCCAAGAATTAATCAGGATTTGCATAATCTTTTGAAGTTGTAGACAACCTGGCTAAGTCATTGATCATTTCCCAAAACATTCCAACAATAGTTCAATCATTAATAGATTTTTCAAGTACTTGGTCAAATTTACAAATTCTGTCATTGAATTTCAAGTTTCTTCCAGCTATTCTTCACCAGCTCATTCTGTTCTTATTAATTATTTCCCTATATCAATATATCTTCAATGTAACTGATCATTCCATCCCAATCATTCTGTTGTATTATTTTCTGTTAAACTTTAAAGACTAACTATCAATTATTTGTCTGTTTGCTTGTTTAAAAGTACATATTAAGTGAACAAACATTTTTAAATACAATTTTCCCCTCAAAATAGCTTTATTCAGAATCAAGCCAGTTTTTTCATTTGCTTCCTTTCTGATTCTTCTGTGACACTGTAATATTTACCCATCTATAGATTTGTTTACATTTAATGTAATGCCAAACTGCACCACTTATTCAAGATTTATCTCAAGATATCCTCTCTCTGAAATAATAGCCTTTCCTTCGGCACAAACCACTGAAAATAATTGTGGATTTAATATGAAATGAAATACTGTTTGTTCGTCAATGACCAGCAACATTTGGAAAGAGACAACACAAAAGTAAAATCAACACAAAAGTAAATTTGATTTAATATGATTGAACAGTAATTGGATAATCTTTGAAACTTACTCCTATATTCTACAACCATGCAATTTCTTTCTTCAGTATTTTTCAAACTCAGTGTACTTTTTACTCTAAAATTCACTTTGAGCTCTGACTTTATAGTGTTGTCCTTATATTTCCAAGTCAATTCTCATTGCTAAAAAAAAAAAAAAAATCTGTACCTTTTTTTCAGAATGAGTTAACCTTGTGAATGTCCAGAGTTTTTGCTTTGTAATATGAAGTACAGTAGAACAATACATGTTTGTCTTCCTGTATCATTTTAAACTTTACAATCATTTGCAAGTAAATCACCATACTTCTTCTCCTTCATCTGAATTTGAATGGTCCAGTAAAACATTTTGCATCTTAACATAGTGTGCATGTTTCTCTACTTTGTAATGCTTTATCTTTATCTGCTTTATCTTATCCTGTATATCTTTGCAAAATAATTAAATCCTTCACTTTTTAAAATTGCTTAGACAATTTTTTGTTATAATAGGTTACTTTCGTGTATTTTCTATAATATCAAAGTCTGCAGACTTCGTTGAGATTGCTTTCTTATTCTTTAGAACATTCATCTATTTTACTGCATGTTCAAGATCTTTTAATTGATTTTAGAGTGGGCATTAATTTATAGTTTTTCATCTTGTTCTTCTCAAACACAAACATACACTTTGATGTGATATCATTTGTATCAGAGGTGGGTTTCAATAGGTTCTGACCAGTTCTGGAGAACCAGCAGCAGAAATTTTGAGTAGTTCGGAGAACCAGTAGTAAAAATTCTGACTGGCCCCACCCCCATCTATTCTCTGCCTCCCAAGTCCCAGCTGATCGGGAGGAAATGGGGATTTTGCAGTAACCTTCCCCTGGAGTGGGGAGGGAATGGAGGGAATTGACAATAATTGTCAAGTTTATAGTTTATTAGCTGCTTCTTCTCACTATAAAGTGTTAAATCATTGTATTGTGACTTTCTATCAATGCCCATAAAGTTGTCTGGATTTTTTTCTTATTAGTGTCACTAGCCAAGCAGTAAACTTAAACCCTTGTTTCTACATTTTCCAATTTACAGCTACATTTATTTCAAAGTTCAGCTTATCTAGAGACTTCAGCTGATTCATTTTTCACTCAGTTGTTTTCCATCAAGCTCTAGAATGTTTCTGACACCATGATATTTCACAACAAAAACAACAATTCAAAACAGGATGGAACACGGAATATTTGATTGATCTGAGTTCCTAGACAACTGAGCTATGCGTAAAGCTGATATATCTCCTCAGGTAAAAACCATTTGCCCACAAGTATATTTTGCTCTGAAACAATTCAGTGCACTTTAGGTATAGTAGTTGTTTATTTGCCTGCCTGCCTCTACTCAGAGGAAAAGAATTTAAGCAGCACCTCCCAAAGGCTTCCCTCTTCTTTGCCTATTCAAAGGCTAAGGTTGATGAATATCTTGTCATTCAAGATACTCTCTCATCCAGATACTTTTTCCCCCAGAAGAATTATTTCAGTAAACGTATCCAACCAAAAATATTCTGAAGGGAAAAGCTATATGTAAAACAGCTGTAGGCAATGCACATGGTTCAGCACCTGTATGACCCTTGGCCATATTATTAGAGACCCCCCCTATTTATTGACATAGCAACTTCAAGAAGTGCTTCAGCACCCATCAAGTTAATCTTATCAATTTATTAGATTGATACGTGAATCTACATCTACATTTTAGATAATCCAGTTAGGAAAATAAAACAGAACATTACCCAACTGATTAAGTATTTGGAAATGTAAGGCAACATCCTAAACTTTATGGTTACTCATTCCAAATTCTTGCCAGTAGCAATTAACTGCTTCCTCACTTTCTGTTCCAGGACAAAGTCTGCCTCATGTCTATAAGAGCCTTATTACTGTCATTTCCCCATTCGCATCATCACCGGTTTTGAATAAAGGGTCTTTGTCTGCACTGCATTTCCATTGCAAATGGACCATGATATTATCAAAGCCAAGGCAGGAAATCAAAGAAAGGAATGGAAGTTCTTGTCAGATGAAAGAGAGAATAGCAACTGCCAAAGAGCATACAAACAACAGGCAGAGTGATTTCATTGCAGGGTCTCTGACCTCCAACTAGCAAGCTAGATATGCTGTTTGCCATTGGAGTATAGTAAATGCATAACGCTTTTAGTCAGTGGCAGTTATTGATTGTACCTAAAATGGTGGACGCCTATGAAATAGCTTGAAGATTAGGACGAAATGCTGAATAAATCCAGCTGGAAGTTTACATTTGGTAATAAAAGGTGCTTATATAACAGATAAGTATTGTCTCTTTTTAAAAGTTGTGTTTATAGATATCCCAAAGACAAGTGAACTGCTGCAGTAATGACTATTTTATTAATTGCTACATGTTACTTTTAAAGTCCAAATAATAAGTTGTTTAAAATACCACCTTTTCTCATATACATTTACCAATCTGTATCTACCAATCAGAAGACTTTGCTTTGGAACCTATTACTATCAGAGTCACAACTGGGGAGAAACATTTCAGAGTCTCCTCAATTTAATGCCTTTAAAAGTGTTCAGCTTGGCTACAAATTGTTGTTCCATTGGCTAATCTGTCAGGAGTAAATGCCTTGCCTCTGACCCAGAGTTAGAGGCAGGGGGGTTGGACAAGCCAGCCCCCAAGGTACACCCTAACCCAGTAACCCCTCCTTACCTTAGCCACGCCCAGGGGGTACTTAAGGATCAGCCATGTGGTCCTGCTTCAGTTCCAGATATGTACCTGTATTGATGAGATGCTCTGTTAATAAACAGTAGTTGATTTAATGAAGATCTGCTTGTGGAGTTATTGGGCACGATCCTTGAACATATCTAACAGATTGGTAGCAGAGGATGGTTTAACAGCCCAACCCTAATACTCCACAAGCATGCAAAGGACCACGACAGACAGGGTGAATACCAGAGCATTCACCAAGAAGATGGCAGAACGACCTGCTCAACCCGAAGCCACCCAAGGAGAGGCACCCGAGACAAGCGGCCTGCTCCACCACCCATGCACCCCTGCCAGACGCGACGAGGGGTGGAAGGAACACGAGACCCCAAAAGGGGAAACACACGACCTAAAAGGAAAACTCCTGGAGCTGATAGATTCATCGCAAAGCAACACCGACCTCATCGCGGAACTCCGAAGCCTGATCAAAGGCTGCGAAGCAGCGAGTGAGGAAGATGAGGATGAATCCGAATACAGTGACGAAGAAGCGGTAAGGGAGAACCCCCACCACCAAAAATCCACCAAAAGAGCCGAAGAGAATTTCGCGCCCTTTTTGCGGTGGCCATCTTGGGAGGCGGCGTCATCAAAAATGGCCGACCACCCACCAATAGATTCCCGAGATTTAAATCTCATGGCGGGAATCGGGGCCTACTCCAAAGTAACCCCCCAAGACTACCACAACAAACAAGAAAACCCAAAGCCAAAACCTACAGGCCCGCCTACCAAGCCTGAGCTCAACAAAGCCATCGAACTGATCACTGCGGCCCTAGGGGACAAGATGAAGTTACCGGACACGCACCCCGGTGCCAGGCCAAAGCGCAAAGGGGACCCTAACGCGAAGAGGGCCAACACCGGCACCCATCCCGGGGAACCGACCACCGCCGCACGGGCCCAGGGTCACCCAGAACTCCCAAGGAGCCTTCCCATAAAAACGGGACACCGAAGGCGATGGGACTACTCACCGGACCTACGACCAGGACCAGATCCGTGGCCCGCAGGGCCATCCGCAGGCAGGGGACGTCCATCGGCGGGCAGGGGACTCAGCCCGACACCCGGAGGCGACACCCACACGAGGCCGGGCCATCCGGGACCATTCACGGCCCCAACGGGACTCCGGACCTTAACCGACGATCCTCACCGCTTCCCGAGGCTCCAGACGGCGATCCGCAATGACTCTGGACAAGTGAGGCCGACCAAGGAGGAACCGAAGGCCCATCCGGAAGATTGGGGCCTCCACCCGGGAGCTGCAGGGACGAGCTCCTCACTCCATGGCGGATGGGAAGAAATGAACCTCACGCATGCGCAATGCGCCCCTGTAAGAGAAACGGAACAAGACATAGAGCTACACTGATGCAAGCACACAGAGACAAGTCAGTTCAGACTTGCCACAGTCGTTCCTCTGCCTTATTGTGAGTACCCTTACGTGAGGAACCATGGACAGCGACATAATGTGAGTAATTTAACTTACAATTCAGGGACTTTGCCAAGTGACTTTCCCAAACTAAGACTAGATGGGGAGAATTTCCTGGACTGGAACCAGCAGCTCCAGGTCACCCTGCTAAAGGAAGACCTACTGTCCCTAGTCACTGACCCCCCAGAAAAACCCTGGACTTTTGAGTTAGATTGCACCCACCATAAAGCATACTGTATTGTTATTGCCAGCATTACCCCCAGTATTTACCCCAGCATTAGCCACCACTTGACTGCTCTAGAGGTAATACAGAGGATGCACAAACTATTTTACTGCCAAAGCGTAGCAAGCACCACCAGGTTATCCAGGGAATTCTATGCCACCAAACTCAAAGCAGGGACCCCAATGAGCGAACACCTATTGTCCCTAAATGCCACCAGGGCCCAGCTGACACAAAGGGGGGAGGTCATAAGTAAATGACCATGATAAGCATCATTGTAAACTCCCTAGACCCCAGCTGGGACACCTTCATCACGCAGATAGACAACCTGGGGTCAGGGAAACTCTCACTGGAATTACTAACAAGCAAACTAATAGCTGAGGAGAACATCAGAAAAGACCGCTCGCTAAGCCGCAGGGAGCAAAGGCCCAGCAGAAAAGCTGAGCCACAGGGTAGGAGCCACAGTAACACAGAGTGTTACATATGTGGATCAAGAAACCACTACAAAAGGGACTGCCCTAGAAACACAGGGGACAGGGACAGGTCACACAGGAGGGACAGATCAGAACAAAGGGCAAGATACACTAGCAGATGCTCACCAGAGGACAGGCACAGGCGTAGGGATTCCCCTAGCCCCAGGGACAGGAGAAATCACAGGGACAGCTCCAGGGAGAGCCAAACAGGATCACTGTATGGTATGGACACAGACCAGGACAGGAAGGAAGGTACATGGCTGTTGGATTCAGGGGCCACAAACCATACCACGTATGACCGTAACTTACTAACCTCATTTACAGAGGAGAGTTTTATAATAAAAGTGGCTAACCAGAACAATGTGCAGGTAACAGGCAAAGGTAATGCATACGTGCCGGGGATAGGGGAAATACAAGGAGTACTATTGGTGCCAAATATACCCTACAACATCCTTGCCACTCTAAAGCTAAGCAAGGACAACAATGTCGAGGTAACATTCAAGGAAGGAAAGGCACAGGTAACTAAAGGGGGCAAAAGCATAGGAAAAATAGTAATCAGCGGGGAACTGCCATTCTACCACCCAGTCTGGGACAAACAGCCCAAGGTAAACAACCACCGGAAGGCCAGCCCCGGCAACCCAGACAACACGAGTGGAGAAGTAGAGGGGGTTAGCCACCCACACACCAGTGATGAACCAAGTGAGCAGGGGACACCCAGGAAAGAGAGGCCAGCGATAGGAAAGCTCATGCATGACAATTGTGCTCACCTATTACACAGAAGGCTAGGACACATTAGCTTTCCTGTGGTGCAGAAGATGATGGAATGCTCTGAAGGTATAAAAATAAAGAATTGTGAGAACTATCTCGAGTGTTTTGTTTGTAAGAGCTCCAAATTAAAAGCCAAACCGAGGCCCAAAAAGTCAGTGCGCACTACAGATTCAATCTTCCAACTCATACATATGGACCTAGTGGGACCACTAAGGCCCTCCATCAAATATAGGAAAAGGTACTTCCTGACCATAGTGGATGATTTCAGCCGCTATGGCTTCGTATACACACTAAAACAAAAGAGCGAAGTATTCCAAAAATTTAAGGAATTCTACGCAAGGGTAGAGACACAACACAATACCAAAATCAGACAAATAATGACAGACCGGGGGTCTGAATTTTTGTCAAGCGACTTCTCGCGATGGCTAAAGGCACGCGGGGTAATCCACTACACGACTTCTCCATTTTCCGCCTTTCAAAATGGCGTGGCAGAACGAAAAAACGGAACGCTGCAGACTATGATGAGGTGCGCATTAGAGGATGCCGGCTTGGGGCAACACTTCTGGTCAGAAGCGCTTATTTATTCGAACTACACTTTGAACAGGTTATGGTCCAGCGTACTAAATAAAACTCCATACGAGTTAATGTACCAAAGGAAGCCACAAGTATCACACCTACACATATTCGGGGTCACAGCAGATGTGCACGTCCCCAGACAATTGAGACACAAGGGAGACAGGGTATCCAGAAGGCTGAGGTTCATGGGGTATGAACCAGGAACGAAGGGATATAGGTTCATAGATAGCAACAACAATTTCGTAATTTCACGAACAGCTGTCTTTCACGAAAATACCAACTGGTCCAAGATACACCTCAACGAGGTGTCCCTTAGCAAGGACGGACCAGGGGATAGCCAGAGGGAGGTAATACCAAACACAGGAAAGGGTACAGAACAGGAAAAGATCAAAACCAAGAGACAGGGAGTACTAGTGAAGGAGTGGAAGGAGAACCACCCATGTATCAAAGTGGACTCACTCACAAAGAAAGAAGCTAGGTACATGCACGATGCTGAGACACCCCCTGACAGGCCAATCAGGGCAAACAGGGGCAAGGTACCAGAAAGGTTAGGGGACTACGTACTATCCCTCCACACTAACCAACTAACTCCCAACACATATGAGGATGTACTAAGGTTACCAGATGAGGAAAGAGCAAAATGGGAGCAAGCCATGGAGAGGGAAATGGACAGCCTGAGGGAACTAAACGTATACACTCCCTCTAAAGTCCCAGCAGGAAAAACGGCAATAGGCACCAGGTGGGTCTACAAAATTAAAACACTAGAGGAAAACAAAGCCCTCTATAAGGCTAGACTGGTGGCGCAGGGGTTTGCCCCAAAATACCCTGATGATTACACAGAGACATACTCCACCACAGTCAGGGCTGAAAGCGTAAAATGTGCGTTGGTAATTGCATCACTGCTGGGGTTAGAGGTACATCAATTCGACGTGCAAACCGCTTATCTGCATGCTGAGCTCGATAAAGAGATTTACATGAGAGCGCCACCTAGCCAAACCACCAGAAAGGGGGAAACATGGATCCTAAACCGAAGCTTGTATGGGCTCAAGCAATCAGGGAAACGCTGGTACGAGTGCTTATCTAAGACATTGAAGTCCATGGGGTTTTCAGCCACCTCAGCCGACAACTGCTTCTTCACCAAGAAGTCAGACAATTCCCTCGAGTATGTCTTAATATACGTGGACGATATACTGTATATCGGTGATCAGCGCAGCAAATGCAGTGACTTTGCCAATGAGCTGGGAAAACATTTTTCACTGAAGATATTGGGTAAGGTAGATAAATACTTGGGGGTGCAAATCACAAAAACAGACAGAGGTTTCCAACTGTCGCAGAAGGACAAAAGTTTGGAACTGATACCTAAATGCAATATGACAAACGCCAAGGGGTGTGAAACACCAATGCAACCAGACTTCCTGAAGGACATGCATAATGAGGCTGAGCCGTTCAAAGACAACACACTATACAGATCCACCATAGGTTCCCTATTATACATTGCGAACTGGACAAGGCCAGATATCGCCCTGCCAGTTAACTTGCTGTCTCGACATGTAGGTAAGCCCACCGTGTACCACTGGGAAGCCATCAAAAGGGTATTGAGATATCTAAAGCATAGCTCCGATGCTTGCCTATCACTGGAACCCGAGAATGCCACAACACCCACACTCACATGCTACGCAGATGCCGACTGGGCTGGGGATGTGAAAAGTAGGAGGAGCACTTATTCTTCCTCAACAACAGCCCAGTACATTGGTACACAGGGAAACAGGTAGCCACATCCACCACAGAAGCCGAATATATTTGTTTGTCCAAGGCCGCCAACAACCTGGTCTGGTTTGATGACCTGCTCACGGACATATGGGCCGAACCAAACTACCCCATCACTATGCACGAAGACAATAAAGCCGCTATGGAAATATCAAAGGCCGAAGCGGTTGGTCAAAGGTCGAGGCATATAGACATAAAATACAAACACGTTAGGCAGTTCGCAAGCATAGGGTTCATAAGGGTTATACATTGCGACACAGAAGAGCAAACAGCAGGCATCCTAACAAAACCATTGCAAAACAAACAACACACATATCTCACATCAAAATTGGGTGTCCTTCTAAAAATGACACCTCAAGTATGTACCACTCAGGAACATCTCGGCCAGGCATTTAGAGGGGGTTTTGTCAGGAGTAAATGCCTTGCCTCTGACCCAGAGCTAGAGGCAGGGGGGTTGGACAAGCCAGCCCCCAAGGTACACCCTAACCCAGTAACCCCTCCTTACCTTAGCCACGCCCAGGGGGTACTTAAGGATCAGCCATGCGGTCCTGCTTCAGTTCCAGATATGTACCTGTATTGATGAGATGCTCTGTTAATAAACAGTAGTTGATTTAATGAAGATCTGCTTGTGGAGTTATTGGGCACGATCCTTGAACATATCTAACATAATCAATGATTCAGTTAACATACTGCTATTGTAAGTACTAACTATGTTTATTTGATGATATGACCTGGGAGCCCTGACTTGTTGGGTGTGAGATATAAATTACATATAGCTTGAAAACAGATGAATAAATAAAATTGCCCAAGCTGAATCATATGAGTGGATCCAGTTGCAGTAATTTTCTTCGTGTTTTTATGAAAATGTGAAAAATAATTTTAAATAGATTGAACTTTGGCTAAGAAGGAGAAAAAATATTAAAATGCAATCTTTATGAAACTACTACCATCATCTTCTTCTTTTAACAACCCCATAATCCCTTGCAGGGTGGAGTTTGGGCAACTGAATGGAGCTAGCAGAGTGTTTACTGGCCAGATGCCCTTCCTGTCACCAATGCAGAGTTTTGTTCAGTAGATATATTCTCATTGTGCCCAGAGAGAGAAATATCTGCCTCTACCTAGGATCAAACTCACAGCCTCCTGATTGTCACCTCTAGGTCACCATACCACTCCCTTTATGAAACCACTATGTTCATGTGAATTACTATCTGCAAAGCACATCAAGATGATCTCATTTGCTCAGTTTCCCCCATTAGACCAAACTAGCTGCTGTATCAAATCATTGTGATTTGGTTTATAAATAATTAGTAAATCCTGATTTATGCCTAGCATGATGTGTGAAATTATCCAATTGCTCTGTATTTAATAAACGATCTTAAAAAAATTAACTTCTACATCCACCTGTCTGAATGCAAGTGAGGAAGAGAGGGAGTTGTTAGTTATATAGAAAAAGCAAATTTATTCAGGCTTTTTTTAAAAAAAATGATGTGGTTTTCTGGGCCATGTTCCTCATGGTAATTGTTACTTGGACAAGCGCACTAATTTGCTTTGCTAATATATCTTGTCCCCCCACCCCCCGACTAGCATCACACTCACTCAGTCTAATACTGTGATTATTAAGTATCTATTGGGCAACTGACTCACACAATATTACTAATGAAACAATATTGGTTCAACCAAACTTCAAGGAAAGGTCTTGGATTTAACAATAGAAAAATGATCCCTCCAAAAAAGAGGCACTGATTGGCCTGTTGCTATCCTAGGTAAACACCAGCAAGAAAACACCAGCAAAAAGGAACTGCCAGCAATTCTTTACTGAAAATATCATAGTTTCTTTCTGCTGGGAAGATCATCATTGGCATCCTTCAGTCTCAAGAGACTATGGTATTGTGCTCTGGAAAGAGGTCCTAAAACATCATCTAGTGTGACTAAAAAGGCCAATTTGAGAGTGGCAATCCCTTCCACACTGAGGGCAGATACATTCTGTCCCCTGCCCAGCCCCCAGATTTCGCTGGTTCCGGGACTGCCTCTTTGCCTCAGCCTGCCGAACAAGTGTCTCTTCAAATTGGAGAAGGCCATGCTGAGTCTTTAGCCTCCAAGCTGAAAGTTCAGAGGTCAAGGTTTCCCAGTTGTTAATGTCCACTCCCAGGGCCTTTAGGTCCCTCTTGTAGATATCCTTATATCGCAGCTGTGGTCTCCCTCTGAGCGCTTTCCTGCACTAATTCTCCATACAGGAGATCTTTCGGAATCCGACCATCAGACATTCTCACAACATGCCCCAATCAGCACAGACATTGCTGTTTCAATGGTGTATACATGCTAGAAATTCCAGCACGTTCCAAGACTGCGCTATTTGGAACTTTGTCCTGCCAGGTGATGCCAAGAATTCATCGGAGACAGCGCATATGAAAGGTGTTCAATTTTCTCTCCTGCTGTGTGTAGAGGGTCCAAGACTCACTGCAGTACAAGAGTGTGCTCTCAGGCTCTATAGACCTGGATCTTTGTATGTTCCGTCAGCTTCTTATTAAGCCATACTCTCTTTGTAAGTCTGGAAAATGTGGTGGCCACTTTACCAATACGTTTATTCAGCTCAGTATCTAAAGAGAGAGTGTCAGAGATAGTTGAGCCGAGGTACACAAAGTCATGGACGACCTCCAGTTCTTGTGCAGAAATTGTAATACAGGGAGGTGAATCCACGTCCTGACCCATGACTTGTGTTTTTTTCAGGCTGATTGTTAGTCCAAAGTCTTGGCAGGCCTTGCTAAAGCTGGGAAGAAGGCACACAATAATAAATCTGCCCCTCCTCCTTCTCTGCCCAGAGTACAATGTCTGTCTGCACAACAAAAGAATGGGAGGGGTCAGGGTGGCAGAGGAGTTGTTAAGAAGCAACTTAACTTGAACCTGAATTGGCACTTGCTCCTGGGTCAATCAGAAGAGTTGGAGATCTTTTCTTAGGAGCTGGAACAGTAGTTTTACATGGGTAGCAAAAATAGGGATGAATTTCTTGTGGAAATTAAGGAAGAATGTAGAATGGGTGGAAAGATTAGCAATAAGACTTAGACTTATATATGCTTCACAGTGCTTTTATAGCCCACTCTAAGCAGTTTTCAGAATCAGCATATTGCCCCCAACAATCTGGGGCCTCATTTTACCGACCTCGGAAGAATGGAAGGATGAGTCAACCTTGAGCCTGGTGAGATTCAAACTGCCAAATTGCAGGCAGCCAGTAGTCAGCAGAAGTAGCCTGCAATACTGCATTCTAACCACTGTGCCACCAGATAGATAGATCATGAGAGGTGGGGGAGAGGGAGAGAGAGGGGGGGGAGAGAGAGAGAGAGCGAGTATAATTTATTGATTGTTTTTCAGTAATTAGTTCCTGGTTTATGTTTACTAAAGTTATTAGTAAATATTATGTTACATAGGAATAGAGATCTTAACAGATTTCAGGAGATGCCAACCATCTGCTACAACAATTGATTCAATGGGCATCAGGCTGCAGTTCTAAACTCTTAGGAGTACTTAAGTGAATTTCTGAGAAAACAAAGTGAGAACAATATGATCAATTCTGATCCTTCCCAACTTTTCAGGACAAGATGAAAGACAAGTTAGGATGCTTTCTGGTGCATTTTATATTGCTATGTATTTGCACTGATCCCAGTTCTGAAATCAATATGCCCACAATAGTCTCATTGAAATTCCTGGTTGAGTCTTTCTTGTATTTTCTGCAATTTCAACACCTGCTGGTCAAGTGCTATTTGGAATCTCAGGAGAGAAGTAAGGAAGAATGAGAAAGAAAAGGACAACAGGAACAATGAAGTGGAGATGCAGTCAAGAGTTTCATTTTCATTTGAGCTTCAGCTTGGACTCAGCATGATCTGGACTCCATGTTCATTTATAATGAAAACCATTATTCACTTCTCTTAGTCCTCTAAGTTTGGATGGCAAGATTTTTCTATCATCTTGAAAGGCATAAAAAAGTGGCAAGATATTTGCTAAGCAAGAAGACAAGAATGAAACTCTTGGCTGCATAATAAAAGTGCAATCCAAAACATGATGCCAACCCATCAACTCTACTATTTGCTTGTATTAGAACCATATTTGAAATGATCTAATAGCATTTCCATTGAGGAAAAATAAAATGTTCTAGGAATAACATGTTAGACATGGACTTAAAAGCAGTTTTTGGGAAAGGGAGTAGAAATGTTAACAGAGTTCAAATTCATATGCATTTCATTTAATGCCCTTTTCTAAAATCCACTTCTTAAGTGATCATTTTGAAAGTATGTAATAGTAGCTAATTATCCACAACTGAATTTACGTTCTTTCTAGTTTTTCTCACTTGTCAATTTCTTTGTTCCCTTTCTCAGGCAATTACTTCTGTTGTTGTCTTGCCTTGTTATCAAGTGTCACCATCATTATTTACTACTTTAATGATGTCCTTTACTGATTATTTTCTGTTGAAGTTTTTTTCTTTTTTCCTTTAGAAAGTAACCTGATGAAAAAGTCTCTTTTCTTGTATTAATTTTTAAAAAGTATGACAATGCAAAAAAGGTAACTGTACAAATAATAAACTGAATCCAGAGAAACATGAAAATTCCACTCCTTATTAGGGCTTTTCTGACTTCTCATTGCAACCCCTCATATACCCGCAGAGTCATTCCTAAGGGCTGAAGGATATGCTAGAACAACGTAGCATGGGGCACTAGAATTTATGGAAGCTAGTTTGTATAAGCAGAAATGCAGGCTTATTGACACAAGTCAAATTACATTAAAGTCAACGCAATCTTGGATCAACACCAAGAATCAGGCTCAACTTTGAGGATAATTTTTGCATTTATATTCAATTCTGGCACAATCTTCCATCTGGAATTCCTAACTGGATATCTTCTGCCTTCAGCTTTGCAGGATATAGCCCAACAACTGTATATATTCATATTTATGAGCAGCAATAATATAACAAATAGCAACATTGGCAAGAAATTTGTGATTAGGACGAATGTCATAGGCATCCAACATAACTTGCAATGATGACAAAGTGAAAGGTACATTTTGACTTTGCAATACATACCTCGGCAATTATAATCTCTTGATGTCAGGCTCAAGGATGTAACTCATGTGAATTGCATCACACCATTTTGTTCCCCATTCCATCATTTCTTTTGTGACTGATTTCTCTGGGACAGTAGTTGATCTTTGATGGTGTCTGATACTCCTTCTTTTCAGCTCCCAGAGGGAGATTTGATCTATCTCCTGAGAAAGAAAGAACATGAAACTGAAATGAAATAATCATCTGAACGTGATCCAATATAGTATTGGCAGGAATGTAGAGTATTAAAAAGCAATTAAGAGCACCAGGAGCCATATGATTAATTACAAATCCAAAATTCACATATTGATCATAAAAAGTAATTGGTATAATTAACATACTCTAATTACATAACCATTATTAAGGCTCTGAAAATTTTCTGCAGCTTTGACTGCATGACTGAAAACCATTTATTATATATTATATTATATTAATTTAACTATTAGCGTACTAGTGCAGGACACTGGATTTTCCACCTCATAGATCATTTGAATGGGATATAAGGGTAGTTTAAAAAAAAATCCCTTCACTAGAACCCACCACCATGGTGATTTATTGGCACATATGAAATTTTTTTCCATTCCCTTCTTTCAGCATTTTCCCCCGGCTTCCTAATTTAGTTCACAGACCTCCTGATTTATTTTTTCATTTTTCCCTCCCAGTAATATTCAGGTTTAACCTCGTGCTTGGCTTTCTAAACCAGCCAAGGCCAGCTTGGCACTGCTACCTGCTCTGATGATTTGGGTGTGGCAAGATCTAAATTCTTGGATCTAAATAAGAAATTTATTCCGGTGGCAACTGCAGGTCTAAAACTTGGCAACAGCATTATAAAAGAAGTGTTGGGATATTTCCAGGGATGGTCTTCAAAAATTTTAGCAAGGGGTTCTCTGCCCAGTTGCTGGGTGGGCGTGACCACGGTGGGCATGGCCTAGTCAGCCTCCTGCACCACAACGGGGGTGGTGGGGCTTTTTGTCCTCCCCAGGCTCCGAAGTCTTTCCTCGAGCCTCTGGGAGTGCGAAAACAGTCTCCCCAGGCTGCGGAGACCGTCTGGAGGCCAGAAATGGGCCCGTTTCCAGCCTTCCTGAATGGGGCAGAAATGGCCTGTTTCTGGCCTTCCTGAACTTCCAGTAGGCCCGTTTTTTGCCCTCCCCAAGCCTCCGTGCATGCCCTGCACTTACCTGCATCCAAAATGGGCCGTGTGGGGACTCCTGGGAAGGGTGGGGTGGGATGGGCCAGCCAGGAGTGGGATTTGGGTGTTCTCCAAACTGCACAGCATCTTAGCTAGAGATTCTCCCAAACCCCTGCGAACCCCCAGCAGCCCACCCTGGATATTTCACCTTGGAGGTGTTTGGGGTTTTTTTATTGTTCTTAGCAATCGTTGAATTGTCTGTATTTTCTTTCTTACATTTTTTTATTTTAGTTTTTTGTCTGAAAAATGGGAATGTAAGTTATTCACAGTCCTTCTGGGCTGGAGCAACATATAAGCCCAGTAAATGGGTAAGTAGATGGATTCCACCCATTCTATATACTTGTGTGCTATTTTGCACCTTTGAGTTGCCCTCGATGGCCATTTTCCTATTAGGGATTGCATATTACAGTGTCACCCAGCCAT
The DNA here is from genome assembly GCA_022577455.1 of Arizona elegans. Taxonomy (NCBI): domain Eukaryota; kingdom Metazoa; phylum Chordata; class Lepidosauria; order Squamata; family Colubridae; genus Arizona; species Arizona elegans. The sequence continues at coordinate 121,177,945 of JAKOOJ010000003.1, forward strand.
TACTGTAGCAATAAAATAAGCCTGTCTTCATTACTGTTTATTGGCACAGAAGGGGCTGCTGTAAATCACAAATGAGGAAATGGTCCTAGGGGTGTCTAATGAGCTGCTTTAAGTAATTTCTAGTAGCAAATGATATTGGAATGAATGAATGAATGAGTGAAGACCTTTTCAAACTCGGTGGAATTTTTTGTTTAAAGGCCAGATCCTTGAGAACATTATTCATTTTGGACAGCATGTATACATCTCACTGACAGTATCTAAAGCTAAATCCACTTGTTTGTCATACTGTCACTTCCTGACAATCCATTTCAAATTTTCATTCAAGTGATTCCCAGGAGGACTGCTGAGAACAATACTCAATGCGAAATATCAGGAACATGTTCAGGCAAAAAATGGATGTTTCTCTATCATTTCTTCTTCTTCATCATCATCATCATCATCATCATCATCATTCATTGCACAGTCAGCCAGATGTTCAGACTGGGTTTGGCATTTTTGTCTACTGACTGAGTCCTTACCAAGGACCTGGGATAGGCAAATCTGGATGTTTGACAGTGTTACAGATATTGCCACAGGATGGAAGCTGGTCTAAGTAAAGCCGCCTTCTGCAATTGACTGATAGTGAATTTGTCAATGCCTATGGTGGTGCATTGGCAATGTTCAAGTGGTGCTCCAGTTGTTTTGGGATTGCACCCAAGGTGTCTATTATTATTGGTACTACACTTGTTTGCTTTTGCCACAGTTGTTTTATTTCTATTTGTACGTCTTTCTATTTTGTTACTTTCTCCAGTTCTTCCTCTTCTATTCTGCTGCCTCCAGGCACTGTCACATCCGCTATCCAGACTTTTTTGTCTTTCTTATATCATCATCGTCGTCGTCGTCATCATCATGACCCAGAATATAAGTAATTTATATTCTATATAAAGTAATTTAGAAAGCTGCCTTTCTAAACCTTTCTAAACCTGGAAATATAAATCACAAACTAAAACCTATGAAAAATTCAAAATTTAAAAGATAAGTAGCACTTGCTGTTTACATTTATATATACTATAAATATTGGTTAGCTTCATTGAGGCTTGTGTGAAATTATTAAAACAACAAATTGATTTCTTTGGCAAATATTTAAGGCTATCGAACTCCATGAAGACTCTGGATAGCATACAACATTTTAAAAAGAGTGAGAACAATGTAAGAAATAACAGAATAATAAATGTCCCTGAGAAAGAAAGAAAGAAAAACCCTTCAAACTAATATGTAGAATCTTGTAGGAGGCTAGCCAATTATAGTAAAACCTCCATAGTTGAGGTCACCTCCTTACAGTGACCACCTCCCCAAATTGGCCTGATTTTTATAGACTGATATATATATATATATATATATATATATATATATATATATATATATATATATATATATATCAATCATCCTGTCCCAAGGTTTGAGAGAAGAATCAGATCAGGAGGGCCTTTCTAAAGGCTGGTAGGACAAAATGTAAATGTATCCTCCCTGTACCTTTACAGGGAGGATACATAAGATATGGGTGTGGCCTACTGATGACAGCAAACGAGCTAGAAATGGATCTATTTAGGCCTCCCACATAGCAGTTAGAGCTTGCTAGGTGTTAGAAAGGAAAAAAAGCCCAGAACCGAGTAGATGTGATTCTTCTGAGCTGGAGCTACAAAAAAACCTTGGCTACGTAGGGAAAACCTGGCTAGAAGAAAAACACACATAAACCCTACGAAAAAGTAAGAAAATTGATATTGTACCTTTACAGGGAGGATACATAAGATATGGTTGTAGCCTACTGATGACAGCAAACGAGCTAGAAATGGATCTATTTAGGCCTCCCACCTAGCAGTTAGAGCTTGCTAGGTGTTAGAAAGGAAAAAAGCCCAGAACCGAGTAGATGTGATTCTACTGAGCTGGAGCTACAAAAAAACCTTGGCTACGTAGGTAAAACCTGGCTAGAAGAAAAACACACATAAACCCTACGAAGAAGTAAGAAAATTGATATTGTACCTTTACAGGGAGGATACCGGAGACTCAGAGTGGCTTACAATGCGTTAAACAATAGCCTTCATACTTTTGTATATTTATACAAAGTCAGCTTATTGCCCCCACAATCTGGGTCCTCATTTCACCTACCTTAGAAAGGATGGAAGGCTGAGTCAACCTTGAGCCTGGTGGGATTTGTTATATGAGCCAATTTTATAAAGGTGTATGTGAGTTACTGTATCTGTACTTGGTGTGTGTTTCTATTGATTCGATATATATTTGATGTGTTTAATAATGTGTTCAATAATGGGCCATTATCTAAATTGAGTGGATGGATGGATGGATGAAGAGCTAACTGTAAATCCTTTGCAAAGATGATTTACTGATGAGCTGCAGTTGAACCCATTTTTTAAAGAATTTACTATATATAACTAATTTTCCCAGCTAGCTAGCAAAGAAGCAAGGTTACTTATACATTGTCAACATCCGAGACAGCGCACTGTTCAAAGTGGCCACAATGCACCGTTTTGGAGTTGCCACACACGCGTAGGGGAAGGGGGATGCATGGGGACCCAGATGGGTGATGGGACTCATGCTGGGAGAGGAGCCAGGAAGGCAAGCTAGCTGTGGTCAGTTCAGAAGCCATTCAGGCCTGAAGAGTATTTGCTGGAGCCAGCCAGAGAGCAACCGGGCTGAAGTGTATTTGCTGGAGCTGGGCCAAAAAAGTACTTGCTGGAGCCAGCCAGGGAGCAACCAGGAACAGGAGGGTGGAGCGTGCTGAGTCCATATAGCCAGCTGGCTAGCAGAAGCCAGTAATGCTGACTAGAAACCCTTTTACTCTATTCTTCACCATGTGCCAAGCTGAGACTCTAGTAAAGAGACCCGTTCTACTCACAGTGTGGCCTCTTCCTTTGCTGGCTTCTTTGGAACCGTGACAGGTAGCCAGCATTCCTCATCCTCTTTCTTCTGCCTTTTGAGCAGCTAGCTGCTTCTGGCCTGCTTGTAGGGAACAAATCAGGGGTGGGTTCTAAATTTTTTTAATACCAGTTCTGTGGGCGTGGCTTATTTTGTGGGTCTGGCTTGGAGGTCATGTGACTAGGTGGGCGTGGCTAGCTGGTCAGAGTCATTTCTGGAAGGTCCTCGCACTTTCGACCAGTCCTCGCACTTACGACCCGACTCATTTGTTTGCTTTTAACACTGATCAGCTGTAGGACGGCCCTTTGAAGCCCCGAGGCAAGAGTTTAAACAGTTTTTTTCCCTCTAGTCATCAGCTGGGACTCAGGAGGCAGCAATAGATTGGGGTGGGACCAAATAAAAGGTAAGAATAACGTGGGAGGGCGGGGGGGGGGAAACCGGTTCGGTGACGTCATATCATCACCGTTACCGGCTCGGCCAAACCGGACCAAACCGGGAGGAATCCATCACTGGAGCAAATGATTGTTGGCCACTGCAGGCTGATTCTGGTTAGTTTTGTGGAGTCAGCTGTTTGTCAGTTTGACATTATATATAATGGTTTCTATAACTTGCTTAAATAAGTTCCATAGGTCAACATTAGGGCGAACTGCTGCTTATGGTAAGCACGCAATGGTACAATCCAGGCAGTGGTGGGTTGCCCCCGGTTCGGACCAGTTCACAAGAACTGATAGTAAAACCGGCAGGAGGCCCTGCCCACTGACCCGGATGTCATCATCAGTGATCTGCGCATGCGCAGAAGCTTCTGCACATGCGCAGAAACAAGGCGCATACACAGCAAAGCAAGCGTCTGCGATCCTGTTGCGAACCGGTAGTAAAGGTAAGTAGAACCCACCCCTGAATCCAGGCCAAGAAAAGCACATGGGTCCAAAGGAAAAAGTTTAATCCTTTTGCTGAAGTCACTTTTTTTACAATATTCCATACATTTATCTGCTTATGGTTTTAAAAATATAAATTCCATTGCACTAAGTTGGCTGGGAATTTTGGATGCATATCTGAAAAACTCCAAGTTAAGACCTGCAGCTTTCAACCCTTTCCAAGAAAAGCTTCTATTTTCAAACAAATGCATGGCAAGTGATCTTTTCCTTGTCACAGCATTTTTCAGGAAAACTACATGCCTTGAACCTCTGTCTATTCAACTAACAAGAGGAGGGAAAAAAATAATTAAAATAAGGTGCCAGCCTTCATGAGAATTCATGCAATGTAATTCATTAAGTTTAATTAAAAAGTGAATTAAAGCACTTCAATTAACGTGATTAAGGTTACCACTTTCTTTTAGATCGTTATATATTAAGGAAGGAAAGCACTTTCCTCAGTAAGTTCTCTTGGGTTACTGTTAAAATACTGGAACCCTGTTAGCAAGATGATGATATCAAGTGGTTTCTGTTGAGATATTCCAGACAAAGGCACAATCCTGGTATTTAGGCAAGCTGAGTCCCCCATTAATCACATTAAGTTGTAACTGGGATGGCGTATAACAGCAAACAGTTTCAATATATTCTGGCCCGCCAAGTTGTATCTGTGGATGGAGAAATGCCATTTTGAAAAGCAAAACAAAAAGTCTTTAAACATGAGAACAAATCAATTAATACAACTGAGCGAATCTAAAGGTATTTCACGAGAAGAGTCCTCCACTCCTCTGCTCACAACAAAATACCTTATGCCACCAAGCTAGAAATTTTGGGATTAGACAATTTAGAACTACGCCGCCTTCGGTCTGACCTAAGCATAGTATATAAAATTATCTGCTACAACGTCCTATGTATCAATGACTACTGTATCACTATCACTGATAAAAAATGGGTGGAATAAAAATTTGATGGGTTATGCAAAATGTTTTGAAGAAAAAACTTCAGTTTTCTCCACAACTGGGTATAGTTAAGGGTTTTACATTGGGTGAAACAAAGCTGATATTGCATATGGTGACAGCAGCGAGATTATTGATAGGTCAATACTGGAAAAATGATGCTATGCCCACTATTGAAGAATGGACTTTGAAGATGGCCAGTTTTGCAGAGATGGCGAAGATTTCAGCATATCTAAAAGACCGAACTCAAGAGACTTATGTATGGGAGTGGAAAAAGTGGATAGACTATGTGTAGAATAAATATCAAACCAGGAAATATCAGATAGCTTTTAGCTGAATGTATTATTTAGGGATAGATTAACTGAGCTCTATGAAGATATAAATAGTACACAGTGGGTGGAGGGGTTTAAGTTTCAAAAAATGTAATTTTGATTTTGATTTTATCTAGAGGAAGTCATGGGGGGAGGGGTGGGTTAGGGAGGGTTTGGGGGGAATTGGGGAGAAAATGTATTTGTAAAACTTTTTAAATAAAAAAAAATGGGTGGAAAATTGGGAAGCCTCCTTATATAAACTACTTCAGCTTCAACCGCAATAATACACAAGAACACAATAGATACAAACTTAAGGTAAACCACTCCAAACTTGATTGCAGAAAATACGACTTCAGCAACAGAGTGGTCAATGCCTGGAATGCACTACCTGACTCTGTAGTTACTTCCCCAAACCCACATAACTTTAACCTTAGACTGTCTACTGTTGACCTCACCCCATTCCTAAGAGGTCTGTAAGGGGCATACATAAGCGCACCAGCGTGCCTACCGTCCCTGTCCTACTGTCCCCATTTATTCGTATCCTTATCCTGTATTCATAATCATGTTTATACTTATATCTGTTATCTTATACGTGTTAGATAGATAGATAGATAGATAGATAGATAGATAGATAGATAGATAGATAGATATCATTGACTTGGGCTTATATGGGCAGTCTGTGTTCTCAGATTTTCTCTGTCTGCTGCCTTTTAGGATGTTATCATAGCAGCATGCTGGTAACCCAAAGCAGTACAAATACAGAATTACTGGCTTGAAGGCAACAGAGGTTTGCTACTATAGCAAGCATAGGAACGTGCAGGAATACCCGCAATTTATTTTCATGAAGGAAAGAAAATGTGTGAGTTTTGGCACAGATCTATACGGACAGAATAAACTTTTCAATGGCTTCCAAGCACTGATAGGCTGCTAATTAGCTGATCACAGTTTGCAAGTTATTAAGCAATGGAACAGCCTCTTTTCTGATATTGTAGGTGCTCCATCACTGAAGGTTTTCGAGAAAAGACTGGGCAGCCATTTGTTTGGGAAGGTGTAAGGATTCCTGCACTGGGCAGGAGGTTGGATTAAAAGACCTCCAAAATCCTTTCCGATCCTATGATTCGATAGACTCAAAATGTTTTGATATCGAATAGATCTGGTAACAGTTTGGATCAATGTCAGATGCATTTAACTGAATGTTAAAAGCTAGGAACATTATCTGATTACATGAAAGAACCCAGAATGTATGACAGGAATTGTGCAATATAGAGGATGCTAGGTTGGAGAACTCTGTGTTAAATGACAACACAAATCCCAAGAACCATTTCTCCAGTGCTTTTGTGGTAACACAGAAAGAAACAATAGGTATGGACATGTATTGTAATAATCAACTTTTAAACTTTCTTGACAGGTCTTTTCTACCCATTTAAAAAAGAAAGGGAAATTAATGGAAGACCCTTCTGGCTTGGTGGGCATGGCAGGGAAGGTTATTGCAAAATCCCCATTTCCTCCTGATCAGCTGGGACTTGGGAGGCAGAGAATAGATGGGGGTGGGGCCAGTCAGAATTTTTACTACCGGTTCTCCGAATTACTCAAAGTTTCCGCTACCGGTTCTCCAGAACTGGTCAGAACCTGCTGAAACCCACCTCTGGGTTGTACCACATACAACTATGGAAAGTGGTGAATGTGTGCAAACTGCCTAGAGGAATCCTTTTCTTTTTCTCTCTCTTCCTTTGATATTCTTTTGGCCATGTTTGTACAGCATTGATGACCATACCCAATCTCAACTTTGTTGCCTGCTGCATGCTATTAGGCATATGAGCCATGGTGGTGCAGTGGTTAGAATGCAGTGCTGCATGCTACTTCTACTGACTGCCAGCTGCCAGCAGTTTGGCAGTTAGAATCTCACCGGCTCAAGGTTGACTCAGCCTTCTATCCTTCTGAGGTTGGTAAAATGAGGACCCAGATTGTTGGGGGCAATAGGCTGACTCTGCAAAACTGCTTAGAGAGGGCTGTAAAGCACTGTGAAGCAGTATATAAGTCTAAGTGCTAAGCGCTATGTTCTAAACCACAGGCATCTATGGCTCCTGGTGGTGGGAGGGGAGGCTGAAATGTGCCTCAGGATGGTACAATGCAAACTGTCCCTGACATATTTGTAGGGGCAACTTGAACACGAAAGGGCAGAGCTTAACTGCAACAACAAAATGCATCACAAAATGCATTTATCATCACTCTGGTATTGATGATGATCTATCATTCGGCAGTCATAACTACTGTTCTCTAAGCCTTAGAAGGTTATCTCCTGTCTAATTTTATTTCACCAGAGGGAAAAAGAAAAAAAAAAACCTTTCAGGGGTTCACAAAAGCTGTACTAGGTTATAGGATGACTTGGTCTTCTCTTTCTAAAGATCAGAATCAACGAATCGCAGAAGCCTTATGAAATCAGAACTGCAAAGAATTTGGCAAAGGGCCACATATAAGCCCCATTTTAACACACTCGATTTAATATTTAAGATGTCTAAAGTTTAGCCACTGAAAGCAAGAGTGGGATAATAAACACAGCCCATCTAGTGGGTTCACTCAATGTTTTTTTTTTTGCAGTATATCTTTCATTGTTTTCATTCTCTTTAACCATAAACTCTTGAGGTGCTATTTAGAAATATCAGGCCACTAAGAAGGTAAATTTAGGCTAATGCTGCCTCCCAGTGGTTACAAAGCATTATCACTATACCCTGAAACTAAAGCATAAATAAGAGTCAGTATTTTATTTAACTGACCCTAAAGTTTCATTTATCCTGAAGGTCAGACTCCCAAATTGACAGATCTCAATATTTATTTATTTAATACATTATATGGCATACAGCATATGACATAAAGTAATAAAACTGTATAGAAGGAGCATGTAACACGTATGATGGAAATAAGTAATCAACTGTGCAATACAAGAAGTCATATATAAGTTACAGGTTACATTTTAAAATACATTGATTCATAAGAATAGAATAAGTGTGCTATATACTAATATCTAGACCATTTATCCAATTAAGCACAATATTTATTAGTTGGAGAAAGTCTGTTTTTCCTCCTGTCTAATTCTCAAATGGCAGCTAGTCTCTATGTCACGGGTAGCAAACTCGCTGCATCACGTTGCCATCATGTAACGTTTTGTGATGTTTTCCCCATTCACAGATGTGGGGTGGGCATGGCCTGAGCATGACACATTTGGCCTGCAAGTTGCCAGTTTGACACCCGTGCCTATGTGATCCAGGGTCTGACAAGGAACATCACTGATCTCAGTGACAACTTGGCTTTGGAAAATCAGACTTGATTGCCTAGGAATTGTGGCTGCATGAAGGTTGAGGAGCAGAGGGGGAGATAGAAGGTTATCTGGGATCCCTAAACCACAATCAAACAAAGCATCCTTCTATTTACTCCAAAAAGTACTACTTACAGTTCTAGTAAAGAGGACAAGTGGCCCTTTTGCATAACTAAGTTAACTGGGACGTGGGGAATATAATTTTTTGTGTGAACTCCTCCACGCCTTTCAGCTTCTGTTTATCCCCTCACCCCACTATGATCATGAGAGAGAGAAGAAAAAGCCAAAATGGCAACACAAGTGGAAATCCCATTTTTTTTTCAGATTATCTCTAGGACTTAGACCTGTGATGGCAAACCTATGGCACGTGTCCTACAGGTGGCACGCGGGGCCATCTCTGCGGGCACGTGAGCCGACGCCCAGGCCAACTCCACTGCGCATGCCCGTATGCCTCCCGCCGGCTAGCTGATTTTTGGATGTCTGCTGGGAGGCACGTGCGCATGCATGGAGGGGGTGGCGCCCTCCCTGTGCCCCGTTTTGGTCCCAGGAGGCTTCAGGGAGGCCTGCTAGAACCAAAATGGGGATCGCACGCACATGTGCCCCCGTGGGGGGACATGGGTGGGGGAGCGTGGGGGGGTCACGCACACATGCAGGGGGCAAGGGAGCAGAGTGGGTCACACATGCATGTGCGGGGGGGCTGGGGGATCATTGCATTATGGGTGTCAGCGCTCACTTTTGGCACCCGAAGAAAAAAAGGTTTGCCATCAGTGACTTAGATTCTTCCCTAAATGGGGAAAAGGCCAACCCCCCATTAGTAGTTTGAAAAGCACAGTTGAACAGGTGGAACTACATTATTCTCCAAAGGATTTTTCAATTATTGGCCTTCAAAAGGAGGCGAATGCCTCATGAATCTCACTTTACATTTTGCAAAATTGCCCAGAATTTTTTCAAACAGAGAACAAGTAATGACAAATCTGCTTTCACTGTATTTATGAACTTGGATCTCTGTTTCATTGTCTTTGCAGTAAGATACCAGGGTATATGTCTACTTCTTACCCAACGTTTTGTGAGTAAATAAACTGAAGAATGATCTCTCTTTAAGATTTTAAGAAAGAAATTCTGTAGGCTGATCTGGAGAAAAATCTTCCTTTTTGTGACGACAAGCTGTCAGGGCTTACAGGTTCAGCCTCTGCAATGGCTGTGGAAACAAGTACCATTTTAGAACAGATTGGAACCATTATGACATTGACAAAGATTTTTAGAAATGTGAGGAAGCTATAGAGAAAAATCCAGGGACTATAGTACAAGGTAACTATGATGAAACTCTAGGAATGGACAGGGAATGAACCCTAGAAGAAAGACAACTCCCTGTCAAGTTTCAAGGTCGTCTCAAATAAATTGCATTTCAAACAAAGTCTTTGATAAAAACTCCCATTTATTGAGCATGACATTCTAAATCCGACTCATCGTAGCCAACACTGACTTCCAGACCCAAAACCCTCCCTTTCCGTTCCCCACTCCCCTGCACTCATTGGCCATCTTCCAAGTCATTCTACCCCTAATCTACTGCTTCAGCTAAAAGGAATTTCCCCCCTCCCATCCCATCTCCTAGGGGATATTATCTCCAGGGAAAATAAGTAGGTGAAAAGTCAAACGTCCCTTTCCAGATGCCTCCGCTTCTCCTTCTTATGTCAGCACTAGAGTAAATGCAATTTGAAGTGCTAACATCCCCACTCTTAATAAGAACTAGTCCTTGTGTCCAATTCTCCACAACAAGATTAGGAAAATTTCTTCCTCTGGCATCCTTATGATCGTCACACCGGCAATGTTTCATAGATCAATAGCAATCACACATTTTTTTAAAAAAAATACTTTGAAGCCATCCCACCTACAACCCGTTACTGCAAAGCCTTAAGATTTTTGGCCAGTTTGTAAAATCTGGGTCCGAATTTCAATGGTTTGAAAATGGAACATTTATGCTTACATAGAATGTATGCAGCTGAATTCTAAGATAGCTGTATTCTACCCTATTGGATGGTAAGTGCTATAGAGAGTTTCTGCTATGGCAAAATAGGGGGTGAGATACCCAATGTTATTTATACATATTTCTGAGGGAAAGGAGAATTCTCTTTCATGGTAAAAAGCCAATTTTTGGCAATAGAACATATGCAAGGGACAGCCATCATACCACAGAAAACAGAGTTGGAAGGGACCTTGGAGGTCTCCTAATCCAACTCACTGTTCGGGCATTGGACCCAACATCATTTTAGACAAATGATTGTCCACTCTCCTCTTAAAAACTTCCAGTGATGGAGCATTGGCTTTTTTGGTGGCTGCAGCACACTGCTGGCTCATATTTAAATAGCTGTCCACTAGGACTCCTAGATCCATGTCACAGTTGCTGCTATTTATTTATTTATTTATTTATTTTTCATATTTGTATACCGCCCTACTCCCGAAGGACTCAGGGCGGTGAACAGCCATAATAAATACAAATACATATAGAAGTTAAAAACTATTAAGAAACAGATTAAGTAATTTAGGCTCAAAGATTAAGAACATCCAAATTTATCTAAAGAGATTTAAAACCCAATTTAAAAGCCAGTTTAAAAGCCAAATTAAAAAGGGAGAGTTAGGCCAGACCAGCTTGTTGGAATAGAAATGTTTTCAGGGCACGGTGGAATATGCGTAAGTCTTGGATGTTTCGTAACTCCGGGGGAAGCCCGTTCCAGATGGTAGGTGCCCCCACAGAAAAGGCTCTCCCCCTGGGGGCCGTCAGTCGACATTGTTTGGCCGACGGCACCCTGAGGAGTCCCTCTCTATGGGAGCGAACTGGTCGGTGAGAGGCTATTGGTGGCAGGAGGCGGTCTCGTAAGTACCCTGGTCCTAAGCCATGGAGCGCTCTAAAGATAGTAACCAAAACCTTGAAGCGCACCCAGAAGACCACTGGGAGCCAGTGCAGCTCGCGCAGGAGAGGGGTTACATGAGAGCACCACATTGCTCCCATTACCACCCGCGCGGCCGCATTCTGTACCAGTTGGAGCCTTTGGGTGCTTCTCAAGGGGAGCCCCATGTAGAGAGCATTACAATAATCCAGGCGTGAGGTGACAAGGGCGTGAGTGACCGTGCGTAACGAGTCCCGATCCAGAAAGGGATGCAACTGGTGAATCAGGCGAACCTGATAAAAAGTCCTCCTGGCTACGGCCATCATATGCTCTTCAAAAGACAGCCGTGAGTCCAGGAGGATGCCCAAGTTGCGAACCCCATCTGTGGGGGTCAACGACTCGCCCCCAATAGTCAGAGATGGCGCCAACTGACTATATCGGGACGACGGAAACCACAGCCACTCGGTCTTGGATGGGTTGAGTCTGAGTTTGTTCCTCCCCATCCAGATCCGTACGGCCTCCAGGCACCGGGACATCACCTCAAGGGCATCATTGGGGTGGTCTGGGGTGGAGATGTACAGCTGGGTGTCATCAGCGTACTGATGGTACTTCACCCCAAAACCACGGATGATCTCACCCAGCGGCTTCACATAAATGTTGAATAGAAGGGGCGAGAGGACCGATCCTTGTGGCACCCCACATATAAGGGGCCTCGGGGTCGACCTCTGCCCCCCTGTCACACAGACTGCGACCGGTCAGAGAGAAAGGAGGAGAACCACTGTAGAACAGTGCCCCCCACCCCTAACCCTTCCAACCGGTGCAGCATGATATCATGATCTATGGTATCAAAAGCCGCTGAAAGGTCTAGTAGGACCAGGACAGAGGAGCAACCCCTGTCCCAAGCCCTCCAGAGATCGTCAACCAATGCGACCAATGCTGTCTCTGTGCTGTACCCGGGCCTGAATCCTGAACTGGAACGGATCTAGATAATTCGATTCATCCAGGTACTGAGGCAGTTGTTGTGCAACCACACTCTCAACAACCTTTGCAACAAAGCGAAGGTTGGAGACAGGACGATAATTTGCTAATACAGCTGGATCCAGGGAGGGCTTCTTGAGGAGGGGCCTCACCACTGCCTCTTTCAAGACGGTGGGAAAGACACCCCCACTCAAAGAAGCATTTATAATCTCCTGGAGCCAGCCTCGCATCACCTCCCGGGAGGCCAGTACCAACCAAGATGGACACGGGTCCAATAAACATGTGGTCGCATTTAGTCTGTTCAGTATCCTGTCCACGCTTTCGAGAGTCACAGGATCAAACTCTTCCCAAATAATATTCTCAGGACCTGCCCCTGTCATCTCCTCTGGATCAATCCAGTCAGAGTCTAGCTGTTCACGAATCTGAGCAATTTTGTCATACAGATATTGTACAAAATCCTCAGCTCTACCCTCCAAGGGGTCTTCCCGCGTCTCTTGATGGAGCAGAGAGCGGGTCACCCTAAACAGGGCGGCTGGGCAATTATCTGATGATGCAATAAGAGTAGAAAAGTAGTTACTCTTCTCTACTCTTATCGCCACTAGGTAATTCTTAATATGAGATCTTACCAGTGTTCGGTCGGATTCAGAACGACTAGCCCTCCAACTGCTCTCTAGGCATCTTTTCCGGCGCTTCATCTCCCTCAGCTCCTCAGTATACCAAGGAGCCAGGTGAGACCGGCGCCGGGTCAGAGGCCGCAAAGGCACGACTCGGTCTAAAGCATCAGCCGCTGCCCTATCCCAGGCGGCCACTAAGTCCTCAGCCAAGTCGTGTGCTAGAACCTCAGGAAATGGCCCAAGCTCCATCTGGAATCTCTCAGGATCCATCAGGCACCTGGGGCGGAACCACCTGGTCGGTTCCGCCTCCCTGCAGCGGGGTGTGGCGGTTCGAAGGTCCAGGCGAAGGAGGGAGTGATCTGACCATGACAAGGGTTCAATCACTATATCCCCTATCTCGAGATCACTCAACCACTGTCCAGAGACAAAAACAAGGTCCAGTGTGTGTCCCGCCATGTGAGTAGAGCCATAAATTAACTGGCTCAGGTCCATAGCCGTCATGGAAGCCATGAACTCCCGAGCCACCTCAGATGTCTTGCCAACTGATGACAGGTTAAAATCCCCCATGACCATAAGCCTGGGCGTGTCAACAGCCACTGGGGCTATAACATCAAGCAGCTCAGGCAGGGCTGCTGCCACATGGCAGGGAGCCAGGTATGTGACTAGCAAGCCCAACTGCACCCTATGACCCCACTTCACAAGAAGGGACTCACATCCAGCCGTCTGAGGAACAGTGGCCTCCCTTGGTCCAAGACCTTCGTTAATAACAACCGCCACCCCTCCGCCCCTCCCTGAGACCTTGGCTGATGGAAAGCACGGAAACCTGGTGGGCACATATCAACAAGGGGGGGCTTCCCCTTCCTGGCCCAACCAGGTCTCCGTAATACCCGCCAGGTCCGCACCCCCCTCCTGAATAAGATCACAAATGAGGGGGGCTTTATTTACCACGGACCTGGTGTTGCACAGCATCAGCCGAAGGCCTGGGGCCCGAGGTTCCGTACAACCTGGGGAACGAGAAGAGCTTTGAGGGTCGGAGCGTGCCACCGCTTGTAAACAGCGAGGACGCACTCCCGTAGGATGATGTGGCCCCCTGCTCCCGCCACATCTGCCCCTCCCACCTACAGTATCGATGTTATGGGCATCTGTATCGTAAAATCTAATCATCTCCTTGACCCCAGAGTTCACACCTCCCATGCCACGCCCTACGGCTGGCCCAGATACCCTCCCCCGTGGGTCTTCCCCCGAACCCACGTAATCTACCCCCCTCCCAGAATCCCTTAAAATCTTATCAAGAAATTTCCCTAAAAAAACCCATAACCCTCTTTTTGCTGTATGCCATCTCTCCGGACTCCAAAGTCCGTCATCGAGATAGGCCCTCGATAAAGAAAAGGGCCAGACCTGCGAGAGGGGGGCATCTCGCAGTTTGACGAGTTCTCCCAATGAGTACATTTTGTAGCTAGATAGTCTATAGCTGGTAGGCATGTCCTAGTTTTACAGGGTCCTGTGGAGAGATTATCAATTAGAGGTACAAGTCATTTTAGTCCCGCTGAATTCTCATATCAGCGGTAGAAAGAGCCATTTTGAACTCAGATGTGAACATCGATCACCCTCTCACGGCAACCAGATATAAGGGAGAAAAACAGCAGCTATAGTCCTGTTCTTTCAATGTTGTACCTAGGCATAGATGGAATAGCCAATCCTTGAGATTAGAGATACGGATAGTCTGTGGGAAATATATATAGTAGGTGAAAATCCAGGGACACTCAGATGAAATAAAAGTAAGGAAATTCTCATCCTGATATACAGGAAACAACAAACCTGGATAGCAAATGATTCACAAAAAAGCCGAATATCCGGTCATAAAAGGGCGATAGGAGATAAAAATACAGGAGGGGAGATGGAATAAGGCAGTCATTTTGTAGAAGCAAAGCCCCCATGATAGACATAACAATCATTTCTAATCTCCTTAGCTTTCTTTAGGTCTTTTATGCATGGAGGTTTAACCCCCCCCCCCATAGAAAGAGAGGGGGGAGGCCTCTGGGAGGTAATCCAGAGCTGGCCCAGCAATGGAAGGATTGGCATCTTTCCATTGCCCAGGAGATCAGTTGAAAATAAATAAGAAAGGTCCCTATTCTCCTTTCTGAGGCCTCTTTGGTCTCTAAATTGCTTTGGTTTTTGCTGCCTGTAACCGCCAACTGCTATTTCGGGCGCCATTTTGGAATTTTAAACTGCCACCACCATCGGCCTCCTCCGCGCTGATTTTGCCCACTGCTGGCCTCTGCAGGCAACCTCCAATCTTGCCAAGTCAGCCCAGGGTGCCAGACAGTCATCGCAGCCGTATATCGCCATCCATCCGGTAGCCTCTGATGAATGTAGGGCCGGCTGTCACGAAGCTATCGGCTCAAATTCGCTGACTCAAATCCCACCAGCACCGCCCGTCTCATTATAAGCTGTTTCAGAGAGCGAAGCCACAAAACTGCTCTCCTAGAAGGTTCTTCCAGAGCCAAAAACGCTCCCATTGGATTGGCAAATCAGCCCTCTCAACACACCATGGGCCATAGATGGGTAATTGGCCCTAAGGACCCCCAACTGTCAGGACATTACCCCCGTAAAACCGGAGCTCCATCGGGAGTCGCCATCTTGGGCATGTGCGAGGGTTCTATTTCTATTGAGCCAGATATCACCTATTTTATACCTGTGCAATTGTTTTTTCTTGCCTAAGTAAAGTAAAAAAGTAAAACCTTACTTTTTTAACCATTGAATTTCTTTTTGTTGAATAGGGCCCAGTCTCCAAGTCTGTCAAGATCCTTTAGCCTATGCACAAGGCATCTGTGACAATACTTCTGACTAAGGAAGATTGTGTAAGAGTCATGTACTATAATTTGCATCTCCTATTTCAGTTGAATACTGAAGATACATTCCCTCCTAGGCATGCTGTTTGTCAGGTTTTTAATGATGTTATTACTTTGCAAAGGAAGAGCTGATTAGAAGTCTCTCAGAGATTCTCCCTCACGGAGTTTTCAGTTCAATTTCATATTTAATCGGGAAAGCTGCTTCCAAGCAGAAATTTTCCTTGATTCCCCAAGGTGATGAAATCATAGCCTTGAAGATTTTTGTAAGCTGGTAGAACTTGCTGAATGTCCCATACATATAGTCATACTGATGTTACCATCCAAAATGAAATTATGGAAATCTATGGACAAGACATATTGCTATTTAAGGTGAAAGCAATATGGATGCCCTACTCTCCAATCCATGGAGAGACAAATAGAAACCTCTTTCAGTATCAGTACTTGAATTATCCTGTCCCCAATATGCTTCCTCTTGTGAAACCTATTCAGAGACAACATTGCTATAGGATAACATGACCACAACAGCAGAAGACACACTTGTTACCATATGTGCAAGAGAGAATGGCCTAGTTAAGCCCATTTGCTTGGCATAGAGTTTTCCCTATCTACAATGCCTTGGCACTGAGACAACACAACTAGACGATTCCGTCTTTCCTGCAAATATCTCTGTTGCTAGGATACCAGCTCAGGAGGATGCTAGGTTTGATGCCACTCTCTCCTTCTGCCTGGAACTGTTGTCAGAGTCAATTGCTGAATAATAAAGCTAGTCCTAATGTAGCCACTGCTATTGTGATTAAAAGCCAACTCTTTTAAATGAAAAGCTTGAGTTCTTATAATTACTGTATAGGGTCCCTTTATTGTTATTTCTATATTTTTCCCGTTAGTAAAAAAATAATGGTAGCACTCTGTGAAATGTACAAAATAAATAGATTTCCAAAAATCTCTAGTCTAACAAAGCAGAATAAAGCAGGAAAACACACACCTGCCCAATCAAAATTCTCTCCACCCAAACTAGCAAGGCAGAAAATCCATGAACACAGTGCTGCATCCTTAGTATCTTCTTCACAAAATAATATACAACGAAAAAATCGCTGCCTCTTCATGTCCCAACATCTGTGGCCTGATGTGTCTGCCTCTCTGACTGGATTTCACATGTGGTACTAAATCTATCTTGCTTACCTATGGTTTGTTTAATAAAACTCAATTTGTATGGTGGCTCCATACAACACATTAAGCTATAATTTATCTATCACAATGTCTTAGCTCGCACAATACTGTAACACCTTTCCTCCTTTTGTCTTAGGATTTTATACAAACCCAGTTTTTGTCTTAAAGTTGAGCTGGTCCTAATTATTCAAGAGTGGAGACATTATTACAATGATAAACAGTGAATACAAAAGCCCAGAAAATATATTCCAATGCTATCTTGAAATAAAAGCATAATGCCATTTTAAAAAAGAAGAAGAGAACGGGATTTACTGGCAAACGAAACCTTAATCTTTTTGTCCCAAATCATCGTGTTATCTTAAAAGACGGAATTCAGTGTCCAACTAGTAGCTAAAAAGAATTGAATGATGAGAAAAAAATCATGATACAGGTTACAAGAATAGATGAAAGGTATAATGGAAGCAGGGTTAATGACAAATTTGGGAAACACTATGAAAGTGAAACACTTACTAAGAGTGGTGTGATTTCATGCACAGGTTTCTATTAGCCACACTGCCTAGGTCTGTGAAAGTTTTATCAAAAGTTAAGAACAAGTAGTCTGAAAATAGGAAAAGCCAATAAAATCAATATGTTCTACATTGTCTTAAGTCGTATATTCTAAAATTAAGTATACTTTAATTGTTACTACTTTATTATGTGTATATTTCTACAACTTATTCCTGTGACTTACTAAAGAATATAAACCCAAGGAATATCTTTATATCTGTAAGCAACTATAAAGACATCCAATGAAGTTATATAACAATAAGTGTGACTTGGGCCAACAGAGGTCTTAATGTTGTCCTGCTGAATTCTATTGCTGTAGATAAGTAAGGACAATTTGTGGTAGTTCATAGCTTATGAGCATTTGCATGTCAGCCTGGGTCCATCATACAGAATAGGTAAAATGTCTGGCATGCTGAAGGGAATACCAGATTACTGTATGTATCGTTAGGGGTCATTTTAATTATCCTAAAATGCTTTGGGATATGAAAGCCAAGAAACACTTTAGAAAATTAAGATTATTGGGCCTATAGTAGCCATAGTGGGTGCTTCAGAATTACAGCATGGATCCAGAAAGTTATGAACTTGGATGTTAGCTCCATTACATTGAATACTGGTACAGAAATAAGATGGAAGGTGATCTAGATTTATGAGTCCCTATCTACGCTCATAGCCTTCTTATGGAATTACATAGGCCAGAGTGTAAGTAAGCTGGCTATCATCACTTCTAATTTGAGCCCAGTTTCTTACAAATGGATGAATCTGAAAAGTGCCAGTTTAATATTGTATCTTGCACCATTTTATTAGCACTTTTTTTTTACTATGACCTAGTTAGTAGCAGGTGTCGTGCAGATTTTTTTTTCCAAATTACACAAGCATGCTAAAAATATGGATATGCCCCAACCATTATAGCAAAAGTATAAAAATAGAAAATTATACCAATTCTAGCCCATTTAAAGTACTAGGATAGATGAATGGGTATAAATCTGATGTATGTGCTCTTTACTTTTAGACTGTGCATAGCAAAGATGATCATCCTTTACTATGACAGCTGACCTGTTTCTTTCTCATAGTATGATTTAGTTAGAGAAAATATATATGAAGGAACCTTCTAACACAATAGCTGTTTTTAACAGAATATTTTCTCAACCTTTAAAATATGTGTAGACAATGATCCTTATTTATTTGGATAGACATTTTATTGGCTGGTTTCACACATTATGCAAAATTATAGTTTGCTGGATCATGATTTACTGAACAAGTATCAAGTGGATGAATTCACATAGGAGAATGAACACAAAATGGCTTAGCAAATTGTATGTTCTTGCAGTTAATGTGTTTTGGTACTTTGAAGGTTGCATCTTTATGGTTACTTCAAACCACAGAGTATCTTCTAATTAAACTTGAGACATTACTATACTTCCTTAACTAGAGTGACCACATAGCTCTAAATTATAGTGTTCTACTTACAATGATAGCATAATATAAGGAATATCAACTCATGTGATTATTTTTCTTGCAATCAGGTAGCCCTCGATTTAAGACCACAACTGAGCCCGAAATTTCTGTTGTTAAATGAAACATCTGTTAAGTGAATTTTGTCATTTCACAACATTTCTTGCCACCGTTGTTCAGTGAAACACTGCAGTTGTTAAGTTAGTAACATGGTTGCAAAGTGAATCTGGCTTCCCCATTGACTTTGCTTGTCAGAAGGTTGAAAAAGGAAATCCATGACCCTGGGACACAGCAGCTGTCATAAATATGAGTCAGTTGTCAAGTATCTGAATTTTGATCACATGACTACGGGGATGCTACAATGATCATAAGTGTGAAAAAGTCATAAATCACTTTTTTCAGTGTCGTTATAACTTTGAACGGTCACTAAATGAACTGTTCTAAATTGAGGACTAACTGTACTGTGGTATGTGAAGAATTACTCTGTGGAATTACTCTCTCTCTCTTTCTCTTTCTCTCCCTCCCTCCCTCCCTCCCTCTCTCTCTCTCTCTCTCTCTCTCCCCATGCGTATTTGTGTGCAGGAATTCTGGAATAACGGGAAGTTCTCTAAAAGAATAAACAGGTTCTACATTTGTGTTGAAAGCACCTATCAACAAGGTGCTTCTGGGTTGAAAGGATTAGCTTGTGACATTACTGTTGTCCAGGGATGCCCAAGGAGGGTCATTTCATGTCCCTATTATTTTACCACCGAAGTGGTACCTATTTATCTACTTGCATTTGCATGCTTTCAAACTGCTAGGTCGGCAGGAAATAAACATATCCTTTTCTTGATGTGTAGTGTCAGGATGGAATGGGAGTTGAAGGCCTGGAAGTGGAGAAACCTGTCTAGGTTCTGTTGGAGAACAGGCTGAAATTCTCCGCCACCACCAAGAAGCATCACACAATGCTAGAAAAGAGATGTACCCATGTAGTCGGGAGAAATTGGTGGTATATGGTTTTAATTTCCAATTTATATACCGCCCTTCTCCCTGAGGACTCAGGGCGGTGTACAGCCAAAATAAGAACATAGAATACAAATATTAAAAAACAGTTAAAATATATATAAATTTGGCCCAGAATTTAAGAAATCACAAACCGATTAAAAGAATTTAAAAAATTTCTTCTTAAGCCAGCCCAGCTTGCTGGAAAAGATGGGTTTTAAGGGCATGATGGAAGGCACTGAGGTCATGGATTCTCCTTATCTCAGGGGGCAACTGATTCCAGAGGGTAGGAGCCCCCACAGAGAAGGCCCTCCCACTGGGGGCCACCAGCCTACATTGTTTGGCTGATGGCACCCTGAGGAGGCCCTCTCTCTGGGAGCGCACAGGTCGATGGGAGGTCATCGGTAGCAGCAGGCGGTCTCGCAGATAGCTAGGCCCTATGCCATAGAGCGCTTTAAAGGTGATGACCAACACCTTGAAGTGCACCCAGAAGACCACTGGGAGCCAGTGCAGCTCGCGCAGGAGCGGTGTTACATGGGAGCGCCATGTTGCTCCCATCACTATCCGCGCTGCTGCATTCTGGACCAGTTGGAGCCTCCGGGTGCTCTTCAAGGGGAGCCCCATGTAGAGAACGTTTATTTATTTATTTATTATTTATTAATTAAATTTCTATACCGCCCTTCTCCAAATAGGACTCAGGGCGGTGCACAGCCAAGGTAAAAATAGAGCATACAAAATTTAAAAACAGTATTAAAATAATTAAATATTTGGCCGTAAATTAAAACAACCCAATTTAAAATCAATTTAAAATTTAACTCAAGCCATTGCAATAGTCAAGGCGAGAGGTGATGAGGGCGTGAGTGACTGTGCACAAGGAATCCCGATCAAGAAAGGGCCGCAACTGGCGAATCAGGCGAACCTGACAAAAGGTCCCCCTGGTTACAGCCGTCAGATGTTCCTCCAAGGACAGCTGCATATCCAGGAGGACTCCCAGATTGCGAGCCCTTTCAGTGGGGGCCAAAGACTCGCCCTCAATAGTCAGTGATGGAGTCAACTGGCTATATCGGGATGCTGGGAGCCACAGCCACTCTGTCTTGGAAGGGTTGAGTTTGAGCCTGTTCCTCCCCATCCAGATCCGCACAGCCTCCAGGCACTGGGACATCACTTCAAGGGCATCGTTGGGGTGGCCTGGGGTGGAGATGTACAGCTGGGTGTCATCAGCGTACTGGAGGTATCTCACCCCGAAGCCACGGATGATCTCACCCAACGGTTGAATCTGACAAGGCAAGAACCAGCACTGCTCAGTCCAGACTTAAAGTAGCAGAGCAAATTTGTCTAAAGTCCTGTTTAGAGTTTCAAATATTGTGGTGTGATGCACAATATACAGAAATAGGATTATCTGCATATACTTTGATTGGGAATTTTAGGATTCTGATATTTAGAAAGCTCTCATGTCTACAATATCACTTTGATTTAGAAGTTCTTTCCCTGAGAAAGAACACAATCTTGAAATATGTAGGATGTGTAGAATGTTATCTAATTAAATCATACTGATGGAATTATTTGCATCAGCAGAAAAGAGAAGGAAGTTGTTTGCAACTCCTTTCCTTAAAGATTAGAGGGGCCACTCAGATATGGTGATGTTATATGAAGG
Source organism: Arizona elegans (assembly GCA_022577455.1). Classification (NCBI taxonomy): domain Eukaryota; kingdom Metazoa; phylum Chordata; class Lepidosauria; order Squamata; family Colubridae; genus Arizona; species Arizona elegans. Next base: position 121,199,472 of record JAKOOJ010000003.1, read on the forward strand.
AAGATTGTCACACTGCCTGCAAGCAGACAATTGCTTGTGCTGTGTTGGATTTCATTCCAGTTTTTCAGTAAGTAATTGACTTTTTGGGGAGGGAGGGGTTTAAAAACAGAATAATGTCTGAAAATAGATTGCTTTGTTGAACCACCCAATGGTAAGACAGATTCATTTACTGAATGGCCTCTGTCCATAAGCCTAATCAAGTGCATTATTCACCAGTTTATTCTGGAGCTTTACCAAAGACCAAGCAATCATGTTTAACCTGATCTTGCTTGTATTTATCAGCATGGAAGAACCATTAGCTTCTCGGAATTTGTCCAAATGCACAAATAATTGCAAAACTACAGCAAAAATGTTGGAACCTTTATTCTGAAAGCAATGTACTTACTCACAACCTTTTAAAAATGTGATTAGATGGCAAAAACTGTAGTCACAAATGTATGCCCACTTGGGATAAATTTGATAGCATTCAAGAGAAAAGGTTATGTAAAGAATTGGGCTACAAACCATTTGAACAAGAGGAAGACATTAGCATATTTGGATAAGACTGTTTTAATTGAAATATCATATTGAAAATATTAACCAATTCAAAATTTAGGAATAGCCGGTAAATAACAACTTTAATCCTCCAGCTTTTTTCCTGTTTTCTATGCAGAATCTTTCTAGCATTCAGTAATCTAAAACATCTCATTTTACCTTTGCACAATACAGCCAGTCCTGTTAGACTTACAGCAGTTCATTTAGTGACTGTTCAAATTTACAACTGCACTGAAAAAAGCGACTTACGACTATCTGTCACACGACTATTGCAGCATCCCCATGATTATGTGATCAAAATTCAAGATGCTTGGCATTTGACTCACATGTATGACAGTTGCAGTGTCCTGGGGTCATGTGATCACCTTTTGTGACCTGACAAGCAAAGTCAATGGGGAAAACAGATTCATTTAACAACTGTGTTAGTAGCTTAACAACTGATGTGATTCACTTAACAACTGTAAGTGAAATGGGGAAAAACTCACTTAACAAATGTCTCACTTAGCAACAGAAATTTTTGGCTCCATTATGGTCGTAAGTTGAGGACTCCCTGTACCTTCAGAAACACAAAAGTGAAATTTTCGCCAAAAAGTTACACACACAATGAAGAGTTGAAAATAATGACTTTTGCCCAGTGGTGGGATTCAAAATTTTTTACTATCGGTTCTGTGGGCGTGGCTTGGTGGGCATGGCTTGACTTGGCTTGGTGGGCATGGCAAGGGAAGGATACTGTAAAATCTCCATTCCCTCTCAACTCCAGGGGAAGGATACTGCGAAATCCCCATTTCCTCCCAATCAGCTGGGACTTGGGGGGCAGAGAATAGATGGGGGTGGGGCCAGTCAGAGGTGGTATTTACCGGTTCTCTGAACTACTCAAAATTCCGCTACCGGTTCTCCAGAACTGGTCAGAACCTGCTGAAACCCATCTCTGATTTTGCCCTCCTCTCCTTTTATGGAAAAGAAACTAGTGTGGCTTCCAATGGCATAGTTTTCCAACTATATAGTTCTCCAAGTAACTACTGTATCTGAATATAGCTAAAACTACCAAATTTGGGGTAATGAGAACCCGTGAATTATTCCTAACTGGCTTCAATAGTTTATGAAATAAAACTGCAGTTGAGTCATCATCTTTTGGTGTAGAAATGAAGCTAGTTGGGAAGGTTTAAATCTACATCCCAACTGTTACTATGTGATGGTTTCTATAGCAATTAACAAGCAAGGAGCCAGTTTTGCATGATGTAAACTTACCTTCTCGGCAACCACACTTTTTCTTTGAGATTAAGATAACGGTTTTCACCTACATAATTGGTTATCACCTACATAATTTTTATTTCTACACTGCAACCCAATAAACATGAGACTGAGTGCAGCTTTTATTCTATCCATGGGAGAAATCCCAAACAGAATTATAATCGAACATTCTTGGTGATAGGAAAGGAGAATTGGCATTTGCTTATTTCCTTCTCTCACTGATTTCCCCAAAGTTGCTTTCTTTCCTTTTGTGGATTAGGGTATATCCCCAAATTTGGAGAATCATAGTGGACTGTAGGGGAGAATAAATTATTAGATTTCCTTTTTATTGGATTTTTCTTTTCACATCTTTCTTCTGCCAGCAAATTACTGGAAGCTATTTATGAACAAGAAAAAAATGGGCCTTGGATCCAGCTCTAGAGCCCTTCCAGTTCTATTCTGATTGATTGAATGTAGACAAGAAAATTACCTTGAATCCATTCCACGAGATATTAGAGAGTACTTTAAAGCAGCTGTGACAGCTTCCCAATCTAAGAAATCAGAGTCCAATAAATATTGTAGATCAGGATATAGTAAATATTTTCTAGTAGCAGCTAAAATGTAGAACTACAACTTTGTAGCTGAGCAAACATTTGTATGCAAAATGTCCCAGGCTAAAAACATCCAAGTTCATTTAATGCTGCTAGAGAGCAAACTTTACATCAGTCAGTCCAATCTTTTCCAATTATGTTTCCTCCAGATTATCAGGACAATAATTTCCAGCATTCTAGGCCAGTTGTGAATTCTAGGGGTTGTGGTTAAAAGAGATCTGAAGGATTTGGGAAGGCTGAATTAGGAAACACTCGTTTAGTCGTGCAAATAATCTGTAAGGCAGCCTTTTCTGTTTAAACATTACTTTGAGATAGCAGAATTGGGAATAGCTTTCACACCAAGCTATTAAATCACCATAATCATAAATATATTTGTCAAGCATATATAAGATAACAAATAAAAGTATAAACATAATTTGAATACATGAAAAGAGTAAGTAAAAAGGAATATTAGGACAGGGACGGTAGGCATGCTGGTGCACTTATGCATGCCCCTTACAGACCTCTTAGGAATGGGGTGAGGTCAACAGTAGACAGTTAAAGTTTTGGGGATTTGGGGAAGGAAATACAGAGTCAGGTAGTGCATTCCGGGCATTGACCATTCTGTTACTGAAGTCATATTTTCTGCAATCGAGTTTGGAATGGTTTACCTTGAATTTGTATCTATTATTTGCTTGTGTATTGTTGTGGTTGAAGCTGAAGTAGTCATTGACAGGAAGGACATTGTGGCAGATAATTTTATGTACTATCCTTAGTACATAAATTTATTTATATTTAATAATATATAATAATTATAATAATAATTATTATTATTTAGTACATAAACGGCTGTGTTCATATGACACACATACCCACAGCAAATAAACAGTAGTTTAGCTCAACTACATAGCTCCATAGTACCCTTTGAACAATAATGTATTCACACTGGCTAAATAGATACACTAGATACACTATATTGAGCCATAATACAGTCTAGTACAATAGTACAGGCTAGGTTTGCACACTGTGTTGTGTCTCAGAAGTCTAGTTTGTATGAAGTGACGTGAATGATCGACTGATCCCCACCCCTCTGAGTCAGCCAATTCTGTGCCAGTCACACAAGATCAGAGACAACAGGATTTTCACCTGTTGATGTTTTTCAGTAGCCCTCTTAGTACCATAAAAGAAGCAGGAAAGCTGTTGCTACTTTGACATTCCCTCCTTTTAATTTTTTCCCCCTGCCTTGGAAGGAAGTAAAATGGAATGATGCATTTACTTCAGTCCTATGGCCGACATGCCATCTCTTTGTTGCTGGCTAGTTACATTTCCTCAACTCTGCATGAACTCTGGAGGTGGGAAGATAGAGAGTAAACCAGACTTGAAGCTGAGAATGAGGATTATGTATCAGTTCAGAGGTCACAATGGAGCACACATCAAGATCAGAGGGGATTCTGAGGAAAAGAAGCTGAGAAATAGAGGCTCTAATTAGCAGCTAGAGGAGCTATAATGAATGGGATAGTTTTAATGGCTGTTGAAGATGGACTGTGGTTCTATTCAAAGTAAAGTTAGCTAGCAAATCTCAGATGGACAAGCAGTTCCTATTAATTAGGATTTATGGAATGCAGAATAAGACTGGAATAAGATTTATTGAAGCATTCAAGGACATCCCTGAGGAAGAAGAGAGCTGGTGTGGAACAGCATCCTCAGACATGTGACTAGAAGCAAGAGAGGGAATCTCTCTGTTATTTGTTTTCGGAAAAAAAATCTGAGAAAGTTAACCCTCAGAGAACCAACTTTCCTTCATTCCAGATCTCTTTGGAGCTCAATCTAATCTCCTCTTGATTAACTGGGTTGACAGTACCATCAATTCGCCTAATCAGCCTAGTCTGTATCATCAACTTCTTGTTCACTTTACATGCTAATCTGCTTTCCATGACCCAATTAAACAAGTTTAGTGAACAAGTTCAGCATATTACGGACACAGCCAATAAAAATAACTCTTGTCTATTGGGAGGCTGAATTACCACAAAGTAAAATGTTACTTTATCTTTATATAAGACTCTTCTCTTCTCATTTCATGTTTACATTTATTTGAAAAACCTATTGCATGAAATGTTTGATTTAAAGAGTTGCTGTAAGATAGTTTCTTGTCTTTAAATCTGAAGTGCTGTTACAACCTTCCTGCACAATAAGGCAGTACTTATTTCAAAAATGTGGTGCCAGAAGTATTTTGAACCCTTTGTGAATATAGCTCCTTTCTGGTATTCTTTAAAGCATCTTCACTTTTTCAGGCTTTTACCTAAATCTGAAAAAAAGTATCTCTGCTTTAAGAATTCCTTTGTTCGTGATAAACTACATCTCTTATCTAAAAGCCCTTCATTGATATTTATTCTAAAAGCAGAAGCTATTCACCTTTTGCTTCAATGCCAGTTCTGAGGCTGGTTGCTGTACAGTATTTGTTACCATTAGATTCTTCTTTATATTTAAGCTTGGTCCCATTTTTTTCATTGTGCTCTTTCACTTTCATTATAAGAACTTCCAGATCATTTGTTGGTATTTCTTCCAATTTTGAAACCATGTTCATTTAGATTTAATACAGCTTTCCTCAGTGCAGGTAGTCCTTGACTTACAATTGATTAACAACTGTTTGAAATTACGATGAACTTTGAAAAAGCTACTTACGACCCATCCTCAACGTTATGGCTGCTGCTCCCACCCATTCCTGTGGTCATCGCGTTTCAGGCACTTGGCAACTGGCTTACATTTATAACCAGTTGCAGTATCCTGCAATCTTGTGACCATAAATTGGGATATTTTTTTGGCCAGTTTTAAAAAAAACCCAACAATTTAGAAGAATCAATTCACTTAATAACCATGTAATTTGCTTAACAACTTTGTTGACTCACTTTAATAGCATTGGAAAAATGGTCATTGAATTCGATCACATGGTGCCTCAACGTAGAATCACAATGACTTACGAATAAAACTCCCGGCTCCACTGGTTGTCTCAGCTTAGCAATAGCAATAGCACTTAGACTTATATACCACTTCAAAGTGCTTTTCAGCCCCCTCTAAGCGGTTTACAGAGTCAGCATATTGACCCCAACAATCTGGCCCCTCATTTTACCAATCTCAGAAAGATGGAAGGCTTCAGAATCAAACTGCTGGCAGTTGGCAGAATTAGCCTGCAATACTGCATTCTAACCACTGCACCTCCACAGTTACTTATCACATAAGAATGGAGTTACCTTCTTTAATTCAAATTTAAATTTATAGATGTTCAAATTTAAAGATGTTGATCAAGTTAAACAGCAACAGACTGATACAAGTACTAGATATCAAACAGCAACTATAATAATTTTTATCAAACTCACAAATTATATTAAGCCGTAACATTTGCTTAATTTTTATTTAAGCTGTGGTGTGTAAGCCTAACATTAATTTATAAACCATAATTCATGGCTTAATGCACAGTTTTCACCCAGATAATTATGGTTTAATGTGATATGTAGTATGTGTTTAATCCAGCCAGTACCTGAATTATTTACTATATCTAGCAGGATTGTTTTCATGGTTTTATAAGGAAAAGTAAGTGATAGAACGCAAGGTTTCTGAAAGACAGTTACTTCAAATATTTCTATATGGTGTTTAAAAAAATTGAATACAGGTAGTCCTCTACTTACAAAGTTCATTTACTGACCATTCAAAGTTACAATGACACTGAAAAATGTGATTTATGACCATTTTTCACACTTACAATCTTTGCGGTATCTCCATAGTCACATGATCAAAATTTAGATGCTTGGCATCTGACTCATATTTATGACAGTTGCAGTGCCCCGAGGTCATGTGATCACTTCTTGTGTCCCTCTGACGAGCAAAGTCAATGGGGAAGCCAGATTCACTTAACAACCGTGTTGCTAATGTAACAACTGCAATGATTCAGATAACAACTGTGGCAAAGAAGGTCGTAAAATGGGGCAAATTCACTTAACAAATGTTTCACTTAACAACAGAAATGTTGGGCTCAATTGTGGTTGTACGTTGACGGCTACCTGTCCATTACATATGGAATCACAATCTTTTTACTTTCCAAATGAAACAGAATCAGTTCCTCCCACTATTAATAAACTAACAGCATCAGACAACTAGATCAAAGACATTATTCTGCCATATCAAAAATTCCTCTCAAAGGAGTGCCACTTTCTAAAAATAAACAAGACCAGTCACAGTGAATAAAAATCACAGACTCAGCAGACAACTGGCGCTATGCCTTTGCTCAGTTTTTTAAAAAGCTTCTTCCAAATCAATGCAACTGCTGATGTTTCTCTATTTTCAATATGTACTTAAGCAAAACCAACTAACCTATCGAAGAAGCAACTGAAGCTATTAGAACTAAGAGCATAACTAGAATCCTCTTTGGATATAGAACAAAAACTATTTGAAACTATTTGTAAACAACTGGGTTTACTGGAAGTAAGTAATAGTGGCAAAAGATAAATTTTTGAAACAAATGTTTTTAAAAAGATAATAAATCAGATCAATTGTTGGCTTATCAGCTAAGAACAAGAGAAACAATTATCACTTCTATTTGGAATAGCAACAGATGTGTTTCAAGAATGGAGGAGCTAACAATTTAAATATTATTTTAGATTATTTAATAAATATTAAATATAAAACAGTCTGAAGAATATTTGGGGAAAAATACCACTTATAAAAGTTACAAAAAAACAAAACGGAGTTTCCAATAAATCAATTACTAAAGAGAAGCAGCAACCCAAAAATTGAAATTGAATAAATCTCCAGAACCAGAAAAAGCCTTTGAAATATACAAGGTTTTCTACAGAAATTTTTGTTAAGGAAGTTAATCCAGGTAATGAGTAAGATTAATTAACATTAAGCCGTTTCACTCTTCAAGAAAGCTTTAATTTCTTTGATATATGAAGGAGGGAGTGGCCCGACCTACTTAGAATGGTAGAGAACTATTCTACTAATTATTATAAACTATAAAGTTCTCATAACAATTCTTGCTCATGAACTAAATTGACTTTTATCTGAATTGATACATCCTGATCAGACTGAATCTGAAAAACATGCCACAGAAATTTCAGGAAATTTTGGGGAGACTTATATTTTTGGGGGGGCAAAGTATGATTCAGAATGCAAAAAAGGTAAAAGATTATACAGTATAATTAAATGGATACAGAATCTAAACAAAACAATTAAAATACAATGGGAATATCAATGAAAGAAAAATGACACATTTAGAATTAATATTACACTCGGAGAAAATTGCGGTTGGTTGTGCTGCTGACAATGTATTATTCAAGTACTGTGTCAAGCACCGGGGAAATCATAGGATTCGGGCAGTTTAAATAAGTATAAAGATTTATTGCAAGCTTAAGTTCTCTACAAGAATCTGACCAACTGGTGGTCAAGGGAAATGAACGGGAGATAAGAGAGGCATTCAAGGTGGGTTGGACCGATATACAGATTTATATCAAGGTCATTTTTTCTTGCTAATTTTACAGTGCTTCTAAACTTTATTTATAATTTGCTGTTTCTATATATCCATTTAATAATAATAAAATTTAAGAAATAAGCATTTAATAAATAAAAATTATTAAAATAAAAACAGCTTTGGTAACGAGCACATTAGACACCACTGAAGTTTCAGAAGTACTGTAACTATCTGTATCAAGTTGGTTGCCAAAAGAAATAGAGAGGCAGAAGTTACCAGGAAAACAATGCAACATGGAGCAGAACCCTAAACTTGAAGCTAGTATCAATCTTGTATTGCTTGTAAATGCAGCATTAACATCCTGCACCCTTTCAAAAGGGCAACAAGCTGATCTGAGTCCTTTTTGAGGAGAAGGAAATAAAAGTTGCTTAGCAACCCTTTTTCTCCTTTAGCTTCTGTTCAGAAACCTGCTTTCCTACATGCGCAAAAGCCTGGGAGTAGGAATCTGATATAACAAAATTGTAAAGCTATGAGATCAATATTGAAAGCTTCTTCAAAATCAAGTCTGATGTCAATGTGTACTTTTTAACTAATTATGTACTTGTACTTGCTTGAATGTTATCTTCTGAAAATGTCACTAAGCTATACCAACTTGGCTGTAAACTAGTATGATATACAGGTAGTCCTTGACTTACAACAGTTCATTTAGTGACTGTTCAAAGTTACAACGGTGCTGAAAAAGGTGACTGATGACCATTTTTCAGTTATGATCTTTGCAGCATCCCTACGATCATGTAATCAAAATTCAGATGCTTAGCAACTAGTTCCTATTTATGACTGTGTCCCAAGGTCATAGCAATAGTGGTTAGACTTATATACCGCTTTACAGTGCTTTACAGCGGTTTACAGAGTCAGCATATTTCCCCAAACAATCTGGGTCCTCATTTTACCCACCTCAGAAGGATGGAAGGCTGAGTCAACCTTGAGCCTGGTGAGATTTGAACTGCCAAATTGCAGTCAGCTGGCAGTCAGCAGTAGTTTGCAGTGCTGCACTCTAACCACTGTGTCACCCATGATCCCGTTTTGCAACCTTCTGACAAGGAAAGTTGATGGGGAAACCAGATTCACTTAATAACAAGGTTACTAATGTGAGATATAAGACCCAAATATTTTAATCCTCACAATTCATAAACAAGTCTGGTTCATAAAATCAAAGGTTTATTGGAGATAAAATGAAGAAAAATAAAAAGCGGTTGCAAGCACGGCCTCTTAGACCGTTCCCAAATGGATTCAGTTCAAAGAGTGCAAAAAGCAGTTTTCAAGCTACACATTTTATACTCCTACACAATGTACGCCAGGCCTAAGAATCCCTCCCAACTCCCCTTTATTCTCCTAAGTCATTCTTCAAGTCGTTTTACACCTTAAAGGGTCATCTTGACATTTCCTGCCTAACAACAACTATCTTATCATGTTTACTTTTAACTTCACCTTGGGCGGATGTTCCTTTTTACTGATAATGGCCTTGCCCAAGGCGTAGATTCCTGTCTCCAAGGGAGCTTTTAGCAAGTCATAACACATTGTCTCTACTAATTACAATTTGTGGCCAGTTTGCGACAGTAAGAACATCTTAGCTTTTTAATACATATTACACTTTTATAAAAGAGTAACTTATTATTAATTTCCTTCACTAACTTATCAACTGCACTGATTAACTTAACAACTGAGGCAAGAAAGGTTGTAAAATGGGGCAAAATTCACTTAACAAATGTCTCACTTAACAACCAAAATTTTGGCCTGAATTGTGGTCATATGTCGAGAACTATCTGTACCTTGGTGATGGGCAGTGCTGTGACATACCGTATTTTTCGGAATATAAGATGCACCGGAGTATAAGACACACCTACCTTTTTTGGTGAGGAAAAGAAGAAAAAGAAATCTCCCTCTGCCTCTGAGCAATTTTGCCTCGTTACAGCAAACAGCCTGCTTTACTTTCATTTTCAGCATAGCTTGATTAGAACAAGGGAAAAAAAAATCTGCTCCAGCAATTTACCTCTTTGCAGCAAGCAGAAGAGCCCTGTGCAAAACAGCTGAGAGCAAATCAACTGAGAGTAGGGAGGCCGATCCAATCAACTTGTGCTAATTAGGATGTGCTGAAGCTGAAAGGAGCTGTTTTTTCTTGCTGTTTGCTTGCAAGGAGGTCACTGCTGCGAGGCAGAGGCTAAAGGGTGGTGGGCCAGTGGGTGGGCGGGGCTACATTCAGTGTATAAGACGCACCTAAATTTTCACCCTCTTTTAGAGGGGAAAAGGGTGCGTCTTATACTCTGAAAAATTTCAAGCCTAGCAACAACTTTAAGCTGTTTGGCAGCTTGGTTGCAATCGTTTCATCACCATTCGAGGAGACATTGTCAGTGTGTTTTGAGTTGAGTTTGACCAACCCAAGTTACTAATATTCAAACACATCTCAACTAACAACCTCTTCATGTTCACCACTGAATCTTCATCTAAATCCAACATATTTAGCTATAAACACTCCAGTAGTTTCTCTAACTCTCAAACAGTCTATCCAGATTCTGTCCCAAATTATATTTACCACTTCTTGAAATTCTACTAGTAATGTTTACATGCCAGTTTTGGCAATAGTAGTTAATGTCACCATGCAAGAAGTCATCTGGAATGAAGTAAAATGGCCAGCTATCTAAACTAATCAATTTACTATAGGCAAAGACATATTCTGCTATTTACATACTACATGAACTTCTAGTGGTTTATAACAATAAAACAATATTAAAAGATTACAAATCTATGAAAATACATAAATATTCCTTGCCCTTAATATGCTCTCTGGAAAACCTCTATTTTTATTCAGCTATGCAAGGCCATTAGGGTGGGCACTGTTTTGACTTTAGGGGAAGAGGTTCTTCCATAAGATGGGGCTGCAACAGGAAAAAAAAATCAGACCCATTGCAATGGGCAACTAACAGATCTAATATAAATGAATGAGAAACTTGCTTGCTCTACTAACTTTCTAATATACAAAAATGTTTACTGGGCAAGCCTTTTTTTTTTTTGTTTAGGACAGGGGTGTCAAATGCAAGGCCCTGCCTAGATCTGGTCCGCAGGGCTTGATACCCCTGGTTTAAACGCCCACTTCTTGCCCACAGATTTGGATCAAGTTGCCATTTGTACTCTGATGTAATTTACATATATTTCTCCTTTTCTACAAGCTCGTTCAGACATTAGCAGATATATATCGTTCCCACCACTCATCTCCTCCCACTTACGACTGTATGACTGTAACCTTGTTGCTGGTATCCTTAAGATTTATATTGATATTGTTTCCTGATTGCTTATTTGTTCCCTATGACTATCATTAAGTGTTGTATCTTATGATTCTTGATGAACGTATCTTTTATTTTATGTACACTGAGAGCACATGTACCAAAGACAAATTCCTTGTGTGTCCAATCACACTTGGCCAATATTCTATTCTTCTATTCTATTCTATTCTATTCTATTCTATTCTATTCTATTCTCTATCTACTCTATTCTATTCTCTATCTACTCTACTCTACTCTATTCTATGCTCTATATACTCTACTCTACTATTCTATTCTCTATCTACTCTACTCTATTCTATTCTCACTCTATTCTATTCTATTCTCTCCCTACTCTACTCTATTCTACTCTATTCTATTCTCTATCTACTCTACTCTATTCTATTCTCACTCTATTCTATTCTATTCTCTCCCTACTCTACTCTATTCTACTCTATTCTATTCTCACTCTACTCTACTCTACTCTATTCTCATTCTACTCTATTCTTGTATTCCGGACTTAATATTACATTTCGTCCATTCCCCTCCTCTCCAAAAATTCTCGCTCTCATTCACTTAAAGGAAAGTGAGAAAATGAGATTTCGAATTAACGCTAAAAACATTATAAAGCTAAGCGGCAGTGAAAATAGTCTAGCCCCAGATAAGAAAATAACTCCGACGGAAGACAAAGTTCTTCTCTCTCTCTCTCTCAAGCCTCCGAGGGCCACGTGAGTCAAAGCATCCAGCCAAGCCTACGCCGCTCCCTTAGCAACCGCATCCAAGAGAAAGCCCCGCTCTCACCATAGAGTTCAGAATCCTCCGCAGGAAGTCGACGAGGGAAGTCCCTGCTGTTTTCCCCTCCCGCAGTCCTGCGACCTATTCGCCTCCGTTTTCTCTCCTCCAATCGCCAGTCGAGATGGGTGGATGCAATCGCTCACGCTCTCCCGGCTGCGCCCCACCACCACCCTCGCTACGCGCAAAAGTGACGTCAGGCGGGGCTTAATGTGTATGTGCGGCTGGCGACCTCTTGCGCAAGTACGCGACGTTCCTGCCTTTGCCTTGAGGAGGCAGTGGCTGGCGGGAAGGAGGAAGAAGAAGAGGAGGAGGAGGAGAAGGAGGAGGAGAAAAAAAAAGTGTTGGTGGTGGCGGCGCTTGGAGCCGCGGGATGGAGGATCAGCCGCCGCCGCCGCCGCCGTCGCCGTCGCCGCCCCTACAGGAGCTGCTGGGGCGTTGCCTCCCCCGACTCCCGCAGCCGGTAAGTGGGCGCAAGCAGCGCTTCTCAGCCGTTCTCTTTGCGACGCCGGTGCCCCGGTAGCCACCCTGTCCGACCGGCCACTTGCTCCGTTCCCCCCCCCGCCCGTTTCCCTTGCTTGGCCTGTTGGATCTACCTGCTCTCCCCAACCTCCCCTTTTTTATCCCCCCCCCCCCCCCCAATTCCCGGTTTTGGGATCCGGGAGCCGCTTTCTCGCCTTTTCCGCGGACGCGCTTTGTCCCGCTCGCCAAGCAGCTCCGTGGAAGGAAGGAAGGAAGGAGGGAGAAATAAATCGCGGGGAAGATTTGGACTTGGGTGGGTTTTGCGGGCTGCCTTTAGCTTCGGAACCCCGCACCGGCGTGGGGTTTCTTTTTTTTGCGGGGTGGGTGAGTGGGTGGGTGGAGACGCTTCAAAAGGGATCGGGGAATGAAATGGACGGGTCCTTCTCCCGGCTTCGCATTTGTTCGGTTCCCGGCGTGAAAAGCAAATGTGGCAAATGTCAACAAACGGGGCGAGAGACACAAAACTCAAAGCTTTTTTTTTTTTTTTGCTAGCAACGGGTCCGTTTTAGAAATCGTCTCTGGGCGATTTTCCTTGTGCCTTGTGATTTTCGGATGCCGGTTTATTTTTTTATTTTTTTTGCCGCGTTTGTTTTTGCCAGGAGGACTCGATTCGTCTTCCGATTTGAGTTAGTTAGCTTTGTTTGGGGACGTATTTGTGGTTACGTGCAGCATCCTTAATTTGGTAACAGTTTATACCCGACTTCGTTTAGGTACCCGGGATGAGCTGGTCTTTAATTTTTTTTCTCTGTGTAACCAAATAAAATTTCTTTTTAATAAAATTAACTTCTGGATAAAGAACCCCAGTTCTTTCTTGGTGATTGTTTCTTTACCCCCCCCCAAAAGAAACCCTCTGCTGCCCTTTTTAAATATAAAAATAGGTACAGGTTTTTAAATAGCACATTAAAGAAATAACAATACAATACAGTATAATCTGGAAGTATGGAAACCTGCCAATATAATCTGAAAATATGATTGACCGCTTTTTAAAAAATGTTACAGAAACTAAATCTAGGAAATGCCTGCTCTCCATACATATATTTGACCCTGATTTTCAAAAGTTGTTATCCAATACAACTACGGGACAGAATGCAAAAGTTTTAAAATTTAAACTGGAGAGTAGAGTTGGTATTGCATTTTTATTATAGTCAATCAAATTCCTTAATTTTACTTTTTGTCCTTATTCCATCCACTATTTTTGGAAAGGGATCTCTGACATGTAATTCAAAGATTAGGTGTTGCACTACTGGCTTACAGTATTGCATCCTAACTAATTGTTATCTAATTTAAAAATTACTAAGACTCTGGTGGGCATAAACAAATGAAGTATTTTATAGGCATAAAACTGAATATTGAAACTGAAAATTGTATTTTTCCTAAGTTGGCAGAATAGTCACTTTAAGAACTTGAAATACTTTAATGTGATACAATCTTCATTAGTTTTTTTAAAGTCCAATTTCAGAAAAGCATACAAACATATGAGCAAACTAACGAACATTAATTTTTCAAAATATTGAAAAATTAAAAACCCCATTGACCGTGAATGTTCTGGAAAGCCTTGTAACATTTATCTCTTAGTTACATCAGAAATCAGTGTGCAATAGTTGAAGGAAATAAAGTTTTTTTTTCTGTTTTGCTATTTTGTATAGGTAAATTCCCCTCGTCTCCTCCCTTTGGGAGGTATTAGTCATCTTTTTGTACTTCCCAAAATGAAAACAAGGTATTCCATCACTTCATTATGATCTATATGGATTCAACTCTTCTAATACTTCATACAGTAGAAACTGTGAGAACTTGATCATGCCAAACTGACAAGGTGCATGAACTGTTCTTTGAGGAAGAAATTTTAAAAACCACAATTATTAATTTACTGTAGATTGCATTCATGCCAGAGTTTATCCCTTTCTTCCTGTGGCACAGTTCTAGGTCTAGTTAGGACGTTTCCCTCATCACACCACATTTAATTTTAGAACTAAAAGTGTGGACAGAATAGCACATAAAATATGAAACATATATTTTAATTTGTTGCCTCAACATGTGATGAATTAAATCAATTTACATGTTACTATAATATTTTATATATTTTATTATAATTATATAATCTCCATGTTCTAATGAGTATCACAACTAATGTGCTGTGCATGGAGTAGTAAAAGGAAATGATTACTTTTATAATACGTGCATAGGTTTGGGATGAGATGCTATACTAATTATGTGAACCTTTGATCTGATTCAGTAGTGTTACTATTATTAGAGGCTTACTCCTGTTTTTCAGAGAAAATGTGTATTAGCTTTTGAAGCATGAATAACACTGTACGTATTATAGCTATGAAGAGATACAAATTCAAAGAGCAAAGTTTGCTTTGGAGCACATGTGGGTATGTTTCTGTCAGGAATCTCTTCAAATAAAGTTAAATTTACTGAGCTGTGGTTGATGTCTAGCAAGTAGGAATATCAACTTATAAATGATGTATTTGATTGAAATTGTTGCTCCTTGTATTCCCCTGCATGTTCCAAACTATATATTGAACTGAGCACAACCTTAGTATGAATGCCTGTAGTTTACCTAGAATTTCTAACTTCCCCAATATATTTTCCATAGACATTTTAAAAAGGAACTTGATAGGTCAGTTACATTAGGTCTATTGATTGTTCTCAGTTAATAGTAAAGAGGAAGCACCTAAGAGACTTAGATAAGCTCTTTGTATATATTTCTAATTCAACTAGGATAATAAAAAGAAATGGCATAGAAATATTATGAGACAATTTATTCCCTCAAATATAATGTCAAATCTTCCTAATAACATGGAGTTACTTTTAAACACAGCTAATTTTGAGATTAAGTATTTGGAAAATACTTTCATTGCAATTTTGTTGTTATATGCAAAGTAGCTTATTAGAAATGCATATCTAAAAATTGATGGCCAGTTTGGTGTAATGGTTAAGGCATCAGGCTAGAAGCCTGGGAGACTGTGAGTTCTAGTCTCATATTAGGCACAAAACCAGCTGGGTGACCTCGAGCCAGTTATTCTCTCTCAGCCCTAGGAAAGAAGCAATGGCAAACCATTTCTGAAAAAAACCTTACAAGAAAATTGCAGGAACTTTTCCAGGCATCCCCAGAATCGGAAGCAATTGAACAGAAGAAAAAAATGCATGCTATTTAAAAATCAGCTTTCTTGGAAGATTAACATTTTACAACTAGATGGCAGGTTATATATTCTAGATCAGGGGTGTCAAACTCAAGGCCTGTGGGATACTTAGATCTGGTCTGCGGGGCCACCCTGGAAACAGTGAAGGACCGGCCCACGGTGCTTCTGCCAGTTAAAACGTGGCCCTCCCAAGCTCTGTTTTCACTAACAGAGTTGCAAGAGGCTGAGGCAGCCGAAAATGGAGCTCAGGAGCCTGTTTTCACTGGCGGAGCGGGCTGCCACAGGCGCCCCTGACACAATTGATGTCGAGTTGGCCATGCCCACCCCAGCCCCGGAGGTCAGACACAACCCTGATACGTCAATGAAATCGAGTTTGCTGTCCTGTTCTAGATTATATTCACTTGAACAAAAATGCATTAAACATAATCTCAAAAATAAATTATACTTATTTTGTATGAGTTGCATTTCTTTATTATCTTTGTCGGACAAGATAGCTTTTCATAAAAAGATTTGGATAATAGTATGATTTTACACACACACACACAAACCTTTACTGAGATTATCTTCATAGACTATATCTTTCAAAATACTTAAATTCTAATTATGTACCCTAGTTTTAGATTTTTTGCAATTTCATGTATGATTCTTTTATATGTTTATAAGATTCTGAAAGCCTCAAGATAGAAGCAGTCTATAAACATTTCATAAATATGTTTATCAATAATTAAATTAAAAATTTTCATGAAGCTTTTTGATATTTTTTTCAAATTTGTTAAAGCAAGATTGTGAAGAAGTAAACTTTATGTTCTATTCCATTTACACTTATTCCTTTATTTGTTATATTCATTTATATACAGGTTACTTGGATTTAAATTGGAAGAGCAGATATGAGATACAGAACTTTTAGCATTTCTGAATAGTTTGGCGATATTTCATTCAAGTCTGCTATTGTGTACTTGTTTAATTTATAGTACCAATTTTCATTGGGAAGTTAAAAAAGGTTATTCTACTAAAGATATATCTAAGGTTATTATAGTTATATCTTTTTATTGTTCTTTGAAAAATAAAGAGTGCTTTGGTGGGATCTGATACCTGCATTTGTTAATTGTTTGTGGTTTGATAAAAATCTAAATTGGTGGAATCATGCATGCTTTTTATTTGTAGCTTGAAAGGAAATAGCTCTGCTCTGAATGTTCTGGGTTGGAATATGGAATTAGGAACCTTCCAGTGCAATAAAACTCTAAATATTTTAAGATGGGAAAAGTGGAAATTTGAAACAAGAAACAGGGTTAGCCCATGCTGAATGCCTGAAGGAATTATTATTTTTAAATAATTTTTTTAAATTTAAAATTTCCATCAGACAATAAAAGCAATAGTTTCTGACGGCTGTCCTTTCTATGCAGACATAAAATTAAGCCCAGAAAAGAAACAACAGTAGATTCACTTTAATATTATAGCCTCAAAAAATATATATATATATCAGAAAAAATAAATTTCTCTGCCTAATGGTTTGAGATTTCTTTCTAATGCACTTTCTTTTGTAAAGCATTTTTATTTATTTTTCCTTTGAGCCAAGCAACAAAGCAATATTAAAATCAATTATATGTAAATACTGTAGATGTTTCTGAGAGGGTTGTTTTTTCCATGGAGAGCTTTCTTGGCTGATTTTTTCTTATAGATGACTCTTTGCTTGAAAAAGAAATGATTAAAGAGGATTATGCATATATTTTGCACTACACTGATATGCAAATATAGATAACTGTATCCCTAATATACTTTTATATAGGCTGTCAACGTTTTAACTTTTGCCAGGTAAGATTTTTGCTTAATAAATTATGAGCTTTTGATAGTGGCTTTTGTCTATCATATTATCAAAATAAACGGGATAATCCCAATATAATTGCATTTCATTCAGTTAAATAAAAAAAGTTTTACATAGAATTTCTGTCAAAATAATGTTTAATAATAAAATTTAGGATCGATTCTGCTGATATGAATAATATTAACCACACTATTTACTGATATTGTACACTGACTTAACTTCATAGATGTTACAAATATTTCTATTTTGAGACACAGGTAAAAGAGGTTAACATTTGGAGCAAGTGAGATCTGCAGTAGTATTAAGTTTCTTCCTTTATCTCTTTCAGCAAATGGTATTTAAAGTATGCTGCCTGAGATAGCAAAGAACCATGATTCTTAGTAATTACTGATAACCAGATTCACCATGAATTTATGTTAAAACCATCTATATTGGTACTTATCAGTATACTGAATGTTAGGAAATTCCATAACCATGTTATATAAAGGCTTATTGAATCTCCCCATATTTATTTTTATCAGATGGCCCTGCACTCAAACACCATGAAGGGAGGGAAAAAACTTCTCTTTATTCTCATCTTAAAAAATTTATTAGTCAAATTTATATAGCCACCCATCTAACCAGTGGAACTCTGGGCAATGCACAAATATAAAAAATACATCTAATTAGAAGAAAAAAAACACATGTTCATGGTTTTTTGAAAGGCCAACAAAGCTGGGTCCTTCCATATTTCCGGGGGGGGGGGGGGGTGGAGCGGTAGATACAGAAGGCAATTTCATAAGGTAACTGCCATGACAAAGAAGGTGCCACTCCAGGTGGCATCCCCTTTTGCAAGCTCTTAATGGGATGGGCTGAATTGATTGGAGATAGATCGTCCCATAAGTAACCTAGCCCAATGCCATGTAGTGCTTTAAAGATAACAGCTAGTTCCTTGAACTGCATCTGAAAGCCTACTGGGTACTAGTATAGCTCACAGAGCTACAATGTTACATGGATGCTCCATGTGCATCCAATATGACATGTGCAGTAGTCCACTTGATAAATGACCATGGCATGACTAACCATGAGCAGTGCATTCTGATTCAAGTATAAGCACAAATGGCACGCAAGATGTATGTATGCAAAGAGTTTCTTGGTCACCTGCTTGAAAAGGAACTGCATATCCAGGAAGATTCCAAGATTGCACATGAGTGTTTCCTGGGAATATATTCTCTCATCTGGAGTTAACTATGAACAATCATTTGATGGGAAGCCTTAAAATCAGAGCCACTCAGTTGTGTCAGGGTTGAGCTAAAGGTTATTCTTCCCCATACAGCCTTCATACACTGTGGAAGCATTTGATGGCATCCTGGACAGCCTCAAGTAAAGAGGTATAACTGAGTATCATCAGTGTACAGATGATATTTGACCCTGCACTGACATGTAGTTGCTCAGTGGTTTTACATACGGTACAAATTTTCTGGGTATGTTTTATTTCTACCTCCCTAGAAATACAGGATATATGTATGTTATACAATATGCATATGTTATTCTTTTCTGTGATTGCCAATGTTATGGAAAGTAGAGGGAAAAAATGAGAGGTAATAAGCAAAAGGCAGGAAATAAGTGAAAAAACAGTGAAGTGATAAGTGAAAAGAAAAGAGAAAACTTATGCTATAGACATTATTAGATGA
Source organism: Arizona elegans (assembly GCA_022577455.1). NCBI lineage: Eukaryota > Metazoa > Chordata > Lepidosauria > Squamata > Colubridae > Arizona > Arizona elegans. The sequence continues at coordinate 121,218,556 of JAKOOJ010000003.1, forward strand.
GTCTATGAATACTATGGTATACCACTCACCAAAGCTTGTATAAGTTTAGGCTTTTACATAATGCCTCTTACAAAGCTGGTTAAGGTATGGACTCACTTACTTTAGTTATATCTATATTACAGAGTATTTCCTGCTAATGGCAAGGACATAATATCAGTCAGTTTGGGCATAATACATGAATGAATAATATACCATATTTTTTGGAGTATAAGACACACCGGAGTATAAGAGACACCTTAGTTTTTGGAGAGGAAAATGGGGGTGGGGGGTTGGATTCTGCCTACCAGGTATTCATCTGGCTAGTCCCAGCACATTAGTTCGCTCGCTGGGTTTGAGGTTGGGGCTGGTTGGGGCATCAGCTTCAGCACATTACTTCGCTCACTGGTTTTGAGGTTGGGGCTGTACTTCTAAAACACAGCTGATTGTCGGAGAGAGAAGCAATTAGAAAAGCAGGCAAAGCACGGAAGATCATTTTGCTCACGTTGGGGCTGAAAAATAGCTTCAAAAGCACAGCTGATCCACAGAGGGAGCTCCAGTGAATAAAGCAGGAAAAGCGCGGAAGGGGTAAGAGAAGGCAGCAGCTGTTCCGGGTAGCCATTTGGGGCACAGTGCGGGGTTACATTCGGAGTATAAGACGCACCCAAAATTTTCAGCCTCTTTTAGGAGGGAAAAAAGTGTGTCTTACACTCCGAAAAATACAGTAATTTAATCTAAAAATGAATTTTGATGTTTTGAGAAGAACTGGATGTCAAGGGACAGTAGAAAAAGTTTGCAGAAGGAGCAACTGGTTAAATATTTTAACCAGTGCTTGAGATAAACATATTACTCAGGTTTAAATGTTGTACTTTATTGCTTTTCGAGCACTGTCATTGATCCTGGTGTACTGATGACCAAAAAAACCTGTTTTCACACCATACGAATGGTATTATATCTGAAGGGACATTTCCTTTCTAAACAGTTTCACAGTAGCCTATTCTAGTTATCAAAATGAGGGATCAGGAAAAAAACTAAGCTTGCACTGTTAAATTTTGACTGTAATTGTCTATAGTGACCAACCTGAAGAGGATTTGCTGTGAGATGTAATTTTGCTAATACAAAGCTGGATAATTATGATCACAAGACTTACCGTATTTTTCGGAGTATAAGACTCACCTACCTTTTTTGGTGAGGAAAAGAAGAAAAAGAAATCTCCTTCTGCCTCTGCCTCTGAGCAATTTTGCCTAGTTGCAGCAGCCTGCTTTACTTTCATTTTCGTTTTCAGCATAGCTTGATTAGCAACAAGGGGGGAAAAAATCTACTCCAGCAATTTACCTTTTTGCAGCAAGCAGCAGAGCCCTGCACAGAACAGCTGAGAGCAAATCAGCTGAGAGTCAGGAGGCTGACCTAATCAACTTGTGCTAATTAGGCTGTGCTGAAGCTGAAAGGAACTGTTTTTTTCTTGCTGTTTGCTTGCAAGGAGCTAAATGCTGCGAAGCACAGGCTAAAGGGTGGGGGCCAGTGGGTGGGCGGGGCTACATTCAGTGTATAAGACGCACCTAAATTTTCACCCCCTTTTAGGGGGGGAAAGGTGCGTCTTATACTCCGAAAAATACGGTATATGTCCCTCAATAACTCTCCACATTCCATGGGTGATATGGGGGAGGGGAGTACTGCAATATCACTGAGAACCTCACTTATTTACATCTGAAAATAGAATGGTTAAATTAGAACATACTTTCCCAAACTGAGATGTACCTCCCTTGGTGAAAAGCAATTGGAGTCCAAGGGAAGTGAGGAAAAACCTCTTAGTTACTTGGTTACAATAAATGCAGCTTTTTCAGAGTTGTGTTGTATTGCTTTCGTTGTTCATTTATATTCATTTTGTTTTGGATTTTTAGGGGGGGGCTGTGTACATTAAAATTACACTAAAAATAAGTGTGATGGTAAAAAGTTTAGGAACCCCTAGATTAGAACATTTTCAGGATTACACAAGGTGAACAGTGTAGAACATACAATATACACTTTTATGAGAATGTAAAAAGAATAGAGTAATTGTTTTATATGTATTAACAACTGCAATTAGCAATTAAGGCGATATTCTTCCAGGGAGTCACTTACATTTTCATTGTATCTACTTCCCTTTTTCCTTTTCCAAATTCCGTCTATTTTCCTTTGTCTATTCAATTTTTTTTTCTGCCTTGAAATAAACTTGATTTCCAGTCAAAAATAATGGAGTGATTGTGATGTGGTCATAAACTGCCAGCTAAAAGCAAACTGTTATTGTAAAATTATCAATTCCAAGTCAATTGATTGTTGGGATCTTTTATGCAGATAGTTTGAGTCAGCTAGAATTTGTATATTCTGTGCTAGTAACATAGTTACAGAACATGTCTCAAATTAGTTTTTTTCGTATATGCTTCATAAATCTGGTTTTATTTATATCCTTCATATCTCTAAGACAATTTGATATCCATATCTTGGTATCTTAATTTTTTTATATTACTGATTTTGTCTTTTGTCCCTATAACATTCAGAATATCTATGAATAAATTCAAATATATATTTAAATGATAACATAATTATCCATTTTGGAGCTCAAAATGGCACTATGATGGAAGTAGATGTTAGTAGCAACAACTGCCAGTAAACACACTGTTGAACAGAGCTGTCAAGTATTACCTTCTGGAATTTTAAGTGTTTTAAAAAATACCATTGCCTGTCCATTATGAATTCTTCTGCTTACGATTGTTTCTTGTCCATTAAAAAAGATAGCTTGTTTGGACTGGATTGTTCAGTAGTTTTGTAATAATATGGAACATATTTATCTTTAATTGTATAGTGTGTTTTAAACTTTTGTAAGCCATAGGTAAATGAGCAGTATTAATTAACCATTACCCTTTGAAGCATATTTTTGGTATTGTACTGTACCATTCCCTCAGGCTTCTGAATCTGTTTTTCAATTAGCAGATTCTCAGATTTTCCTCCAGATTTATATTGCTTCCAATGAAATAATAACTAGATAATAAGCAGTACAGAAATTGACCAAATAGTGTTCACTGGACTTGTTTATATTAAGATGTATGTAAACACATACATTAGTAAGTAAATTTCATTTGAGGCTTCTCAGTGGTATCAGTTTTGTTGCAATGTCCTAGAGTCAAATTTCATTTTCAGTTTTAAAGCTGTAACTATTAGGTTGACTCAGCTTTCCATCCTTCTGAGGTGGCTAAAATGACCCAAATTGTTGGGGGCAGCAATATGCTGATTCTTAGAGAGGGCTATAAAGCACTGTGATGCAGTATATACGGTAAGTCTTAAGTGCTATTGCTATTTGAGTGAGTATTCAAACTCTTTCACATGTCATTACTGTAATGTACCTGTGTAAACTAGATTAATAGTATCATCTTAAATCAGGCTGTCTAAATTAGTCACAATATTGCTCATACACTTGTCTAGGAACTGTGTGCCGAACTGTGTGCCCCACAAACTTTCTTAGAAGAAATGTGTTTTAAAAATATAGTCTGTCAAGGTATTTTATATATTATTGAATAATTGTATATTATACTTAAATGTCTGATAATGTAGAATTACTGTTTATACTTTGATAAATCAATAGTAAATCTCATAATGGTCAACTCAGCAATGTAGTAAATACACATCTATAAAATACTTCCCATTATCGAATAAAATTTGCAAATAACATATTGGACTATTTTTTGGCATGAGTTTATATTTAATCAAATCACTGATGCTTTTAGCAGAAATGTGGGGAATTTAAATATCCATGTATGTCTTCCTATCTCTTTGTGTACCTCAGATTATTCTAAACCAGTGGTTCTCAACCTTCCTAATGCCGCGACCTTTTAATACAGTTCCTCATGTTGTGGTGACCCCCAACCAGGGGTGGGTTCTAAATTTTTTTACTACCGGTTCTGTGGGCGTGGCTTATTTTGTGGGCATGGCTTGGAGGTTATGTGACTGGGTGGGTCTGGCTAGCTGGTCATGTGACCGGGTGGCCATGGCTATGTGTATAGGGACTACTCAGAGGGCTGAAAAAAGTCATTTCTGACAGGTCCTCGCACTTTTGACTGGTCCTCACACTTATGACCATCCTCACATTTATGCCCGTGCAGCATTCTTAACAACCATGTCACTCATTTCACAACTGCTTCTCTTCACCATGGTGACAAGATAGGGCAAAAACGTAAAATGTGAGGACAGTCGTAAGTTTGAGGACTGGTCAAAAGTGCGAGGACCAGTCAGAAATAACTTTTTCAGCCCTCTGAGTAGTCCATATGCATAAAAGGATACAGCAATAGAGAGGAATGAAGGAAGGGAAGGGAAATTAGAGTAGGAGTGAGGGTAAGAGAGGGAGGAAGAGAGGAGGAGAAGGAGAAAGGAAGAGGAAGTAGGGAGGAGAAGAAGAGGGGGAGGAAGAGAAAGTAAGAAGGAAAGAAAAGAGAGAGGTGGTAGGTTTGAGGAGAAAGATTGCTGTAGAATAAAAAAGATGAAAGGGAAAAAAAGCCAACCCCAAACAAATATAAAGATATTAAGATAAAGAATGAATTGTTAAACTTTAAAGAATAAAAGAGAACAAATATGAATAAATAACAATAATTAGAAACACACATACAAACATACAATGTATTTTCTTTGAACAGAGTATTTGGCCGGTTCATAAATTTAAACAGTGTTTAGTCATTTCAATTAAATTTACAATTTCTATATTTCCTTTTTGCCATATTTATTCCTCATCTATTTTTGTAAAAAACCAATATTACCCTTCATCCTCATCTCTAATCTTAATCAAATTCAATTTTTCCCTTCTATTCTGTATTATACCCCTTCCCATTGTCATCTATTTTTATATCCATCCTCACATTGGTTAATTATGTAATATTACAGTTGTTTAATATGAATTCAACATTTTAATAAAAATCAATTAGTTATATAACTACCTTTTTTGTATATTAATCAATATGAATATGAATATTCCAATTATTTCCATGCAATCCAATTTCTTACAAATCAATTAATTATATTTACCAATAATAATAAACCAAATAATTTCCCCCATATATTCCTCCAAACCACAACTTAACCACTTCTGCTTTCAACACAATATACAATTAATAATATCTCAATTATTACAATTCCCTAGTTAAATAGAGTTTTTTTTCTTTTGTGTTTTAAAATCTCCTCTTTTTCCCTAAATTTCCCGTTGTTTGCACCTACCTTTTTTGGTGAGGAAAAAGAAGAGAAATCTGCCTGCCTAATTTTCTAAGTTGCAGCAACAGCAAAGCAGTTTCAGTTTCGTTTCTCAGCATAGATAGGGGGGAAAAAATCTGCACTCTTTCCAAGCAAGCAGCAGAGCTCTGAGCAAAACAGCTGAGAGCAAATCAGCTGGAGGTCGGGAGCCGATCTAAGCAAGGGCTAATTAGCCTAAGCTGAAGCTCCACGGGCCAATAAAATTACAAAAAAACCACCGAACCCTTTGTTAAATTGCTGGCTCCCCCGCCCCTCGCCCACCACTATTTATTGGCAATAAATAGTGGTGCGGAGGGGCGGGGCAAGCCAGCAATTTAACAAATGGTTCGGCTGCACCACTGGCTCTAGGGCGGCCCTTTGAAGCCCCGCGGCAAGAATTTAAACATTTTTTTTCCTCTAGCCGTCGGAGGCAGCAATAGATTGGGAGTGGGCGGGGTAAACGAAGGACCGGCGATCCAACAGAGCAGAGAGTGAGAGTGAGTGAAGGCGTGGGGGGGGACGGGGGAGGTCTTTGGCGACCCCTGTGAAATGGCCGTTTGACCCCCAAAGGGGTCGTGACCCCCAGGTTGAGAACCGCTGTTCTAAACCATGAGAGAATAACATACCAGTGACACAGTTATAATGTCTTCTAGTAGCCTCTTCATAATGAAAAGTATGGCTCTGATCATAGAAAAAGTTGGGTATCCCTTTTTTTTTTTACCAAAACATTACAGCTTAATGAATTCTGAAAGCAACCTAGACCAATATCAACATTTTACTTAAAGTTTTTCCAAAATTGAATTCTTTTCATATTGCTACAAGATTATAATAGTAAGCTGTTTAAATAATTTTATTTTTAAAATTGAAAGTCAGTTTAAAACATAAATAGATCTATTCATTTTGATTGTGGTGCTGTAAGTTACAAAGGAAACCTCTGCTTGAACAAGTGCATTTGGAAAATTCAGCTTGGAGAAGCTGCATCTTTCACCAATTCTGGCAATTCATTTCAAGATTGTTTGGCTGCAGGGACAAAATACAGCATTGTAAAGGAAGCTCACATTCAGCAAAACCAAAAATTGCAGATGGCAGCAGGTACATAGGCGTCATTGTATTTTTCTGTTCTCTGCTTTAGTGACTATCCTGAGGTCAGCTAGAACGTTACACTTAGCACAATGTATGCTTTGAGGGCATTGTATAAATCACATTATTCTGATATGGAGGGTTCTGTTACTAAGATTTTTTTTTCCATTCCCAAGCTGCTGCTTGAAGAGGAGCCCCACCAGCTATTCATGCTTAAGGATAAGTGGTGGAGGTAAGAAGTCACTTCCTAATTTATAGTTAAGATAACAGATATTTTGTATTATTATTTGTTCATATGAACAAAATACTGTATTTTTATATACAGAATTTGAAAAATGTTGCATTTGAAAAGGAAGATCAACAGATGGAAAAATGTACAGACATGTGAGAATTTTGATGAGTGCACAATTTTTTTAAGCAAGCTCTAGTATTGACTTAGTTTGTTAGCTAAAATGTAGTGCATTTCCTCCAGCCTGTGCTGCATAAAGAGATCTGGTCTCAAAAGTATTCTTAATTGTTATATTAATCAGCAAATCGGATATCTTTCTTGGCAACTTAGAATTACATAATGTTGAAAACTGACCACTTCCATTTCCACTGTTAAACAACTCTCTCCCAAAATAGAAATACATAATTGAAATTCAGTTACTCTTGTCACAAAATTTTCACTGTGTTACTTTGGAGATAGATGGGGATAGATTTAACTATGGAAATGAGTCTTTCTATTCCTATTTTTACAATTTGAAAACCAGTCAATTATCAGGCTACTTTGCTGCTTTATTTCTGCAGTTCAGTATTAAGCTATTTATAGAAATTTGGGAAATGAAGATTGCCTATTTCTGGTCTAATAAATCTGATTAAGGCCTCAGTACAACGTGACAAACCCATATTGAATGCACATAGCATTTATAGCTGATGGTAAATGTAGAATTTAGTACTGTGACAATCATGTTACTCACTTATAAACATCTTAGTGATTCTACAGCACATTCAAATATAATTGGTTTCAAGTGAAGCATAAAAGATATTTTTTTCTGAGAATATAATCACTGTGTAATAAACTATAAAACTTAACAGGGGAATTAGTTTGACTAACTGCAAAAAGAGTGAATAGTTGTGTAGCAACTTGTACTGTTCTATTTGCAAATGCAGAAAGGTATAAATTATTTAACCAGGGGAGTCTTATTAAACTCTAGATCAGTATTTCCCAGGTGTGGCAACTTTCTGGTATGTGTCTGTAGAGATTCTCAAGTCATCCAGGTCATGGTTATCTCAAAGGTGCTTTTTCAGGAGGCAACCGGACTTCCTGTTTTTTCTTTTGAAGATGTTTCACTTCTCTTCCATTCCCCACTATCCTGTCAGAGCTGAAGAAGCTTCTTGGATGAGAAGCGAAATATGTTCAAAAGAAAAAACAAGAAAGTTCAGTTCCCTCCTGAAAAAGCATCTTTGTGATTTCTGGTATGTGGGTCTCAACTTTCAAAATTTTCATCACTGATCAAGTTGACTAAATTCTAGGATTTGTGGTCCATCTAAATAGGAGTTGCCATAGATAAAAAACAGTGCTCTAGATCAGAGGTCTTCAAACTTGGCAGCTTTAAGACTTGTGGACCTCAACTCCCACAATTCTCCAGCCTGCATAGCATGGCTGGAGAATTCTGGGAGTTGCGATCCACAAGTCTTAAAGGTGCCAAGTTTGAAGACCTCTGCTCTAGATAAACGATGCCTTGCAACTTTTATTAAACTTGTGCTCTTTAGAGGTTTTCACGTTTTCACTTGTACTAAATATTTTGACAGATGATTTTTCTGAATTTGGATTAATGTTGGAAACTATAACTATGCTTTGCATGCTTTATGATGTTTGCATCTTAATAATACTACAAATTTTGTGCATGTGGCTCTTTTTAACAACAACAAATCAAAATATCTTCATAATTGTTCTTCATGTTGTTCTTACTCCTTTATGGGTTTCAAGGTTTATGAGAGGAGTACTAATGGTATCTATCTTGAGGATTTATTTGTCTAGATAGTTTTTTTAAAAAATTGAGATAGGTCATTTCAGTTTTTGTAAATAAATTAGCTGAAAATGATATCACACAACCACTTTGGCCATCATAATCACATACTCTATTAGATATTTTCTCCATTATAAATATATCATATTTATGGATATAGCTTAAAACTACGTTTTTTCAAGGTTTAAAACTTTATACGAAATGTTTTATCATTTTATAAAGTTTTTTGCTTGTGATCCAGATTAAACTAAATGTTTAATCTAAATGGATCTTTATGTAGTTTTCACTGTTTCCAGTAAGTTTCCTTTCTAGCAGTTTTGCTTCAGCTCTGCCTGGTTCTTTTTTCTAGTTATACTGTTTACCTGTTTCTCCTGACCGAAATTCTTGAAGAACAAATTTGTTCCTAAAACTCTAAACTAGATGCACTTGTGCTTCCATTTTGGCTTAGCAGTAAACTTGTCCTCATAAACCTGCTGACTTTGCTTACAAGTACGGCTAATTTGGATCAATAGCTTGGCTATCTAAACTGACAACACAATGATTAAATAAATGTACAAAAACAGAATTCTGGTTTCATTTATGAATGATCTGAAGACATCATTAACAACAAACAATGGCTTCATATTCTTGTGTTTTCTGAATGGATAAGGCCAGAGACCTCTGCTCACATTCATAGTAAGAGTTTATCCCAACAGTTGCTTTATGGGCTTTCCTTCAGGCCATGAAGTGGCACAAAAATATGCAGGCATAATTTGATGTCTCCTGTCAGACTCAGTAATGAAGCTAGTGAGTGCTACTGTCTTTACATCTTCATTGAAAAATGAAGGATGATTTAAGGAAAGCAATTAGAGGATTTCCTGTTTTCGTAACATGGAGTGAGGCTGGAGCTAAGAGAGGAGGCATGTTTTGACCCCTGTGCATAGCTATATGTCAGAACCTGATATTTGAATTAGAAACAGATTCCCAGTAAAACAGGAGAAAGAACTACCCTACAGATTATCTGCAAAGCCCGATCTATAGTCATGAGATGATGGAAGCTGTAGTCAAAGCAGGAGTCAGCTTTCTTGAGCAAGTTACTACACTTCAAGCAGTAGTGTTGCTTCATTTCTCTTCACTTCTTTTCCACCCGCTAATAGTCATGACACTCCAAGCTTGGTATCAGGAAAAGATGGCCATAAAAATGCTGTTTCCCCCATTTTCTTGTCATTGTAAGGAGAAGTGCAGAATGCCACTGGATGAAGCAGGATGGAGTGTTCTGCCATACAAGCTCTCTAACAGTTGGGTCACTTTTTGCACATATCTAGCAGTCTTGCATTAAGCATCTAAATCGGGGGGGGGGGGGTCAAACTCACGTCGTCACGGCAGCGTCCCGTGACATATCGTGACTTTTTTCCCTTTGCTAAACTGGCGTGGGTGTGGCCAGCGTGTGACGCATTGGCCCGCAGGTCGTGAGTTTGACAGCCCTGATCTAGATAATAAATATGGAACCAGCCTAATGTCTGATCAGTGCTTTGCAAAGTGCCAGGTAGACGTTAGGTAGGCGTGATCTGTCCTGTTGCCGAAATGAAAATGCTGAGAAAAGTCACCCTTGTCCAGAAGTAAGGGGCTTGCTTGCATTTGTCAAATACGACAATTGAAGAGTTGGGCAGATCCCAGCCTCTGCTGATCATTACTTCAGTGGCCACCAAAGTAGCATAAACCATGCATATAGCGAGGCTTGTGTTGGGAGATGAAGGAAAAGCCCATTATTACATTGGATCAGTTAAATACTAAGTGAGACAGCCTCATCTATGGGATGGGAATGAAACAAATGCTGTATCATGAATAGGAATAGTTTATAGATGAGCTTTAAGCATAATTGATTAGGCCACAAATTGTTCACTAGCCATATCAGCTTGTAGGTGGAGCCAATGAATGTGAACAAGAACAATTTATTGCTTAGCCATCCTATTGTATTAGACAGTGTAGTTGTACCAAGGTATACCATATGAGAGATGTAGAAGCCTGAGAAGAAGAAAAAAAAACCCAAGAAATTTGGAGAAAATGTTTATCCTTTTTCTATTTTCATTTTTCCCTCAAGACATTCCCCTCCCCCCAAAAAAATCTAAGGAGGCAGATATAAATTTAAAGAATACGTATATATTCTTTGTATTTCCTTTTTCAATAATGCTTCTCACTATATAACTTTGTTTCCTCTGAAAATTAAAGGTTTTTATGCTGGGGTTTTGGCTTTATTTTTTTGAATATGTGCCTTGATAAGATTGTTAATAATTATAATTTTTCACAGCACTAATTGCTTGCCTATCTGCCTGCTTCTCCTAATCAAAATGAAGAGATGCTATATTACTTGTAGCATGATTTCTTACAATAAGTAAAAATAAAATAAATTTAATCAGTGCATTTTAATTATTGGAATTATATTTTTTTAAGATTCATACTACAAACATATTTTACACACAAAATACGTATAATATTTTAAAGACATTAATGATGGATTTTGTATATATTTCAGTTTGTTCAGTGTTTGTGTTTTACCAAAACATGGGAAAATACTTTTTTACCCATTGTTTAAATTTTTGGCAATATTATACCACTAGATATTTCCTACATTATGAGATAAAATTCACAGTTTCATAACATTTTGACTTTTTTTCTGCTTCTAGCATAGCAGCATTTTTTTCAGGGAAGCATGGCTTATAGTTTTTGGTTCTTTCTTTGGACATTTTTCCTAATAAAAAACAAACTATTCATAAGTTGTATGTTCTGCCCTCAATAGATAATACATTTAAATCTCCATGGTAAAAAGATGCTTCATAGGGTGCTTTAGAATTTGAGGGAATTGTAAACTAATTGCATGTTTTCACCTGGATATATTATTAATCTGTGCATGATGGATAACTTTAGGTTTTTCTTTAACATTAGATAAGCATGAGACCACCGTGGCACAGCTGTATGTATATGCACAATTGAAGCAATTGCACACTTTATTGGCTGACAATCTTGGCATTTTTTAGCAAAAAACAAAATTTAAAGACCCAGACCCAACACATTTGAGTTTGAATTGTCAAATAAACTTGCGTTGTCACCTGATGGAGCCTTCTAGTGATGAACAACTCTATGATGACCCTGATGTTGGAAACAAAACTCAAGATCCAGAAAACAAAAGGCAGCATGAATCTGAACAAAAGCTGTCAAAAATTACCCACAATGCCTTGGAGAACATTAATGTAATTGGTCAAGGTTTGAAGCACCTCTTCCAGCATCAGCGTAGGAGGTCATCAGTATCTCCGCATGATGTTCAACAAGCTCAGGTTGATATGGAACCTGAAACAGAATTGGAAAACCAAAACACCTGTGCTGAAATTGATGGTGTCTCTACCCATTCTACAGCTCTGAATAGAGTTCTCCAACAAATCAGAGTGCCACCTAAAATGAAGAGAGGAACAAGCCTTCATAGCAAACGGGGCAAGTCAGATCTTCCGAAAGGAAGTCCTCAAATCAACAGGAAGTCTGTCCAAGATATTAATTCAGGTCGTCCCAGATCCTCATCTACTACTGATGCTCCATCTAATTTATCAATTCTGGAGATGGCCTCACCTATCTGCTTAGCTGGTGACGATGTTGGATCAGTAGATCGGGTGAGTATAGAAAAAAATATTTTACTTATACAATATTTGATGTGCCATTTTTTAAAGTGTTAAGGAAAAATAGAGGCCACATCATTTTTTTCCCTTGGCCTATCATACTTTAAGGAAGACCATATAAGCTTCATTTTAAATAAAAGAATACATTAGCAAAACAGCTATACTTTATATATATATATATATATATATATATATATATATATATATATATATATATATATATATATATATATACTGATTTTGCATGATTTTCATATATTGTAAGCTGCCTTGAAATCTGGTTTTGAAGGGTAAGCATATAAATCTAAATAATAGTATATCTTGCTGGAGAATGTAAATACTCTTGAGTTGTATTGTTTTTAGAGCTTTTAAAAAGTCTTTGGACAAAGTAGAAGCCTATCATATAGATCATTTCAAAAATAATATTAACCCCCCAATTTTTTATTTTTTATTTTTATATCAGTTTAAATCCATAAATATATGGATTTCTGTAAAGTAGCCCAACAATTCTACTACTACATGACATTGCAATTGTGGAGTTTAATACTTGTAGATCAGTGGATTTCTTAGCGATGAAGCACAGTCTGCAGTTAATGGTTAACAAGCTAAAGGTAATAAATAGATAATACAGTCTAATTCGCTCTTCTATATTATTTTAATATTCTAAATGTAAAATTATTTATCCATGACTTAGAATTTACCTCACTTTCAAAAATAATATTTAATTTATTGGATTTATGTAAATTATATTTAGAACCTTGACAGAAATCTTTCAGACTTGGCCAAAAGAGTGAATTGTCTTTAATCACTTGTGAAGGTGTTGTAGTGGCATTTGAATTGAAGGAATTGGCTATTCTGACTCTTGCTGCTGGACCTCTTGCTGATATTTGATATCACTAAATGCAAACCTAAACTGAATCCTGGTCAAGCAAATAATTCTGTTCTTTAGAATATCTACAAGAATTTTGAGCATATTCAGAAATACATTTCTAAGAGACATGAAGGTCCCTATTAACACTAGTGATTAGTGCATTTGTAGTAACAAACAATACATCTTTCATTTCACCCTCTCTTCTGCAGAAGTGTGAAGCCCAGTGAAATACAATCTAATGAGAAAGGCATACTCTGTAATATGAACGATCTGTAAAAGTAGACATGGCCACTGCTTTTACCACTTAAAACCATTCATGTAGCTCCATCGTTCAAAATGTATGGCGAGTCTTTACTTTTAAGATTGTATCTTAGTTTTATGAATTTTAATCACATTTACATTTACTCTATATAACTACAATATAAAATCAATAGCATTAATGAGAACGTATTTGGCCAACAAGTTTTCCTCTGCCTCCTGCCTTTGACAATAATATGCTGTCTATTCAAATATTCTGGATAATTTGCTTTGTATGAATTTTTTACAAATGGCTTTTCAAGTTGCAATTTATAGAGAAAGCCTGTATTATGAATTCCTGGTTAAAAAACAAAAGAGTTGTGAGGTTAAAAATATTGACAGTTATCTGACCTAAGAAGTTTAAGAACTTCAATTGCTATTCATTAAATTAATTCTATTAAGGTTAAATTTACTCTTGAAGATAAAAGTGACTTTAATAGTCATTCATCAACTACTAACATTTGATATGCACTCTGTATGGAATAACTACTAAAAATGGATACTCAGAATCTTTTGAGACTCTGTAATGTAATGTTATGTATTGTGGCCAAAGCCCAATTATCTTTTGAAATATGCTATTATTTTAAAGAAGTTCATGTATTTTCCAGTAATGTGAAAAAATAGTCCGCAAGTCTGGGGTTTGAAATCCTGCAAAATGAAGGAAAAACAAAGGAAGAATTATCTCTGTAGATAAATCTCCCAATTGTATTAAATCATTATGCATTGCCTAGCCTTTCTCCCTAGTCAGAATATAACAATTTATTGAAAGGATTTTAGGATTGTGTATTTTTTTCTCCATCTGCTTGAGCATTTTCAGGATGTGGTTATTATTTCATTGCCATGTTTGTATCATGTGTATTTCATTCCTCAGGATTAACAGGCTTGCCAGTAAATCATACGTTAAAACACAAGCATTCAGTCTTTGCCATTAATTTGCAAACTGAATGCAGTTTATCCCCCTGTTTAAATTTGGTAATGTCTCTCTTAATTCAGACAGATTAATTCTGACATTTCTGACATCCAGTAGAGCAGTTAGCGTATTTAATGAGTGCCCTATAAAACCAAGCATAGACTATTTTATTATGACAACTGCAAGGGCTTTCTATTTTGTTGAAACCCCCAGCTGTTTTCTAATCTCAAAATTGCAAATACAGTGTCACAGGCAATAATTTTTCCATTTAAAATCTGACCAAATGTTCAAACTCCGCTATAGCCATCCAGAAACATTTTGCTTAACAATGAAGAAAGAATGTGCATATATCTTATGTTACCTGAAATATAAATACAATTTGATAATTTTACATTTGGTAGGGAGTTTGTGGTCTTCCTGATTTATATTTAATTCACTTAAGTAGTTTGGCAATGAAATGTCTTCTGTTCCCCATTTTTTGAATTAAAATTGAGAATACAAGTAGCATAAAGTATTCTGTGAGGCATATAGTTGATAAGTATAATCTTCTCTCAATAAGAAGCCATATGTTCAATTAAGTTCTTTTTTTCTTTATTGTCTTCAGCGTTCGAGGGTATTGGAAACAAAAACAGAATTCTAGATTGAATAGTAATTTTAAATGCAGCTATTTTATTCAGCAGTGATAATAAAAAAGGATGCAATTTGTTCGAAAGAATAAAAACAATTGAAAAAGAGGCAGAAAAGTTACAAATACTCATTCCTTCTCTGAAATCCAGATGAATTATTTGATACAGTTGCTGCAAGAAAGAACAAATAAAAGCAATGCTGTTGTTGCTGTCCGTTAACATGTACCCAACCGAATAGATATGGATGATGCCTTTTGAAAGAAAATGGATCTTTAAAACAGGGAAGAAATTTTAGCAGTTGAGTGCTGTAATTACTTTGGTATTTGCTGTGAGACAGATTTGGTCTAGTGCTGTCTATCCAGGCATCCTTTATTTGTGTTACCGACAGCTTTCTCCTTCAAAGGATGAAGGAAGACACAATAGGATTAGTATATATTTGACTTCATCTTAATCAGTCGGGAAGACTTAGTTGAGGAGGTAGGAGGAACATGTAATTGTGAGGATATGATCATATAGTGCTGGAGTTAATGATTTTAAGGGAATTCAGAACTGAATGAGATCAAGTGCCTCGTTGTTGTTTTCCAGAAAAAAAGATATGTCAATTAAGTCAGGGCTTTGTAAGCAGGCTCCCATGGTAGAAGAGGCTAATGGAGAAAGAAGCTGGATATGGATAGGGGAACTAGAGAAGGCAACCCAGAAGACACAGTTCCAATTAGCAAAAAGAAAGAAAGAAGACAATATGATAAAAAAGCTAATAGTTTTAATTAAAACTAAACCTATTAAAAGGGTTAATAAAGATCTGAAAAGCAAATAGCGATGATGGTGATGGTGGGAGGAAGGGACATAACAGTTACCCACTGTTATGAGCTGGAATGAAGAAAGCAAAAGCTCAGAAACATCTGAGTTTCAGCAAAGGATGCTAAGGGTATTGCAACGGGCGTCTTTGCATATGTTCAAAAGAAAAAGAAAAGAAAAGAACCAATATACAAACTGCTTGGTCAAGTTAGCAAAATGTTAACATTAAAAAAAAAAACTTAAATTCCTAGTTTGATTCATTCTTCTCCAAGAAAAGGGATTTGTAATATAATGATACATCCCAATATGCGTTCTTGATTTTTAAGAAGTTTGAAAAAAAACCTCAAACAGATTTGTAAAAATTCCCATGAATTATGAGTAAGGTGTGGTCACTTTAACAGAAGGACAGTTGTATGGACAGCATTCTTCTTCTAGAATAAGAATGCTACATACCAGGCTTGAAAATTCTTTCAGTTATGATGACAAACCCTCAATTTGTAATTCCATGGAGGAATTTTGGTGAGTTTAAATTATAAGAAATTTGCAGGCCACCTTAATTATTAAAGATGTGGGGATTAATTTGGTTGTTCTTTTAAGGAGAATATCACTTTTCTTAAAGAACTGGAACCCCCCCACTGCAATAAATAACCAAAAGCCAGAACTGTTGGAATATCATCTCATTATAGATGAATACTGATGTACCTTAGTTAACTGAGCTATTCACTGTATTACACACAATGAATACACATGAATCTCAGTCAACAAATGTGCATCACGAGTTTGTGAGTCTTAATTGGAGAGCTATCTTGTAATGATTTAGCACAGCTTTTCAGTTAAGAATCTTAAGCTTGATCAGTGTTCACAAATAATATTTCCTTTGTACAGTATAATTCTTCAAGCAGAGTTATACAAAACATGTGATTCTGCTTGAGTGATTATTTTATTATTATATTATAGAGAAACTCCAGTGGTAGCAAATCTCGATGCACTAGAATACTACCTAACCGAAAGTGCTGAATTATTTGTTAAGAGTGAAATGAGTACTGAAAGTTTCTTAAGCTTGCCTTTAGACCAAACAGAACAGTAATAATTGGAGCACAATAATATGCAAAATGATTAAATGAACAATCTCTCTTGGAATAGTGGTCAGTAGAAAATTGAAAATTTAACTGAAGAGTCATGGACGAAGAACCAAATAGCCAAGGACCTGAGGGTGAAGTAAGTAAAAGAAAACATCGTATTAAGGTCTTAGATGGCAATAAAATACAGTATCTTAAGACTATTGATAGAATATAAAGGTACCTCCAGTGGAAGAAATTAAGACTTCTTAGTTAATATAACTATAATACGTTTGATTACTGCTGTCTTTTATTTTAATAATACCGTGTTGCCCAATTAACAATTTAAAAATTTGCTTGTAAAAAGAATAGTCTTTATTGCATAGCTTTTATCCATTTTACTCAGAATCTACTATGTGACACTGCTTATTGAATTCCTGATGAAGATACAATGGTTTTGCCTAAACAAATGTTTTCTACTATTTCGTGCCATGCCATTTGACATTGTTAAAATTTACTGCCATTCCAGTGGTCTTGTATTTCTCTGCATTATGTTAATTTATCAGTTTTTGGTTAGGTAACAGTTTTTATAGTGCTAGGCAATTGTGTTTACCTTAACAGCAGAGAAAATTAGATTTCATTTGGTAATGAAATTACCAACAGGCCTGGTAGCTCAGCAGACTAAAAGCATTGTGATTAACACCAGCTGTCTGCAATTACTGTAAGTTTGAATCTCACCAGGCTCAAGGTTGACTCAGCCTTCCATCCTTTCTAAGGTAGGTTAAATGAGGACCCAGTTTATTGGGGCAATAAGCTGACTTTGTATAAATATACAAAAGTATGAAAGCTATTGCTTAACACATTGTAAGCCGCCCTGAGTCTCCAGAGAAGGGCAGCATATAAATCAAATTTAAATAAATAAAAATTAAATAAATAAAAAAGTAATGATGCAAAATGTTGTCTCATATGGATTTACGTATAGTAAAGTGAAATTATGCTGGACAGACAGAAACTGTAATTGTATGCATTAAGGACTATGTTGTATTCAGTGAGGAGTTACATCCTAATATACATGTATCAAATTTGTTTTGTAAATCAAAAATATAATTTATAAGCTGGAAGACAGAGGTATCTTGGAGGTTTTTTTCTAGTTTGTTACTAAATATTTTGTAGGTTTGGCTTTGTTGTGAAAAGAAAAAAAGCTTAAGCTTTAAAGTCATAAATAATCTAGAAAAAGAGGGTTTTGTTTTGTTTTGTTTGAAGCTGGTTTGGTTCTTTCGCCAGATTTTCCAGAACTCTTTTATTTATCTTGTATGAATTCAGGCCATAACAACCCCACTATGAACAATTCTATCATAACGTTTTGGGTGTCCTGATAGTTCTAAGAAACAAAAGCTAATGTTTTGTGTGTTCCATAGAAGAAAACAGTAGAACTGGTAATAAGTCTCTGGCTACTTTGTGCTTTATCTGTAAAAGTAGGTGAAAATAGTGTAGGCCAAGTACACCCAACTTCAGATTAATGTTTGTTTGTTTGTTTGTTTTAAAAATGTATATAGTAAGCTGTAGAAGACTGCAATACATGAGCCATGAGCATTATATTAACAAATTCCCTTATTTCAGTATTGGCTTAATTTTTTATAAGAACACATATGCATACTGCACATTTTTGTATTTGCAATCTCTGTGCAGAGATCAACAAATTTTGCTGACTTTGTCCAACTAGGCAGTCATCTCTGTGTACCATGACATGATTTTAGAGCAAAACCACCTGGTCTCATCCAGACCAGTTATTACTGGAGCCAGCAGCAATAGCAGCTGTCATTAATGTTTCTTTTGATTGATGTTGAGATGAAGTGTTTGATGATTATTTTAGACAAAAGGGAGTGAGCAGGATTTTAGTCAATGTCCAATGGCAGTTTGAGAATATCTAATAAAGGCAGCTGGTTTTAAGGGTAATTAGAAGTTCCATCTTCTCCACATCACCTATTTGATGACATCCTCCCATCTGGGATCTGTGACTACCTACTGCCAGGAGTTTGATCCTGACCAGCTTAAGGTTGACTCAGCCTTCCATCCTTCTGAGGTTGATAAAATGAGGATCAGATTGTTGGGGGCAATATGCTGACTCCATAAACTACTTAGAGAGGGCTGTAGAGCACTATGAAGCAACGTATAAGTCTAAGTGCTATTGCTATTTTGTGGGAGTGCAGCACACCATCAGGGAAATACAGCCAGGTTCAATTAGGAACACCAGTAGTCCCACAATAAAGAGAGTATTGTATCTATTATTATTCTGCTCACTGAGGTAAAGTAACATAAAATCCATACTACGATATGCAAGAACCTATAGAGTAGACACTTCTTTCTTCACAAGAATGAAGAATCCTTCCAAGAGATGGGATATGCTTGTACTTACCAAAATGGGGGCAGTGTTAGAATCTGACGTTTGGCTCTTGCTGTCTCTGTAGATGAAGCACATAATATTCCACGTGGTTAGGATGCTGGGCTGATGATCAGCAAGCCCGCATTTGAGACCAAAGTGCTATGTCGCAGGGTGAGCTTAAAACATATCTATGCCAGTTGGCATGGAGCTCTGAAGGAGAAGCTGTAGGCTGAAAGTGATTGGTGCAGTGATAAAGAAGGCACAACCGCTACTCTGCTCAAAACCCACTCTCAGTGTACATACAAACAATAACAAAGATAACATAACATAACATAATCATGATAGTAGACGGTAATAGGAAAGATAAGAAGGATAAAAGTTATGCAGTTATATTTACATGGGTAAATATCCTTAGACAGAAGACAGTGCTGTGGGAATTAGGTGTTCAGCAGAGTGAAATTCTGTGGAATCTGACATTAGCATAGTTTTATAAAGAATATGTGTCTTCTCTCTATGGTAGAAGCAATCACAACATTTTCTCCATATGATTCTAAATGGCATAGTCAGCTTTTGGTGCTGTTGTCTTCCAGAATAAGGCATTTTGCATAATAAACTGCAAAGTGGGAGCTATTTATAGCAAGTTTTTTCAGACTGTGCCTCACTGTTACGTGCTATTGTTACTATTGTCAATGTCCATGGAGTTGGAGCTGAGGTTGGAGCTGGAGCCATTTTGGGAGCATCTTCAGGGCTCCCAGTTTCAGTGCGATAGTAGCCAGCTATCAACCCTTTAAATCCTAACCTCCCACACTTCATCTGCCATATGGGAGAAGTCCATAACTTTAGCATCAACTACCATTTAGCACGTATGAGTCCTGCGATGGCAGATGTCCTATCCTCACTAGACGCCTACCAGGTGTGAAGCTGTGATAAAGGAGAAGTAAAGTATACAAGCTGACCTGCTTTGGCCATAGTGAAGTTTATGCTGCTGTCACTTGAAGTTAATTCTAATATAATACTATTATTACAATGATTATTTATTAATTATTAGTCAGTTGACCATATCAAAACTTGAGCACTACCATAGTAAAATAGAATAAAATGAGATAAGGTAAGATACAGTGAAATGGGATAAAATAAACTACAGTGAGATAAAAGCTAATTGTGCTAGCTCCAATACTTTCCCTATATAATTAATTGAAAGGGTACTTATGGTCTGCTGAAAGTAATGTGTGAGGGAATTTTTGCAGCAGCTGGCAAGTAGTTATCCAAAGTCATCATTTGGGTAATATAATGTGTAATTTCAAATATTTTTAGCCATTCCACCTATTTTCTCTCTACTCCTACAGCTGTAACACATTGCTGTTTCAGAATAGCAAACACACAAAATAAAAACAGATTATTATAAGAAAAGGTAGAAAAGATAATGCCAATATAGGCGAGTCTCCAGTTTTCAAAGGCTCATGAAAAGTATAAAGTAGAAACTATTGATAGTGCTTCAGAGTAAATAAACGAGTAGACAATATTCCATATGGCAAAATGGATATTACAAGCATTTCCCTTGATTTCCCTTTTCAGTTTTCTTCCTGAAAAATTAATGTCTTCAGTATCTTTATATAAACGTAAAGGTTTACCCTGTCCAGAATTTTTACTTGCCTTTTCCTTTTAGGCTGATATAAAGGTAAATTTCTTAGTGTTAAACAAATTGTTGGTGCTTCTGTGATGGACTAGATAACCTCAAGGAGACGAGACAGTGCTGTAGCGATGAACAGCGGCCTGCAGTGATTTCTGGCCAACAAAGTCTTTCTGTATAACAGAGAAACTAAGAATTGTCCACATGTACTATGGATTGTTGCTCCTCATGAGGAGACCACAGATGGAAGTCTTGTGTTTTTGGCAAGAAACTAAGAGAGAAACAACATCTTGCATAAAGAAACATAATCTTTTAAAGGACATTAAGTTCCACCAAAACCTTATTTTCTTAATCACTGTTGGATACATCAATTTACAGTTGAAAACAGGTCTTTGAAAATTGTGGAACAAAGGAAACAACTCAGTCAATCAGCCTTCCTTCCAGATTATAGAAAGTAAAGCAAAGAGTAAAATATTTTTAAAAGACTTTGAAACAACAAAAAAGAGTTTAGCAAGATTTTCACCAAGTAATTTATAAACAGATAAAAAGGGTCTGTACAAATTTGAAATATTAATATTTTAGCAAAAGTACTTCTGTTGTTTGGAATTAATTGAATAAATAGGCCAGACTTCATGGGTATGTTAATTGTTTGACATCAGAAGGAAAAGACAGTTGGTGGAATTTAGAAAACAAAGTCAGTGTAACATGAAATTGCCTGGCCTCTTTGGGTAGGCAGTGTTTCGCTCTGTCTACTTAATGACCTATCCGGTTGCTTAATAACTAGAGTGGGAAAAGCTGAGATAGCAGTCATTGAGTGAGGTGGTCATGTGGATTTCTCATTTAACAACCACAAAATACTGGGCTCAATTTTGGTTGTAAGTTGAGAAATACCTCAAGAAGTTTTACAAATGGAAAAGATACCTGACATAGATACAGGTTAATATATCGTTAATGCCTAAAGAAGGTCAAGATTTGACTTCAGTAAAAAAAAAAAATTGCTGCCCAAGATCATTATTGAATAGTGATTCTGCAATATTTACAATGATTTTAGCTGAGGGGATGGAAATGGTTGTATAACCTTTACATGGAATTTAGATTATTTTTTTTTTCAAACCTACTCATTTCTTTTGAAATGGCAATCCAAGCTGGAAAATTGAATATCTAAAAGTTCTGGTGCCGATATCTTAATGTATAACTTTTTTTTGCCTCCATTAGATGAGGCATTTAATTGAAATACTTGGTGGCAATAGAATTCATATTAACTGATAGATAGTTCTTATTATAGAAGAGAAGCAAGACAGAGGATTATAAACTTCTGCTGTTTGCCAAGAGAGGGTGCTGTAGACATTCTGAAGTTTTCATAGTCCCAAAACTATTTTAAAAGATTATCTGATATATCTAAATTATTTAGAGGATAACTAAACCTTAATTAGATGGTTTGATCTTATAATCATTTAAGAAACACACCAGTTATAGTGGTTTGGTAATATTGATTTATTTATATGTTTGCTTTATATCCTGTATTTAGGAGCTCAGTGCATTCATCCCCTACTTTCAGGGGTGGGTTCTACTTACTTTTACTATCGGTTCGCAACGGGGCCGCGCTGCATGCACAGAAGCGTTCTGATGACATCAAGGTCTATAGAACCGGTCCGAACCAGGGGGCAACCCACCACTGCCTACTTTGGCCATGATAGTAATTCTTTGAAGGAAATTTAACTGAAAGTAATTGGGGTGATCCAAGAAGGGTGGGACTTAATTAGAATCTGTGTCTCTTTGCTCCTGGTCCAAAACATTAATCACTACACCATAGTTACTTTTATATGATATAAATCACTATTGAGGAATTGACCATATTCATGAGGATTTGAAATCTTCATGGTGAGCTTTCAGATGGAAATGAAGAAAAAAAAATCTTAAGTGTTGGATACTATAATTGTCAGTTTGCATTCACCCTATCCCTAGGGTACTGGTTTTTATCCCTTTTTGTTTTTTAGATCATCATGTTGCCGTTGAAAGTTTTTGTGAACTTACACAAGTAAGGGTTCAGCACTGTGAAACTAGCAAGCCTCATTTTTCAAGAGGAAGCTAGCAGGAAACTATTAGGCACTATGGGCAAAAATGCAAAAAATCTCATGATACTAGATTTAGAAATCTTAGCGGAATCAACATATGGCCAAACTGGAAAACTTGTTTTAGTCACCAAATAAAGGAGAAGCATACTGTTTGTATGAACCAGGAAGTGTTCCTAACTTAACCTGCTGGTAATTATAATTACATAATATCTTGTGTGGTATACTATCCTAGAATTAGAGGCTTCAGTTTTATCTTTATCTTTTATGACCTTCCTTGGGCTTTCCAGATATTTTTCACTCATAGAAGGCTGTTATGATTTTGTTATTCTGCCCCAAGCAAATTGCAAAATATCTTCCTGTATTCTGTACTGAAGAAATCAAAATACTGTAATAATGAAATTGTACCAGTTAACTTCTGTGTTAAAGAAGCATCATAAAGCTTCATAATAAAGTGAACTCATTTTTTAGATAGTGGACAAAATATGTGGTATATTTTCTAGTAATTGTAATGGAGTGTTTAATAGTATGTAGCCTCTAGCAACTGTGTAATTAGTGTTAGATTGAACTTTATTTACAGGATTTGTAGATGTAGAGGAAGCTACCAATTTTTAAATATAAAATATTAAAGTTATGCATCATCACTTGTGGTTTTTGTTATGAAAAGTTTATTGTTCTTTATTATTTTCAGTGCAACTAAAATATTTCCCAACTTCTACCTCATCACCATTTTCTCATCCTAATCCTCTTCATAATATTCAATTTTTAAATAGTAAATTACACAGTTATTACTTTTTAATTAATAAATGGCAATATGAATTGTGTTAATATCACAAATTTAATTGGAAGCAATTATTTCAACTCTTTTGTAGAAATCTAGCATTTCATTATCATGTAAAGTAAAAAAAATGATAGGATAGATTTTGAGACTAAATTGAGATATAAGATATGTCCTGTTAATTAAAATTAAATTTCTTTCTATTTTAAAGAAGATTGAGTTGTGTTGCAGTTAATGAACAAAAAGCACCGCTATCCCTTGCCTTACTCAAAGTTACTTTTTCTGACTTCAGCAGCAGCAGGTGTCTGGATATGAGTTAGTCAGTCAGGTGACTTATGAGTTGTAAGATGAACCATTAAATAACCAGTTTTCCAACTTTCAAATAAAAGTAGAGCAAGTCCATAGTGCAGATAAAACCCAAAATGCCAAACCAAATGAATGATGCAAACAAAAAGAACAAGAATTTTAAGTTTATCGAATTATAAAAATTGGTGCCTTTATACTTTATGCTTTAATTTGCTCTCCAGATATCTGTAAGGTACCAAGTGAAATACTGACTACATCTATTGTATATGGGAATAAAAGTGTAAATTATACGGTCAGTCATCTTCTAAGAGAAAGGTAATGGTTTTGTGTGGTTACTAAGTTCGTTATTTTAAATATATATCTTGTTATTTATATTCTAGCTTTCCTATTGGAAGCAAGATATTGTAAGATCGTATTTTTAAGTATATAACCATTACTATATTTATATTTTACCTTTCCTTACAGAGCTTAATTACTCCCCATTTATGGTAGCAACCTGTAACAAACCCGGAAGGTAACGATAAATTAAAAAACACCTACTGTATAGGCTATTTAGATATAAAAATGTGTTGGGTAACAGTGCCTGTGTACATGGTGTTTATGTTTTTCATCATCTGTTTGTGAAATATTTCAAACAGTGTTTCAATCATATTCTCAGCAAGATTACTACTGTAACGCTCTCTACATGGGGCTCCCCCTGGGGTGCACCCGGAGGCTCCAGCTGGTCCAGAATGCGGCCGCGCGGGGGATTATGGGGGCGACGAGGCGCTCCCATGTGACACCTCTCCTGCGCGAGCTGCACTGGCTCCCGGTGGTCTTCCGGGTGCGCTTCAAGGTGTTGGTGACCACCTTTAAAGCGCTCCATGGCTTAGGGCCGGGGTATTTACGAGACCGCCTTCTGCCACCAATAGCCTCCCACCGGCCAGTACGCTCGCACAGAGTGGGCCTCCTCAGGGTGCCGTCCGCCAGACAATGTCGGCTGGCGACCCCCAGGGGGAGAGCCTTCTCTGTGGCGGTGCCCACCCTTTGGAACAACCTCCCCCCAGAGTTACGTACAATAACAGACCTCCGGATTTTTCGTCGGGCCCTGAAAACCCATTTATTCCAACTAGCTGGGCTGGCTTGAGTCAAATTTTTAAACTATTTTAAATTGGAATTGTTTTTAATTATGGCCAAATTATCTAATTATTTTAATCAGTTTTTAATTTTTCTATGTCTGGTTTTTTACTTTGGTTGTGCACCGCCCTGAGTCCTATATTGGAGAAGGGCGGTATAGAAATTAAAACAAATAAATAAAAATAAATAAAAGATATGACTTTATGGGTAGGTTTTGTATAAAATTCTGAAAGGTTTAGTACTTATAGTGCAGCCCATTAGAACTGGTGTGGTAGTAGTAGGATTTTGCTGTTAAAAAAGAGAAAATAGTAAGACCCACATTGCTGAATATATGCTACTTACTAGTAAACATTAATATCCGAAACAAATTAAACTGGACATGCAAGAATCCATATCATACTTACGTATTGTTATAAGGCAATTCAATGATTGCTGCATTGTTCTTATATTGTTGTCTCTGTTTTGGCAGAAAATTTCAGCATGTAGATTCTTAAAAGTTTTCAGTAAACAGCTACAGTTAGAAATCATTCCCATGGCTGGAACATTTTAGGCTTCTGTTTGGACAACAGATACATGTAATATTTATCATTCCTTGGATTTGATATGTGTAGGCCATGAAATTATTACAAATCAAGATATGGTGTTTCTGGGCAAATACTGGGCACACAAGGGCATCTCAAATCAATATTTTAATTCAAACAAACTAAAACTGATTCAAAGAAAAGCAATAAAAATGATTGGAACCTAGAGACACGCAGAATATTCATTTTGAAGCATTGTGAGCATAGACTTTCATGGAATGTCTAGTTGGGAACATGAAATTTCTTGGCCCAAATTAGGCAATTTTGTATTACTATTTTAGATAGGAGTTCAGAAATCACGAATCAGCGTTTAATATATCCATCTCCTCTCACCTCCCATGTGCCTCTTTTGTAATCACCAATGGATTGTCTACGTTCAGTTGGCTGTATAAATTATGAAAATAACCAGAAAACAAAACTTTTATAATTGGCTTTTGTTAAAACTAACTAGCTAGTCAAAGTAATCTTCCTTAAAATTATGGTTATTTTCTTTTTGATTATATGTAAAATATATATTTTATTTAAAGCAAAGGTGTATTTTAAAAACCACAGTTATTAGCAATTATACAATTGTAGTAATTATACTTTTATAATTATATATTTAATTGTATAACATATATATATATATATATATATATATATATATTATAATTACAAATATAATTACTAAAGGTGTACAATTAATCAATATAACATTAGTAAAGATAAAAGAGATAATAATTTTTAAGTTTAATGCCAACATCTAAACTATATTATTGTTTAAGAATATTAAAGGAAAATACCCTAAAAGAAATATAAATTAATATTTAATTTCTGATTTTGTGTATTAACCAATTTGTAATATGTTTTGGGGTAAACTTTAAAAAGCATGGTTTAAAATATTTATTTTTTTACCTTGCTGCATAATATGTAAAATATATGAAAGCCACTACTGCTTAAATTTAAACTTCTATTATGTGTGTGGGAGGATGCGTGCCTGCACACACACACACACACACACACACACACACACACACACGTGTTAATTTTGGCCATTGCTGGGTAATCTCCAGGTTTAAGTGGCCAGTCTGATATTGTTGTTTCTTTTTTCAGTGTTATGTAGTTTATCCTCTAGGTCTAGGCATGTATCTTAAAAAATTATGGTACTTTTAATTCATTGTTCCAGAATTTCACTTGATTTTTAAAAATGGTTTAATTAAAAAAAAATTAACTTATGTTTTACTAATAATTCTTTTAAGACAGGGGTGTCAAACTCGCAGCCCAGATGCTGGTCATGCCTGGTTTAGCAAAGGGGGGAAAAGTCACAATACGTCATGTGACACCGCAGTGATGACACGAGTTTGACACCCCTGTTTTAAGAGTTAAAAGGGTATAATTTATTTGTCTAAGAATTAAACACTGTAAAGTTTTTCTGAACCAACAGTTCTTGCTTTTTAGCTTACTGGTTTAAAAGTCTTTTGAAATACTAGCACTTAATATATACCAACTTCATTTTCCAGAGCGCTGCGTCTACACTCCATAGCTGGGTTCTTCCTCATGTTTGACAGCAACTGAGTGAATATTTTTAAAGATTATTCTATCGTCTCTCCATGCACAGGCCACGCCCACTGGTCCCATGATGCCCCAGTCTTTCACTCAGTTCCTTTCAGGCTGAGGTGTTTTTCTCTCTGTGCGAATTTTTGCATGTAACTGACAAAGTATATTACATAGTATATAATCTCTAATTAATGTTTTGAACCCTTACAGAATAGCATGAATATGTTTGGACTTGGGTTGCACTTACGTGTACTAGTAAAATAGTGCCCAAATTGACTTCTGCTGTTTTTGTTTTTTTTAATTTGATTTCTATGCCGCCCTTCTCCGGAGACTCAGGGTGGCTTACAATGCGTTAAGCAATAGCCTTCATACTTTTGTATATTTATACAAAGTCAGCTTATTGCCCCCACAAACTGGGTCCTCAATTTACCCACCTTAGAAAGGATGGAAGGCTGAGTCAACCTTGAGCCTGGTGAGAATTGAACTCGCAGTAATTGCAGGCAGCTGGATGTTAAATGCTGGCTTAGGAGGCATTAGCCTCCTACGCCACTCAGGCTCCTAATGCTTAATGCTAGCAAGAAAACCTTATGTGCCATAAATTCAATTAAAGTGATGATCTCAAAAACACTTTATCTTATTAAAAAGGATTATGTGATGCATCAATGTCATCATAGGCAGCGAAGGTCAATATTTCTGGTTCCAAATGGGCACAGCAGTGGCACATGAAATATTGCAATTTGGAATGTAAAAAGAGTACTTGAGCATGAATTAATGAATGAAATAAAATAAATAAAATAGATACATTGTATTTCTATGAAACAGAAAGGAGAAGGAAATCATCAAACTGAATGAGTGTCAGCTGAACTTGTGTTCAGTTGACAGATACATGCAGTAAGTGATGGTTAACTTTCATATCTACAGATGAATCAAAGGGTTAAAATGTAAGTGCAAGGTTGTATGAATATGGAACATAAGCAGCATAAACATGGGAATGCTCAACCCAATGAAAAATGAAATGAATTGACTGCACATTGATATTTTCGGCATCTGGCAAATTGAATGGACTGGAATTTAGCACTTTTGGTCCGAAGATGAAAGGATATGTGGGGCTGACCTTGGGAGATGGGGAAGAGTCAATTTGTTAGATAAGAGGCGACTTAGCCTGTAGCAGTAATATGGGTATGGCAAATTTCTCAGAAAGGACCCTCCCTAGTTTCTTGGATTGTAAAGGTGACAAGGGACAAATGTACCTTCAGATTTGCAAGATTCTGTTAATCTAATCTTATAATTAAGTAGATATAGTTCTGGATTTTTTGTCTTGATTAAACAAGGCTTACAAAGTTGACAAAAGATCATACTGTTTACTACTCAAGACACAAAAAAATGAAGAAATGGCATTGCTTTCATAGTCAGGAAGGATATAGCCAGGACAGGACTTCGGTCGGTATTATGCAAGAAGGAATTTAATAAAGAATATTAGAAGAGACAATAGGCAGTATTACAACAGTGTTTGTAAAGATATTAAAGATGGAAGTAGACAAAGAAAAACAAGAAAAGTCTTCCAAAAGATCTTTGAAGGAGGCTCCAATTTTGAATTGGTATTCTAAAAAAAATGCCAGTGGATACCTAGTAACTGATTCAAAGAAAATCAAATAATTATGGAAACTCTGTATATTGGAGATGGCAGCTATGGCAGCAAAAGATGGCTTCAGCCAGGTTCTGCCTTAGAGTTCTGCTTTTAGCGCAGTGCTGGGTTGCTACCAGTTCGCCCCTGATCGGGCGAACCGGTAGCAGCAGCGGGAGGCTCCACCCACTCACCCAGATGCTCATGCACATGTGCATGCGCCCATGAGCAAACCGGTAGTGATGGGTTTTTGAAAACCGCCCCTGTTTTAGTGGATGCATTACTTGGAACGCGTGACAGGAGATAT
The DNA here is from genome assembly GCA_022577455.1 of Arizona elegans. NCBI lineage: Eukaryota > Metazoa > Chordata > Lepidosauria > Squamata > Colubridae > Arizona > Arizona elegans. The sequence continues at coordinate 121,247,408 of JAKOOJ010000003.1, forward strand.
CAGTATCAAGGTACTGTAGATTGGCAATCAGTACTTGGGTCATTATCAAATCTGAAGGCTTACTTAATCCAAATCTTGAAGAAATTGATGGAATATTAAAGAAATGTGTCAAGTAACAGAATAACAGTCAATAAAGATTCTAACCAAACTATGGCACAAATCTGGAGAGCAACATGGTGATCAGCAGAATGGAAGAGATCAATCTACATGCCAATACCAAAAAGAAAAAAGCTTTATTGAAAACATTAATCTTGGTAGAACATGCATTATATGTAAACTAGATTTATTATGTAGCATTATTGTAGATTCACTCCATGAATTTCTAGATTTTTTTTATTACAGAATAAAGTTTGATAATCATTTTGTTGAATTAAGATTCCATATATTTGTGCAATATGCATAAGTCTTAGGGAGATACATTGCTTTTGGATTTGGCATCAAATTGAGGACAGCCCCAGCCCCTATCTTGAATTTTTTAAAGCAACCATGTCACTTTTAGAATCTGCAGTTGCATAGAAGAGCCAGCCACATGATTCCAGGAAAGATCTGGCTTTCTTAAAGATTTGCAGAGAGGTTCTATGTGCCAAAGCAGCTTTTCTAAATTGTTTCTGCAGTGCTACAGAACCTATATAATACTTCGTGCTACAAGTAGCCCTTAACTTACAAGCATTTGTTTAGTGACCAAAGTCACTACTCCCTGAGAAAAATAACTTACAACCTTTTCTCAGAATTAGACCATCAAGGTGGTCACGTGATCAAAATTTAAGCACTTGGCAATTGGTATTTATGACAGTTGCAGTGTCCTATTTACTATTTTCCTAGCTGGCTTCCATCAAAGTAAGTCAATATGGGAAACAGAAGCTGTGATTCAATTAACAACCATAGTGTTTTCCTTTATGGTCGCAAAAAATGTTCATAAAATTGGGTGCAACTCACTTAACCGTCTTGTCCCAATTGTGGTTGTAAGTCAAAGATTATCTGTATGTATTACAACAGGATGTTCACTTTTACTGTATAATGTAAGTGGGTGAGGAACAGATTAATAGATATTGTACTCTCCAGCTCTGTGAAAACTGTTTATTTGTTTTGCAGTAATGCCCAAAGGCTTTAACATGGTTGGGCCTGCCATTGTGTATATGCAAACTTGTAACAAATGCCCCAACTTTATTACTATAGATCTGTAGCTAGGTGCTGTGCAGATAAATTGAAACAAATAAAATAAATATTCACATTTTCAGTATGAGAGACTATTAAGTGGTTCTAATACAAATATGTTTCTTACTTGAATCAGACACAATTTTGGATGTCTTGGGGATGTGTGCAATAATTAACAAGATACCTGCTTTCCAATTCTTTTATTTTGCTTGTCTTTTCTGAAAATCTACACTAGCAACTCTAGACTAGCAACTTGGCATTTATGCGTAGGTGTTTCTAATGTTCTGCCCGCACATGGCTTTTCCCAAGGGAAAGGTTTGAGGGCCTGTCCAAGTTACCCACCCTTAATTTTATTTCCAAAGTAAGGTTTTGGTTAACTAATCACCAAAGTTAAAAGAGAAGTTTGAAACCAAGTAATGATACAACCATTCTCCTCAATTTTTTCCCCCACCCATTCTGGGTTTTTGTTAGTACTTTGATTATTAATAATTTGGCAGCTTTTGTACAGCAAGCAGTGTTGATATCATTGTTATAATATGTGCAGTCCTACCAGGTGATCACACTTGCGGTGGCAGTTCTCTATGAGTAAAGAGGAAATGGTGGTAACCCTGAGCACAACCCTGCAGCTACTGTGCCTCGGGCATCCTCCAAGCCCTTGCTGAACGTCCCTTCCCCCACCCTTTCTTGGAGGTTTAAGTAAATTAGGTGGCCTTTTCAAACAAAGGCATGAGAATGTGGGCGTGAGCATGTGCATTATAAACCCGACACCTACTCAAGGTGTGCTGCTGAAATCTTTGTGAAGATGATTTAGGGTGTTGTTTAATCTTCTTCCTTACCGGTCTTTCAGGCACATGCTTGCTAAACCCCACCCTGTCTTAACTAGAGGAGGGACTCTGTCCCTTTTAAGGCTCAGGTGGTTCTGTACTAACATTCAGCTAATGAATCGAGAGAGAAAGAGGAGTGGTCCATCTGTCAGGTCCCCTCTCAGCTGACTTGCAGGAATGACTGAAAAGCTTGGCACAGGCTGAACCGCTTCAGGATTCTGCCCCTCCTCCTCCTCTGCTGTCTCTGCTTGCATGTTTCACAAGCTGCCTTAGAAGAACAATGAACTGATTTGAAGTTTTAAGACAGGGAGGGATCCTCTTGGAGTTGTCTGTGGCAGCCTGCAGCATGCATTGTTTGACACCATCTTAGACAGCTGTCAGTTTCTTTTCTTTTCTTCTTCCCTGCTTCCTCCCCACAATTTCCCCTTTTGGATCGCTTTGTCTGAAGAAATAAAGTGACCATGGTCCAACGTTTCAGCCTCAGGAGGCAACTATCAAAGGTAAGGTTGCTTCTGTCATCAGGATGTGTGGGAACTGTCTACATTTGATCACTTTTCTCTCACAGTACAGTGAAACCTCTGCTTAGACAGAAGTGGGCGGGGGTCCTTTTGTTCCCTTTGCCAATAGAACAAAGGTTTTTAAAATAAATTCTCTGTCAGCAGACATAGGGGCTTTCTCTCTCTAAAATTATAACTGCTGTTTCTTTCTTTGAATTTAGCATCTAATGTATGTCTGTAGCATCTAGGAAACAAGACATGATTATCAGAACAGAATATGATCTGATGAAATAGCAAAGATGGATTAGAACCTATAGAGAATCAGGATTAGGATAAATTTCACTGGTAACCCAGAAAAATCTACCTGGCAAAGCACATGGCAGCTATCGGTTCAAAGTATTAGGCATGGTTCTCAGCAGAAGGAAGAACAAAGGAGTTGTTCTTAAAGAGATTTTGCTATGGAAATATTTTGCATTGTTTGTTCTTAAGATGCTTTAAAAGAAAAGGTGGGGCTACTAAGCAAATAAAATCCATTTTTACTCAAGAAAATAGTTCAGCATTTTTTTTAAAATGACTAAATAAAAGAAGACCCAAGATAAACCAATATTATGAGATGGTAGGTAGCTGGTTGGTTAGTTGGTTAGTTGGTTAGTTGGGTAGGTAGGTAGGTAGATAGATAATTAGATAATTAGATAGATAATTAGATAGATAATTAAAGAGGCAGACAGGAAGGATCTTGGGTTCTGTACATCTTTATAACCAAGTAAGGTTTAGTTAGAAAAATAATACCAGCCCTTGTTCTCCATCTGTTTCATAGAACTGCTTGTAAAGGCTGTCTTTTTGTGTAAAATGCAATGATCAGCTGCTGATCACAGCATTTAGGTCAAAATGCACTCTTTGCAGACACTGTGGGGAAGCCTTAGGGTATTGCAAATGAACAGGCATTCAGTATGACCCCTTTCAGAGTGCATCAGCATTTTTGAAATAGCTAAGCAATGAGCATATTAATGATCACTGAAAGGGGAAAATCTTCACTCGCCTGGTAATAATATAATGCAAAAGCATGCAAGTGAAAAAAATATTTGGATAAACAATAAAAAACTGTAGTTGCTGAACTACAAATGCTAACATTATTTGCCATGTTCTAGCATGGCAAATAGTGAAGGATGCTGGGAGTTGTAGTTCAACTATTTCTTGAGTTAGAAGTTTCTTAGCAATGTTCTCCATCCTAATTCTCAATTCTTTTCTCGGGAGCAATTTCACACAATATTCTTAGAATCTGTGAGACTGAAGCTTATGAATATAGAACCTTTGTTCAAAATTCTGTTAACATAATTATCTCTATTTCAGTAAAATCATTTATTAGGAATTAACAGTGAAATGATCTTATTGAATAGGAGAAATTATATTAACTGGGCTATGCATGGGGATTTTTCACTTATTAGAAATAATAGGTTTGTGATCACATCTTGGACAATATTGATAGTGAGAGATATAAACATTAACATACTATTTAAATATTTGAATAAAGACCATACATAATGACATAGTTGTTTTTCTTAAAATATTAAAATAGCTGTATTCTTTACAAAAGGATAGGTCATTTGAAGTTTTGAAACAGACAGGTCAACAAAAAGTAAGGGAAGAGTTTTGCAAGAGCTGGTGTGTTTATGGAACTGATTAGTTATATTTAAGGAAGGTTGTATGGTTAATTAGTGGAGGTGATTTATGTTTTTTTCTGGTTCAATACAGTAATTGCTTTCTTGTACGGCACATAGGAGGATGGGCCTATAACTGTAATTGACTGCCCAGAATCAGTTGAATTGTGCAATGTCTAAAATAAATAGTCAAATTATTAATGGGTAGAGTCACATTCCTCAGCCAACAGCATTGTCCCAACCAGCATTCCTTTAAAAAAAGGAAGGGAAAGGAAGTTGTGAATTTGCAGCCTGAGTGAACAAACAGGAGTAGGAGAATTTTGTGAGGGAGGAGAATGGACGAGAATTTCCCACTTTCATAGGCTAAATATTTAGATGAATTTAGAATCCAGGCTTCTAAGCTTCAAGTAGTTTCAAGGGGAAAAACCCTAAGTTTTCATCCATGACTTAAGAAGCCAGCAAGTGAGAGAGCTCCTTCCATTATTGTTTGGTTTAATGAATTACTCTGCCTATTGGACATGAGCTGTGGGCTTCTGCTTGCTGCAGTAAGCTTAATGCAGTGTCTACCCCCCTGAAACTAACGTAGATAATTTGGAGATGTTTCGAGAGCCAGAGAAGTACAAAGAGAATAGTGTGTGATAGCTTTGTCTTTCTCCCAGAGCTGCCAAGGCTTCCAAGGAAGAAAGATACTACTATGAGGGTAAGGGAGACATGATTATTGGAGGACTTAGTTTGGAATGGTGAATCCACATGCTTTCATTCTGAAAATAGTCCTCCAGTAGGTGAATGGCTTTCGATTGTGTGCAGTCTGGTTATTAGAAACTTAGAGATGGATGAAGAGCCACAGTGGCGCAGTGGTTAGAATGCAGTACTGCAGGCTACTTCTGCTGCCTGCCGGCTGTTTCCAATTTGGCAGTTCAATTCTCACCAGGTTCAAGGTTGACACGGCTTCCATCCTTCCGAGGTTGGTAAAATGAGGACCGAGATTGTTGGGGGCAATATGATGACTCTAAACCGCTTAGAGAAGGCTGTGAAGTGGTATATAAGTCTAAGCGCTATTGCTATTTGTGAATGATGGTGCCTAGCCTGCTGGTACAAAGGTTACAGACATCATACACCATCAAGATAAATTGCTGGATCGTTTTGGGAAGGAGGAAGCAGTCCTTGTCCACATACCAAGGAATAATGAAAAGATTGTTCAAGGAGAACAGTTTTTCTCAAACTTGGCTGCTTCAACTCTCAGAACTGACATTCACAGAGCTGAATTCCAGCATCTTAAAATTGCCAAATTTGAGAAACATGGCACAGAGGAACAAGCTTAGTTGAATAAGAATCAGCATGGTTGCAAGGGTAAATTCTATCCCACCAACCTTATACAGTTATTGGAGCATTTCAGTAGGCATGTAAATGAGGACATCTGGTCAACATTGTATGTTTGAATTTCCAGACAAAGTTCCTAAATTTCCTCAAAGTTCCTTTGACAAAAGATTTCAAATAAATCACAGAATAAAAGTAACTGTCTTTCTATATTTCCTACATTTTTTCAATTGTAAGTTGAATTAAAAATTCAAACAGTTGAAAATCAAAGAAAAGAGTAGAAAAAATTGAGCAAGTTTCTCAGCATAGAAAGAAGTCAAGTCCCTCACGTTTCTTTGGTCAGATACTTTTTAACTCATTCATAAATTATCTTGGAGATAAACAGCAAACGGCAGGCTAAATTTGCAGATGTTACCCAATTCCTGAAAGTGGTGAAAATCAAGTGATTATGAAGAGTTTTAAATGTCTTTAAATTGGGTGAATGGTCAACTAATTGCCAAATGTGGTTCATTTTTAAGTAAATTAAAATGTATGCTGAAACAAAAGCCTTAATTTCTCCAACATGCTGATGAGACTTGAGTTATCTGTAATTAGTCAGGGAAAGGGATTGTAGAGTCATAATTCCAAATTCAGAGCTGCATTTTAAAGAACACCACCACTGTTGTATGGCTATGTAATGGACTGAGCAATGAGTGAGCAGTAGATTTCAAAAGCAGATAGATCAGTTTCCTAGGTGCAGGTGAGTTCTAGCTGGAGAAAATTTTGAGCACGTAAGGAGTATAAATAGGAGTCTAGATTTCCGTGCAGGTTGTTCAAAACAAGTTTCAACCTAACCAGTTCCTGCTTTCGTCTATCTCAGTTCTGATCCTCAAATTATCATCTGTATATGCTTTCCTTTTTGCTCCATTTCTAAAGTTGGTAACTGCTTTAAGACTTGGAAAGGATTTGACCCCTTCTCTTACATCCCGTTCCTATTGGTCTGATATCTGGATTAATAGAATTGTACAAACAATGCTTGCCCTAAGATAGAACACCATAGGACATGATGGCAACTAACTTGAATGGCTTTAAAAATAAACCAGGTAAATTCACGGAAGCCCGATTTGTCTTGAAGACCCTATGTTACTTCCAGATTGGGATAAGGATTCTTTCTAATACCAGATATATTTGGTATGGGGTATTCTGAGGGTATATCTTTACTTGTGAGCATCATAAAGGCTGCTTGTTAGCTATTCTGAGAACATGCTAAAATAAATATGCCTTGGATTAATCCAGCAGGGCCATTCCTATGTACCTATACAATGATCCTATAGCTGTTTCACAAGATGGCCCTACCCTTTTGCCTATATGTGTGTTTCTTTTTGCTGGCAGTCCCAGTGTAAGTGTTATCTGATCCTTATTGTAGATAGGATCCAGCTTTCTGTGACATGAGCTGAGTTTACTCTAGGAACAGATAAATATATAAGGACTGGCTTGAAGCTGTATTTCCAAAAACTCTTCAGAAACAAATATTTAACTTGGTGTTTAATTAAAAAGTAATCTCTGCTAATATCAGAGCAGCAGTTTAAGTTACAAGGAAGTTGGGGAAACAAATAAGTTAACCCACAACTATACTTTGTGAATAGGTCGAGAAAGCAAACAGTATAGTTGTGTAATACTTGTCTTCTTCTTCTTCAAACCTCCCCCCCCCCCTTCCTTATGAGTATTTCACTATTGTATTTCAAGTATCTTTCTGTAATGAAATATTCTGTAATGAAATAATAGGTAATTTTTTTGTCTGGTGAAATAGTTATATCTTAAAATTTTTGCAGTTGCTTCTGTAGGCATACTTGCCTGCCTCTGAAATCTGTTCCATATGCCAAACTATCTTTGTACAAAACAGCCATACAGCATGATTTGCCACTAGGGCATTACAGATTGCCAACAGAGAAGTTTATTAGTGGGAAGCAGATGAACAATATAGAGATGGCACCACACAGAACAAGACCAAATGCATTGGTGTATGCACAGGTCTGCTGCCTCAGGATTATAATAGTTTGTACAATATCAGCAACCTACAAATTTGCTTGTTTGGTCTGCTAAGCCAAGAAGAACTTATTCTAGATAGAACATAGACTAGAGACCTTTGGGAAATACCAGGACTATAGGCTCAATTGAGAGTTGAAGAAGTCTGGAGCCTGGATAGCTCTGCAGACTAAGCACTGTAATTTAATACCATCTGTCTGCAATTAAAGTAAGTTCGAATCTTGCCAGGCTCAAGGTTGACTCAGCCTTCCATCCTTTCTAAGGTAGGTAAATTGAGGACCCAGTTTGTGGGGGCATTAAGCTGACTTTGTATAAAATATACAAAAGTATGAAGGCTATTGCTTAACGCACCGTAAGCCGCCCTGAGTCTCCGGAGAAGGGCGGCATATAAATCAATTTTTTTAAAAAAAAATCATTTTTGTTCCCAAAAAGCCCTACGTGCTCATGCCCATAAGGAACCCAATATTCAAGCCTGGCTGAAAACAGACAATAAGTCACCTATTGTGGGGTTTAAAAAAACATGACGGTGTTGTGTCCGATAACCAGTTTTAAGAGCTTTTCTTACTGTGATCATGCCATGAATGCTAAGCTGATTGAAGAAACTCCAATATTTTTCCTGGGAAATCTCATTATTTCCACTGAATACTTTACATGTGTTCATGTTTTTACTTTTGTAGCATTAAAAGAATATACTCAGATGGAATAGAGAATGAGGATAAAGAAAACAATAACTGTAATACAACCACAAATGGAATTTGGTGCAATTTCCTTTGGGACTAAAATTGAATTCCGAATGTAATACAATTGTATTAGTAACTCCTTGAATAAATGTTAGGTCACATTTTTCAAGTACAGTGAATGCCAAGAATATAAATCTAGATTTGGGATAATTCAAATATTCTCTTAAAAATGAAAGAATTTGACATAGTGATATGGTAAAGGTAAAGGTTCACCTTGCACATATGTGCTAGTTGTTCCCAACTCTAGGGGGCGGTGCTCATTTCCTTTCAAAGCCGAAGAACCAACGCTGTCCGAAGACGTCTCTGTGATCATGTGGCCAGCATGACTAAATGCCAAAGGCGCATGGAACGCTGTTACCTTCCCACCAAAGGTGGTCCCTTTTTTTCTACTTGCATTTTTTATGTGCTTTTATCGGTTGGCAGAAGCTGGGACAAGTAACGAGCTCACCCCGTTAATGAGGCACTAGGGATTCGAACCGCTGAACTGCCGACCTTTTCATTGACAAGCTCATCGACTTAGCCACTGAGCCACCACGCCCCTTTATATCATAGAAACATAGTATTGAAGGATCATAGAGGCCATCTAGTCCAAATGCACACTTTATTCAAAATCCACTAAAGCATCTCTAACAGAATATCAGCCAGCCTCCATTTAAGATATGATTGGCCATATTTTGCCATTTTAAAGAATAATACCAACACATTTGGTTGTGCCTGGAAAATAATTGGCAGTCATTCCAGATCCTTTGCTGTGAATGTCAATTGGTCATTGCATCTGCATGCTTAGCAGTTGATCTGACAGTTTTGCATCATTTGTAACTTCCGCTCTGAGGCAGAGGTCAGTGTTTACATTTATATCTCACATATCCTTCTAGAACTCAGAGCAATGTACACAATATTCCTTCCTCCTAATTTTGTTTTCAGAACATTTTGAGGTAGGCTGAGCTCAGAAAGCATGACCGACCGAAATCATTTAATGAAATTCCATTAAATGGCTGAAAGTAGGCTTGAGTCTGGGTTTCCCAGTCTTAATCTAGGACTTTCACTACTACAGGCAACCTGCCACTTACAACCACAATTGTAAATTGCCCAGAATCTCAATTTGCACAGAGGGGAGAGGAAATCCCTCAGCACACTGAGGGAAAAGATCTCAATCCACTGTTCCCTCTATTGACATTCTGGGGAAGCCATCAGAAAAGTTGGCAAATGGCGGTCACATGTTCGCAGAGCATCTGGCAACTGGTTATAAATGCAAACAGGTTGCCAAGTGCCCAAAATGCAGTCATATGACCTGGCAGCGTGACAGCTGGATGTGCTTTCCAGGCCATAAAGCACCAATTCTGAGACTGTTATGACTGCAAACAGTCATTAAACCAACAGTTATGAAAAGATTGGTTATAAATTGAGGATTACCTGTACCTATTGCAGTGGGGGTACTTTCATTGTGTTTAATTACAAGAAGCCAGAATTAACAGCGACTTTGGTCTATTATTACTTGCAGTTTGAGTTCATTATGTAGTTACTTCCATAAGGCTTGAAAGACAAAATAGATGAAACTGGGAGCTCTTCCAGAGTGTCATGTTTTTAACTATTCATTATAAGTAACAGAACAAAATAACTTCTAATAGAAATGGCTTTTATAATTGTCCTATTTAATATGTACTAATTTTAGTGCATTTCACCTTCTGAAATGTGACAAGTAGTGTCTAGTTTAGGGAATGCTATTTGGCAAAGTGATAAGCATGATATTATACAGACTTTTAGACTCCTAAATTATCTAGTGCGGTGAATAGTATCACCTAAGTAACCCAGAAGAATTGTATAAAAATAAAATACGTTCATTGTATAGAAAGTGGCTCATTTTGTTACTGGATGTTGTGCCTCTCTCCACTATTACACAAAGCTAGGTTAGTCACTGTTGGTCAACAGTTTCGTAAACTGTTCCTGTTTACAAAAAAGTAGCTTTTTTATTATCTTAAATATTCAAAGTGACATGATATGTTACTGCCTTTACTTTTTAATGGATGAAAAGGAATCACACACTATCAGCAAAGGGATTTGTGTCGCAGTTTTGATAAGATATTAATAGTTCCAAAATTGTATTGGGTTCAGGAAAAAATGGTAAATCTATTACAAATCTATTAGGAAGAATTGGACGTAATGAGAGTACAACCTATCATAAACCTGGGGATGGTACTTCATGCTTATGGGAAATGATGAAGAGTTTAATATTTTAATCAAATATAACAAATTTTAAGAATAACTTTAAGCTTTTCATTAAAATTACTTTTACAAGATGTGTAAGCATTTCTAGGTATGTGTCTTACTGCATTTAAATTGGTGAAAAATCTTGTCTTGGAAAAGTTGTTTCCTGGATTGTGTCCATATTTCAAAAAAAAAGTGATGTTAGAAAAACGTAACATAACATCTGAAATAATATCTCTTTTCAAGTTTGACAGATTAGAACCATGGAAATTATGCAGATTTAAAAGAATTTGTTCTTCCTTTGCTCCCTAGTTCCATTGTTTTGCCAATGCGATTTACATAAGGGGAAGAAGAGCAGTGCCACAAGATTTCAGATTTGTAGATAAAACAAAATTAAGATTGTTCATGTTTGGAAAATGAAAATAAAATTCCAAATATTCATGAGTTAGAAAGAGAAACTGAAAGGAATAGGAGAAAAATTAGCAGAATCTAATGCAAATTTCTTCACTTAAGGAACAAAGTAAATGCAAAGGTACATAGGTGCATGTTAAAAGAAAGCTTGCTGGGTAATACCGTGTTTCCCTAAAAATAAGACCCTGTCTTATATTTTTTTGAACCCCGAAATAAGCACTTGGCCTTATTTTTGGAGAGGTCTTATTGTTTTGGGGCACGTGGAGGAAACCAGAGGAAATGGCGGGGACTGGCTGCATGTGCATTTAAATATTTTTTGTGGGGGGCTTATTTTAGTGCATGCACTCAAAAGCCCGATTGGGCTTATTATCAAGGGATATCTTATTTTAGGGGAAACGGGGTAGTATCTTTGAGAAAAATCACAGTACAGTAGTTGATTACAGATTGAATGTGAAAGTGTGATAAGGATACAATAAAGGCAGATGCCTTAGGCTGCATAAACAGAAATAGTTTTCAAATCAAGGAAACTTCATTCCGCATTTATTCTGCATTACCCACTTTTAAAATAGTTTCATTGGCTATCAGTTTTTGGGCCCATTTCAAAGTTTGGGGCAGTCTTAAATCTATCTGTCTAGCAAAAACATTATGAGAAGGCCTGCTGATAACTCTCCTCCCCATTCTTCCTCATTCTTTCTAATGGTAGACTTATGCATCATATGATAACCAGTAGTGGAAAGAGTTACATTAGGTCATGTAATGAAATTCTTTTAACATTTTAAGTTCTGCTCTTGAGCTGAACTGGTTGAAAGGTCTGGCCTGGGCAAGTCGACAGTTGTTTGAAAACTTTTCCACTTATAGATAATCTTCTGGACAACAGAATGATTGATATCCAATTGTTTGCCAATCCCTTTAAATCCCTTTCCAGACTCATTGGCGTATATAACATTCTTTCTAAAAGCCTCAGAGAGCTCTTTCAATGTAGGTTTAGTTATACTCATACTTAAACAAAAAGCATATCAAATTGAATGTTTGAGGTTTCAATAAGACTGGTTTAAAGCCTCTTCATTTCATTCCTGATCAGCAAAAGTTCAATTAAGGGTTACCAGAGATAACAAACTATCTACAATAACCTTGATCAAATAAATCAACCTTATATTCCTTTTTTTCCATTTAACAATCGTAATGTTTAGTCCTTTCAAATAACATCATGGAACTTGATTTATTTTTATTTTTATTTGTCCCTCCTCATAAAGCTTTAACAGGCCTCTTTTCTAAATCTAGTATAGGAAAATTATCCAGGTGAATATTTTGGTTTGTTATTTGTATATCTCTTTAAATTATTAAAATATCAGCCGACTTATTTTATATGTCCAGTGTATCATAGTTCTCTATATTGTTCTTGTAGCTGGTCATTTTAAAATCCATTTTCAGATCAGTCTCAATGTTTCTAATATAATTTCATTTTAAAAAAACATTCTAATTTTCCAAAATTAAAAGTTATAATCACACTTTTGCTGTTTATTCCAAACGAAAAAATTGACCCTTTTGCAGATATGGCCAGTTGAGTCTGAAGTGTGTCACCAGCTGAGAACCTAGGGCAGGAGTGGTGGTGTGGCAATTGTCACCCAAGAATCACTTAAGGCTTTTAGGGGCACTGCCCCACAGGCCATCAGATTTGAGACTTGGTTCATTAAGTTGGGCTCTAGGGATCAGTTGGGATTGTTGCTGTTGTACCAGTCTCCCTGCTGCATAGCAGCTTCCTTGCCTGAATTCCTTGACCCTATTACCAGGTTGATAGTGGAGTTCTCCAGGCTTGTGGTCTTGGAGACTTCAATATACCTTCCCTGGAAATGAGGATTGAGGTGACTCAAGGGTTCATGGCCACCATAACAGCCGTGGGCCTATCCCAGATCATTCAGAGCTTGATAGAAGACAGTGGTCACATAACAGATTTGGTGTTCTGTTAGTGGCTATGTCATCTGCAGTTGGGGAAGCTTTTGATCATGGTCAGATTACACCCTAATTACTATGGGATTCTCTGACATCTCTATCCATTACAGGGAGGGTGGGCCGATTTCATATTATTGATACTGCTTTTGACACAATAACATTATACACTGTGGTGGTATTGGTTTATTTGTGTAGCACTTTGTTGTATATGATTGGTATATTCTGCTATTATAAATTTCTTCAAACTAGTAGCAAAACTTCCCTTGTTCTGGCCTCTTTTACATGGCCTTACAACTTAGGTTCATGGAGTTCCCAGACTCCAGAAGGGATTTGCAAAGAACCCCACTGAGTATGATTCACTGATGAATACTATACAATTAGTGGATGGACACAACTGAATAGAATCCAAGGTATCTTGGAAATTATGGTACCTTCCATAATAAAGGTAGTTATATATGTAAATTAGATTTTTAAATAAAATATATATTACTTTCACCTCCTTTTAGATCAATATTGTTTGCAGCTGTTTAAAAATGCAGATGTACCATCTTACTATATCATACCTAATAAATGACAGAGCACTGCTATAATTTTGTAAAAATAGGATTTTCCTATAGAAAAGTTACGAATTTAAAATACTTAAGTTTTATTCCTCTGCAGCTGTTTTTTTGATGACTATATCAATTAAAATAGTTTCATTAAAAACAATTGGAAAGTAATGTAGGATCACGCTTCAAATAGTTAAAGTAGTAAATATTAAACTAAAGACTTTGTTTAAGTAAAAACTGTGTTTGTTTACAATAAAATATGTTAAATGTGATTTTGGAAAATTTATCTCCAAGAACTGGCTCCCTGCTAGGAACCTATGAGAGCAGTTTGTTTGGACTGTAGCTACTCCTGCCTCCAAAAACCTAGAGAAAGGTCTCATCTTCAATCTTAATGGTTCAAAAGGCTCATATTAATGTTAATGATTTATAAACAATCATCTACTCAGAGTTATATCCTTGGATAAATCTGCAATCACACTGCTTCAATTTCTGTATTGCATCTTTATTTATTTAACAGTTGTTTCATTTTTGTGATAGCAGTAATATATTCCAATCTTCAGAGGATGATATAAATTGTTTCTACACATTTTGGCACAGTGTGTTACACACACATTGGAATCGAGTCAGTGTTTTAAAGAGGAAGTTAATGACAATCATTTTGGAAAGAGTAGCGTTTAGAGCTGTTGTACATAAATTGGTTTGAACTAATACATGTTCTTATAATTTTCTGTTCTTAAAAGTATAATTAATAATCATTAGTATAAAACATTTTCTCAACATTGCAATACAATACTAGGTTCTGTAAACCCGGGACTATATTTTTTCCTCCTCTCTGCTTTTTTATTTTGTTCACATTTTGTAAAATTAAAATTATATTTTGCACTACTATTCCAGTGCATATGCTATTCCACAGTATTTACACTGCTAGGCTATTTTATAGCTTTCTTTAAAAACTTAAGCTGAAAAAAATCATATGTGTTTGACCCCAAATATAGTGTGCCAACTCTGATTGGGGAAGTGCAGCCCCAACATGAATTAAAGATGGAAAATCTACAGAGCCAGGCGCTTGAAGACGCTAGTTAGCATTTTATGGAAGAATATTTTTCCCTTTTTCAGTTGAACAGGAATCCTATTATCTGCCAGAATCCAACTCTAAACAGATTCATCTTGCTCCAGCTAGCTCTGAAGAACTTGATAATGAGTTTGCAGTACAAGTTGGCTTTTCAATTTCTGCATAGATTGTCACTGTTAAATTCTTCTTCGTTCCTTTATATTCAGTACCCCTTCACCAGTATTAGTTTGCATTGTTCTTCACAACTTTATTGTGTAATTGCATGAAATACCTTGTATATAAGTTACTGCTCTCCTTCATGCAAAAGGCATCTCTCAGGAGATACTGTTTTGCTTCTATCAAAGCCTCTGTGGAATTAGACTGGTACTGTATTGAGTTCTTAAACATAGTTTGTGTTTAATTGCACTTGACAGTTTTGGCCTATTTTTGCTAGTGAGACAGTGACTGTCTTACTTTGGGGGAGATAAGTGGATTTATGTTTCAATAGCTTGTCAGTGTGATTTTTTATTTCATTTATTAGATTGCAATTTACAATGGGGCCTAGTCTTTCTGAGAGTTAAAAGGAATGCTGAGCTTTTTTACTTACTTTCATTATTCCATTTTCCTGAAATGCTAATAAAAGAGAATTTCTATGGAGTTGAGATTATTATTGTCTTGATATATCAAGAGCTGTTCTTTACTGACTAGATCCGTTGTTATATGTGCACAATTTAGCATGTATTAAATTGTTTTCACAGTTCAGAACCTCATATAATCCGGTATCCAAAATCACAAAATGTTATCTTGGTTTTATAGATAAGTAGCTGGAGTTTTGTTGATGGTGTATGGTAATCTCAGAATCTTTTTTTAACAATTTCATTTTATTTTATTTAAAATATTAAAATCCCAAATCCCCAAATTGAACAGAGATAGAACAAAACTAAACAAAAACATTGAAAAACATTGATTTGTTTTTTAAATCAAAGGACAAACACACATATTATCTATCCCCCCTAGTTCAGGGGTGGGCAAATGTGGCCCTTTTACAACCTGTGGACTTCAACTTCCAGAATTCCTGAGACAACTTGACTGTCTCAGGAATTCTGGGAGTTGAAGTCCACAGGTTGTAAAAGGGCCACATTTGCCCACCCCTGCCCTAGTTGAACACTGAGGAATCTATTGCAACAATGACAACTTCCCCCAAAATTTATAGGTAATCCTCAGAATCTAATGGAAAAATGTTGGGTAATGCTCAGTCGTTTGCCTCTCTCCATTCCCACCCCATTTCCTATTTTACTGCACGTCTGCATTCACCACTCTTCTGTTCATTCTTCCTCTTTGCTATGAAGCCAAAAGAAAAGGGTTCCTAAAATTCCAGTGTTCATAATTCAGAGTCTTTTAACTTCAGACATGAGAAGTAGACGGTTCCCCCTTTTTTGTGGAAGCAACATTACCACATTTTAGGGTTTATACAAATATTGTCTGCCATAAAGACAAACCGGTGAGATAGAAACAAACCCTTTAGGACCAGGGATGTTTGGCAACCATGCTCTAGAGAGTGATCTCTATCAGCTCCTCCTCTTGAGCAGTTCCTCTTGATGAGACGGCATCTTCAGAAAAGCTGAGCAATAATGCACTTTGAAATACTGGCTTGGATTTTTAATACAACCCAGTGACATGCCTGAGTGGTGATATAAATCCAAAAGATTTCAAGGACCTAGTAAAAATAGAGCTGCTTTTAAAAGCCATGCAGACAAAGCCTTCAAAGAAGAAGAAGGTGAGTTGGAAAAATCTAATCGCACAGTAAAAAACAAAACAAAACAAAACAAAAACCAAGTGGCTTTCACGTGCTATTATGTCACTTCAGTGTTGTTCTTAGAATTCTTGCTATATTGTCTTTCCTTGTTTGTCTCAGTTTCCTGAATCAGAAGTGTAGCTGCTGCTATTCCAAGGGGGGGTTGGTCATGTTCCAGGTGTAATTTTCTTCCCAGGACCTGAAAACTCTACACATGCCTCCCACTATACTTACAGATGATGTTATGAATAGAAACCACTGCTAGGAATAACTGTATAGAGTTTGGAGCAATATTGTCCTGATTTGACTATCAAGATCATCAAGTTGAAAAATGTAACCTTAAAAGGCCCTGTGAGCAATTGCTGATTCTCTTTAAATATTTGCTATGTTGATTTTACATACTTTGCACAGGCTAACAGAATCAGTCAGCAGCAAGCAATAATACAGATTCTAACAAACATAGATGCTGCTAGGAAATATTGGGGGAGTGTATAAGAATAAGTAGTTAACTTATAAAATATTTATGGTGGTTTGTTTGTTTGGTTGGGTTTTTTTTTTTTTTTTTTTTTGCTTTGTTGAAAATTCCAGTGTATTGAACTCTGATTCATAGAGCTTGGAGTTATCCTTACTGATTACTAGCAGCTTTGCAGTGGTTTAGGCAGGAGTGCTGTTTTGAAGTTGACCTGTGACATTTGCACGGAAGACACATACTTTGTATCTGTGTCATGGTCTTATATCCTCAAACCCCATAATGTAGGTGTAGAGAGTTTGTAAATGAATATTAGCAGCCAAGTGACTTTGCATTTATATTTCTTTTCTGCTTACTCCCTACCGCCCCCGCCCAAAAAAAAGATCAGTAAAAGTGATAAAGCTTTAAAATAAACCTGCTCCCCTCTGATCTTCAGCCAATTTAACAATTATGGACTGAGGATGGCCTCATATTTTTACACTTTAACCATCCCTAACTATAGAAGTGTTTTCTCCTTTGCTCGTTTCAACGTCTTGCCCTCAGCATTGCTGGACGGACGATTTAAGAGGCTCCCGATAAGTGAGCAGTTATGCCCCTGTGATAGAGCTGAGGTTGAAACTGTGGAGCATGTTCTTTTATACTGCCCTATATATAATGCAGGCAGGACTAAATTACTGTCTCTCCTAGAAACAGATCTCTCTGGGTCCAATGTTAGTAATTTGACCTTATATTGTTTAGGGGATGGCTCCTCACATATTACTTTTCAGGTTTTTAATTTTTTTTTAAGAGCTGTAACTATTAGAGGAGAACGCTGTTAATTCCTCTCAGCCAAGGCTTCTGGTAGCCAACTGTTTATGATGTTATTTTCCCCACGTTCTTTTGCAATTCTATTTATATTTTGGTCTGTGACCGCAAATAAAAGTTATTATTATAAAGTTTTAAAACGGATCCCAGTTTTATTTCCAGTTACTGTTTCTGGCTTTCTTTTTCTGGAATTTCTTGTTGAAATATTACAGAGGGCACAATTCTACCATTTTCATTGATAGAATAGTTTCATTTCCTATAAGTGTATGAAATTGTTAATATAAGAAATAAGGTTGTTATTAATTATTAATATAATTCTTATTATAAGAATGAACTGATACAGCATTGCCTTTCTCAGTATTCATTTCATTTCTCTTCCTGCTATTTCATACTGTACTGCTGGTGAGGTTTTTTCTTCTTCAGGGATTAAGATGTCTGGAAAGAAATACATCTTGCATTAGGTTAACCCTTGGCTTAAACCTATTGTTAATGTATTCTAGAGTATTTTTGCAAAGTCTCCCAAACAAAATCTCTTTCCCAGCTGTGGCCTTGTACACTCTTAGACATTTTTCTAGAATACCACATTATTCACTGAGTCTGTGCATATTTCATTCCTAACGTATATTTAAATGATAAAGTAATTTCTACTAAAGTTATTATTTCCTGCTAAATCGGCCTCCCCACTAGCAGATTTTCTAGAGAGATGTGCGAACCAAGATATGTGTTTAAGTATGTGTTAGTTGTGTCACTTTTCCTGAAAGCATGAATGTGTTAGTATTAGGTGAAGCCTTGTTTATTGGTTAGACTCGTGTTCATTAGAATTTTATGCTTTTTTATAGCCTAGGTTTTAAGCGTTAGCCTTAGGTGAAAACTACATATAGGAGAGTGATGAAACCCCATGCCGGTGATTTAGTGGCTTGTGGAAGAAGGATAGAATGGTTCATTCTTCCCTGGATAAAAGAGAAATGAAATATTTTGTAATATACTGCTCTGGATGTTTATAAATAAACAGCTGCTTTATGCTTCCCACTGGAAATAACATTCAATTCCTTCATTTGAGAACTGGCAGATCAAGCTCAGGGAATACTCATCAATGTCAAATATCAATTCACATCTAAAGAAATTAGCCTAGAAAATATTTTGAAAGCATTTATGGATTAATATTCTGAACATAGAATTTTGCCCTATCCAAAAATAGGGCTTTCTTTAACATAAGATCAAATAAATCATATTCTCTCTGATTAGTCATAAAGGTAAGAATGGAATGTTTCAGATTAGTTAAAAATTCTTTATTATTATTATTATTTTGCTGGATAATTCATATGAATTATGTGGGGGTTTTTTTTTGTTGTTGTTGTTGTAAACACTGACTTGATTCTAAGCATAGTTTTTTAGGGTGCAAACTGATAGAAATATGTTGATTGATTTTAATGTTTTTCCTTACCCTTTGGAAAATACTTATCTAATGTTTATAGTTTGTAACAAGTTTTTTCTTTTCTCTGTTTTCATTCTGAAATATCTTTAAAATAAAATTGTTGAAGAGAAATCAGAAGAGAAGTTAAATGACAGTTGCCAGACATCAGTTTAGCAATGCAGTTGACTGCTTCTTTTCTGACAGACTCAGTAGGCTTAAATTCATTTTGCAGGGTATTAATTTTCAGAGGGCCTTGTTACATGACTGCTTAATTACTTTATATCTGCTCCTTTGGCAAAAGTGAAGGATGGTAGCAGTGGTATCTCTTCTTCACACTTGCAAATGTCAAATATAAAAGTATTTGATGCTTGAGTGGACTGCTCTTCTCCTTTGTCTCGCACTACAACATGTGAATGCCCTGCTTTTATTTCGCAAAGTGAGAATACATTAACAAGAGATAACCTTCTCAACTACTGAAATAGAAGATTGTAACCTTAAAAAAAAAAGCAACAGGACTCCTATAGCAATAGCCAGGAAAATAAAGCAGGACAAAGCTGTTTCCCCCTCTACTTTTGTTTGTTCACACAAATGCTTGTGCTCAGATTATTGGCAGTTATTGCCTTCTATCTTAGCTTTTGCAGCTGTAGATAACAGAGATTTATTTTCTGTCTCCTAAAAGGCAGTCTAGTTAAAGTATTCAGAGAGCACTCACATACTAGCAATCATGCCACTGGCAACCATGAAATTGCAAGGCTATATATCTATGCTATGTTAAATAAACTTTGCTCCACTGCTCTAAATTGCAAGTTAATGTTTCCTATATGGATTTTATTATCATTGATGTCTACAATTAAAATATATTTCATCTTAGTTTAAATTGTATATAGGGAAAATGAATGAAGTTCATACATAAGACTAGGCTATGTTGCATTCATGCAAGGGGACATTATTTCAAGGGTGAAAGTTGTACTTTCACATCTTGGTTTTGCCCTGCATCGATCGGTCTTTGTGGTCTCCAAAGTTACTTTCTAACTCACATTGGAACAAATTTGGGCATTATTCTGGACAAGGACAAATTCATTCCACTGATAATTCTGTTTTGCAAATTGATTGCCACTACCTGATCTATATAAATTACTAGCTGAATACCCATGCTCCATTATGGAAACTATGTGATTGGGCTTGATAAATCGACACCTACAGCTTGAAAATTAATGAGTAATTACGAACGGACTCTCCTCTCCTCTTCTCTCCCTCAGCCTTGCCCCATAGAAGCCTCCCCTATCCTATCCCCTTCTCTCCCTCAGCCATGCCACAAGAAGCCTCCCCTATCCTATCCCCTTCTCTGCCTCAGGCTTGCCCCACAGAAGCCTCCCCTATCCTATTCCCGTCTCTCCCTCAGCCTTGCCCCACAGAAGCTTCTCTTATCCTATCCCATTCTCTCCAGAGTTATTTTCAGGTTGGGAGGGGGAGTAACTTCTAACTAATTAGCATCAGAGTATGTTAATAATAATATAAGAAATACTAATGATCTGATGGTCATTTCAAAAAATCCTTTCTTAGCGAGCACCTAAAAGCCAAGAGGAACATACATGCCAAATTTCAAGTTTGTAGGCTTTACGGTTCTGGAGATTTCATGATTCTGGCTGAATCACGAATTTATATATAGAGAGAGAGAGATTGCATTTATATATATAGATTGAAAGATTAAGTTTGTTTGTTTTATTTCTGTATATGTGTGCTTAAATAATAAAAGGAGAATGACTTTAATGTGGTTCAATTGCCATGCAGCAGAGGCACCAAAAGAATCATTGCATGTTTAGACTAGAGTGCTTTTTTTATGTAGAATCATATCTATTTCTGAAATCCAATTATAACTCGGTTCAGTTAACTCATTTCCACTTAGTTGAGTGTTCAATTGACATTTACATTTAGTTTCAAAGCAGAATATGAATTTAAAATGAAAACTCTTGGGTTTTTAAAATATAATTTTAAAAAACTATTAACGTTAGAACTTTTATTAAACCCCTTGTTTTATCCAAACAAAAGGCAAAATAGGGAAGCTGGGAGATGACTAATTTTAAATCAGCCAATGAAATTTTCTGCCTCGGATATGGATTTGAATTTCTCCAATCAAAATTCCAGTTTCTCTTGTATCTTATCTTCTCCATAGTGGTGGAGATAGCATCCAGGAATGGGTTGTCCTCGTCTGTTTAGTTGATTGGACTGAGTCTATCAAAGTTGTAATGCCACACCTTTGTTGCTAGGGCTTCCCAGCTTTTGACTCAGTCCTTCAGCCTGGACAGACGTGTCAAAGGTTTCTCTAACAACTTTGTTTATTCCTGGATGTTTCTTCATTACTGGAGAGGATTGTTTCTGGATATTTATTCAGTTCTGATTAACTTTGTGAGTTTACCAGCAGACTCCCATTTGGGGTAGAGTCGCTGTGTGTTTCCCAACAGCGAGGGCTTCAGCTCCAGCCATTGGAAGGGCTTCTCTGCTGTTAGGCTAGTGGCAGTCTCCTATCATTTAGCCGAATTCTACCTTCTGTTGAGTTGCAGGCGCTCCAGATAGGCTGTGGAGTCTACTGCTCCCATTTACAGCAGGGTTAGCCAGACAGTGGAGCTTCGCACTACCACTTGTCAGCAGGGAAGCGAGTTTGGAGGAGTCTTGTGCTCCACCTTTGTGCTACTCGGGCAGCCATTTCAAAAATCGTGACAATTACTGAACCACCCGACACTTTACAGGCACTTACTGGTGGAGCTTCGCACTCCCTCTTAGCCAGCCTTCATTTTGGCATTCACCCTGCATTTTCCCCGCATTAGGCAACATGGCTTGAAGGATTTCTAACGATCGGTTGCCGTTTGCCTTGCTAACAGCCTCGCGCTCCCCAGACAGCTGAGCTGCCAATACCAGGAGCTTTGCACTCCCAAAACTGCACCACCACTGACAAGAGCATAGTGCTCCCATATCTGATTAGCAGCTGAGGGCGGCATAGAGGGCTTGGTGCCCATTTTTGACTATGAGCTGCCATTTGAGGAGCCTCGTGCTCCTAGTTAAATCAGAGTGCTTTTGTCAAACGGGGCTTGAAACAGCAACCACAGTCCCGATGTCCAAAGCCATATTTAAGACAGGAAAGGGCGGGAAAAGTGTGGCAGCAAAATGGCGGCTGCAGCAACGGTTGACAGCTGCCCTGCCAACAGCTGCCCCAGGGCTAGAATCTCAGCCAACAGAGACAGGGATCACAATTCCAAACACAGCAAGACCTCCAAGGCATCCCAAAGGGATGAGAGGCGTAGAGATCAGGCCCTCCAAAAAATTTGTGACAGGGCCAGTAAGGAGAAAATTTCTGCCTCAGATAGGCAAAGCAAAGCCAGTGTCTCTGACAGTCAGCAATACCGTGAGTTGTCACAGAGGGAGCTCCAGACCAACTCTCTATTCAAAGCTTCCCTAGGCCTATTGCCAATGCAGAGCTAAGGGGTTCTACATTAGACTAGCACAATTCAGCGAAAGAGATTGAAAGTTCCAGTAAGAGCTGCAAAGCAGCCCCTTCAGCACTTTTACTCCGACAGCTGCAGGCCTGCGTCCTGAAGTAAGCAAGGACTTCTTATTGCCTGATAACGTCCAGGACATTGTCGCAGAAGTCATTAAAGAAGGCATTTCTGTGGGGCTACAACAGCCCAGACGGGCATATTCTGAGGTCTCTGCCTTTTCTACCGCTCACATAGACCCTTGCCAGGATGAATTTCCTTCATTTCGAGATCCTGGTTCCCCTGCTCCTTCTCATGAGAGTCAACCATCACTTTCTGAAGAAGTAGAGCAAAGGGAATTAGACCTGTCAGACATGTATTAGACTAGTATTTTCAAATCCCTTCTTTTTAAGGCTATGAATGCGGCCCGCCTAGGGTCACGGACTAAAGGACCAGAAGCACCAGATCCCTAGGAGCCAGCTGATCCACTCTTTTCAGAGTCTGACAAGACAACAGGCACCATCCCTTTGCCTCGTCTATTTATAGACGTTGTCCAATGGCAGTGGGCGGCTCCGAGGACAGCCCCAATTCCTTCTTCGACCGACAAACAATATTTTAATGCCGGCCCAGAGTTAACTAAGGTGCTCCAGACTCCATCTGTGGATGCACCTGTGGCTGCCTTGATGTCCTCCTTCAATATACCTGGGGAGCCGGAGGAGGGTCTGAGACCAGAGGATAGGCGGTCAGATCAGTCACTGTAGAGAGCTACCAAGGGGCCACCTGGGCTATCCGCTCAACCACTACTGCGTCCTTCTTTAACAGGGCCACGTTGCTGTGGCTCCACCAAGTCCAGGAAAAGATCCCAGCAGCAGACGTAAGGATGCAGTAAGATATCAACAAAATCATGGCAGCGGTACAGTTTTCAGCCAATGCAATTCTGAACTTGGCCTGTTTTGCCTCCAAGGCCACCTCCTTCGCCACTGCCTCTGGCTGAGGCAATGGCAGGCGGATGCCTGCCACAAGTGGCACCTTGCTTCTGCCCCCTTTACAGGGGACAAGTTGTTTGGGAAGGCACTGGAACCCTTATTAGTAGAAACAAGAGACAAATGCAAGGTTGCAAATGCATCTCAGCGCAGGGGCAAATTCCATTTTTCTCCCTTCTCCCTTTGCCCGTCCTTTCGGGGATCTAAGTTGGGGATTTAGATTCGGGGATCTAAATTTCGAGGATCTCAATCGGGATGGCATGGGGCCATCCCGATTGCAGGGATTTTTCAGCCCGAGACAAAGCGGTCAGCAAGACAGACCAGCTAGAGGTAGACCCTTTCAAACTAAACAGCCCTTTTAAGGGGGAGGAAGTCGTCATTCCTTCCACCACCAAAATTAATTGCACGTCCATACCTCTCATTGGGGGCAGACTGACCCTCTTTGCCGACCGATGGGAGAAAATTACATCAGACGCCTGGGTCGGAGACAGTGAGATCTGGCCTCTCCCTAGAATTCCTCTCCACCCCAACGCCCCGAGGTCTTTTATATGCTGCCCAGTGTCGAAAGACGCTACTAAAAGGGCCCTCATGGATTCAGCCATAAAACACCTACTGGATATTAGAGCTATCCAGAGGGTCGCAGAGGACCAACTAGGGCAGGGGTTCTACTCAATTCTCTTTGTAGTTCCCAAGACCTCGGAAGGTGGAGACCTATTCATGACCTCAAAAGACTGACCTGCTATCTTGTATATAAGTGGTTCAAAATGCAGTCACTTCAATCGATTTTTGGTGGCATGAGAGAGGACGACTTCCTTACCTCAATTGACTTAACGGAGGCCTACCTGCATATTCTGATTCTTCCCTTCATTGGAAATACCTTAGATTTTACTATGCAGGCACCCACTAGGGCATTACCTTTCGGTCTCTCATCTGCACCTTGGGTGTTTACCAAAGTACTAGCCGCCTTGGCGGCCCACCTTAGGGCCATACCCAAGCCACTTGATTCCCTCAACCCACCTGCTCCATCTGGGAGCGGTTATAGATTCCATTGAAGGCAGGGTGTATCTGTCCCAAGGAGCGACAGGACAGTCTCAGGGACTAGCATATAGGATCCAAAGAGAGCGCATAGTGTCCTTAGTCCTGCTCTCAAAGCTCGTGGGCAAGATGGTGTCCAGCATTTCCATCGCACTATGGGCACGCCTACATGCTAGAGACCTTCAGTGGTTTCTTTTACTTTTCCAGAGGACAGGCAGAACAACTCACCAGCCAAGGTCCAGGTTTCCAGCGAGGTCCTACGTTTAGTCAACTGGTGGATCTCACCGGCCATCTCCAAAGGATGTGTCTTCCGAGAACCCCAATGCCTGGTTGCAACAATGGAAGCCAATCTCTTTGGTTGGGAGGGCACATTTCCAAGCGCAAAAAGCTCAGGGCCGGTGGAACCAACTGGACCGGAAACAGAACATCAACTGGTTAGAGCTGCGGGCGGTACATCTGGCCCTCTGTCATTTCCAGCACTCGGTCTTGGACAAGCACGTCCTGTACTAACCGACAATGTGGCCA
Source organism: Arizona elegans (assembly GCA_022577455.1). Taxonomy (NCBI): domain Eukaryota; kingdom Metazoa; phylum Chordata; class Lepidosauria; order Squamata; family Colubridae; genus Arizona; species Arizona elegans. The sequence goes on from JAKOOJ010000003.1 coordinate 121,272,284, forward strand.
CAAAGGCGCACATAAACTGTCAGGGGGGCATCAGATCCAGGTTCCTCATGTTGGAGGTCAGACAACTGGGCCATTGGGCAGAGAAACATCTGTGGTCCATAGCCGTGGAGCACATCTCCGGGGTGTCCAACGTGCAGGCGGACTGGCTCAGCAGGACAGTCATCGACTACACGAAGTGGCTCCTGCACCCGTCCCTCTTCCGGGAACTGATGGACCGTTTTTTGTCACCCCAGAGAATTCACAGCTCCCGATATTCTACTCCAGGTTTCCAACTCAGGGGGCATAGAGAGTTGATGCTCTCCGCAGCCCGTGGCCTCCAGGGCTTCTTTATGCCTTCCCTCCTCTTCCCCTTCTTCCAAGGGTGATCCGGAAGATCCTGGAGGAGAAGGTGGAGGTCCTGCTTCTAGTCCCACATTGGCCCAGGAGGTCTTGGTTCGCCGATCTCATGAATCTCTTGGTGGCCCCACCCTGCAGATCCCTCAGGGTGTGATCTCACCACTATGGAGAAGGGGCGTTGGTCTTACCTGATATGCTCCTTCTCGTTGGGTGGAGATAGCATCGAGCCCCACCCATTAGACTGTCTGGGCATCGATCACCAAGAAAGAACTGCGATAACGACATGTCGAGTCTGTCACTTTATCTTCGTCAAAAGCTGGGAAGCCCTAGCAACAAAGGTGTGGCATTACAATTTTGGCAGACTCAGTCCAATCAGCTGAACAGATAAGGACAACTCATTCCTGGATGCTATCTCCACCCAACGAGAAGGAGTGTATCAGGTAAGACCAACGCCCCTTCTCTGCCTATTACTTGTAGTTATAATAGTAATAGCAGCAGCTGCAGCAGTAACAATATCTGCCTAAAGGATTTTCAGTGTTAATTTGAACACCTGTATTTTGGAATTTATCCTGAAGACTAGTAGTAGATTATTCTGGATAATACATTAAATTGGTTTATGTCCTTTATAGCTTTGCTTTTCTATATCAGGTTCTTGGGAACAGGCTAAATGTTGATATGACTTAAATGTGTTATTTGACAGAAAGTTTTTTAACCATTTTCAGGGAATGTCCTTGGTTCTCAGGGGTAACTATTTTGTTTTGGCTACAAAACCCCAGCTATCTTTATTCCCCCCGATCCCTCAGCACCATAGTGGCAACACTGAAGCCTCCAAGATGGCCTCTGTCAGGCCAGCTTTAGAATTGATACATACTGAAAGAAGAACAAGGAGAATTTAATGTCTTTTATAGTGTCTATTTTGCTGCCCTTTAATGAACTGGGAACTGCACTTAATCTTGAGTGAAGCTGGATCAACATAAAAAAGAATTCGATTTTGTTTCATTTAAGGCCACTTTTAATAAATACCGTATTTTTCGGAGTATAAGACACACCTTTTTCCTCCAAAAAAAAGGGTGAAAATCTGGGTGCGTCTTATACTCTGAATGTAGCCCTGCCCAGCCTCTCAAATGGAGGTTTCAGAAGCTGAAAAAAGCCTCAGAAATGAAGCTTCAGAAAAAAAGCCTCAAACAGAGTTTCAGAAAAAACTTTGTTTCAGAAGCTTTTTTTCTGAAGCTCTTTTTTGGAGGCTTTCAGAGGCAGAAGAAAAAGATTTTTTCTGAAACTGAGTTCCAGAAGTTTCAGAGGCTGAAGAAAAAGCAAGGCATAGAGCTCACAACCAACGAACCTGTTGCTAAAATTCACCTCTGGGAACAGCTGATTTGGGGTACGGTACTCAATATGGTTAATATGATTATCCTGCAGTTACCTTTTAAAAATTACCACTTTTCATATTACCTTCTTTAATTCCGGGCAGTATTTGAGAAAGAGAGCTATGGCTCATGAGAACCACATATACTCCTGAGACCCTGCCTTACTTGCAAAAAGGAAAAGTCCACGGCATCAGCCTTCAAGTCAGACTTCATATGGGATTGAAGAGAAAGATGCTTATTTGCAAATGCCACAGTTATAATTCAATTTAGCATGATTTTTAGTTCTGCTGTTAAGCCAATTTATTACACAGTAACATGGTTCAGTGAAGATGATGTTGGGATTCACATGAATTTGTACATTTCTGAAGTTCATCAGCAAAATATTTGAGAGGAGGGGGAATATAGGCCTATTTTTGATTGTCTTGTTAACATAGTTGAAGATTGTTAATGTGATACATAGCACAGTTCACTTAGTTGAAGTCACTGATTCTTTCCTGAACATCCAATCAGAGCCTTGCCAACAGGGTGGCTGTTCTCAGAAATAGATTCATACTGCATGGTCAGAGTAGAATTTAATGAAACAAGACTGGAGCGACATCCGGCGTAATCTTACTCTCTAGAACAGCATGTTCGATCAAGGGGGAAAACTTCGGGCTCAATTGCAAATTCTTTTGCTTGTTTTACTGCCAGCATGTAAACTTGCCATCATCTTTGAATACAAGATGTTTCGTTATCCTCTCTTCAATAATGGTGCTTCAGGATAGTTCTGATTAAAGAAAACCAATTTAACATGCAAGTAGGCATGAATATAAATAATTTGGATTCATTGTGGAAAGGATTCAGGTATGGGAAAGTTAGCTGAACGAAACTCTACTTAACCCTCACATTTTCTATTGTTTGGGGACTGTAATAAGGACTTGAGACTCTCACAATGTTGCGTATGTTTGTTTGTGTGTGTGTGTGTGTGTCCTTTTTGTGTATTGTCTTATTTATCTGAAATCTTTTTAACCTCATTAGAAACATGTTGTAGTTAAAATTATTTTTTCCCCTCCATTAGGGCTTTGAGATCAGATTTTGTTTTAATAAGAAACTAAAATTCAATCTTCCGTGAGCCTTTTTAGAATTTTAGGAAGATTAAAACAAAATTTTTTTCCCCCAGTAGAAATTTAAAGAAAGGTAATTTGCTTCGCTTTCTCTCTCCAATGATGGTAATAAGGAATAAATATGTATTCAGGTTAAGACTGATTAAAGGATTAATCAGTCCTTTGTTGTGTTCTCAAAATTATGTATTTCTCAAAACTATAAAAATTCTTCCCACCAATAATTCTGTTCCAAAGAGGCTTAATTTGCTTTGTTTTATGTTTAATTTTTCACTTTACTTTGGATCTGCAGCGGTGTTTACTTTTGCTTCTTTCTCAGAACTACTGAATCCCAGGAATCAGAAGTTTTAAAAGATGTGGCTTGCGGATTTGTGTAGCTTTAAATCAGCTACTTGCTATATCAGGAGAAGAAGGAAGGATGAGTGGCCGTAAATTAGAAATCTGTAAGAATGAAAAGAAGAGCGTAATGCACTGTGTTTGTTTGGCTTCTCAGCTCATGGTCCCAGAACAGTGCTGCTTTGTTAGGATAGAGAACAGAGGGGCATCATTAAACTGTTCCTCTTCGTTTGCTGTGGAATCTATTGTCTGTTTCTTTAAAAACACCAGAATTCTCTTGTGAAGCAGTTTCAAATTAAAAATGGCCAAAGACAAGACCACGGAGTGGAAGGATTAGAAAAAGTAAGAAAAATATGCATGGCTGAGTGAGATTTGAATCCAGATCCCCTCCATCCAATTTAAAATTATCTACAGCTACTACATAGTATCTAAGGCTTTTCAAGCACAAAAAGCATATATTAAATAAAACCTAGAAAATAATTCTTACTTGTGAGCTGCTGAGAGTATCCGGAATCAAGCAGCACAAAATTCTGGTTGGTCGCAAAGTCAACCAGATATTTTGACAGGTTTTGGCATTTTTAATTTACCTATTGAGTCATACCAAAGGTAGGATAGGCAGATATTGTTTGATGGTGTTAAAGATATTGTCACTGGATGTAAACTGTTCCAAATAAAGCTGTCTTTTGCAATTGACTGATAGTGACTTTGTCCATGCAGATGGTGTTCAAGTGGAGTTCCAACGTTTTGTAATTGCACCCTAGGTACCTATTAACTGTTGGTACTTTCTTTGCTTTCATTGCCACATTTCTATTTTCAGGTCTTTTTATTTTGTTATCTTCTCGTTCTTTCTCTTCTGCTATCTCTGCCAGGTCCATTATCCACACTTTTGTCTTTATTGACCGTTTTTAAGTCTGAGGCATTATGTGGAAAGTGCTTATCTGAATTGTAAAGTCTCAGGGCACTTTAGCTGCTAATTTTCTATTACTTTGTCTATTTGGTAGTTCCACTAGTTCTCCCTCCCTCCGTCACACCCATCCACATAGACACTTCTGTTGCTTCATGATTCAAGTTCTCCTGATACAAATTCGAGAGTGGAACATCAAGGTGGATGCTAAGAGTGGATAAGACGTTGACATGGATCTACAATGAAGACATTGGGCGATCATTCGAATTAGTGAAGTGTAACTAGACAGTAATCAAAAGAAGGAAGGTATTTAAGACTGATCGGTTGGAACTACGTGGGCCACATAGCAGACATACAGACCAGCTAGAAGTACATTGGTGTCCCACAGTCATATGGAAATCATGAGGAGGAGGAAGACAGCAGCATCCAAATACCATCAAAGAATAAAACTAGTCTTGAAGAGTTAGTTCAGGGGTAAGAACAAGATTCACACTATCATATGTCCTGCTAGCCATCAAATAACCTTCTAGTATAGTGAGCTAGCCAAAGGAGGACATGGAAGCTGCCAAGCTGACCCAAAAGCTCTTCACAGTGTACAGTGGTTTCCACCTCAGGTCCAACATCCAGAGTTAGTATACCAGCTGGAAAGAGGGCAAGCAGGATCTGATGAATGTCAAAGCCACTGGCCTGGATGAAACCCAGAGCATCCAGGAGTACATCAGTAAGACGTCACCCACAGGTGAGCTACTGAGAGAATGTCTGCGACAGCAGCAGATACAGGAAGAAGATCAAACAGAGGAAATGCCATGGCAAGACTAGATCCTGCATGGGATATACCAGCAACAGATAATGGAGAGGCAAACATTGGGAAATCTTGCCTGGAAAGGACTAGACTAAAAGATAGCACCAGGCACTGATTATAGCAGCATAATAACCGTAAAAAAAATCGTGTGGGACTTCTGGATTCAGACAGGCAGGCAGGTAGACATCATGATAGTAGACAAAGACCAGAAGATAGCAGTGATGATAGATATAGTGGTACCAAGCGACAGCAACATGAGAATGAAGGAGTATCAGGAGTATCAGGGCTGAAACTAGAGAAGATGTGGAAAGTAAAGATCAAAGTGGTCCCAAATGGTGGTAGGAGCACTTGGGGCTGTGATCCTAAGCTGGAAGAGTGACTCCACTAGATCCCATCAGAGCTTTCTGCCCAGAAGAGAGCAGAGTTAGGAGCAGCTAATATAGCAGCTAATATATTGTGCAGAACCCTCAAATTCCCAGGCCTCTGGTAGAGGATCCAAGATTGAGGAAGACACACACTATCCATAGGGGTGAGAAGGGGATTTTACATACAGTATATACATATACATACACACACCTACAACTTTCAATTATTTTAATATGATTGAGAGATGATTGGTTGTTAGGAAATAAGAACCCTGCATTTTAACCTACCTAGAATGCCCTCTGCTGGCTTAATATAATTCAGCAACTTGAAATACATTTCTTTTAGCGTTCTAGTTGTGCAGTTCCCCTTTTCCTGGTATATCTTTTAATATGTTTTTCTCATATGTTTTATATCAAAAGACAAAAAGAGAGGCATTTAAGGAGAAAAGTACATCTGATAATGAGAAACTGAAAAGAAAGCTGCTTTTTCTGAAAAAGCTTGATCCACAGATATGTATATACTATACAGGATCTAATGAGATGCTGGGAAGGTATTTGTAATATACAGGGAGAATCATCAACAGAGTTTTAACTAACTTTTAAAAGTTAGTAAAGAAAGGGGATTTTTTAAAAAAACATTTAAATAAATGTTTTAAATACATTTAAATATAACAAAGAAAACAAAGAAAAAAACCCTTTTAGTTTTCTGACAGGAGGTGTGCGAAGCAGAAAGAACACATGTGTGGCTTTCTAATCTGGACTTTCCCGTAAACTCTTTAATCTTTACTAGTGTATGTACTGAATCCTATTTCCAGTCTTTTCTGCTTACTTGTTAGTAAGAGTATGTAGGCCAAGCACAGATCTTTTTTATTAGTATGCCTGTGTGCTCTTGTGAGGACTGCTAATCACATGATTAAACTACTTTTGTACAATATTTGGTATCTTTATTAGGGTGTAGCCAGAAATGTTTTTGACGAAAAAAAATCCTCCTTGATTCTAAGCAATCAGCTTTGAAATAAATTCATGCGAGGTTCATCTGAACTCCTAACTATTAATCTTAGGATTCACATTTTTAAAATGCCCTGTGCTATAGCAAAATGCATACAGCATTTTGTTGTGCCAAAAGAACCTTCTCTTCCTGAGTTTGTACTTAGCGTGATCTTTGATGATAAGTCTGAACATGTTAAGAAGAACATTTTACCTGGATCTGGGGATTCCAGGTTGTCCTGATCTGCAAAAGGAAGAGATTTTGTTCTGATAGTTTTGGATTTCCTGAATATATCAAGGTAGATATAGATCTGAAATTAGGTATAAATTAACTACCAGTCTTTTGTGTTTTAAGTAAACTGGTGAATATTGAATGAAAAACAAATGCAATGGCTATAATCTGCTGACATGAAAACATTTTGGGATTTCCTCATCAGTTTCCAGTTTATTACTCTAACTACCTGCTTTGAAAGAGAGCAGCTCACCCCAAAATTATCCATCTTAATTACTATTTTTCATACTGCAGAGAAAATATGCTAATTTATATTTGTAAATAGAGCCTTCACTTAATCACCATTCATTCACCAACCATTTAAATTTATGGCAGCACTAAATCAATGGTCCCTGACATTACACCCCTTGCAGCACCCCCATGGTCACTTGGCAGTGTGCCCACACTTACTGTATGACTACAGGGGGTACTTCAACTTCCCCCCCCACCCGCTGATCTCTCCTTATCTCTACCCCTTTTACTGCTGTGCATAGCAACACTCCTCCATGTCGCTGAGGCTGAAGTAGTGCTGATGTCCTTCAACTTTGTGCCACAATCAAGGTATGCTGCCTCAAGCTCCACAGTCCTGCCATCGCCCACCTCAACACCCCCCCCCCCCAATTGATCTCCATTGTCTTCCTCCCCCTGCTGATAAGGCACATCTGACTTGGCACGTGAGGGAAGTTGTCTCCTTCCTGAGGCTGCTTGCAAATAAACGTCAAATAACCACACCTTTCTCCAAATAGTGCATACTGTTCTTTCAATATTTCAGAAGACTTCTGAGGCCTTCTGAAACCTTGCAAGAAGGCTGCACCCACTGTTCTCCAAATTGCACGCACTATTCTCATGAATGTTTCGGTGTGCCTCAGAAGCAGAATATTCTATTTTCAGAATAGAATGTCACATATTTTTTTGGGAGAACAGTATGCACTATTTGGAGAGTGGCACAGCCAGCCTTGGGAAGAAGGCCTAGTGTGGCCAGCAGCTGCCTCCCATATGGCCACACTAGCCCTGCTTACCAACAGTGAGAGGAAAACTGCAAAGATCAGCTGGGCATAGCAAGATGTGCAGAGGGAAGCTGGGCTTTGCACTAGAGTGCTGCGATGGCTGGTTGTGCCACAGGGTTTGAGGAGATAGTAGTGCTGGGGCTGAAGTAGAGACCTGGGGTTGGTCTCAGCCCCATCCCTTCAACCCCAGTGCCACCACTAAGAAGTGTTGCACTGCAGAGTGACTACAAGGCAGTTTTTTTTTGGGTGGGGGGGAGAGATAGTGTTGTGGGGATCTAAAGGAAGCAGAAGAGGCAGTTCCTTTCTGAGGCTCAAGCCTGAGAGGGACAAAGTTGGGAATGGCTTGCATAGATAGAATTATTTATTGGCCAAGTGTGATTGGACACATATGGGGCATATGCTGTCAGTGTACATAAAAAGAAAAGATACATTCGTCAAGAATCATAAGGTACAACACTTAATGATAGTCATAGGGTACAAATAAGCAATTGAACCATACTAGGAAACAATAATTATAAATCGTAAGGATACAGCAACAAGTTACAGTCATACAGTCATAAGTGGGAGGAGATGGGTGGTAGGAACCGTGAGTTCTCACCTAACAACCCATGGCATTAGATTAACAATGGCAATGGGAACTGATAGGATTGCTATCGCTAAGTGATGCAGTCACATGATGTTGCATTTTATGATCACATCACTTAGAGATAGAAATTCCTGTCCCATTCACCATTGTGTTGAGACCATTCAAAGTTACAACAGTGCTGAATGAATGGTGATTATGACTATCTCGGAGTTCCAGCTGTCCCAGCAACTCCAAGTGCAACTGATTTGCACTTAATGACTGGTTACCAAATCCCTCCAATCATTTGATCACTATTTGCCTCCTTTCCTGCCAGCTTCCCCAGAATATCAATGGGGAAGCCAGCAGGAAAGGTCACGTCATTGGGTTAAGTCACCCCCATCTAACTCCCCCTCCATGCTTGTGCCATGCTGGCTATTCTCTTACCCTCCATGCTTCATGCTGAGCCTCCACACACCATCTCTGACCCACACAATGCCTTTTGTACTCCCCATTGCACTCTTGCCCATTCTCCCCTGCCTGCACGTCATCTCTTGTATACCCCTTTCCATCTCACTGCTCCTCATCACACTGCACCTATTGCACACCTTCCCTGATGTTCCTTTGCATCTATCCAATCCCCTGACTTCTTCACCTACCTATCAACAGCCACTTACCTGGCTGTGGGCCTGAGATCTGCAACTTCCTACTCATTTCCACCCTGACTTTGGTTGTAGGAAGTAAGCAGGAAGTTGCCTTGCCTAACAGCCAGATAACTCTAACAACTCTAACAACGGCAACAGGACTGCGAGGATTGTATTGTTAAGTGAGGTGGTCACACTTTAGAATCACATCAATTAGTGTCTGAAATTCCAGTTCCAATTGTCATTGTAAGTGAATGACTGCAATGTTTATGAAAATAGCTAGCTATATAATCCTATGGGACATGATATAGGATAACAGTAAAGAATTGACTAGCCTCTGTCTCAAGAAATTCTTAATCTAGTAATAATTATTCCAGAAGTTTATAAATAGTTTATAGAATTTGTAGAAATACTTGGTTTTTTTAAAAAAAAACAGCTATTTTATGGTTCATTTCTCAGTGTATTGTCTATTCAGAGAGTCTTGCAAACAGTAAAAATATTCAGTGCATTTATATTTATTTGTTTGTTTGTTTGTTTCCATTTATATACCGCCCTTCTCCAATAGGACTCAGGGCGGTGAACAGCCGAAATAAAAACAGAACATACAAAATTTAAAAGCAGTTTAAAATGATTAAATATTTTTTTGGCCGTAATTTAAAACAACCCAATTTAAAATCAATTAAAATTTAACTCAGTCATATGAACATGACTTAGAACTTTGCAGCTAAACTAGATAAATAAAATAGTATTTCTATTTTTTTTTTAATTAAACTATAAAGGTATTTCATTTTGAGCTAGAAAAGATTCATTCGTGGGGAGAAAAGAATGAAATAAATTTTAAAATCCATTTAAAATTTTGGGCAATTGAAATTCTTGCCTCCTTGATCAGAAATTCCATAACATACAGGTTTACCAGTCATAAGTTGGCCTGTGACCAGCATCTCTGAGGCAGATCTTAATGAGTAGGAAGATACACTTTTGAGTGTAGGTGTACCGTAAGCGGTCCTTCAGGTTGAATGTTAATAAACGGAAACTAAGAGCATGACAAGTACTGTACTATAGAGATTGCTACAAAAAATATTTTGTAATAAGGGATAAAATTTGAATTGTTGTAGGCACCCACACATACATGTTCTTCCATTTCCACTATCTGTAAATATTAGTTAATCTTTAATTTTACTTTAAATCATTTAAGTGTTTCTGGGATAGTCAGAGGGAAGGATTTGCATGTCTGTCAGCTAACTTCAAGTCAAGATCATCCAACATTACATTAAACCATTATATTGTGATGGAAATGAAGTGAACTATAATTTATACACTGTCCCTCTCCTCTCTTTCACAGTCAGAGTGATAAGGAAAATATGTTTTTTTTTAAACTTAGCTTATCTTTTTCCTAAAGCAAACTTAAATAGCCATGGTTTTCAAGGCAGTTTCAATCATGCATTACAAAAATGGTTTAGTTCAACAAACCTGACATTCTGCAAAACTCTGAGCAATGAAAAACCAAAGGAGAATATTCCAGTATCTTTGTGATTATTAGAGAGGGAAAGGGGGAGCATGTATCCAAATAGCTCTTTGTTATTTGTATTTGTATGAAATATTTATAAATGGGAAATTTATAGGTAATAGTCCTTGCGTTACAATGGCAATAGGGCCTGAGAATTCCATTGCTAAAGGAATTATTGTAAAGCAAGTCATCACATACCTGGGTTGCTTAGCAACAGCAATTATGACAGTTCTGGTTCCCATCGTTAAATAAGAACCACATTTGTCATTAAGAACTTCATGTGATTTGCGACTTCTGCTGTTGTTTTTTGCTGGGTTCACCATTGACAGAAACTGACAGGGAACATCAGAAATTTTCATTTTTCATTTCATTTTCATTTTATTAGATTTATATACCGCCCTACTCCCGAAGGACTCAGGGCAGTGAACAGCCAAAGAGATAAAACATACAGACTACAAAATTTAAAAGACAATATAAAACCCAATTAAATAGTTTGGCCCGGAACAAATTAAAACACCCCTAAAGATTAAAACAGATTTAAAATTTACAATTAAAAAGGGAGGTTAGGACAGGCCATCCTGTTGAAATAAAAAGGTCTTGAGGGCACAGCGGAAGGTGCGTAAATCCGGGATCCTCCATCTCTCCGGGGGGAGCTCATTCCAGATAGCAGGTGCCCTCACAGAGAAGGCTCTCCCCATGGGGGCCGCCAGTCGACACTGTTTGGCTGACAGCACCCTGAGGAGCCCCTCTCTATGAGAGCTGGCCGGTGAGAGGCTACTGGTGGCAGCAGGCAGTCCCGTAAGTACCCGGGTCCTAAGCCATGGAGCGCTCTAAAGGTGGTAACCAAGACCTTGAAGCGCACCCGGAAGACCACGGGGAGCCAGTGCAGCTCGCGCAGGAGAGGTGTAACATGGGAGTGCCACATCACTTCCATAACCACCTGCGCGGCCACACTCTGCACCAGTTGGAGCCTCCGGGTGCTCCTCAAGGGGAGCTCCATATCGAGAGCATTGCAGTAGTCCAGGTGGAAGGTGACGAGGGCATGAGTGACCGTGCGTAAGGAGTCCCGATCCAGAAAGGGACACAATTGGCGGATCAGGCGAACCTGATAGAAAGTCCTCCCGGCCACGGCCATCAAGTGCTCTTCTAAAGACAGCCGTGAATCCAGGAGGACACCCAAGTTGCGAGCCCTCTCCGTGGGTGCCAACAACTCGCCCCCAATAGTCAGTGATGGCACCAACTAACTATATTGGGACGCCGGAAACCACAGCCACTCGGTCTTGGATGGGTTTAGCCTGAATCTGTTTCTCCCCATCCAGGCACCAGGACATCACTTCAAGGGCATCATTGGGATGGTCCGGGGTGGAGATGTACAGCTGAGTGTCATCAGCGTACTGATGGTACTTCACCCCGAAACCACGGATGATCTCACCCAGTGGCTTCATGTAAATGTTGAACAGAAGGGGCGAGAGGACCGACCCCTGTGGCACCCCACATATAAGGCGCCTTGTAGTCAACCTCTCTCCCCTGCCAACACAGACTGTAACCGGTCGGAGAGAAAGGAGGAGAACCACTGCAACACAGTGCCTCCCACCCCCAACCGGTGCAGCATGATACCATGGTCGATGGTATCAAAAGCTGCTGAAAGATAGGACCAGGACAGAAGAACAACCCCTGTCCCGAGCCCTCCAGAGATCATCAACCAATGCAACCAATGCCGTTTCCGTGCTGCACCCAGGCCTGAAGCCCGACTGGAACGGATCCAGATAAACCGTTTCAACCAGGTACTGGAGAAGCTGTCACACAACCACACTCTCAACAACCTTCACCACAAAGCGAAGGTTGGAGACTGCACGATAGTTTGCTAACACTGCCGGGTCCAGGGAAGGCTTCTTGAGGAGAGGCCTCACCACCGCCTTTTTCAAGGCGGTGGGAAAGTCACCTTCACTCAACAAAGCATTTATAATCCCCTGGAGCCAGCCTCGTGTCACCTCCCAAGAAGCCAGCACCAACCAGGAGGGACATGGGTCCAATAAACATGTAGCTGCGTTCAGTCTACCCAGAATCCTGTCCACGTCTTCGGGAGTCACAGAGTCAAACTCTTCCCAGATAACATTCTCAAGATCTGCCTCCATCATCCCTCCTGAATCTACCCAGTCAGAGTCCAAGTCTTCCTGAATCTGGGCAATTTTGTCATACAGATACTGGACAAAGTCCTCGGCCCTACCCTTCAATCCAAGTCCTCGGCCCTACCCTTAGGAATCATAACTAAGTGACTGTGGTTTGCTTTAATGTCATAATTGTGAGCCAAGTGCCAAGTACCCGGATCACATGGCATGAAGGATGCTGCCACAGCTGGAACTCTCAGAACCCATCATAAATCCCCTTTGTTCAGTATTGTCGTAGCTTTGAAGGATTGCTGGATAAATGGTTGTAATTTAAGAACTACCTATATAGCCAATAATGAAGCCAAAATTGAGGCGGTGCATCCATCCTTGCCCTTCTTAATCTCTACTGGCTTTCAGTAACATTGACTACTGTATTGTTCTCAGTCAGCTCCTAGACTTGGGAATTGGAGGCATTGTTCTTTATGAGTTCTCTTCCTGCCTTTGGGGCTGATTCTGGTCAGTGTTGGTTAGGGGGAAGAGGGACCCCTCCTTTGCTGGGTCCCTCAGGGCTTAGTCCTATCTCCCCTCCTATTTAACTACTACATAAAATCACTTGGTGAGATTATCTAGTTTGGGGTTTGGTTATCATCAGCTTGCTAATGATATCCAGTTATATCTTTTGATGCCAGGGTGGCAGAGAAGCTGTCGATGTCCTTCCCTGGTACCTGGAGACTATGAGCGCCAGGATGAGGTAAAGCCATCTTCAAACTAAATAGCTGTGGGTCTTAGGGCCACCTAGATCTAGAGAGACTGTATATTTGACTATGGATGGGGTTGTATTCCCCACTTAAGGGTGGTATGCATCCTGAAGGTCTTTTGGGACTCACAGTTTCTATGCAAGTAGCAGCTGTGGCAGCTAAGCAGGTGGCAGCTGTGGCCAAGAAGAAGGCCTTTGCACAGGCATCTTTTGGTATGCCAGTTGTGCCTTTTCTTGCATAAGTCACTCAGGCTTTAGTCACCCCACAGCTGAACTTCTGCTACATGCATGCTACATGAGGCTACCCTTGAAGATCTCACAGAATGTTCAGCTGTTTCAAAATGCAGCAGCATGGTGATAGGCATGCTTTGGTATTCCCACATGATAACTCTGGTCCATAAGCTGCACTGGTTATCAATCTGCTTCTGGGTGTGGTTTAAGATCCCTCAGGTTATGAACTATAAAGCCATTTTAATAATATTTGATTCTTTTGTTGTAGAGTATATGTTGTTTTATGTTTTAATTGTTGTTTTTTTTTTTTTGTAAGCTTGCTGAGAGTCTGCTGGAATGGGTGGCCACAACAACAACAACAATAATAGTGTAAAATGCCAAATCCATCTTAAACATGTAAGGTGACTGTGCAACCAACCATAAAAGTAATAACTGATAGATGGTTAAAAATGCCAAATCCAGTCTAGACATCTGACTGGCTGTGCAACCAATCACAACTACTGCTATTACTGTACAACTGTACTATTCTGATCTGTCTAGAGTCAGGCACCATCTAAATTGAATTGAGTTCAATTAAAACTTTCTTTTAATTTTAAAAAAAACCTCTGACACATCCTTTGTTTTATAAAGTAAAACAAATATGGTATTTTATTTCTTGCTATTGACTCATCCTTGCGAATTCTTCTGTTTTGCTCCAGAAGTAAAATTCTACCTCATTTAGTTCGATATTATATACATTAAGGTACTGTTAAAACATGCTGATGTATATGGTAGTATTGAAATTATGACATTGCTTTACAAGAACTGAAAGCGTGCTGTAATTGCTGTAAACTGGTGCTGCCTTGTTTCTGCCATTTTGTCTTTAGAAAAATGTATAGGAATTTAAAGGTCTTAATTTGCTCAGTCTGACTGTTATTAATTTCCTATTTTTGGATATACTTGGGAAGAGATCTTAATTTTTCTTCATCACAGTCAGTATCTTAGGCTTACTTATTGCATCAAAGACTGGCTTGTCTTAAAGAGAGGATGACACTGATATCTGTGTAGAATAATTTTTTTGGCTATTCTAATATTTGGAAGGAGCAGATAAAATGGAAACAAATTGAAGCACAGCCTCATAATTCCTATAACATCAAATTCAGTAAAGTTAGTAATAATTGGATAAACAGTTGTCCCAATATTTTTCATTTCCTGATATTGTTTGCAGACATCATTTTTAGATGAATCAATTGCCAGGATAAAACTGTAGAGTCATCTCTTAAAATAATGATGCCTGCCTTCCATGCATGTAAGGTTATTGGCTATCCAGTTTCAAAACAAATTTTGAGGAGGTAGCAGTTTAAAAATTAATTGACTAGCTCAGCTGTAACTCTATTTTAATATCCTGTTTCCCCCAAAATAAAACATCCCCTGATAATAAGCCTAATTGGGCTTTTGAGCGCATGGCAATAAGGCCAAGCACTTATTTCAAGGTTCAAGAAAATATAAGACAGGGTTTTATTTTTGGGGAAACACGGGTATACATAGATTTGTGTGTGTGTGTGTGTGTGTGTGTGTGTGTGTGTGTGTGTATGCATGTGTGTATGTGTATATATCGGTACAGACAGACAGATAGATAGATAGATAGATAGATAGATTAATAGATAGATAGATAGATAGATAGATAGATAGATAGATAGATTATTTGATAGATAGATAGATAAATATAGATGTATAGTTTTATCAGCAAGCATGAGATGGAAAACAGAACATAATCCAACAATAACAATAACAAAAGAAAAAATGTGTACAAAAAAGGACCAAATACCAAATAAATTTAACATTAAACATATGGAATCCACCCCACCTGGATGCTGAAAAGAAAAAAAACCCTGATAAATTCTCCTTCCCTTTACATAAGGGCTCTATAAATAGTTATAAGCTTTCCAAGAATACTGGAAACAAGAATACTGTATTAAATGAACAAATATTCCAGGTGAGGAGCTCTCTAGCTGAGGCTTGTGTGGTTCTGTCGCGTTAAATTCAAGTGCCCATGAGCTTGCTTATTGTTTCTTAATGTTCTCTGCCAAGATAGCGTATTGCCATGTGCAGCCTCAGTGTAACTGTTCATTTGAATCAATGATACTGAAGCACACAGAGCTGTTTGTTTTGGCAAATGGTCTTTTTATACAGCAACTGCACAGAGCACTTTCAGTTTCGCAGATGTAGGGAACGAAGTAGCCAGTCCGAGCAGTACCTAGCACTGGGCAAGGCGTTGCTCACCGGCCATGCAGCAATGTTTATGTGGTGCTGCTGTACCTGTGTGTGCTGTGAAAAGCATGTCTGTGAGCCAATCCAGGTGAGATCATCCCAGGAAACCTTGTGGCAACCGATGGGGCTGTTCTACTATTTAAAACTCAGGTAGCATATGACTTCATTGATAAGCAATCTTTTACTAAATTTATTTCCTTCCGGCTCTTACGTTGCCTTGGTTTTTTGGTTATCCTGTAATTGTTTTAACACTGGCAGTTAGGTCGGTTCAGAGTATAGAACTTCTTGCATCTCAGTTATGAATGGCATTTCCCTTTGAAAGATAAGTGTGTGAAAGAGATGCTTTGGACCCGCAAACCTTTTTTGCTTGCTTTGCTTCCCCCTCCCCCTGCTGTACAATGTGCATTTTATAAAGAATATAAACAATACTGCAGAATCATCGATACTGGACAGAGAAGCAAGTATAGGCATCGTATATCCCATTTCTTTTTGTAATTAACAGTTATCTTTTTAATATTTAATATGCTGCTACTCCAGCATGAAAAGAAATATAAGGGCTAACAAGTTTTCTATCCATCTACAACTCTGAAAATAAAAACACGCTTTGTTGTGCAGAGTACGTTCTGGAGGAGCATCCGTACGTTATCATACATTTCTTACTCAGGGTACAGATGAAAATAGATTAAAAAGTTTACACTTGTACTGATTTATTTTCCATTCTGGAATATAAAATATGCATGCATAAGCTATTATGCTAGCTCCATGCTAATACCATAAAAAATCTGGCCCCATTTGCCGACAAATATATTGTTTTCTGAGTGAATGTTTTTCTAAGAAATGCCACTGTTGTTACTAAGGTACTGTGTGCAGCAGCTCTCTTTTACAATAAATCAAAAGTTGCTTAAAATAAATAATGCACAATAACAATCACTGTAAAATATTCTGGTGGAAAGTTTCAAGTGATATTAATCCCAGTTAATGGGATCTTCTGTTTGGAATGGGAAGATACCTCGCACTTCTTAAAATACGGAAAGCTTTTGATGAATAGCTTGAAAAATGCCCAGCTTTTTAATGAAATTTTTCAAAGTACTTTCCAATATAATTAAGATGAACCTATATTTTATGGGCAAAAGTACAATGTCTCCCCCACTCCCTAGTAGCCCCACCTCTCTAAATATGCCAAGAATGTTCAAAACATCTTTAGTATAATTTTAGAAGAGCTGCAAATATCCAAGATAAAGGCAGCTATAATTACACCAATAAAAGACTTCATAAACAGTAGTGTTTCCAAACGGTGCCTGAAAGCTGGGGTAAAATTTATTTTATTTATTTAATTTATATGCCGCCCTATCTCCGTAGAACTCAGGGCGGCTCACAACAATAAAATATCAGAATAAAAGCATCTTAAAATACATGTTAAACCCCCCACCCCAGTCCAGGCTGAACAACCATGTCTTTAAATCGCGGCGGAAGGTGCGGAGGTTGGGGGCCAACTGGAGCCCCAGAGGAAGTTGGTTCCAGAGGGTGAGAGCACCCACAGAGAAAGCTCTACCTCTAGGGGTCGCCAGTCGACACTGTCTAGCCAACGGCACCCTGAGTAGGCCCTCCCTGTGAGAACGCACCAGGCGATGGGGAGCTGTTGCTGGTTGCAGATGGTCCGACAAATATCCTGGACCTAAGCCATGTAGGGCTTTATAGGTCCGTGATGGCGAATCTATGGCACGTGTGCCACAGGTGGCATGTGGAGCCATATTAGTGGGCACGCCAGCTCAGCTCTGGGGCGCATGGGTGTGCCGGCCAGCTGATTTTCGGGCCTTCTGGGCCCACCAGAAGTAGGGAAACAGGCTGTTTCCTGCCTCTGGAGGGCCTGGGGGGGTGGGGAAGGCCCGTTTTTCTTTCTTACCTGGTTCCAGATCCTCTCTGTGTATCTGGGAACGGCGAAAACAGCCTTTCCCACTCCCTTGGAGGTCCTACGGAGGCTGAAAGGGCCCATTTCCCGACTTCCGGTGGGACAGGAAGGGACGTTTTTTCCTATCCCCAGCCTCCAGAGACTCCTAGAGAGTCTCCTACAGACTCCTAGAGAGGCTCATAGAGACTCCTAGAGAGGTTCTGGAAGCTGGGGACAGCAAAAAATGTCACTTCCTGTCCCACCGGGAGTTGGGAAATGGGCCCTTTCAGCCTCCTTGGGCCTCCAAGGGAGTGGGAAAGGCTGTTTTCGCCGTTCCCAGATACACAGAGAGGATCTGGAACCAGGTAAGAAAGAAAAACGGGCCTACCAGGCCATCCTGTGCCAGGAGCGGTGGGGGGGAGGGGGTTGCGCACACATGCGCGTGGGCACGTGCGCATGCGACCCTCCCCTGCCCCCCCTCTCCTGGCACGCGATGGCAAAAAGGTTAGCCATCACTGTTATAGGTCATCACCAACACCTTGAATCTCACCCGGGGGGGCAACCGGCAGCCAATGCAAGTCGCGCAGGAGAGGTGTAACATGGGCGTATCGGAAACCACCCATCACGACTCACGTGGCTGCATTCTGTACCAGCTGAAGCCTCCGGATGGTCCTCAAGGGCAGCCCTAGGTAGAGAGTGTTGCAGTAGTCAATACAATATAAGCCTAGTAAAATAATACACATTTACATGCATGTATTTTGCAAGTTATTCACATAATTGTACCATACTGTTTTTCTCCCTATATCATAAAGCTGCCTGTACTACATTGAATACAGTTGATCCCAATAAATTTTGTATCTCCATTTAACCAAAGTAAATTTGGATGCCAATATATATGATATAATATAGGAACAAATTGTTATTATTTAACATATGAGTTTCTTTGTTAAAAGCAATACTTGATACTACTAATTCACTCCTTAGCACTGTTTTGATGTGCCACAACAACAATAGTTTACCGATGATGTAGTGGAGGACTGTAATGGCATGTGGAAATGGCCTTAGTAAATTGGAAGAACCACAGACTAGACAACAGTCAGATAAAGGGCAGCTAAGTTTGCCAAAGTAATGGGGGTGTGGTAAATGACTCAGAAGAGACTCTGCCTAGTTTTTTGGACTGTAAAGGTGAGCAGAAGGAGAGATACTTTCAGACTTGCAAGATTCTGTTAATTGAACAGAATTAAAGATACATTTAGTACTTCTGGATGTGTGGGCTATCTTGCAAGGCTGATATGAGCTGCATTTTACCATAAGTATAAAGTTAGAAGCAGGGGTGAAATTCAGCAGGTTCTGACAGGTTCTGGAGAACCGGTAGTGGAAATTTTGAGCAGTTCGGAGAACCGGCAGTGGAAATTTTGAGTAGTTCAGAGAACCGGCAAATACCACCTCTGGCTGGCCCCAGAGTGGGGTGGGAATGGAGATTTTGCAGTATCCTTTCCTTGGAGTGGGGTGGGAATGGAGATTTTGCAGTATTCTTCCCCTGCCATGCCCACCAAGCCATGCCCACAAAACCAGTAGTAAAAATATTTGGATTTCGCCACTGGTTAGAAGTCACTTTCATGCCAGAAGATAGAAGTAGTAAATTACTTATAAGTATAAATGGTATTAATGCAAAGATATCTTGTACCAAATTAAGATAATCATAAGGTCGTTAATTATCTTATACGCGATATAGGTGACTGAATAGGTGACAGTATGAACAATCCATATAGAATACATAAATAGCTTTTTCAGTGCGTCCCCTGAATTGAACCATTTCCGTGGTTCATACATGCGTGCTATATGTCTTTATATATGTATGTATGTATGTACGTACGTATGTATGTATGTATGTATATATTAAAAAGCATACAGAACAGTGGCAAATTGCTGAAACTTATATCTAAATTGGTTCCTAATTCCTTCTAATGAATCTGTTAATAAACCTTAGTAATTTTGTAGGCTTGACAGAAGATTGTTTTCTGAGTTTTCAGAGAGACAGACACATTTTTTTTTTAATTTGATTTATATGCCGCCCTTCTCCGAAGACTCAGGGCGGCTTACAATGTGCTCAGCAATAGCCTTCATCCTTTTGTATATTTATACAAAGTCAGCTTATTGCCCCCACAACTGGGTCCTCATTTCACCTACCTTAGAAAGGATGGAAGGCTGAGTCAACCTTGAGCCTTGGCGAGATTCGAACCCTGCAGTAATTGCAGGCAGCTGGTCTTAATAACCAGCTTAATAACAGGGTGCCTTAAACCCCTGTACCACCAAGGCTCTGTTCATGTTCATCGATTATAGATTTACATCTTCATGAATGGAGAATTATTACAAAAGAAACAAAATATACCTTTCAGGAGCTGATTTTTAAAAATTAATTAGTAATTAATTTGACAATATGAAAATACAATATGACACACAAACATGTATAGAAAAGGAAAGCATCACAAAACCAAACATTCCCTTAAGTTTGAAGCTGCTTATATTGCAGTAGTATAGTCCATTTTTTAATCTTAAAAAAACAAAAACAAATGTGCAGTTGCTCAGAGTTGCTCCATTGCCACAAAAAAAGATGCTCATATTACAATCAAATAAGTAGGCCTTTTACCAGCCATGTTTTCCCAAAAAGCATCATCACTGAACTTAGAATTAAATAATATTTAGATGAGAACATTTAAATGGGTTTTCATTTCCTAGACCACTTCAGATCTCTACTCAAGGCAATGGATTTTGTGATTCCATGCTTAATCCCTGGAAATCCAGATATAAACATCCTATACATTTTGGATTCTTCAATTTCAAGGAAAAAATAAATGCAAATTTAATAGCAACAATTGTTTGAGGGGTTCTGTGTGTCTACTGGAAATGAAATTAAGAAGTTTGTCTAATTGAATTGGAAAGAAATAGCCCAAAAAAGTTAAAGCAGTCAGAAAACTCAGTAGGCAACTCTTTGCATCTCCCATTGTTTGTTAACTTATATAAATGCATGCCCCATTATTTCAATATAGATTTCAATATTTCTTAGCACAAAATTTTTGATGTGCAGTGAAAGTTCAGAAGAGTTTGATAAATGGGGTTTTTTCCATGATACAATCTGATAACCATCTTCTCTTTTCAAATAATTTCTAAAAGATTTTCACATAATGGTTCATATTATATTTAGATACAGTAAGGGGGTATTTAGATAAACTAAACTAAACTAAAGTGGTTTTCCTTTATACTCCAGCAAAATTAAGAAGAGCAGAGAAAAAGTTCTAAATAAAAAACTATACTTTTTACACCACTATCAGAGGAAAAAAACAACTCCACAAAATGATATTGGTGGTGCAAGCTACCAACTGTATGAAACAATTGTATGAAACAATTGTGCTATTTAATGTGGGGAAAAAAGCCTGTTCTTTTTCCTGCAGCCAAATCTTCCTCCACTCCCCAAAACAGCTGATTCGTAAAAGCCAGTCTGGGTCATAAATAATTTCTAAAATAATCACTTGTGACTCAGCAATAAAAAAAGAATTCCCTCCATTGTGCTCAGTTAATTCCTGGTGATTCTACCCATCTTGTGTAGAGAAGTGTTTTGCCACCACTTTGTCCAGGGTATTTTTTACTAACTTTCTAGTCTGTCCATCAGTCACTCACTCAGCTCTCTGTCAGCTCAACTCCCTTCACAGGGTTGTTTTGAGGAAAATAGGAGGAGGAAATAATGTTAGGCATATTTTTCTGCCTTGAGTTGACCAAAATTTATTTTAAAAGGCAGGAAGATGATGATTCCCATGCATTCACTAACCCAGTTACTCCTAATTCTGCTGAGATCAGTTGAGGGTGACTAGAGGCAATACAGGTAGTCCTTGACCTTTAAACATAATGGAGCCTGTGATGACAACCACTAAGTGAGACAGCCTTGCTTAATTACCCCTGCCTCCCTGATGCCACTATAAAATGAACATAAGCCAGCATGGGTAGGGGAGACCTTGTCCTTTCTCCAATAAATCATCTGAAAAGTATACAAACTGATATCACTACATTACATGTTTTTCTAGTTATGTGACGTGATGTTATATAAAAAGAAATATCTAATATTGATGTATCATTTAATTCAGGAATAACGTCTTGATCAACCAATCTTAAGAACATAAAAAAAATGTTTAGATTTTTAAGATAACTTCATCTGGAGGGGAATATAAGTGCTAATTTTCAGTTTGAGTAAAAACAACTCCAAAGCAATTTAGGTATTTTTATTTGTGATTTGGTTTTTGATTGTATTCCTCCTGTCCTCTTTTCTGAAGATGAGCATACCTTTTGTTCATATCTATTGCAATTAGCATCCATAAATATCTTTCTATGTTTGTGAATTATTTACAAAAATATTTTATTGAGATTTATATTCTTCCTTTAAAATACATTAATGGAGTGACTCGAGTAAAATATTTAAAACACCATGCAATAGCTGATACATTACAGTAAGCTAAAAACAACTACTCTGTAAAACAGGATCGAAATAAAATACATACACAAATTTAAAAGCTTGGGAAGCATTTTTTAAAATATATTAGACTTGCATTGGAAAGATGTCAGAGTGAACATTCAAAATGCAGGGCAAAGTCAAAGTTTTTCTCCCCCTATAATTTGAACAATTGTATTTTTGTAGGAAAACCACACTATGTCAAAATGTTTCTTTGCCACAAATTAATAACAAAACCATGTGAATGTTCTTCTGTTGTATTGATCAGTTACTTTTGTATTCAATCCACATTCATTCAACAACTGTTCTTTCATTACCTTATCTCAATTTACCATATATATTTCTTAAGCTTCCCACTTCTACTCTACCAGTTTACTTTATGTTTCTCCTGACATTCCCAATTTTCAGTTCTATGAAGGAGGAGGTAGATAGGGAGAATATTTTTAGGACCATCAATGAAAATTAATTCCTTGCAAAAGGCTATGTATTCGTCATTACAATTCTATCAGCCCTTGAATGTTTTTAAATTTCTCCATCTTGGTCCCATTTTTAATGATCACATATTTGTATACAGTCTCATGTACTTATTCTAATGTTTCATTGTTAAATTTGTTCTTCCTTTCAAACATGGGTGCCTTGATCTTTGATCGATTAATAATGTTTAAATACAAACAGTCTGTCTAAGCTGTGAGCTTAGAAGCCATTGTGGCACAATGGTTAGAATGCAGTATTGTAGGACAGCTGCCCACAGCCACAAGTTCAATCCTGAACAGATTCACGGTTGACTCAGCTTTACATCCTTCTGAGATTGGTAAAATGAGGGCCCAGATTATTGGGGGCAATATGCCGACGTTATAAACTGTTCAGAGAGTACTATAAAGCACTGTGGTGCAATATATAAATGCTATTGCTATTGCTAACATTTGCTGGGAATTATTCAGATTCTTAACCAACAACCCAGCATCATATGTACACGTAAGCACACACATTCATAGCATTTATTTATTTGTTTGTTTGTTTGTTTGTTTAATTTTTATGCTGCTCATCTCACTGATATAGCGACTCTGAGCAACTTACAATATAATAAAAAGGTAAAGAAGATCATACAAAGCTATTAAAATTAAGAGAATTAAATAGAAAAATTAAAAACTCGAGGATGACTGACTTCTTCCCCATCAGCGACCCACAACATACCATGCCTTTATCAAGGCCCCAGGCCAGCCAGCAGAGCCAGGTTTGCATTCACATGTTACCACAAGCATCACTTATACAAATATTTCTAGAACGCTTACCTCAACTGATTACTGGCATTTTACATAAAATATAAGATTGTAACATCACAAGAACCCACTATTACTGCATCCTCCTGTATATTCTACTTTAATTTTACTTTTTTTAAAAAAACTTATTTTATTTCTGTCTCTTTTCCCCAGGATTTATTCTTGTCACACCAAAAAACTCAAGCATTTCTTTCGTTAAAGTCCCCTCAATCAATTCATGTTTTTAAAAATGTTAAATAGTAACAACAAATCTGAAACTAAAGCTTGTTCACCAAAAATTGTATTACTCTCCCAGATATATTTTTTTTGAAAGAATGGTTATCAGATTTTTTTTTTTTTGAAAGTATGAAAAATTTGACATTTCACTGGTTTATATCATACAGTAATGTGATCATTTGGTATCTTTTGGAGATATTATGTTAATGTATATAAGCAGATTTGCAGGAAAATATTTAAATGTTAAAGATGTAGATGTAATGTTGAACTGCATACCAAGACATGAGTAGATACAGTCTCATTGTTAACAATTTAACTAAATATCACCTGTACCAATTAATAGGGTACAGCCTTTTGGAATAATTATACAACCTAGGGTTACTGGCAGGTGGCAGTTTTTCTAAAAGAGGCATAACACCTATCTCTAATTACACTAGTTGCAACTTCTAAAAACCTTGACCCTTTTCATCTACAATTGTAGCCTCCAGAGAAAAGTGTGCTCTGAGATGGTTCTTGAGAATGAACCAGGAAATTCAGCTGACTTTGTGGTGTATCTACTGACCGAGTCACAATTTGCAAGTTGGGCAGCCATATAAATTGATGAAATAAACAAACACAACTGAATTGGAGTGGCTTGAGATGGATTTAGCCGTATCAGGACTCTTCATCTATTGCCCAGGGAGTTCTTTCAAACTTTCAGAACCTTCAGTCCTATGGAATCAAGAGATCTGGCAGCTTAAAACTATATTTTACTGTTGCTCTTCCATTCTTCCAGCCCAGGCAAGGGATCCCCATGCTGGGAGATGGCAGGTGAAAAGGGATAACCAGCTGTTTATCCACCAGGTTCAGTCCCACAGGTCACCTATGGCGGGGTTAGAAATGGGGGGCCTCTGAAAGAGCCAGGTCTCCCAGACCAAGCCTAACAGTGAAGAAGGATAGCCAGCTTTTCCCCTCCAGGTTGCCAAGCAAGAAACTGGTAGTTAGGAAATAGCTAGTCTTTTTTCCCCCTCTTACTGCTAACTGTCCCTGTGTTGGTAATCTATTTATTGATCTCCTTGTGAACTTGAATACCATTTGACAAGTATTGGGATGGATCATTTGGTAACAGGGTAAAGATATCTGTCTTCCATCCCTCAATGCCTGTCAGCTGAACTAGTCTCTTTTGCAAAGAAAGATTTAGAAATCCTTCCTAAATCTTTCACATGAATAGGCATCCTGCCATTGTTTCTTAGAACAGGGGTGGATAGATTCCAGTGTTTCCATTATATCAATCTTTTGTAGATTTTATATGCTCTTCCTGGGATCTTTCTGTCTTAACTAAAATGGCATAGTTATGTTTTCCCTCAAGCCATCATTTTCTCTATGTGTGTGTGCATTTTCTCTTTCTTCCCCTCTAAATCATTTCTATTTCAATAATTAGCTTAAAACAGCCCTTATTATCTCTCAGTTTCTGCCTTATCTCGTGTGCAGCCTTGTTGAAGGCATAGTGTAATGAAATATTCCCTATTTAAACTCAATCCATTGTTACTAATGGAGCATGTGACCAGAAGTTATAATCTCGCAAGCCTTCAGACTTGTATGGTTACTCAGAGCTTAATTTGTCCAGTCTCTTAATTTCGGGCATATACACAGACACGCAGGTACATGCATGTTTGTTTCGGCTAATAAGTAGGAGGTTGTGATTCCTGTTCTCAAAACAAATTACTGCCATGGTTCTTGAAACTTCTGAACAATTTACGTATGAAAAGAAATAAGTAAGAAATTAGCATTTCTCCTCAACAGACTTTATTTAAAAAGGCTGTTCTGGATCATTCTTTCCATTAGGACCTGATGGGCCTTTTGCCTTTAAAAACGTTCAGCGTTTATATGGATACTCCACATTAGTGAACTTTTACAGCTTTCATGTTATTTAGGCAGTTTTTTTTTTTAAAGGAAGGAAGAGGAAGAGAGCTTTTATCTCCATAAAGGGCTGGCTTGTAATGAAGTCATGTTGCTATTTTTCATATGCCGATGAACAAATTCCCATTTGGGGAGGAGCTGCAGAGTAATTAAATGATTCACCAGTTTCTGTAGTGAGCTGCCTTCCTTGAAACTTAGTTTTATAACTTTCCGGCATCATAGGTGGATGAGCTTTCAGCAGAGCAGTTGTAGGCATGTTGGTCTTTTGTTCAAGTCATGCATTGGGAACAAGTCTTGCGCCTCAGGAAAGCCAAGGTAGGCTAGAAAAGTAAGAATGATTTCTTTGCTAGAAAATAGATGAGTAAATTGCATTTTATTTACACGTACGGATTCTGAAGACATTCACTGGTTAAGAACATCTGTATGATGAGATGATTAAAACCATTTTTCTGTGACTATTTCCAATGCAGAATTTAAAGTTTGTGTATGTACCATTACTTATCTAAATTGTGTGGCAATTTTATTCCTGCTGAAAGTTTTTAACTCTGTAAGCTAACTAGAATTGCCTAGAAATTATATATACCCTCCGAAACTGATTCATTACACCTGAGATAGGTATCTTGGTACCTTCCAAATGTTTGGAACCAATTCACATTGCAGCTGGTGTAGCCAATAGCGAAAGATTTTGGGTGTTGTGGTATATAACATTTGGAAGATAATACACTGCCTATCTCTGCTTTACACTGTTGTTTGAATTCTCCTTTCAGTTTTTACCATTTACACAGGAATCCTAGCTGAAGTTACTAAGTTACTTGTTTCTAAACAAACTTTCATTGATTTATGGCTCCTAATGATCTGTATGATCACGGTAGGGCACATAGCAGCCAATCATAATTGTATATTTATAAAGGACTGTGACATAGCTGATTTGGGTTTAATTGATAGACCTAATAGTTTTGAAATTTAAGTTTACTCTATTCACTCTCTAT
This sequence comes from Arizona elegans, assembly GCA_022577455.1. NCBI lineage: Eukaryota > Metazoa > Chordata > Lepidosauria > Squamata > Colubridae > Arizona > Arizona elegans. The sequence continues at coordinate 121,298,591 of JAKOOJ010000003.1, forward strand.
TCACAAAACAAAAATGTATGACAGAGTACTACATAGTCTATCCATATTTCTTTATCATTTTCTTTATGGATACTCCTATTGAAATTTACTGACTTTTTCACTCAGCTTGGTTTGCATTTTTTATGACATTGCCATTATCAAATCAGACTTTCATGTTCATTTTTTTAATTCTTTTTCCAGATCGAACGATTAGATGTAAGTAGCCTAGCACAAACAACTAACGCAGTGGCATCAAGCACAGACTGCAGTCTCAATGCAGATTCTGTTGATGGAACACCAGATCCACAACGCACAAAAGTGGCCATCACTCATCTGCAGCAGAAAATTCTGAAACTCACAGAGCAAATCAAAATAGAGCAAACCGCCCGGGATGACAATGTAGCCGAATACCTGAAATTAGCCAATAATGCTGACAAGCAGCAGAGCGCCCGGATTAAGCAGGTGTTTGAGAAGAAGAACCAGAAATCATCCCAGACAATCCTCCAGCTGCAGAAGAAGCTAGAGCACTATCATCGGAAGCTACGAGAGATTGAACAGAATGGTATTCATCGGCAGCCCAAAGATGTCTTGAGGGACATGCACCAGGGACTAAAGGATGTAGGAGCAAAAGTCACTGGCTTCAGTGAAGGAGTAGTAGATAGTGTTAAAGGTGGACTTTCCAGCTTTTCCCAGGCAACTCATTCAGCAGCTGGAGCCGTTGCTTCTAAACCTCGGGAAATTGCCTCACTCATTAGAAACAAGTTTGGGAGTGCTGACAATATTGCTAATCTGAAGGATGCTTTGGAAGAAAGTCAAGAAGACGGGACCGGAGGAAAGACTTTAGGTGTTCATAACTTTCAGTCGAGCCCAAAATATGGCAGCGAGGAGGACTGTTCTAGTGCTACATCAGGCTCAGTGGGAGCCAATAGCACCGCAGGTGTCCAGTTGGGAGCACCAAGCTCCAAAACAAACACTCTGGAGATGCAAAGCTCAGGGTTTGATGCAATACTGCATGAGATTCAAGAGCTCAGAGAGGTTCAAGTACGACTGGAGGAATCCTTTGAAGATCTCAAGGTTCACTACCAGCGAGATTATTCCTTGATAATGCAGGCTCTACAGGAAGAAAGATACCGGTGAGCACTTGGCAGTCCAGTCTTTCATTGATACTACTAATATTAAGGCACATTCATAATTGTTTGGATGCCAGCACTCATTTACTATTGATGATCTTGGGGGCAGCAAACTTAATAATTAATTTGATTTATATGAATATATTTATTTCTGGCTTAAATATTTTAAATTTCCTCCCTTCCAAATCAACATGCCTGTCTTTTCTTCTTGTCATAACTTTTCAATTCTGTGAATGTCTACACTAATTTTCAATGTTGAGGTGGCTCTGGATTATAGTTTCAAAATAGTCCCATAGTCCTAATCTTGTTGGATAAGGAGTGTTTTAAGCACTGCCCTTTTGATTACAGTGTTTATAAATTACAGTTGGTAAATATGTTGCAGGAAAATTACTTGGAAGGTTTAATCTGTATAATTAGTATTAGTATTGATCTTGAAAAATAGTTGTTAGACAGTGCAGTATTGCTAGTGCTGGCTTATTTATGCTCCCAAGCATTCCAAAAAGTATGTTTCTGCAAAAATACAGAATGTGTGTTATGTAATCTAGAACATAGTTAGTTCAGGCTTCATGGGAAGAAATAGAATATATTCTATATATATGCTATTTCTTTCATGAAGCCTGATCTAACTACTTTCTAGCAGTGGTGAAATCAATTTTTTTTTTTACTACCGGTTCTGTGGGCGTGGCGTGGCGGGCATGGCATGGGAAGGATACTGCAAAATCTCCATTCCCACCCCACTCCCGGGGAAGGATACTACAAAATCCCCATTCCCTCCCCACTCCGGGGGGAAGGATATTGCAAAATCCCCATTCCCACCCCACTCTGGGGCCAGCCAGAGGTGGTATTTGCCGGTTCTCCAAACTACTCAATACGTCCGCTGCCGGTTCTCCAAACTGCTCAAAATTTCCGCTACCAGTTCTCCAGAACCTGCTGGATTTCACCCCTGCTTTCTAGATTACATAAAACTATAGCAATATTTATCTTGCATTAGACTTCTTTTGTTTTTAATGCAAAGCAAATTATTCTTCAACATGATGTGTGATATATTTTTACACATAATACACATTCTGTATTTTTACAGAAATGTACTTTTCTGAATGCTTGGAACATAATAAGCCAGCACTAACAATCCTGCACTGTCTGACAACTACTTTTCAAGCTCAGTGTTAATACTAATTATACAGATTAAATTTTACAAGGAATTTTTCTGCAACATGTTCAACTACGAATATGATGTTGCTATAAATCTAAATTTTGATATTTTGTCAGTTCTTCCTTAGAGCGCCAGAGATAGTGCTAAAGAGTCTTGACAACCTTGGTGCCATTTACAGATCTTGAAGCAAATAATGTAAATAGTTATACTCTCTGTTGTGGTTGTAACTATAAAATTAGGTTATAATCTGATTATACATAATTGAACTTTACGGTTATCCTTAAATACCAAGAAATAGATGTTTAACAATTCACTTAAATGAGCATGTCTAATGGCAGTCTTGAATTTATAACGTTTGGGATTGGAGAAAGTCTAGAGATGATCTATTTAAGAAGCGACAAAATACTAATCTTATTACAATTTATGCAGATATTAAATCATTTATAATATCAATACATATTTTTATTTAACTCTCAAAGTAGAGTTGCAACCTTAAATTGTTTTTAATATTTTTAAAACTCTTTAGCACTTGAGTGAAAACATGTGATTTGATAAATGCCAAAAGTATTATACAGCCAAAAGGTACAGTTGCATGCTGTCAGATAATTAAATGAAGCATGTTTGAATTCCATTTAGCCATTTGTTCTGGTATCCTCTGACCCGAGAAACAGATCTCTCAGAGCAGAATGGAGACATATATATATTTTAATAACAACACTCATTAAGGAGTTTTTAATTAAACATTCTATCAATTTCATGGAAAGGCTTGTAATTTTTTAAAAAATACTATTATTTAAAAAGTATAAATTATAATTCATTTCCTTTATCATTTTTTCCAAGCCCCTTGACAATTAGATCTTATGCACAAATCCCCATTCCCCCCAAAAAATCTTTTTAAATATAATCTCATAATAAAGCTAAACATTAATGTTGAAAATAATGGCTGTAACATAGATCACTGGCCCCCAACCTTTTGGGCATCAGGGACAGGTTCCACGGGGAAAGATTTTTCTATGGACTAGAGGGGGCGTGGTTTTGCATGCTGCCTGCATCTCATGGATGGGGCTTTGCTTGTTTGCGCAGCCCAGTTGCTGCCATGATACGGATGGTGCCAGTCCATGGACCGGGGGTTGGGGGACCCCTGACATAGATTAAATAAATACATGGATTGCAGAATTTTATATTGTATTGTAAGATTTAGGACATCTTTTTGACCCGCAGAGTAATATTAAAACACACACTTTTTTAAAAGGAGAATATATTGGTTCTTATCTTATCTAATAAAACCACTGTTGGAAATCAAATTAGCAGTCACATTTTTCTTCTCACTCTAATATACCAGCCAAAGAAGTCTACCAAAGGGTTAGGCTCCCAAGGGGGATTTTCCCCCCCTCCCCGTAATAAGAGCATTTCTTTATTTTACATCACTGTGTTTGTCATTCTCTATTTTTCTGTGGCTGTCTTTGTTCTTGGTCGTATCATGGTTTGTGTTCACTGAGGCTTTGCTAGAGCAGTTTCCCCAGTTCCGACGCTTCTTTCTTTCCACCTCCACATTTTTTTCAAGATGAAATTATTTCTTAAGTCCTCTGTTCCTGCTTTGTAATGTAGCAAATAGTTAAAGCTTGAGCAAAAGCTCTGCTGGTTTTCTATTGGATGTTTGATGTGGCCTCATTGTTGAGAGAGAGAGTAGCCACACCTTTCTCTTTGGAAATCCAGTTCTGCATTCATCCCTCTGTTCTTTATACAATGGCAGGCTTATCAGCACAACCAAATTCCAAAACAAACTGTTGCTTATCAGTTTTTAGAGCTGTAGCTGATGTTTGTTTGATAAAAAGGTCCTTTCTGTACTTTCATGAGAATTCCTGTTGCGTCTCCCTTGAAACTGTTCATGACTCAATAGCCTTTCTATACAAAGTGAATTATGAGTTCACATAAATAAGATGTACTTAGTTGTTTTGTTCTCAGTTTACTTCACATACTGCCTGTATCAACTGAAATTGTACATTTAGTTTGTCTTTTTTGGCAGATTGTAATTCCCTGGACTGGCATTTCATGGAGGTTAAATGTAGTCCATTAAGAAAGCTTTGCAATAAATTCTTCAGCATTCTGCTCACTGTTGCTATGTGGACACATAGACAAAAGTTTTTGTTTGGATATAATCTTACATCCTGTTATACAGATAGTGTCCTTGGTACATTGAGCTTTTAGGATAGAGTTAGATGTTTGCAGCCTAGGTTTCCAGCATATTATTATGCGCAAGCATTAATTGTCAATTTTTTTAATTTAAAAAAAAATCTCGATATGATTGATGCCTGAGAGTGATTGTAAAATATTTTGATGATAAATTCCCGTTGATTTGCTGTCTCAAGTGTCTATCTAATGGCAAGGAAACTACTTGTATGATGAAAACTGTTGAAAAGTCAAAATAGCCAGGTTAATAAAAAATTTAAAGCTTTAAAAGTTAAGTCCCACAGTCTGAATTTAGTCCAGAAAATATTGGCAACAGTAAATGGTCAAGATATTGTTTGGTTTGTGGTAGATGCCAGTTGCTGGTGAGTAATTGAGGTCCGGGCTCTTAATCTGTGTGATGCCTCGGGGCTTGATGCTGTTTGCTTAACATCTACATGGGGCTGCTGGTTGAGGATATCCATCCATCAGGTATCATTAGTATGTTTATGGGATTAAGTTATATATCTTGATCTTGGACCACCCAAAAGATACCGTCTATCCCAAAGTTCTATCCCAGAATCTGGATGAGGAAGAATAGACTCAGGCTCAACCCTTGCACAGTTGAATGCTTCAGTCCTGGAATTTTTAGTTTTGGGTGGGGTAGTGTTTAGTCTTTAGACTTGGATGGGATAGTATTGGTATGCAACTTGGAGGAGTTTCTGAATTCACAGGTCATCTGGTGTACCTGTTCTGCATTTCCTTAGCCAGTGGGCCTTCCAAATAGTTACTCATATCCTAATCTACCCATATATTTGGCTATTGCAGTGCATATTTATGAGGCTATCCTTGAAACTATGAGGTCAGTGATGGGCAATGTATAATATGCCCATGTAATACCATTGCTTTGTGATTGGCTGCTAGTTAGCTTTCAGGTACAATTAAAGGTTCTGACAAAAGATATATAATCGTTTTCAGGTAGACCTAATAATTGCCTCAGGAAGCAACTGTTTGCAGTTACAACTTTCCAACCAACGTTTATGACAGCATTTATGACTGTCACAGCATCTATTTCAGTCATGTTTACCATTACAGATAATTAATATGTATTGTCCTTTGCCTAATCCATTTTTTGTCCCTCCCCTCCCACAATTTGCAGAGCAGATTGTCTGAACAAATTATCTCTTGCTGAGTTGCTTATCTCCACAGCTTAATGCATCTCTAAAAAGTGCTAACCACAAGTTAACAAACTCAATTCTGTGAACTAAATTGATGCTAGCTGGTAGTTGCTGCCGGTAACTGACAAGACTTGGATCTTTAGCTTTTGTTAGTCTTCTAAGGGATTTGGGATTGAGAGACTGAAGCATGCATGCTAGGCAAACAGATGGTGCCAGCACATTTCTTTTGATGTGTATTCCACACTGTGTTGCCTGCTTATTCTCTTGTAATCCCTTCCTCTTCAATGAATGCAAATAGAAACATTAGTTTACTCCTTGCTAGTTATCCCAGCACAGGGTGAGCATTCCAAAGCATTACACATACTGACTGTGTCACTTAAAAACCAGATTGCAAGTCCAAAATTGTATTTGCTAAAGGAGGATTTACCTGTATGACAAAGAGAGGTTTTTCTTCTCTCACAGTCTTAGAACTTGGAGCCATCCATTGAAATCAAAATTAAAGGAGCTATTTATTTATCAATGCATAATTAAATTACGGAATTTGTTGCTATCAAAATGGTAATATTTTCCAATTGTAATGGTTTTAAAAAGATCTTTCAATCTCTGTTAATACTAATGGCTTTATATTATCTTCCGCCAATTAAACTGATCCGTTTGGGGGTACACTGGTATAATTTTAAATCGTTTTTTAATTGGGTTACTGATTTTAATTTGGTATTGTATTGTGATTTGTATTGAAGTTGTCATTTTGTAAGCTGCCTTGAGTCCCTAGGGAGAAAGGCGGCATATAAATCGCAATAAATAAATAAATAAATAAATTATCCTCTGAATCCCAGGAACAGCATATGCTGAATGCCAATTGTTGTTTGGCAAAAGTAGAACAGGACTTACCATCCTTAGGTCCTATTTGTCAGTTTTTTGGTTGGTGACGTACATCATAATATTGTGGACTGAAATGTGTTACTACCGGTTCTGTGGGCGTGGCTAGGTGGGGGGGGTAATGTGACTGGGTGGGCATGGCCAACTTTTTTTTTTTTTAACTTTTCAAAGCATTTTTTCATCGGAAAAGGTTGTAGAAAAAATGCTTTTAAATTTTTTTTTAAAAAAGCCTCTGATGATCGTGTGACTCAGCTGAGCACGGTGGGGAGGCGCAGGGATTTTTGCTACTGATTCTCCGAACCACCCACCATCATCGCTACCGGATCTAGTTATCCGGTTCGAACCAGGAGCATTTCACACCTGGACTGAATTGGTTTTTGGCCTTCCCCAGCAGGCCTCTTATATTTTTATCTTTTGTAACCTTTTGGATTTTTAATAACCCTGTAATTCAGTATATTCTCCTTGGACAGATTTTAAATTTGTAAAGACTTAGAAAATAAATATTATGCTTGTATGTATATTTTGTCTCCCAGGCACTCAAGATGTCATATCGTTTGTAAAAATAACAAACGAGGTTACTGAGGTTAGTATTTTGCTAACCTCAGTGCTTGTATACAGAAAACTAAGAGGGTTCCCTAAAGTTTTCATCCATGAAAATTTTCACCATTTCAGCAGAAAAAAAATCCCTTTTCCCTTTCCCACAGCAAAGGGAGACGTGAGGTGAGCAGAGTTGAGCAGAGACCTCACATCTGCTTTCTAATGAAGATAGTGCATCCCTCATACACTGGAGACTATTTCCTGAACCACATACAGCAGAAACACACAGGATTTAATTATATTGGGAGAAAGAATGTAGAAAGCCTCTGCTACCTCTAGGCAGGGCTCTCCAAACCATCTAAGTATCTATGGGTTTAAGTTTCTTCAATCGATAGATGTGTCCTAATGGGCTTATACATTCCCATTTCCCTGAGCTGGTTTTCTCTAGAGCAGGACTCTCCAAACTTGGCAACTTTGAGACATATAGACTTCAACTCCCAGAATTCCTCAGCCACTTATGCTGGCTGGGGAATCCTGGGAGTTGACATCCCCAAGTCTTAAAGCTGCATAATCCCATTAGAACACATCAATCGATTATGACCACCATTGGAGAAACTTAAACCCATAGATACTTAGATGGTTTTAAATCTAGACAATATGAAAGGAAGAGCTTGACTGTTGGTACACTTCATATCCTTCCTGTTTATGGGTTATGAGAAACAGTATGTTGGCTTGCAAAGTAGCCTCTAAAGTAGAGATTCTAGTTGCATAAAATAACATTAGCACGCTTAGGATAAAATGGGTTGGTTGCACTTACAGCCTGCTGGTTAAAATGTGTGACAGCTGACTAGTATTCACCTTACTGCTAACTGTATAATGAAAGAAAAACAGATCCATCATCACCCATTTGTGAAATTAAGAGGAAATGTGAAATAGAACTGAATAAAGGCAGTCTGATTTCTAGAGTAAAGTGGACAAATAAAGGTAGCCCTCAACATACCACAACAATTGAGCCCAACATTTCTGTTGCTAAGTGAGACATTTATTAAGTAAGACATTTGTTTTGTCCCATTTTACGATGTTTCTTGCCACATTTAGTGAATCACTGCAGTTGTTAAGTTAGTAACATGATTGTTAAATGAATCTGGCTTCCCCATTGACTTTGCTTCTCAGAAGGTCACAAAAGATTATCACATGGCCATGGGTTACTGCAATGGTTGTAGATGTGAAAATCAGTGATGTCACTTTTTTTCAGTGCCATTATAACTTTGAACTGTCACTAAATGAACTGTTGTAAGTCAAGAGCTACCTGTATACACAGGGAAGTGACAGTATAGATTTAATTATGAATGAAAAAGGCTAAAATGTATGTCAGAGAGTATGAATTGGTATTTTCTATGGTGGGTGTGTATAGAAAGGAATCAATAATTTGGTGATAGTTAATGAGATAATGGAGGAAACAGAAGTGACTGTTTTGGACAACAGTGCAACATTCTGAATAAATGTAATCCAAGGAAGCTGAATGAATGTGTAGGAATAAGGTAGAAAGACACACAAAAAAGATATTGGTCTGTTTGAAAACTCCAAAAATGACAATTTGGCAAATAACTGCTTAGAAGACCCTGTTTGTTTTCGATGTGTGATTTAATGATTTTATTTATAAATACAGGGAATGACTACAAATATAAAAGTATGACTGATATGATTTTTAATAATTAAAGAATTAAAGAATGTAAAAGGGCGATGAATTATTCTATTTATTTTGGAAAAACAGACTTGAAATAAGACAAAAGTAGCAAAAGAAATAAGAATGCAAGGTCAGAAATTATGAGACAATGACAATAAGAGGAAAACTGAGAAATGCATTAAGAAAAAATGCAAATTGTAGTCAAAGGGAGCAAGGAATCAATCAAATTAAAAGAAGCAGAGAAAATGCAGAGAATTCTTGATGGGTAGTACAGTAAATTGTTTTAGAAATAGATGAGCTTTGAAACAAATGAGAGAATGCTGAAAGGAATATTTTAGAGATTTGTATAAGAATGATAATGATAGGTTGAAGAATAGAATTCAAGAACATTAGTATCTAGAACATAGGTGATAAATATTGTGAGAATCTTGAAAAATGGCAAGATTTCAGTTATAGATTATGTAGTTGGAGAAAAGATAAAATATGGGTTGTTTCAACACATTTGTGTAGATTGCATCTGTACCTGAGCATTGGAAGAATGATGTTATTGCTCGCTTTTATAAATAAATGCAAAATTAATAAGGGATTTGTTTTTTAAAATGTGCCTAGCAAATGTTTGGCAAAATTCTGATTGAAAGGGTCTAAAACAATGAGCAAAATTTGGGAAATGAAATGTAGCTTTATGGCAAGTCACGGGTTGTGTCTGTGGGCAGATTTTTTTTTTCTCCTCAGCAGGTCATTAAGAAACTTGACCACAGGAATGTTGCAATGGTTGTAAATGTGGAAAACAATTATAAGTCACTTTTTCCAGTGAATTAATTGTTGCAAGTCGAAGACTACCTGTGTTGTGGTGTGTTACGAGGACTTAATATTCCCGAGTGAAGCCAAAATGACAGTGTTTCACTTTGTTATATTGAGAGAGTACTATGAACGGTTTATGAATGTTGTCAGTCTTCTTGGTAGGCTGTTCTGAAAACTGCTTCGAAAGGCATTTGTACTACTAAGCTAAGAAGCTGTATGAAAGAGTGACTACCAAGTATCAGAATGAAGCTCTAGTCTTGTGTCTCTTTTCACTCACCTGTGTTTTGTAGCAGACCAAAAGGACCTCTTTCTTGTGTGGGAAGGCTGGTTTCATTTTGTTTGGGCAGTGGTGCCTTGTTTGGACAGTGGTACCAGCTGTCTCATAGACGCGATGGAATAATTTGCAAGGCTAGGAAGTTTGAAAAAGTGTAATGAATGCTGCTTTTAAGTATGCTTCCTTTTCTTATGTCTTTAATTTCTTTGGTGTATTATTTCTTCCTCTGTTTCTATACTCCGCACATATCCCAAAAGACAATAGCATGAAGGCATGTGTGTTGGCTATGGAAAGTTTGGAGGGTCATGATGGTCCTCCAAACTTTTTTGAGAGGCAGCCAGTCAGCAATAGCAATATCACTTAAACTTGTATACCGCTTCACAGTGCTTTACAGCCCTCTCTAAGCGGTTTACAGAATCCGCATATTTCCCCCCAAAATCTGGGTCTTCATTTTACCAACCTCGGATGGATGGATGGAAGGTTGAGTCAACTTTGAGCTGGTCAGAATCGAACTCTGGCAGTGAGCAATGAGTTAGCCTGCAGTACTGCATTCTAACCACTGTGCCACGACAGCTACACCTGAGCTACACCTTGCAAACATTGGGTAGTATTAAAGAATGTAAAATAGGCAACATTAAAACTGATGAGGCAACCCTAGGTTCCTGCTTACTTATATCATTGTAGTTGTGCATATGATTACATGCATATGATTACATTTATTGCATGTGTCACTGGGCACATGTGTGCCTTGTGAACAACAGCAATTCAATTATGTCCTCCTGCATTCAAGTAACATGCTACTTCAGACACCTTACATATTCTTGCTGCCATTCTAAAAATAACAAGCAAAGGAAAAGCTCTCGCTTCCCATGTTGCAGAACTGAATATATTTATTCACTTAGCAGCAGTTTGGATGAAGGGTTTATTAAAACAGTTTTTCAATGCCGTTGGATCATATCCCCTGATCAGAGGTTTGTATCAAAACAAAAGGTGAGTTTCTTTTATTCTTCCTCTGTAGTTCTGCCTCAAGAATAAGCAAACAAAGTTTGGAAGCTCTCTTTACTCACCCATATTCTATTTGCTCCTGTTGTGTTTGATTATTCAAACATACACAGACTTAAATCGATTATTTTCCCTTCTCCTAGTACACCTAGAAGACTGTTTCCAATTCATTTATGAGCCTGAGAAATCAGAGTAGGATAGTTCTTATTAAAATCAAATTGATTATTTTCTTTTTTTTCTCTCTATCAGTTGAAGGTAATTCTTTTTTGTAACTATCCATAGATGAACCAAACACAGCTTTTGCTGCCTAACGTTATTTTTTCATTCTAAATGTTTTATGGAGAATCCAGATATTGGCCTGTATTTTTTTTTAGTACTGTATAAACTTATTTTTCTAACCCAAACTGACTAACCCAAACAATTAAAAAACAGCAGAATAACCATTTAGTTTTTCAGATATGGCTAGGAAAACGCACAACTGATTCCTAAAGGGAACCTACCCAAATGTTGGGAATATCAACTAGAGCCATTTCACAACGTTCAGAGCAAATATTTTTTCGCTTTCTAAAAGGATTTATGAGCGTACAATTGTTCTTAAAGAAACAGCATTTTAAAACAATGAACTCAGCTCTTGGCAATAGGTGTGGGCATAACAAAAAAAAAAAAAAAAATCAATCCTAGTTGTGAAAACGTTCCCGAAAAATCAAGAGAGCAGTTTGACATTGATGAGAAAGAAAGAGCAACATGGTTACTATTAAGTTACAAAACTGATCAGAACCGAAAACACTCTTTTCACCATGCTTTCTTGGAAATACCCTTTCCTCCTGAGATCAAGCAGGCCCCTATCCTCGGGGTTGTCCTGGAAGCTCTTAAAGAGTTGCAAGCCTTGAAGTGATGTATGGCCAGAGCCCAGGGAGTCTCCTCAGTTGTTATTTGTGTGTGTGTGCGTGCGTGTGTGTGTGTGTTTGGTAAACTGGGAATGCTCTGTTTGACTGATTTTTATGCTTTTTGTCTCGATTCTTTTATTGCTGTTGTGAGCTGCCCAGGGCTATGTTACATATAAGGGCAGCTATACGGTTTTTTAAAAATAAGTTTTATATGAAATTGCACTGCGTCCCTCTTCCGAGATACTTCATTATGTTTTCCCTGGTATGTTTCAAAGTGGTGACTTTGCCTAGGAAACAGATGCAAGGGCTGAATTCAGATTCAGCTGTTTATGAATGTTCAGTTTGTTTTGGTATATATACCAAAATTAGAAAGCATAACACCAAACGAATTGGTAAGATTCATATTGAAGATTGTACACTTTGGACTGATGATGGAACCCTCAATGGAAACACTCCAGATAACATCTTTGAACATTTTAAACCCTATCAAGAGATGAGTCTGATGCAGTTTAGAAAAGTGCAGATTATTTTATATCATTGCAAGTCATGTTCACTAGCTAGATTCTGTTTTAAAAATTATTGTAACTGTTTTGATACCTAGGAAATTGTGCTGATATCTTTAAAAGAAAAAAAATGACAGCCACATGGGTTTTTTTTTCCCCTGTTCTAGATGTGAGCGACTAGAAGAACAGCTGAATGACCTGACTGAGCTTCATCAGAATGAAATCCTCAACTTAAAACAGGAATTGGCCAGCATGGAGGAAAAAATAGCTTACCAGTCCTATGAACGAGCCAGAGATATCCAGGTTAGCAATTGTTTGTATTTGCACTTCCTTTACATTATGTCTGTTGAGCATTTTTTCACAAACATTGCTCTATTTCAGTTTATATTTTAATCCTCATTAAAAGTAGAATTGAGATACTGTGTTTTAAATCCTGAATGATCTCAGTTTTGTAACCCTTAACTGGAGCCAGAATCATTATACCATTGCAAAATTTATTCAAATCCTATTAAGAAATTCCTGGTAAAGAAAAGCTGGCAGGTTTACAATAAAAATCAATTCATTTCTTGGCAAACTTGCTTCCATCTTTAGAGAGAATTATAATAAAGATGGGTTGGGAGGCAGGTTTATACCATGGCAGACAGTATTTTTTATGGTATTGTTCCCAGTAAGGCTATATTTGCTATTAATTTTAATGAAATCATACAGCTGTAGAAATAAAAAAGAGTAACCAGTGTTATATATCCATCTCTTCAACAAGCAGCTTTTTCTTGTTACTTGTCCAAAGAAGGAACTTCTTGAAGATGAGTTTTTTTATCTGGGTATATAAAGTATTTAAAGTTTAAAAAATCTGGAACATTAAAGAACTGAGCTGCATGTTTACTCAGAAGATTGGTTTATCCCTTACAAGAAGGCTAATTCCATATGAGTCTGGTAAACCTTTGCACTGAGATAATCTCTGCCACATGGACCTATCCACCAGAGGATTTAGGGAATGGAGCTGATTTTCAAACCTGTGTAGAAAATCAAACTATGTTTGTCCCAAAGGTGCTGTTCAAAAGGCAACTGGATTTCCTTGGTTTTTCCTTGAAAATTTTTTGTGTCTCATCCGAGACACAACTTACGGCACCTGTGTATGGTTTGCCAATTGCACAGTGGCAGATAAGACAGTGCTCCAGAGGGTTAACATTGCCCAGATGATCATTGGGTATTTCCCTCTCCCCTCTTTGGAAGAGCTTTATAGTTCCCGCTGCCTTAAGAAAGTTCAAAACATTCTTAAAGATCCATCTCATCCTGGGCATCTTTTTTTTTTTTTTTTGAACTATTACCATCTGGCAGACGGTACAGGATAATAAAATCAAGGACAAATAGGCTGAAAAACAGCTTCCATCCCAGGGCAGTAACTATATTGAATTCTACTGTCTAGTGCAATATTAATGCAGTATCAGGGGTTTTCAATTCAATTGTATAGAATGTGAAGGATGTATGTTTTTGTTTTATTTTTATACTTTTCGTATATGTGATGTACACTGAAGATGGCATTTAATTTTGTTGTACAAAGTGCAATGACAATAAAGTAAACTAAATTAAGAAGCTTCTTCAGTTCTGAAGTTCAGTTCAGTTCAGTTCCGAACTGAAGAAGCTTCTTGGATGAGAAGCCAAATGTTTTCAAGGTAAAAAAAAGCAACCAAGAAAGTCCAGTTGCCTTTTGAACAGCACCTGTGGGACAACCATGATCTGGATGATTGAGAATCTCCATAAATTTATGTTAAATTACTCCCAACTACGCTTCAAATATAAGAATACACAAGAGCAGGAAAAACAGTGGGGGAGATAAATTTAAGAAAAGAGGAGAAATTTAGTACTCCCATTTTTAATCATCCTGCCATTTGGCAGCTTTTTTGTGTGGGAATATAACGTCAAATGCAGCAGCATAGCTGCAGATACACTTTCGGTTGCACAGTCTACCTTTTTCTTAATTATGAATCTATATAGGCGGCTCACATGGGGAATAGTAGCGGACATCTTGAGGTTCACACTGATTGCAGATGTTTCAGTAGTTTTTTTTTACCACTTAAAACGTTCAAACCCCCATCCAGAAAAAGCGGGCGCTGCCCCAGTCCATTTTTAGAGAGTGAGTCCCGACATGCCTTTCAAATCTGATGTGTCTCAAAAGCTACAGAAGTTGTGCACTCCTGACCTAAAGGAATTTATTTACACCAGTGGCATCATTTTTGCTTCATCATAAATTATACTTGGATGTTATTACTACAACTGGAGCATTTACACCAAGAAAGGTCACAATGTCAGGTTTAAGATCTAATTGTCTGTGCGGAGGAAAATAAGCAGGTAAGTGAAATCAAGAGCAGCTATGCTAACCTGAAAGTCTTTTGATTCCTCGCTCCATATTGTTCACAACAGACGATTCTAACATGATACCATGAATTGTAAATTACTTTTATGTGGGATTTATTGCCATTCAAAACTCTACAATTTCATAGAGATTATGCCAGCTATATTACAGATTGAGCTACCAGATCTGGGCAGTAGAAATCCTGACAACTGCCAGATAATAGCAGAGAGGTACAGAAAACTAATATCTGTTGGTTGTCCCACTTTTTGCAATCCAGTTCTGTAGGAACAAGCCTGAAGAGACCTTAACTTTTGTTCCTGGATATGAAACCAAAGGAATTAGTCACATCCTGCAAAATGTGATTGCAGCTCCTGGAATCCCAAAGGCATTGTAGGGTGTGTTTAGTCTTTTATTTAGAAAATGTGCTAGGCTGCATTTCTGATTATTATCCTGTGAGCTCCTGGCACCTGATGTTTTGTCAGTGGACTGCTTGACACTTTACATTTATGCATAGAGGTGTATTCTGTTTGGGTAAGAAAGATCCTAGTATAGGGTATCATTGATCTCTCCTTCTCCTACCCTCCCTTTTGAGATGACTAAGCAGTTTTCTTGTGCTCAACAGGAGGCTCTGGAAGCCTGCCAGACCAGAATCTCCAAGATGGAACTGCAGCAGCAACAGCAGCAAGTTGTCCAGTTGGAGGGCCTTGAAAATGCCACTGCCAGAAACCTTCTGGGCAAACTAATAAACATCCTTTTAGCAGTGATGGCTGTCCTGTTGGTGTTTGTCTCCACCGTGGCCAACTGCGTGGTCCCCCTGATGAAGACTCGCAGCAGGACGTTCAGCACTTTCTTTGCCATGGTCTTCATTGCCTTTCTGTTTAAGCACTGGGACGCCATTACTAGCTACTTGGAACGCTTCTTTTCACCCCCCAGATGATGACAAGAACAAGGCGTTGCCTCGCCCACTCGAGCTGGATCTGGCAAGGAAGGGCGTCAAACCTAGTCGGCAGTTCCTTCCTCCACTGAAGGCGTAACATGTCCGAGTGTGAATTTGTTTACAGTTAAAATAATATTTTCTCTCTGAGACATATTGGCAATAGTGAGGGTTTTTTTTAGAATTTATTAAAGAACACTTTTTTTTGTCAAAAAACTTTTTATGTAGCATGGTTCTCTTTGGATGCAAATCTTAATATTCTGTATGTGTACAGAGATAAAACACAAATCTGGAGCACACCAATGGGCAAATTAAATTATGGCTCAACTACTGTACTAAATCTGGTCGGAAGAGGAAAAGACAATTACATAAATTCTAACCAAGATAATCCGGTGCATAGCGATACTCCGATTATCCTACAATGCTACTGTGAAACCTGACCACCTTCTGTGTCTGAATGTATAGCTTCAGGATGGCTTTCTCTAGTGAAAGACCAACGCAATACATGGAACTTTCTGGATCTCTTCCTGGGTTTGCCTCTTCTGCTGTTAAAACTTTCTGGCTAGATATATGAAGTGGATTAGTTCTGCTGTGTACAGTTCCTGCACAGTTGTACTACAGTATTTTGAAGTAGCCCTTTGAATATTTTAAGCAAAAGCCCTTGGTTGCACTTTGACTGTTTTTTAATGTATATATAGTCACAGATTTAAAAATCCAAATGGCATACTTGAAGAGTGTAATACTCAAACTCTCAGTGCTTCCTTATTGTTTCTAATAGGATTTTTTATTCTTATTGGGGATTGTTTTTGAACTTAATAGTTGAGAGCATCATCTCTCTTTCTCTCTCTTTTGCTCTCTTTGAATAAAGAAGTGACGTTCTTAAATGAAGAAGTGTGTGAATAAGTACGAGCTACCTTGTTCTGATACGATTTGAAAGGTTGCAAATAATGTTTAATGTATCTCAAGTGCAAACCTGCTCAAATGTGATCCGTTTCCTCCTTAACTTCCAGACCTCGCATTAAGAAAACAGAGGATCTGATCCCTCCTGCCAGTTCATAGTGCGCTTTTGCTTTGTTTGGAAGTGAATGGGGAAACTGGAAATCTTGTCCCTGGTCCTGTTGTGTCTAGACCAGTTATTTTAACGAGAATAAAGAAATCCTGGTTTGTTTTAAGAAAAATGAACAGGGTGTTTTGAAAGCATGAGTGAGCGAGCTGTTCTGAGAAGAAAAATAGGGAGTCTTAATATCAATAATAAATAGGACTTAAACTTTTAAGTTTAGGCTCTTCCATGCCAAAGTTGGAATGGTAGCTAGGATAGACTACAGTTGGTCAGCTTCAGATCTATCGTAAAGTTACCTAAAGAAGGCATAAATGCTTAAGGAAGCATCAAGTCATAAGGCCAATCCTTTAAATAATACCTGAGTTAACGTGTTATTCAAATATGCCCTTGGGAATTGAAACCAAAGCTGTACTACTAACAAACTTAACAGTGTTCACGCTGTTGGTACTTTTTTATATTTAGAGTCAGCCTGTTCAACCTCATTGTGTTCCCATATAGGACATCATGAAACCTCTTGCATTAGTAAGATTTGGTGGCAGCTGAGCATTGTCAAGAAGTAGGGAAACAAAAGAGCAAGTGAACTGTATTTCACACCCACATACACACACATTCACACACACACATTACTCAATGCATGCTCGAAGCAGGTTCTTCCTGTTTCAAAGCATGTAAAACAAGAACTTGAGCAAATTGCATAGGTAAGTGTTCAAAACAGAAGTTGCCCTTGCAAGACATATCTTTAGAAAAGCAGTGGCATGAGCTGCGTGTACCTCTACTTTCACTGCTTTTTCAAAAATGCAAAACAGGGCCTAGAAGTATATAAATCTTCATTCTGTTAGTAAGTCTTCAGCCATGGTGTCATGTTTTTCCAAAACTTCTTTAACGCTGGCCAACAAGTTTTATATTTGTGAAATTCAGAATTAAAATTCTTAATTCTAGCTCTTTACACTTTGAAACAGTTAAGTATTCTTTCACATTGCCGGAATATAATTATTTAATTCTAACTTGACCAGTGTTTTATCTAAGAGCCCTAACAATCCCAAAATAACCTACATAATGTGGAATTTCATACAGAAGTTCTTACTTGTTAGGTTTTATTATTTAAATTTTAAGTGGAACTTGGCCTTCTGACTGTCAGCAAAGAACACTTATATACAAAACCTATATAGAGAAACTTCCTTTTGCTTTAGAATTAAATTGTGATTCAAGAGGTCTAGCATATCATTTTCGGAATCGCAGTTCTTTATACAATCAGATCCCTAATGCTAACATGAACCTCAGATTGGTACTGGGGGGAAAATCCACTTGTTCCCCTAAGGAATTTGTCAATTTGAAGAGATTCTGGCTAACAACTAATTAGTCTGTTGTCCTAGCCCTATAGATGTAGATTGTTAATATTTGTTTCTATTAACATTTTCCTGTTATTTCAAATTTTTATTGAATTCATGATCACTGCTCCTAAACATCTCATTACCCCTCCAGTTCTCCGCATGCTCTTAATGGTAAACTAAATTACTTAAATGGACACGATCTGGTCACAACATGAAATGCTTGAGGTGATTCCTAGGGCCACCTTTGTGAATTTTCTGCAGATAAACTTAGCACAGCATATGAACAAATATGACCTAGATGAGTATTCATTATTCAATATTCACTGAAGTCTGTTAGTGAATACTTCATTGCTTTTCCTTGTAAACATTTATGATTTCTGAATGTGTATTATTAGATAAATGCTATAACAGCTAGCATCTGTTTACCAGCAGAAAAGAAAAATATGGTAGAGCCCTAATCTTCAGAATTTTCCCCAAAAGTTGTTTTGGTTTATGATTAAAGCAGGCTTTCAATGCATTCTAAAGGTTTCTGTTGATATTTTATGAGATTGCATCCAATCTGTTGAATATTCTAAGATGACTCTTTTCATTTTGCCTTTTTTTGCTAACAAATTCATTCATTCATTCATTCTTACTGCATCAAATTAGTTAACAAATGTTAATTGTTTTAAAAAAATGTGACTATAGCTTTAAACTCCTAATTCCCTTTGCGAGCATTTTTGGATTATTTGTTACAGATAGCGTTTGCAAGTAAGTGAGTATGTGCATGTAGCATTATTACTGATGTGGCCCTCCTCAGTTATGCATTTGATTTTCCACTTTAGATCAGGTGATATGTAACATATAAATAACATATCAGATGGTCACAAAAAGAAACGGATGTAGCAGATTGTATTGATGGGAACAACTAACCTAGCATATTTTCAATGGTTCGTAACATATCTAACCTTGATGGTTTTTTTAAAAAAACTGAAGATACTATGTTCAAACATTGTTCCTCCAACCATTAACGATATATACACAAGAGTCCAATCCCTGTATGAACTCTGTGATAATATCAAGCGTGTTCACAATTACTAGTTTCTAATTTGTTTATTCTACATCAGTGGGCCCCAAACAATTCCCTTTGGTCGGGGTATGTTGTAGGTTAGAGGGCTAGCCAAAAGGCTTTGCTGCCTTTCAGTTCTTTGGATGGACTTCCCAAAATTTAAAGCGCAAGCAGTGGGAACCAAGTTGCCCCATGAGGGGCAGCTGTCAAATTCTTTAGCAGTTTGGAGAAATTCCGAATGTGGCAAAAGAGTTGTATGTGTGTGTGTGTGTGTCTGTGTTGTGTAGGCCAGGTGACATTGTGCATTAGTAGGCAACTGACACAACTGTAAGTGTAGTTTTTTTTCTAAAAGCATAAAATGAAAACTCACTTGCATGGGATGACGAGTATGGCAGTGACACTGTAGTTTGTAGAATTTTTAAGCTGCTAACTGTTGAGAAGGATTGACATTTGTCTTGTCTGGTAGTCACGGGTTTGTCCGTGACTCATGCTGTATATAAAATTCAATAAAACCTCAGATATTCACTGTTGTGTGACTTAGTTGTTATGTGAGAAGGAATACACACCAAAGGAAATAATTAATGGTAAGATAAGATTTAAGCCACTTAACATCCTGAGGACAAGAAATTGCAAGAACATAGGTCAGCGTTCTAGTAGGTGACTTCTATCGAAACACAGGCATATGCACTTTTCTCTATGCTACATGACCACAGGTTAAAATAGCATACAGAAAATCCGACTGTCAGTCTTTGTAACTCAGTCTCTCTACATGAGACTTTCCAAGGTCATAGGCAGAGAAGGTTTTTTTTCTAAATTGGCTCCATAAGGTCACTTCACACTGGAAATGCAAGCCATCAAAATTGAGAATATCTGTAAAATGAGCTCTGTAGCCCTCTTCAGCAATAGGTTTCAAACTTTTACCTTGAAAGAATTCTACGCTGATCTGTCCTATCAAAGATCACCTGATGTTGGGTTGATAGAACAGTTGTGTATGTGGAAATACGGTGAAATCTCTTGATCCTCCTCTAAAACCTCTTCCGGCGGCTGCACAAGGTTTCTTTGAAAACACGTTTTTCAAAAAAAAAAAAAATTGGCTTAAAATGTTCCAAGAGGTTTCAGGAATTCATCATCTATTTAGCAGGCAATACGACGGCTTTTTACAATAAAATAACCTAGACTGGCGAAGGCATGCAGAGAAGCAATGTTTTACCAATCCTGACTGGGAATAAAATGGACAGCTGTATCCAGTTCAGCCTGATCATTTAAACTATACAACTGAATGCATGCCTTGGACTGTTTCAAATCCATTGTTCCAGATGGCCTTCAGGAGGAAATTGCACTTTACTTTAAGCAATATTTACCTGTCTCTAATAGCATGAAGGCTTGTTTTCTGGGCAATGATGTAAAACGTAGCAAATTTGCAATGTTGACTGATCTGGCAACTCCCTAAATCATATATTTGTGCAACATTGAATCCATTCCATACACAGGTAGTTCTCGACTTACAACAATCCGTTTACTGACCGTTCAAAGTTACAACAGCACTGAAAAATGTGACATGTGACCATTATAATTTACAACCAGTTTATGAGTCGTGATGGCTCAGTGGTTAGAATGTAGTACTGCAGGCTACTTCTGCTCAATTCTCACCAGGCTCAAGGTTGACTCAGCCTTCCATCCTTCCCAGGTGGGTAAACTGAAGATCCAGATTGTTGGGGGCAATATGCTGAGCCTGTAACTGCTTAGAGAGGGCTGTAAAGCACTGTAAAGCGATATATAAGTGCTATTGCTATTGTTATTTTTCAGTTACGACGACCTTCGCAGCATCCCCAGAATCATGTGAAGAAAATTCAGATTTTCTTTGCAACTGGTTCATACTTATGACTGTTGCTGAGTCCCAAGGTCATGTGATCACCTCTTGTGAACTTCTGCCAATGAGGAAACCAGATTCACTTAACAATCAGGTGACTACTTATCAACTGCAGTGATTCACTTAACAACTGTGGCAAGGAAGGTCGTAAAATGGGACAAAACTCACTTAACAACTGTCTCATTTTACAAAAGAAATTTTGGGATCAATTGTCATAAATCGAGGTCTACCTGTAACCATTTCTTTAAAAAAGCAAAAAACAAAAAATGAAAGGGAACTTAATAAATAAAAAACAGGATCCTTCCAGTATTGAATACCATTTCTCAATACTTTTAGGAAAGAAAAAATGTATAGTTATATCTAGAGTTTATGTGTCTCTTCAGTCCAGTGGAATCCTGAGCAATTTACAGTTTCTCTTTACAGTGAGAAACAAATTAAAATATCAATATTGTTTTAAAGCTGTACCAAGTCCAATGCCAAAAAAACACGCCACCACACAGCCCTGTAAGATATTTTGGAAGACTCTTTCCCAAGCCCTCCTGGAATAACCATATTTGGATAGTTTTATTTTTTGCTTTGGTTTTGTTTTTATTAAATTTATATACCGCCCTACTCCCGAAGAACTCAGGGCAGTGAACAGGCACAAAATAAAATACACAGATACAAAAGTTAGAAACATAATTAAAACCAGATTAAATAATTTAGCCCGAGACAATTAAAAATCCCAATAATTTAAAAACAGATTAAAATTTCGATTTAAAAGAATTTTAAAACGGGAGAAAATTAGGCCAGGCCGGCTTGCTGGAATAGGAAGGTCTTAAGAGCATGGCGGAAAGTGCGCAGATCCGGGATCCTCCGTAACTCTGGGGGGAGCTCGTTCCAGATAGTGGGTGCCCCCACAGAGAAGGCCCTCCCTCTGGAGGCCGCCAGTCGACATTGTTTGGCTGACAGCACCCTGAGGAGCCCCTCTCTATGAGAGCATACCGGCCGGTGGGAGGCTGTTTGTGGTAGTAGATGGTCCCATAAATAACCAGGTCCTAAGCCATGGAGCGCTCTAAAGGTGGTAACCAAAACCTTGAAGCGCACCCGGAAGACCACCAGGAGCCAGTGCAGCTCGCGCAGGAGAGGTGTCACACTTTTCCTGAAAAGCAAGAGAGAGGCCACAACAAATATGTTCAGTAAGGGAAGAGGGGGCATAGAAAGCCCACCCTTTCCAAATTTTATTGTATGGGCAAAAGCCACTGAGAAGCAATCCAGTAGTGAAATCCTACCGGTTCACTCCGGTTTGGGCGAACCAGTAGTAAAAGCTACCGGCTGATCCAAACTGGTATTTCCGATAATCATCTGTGCTGTGCGATTTATATTCACTAGAAATGAACCTAAATTGCGCGGCACAGCTGTTCCCCTCCCCGCTGTTCTACTTACTTTCCCAAGCCGGTTCATTCTGCACACAGCGCGCATTTGGTGCATGCTGTGAAGGTGCATGCAGCATGCATTTGGCACGCACCGCACATGCGCGGACAGTGAACCGGTGGCAAACCGGGGAAGATTTCACCACTGAAGCAATCCCATAGGTATCCAACTCCTAAATTGGCTATGTTCTTCCACCAGTAAAAGGCAGTCCAAGTCTATCTTTTATGCCAAAGAATACCTTCCTTGCATGAATAAGTCACTGCACAAAATTTGCTTCCGATGTATTCCCCTTTTCTTTAAAGCTGCCTTTTCCAGCCTCGAATCTTTGAATGTATTGGCTACAGATGAAAAAACGGTTGTGAAGTCTAACATGGCTGGTAGATACCAGTTCGAAGAAGGGAACGACGTGAAGGCATATTGAAATTTATGCAACCTTTGAAACATAATTGGAAAGCAGAGCTCCAGACTCGGAACAAAATAAGTTGCACGTTTAGAAAAAAATGTTTTGAGGTCATTCTGTGTTTCTCCAGTACAGTGAACTTTGTGTTCCTATTACACTATTATACCAAAGGTTGTAAGTCTGCCTGAAGCAGCTGACCAGATATTTGTGATCTGCAAGATCACACACTATTCTCTTTTAAATGTTTTGAAATATACACCACTTTTTTTTAAAGCTTTCATTGAACCCGATATGCAAGGTAGGGCTACCATATGTGGACTGCAAGAATCCAGATGATAACTTGATAGCAACAGTGTTGGAATTTTCCATATCTCTTTCCTTACTTCTAGGGTACATCTGTATTTTCCCCAACTTGCCATGGTAGGTTATGCAAAAGGACTTCCTTCTCCTCTGCTCCATAATCTTTTGTGCTAGCCCCAAATCTGCTCCAAGATATCCTCTGTTTGGGCCAAAGATTTAAAAACTAAATTAGAAACGAAGAATTTCTTTTTGGAGGCAGATACTATTCTATCAATGGAACAGCACCATTAGATATAACTATAAACATGGAGAGTATATTCAACTTGGTGAACTAGAAATCGCAATTTTGAAAACTGAAAACATAAGTTATATTATATGGTTTGTGGATTCCCATCAGATGCCTGGGACGTTTATTTTCCATTTAAATTCTTTAAACTGGAAAGTTCCACTAGGTGTGGGATTGGGGTAAAAGTGAACCTAAATCTTAAGTTTGCTGGTCTATAGCAAGTTGATTTGCTGCTGGCTTTGCACACCACCTAGTGGCAGAATTTTATCTTTTCTGCAGTTAATTTCATTTCAGCAATTTCTTCCAATCACTGTTAATAGCCCAGCTTGTTATTGTATTTGCAGAAATATATTTTTTTAAAATGATAGAATTATTTCTAAGATCCTTAAAAGATAGCCCTCAGCTTCAGTTTCAGAGATTACCAACCTTTGAAAATTACCTCCAACCTTTCAAATAATATAAATTTGCAGCTTTCACCAAAAATGACATGTGGTGATTCTTCCAAACAATTCTTTATTGTTTCACAAAATCATGCCATACAGAGCATGTATTATCTGCACCTACACAATATACTCTTTGAACTATTTGAGAGGGGCTGCCTTTACCCTTTTTCTCTCACACATAATATCTGGACTGAGTTGCCTCTTACTCACCTGGCATTCACCCTCTTTCTCCTGGTGATTCATATCTGTTCTACATACCATGAGAGCAGTTCTGTCTAGGCAGGCATGCTAAGACAATATTTAACTCTCTCCTGTTTGGTGGCTTTGTCAAATAAATCAGATGGATGTAGTCCTTTTAAATTGGAGAGTCTGTAATCCTAACTTCATTTGTTCTGCTTAATTATGTAGCATGTCAACACATAATTTTAAATATTACAAAGTAATTACAGAGTCCACACACTGAGAAACCAGAATTGATATAGAGATGCAGCCCAGTCCTGTTCTTCAAGGTAGCCGTGTTCCCAGTTGTTCATTTTAGATGCCAGACAATAATAGGCTAGAAATGGTGAGTCTCAAAATCATGCTTCCATCAATATGCATCTTACAGCCAAAGAGGTAATACAATTTGTGTGTCACCTTACCATAAAAGTCACATGCAAACATTGGGTAAATAGCATTTGAAAATAATAAGATGGGAAAATAATACGTTTCTATTTACTTTTCCAGCTTGGGATCATGATTCATATTTTAGGGCACCCAGAGTCATGTTTTGTGAGAGGATAGCAATATAAGTATGATGAATAAATAAATATACTCCATGGGAGTGTGCAGGAAAACAAAGACGGGCAAATAATGAAATATGTATTGTGATTTGCCCGTTATACATGTGCATCATGATGTCATGTACAGGTATGTAAAGGCAAAGTAGTATGAGGATGATGATCATGATCATGATCATGACAGTATACACAGGAAACGAGATGACCATGCTGGATTTCGTATCTCAAATCACTAGTCGAACACTTCCCAAGCGTTTAGGACTGTGTGATTTATCGGCAGATTATTATTATTATTATTATTATTATTATTATTATTATTATTATTATTATTTTTAACCTGGCCTTCTGAGAGAAAGAGAGACAGAGACAGAGATAGTCAACTCAAGATCAAAATTTTAATCTATTTCTGCTTCCTATGACACACACTTAGATATTTTATAGCCATCTAGACCAGGGGTGGGCAAATGTGGCCCTTTTACAACCTGTGGACTTCAACTCCCAGAATTCCTGAGACAACCAAGCTGTCACCCCTGATCTAGACCCCACTCTCATTGTGCACATGTGGGAGTTTGAAGGCCTTCCTATCACTAAATCTGACAATTTCATGCTGTTGAGGCCTTGTAATGTACCAAGCAGAAAAGGAATTCCATTCCCCATGCTGTCCACCTAGAGCAGGGGTGTCAAACTCAAGGCCAGGGGGTTGGATCTGGCCCACGGGGTGCTTAAATCTGGCTTGAGGGGGGCCCTGGAAACAGTGAAGGACCCACCAGTGGTGCCTCTGCCTGCCAAAACTTTTTCGCTGGCACAGGATTGCAAGAAGCCATCACAGCTGAAAATGGAACTCACGGGGCCTATGTGTGGCCCTCCCAGGCTCCGTTTTCACTGGCAGATGGTTGCAGGAGGCTGTCACAGCCAGAAAGGGAGCTCGGGAGCCCGTTTTCACTGGCAGAGCGCTCGGGCCACCAAAGGTGCCTCTGACACGAGTGATGTTGAGCTGGCCACACCCACATGGCCACGTCCACCCCAGCCCCCTGAGGTCAAACACAACCCTGATGCAGCCCTCAATGAAATTGAGTTTGACACCCCTGACCTAGAGTGAATGCGGTTACTGTAATCTTGCCAGTCGCAGATCCAGACCTTACTCTGAAGGCAGTAGAAATCCTTAGTTGTCCTTGCTATGATTTTTTAGTAAACTTGGGGGAGGAATTGGATTGTCACTGATGTCAGGTCCAAGCCCAGAAACAAGACATAGTGAGATCCAGGCGAGTTCAATCCTTTATTTGCTAGCATCCAACAGACAGAATGTTGCCAAGCTAAAACCATAATTTTCTAACCTGCTAAATATATCCTGAGAGATTTTAGGTTACCCTGAATCTCTCCCCCTCTTCAACACAGGACTGGGCAGCCTCTTAACCTGAATCACTTTCTAGGAAAGTTCTGAATTGGCAAGAGAGCCCCCTTCTACTGCTGCAGGTGCACATTCCATCACATAAATGATTTCAACTCAAAAATAGACACTGGTTCACATTCTAAATGGTGGGTGAGTCACAGCATATACTTTATTCCAACACCTGTAATCCATCTGGTGAGGAATTTAGACTGCAAGATTGAACTACTTTCTGCGTTTCCTCTCAGGTTGAGGAACTGTGTATCTTTTCCCTGAATAATTGTGGTTAATGAAAACAAAGTACACCCAAGTAGAAACCAATCTTGAAAATACTTTTAATTTCTTGTTTTAAAAAATGACTTTTTTTCAAACCCAGGGGAAATAGGCGAGAGTATCTAAGACTTTCTCTCAATCTTCCGTTTTTGAATATAAGGGCCATAGCAGGTGTCAAAAAAAAATCCAGTACAGAAATAATCTAGAAGCACAGTCCTGTGCTTCTCATACAGGACACAGCCAACTAGCCATATTTAATTCAACCAGTTCAACCAGTTTTTGAACCAATAGAAAACATGCCATCATAACTTGTCCTGCCTTGATATCTGAACCCTCCCCTGCTTTAGAAGTGAGGTCAAACAATATTCTTGGCTTTACAAGTTTTCATAAGGTTCTTCATAAGTTGAAGAAAGTGACCGGTGGATTCCAATCACTACATTTCCCTTCCAACTGGGTGTCTCCCTTGCTGATGTCACCGTCAAATGCTTTCCTTAAAGTGTGGTTTGGCTCAGCTGGGTATTTATTTGGCTCAAATTGCCAGATAAACAGGTTGTAGCCATGTTTGAAAATAGGCTGACCACTTCACTGATCTGGAGGAAGAGTATTGGGCCAGGCTGATCTCGTGCCCATGAGGAAAGAGGGATTGCAAGGAGGCAACCATGTTGTGTTGTGAGGAGCACAAACTTGCAAACTTGTTGGGAGGAACACCACAAGTACTCCCTCCTACTTTAGTCCATGTTTCTCCCTCACTCTTATGACCCTAATTCTAGCCATCAGTCGCAAGGATGGTCATGGGAGGACACTGGATGGAGCAAGCAATGATTCAGTTCCATCTTGCAAAGGCTCCAATGGCTGCTAGGAAAAGCAATGAGAAGTAATTTGCACGGAGCAGGCAAAACACCTCCCACCCCCACACCCCCCCCCCAGCCCAATAATAAAAGCAATAAAGAGTAACACCACATAAGATTTCTTGCAGCAAAAGCAGCAGAAGTATATATAACATTTATTGAAAACAGATCAACAACGCTTTGTTGTCAGAATCCAGCTTTCTAAACTGACTTTCAATGCAAGGCAGGGCTGGTGCTCTTTAAGAGTGTCCTATTTTTAATTATAGTTCCAGAGTTCTTCCAGAATGAAAACAACCCTAAGATTTCATATAGAAGAGCTTGCATAAGACCTGATATACCTTTTGTTCTGTACCATGAACCACACTGTTGATGAAACATACTGGATTTTGTCAATGGCAAAATCCATTGTGTCAGGAAAAGAGGAAAACACTATTATAAAAAGCAAACATCTAAAGGTGAAGCTAAACTACTTCCATGGAGGGCTGGGAAGGACAAATTGGCAACTTCATGGTGTTGGAAGAAATATCCTTTCCAAGTGGGGAAAAAGACACTGGAAACATGGAGACTGCTTGGAAAGATGGTTTGATGGTGGACAGGATCACATGGTTTGAGCTCCTGAACAGAA
Organism: Arizona elegans; assembly: GCA_022577455.1. Lineage (NCBI taxonomy): Eukaryota > Metazoa > Chordata > Lepidosauria > Squamata > Colubridae > Arizona > Arizona elegans. The sequence goes on from JAKOOJ010000003.1 coordinate 121,326,117, forward strand.
AAAGGGGCCGAGATGTTGAGCGTGCCTTAGTTTTATGCCCTCTCTGAGCTTTGAACTTCCTGTAGCACAGGAAGAGTATCCTGATTGGTTGTCAGACTCCCAGCGGGTGGGGGTCTTAGCTAGCTTTGCTGGCTGATGTAATCTTCCCAGGTGCCATGTGGTGAGTTTCTGTTGCTAGATGGGTCCTATTGTGTTGCAGATGATGGTCCATTGACAAAGGTGGGAGGGAATTGGGTTTCTGCCTCTGGCCCATTGACAAAGAGGGGGGTGGAGGCGGCAGAAAGATGGGAGCTGCTTTGGCTTTAAAACATGCTTCTCCATTTCTCATCCAGGGAAATATAATATTCTGCCTTTTTAATATTTCCTAAAATATTTCATTCTTCTAGGAGAGGGGTGGGTACTAACTTCCTACAATGGGATGTATCATAAAAATTGTTACCAAGGAAGGATTTTGCCACAATGGCTGGGTTGGGAGGGTAGCACAATGGCATTTTCTTCTGGGCTTTCACTTTGGTTGTTGTTTTTTTTAATCTACATTTTTTAAATTAAAGTTTTACAAAACACATAAAAACTAAAAAAGAGCAAAAGAAAGAAACAAGAAAGAATCAAGAGGAAGAAATAGAAGAAGTTTCCAATTTCCCTTGCAGCAAATAGAAGTACAATTGCAAAATTATCTTTCTTGCTCTATGATTACAAAAAAAAAACAAAAACCCTTCACTTTTTTCTATGATCTCTTTTTTTTTAATCACTAAAACAAGAAAGTGCTCCCCCGCCCTATTTTATGCAAACAAAAGTCTATAAATGCAGGTACTATTTTTTTTTTCTCTAATTAAAGTACCGGTAGTTAATTTAGCCATCTCCACATCATATTGGCCAAACATTCCTCAAGGTTGAGCCTATTGAGCCACTTTTGAGAATATTGTATAATAACCTAGTTGCAATTGTCATTCTGAGCTTTTGTTTTATGACAGACTGAAGGATCACTAGTTAAATAATTTAATTCTTCAAACCTCAGATACTAAAAATTTTGTTCCAACAAATGAGATTCATTGGCATCCTTCAGTCTCAAGAGACTATGGTATCGTGCTCTAGAAAAAGATCCTAAAACAGCATCTAGTGTGACTAAAAAGGCCAATTTGAGAGTGGCAATCCCTTCCACACCGAGGGCAGATACATTCTGTCCCCTGCCCAGCCCCCATATTTCGCTGGTTCCCTGACTGCCTCTTTGCCTCAGCCTGCCGAACAAGTGTCTCTTTGAATTGGAGAAGGCCATGCTGCGTCTTTAGCCTCCAAGCTGAACGATTGGAGGTCAAGGTTTCCCAGTTGTTAATGTCCATTCCCAAGGCCTTTAAGTCCCTCTTGCAATTTCAATACAATTTCAAACTATTATCCAAGTTTTATTTGTTGAACAAATTTATATTTGTTTATATGAAATATGCTTGTATTTCATAAATTTATATTGCCATCTAGGTGACTCCTGGAAACCTTATCTTCTAAGGTAAACTTTTTTTAAAGTAAAACTATTTTATGAGATTTCTCTTTTGTGGAATTTTCAAAGTTTTTACATTGTTGACTCTCTGGTTCAATATGGGTTTTGGCTGACATCTAGTGGTCATGAAATTTCATTGCAAAACAATGAATATTGTCCACTATTTCAAAGCAAAAAAAATCTGTGAGATGTTCTAAAACGTTTTGCTCTTGCCCCAAACATTGTATGGCCTCCATTTCCCATAGTAGAGGATAGCGTGCAAAAACTTTGCAAAGCAGTATCATATCTCATTGTCCCAAAGGTGCTTTTTCAAGAGGCAACTGGACTTTCTGGTTTTTCCTGAAGATGTTTCTCTTCTCATTCAAGAAACTTCTTCAACTCTCAGTCATATCTCATTGTCAATAAAAATAGATACTTGTCTAAATACATAAGTTATATTAAGAACTGATACATTTATAGGAAGCTAACAACTTGACACAGCAATAGTTATATTGAAGGCAGGGGGTATATACCCAAATCCATTAAAACCCTACTTTTATTAAGCCAACTTAAAGTTACAAAACTGTTGCAAAAGTCTGTAGAGATTCTCAGTCATCCAGATCATGGTTGTCCCAAAGGTGCTATTTCAGGAAGCAAATGGATTTTCTTGTTGTTGTTTTTCTTTGAAGATGTTTTGCTTCTCATCCAAGAAGTTTCTTCGGCTCTGACAAGATAGTGAGGAATCTGACAGGATAGTAGGGAATTCCTTCCATTCTCCACTATCCTGTCAGAGCTGAAGAAGCTTCTTGGATGAGAAGCAAAATGTCTTCAAAGGAAAAAAAAAAACAAGAAAGTCCAGTTGCCTCCTGAAAAAGCACCTTTGGGACAAAACTGTTGCAAGCTTTTGAGTTTCAAGAATCTTCATCACCTCAGAAAAGGAGGAGGCAAGATATGTGGGTAATCTGAGCCTGGATAGCTCAGCAGACTAATGCATTGTAATTTAACTCCAGCTGTCTGCAATTAGTAAGTTCGAATCTTGCCAGGCTCAAGGTTGACTCAGCCTTCCATCCTTTCTAAGGTAGGTAAATTGAGGACCCACTTTGTGGGGGAAATAAGCTGACTTTGTAAAATATACAAAAGTATGAAGGCTATTGCTTAATGCATTGTAAGCCGCCCTGAGTCTCCGGAGAAGGGCGGCATATAAATCAATTTTTTTTAAAAAAAATCTGATATCATGTCTGTATCTTGTTATAATGTCAGATGGTGATTCACATGTGTAAATTTATGAGATACTGAGTAATAGTAAAACTAGTAGTGTTAAAGCCTCAGAAAGTTTGCTGGGATGTACAATTAAATCAGTGGTGGGTTGTCTCCAGTTCTCACCGGTTCTATAGAACCGGTAGTAAAACCAGCGGGAGGCCCCGCCCACTGCCCCCGACGTCATCAAAACGCTTCTGCACATGCACAGAAGAGCGCGCGCAGCCCCGTTGCGAACCGCTAGTAAAGATAAGTAGAACCCACCCCTGAATTAAATGTTTATACATTCTTTATGGAAATAAAGTATGTTCTCATTTTTTTAGGGTCCCTGGTTTTCTTGCCAGTTTATCATTTCTTAATTATTAGTCCTCTGAAACATTAAACTGTAAGAAATTGACTTAATTTTATCACATTTTAGCTAGCTAGAAAAAGTATATTAATTGCCATTTTAAATCAAAAAATATTATCCTAACCAGCACAGGTCAGAACAATCATTCCAGCTACTAAAATGGTATTTATGAAATACAGGGATTATTTCATGCAAAAATATAGGAACTTTTTTTTTGTTCCTCCTTTAAATTTTTGATAATGAATCTCATGGAGGAATCAGTGTAGGCTAGTGGAAGGGGAAAAATTCGGTTACAAAATCCTCAGTCTTATTTTCTCTGTGAGGTGCTGTGTGGGGGAGAGAGAATCACATGCCCTATCTTGACCTTTTGGAGAAAATGGGGAGAGAAATGTCAATCATAAAAAGGGGCAAAAAATCAGTATCTGTGATGGTTAAGCAGTGATGCTCAGGATCTATTTTCACACTGGAGGTTTATGATACCATCCCCCTTGTTCTGGTCATAGAGGCCATTAACAAAAACAAGCTCTACATCATGCCCACAATGGCTGGGAGATAGCCTAAAGTGCAAACATGGAAATGGCCTAGAGTTTGTCAAAGATTCTGTTCAAAGTTTTGGAAAGAAGACATGCTATGTTCTTCATAGAACTGGAGTATTTCTGAATCCGCATTTTCTTTCTTTGCCAGAAACAAAGCAACAAGTCTTGGGATTCATTTGAAGGCCTACACATTTATTATTACTGAAATTTCTAGGACAGTGTTGGCTAACCTTTTTGCCATCGCGTGCCAAAAGTGGGGGGGGCATAGGGAGGTCACCCACGTGTGTGCCCACACCCATAATTCAATGCACCCCACCCCTGCGCATGTGTGCGTGCCCCCCCCACTTTTAGCACATGAAGGCACGGTGGGCACGGTAGGCCTGTTTTTCATCCTCCTCAGGCTCCAGAGGCTTTCTAGGAGCCGGGGGAGGGTGAAAATGGCCTTCCCCACCTCCCTGGAGGCCCTCCAGAGGCCAGAAACAGCCCATTTCCCAACTTCCGGTGGGACCAAAAGTAAGGTGACCAGACGTCCCGCTTTTGGCGGGACAGTCCCGCTTTTGAGCAATTTGTCCCGCGTCCCGCGGCGTTTTAAAAAAGTCCCGATTTTTCATTCTGCCTCCTGAATCCCCGCTGATGGCTAGAGGGAAAAAAAACTCTTTAAACTCTTGCCGCGGGGCTTCAAAGGGCCGACCTACAGCTGATCAGTGTTAAAAAAAAATGAATAGACCCATGCCTGCAAAAATAGAAAAAACAGCCCCTGTTAACAGCTTCCGCTAGGTTAATTAGCTGCAAAAAGCTGCAAAAAGTTTCTGGAGCAGATTCCCCCCCCCCCCCAGCTATACTGAAAACAAAGGCGAAAGCGAAACTAAACCTGCAACATGACAAAATGAGGCAGAGAGAGATTTCTTTCTTTTTCTTTTTCTTTTTCCTCACCAAAAAAGGTAGGTACAAAACTGCAAACAATGGGAAATTTTGGGCAAAAGAGGAGAGTTCAAGATTTTAAAACACAAAAGAAAAAAAGCTCTATTTAACTAGGGAATTGTAATAATTGAGATACTATTAATAATTGTATATTGTGTTGAAAGCAGAAATGGTTAAGTTGTGGTTTGGAGGAATATATGGGGGAAATTATTTGGTTTATTATTATTGGTAAATATAATTAATTGATTTGTAAGAAATTGGATTGCATGGAAATAATTGGAATATTCATGTTCATATTGATTAATATACAAAAAAGATAGTTATATAACTAATTGATTTATATTAAAATGTTGAATTTGTATTAAACAACTGTATTACATAATTACATAATTAACCAATGTGAGGATGGATATAAAAATAGATGACAATGGGAAGGGGTATAATATAGAATAGAAGGGAAAAATTGAATTTGATTAAGATTAGAGATGAGGATGAAGGGTAATATTGTTTTTTTAAAAAAATAGATGAGGAATAAATATGGCAAAAAGGAAATATAGAAATTGTAAATTTAATTGAAATGACTAAACGCTGTTTAAATTTGTGAACCAGCCAAATATTCTGTTCAAAGAAAATACATTGCATGTTTGTATGTGTGTTTCTAATTATTGCTATTTATTCATATTTGTTCTCTTTTATTCTTTAAAGTTTAACAATTCATTCTTAATCTTAATATCTTTATATTTGCTTGGGGTTGGCTTTCTTTCCTTTCATCTTTTTTATTGTACAGCAATCTTTCTCCTCAAACCTACCACCACTCTCTTTTCTTTCCTTCTTACTTTCTCTTCCTCACCCTCTTCTTCTCCTCCCTAATTCCTCTTCCTTTCTCCTTCTCCTCCTCTCTTCCTCCCTCTCTTACCCTCACTCCTACTCTAATTTCCATTCCTTCATCCCTCTCTATTGCTGTATCCTTTAATGCGTATGGACTACTCAGAGGGCTGAAAAAGTTATTTTTGACTGGTCCTCACACTTTTGACCAGTCCTCGAATTTATGACTGTCCTCACATTTTACATTTTTGCCCTATCTTGTCATCATGGTGAAGAGAAGCAGTTGTGAAATGAGTGACATGGTTGTTAAGAATGCTGCACGGGCATAAATGTGAGGATGGTCATAAGTGTGAGGACCAGTCAAAAGTGCGAGGACCTGTCAGAAATGACTTTTTTCAGCCCTCTGGTTAGTCCTTTTGTGCATATGGACTACTCAGAGGGCTGAAAAAGTTATTTTTGACTGGTCCTCACACTTTTGACCAGTCCTCGAACTTACGACTGTCCTCACATTTTACGTTTTTGCCCTATCTTGTCACCATGGTGAAGAGAAGCAGTTGTGAAATGAGTGACATGGTTGTTAAGAATGCTGCACGGGCATAAATGTGAGGATGGTCATAAGTGTGAGGACCAGTCAAAAGTGTGAGGACCTGTCAGAAATGACTTTTCAGCCCTCTGAGTAGTCCCTATACACATAGCCATGGCCACCCGGTCACATGACCAGCTAGCCACGCCCACCCAGTCACATGGCCTCCAAGCCACGCCCACACAATAAGTCATGCCCACAATGGTGTCCTTCTTACCAATGTTAAAATCTGTTCACCTTACCCTATACGCATAGCCATGGCCACCCGGTCACATGACCAGCTAGCCACGCCCACCCAGTCACATGACCAGCTAGCCACACCCACCCAGTCACATGACCACCTAGCCACGCCCACCCAGTCACATGACCAGCTAGCCACGCCCACAAAATAAGCCACGCCCACAATGTCCCTCTTTACCAATGTTAAAATCTGGTCACCTTAACCAAAAGGCCCAAAAATCAGCTGGCTGGCACACAGATACATGGTGGAGCTCAGCTACGGCAACGCTCGCGTGCCCACTGATATGGCTCCATGTGCCACAGGTTCGTCATCACGGTTCTAGGATTTCAAAGAAGTCAACTTTGTTAAACAAGAATTTATGTACTAATATGTGCATCAGTCTTTAAGATACACTTTTAGAATTAAAGTAAAGTTAAAGTTAAGACTTGAGAATTAGTTCCTCTAAAGTTTTAACCAAAAGAGTTGTATGCACTGCCCAGAATCCATTGGTGTTTTGTGGCAAGAGGAGAGGAGAGGAGGAGATATTCTGAAAGAAAAAAAGAGAAGAAAAGTAGAAATCACAAAGCCCACAGAAAGTAAGCATCTCAATGCTCAGAAGGTATTCCAAAAAGGAGTGAAATATTGAACTGAGGGACTTGTTATTGAAGGTGGGTGTGGGTGGGGGTGTAGTTGAGGCAGAAGCTGAGAAGCTGTATTCAGCCAATGAAGCAGACAGGAGATCTCAGACAGACCAGGGAAAGCTCGCCTGAGAGAGATAAAGACTCGAAGGAGGCAATCTTGTAGTTTTCTGAAAACCTTAACTATGCAGAGTCCATTATGATGATGATAGATGCTGGGCCAAAGAAAGAAGAAGCCTGAAAGCTGATGAGTGGAGTCCATGCATTGGTAGGAGAAGAGCATTAGACAAAGACACACTGCATTCTCCCCTTTGGAAAATTCTCACTGGAAAGAAAGGTCAAGTTGAAAGGGAGGAATGGTGTTTAGGGTTGCCAGGTGTCCACTATTTGAGCGGACAGTCTGCTTTTTTCACATTATGTTCACTATTTTTTTTCACAAAATAGTGGACATTTTTTTTATTCAAAAGCTTTATGATGAAATGGTACGTAATCTAAAGCTGTACAGTCTAAGAGAATAAGGATAGGAGAATCGCCTTTTGTCTTTTTTTTCATAAGTTAGAATGAGACAAAGATCGAATATCCATTGAACTCGATTCTCCGAAAAAATTAATGATGTGATTAAAATAAAAATATATTATAAAATTATGTACAGTTCACATTTTTAAAATGTATTGTAGCTTGTGTCGACTGACCTAAAATGGCGTGTTAAAATGTTTGTAAGAACATATATAATTTAATTGTAAAATTGTTTTTATTTTTTTACTACTTACCCCCCCCCCCCCGCTGGTATCCTAATGGTGTTGCATCACCAGAAGTTAAGCAACTCTTATTTTTGTTGTTGGCAACCAACTTCAAAACCAAGCATTTGAAAGAAAAAGCTGACACTGAAGATAAAAGAAAAAGATGACAGAGAATATTTTCAAACTTGGGATTTGTTCTATCAATGGTTAGATAATGAAGGTAAAAACTAAGAGTTTAATATTGTTATATAAACAAATTGACTCAGACAGAACGCTGTTCCCTAAGCACTTATTGCATATAAAGAGAAAATATATAAATAAAATTTAAAGGAAGAATAAAAAAAAGCTGGAAAAATCAAAACAAGTGACCCTGGTCAAGGGTAGCTTATAGAACAGTTTGGTGCTACAAAAAACTAAAAGTCATCTGGAATTCATACATTTCTTAAACACCTTTGTATCAAATATTACTGCATATAGGAAGGTTTAGCATATCTGAGCTGATATTTCAATATCTGCAATCTTCTAACACTCCCATAACCATCATGAGATGTGCAAAGAGCTCATCAAGAATGCAGGAACTAGGTGGGTCCTCACTGGATGTGCAGTAGTTGTGTTGGGAATAAAAAGCTGAAGGAGAACAAGCTGGCCGGAGGACAAAGGGCAACTGTAAGTTTGAATTTCCTGTCTCCCACACAGAACATAATGTGGCTAACAGAGAAGGAGCTACACACAAGTTATCCCTCCCTTCTCTCCTACAGAAAGATCACACTGTTCTTGATCATTACCTTTATTAAACAACCCAAAGCTGCTAAGAAGTTGCAGTGGATGAACCTGTGGCCCAAAAGATAAACAAAATATAATTTAATGAATAGTATTTCTGGCAGCTCAAAAGATAGTCAGAATGAATGAACGACACACACGCACACAAAAATACATAACACATATATTTTCATCATTTAGATATAATCTTTAAAGACAATGGACAGATCCTCCTTCCATTGTTTTGTTTCTGGTGGGTTCAGTCAAGTCAGCTTCCACCACTTCCTTTCCACTGAGTCAGAGTTATTCTTGTCCCAAGAACCCCCTTCTCATCTCATCTTTAAGGTGTTTGTATAGTGTGAGGTATTTCCTCTTCTGGCCCAAGAGAAAGCTGGCTGGTGGAGTAGAGCTGATGCAATTCATGTAGTGGTTTGAGGGGAAAAGACCAGAGTCCTTGCATCCTGTACAGAGGGGCTAATAGAAGTTCCACCTGGGTGTAGAATGCAGTAATGTAGGAAACCCAGAAAAGTAAAATTGTCCTAATTTCCTGTTGTTTTAGGCTCTATCAGCTGACGATGCAAGTCTGAGTTTCAGATCAAAAGAATCATATCACGCAAAGCTTGTGGATACTCTGGAAAGCAAATTCCACAAAACCTTCTGAAGAAATTCCACACCTTGCAATTATGTTCACATTCATGCATACCGTAGCAATTGATACCTTTTATGCAAAGGTTTAGCCATTTAGTTTGGCATGTACTTCATTTAATTAAAATCTCTCTTTCTCTTTCTCTTTCTCTTTCTCTTTCTCTTTCTCTTTCTCTTTCTCTTTCTCTTTCTCTTTCTCTCCTAGTTTCATGAAGTGCTGTCCCCAGTTGGGAAAAAGGGGAAGAGTTATGGAAAGAGAAGAATATACAGGTCTTAGAAATCAAAAACAGTAAATCTGCTATTGACTACTCAGAGCCCCAAATTGTGAAGATAAGAAAAAAAATGGACTCCTTCTGGTTTTGATATGCTATTCCAATACTTCAGGAAGACATATTTTCTGGAGAGGGAAAGGCATTCCCAACTTTAATTCAATCCCCCAATATGAATTTGCTCATAAATACCTATTCTGGTTGTGTTGCTCCTGAATCAAATCCCTTTGTGTTGATATGACCATCGGAGGTCAGCAAGAGCAACCCCTGGTGAATTATCCTATTTCTGAGCCAGATTACTATTTATTTATATTCTTGAATAGGGAATGACCTGTTTGCCCTTTTCCTCCTCAAATATCCATTGACTACAGTTTAGGGGATTTTAACTTAACTGTTGTCTTATTAAAACAAGTAGAACATTTGAACATTTATTTTGATTTATAGAATAGAATAGAATAATAGAATAGAATAGAATAGAATAGAATAGAATAGAATAGAATAGAATAGAATAGAATAGAATAGAATAGAATAGAATAGATGGGATGGGATGGGATGGGATGGGATGGGATAGAATTTATAGGAATAGAATGCTTCTAGAGATTAACCATCTTCTGAGGTAATCAATGCCTACAAGATGGTAGACTCAGTTCAGAATCAAAGCCTGGTCTTTATTGTACCTGCATGTGTTGGGGGTCCCCTGAATATGTTCATATACCAAACTTCTGCTAGTTTTCATCTTTGCAATTTGGCACCATGTTTCACACAAGACCACATCTCTGCAGTAGAATCGGCTAAACTTCTTTCTTAGAAGTTGGAAGCATTGATTTTTGGTGATAGGTCAGTCCTCTGGAATGGCATCCTATTCATGGGTCATCTCTGAAGACTAAGATTGGGGAACGGGGGGTGAGGGTTGGTGGCCTGATGTCATGTGCTGTAAATGTTGTATACCTTATGTTTTTACCAGTGAAAGTCCTGTGGTTGCAATGAGGTAAAAATTGGATGAATGGTTGGTTGGTTGGATGGATGAATGGTTGGATGGATGGATGGATAGATGGATGGACAGATAGATGGATAAGAAAGAGATAGAGAGCAATGTAACAATCATGCCCATTGAGTATTCTTAGGGCCACATTCAGCTCCCATTTCACATCAAGAAAGCTAGCTGGACAGTACTCCAAGTGCCAGTTTGTCCCATCTGAGCATTTTAAAAAAGGAAATCAAAAGTCATATTAAAAAGAGATGTAGGTTCTTTGCAGTTTGCAGTGGAAGTATTCTCTTCTTGGGAATGAGAAACTGAGGTTGTAATTGGCAATAACAATAGTTTTGAAGGCAGAACTGCAATAGGAAAAGCACATTTGTACATACATTCTGAAGTATGTATATGTTAATATGCTAGTGTAAAAACCTATTCTGAACCTTGAAGAATAATACAGTGTGAATAAGCATTTCTCCAAGCATCAGACCACCCATACTTGCTATTCATGCACCATCTATTTGTTATTATCGTTTTCTTTTTGCTTCTCCTGTGTATTTTCAAAGTGTTGTGTGGGTATATGAATCCCAGCATGGTAAGATTACAGGTGGTCTGCTTATTACTACCAAATGTCGTGTATGCTGTCTTTTCAGAAGGAACCAACCTGTTTTCTTTGTTACGCAACAGAATGGCGTATGCTGCAGAAATAGGCAGCCTGATAGTGTCCAGATATTTCTGAACTACTATTCTCATTAACCCTTCCCATGGGGCTGCAGTTTAAATATCTAGAGAACACTGGTTTGCCCTTGCCTGATAGCCAAGTAAAACTCCGAAAATGGAGAAAGGACTAGATAAATCTCCTTAGATATACCAAGGACACGTTTCCTTTCTTGATTTCTATGGAACCTCATGTCCTTTCTAACCTTGCCCTGAAGAAGTCCAATACAATAGATATTTCCTGAGCCATGTGCTCTGCAGATGTGCAGATTTTAAACCCAGAATTTTCCCAGGCATCCTAGCCCTTATTGAGAGATTTGAAACTCCAATGTCCATTCATCTGAGGTTTCCCAGATTGGGGAAGGCTGCCATAAGAAATTGGGTCTCATAAGCAATCTATCTGCAAATTGAATGTGCAGATATATAATATTTTCATTTGTTTATTGGGCCTTTTATATCTCTAATCCAAAGGCTCAGAGCAATGGGCTGAGTGCCAAATACATCCTTATTCGAAACCCACAATAAATCATTACAGCAAAAGCATTAAAGCCGATCTGCAATAAAATAAAAACAGAGGCATCGATCATTAGCCATATGATGCACATATGTGGATGAAACATTCGTTTTTCATGCAGAGAGGGGTGGGGGCAAGTTTGAGCTCTGGAAGCAGCACATCCCATCATGTCTTTTGACCTGTGCATTTCTCACAGGTCAAAACCATTCCGAGCTGAGTAAAACGCAGTCATCCAGACATTTCTCCACCTCCCGGCCACTCAGCCACAGACTTTAGAGGAAGCCCAGCCTTGCAAAAAAGAATTTCCATCACGTTCTTGTGACATTTCCAACCACTATCTAAAAGGAAACAACTGGGTGAGATCTCTCGAGAAGTAAGGAGTCAGGCAGCCCCCCGCCTGGGCAACATAATGGCTGATAACAATGGTGAAGATGATAAGGTTGTTCTGGGGTGGGTGAGATAGGCAGGGGGCTGCTTTAGATTGTGCTGGAAAGCAACAATCTCCTGACTACACAGGAAACGTGCTAATCCAAGCACAGTTTGCAGGTCAGCAGGGCAGGCCAGGACCTCAGTTGGGGGCCCAGCATCTTGGGAGCCCAGCAGGGAGTTGACTGTCCCACTTACCCAATATAATTCAATATAAGATGGGCAACTATATAAATCTTTTGGATAAATAAAGAACATTCATTGATGACTCGATCCTAGGCAACCCCTGCACTAAGAGGCTTGGGACCCGCAAATGTGGGGCAGTAGGAGAAGAGGATGCCTGCAACTGGACTCAGAGAAGAGGAACATTGGAGCCTTTAAAAAAAAGAGCATTGTTTTAAAGCAGGTTGATTTTTTTAGATAGTCCTCAACTTATTACCAGTCGCTTAGCAATCATTTGACCTTACGACTGACCCCCCCGAGGGTACTACTAATGACCCAGTTCTGAAGTTCTGATGGTTGCCTGACCCAGGATTGCATCACCGCATTTCAGGCGCTTGCCAAACCATCTGCATTCATAGCTGCTTGTTTGTAGTGCCTGGGACACATGATCAATGTTTTGACCACGATTTTGCCAAAAGCCAGCATTTACTTCTGGTTTTCAGCAAAACTGGACCACACTGAACAATTGGTTTCCTCAACAGCTGTGGTGTTCTCTTAATGACCATCACAAAACAAGGTTATTAAATTGGATCAGTCACATGATGAGCCAGTTTATGTCCACCATGATTGATGACCATAATGGCAGGCTCCATTAGGACCTAAATCAAGGACTACCTGTAGTGGCTCTCTTTCTACTTGAAGCCTCTTGACCTTGGCGTTCCATGTCCTGCTTTATCTGACCTTCTACATGCAGCAGGAGCAAGAAGGTGAAGGGAGCACAAAGCTCCCCAGAGACTTTTGGGGGAAATGGACTTTTTTTCCACACAGACCTGGCACACTGAAGTCCCACCTAGAAAAGAAAAGGCCACGAGTAACTTTTCAAGAAAACCAGCCCTGGTAGTGAAGGTGAAAAGCTCATGCTCCAGAAAATCCCCTTCCTTTTTCACTCAATACAAAGTCAACTTGCAACAGTGTAGGGCTGTCCCCTCTTCCCCCATTCAGACCCCAAACAACTCATGCAAAAATGAATGAATGAATGAATGAATGAATGAATGAATGAATGAATGAATGATCAGGTTATTCCTTGGCACCAGAGAGGAACCCATCCTCTTTTGCACTGCAAATACTTCCACAGCGGATTTGGATGGCAGTTATCGCTCAAACTGTCTGCGTGGGAGTGTAGTTTTAAATAATCTTAAAGCTGCTTGCAGAAAAGAAGTAGACTAACTTGCAGTTCTACTTGAAGTAGAAGTGGACTAACTTGCAGTTCAGTAAGCAAAAACATAATCGGTGCATTGCCCAGGCAGAATCCTCCCATCGTTCTGTGGGTTTGGTGCTTCAGGAAACCATCATTGACTAATCAGGAAAAACAGAAGCAATAGAAGCCGGATAGGGACTGGCCAGGAGATCAACAATATCCATGTTGGTCCTGTATTCTGCCATCTGAAGGACGGGGATGGAGAGTCATTAACTCAACACTGGGGCATGAGCCCGGCCTCTCTTTCATGGATACTTAAACTGTTACATGAAGTTGCTTCTTTTCACCGGAACTAAAATCTCCTGAGGAAATGAGACTAAAGCATCTTTCCTCCTGCTGGCCTGTTTTGAGAAGGACAGCTAAGGCTATGATTTCATCCTCTGCTCCTAGTGACCCCAGCAAGGGGAAATAGCAATTAGACACAATATTATTGAGAAGCGAGATCTAACCTCCCTTTCCCTGTTGCGAGCAAGGTCTCTGTTTTTCTGGGGAAGATAAGCTTAAAGTCTCTTTCTCAGGATCCTGCTATTGCAAAAACAGCAACGCAAGGCAAACAAGTTCTAATCTCAAGACTCACTGCCAAGAAACAAACTACGGGTTAGTCAGAAGTCTGTTGGAAAACCGCAAGGCAAGCAGGTGTCAGAAAGAGTGCAGAAGTCAAGCAGAATCTGCCTCAGGTGACCAGAGTTGCTTTTTCCAACTCTATCCTGGCGACAGGCCATCTTCACTCTCTGGAGAGAATCACTATTTCTTGTGAGGGCCAAGAATTTATTTCTACAGAGGCCTATCAGTTTCCCCTCAAGGCTTTCTACCATTTCTGGAGTCAGCAGAAACCCATCTCTCCATAAGTCATCAAATGTTTGGTTCCCCTTTGCTGATCCCAATTCTGGCTGTCTTCCCAGCTACTGCTGATCACTTGACTGCTCTCCAAGAGAGAAGGGGACAAAACCTAACCGTTGTGACATTTTAAGGACAATGTCAGAATTCAGAGGGGGTGGGGAATGCTATTATCTTTATTACACAGGAAAGTGGACTTGCCTCTTGCATTCACCGGCTGGGGATGAGGCAAAGCAATGTCAAGGGGTTCCATCAGAACAAAGAGGATGAAAAGCTATGATTGGACTATAAGTACCCCTGGGAAAGTGCCTTAGGCTGCAGTGCTACCTCTGAATAGTTTCATTTTAACTCTTTTGACTCAGAGCTGCTGCTAGACACTTCCCCATGTGTAATTTGTCTAGAGAATCTTGGTCCAAACCTCCTCTCTCACCATGAGATCATGTTCCATTTTTATATATAGATACATATGGTGTATGTGTTACGGAAGGTCGTAAGTTCCAAGTCTCTCTCTCTCTCTCTCTCTCTCTCTCTCTCTCTCTCCCTCTCCCTCTCCCTCTCCCTCTCCTTCGCTCCCCTCTTTTCCCCCTTTCTCTCTTTCTGTCTTGATTGAGATATCAGACCCTCTCTTTTGGGGGGGCCATATTTTCATCATATTTCTCCTAACACTTGCTTTGCTTGGTTTTGAAGGCAGGTCTATCTCAAAGGCTGTCATCCCAGCTTCACTTTTTGTACTGGCAGATAGGTGCCAAGAAGTTGAAAAACACCTGCGCTCCTTCCTATATAATAAGATATAATCATTCCACTGTGTTGTCACATTCTACAATTCCATGCCTGAACTTTCAAGAATTATATTAAGCGCTGTGTTTTTTTCCTTGATTCTTTTTAAAACAACATTGCCCTATTGTAATTATGATTTCTTAGCCAGCCTGGAAATTTTGGGGTGTTTAGGAGCTAGGATTAAAAAAACAAATCTGTCAAAGAGTAAATAAATGTTTATCTCTTAGGTGTATTAAGGAAGGGGAAATCTGCAAGCATTTCCTCCGTTTCTGTCTGGGCACACCCAAAGCCCAATCACCCAGCAGGATCGTTTCTCCTTGTTTACAGTTCGCACTTCCTCTTGATGCAGGAACTGTGAGAGCAGAGATTACATTCTAGCCTTGACCCACCAAGTTATCCAAACATCTTGCCGCCCAGCCCCATCCTGTTGATTGGCCAAGCAGGCGATACTCACAACGTGTGGGAGAAAAGGAAGCGTCAGCCATTTCCAGGGCTCCTGGGGTTTTTCCACTTTTGTGAGCAAATTGTGAGAAAGGAGGACAAGCAGATTATGTCCTGCTCCCTCATAAATAGCCCTTACTGTGAAGTTAGGTGACCGGATTGTATATAAAGCCTGTTTTGTGGCACAACCAAAATGTTGCTCTGAAAACAATACTGAACCCAGCCTATGATACTGACCCGTGCAGTTTCCTCTCCACCATATACTGTATCTTTTTTCACTGAACTATGGTGATGGAAGTTCCCTGAAGATGGGCTCCAGCACGAATCTGAAAGCTCAGAAGACAAAATCTGTGGTCCTGGTGACCAAGTTAGATTGGATCCTGCGACATTATCCTGGGACACATATATTGATGTTAGGTGACCTAAAATGGACTCCTAACATCAAAAACGTCATTAAAAAAAGCACAACAAAGAATGTTCTTTCTGCGCCAACTCAGGAAGCTCAAACTGCCCAAGGAGCTGCTGATTCAGTTCTACAGAGGAATTATTGAGTCTGTCATCTGCACCTCTGTAACTGTCTGGTTTGGTTCTGCAACCCAACAAGACAGACACAGACTTCAGAGGATAATTAGAACTGCAGAAAAAACAACTGCTACCAACCTGCCTTCCACTGAGGACCTGTATACTGCACGAGTCAAAAAGAGGGTTCTGAAAATATTTACAGACCCCTCACATCTTGGACATAAATTGTTTCAACTCCTACCCTCAAAACAACACTATAGAGCATTGCACATTAAGACAAGTAAACACAAGAACAGTTTTTTCCCAAACACCATCACTCTGCTAAACAAATAATTCCCTCAACACTATCAAACTATTCACTAAGTCTGCATTACTATTACTATAAATCTTCTCATCGTTCCTATCACCCATTTCCTCCCACTTATGACTGTAAGGCTAACCGTAACAAGTTAACTGTAAGTTAACTTGTTGCTGTAGCCTTACGATTTATATTGATTGTTTCCTAGTATGATTCGATTGTTTATTTGTATTTCCTAGTATGATTCGATTGTTTATTTATATGGCTTTCTATGGCTATCATTAAGTGTTGTACCTTATGTTTCTTGACAAATGTATCACACTTGGACAATAAAGAATTCTATTCTATTCACCTTCATTTGTTAAATGATGGTTTGTTTTAAACATGTTTTGTTTGACTAAGCTACAACATTAAGCCATAAATCACAATGGCTTATGAACCACAATGGCTAGTTTTTTGCATTGCATATTTCACACCATGGCTTTGTACTCCAGCCTTGGAATAAGCCTTATTTCAGCTTTTGAATAAAATGCTTTCTGATTGTCTAATCTTCACCTTCCCTATCAGTTGTCCATTTTTAGATCCCCCCCCCTTACTAATCACCTAGGTTCAATTGCCATGGTTGTCAAGAACGGTGGCAACTATACTCCAACACATTTGCTGGACTCCATCTTGGGCCAGACTGATTTCAAGCATGCCAATGATTTTGGGTCTTGCAACTTTACTTTCAGCACATCCTGTTAGAATATGTGGATAAAAATAGAAATCCTCCAGGGCCAGAAAGTCAGCTTGTTTATAAAATGTTGAACGTATGCCATTTGTTCTTTCCTAACAGCTACATCCCTTTTTCTCTGTTCTCCTTGTGTAATGCTGGCACTGCTGGAGTTGAATAGGTTTCAACAATGCAGGGCACAGCTCTTGCCTGTAGGCCTATCATCAGTTATTCCTATGATAGGTAAGTGTGAGGTACAGCACAGGTATTAGTCCCCAGCAGCTGCAGGCAGGGGTGGAAAAGAAAGCTGGGGAGCAGTATAAGCAGGGGTGTTCAACCTTGGCAACTTTAAAACCTGAGGACTTCAACTTCCAGAATTCCACAGAAGGAATGTTAGAGGAAGTTAGACACCCCTGTTGTAAAGGGTTCTGTCAAGGTTCCGACTGACGAACCCAACCAAGCCAGCAATCTGAGACGATCAGATTTCTCAAAGAACTGTTTTATTGAGTATATCATTTCACTATGCATGAAAGCAAAACCAACTCAACTATTTCCCATGATTTTCATATAAAGGATAGATATTCCCCTCCCTCCTTGTCACAGGTTACATTGTCCAATTACCATATTTTTTTGGAGTATAAGACGCACCTTTTTCCCCCAGAAAAGAGGGTGAAAATCTGGTTGTGTCTTATACTCCGAATGTAGCCCTGCCCAGCTTCTCAAACGGAGGTTTCAGAGGCTGAAAAAAGCATCAGAAATGAAGCTTCAGAAAAGACGCCCCCAAACAGAGCTTCAGAGGCTTTTTTTTCTGAAACTCTGTTTCGGAGGCTTTCAGAGGCAGAAAAAGTTTTTTCTGAAACAGAGTTTCAGAAGTTTCAGAGGCAGAATAAAAAGCAAAAAAAAAGCAAGGCACAGAGCTCACAACCAAGGAACCTGCTGCTAAAATAACACCTCTGGGAACAGCTGATTGGGGGTATTCTGGGACACCGATCCACCTGCCAATCAGCTTTTTTCTTATTTTCCTCTCCCAAAACTAAGTGTGTCTTATACTCCGGTGCGTCTTATACTCCAAAAAATACGGCAGGCGTTCTGGCGTCTCCTGGGTAACTCCTTCAAGTCTCCGGCCAACACCTGTTGAGATGACCTTGGTTCCCACGGGAGAATGAGTTGTTATTGTCTGGCCTGACATTCCCCCCCATAGTGTGTGGCAAGCTGAAAAACGAAAAGATGGCTGCGGCAGCACATGGGTCCGTTTCGATGTTCCTAGATGCAGCAAAACAAGGGGCTACATTGCCCCCCCGACTTTGCTGTGACTGTCAATTTTTTCTCCCAACTGGCTCCTGACTTTGGATAGTATGCCAAGTATCTTGTGTCTGAGGCCACACTGTACAAAGAAAAAAAGCAACCACAATAATATATGTGGGGCAACATTGATTCAATGAATCCAGTATCTTAAGTGCAGCTTCTAATATGAAAGACAAGCCATGGCCTCGTTTCCTTTTATTTCGGGTAGCTGAGCATCATTTTACTGTTTGTTCTACACCCCCCCCCCCAATAAATACTTAAATGAATTCCACAGACTGATTAGGAAAGAGAGACTTTGGCTGGGTTCATGCAACACCTCAAAACCAAACTATCAAGAGCATTGGGGTTGGATACAGGGGTGGGTTCTAAATTTTTTTACTACCGGTTCTGTGGGCGTGGCTTATTTTGTGGGTGTGGCTTAGAGGTCATGTGACTAGGTGGCCATGGCTAGCTGGTCAGTCATTTCTGGAAGGTCCTCGCACTTACGACCAGTCCTCGCACTTACGACCCGACTCATTTGTTTGCTTTTAACACTGATCAGCTGTAGGACGGCCCTTTGAAGCCCCGCAGCAAGAGTTTAAACAGTTTTTTTCCCTCTAGTCATCAGCTGGGACTCAGGAGGCAGCAATAGATTGGGGGTGGGACCAAATAAAAGGTAAGAATAACGTGGGGGGTGTGGGGGGCTGGGAGGGTGGGGGGAGAGAGAACCGGTTCGGTGATGTCATATTGTCACCGCTACCGGCTTGGCCAAACCGGACCGAACTGGGAGGAACCCACCACTAGTTGGATAGTATAAATACATAAATAAATAATTAAGCAAGACACATGATCTGTGGGACCAAGCCTCCATTAGATCTTTTCCTCTATTTACAGATAGTTCCTGGTACTCCAAGCAGGGTTCTTTACAGCAAAGGCCTGTGTTGGAAGAAAAACCACTTTTAATGCGCAGATGTGCCATTCATTCGTTTGACTCTTTGTTTTGGCACACCGTGGTCATGCAGAGTCTGAACCCCAGGTTTCAGGCATCCTTCCCGTCTCTTAATTTCCTTTTCGGTTTAGCATTTCATTCTAATTCTCTTCAATTATCACCATGCCAAGAGCGGAAGACACTCTTTTGGGGTGGGCTTTTGAATGTAGGACACGTTTTGCCCCATCCAACACTTGCAGGTATTGGTGGAAAGGTATTTTCATATTGTTATCTCTTTAATATACATACATTCATAAAATGTAACTCTATTTAATAGAAGCCATATCTCTGCCTAAATTGATCCAGGTTTTACAAGCCCTGGGCAATTTTCCAAATGCACTCCATGAGAGACAGGTGGTTCACTTGCTTCCTGATCTCCAAAGGTATAAGTGTCTTTTTGGAAGAAGCTTCTATTCTACATTTGGAAAGTCAAAGATGAAACCATTGTAGTACTGATTTGAAATTCTGACTTCTCCTGATTCTCCTGATTCTTGTTGACTGCCCAATATTCATTTTAACCAAGAAGATGTGGGAACAGTAATCCAGAGTTTATACCCCCAAAGTCTTTTTTCCTCTTTGTAATTTCTAGCGCATGCTGGTCCTCTTTATGTACTGTTCCCTTAAGCAGAACCAGCGTCCAATCTCACTTCCAATCCATCACACAATGCAAAAGCGTATGCAGATCTCAGTTAGCAGCTGGGGGTGGGGGATGGTAGCTACGTATAACCTGGTAAATAAATCAAGTTATAAACACCTGTGTGGAATCTGAATTCAATAGCCAAGGTCCAACAGACAACACATCTGGAGTCTGAATTTACACCTCCTCGCCATGCAGACAAAATTATGTGCTGTCTTTATTCAATGATTTATTATTTCCAGGATTAGATATAGCGGTATTATTCAAATAGGATAGGATAGGATGTTGATTCAAATTGCAGTGCCCTGCACTTATGTCATCAGAGCAACCCTTTCCATCTGTCTGGTGACCTGATCAAGCTAAAGAGATCTCTGTGCCAAAGCAAGCAGTAAGCAGTCACTAGTATATCATTCATTGGGACAAGAGCCATGGAACATTCAGAAGCAACTTGGAGGATGGAAATTGTCTTCCTGTACTGTGCAGCTTTCAGGGGCATGTTGCTATAAGCAGCCTCATTACTCATGGGAAGATGCAGGCACATCTCATGTATCTAAAATACTCTTTGCAAAACTTTTAGTTTTCTGGCTGAGCAATTCTAGGGGCTATGAGTTATCTAGCCAGGAGCCAAAGAATATGCAGGATCTCTCAGCTTTTGTCTTCTTTAGCCAAGTAGAATAAAATCTTACTCCAAACCAGAGGTGGTATTCAGCTGGTTTGTACCACTTTGGGAGAATCGGTAGCGGAGATCACGGATGGGTCCGCCCACCTGCACCGGCTCTATGCTTCCTATTTAGATACATTTTCACAGCCAGGCACATGCGCAGAAGGTGCACGAGTGAGCAAAGCGCATGCACGGAAGGCCAATATATCCATTCCCACCCCACTCTGGGGCCAGCCAGAGGTGGTATTTGCCGGTTCTCCGAACTACTCAAAATTTCTGCTACCGGTTCTCCAGAACCTGTCAGAACCTGCTGGATTTCACCCCTGTGGAAGACCTCCAAGGTCCCTTCCAGCCCTATGACTCTATGATTCTACAGGTATTGGAACTTGGATGTGGAGGGGAGGGTGAGAAGGCATCCAATGTTTTGGGATAAGGTAAGGAATGATGGGCCTGCAGGGTCACCCTCCTCCTTGGTCCTCCAACCAGCAGCACCTTATCCAACAGCCCTCTCAGCTGCTACTGATTAATTACTTAGTGAAACTAATGAAGAGGAATGAATTTAAAAACAGGAAAGACAGCTCATCCTTCCACACTGCTGTGGATTCAGCAATTTGGATGAGGCATTACCTCTATCCTCTAATCCCTTGCAGTTCACACTTGAGTGTTTCCATAATTTTCCCAGCAGTCTCTCCCCCCCCCCCAACACTCTCTGAAAATGTACTTGCTTGCTGCTTTGGAGGAGGAAGATAAGATTTCCCCCCTCATTTTGGGGGGAAAAAAAGAAGGCGTATTATTTAGATTAGTGGGATGGGCCTCAAAATTGCAGAAATTTGCCTTTTACACCCAGCTCTGATTGAAAAGTTGGAAGAGAGATTTCACCACTATCCTTTTGCTCAGGGGTCTCCAATGTTGCCACCTTTAAGACCCTGCGGACTTCAAACTCCCAGATGCTGGTTGGGGAATTCTGGGAGTTGAAGTCCACCAGTCTTAAAAATTGCCAAGGTTGCTGCTCTAATTCTTTCTCTTCCCTCAACCCATTCTGGAAAGCAGCTCTGAGCTTCTCCCACCTGCACCCGACACCCACACCGATTACACATTCCCTCCCAATTGGCGTTGTTGTTGACGACTACTGCCCAAGAGGAAACACAAAAGATGCACTTGAAATGTGTGGCTAATTAGATCCTCCTTTAATTCAAATTATTATTTTATTCATCGTAAGTGCTGCCGCAGGGAAACAACGGGAGATTCCTTGCTGTGGGGATTAAAAGGGGCTGCATGCATTCTTCAACTGCATTAACTTTAATCACCGATGTAAACTGCCACGTAAACATAGCCATTACCAAAATGTATTTCTCCCCTCCCCCAAAAAGCTTAAAGTCTGCATCCATTTTAGAATGGAATTCATTCTAATGCTGATTCCTTTTTTTTTTTTTTTTTTTTTTTTTTGGAACTCGGACATCTTCTCTAAAGACCATTTCTGGTGCAATCTATATCCAAAAGAAAGCATTCTGGTTTTTCTGGACTTGGCTCAGGTAACACTATATCAAAATTATAATGGGGAAAACAATGCAAGACAAGAGTTCTATTTATAAAACCAGATTAATGTCACCTATCATGTCACCTATCACAATTCTTCGCCAGTTTTTGGCCTGGCAACTGAAGCATCGTATCTCCAAGCAATTGGCATGTTTCTGTGATAGAAGATAAAACAGCACCCTGGGAACACATGGGAATCCAAGAGGCTGTTGGGATCAGTGCACCAAGAGAGGCCACTGTGGAATTTCGAGCCCCCGCTACAGGAAGTTCTCGACTTACAACCATAATTGGGATCAAAATTTCCATCGCTAAGCAAGCTGCTTAAGTGAGTGACACCTGATTGGACAACCTTTTTTTTTGTCGTTGTTGCTAAGTGAATCACTGCAGTTGTTACAGTGAGTCACACAGTTAAGACAATTTGACTTCCTACATTGACTTTGTTTATTGGAAGTTGGATGGGAAGGTTGCAAATGGGGATCACATCACTCCATCCTGCAACTGTCATAACTATATGCTGGTCGTCAAGAACCCGAACTTTTCACTTTCACTGTTGTTTTTATTTGATTGGTGTATGCTATCTGGGGGGCAGAGGTGGTATTCAGCCAGTTCAGACCAGTTTGCCCGAACCGGTAGCAGAAATCGTGAGTGCCCCCCTCTGCCCCCCCACCTCCCCGCTCCTCCGCCCCCCTGCCGCCCCGGTTCTATGCCATCTTATTTAGGCACATTTTTGAGGCCAGGCCAGTGGTGGGTTGCCCCCGGTTCGGACCGGTTCTATAATACCGCTAGTAAAACCAGTGGGAGGCTCCACCCACTGACCCTGACGTCATCAGAAGCAATCTGCGCATGTGTACGCGATCCCGTTGCGAACCAGTAGTAAAGGTCAGTAGAACCCAACCCTGGGCCAGGCGCATGAGCGGAAGGCAGGCGTGCGCACAAACCGGGCATGCACGCGCACGAAGCGAATGTGTATACGCACAGTGAACCAATAGTAACATAATGTGAATCCCACCACTGCTGAGGGGGTCACTTCTTGTAAGATGGGTAGCTTCATATATTTGATAAATAGATAAATAAAAAAATAATCGTATTATGGAGAGAAAAAAGGAGCAGTAATAGTGGCAACGAAAGGACAAGGTTAAAATGAGTCTTCCAGTATCTCCCATTCATCAAAGGTCCATCTAATTTATACACATTAACAAGATACGAGCTGCTACAATTAACCTTGCCTTGGGCATGTAGAGTTGCTTAGCCTAACATATTCCACATCTGGGTTAAAGAGTTTGAAATTGCCTATCAAGCGTTGCCCCCCAGACATCAGATTGGAAAGGTGCAAACATGTTCTCTGATCCATTTTTTCTTACAGGAGAAAAGGTTGCAGTTAATTTCTATTTATATTATAGTAATTTTCTAAATTTGTATCTAGACGTACAGCGAAGCTGTTGAACCATCTGAGTGTTTTAAATTGTAAGTCACCTTTTCAGAGTTTTGGACTAGAGTACTTTGCCCTTGGTTAGTGGAATAATAGTTCACTCAATTAACCCAATTTTATAGGTTTGTATGAGAATGCTAGTTTGTGATTTGGTGTGTCATACAATTATAATCACTGTATTTTTCACATTTTAAGCACGATTTGATTTTTATGTTCTGATTATTCTTTTTAATTTGTTGCTGTTACTCTAGTGCAGGGGTGTCAAACTCAATTTCATTGAGGGCCGCATCAGGGTTGTGTTTGACCTCAGGGGGGCTGGGGGGATGTGGCTGGGGGGGTCATGACCAGCTCGACATCACTCGTGTTGGGGGTGCCTGTGGTGGCCTGAGTGCTCTGCCAGAGAAAACGGACTCCTGAGCTCCATTTTGGCTGTAATGGCCTCCTGCAACCCTTTGCCAGCAAAAATGGAGCTTGGGGGGCTCCGTTTTCACTGGCAGAGCAGTGTGGGCCAATCCTTCGCTGTTTCCAGGGCAGCCGCGTGGCCCAGATCTAAGCACCCCGTGAGCCAGATCTGGCCCGCGGGACTTGAGTGAGACAATCCTGCTCTAGTGGATTCTTCGCAGGATATGGACATGACGTATTAGAGGTAGTCCTTGTTACAATAGCCACCATTCACTTAGCAGGGACCCACTGTGATATTCCACAATTTAAATTTTTTTTTACTGTAAGCCAGCATTTACTTCCTATAAAAACTTCTGTTGCAAATAATGGGTTTGCTTAATGATACGGTGCTCACTTTATAACTTCCACGTTCATTTTTGTTGTTTTAGTTGCGAAGTCCGACCCATCGCGAACCCATGGACAACGTTCCTCCAGGCCTGCTTAACTTAACAAGTGCTATAAAATGTTATAAGATTTGCTTAATCATGTGATGACCTTGTTTAACAACTGACACAACATACAGCCATAATTCTGGGCTCGATTATGGTCATAAACAGAGGACTACCTCTGTTTCTAATTATACCTTCTATAATTAGAAGAATAAATAAGCATTTTGGAAAAAAGAAGGGCAAGAGACCCTGTATGCATACATAATCCAAAAAATAGAATTGTTATTTCTGTTCCATGTCTCCTACTTGGAATGCCTAATCCAACTTTATTTGAGATCCAGTATCATTATACAGGTAGTCCTCGATTTATGACCACAATTGAGCCCAAATTTGATGTTGCTAAGCGAGACATTTGTTAAGTGAGTTTTGCCCCATTTAATGACCTTTCTTGGCACAGTTGTTAAGTGAATCATTGCATCTGTTAAGTTACTGACATGGTTGTTAAATGAATCTGGCTTCCTCATTGCTTGTCTGAAAGTTGTAAAAGGTGATTGCATGACCCTGGGACACTGCAATCATCATAAATGTGAGTCAAGTGTCTGAATTTTGACCACGTGACTATGGGGCTGTTGCAATGGTCATAAGTGTGAAAAATGGTCATAAGTCACTTTTTTCAGTGATGTTGTAACTTTGAACAGTCACTAGGTGAATCATTGTAAGTCAAGGACTACCAGTATAGGAATTGTGGTGGTGATATCAAGAATATACTCTACCAGAGGTGGGTTTCAGCAGGTTCTGACTAGTTCTGGAGAACCAGTAGCGGACATTTTGAATAGTTTGGAGAACTGGTAGTAAAAATTCTGACTGGCCCCGCCCCCATCTATTCTCTGCCTCCCGAGTCCCAGCTGATTGGGAGGAAATGGGGATTTTGCAGTAACCTTCCCCTGAAGTGGGGTAGGAATAGGGATTTTACAGTATCCTTCCCCTGCCAGACCCACCAAGCCACGCCCACCAAGCCATGCCATGCCCACCAAGCCACACCCACAAAACCGAGAGTAAAAAAATTTGAAATCCACCACTGTGCTGTACCAATTATAAGTGATGCTGGAGACTGGAGAAAATAGGCATGGAGGCAATCCGACATTTTTAGCAGCGGAACTCCTTGTTCCTTATAAAGTCAGTTCCTCCTTGTAGCTGTTTCTTTTAAATAGTGAAAATCAGAAAGCCTTTCAGACTGGGCCTTTCTTAATTAAGTTCTACTTCTAAAATAGCACTATGGTCCTTAGAGTAACTGCCTCCGGCCTGGGTCCTTCCATGGAGCTAGCCAAAATCAGCTTGGGGAAGAGTTGTCCAGAAGAAACGGCATGGACATTTCTCTCTAAAGAAGCATTCTCAAGTCTGTCACCATAGTGACTATTGCCTTTCTGTGAAAGGCAACACCTGGCAAGGTTGCGTCTGCCTTTATTGAAAATGTCCTTTGCTGTCTTGCTTCCTTCACATTAATTAATCTCACAGTGAGGTATCGGTGATGAATGGCTGGTCTCCTGAGCAGAGCTTCAATTTGCGAATAACAGGTGCCTTACAAATAAGTGCAAATTAGACGGATTATTCATCTTTTCAAGTTGAGTTATAGGCAAAGTTGGAAACTCGTTAATTCAGCATTCTTTCGCTGAATGGCCTACTTCTTTCTTACCATCCACAGCACCTTCGATAGTCTAATCCCTGACAGTTAATGATTTTAATTCTAAATCAAATTTAAAACACGTGACTTACAAGCAGATTTACCTCAGGATGCCAGTTCTTATTAATCCAAAGTAGCAATCAGGAATGATGGGCACGGTAGCCTGCCTTCATCTGGGACCCAGAAACTTTGCATGATATATTTAAAACAGAGAGAAGGAGAGAGAGCATGGAATGAATTACAGTCTTGATCAGTCTGTGTTTGTGTTTTTAGGTACGGTTTGTGTGTTCATTCGGTAAAATATATTACATTTGTGCAGAAATGCTGTGATAATATATACTTTCATACACTTCCAGAAAGTACCATATTCTCTCTATCCTTGCTGGTAGATCTTCAATGCTGTACAAAGATATAACTAGAGAATACCACATGAATGTGTGTGCATTTTGACGTCTGGCAACTGCCTAGGCAAATCTCTGTAATTTTTGTGGTTGCTATTTCTTCCTAGGACTGAGAGGGTGTCATTCAGGTGGCATCATCTCTAAAACAGGTCTACAACTCATACTCTCCCAGTTTTGAATTCAGTGCCTTTAACTACTGCATCAGCTGGGCTCTTAGAAAATACCATGAAAGCAGTGGTGAAATTCAAATTTTTTTACTACCGGTTCTGTGGGCGTGGCTTGGTGGGCGTAGTGTGGCTTGGTGGGTGGGGCTTGGTGAGTGTGGCAGGGGAAGGATACTTCAAAATCTCCATTTCCACCCCACTCAGGGGAAGGATACTGCAAAATCCCCATTCCCACCCCACTCTGGGACCAGCAGAGGTGGTATTTGCCAAACTACTCAAAATTTCCACTACCGGTTCTCCGAACTACTCAAAAATTCTGCTACCGGTTCTCCAGAACCTGTCAGAACCTGGTGGATTTCACCCCTGCATGGAAGATTATTTTGTTTTGACTTAAGTTATTACATATATATGTATATATTACATACAACTTGGGACTGGCAAACTAGTGAGGTGGTGCCATTGCTACCTGTTATTTCTTGTTTTTAGCTATGTTTTTATAGTTTTTAATGTTTTTCATAATGATTGTTTTAAGTATCTCTATTGTACGCAGCCCAGAGTCACATGTTTGTGAGGTGGGTCACTATATAAATTATATAAAAGCAATAAATACATATTTGTATGTTATACACATATTTGTGTGCACACACATATACACACTTTTTAAATATCCTTTTTTAAACACTTTTTTCTTTTTTTTATTGTGTTGTTTGTTTTGGTTGTTGTTTGTTCGTTGGGTTCTTTTTAAAAAATTATGTTTTAACTTGTTTTTTTAATAAAATAAAAATAGACTTAACATAAAAAAAATAAACAAAATATTGCTCTTTCAAAGAATTACAAGTTATTGAAATGGTGATATTATAACCGAAACCAGCAATACCATGCCAGACAATAGCCAGGTCCACCAACAGCCTATCAATAGGATTAGATGTGGTAGACTTAGAAAAAACTTTCTGGAAACATTTTTCTAACTGAATCTTGATCATGGGTAATGAAGCACAGCAGCCATAGTTGTTTATACCCAGAAGTATCTTCATTGTCATAATCA
The DNA here is from genome assembly GCA_022577455.1 of Arizona elegans. Classification (NCBI taxonomy): domain Eukaryota; kingdom Metazoa; phylum Chordata; class Lepidosauria; order Squamata; family Colubridae; genus Arizona; species Arizona elegans. The sequence goes on from JAKOOJ010000003.1 coordinate 121,353,620, forward strand.
TCTTTGTCATCTCCCTCTGGAATAGTTTTGATTACTATCAAACGGCAGCAAAAAAAAATCACCTCCCCCAAAATATAATTGGCAGCTCCACCTTTCCGAAATTTCTGCCAAGGAGTAGGATTGAGACAATAAAGGATGGAGAATACGGACAATGCTCACTTTCATTTGTACTGTGCCCTCCCCAAATAGTTTTCCTTGTCTTCTCAAACCAGAAAAGTAGTCTAAAAGAGACAGTATGAAGATAACTCAGAATCTCACATGGAGCTTGCATTCCTGCAGCAGGAATCATTTGTCCCTCTGAATAAATCGGTACAGTCTATTCTACATCCTGCTACGGTAGCTACTTTATTAACGTCATAATGCTTATGAAATATCATCTGTTCTTTCCACCTCTTATCCATCGTATCCATGTCAATTCCGTCTCTTTTTTTTCTTTATATCATCACGACAGAGGTGGGTTTCAATAGGTTCTGACCAGTTCTGGAGAACCGGTAGCGGAAAATTTGAGTAGTTCAGAGAACCGGTAGTAAAAATTCTGACTGGCCCCACCCCCATCTATTCTCTGCCTCCCAAGTCCCAGCTGATCAGGAAGAAATGGGGATTTTGCAGTAACCTTCTCCTGGATTGGGAAGGGAATGGAGATTTTACAGTATCTTTCCCCTGCCACGCCCACCAAGTCATGCCCACCAAGCCACACCCACAGAACCGGTAGTAAAAAAATTTGAAACCCATCAACCCATTTGAACTCATTGCATCACGAGTTCATGTCCTGTATACTCTGTGTTCCCAGATAGGCATTATGGGAAGCAGTAGACTAATTAGGTGGCAGGGATGTCTCCCATTAACCTTGCATAGACCATGCTCCTCTTCTTCTTCCTCTGTGCCCCCCTTCCCCCCCACAGAAGCATCCGATCAAACTGTTTTTCCTTGGGTTGTTTTTTCATCTTGATATTTTTTTTTTTTTTGGCACTGACTCACTTCCTTCCTCATTGCTTTTCATTCTTTGGTGTGTGTTAAAATAGCTCCAGCACAGATCTCCCGTCCAAGAGTTTGGCAGATTATCTACTGGCCAATATTGTTTGCTTCTTTTGCAAGCAGTGATCAGTAGAGGAACTACCCAGACAGGGCTTGAAAGATAGGACCAGGATATCGAGAATGTTTTCCCCACCTGGACCTCCTGCAATTCAAAGCCAAGAGGCCCCCTGAGGGTTCCTGTTAGTTTCCGCTGATTGTTGGCATTGTTTTAGCTTGTTGTGGGTGCTGCTCCCAGTTTAGGTTTTTTTTTAAAGGCCAAAACATCTGGAAATCCTGGAAAATTCAGACCAAACATCCTTTTCTAAAGAAAGTATATGTGGTGAGCATACTTTCTATAATTTGGACTTGAAAACATGAAAACTATTACAAATATGTATTTATTGACTAAAAATAAAAATTGGGCATTCATTTTTTTGTATCTATTTATGTGGTTGTTAGGAGTCAAAATTCAGATAATGGCACATAATCAATCAATCAAGCCATGCATTCTAAAAAGCAATATTATAATATCAGCGAACAAGTAGAGAGCTAGAAGCACATAACAGACCCAGAGAAAGCTTCTGAAGCTCACTTAGATATTAACAGAGGAATCTGGTTCAACATATACCAATCTTCCCCAGGCTGCCATTCTCCAAATAGCAGCTTATTTATGGTGTCAAAAATCTCCAAGAGAACAAGAAGGGGTAGGACAAATGCAAAACTCCCATCCTGATCACCAGAGGTCATCAGCAAGCATGATAAAAGCAACCTCAGTGCTGTACCCAGACCTGAGAAATAACAGCAATAGGACTAGATAGTTTACTTCCTCCAGGAATGAAGTTTGGAACTGCGAGCCTACCATATTCTCAACAAGAGACTGAACAAAAGTTGTCCAATAAAACCAAGTCCAGTGATGGCCTCTTGAGGAAAGGATAAAAAAACTGCCTCTTTCCAGGCAAATGGAGCCAGCTCTTCTCTGAAGGACATTTACACCACTTAAAACTACCAAGATGTCACCAATACAGACGGCAACGGTCAACATTCCCAGAAAGCTCCTTTGGGTGTCTAACTATAGATGCATTAAAGCATTGTAGATTTACAATATTTTCACAAAGTGTCCAAAATGCAATAATTTGAGACTTGTCAGGTGTTCCTTGAATGAGAACCCTGAACTGATTTGTTCCTTGGCAGTCCATGATATTCTCAGGAATCTTTTCCAACGCCAAAGTTCAAAAGCCTGAATTTTGAATACATGAATACCATGGTTTGCAAAATCCTGATCTTTGTAGGTTATAGATGCAAAGGCATATCTTCAGATGGCATATCTTCCTGTGGCATATTTCTTGATTGCTTGTCCTTTACTAGTGATGGTTGATCACTAAACGGCAGAAGTTATCCATCACTTCAATATCTTCATTGTCAGTTCTGAAGCTGCACCTACAGTATTGTCATTAGTTTGGCCTTCTTTCTGCTTGATCATAGTCATATTTCTTTCGTTGTACTTCTTGACTTTCATTACTAGCAGACAGTTCATTTGCATTTTCAACTATCAGCCTGGTGCAGGTTATTGATGGTTCTTCTTCCAGATTTAAAACCATGCTTACCTTCTTCCAATCCAGTTTACCTATATATTTAGCATAAAGGTAAAATAAATAAACAGAGCATCTACAACCTTGTCTCATTCCTTTGGTGATCCAGAGCCAGTCTGTTTTGTCCTGTTTTGTGGTTTTCCTGTCCTCTAAAGGTAATCATTTAATACATTTTTGAAAAGAGTCTCGAATCAGTACAATTCAATACAAGAGAGGAAAAGCACTCCAGATATTTAGCAGTTTAAACAGCTGAAGTTAGACACAATATGTTTCACATTACTTCACCCAGATGGGATGGAGGATACAGCTCCAAATAAGATCTTTGACCTCTTAAGGTAATAACGGAATGCAGTCAAAACAAGTGACATGTTATGCTCTATTATAGGAAAAGCAGAGACAGGAAAATGAAATTATACGTGCTGAGCCAAAGAGGTTTCTCCCACCAATAGTGTTCCTCTATTTTACTTGACAATAAATTATATTTAGTTCATAGGGCATTTCTGGGTTGGTGTTTTGAATGTCTACTCAGAAGTGAGCACTACAAAAATTAAATACCCCTTGTTTCCAGGTTCCAATGAACACAATTGGCCTCATTTGAAAGTTATAAGATTAGGTTCCCAAAATAAAAGGTGAATGGTTTATCTTCTTTACCTTGATTTACAATCTGTTAGAATGTGCTTTTTTTCTCCTGGCTCCGTTAAGACTGCCTATTGGCAATAATGTCCTTTATCAGGCAATTGTATCAAACCAGCCTCTCTAGATAATGGGGCTTATCTGAAAACTGCTTGTTGCTCTCTTGAATGCAGCTTTATGTCCTTCCTCCTGTCCTTCTGCCTTTTCCAGCTGGAATTAGATATCAGAGAAATACATACTCCGATTAGTTTCTATCTGAAGTAAGCAAATCTTTCCCTTGGCTTTGAGTCATTGTCTATTATACCAATATTTTTCCTTCCTCTAGATTTATAAGTATCCTAAATCAAAATGCACCATGGGTTTGTTTTTGTTTATACTTTAAATGCCAGGAGAAGTGTAGTACGTCATAGATACAGCTTTATTTCATCTTTGTTTTTTTTTTAAGCAGAAATAATACTGAATACTAACTATGTCTGATTAAATTAGCACAAGGCAAGGAGGAAATTAATGCTGGAAATTCATAATTGCATTATCTTCTGCTTTCCTTGCCAGTGTGAAATGTGAATACAATAATGGAGTAAGAGATACAAAAATTCAAAGATCAAAACAGAGTTGGGTTTCAAGAAATTCATTTCATTCATGCAGCAGAAAAACATGACAATTGCACAGTTCAGTCCTATGTATAAACTCAGTCCTAAGTAATAAACTTCAACTAAATTGAACAATGCTTACTTTTAGGAAAGTTTATTGCATTGCAGGTTAACACTTCAATACTATGTAAACAGGTAAGTAAACAGTGTTCATTATATGTTTTACCTTTCATCCCTACCCAGAGGATAAAAAATATTATTTATTTCTTTAATAACATCATCATTCAATCTTTCTGCCTATGGGTATATGGAACAACCCTTCCAAGTACACCATGGAAAGTAGGCTGATTCTTCTTGGAGAAGATGGTCCCAAAGTTGGCAAAGTATGGCTTTGCAGTTAATAACCAGCACCTTCAGTTGGATCCAAAAAAAGCCAGTGCGATTCTCCAACAGTGGTTGGTATTCTCCAAAACTGTCTGGTGTTGGTCAGCAACTGACAGCCATATTCTGCACCAACTAAAGCTTCTAGATCAGGGGTGTCAAACTCGCAGCCCACGGGCCAGATGCATCATTCACTAGCCACACCCACTCCCATTTTAGTGAGGGAGAAAAAAGTCACTAAGCGATGACAACGTGAGGTCGTGAGTTTGACACCCCTGTTCTAGGTCATCTACAAGGGCATAGACCCTTCATAGATCAGATTACAGTCATATAAGTGGGCAATGACAAGGTCATGAGCGATAACTTTCAGGAACTTCTAATCCAAGGGAGTTCACAAATGGCAACCAGCTGGCCAAAGGGTCTCCTAGCTGTGGCTTCTTTCTGCTATTCTAGCAGGAATCATGAACCTAGAAGAACCATCAGCTTGCATGCTAATCCTTTCAAGGGAAATGTACCTTATGAAGAGCAATATATAGAAAATCAATGTATTCAGAAGAACCACTGGGATTCAATTCCATTCTTTTCCATTCTCTTCATTCAGTTCCTCACAGCCTCCAAGCACCAGTTCAGAACATGGACTGGCTTTCTTGCCTGACCTGGAGCAGAAATGTGAATTTGGGCATCTTTGGTATACTTATTATACTTAATGGAGAACAATGTGCTATTCCATACCCACAGACATGATAGCATGTTACAGTTTTATGGTTCTTTCTTTGCCTGTCTAGAGAAGAACTTGAACAGAAAGATCAAAATAAATTATAAGGTGGATTTGAGTGTATCTCCATACTATCAATATTTCCACCCCATAGTTCCTCACAACTGATTCACAATTGAATGTTATGAGTCAATCAGCACTCACTGACCAATAGGAGATTGAAAAACCATCATCCAAAACATATTGTCCCCTCCACAGCTGCAATCACTTGTGGTATTACAACAATGCTTTCCCTCTACGCTCAAAAAAACGTAAAATTAATTGCTAGTATTGTCCAAATTTTTCTCTAAATTTACTTGTATGTTTGCTGATATGCAAACATACAAATACATGGCTGAGAGTTTGCTATGAGGAGGGGCAGTGCAAGCAATGATTTATTATTCAAACAATTAAACAAAAGCATTTAATTCACCCCAAGTCTTCCCAGCTGCCTTGTCACCCTTTGTCCACTGCACTTAAAGGCTGTTATGAATTATGAAGGTGAAATTATAGCCTGTCAGCAATTCTGAGGGTCCTGAACTCTATGAAGTGGAGACCGAGAAATGGCTGAACTAAGCTCTGAAGCAGGGTGAGACAAGAATTTTCACCAGTGGAAAAACAACTCGCCCATAAGGTCTCCATGCCAAAAAAAACCTTTCAGTTTTGCTTTGGTGTCAGATAAATTAGAACAGAATTGCGCTTCTTAAATTGGTAATATCACGAGATTAATCAGGTTGAAAATTAATTCCAAAGTAGTTCAAAACAGTGACTTAAATGTGTGCATACTTAATTTAATAAAGCTGACATTTGTTGTGTTTACTTAAATGCTTTAAATTTCAATGAATCTAAGCTAAAATTAACCAAAATTAACTGCTGCAATGCTCCCAGCTATTTTTAAAACCAATTTTAAAAATTCTAATTTGGATTTCAGAGAGATGGCAATGGTTTTGGCTGGTACTCAGTCCCAATAAGTCACCATAAGACCAGACTGGACATTCCCCATAGTCTCTGGTCCTTCCTAACTGCTGCTTTGTGGCTCAGTCTATCTCAGCACTAGACTGTTGTGGTCCGCCAGCAGCCTGTGGAGCTGGGCGCAGAGTCAGACAGTGAGGAGGCTGAGGAAGAACATGGACCAGTCCTGGAGGCTGGGGAAGGCCCAGATGAGGGCTCTGCATCAGAGGCAGAGATGGGGCCAGGGCCATCTGGGAGTGATGTGCAGACTCCAGAGCCTCCAGACGCTGATATCAGAGAGGCAGAGGAACAGGAGGAGCCTGTTCCTAGTGCACATATGAGAAGAGCTGCCAGAAGGGAAGAGCAGCTAAAGCAAAAAGGACAACTCAGGAGTAAGGCCAAAAGACGATTGGCCCTCCCATAAGGCTTAAAAGACCACAACAGCTCTTGGGCTCTTTGGAAAACAACGTTGATAGATTTGTTTCTTGTCTTGCTGCATTTATTTCTTGTTGGCGTCTTCTGCTTCTGAACTTTTGCCAAGAAAAGCCTTTGGCAGGTTGCCTAATTAGACCAAGGTTGGTGATAAGGCTGAAGAATTGTGTTATGAAGAATTTGTTTTGAATTAGTTTGGACTACATTGAGAATGAGTTAATTCTCAGCTGTTCTAATAAAGTCTGTTAGTTTTCGAACTGATTCCATCTGATAATACCTACTTGGGCGTAGGTCAAAACATAGCCTTTTCTTTTTAGGGATTGTTGTTTCATCTTTCTCCCTTTTTTCCTTTATGGTCAATGGTCTGCAGTAATCAACGCAACAAGAAATAAACTGCTCTTTCATTCCTACATTCCTTTGTCCCTCCACAGAAACCTTATAGCAAGAAAGATCTGATAGTTCAGCTTCACAGAAAGGAATAACATCCCTTCACTGTAACTTGAAAATATTTAAAAGAATAAAAGTACAGGTAGTCAACTACGGTAACTGGAACCAGAATTTTCATCACTAAGCGATGTGGCTGTAAATTGTGACAACATGTGAAAATGCTGCTTAGCAATGGCAGTTCCAGCAGGGCTGGCTGCCATTGTTAGAGTCACTAAACAAAGACCTCATATGATCATGACTTTCAATTTCCTGCTGTCGTCCCCATAGACTTTGCTTGTAGGAAGCCAGCAGGGAGAGTCACAATTCATGATGACATGACCATGGGATGCTGGAAGTTTGTAATTGCAATTCAGGCACCAAGCAGGGACACTGCGGTGGCTGTACATATGAGGTACAATTATAACTACCACTCATTCAGTGCCATTGTAAGTTTGAACGATTGCTAAATGAGTGGTCATTAAATGAAAATCACCTATAATGATTCAACTTACCTTGAATTGCAAGATGGATGGCAAATAAATTTGATAGATAGATTAGGATAGATTTAAAATAGATAGATACCCATGTTTCCCCAAAAATAAGACCGGGTCTTATATTAATTTTTTGCTCAAGGCATTAGGGCTTATTTTCCAGTTAGATCTTATTTTCGGGGAAATATGGTACTAAATGCGTCCGACTGGCTGACAACTGGGACTTATTTTTGGTAGGGTTTATATTATGAGCATCCTGAAAAATCATGCTAGGGCTTACTTTCCAGTTGAATCTTATTTTCAGGGAAACAGGGTAGATGATATAGATAGATAGATAGATAGATAGATAGATAGATAGATAGATAGATAGATAGATAGATAATGAATGTGAATGAATGAATGAATGAATGAATGAATGAATGAATGAGAGATGCTTTCAAGTACTGTGGGTAGGGTATGGAAAAGCAGAGAGACTATGTCTCACCTAACATGGACAGGAATAGAAAAGGTGCCCACCATGAGATATAAAGGTAAGTGGAACATGAGTATCTAGGGTTAAGAAAAGGTCATTGAGGATATTGTTGGAGCAAACCAGAAGATTATTTTAATAAAAACACAAAGTGCTGTCCAGCAGAGAAATAGAGAGCCTGGCAGCCCAGGATAAAAGGGTTGCCCAGGGCAGCAACTAAGTGTTGGCAGGTGGGGCAGTCACTGCAGCCAATCAGAGTGTGGGCTGTCACTAAAATAAAACAAAGTGCTGGAAACCATCTGCTCTGAAGGGCTTAAAGAAAGATCAGGTTAGAAAACTACAATTTTGAATCAAAACTGGAAAACAAACAGGTGCTGGGAACATTTACAATGGATCGGGAGTGGAAGGAAGGTGACACTATCCAATTCTCCACTCAGGAAGTGGTGAATGGTCTCTGCTGGCAATGGGCCAAGCAGAAAGTGTGGTTTTGCCCAAAATCTGGATCCAATATTGTGGATCTGTGGAATTGTAGTGTGCTCAGAATATGCAAATTGTAGTAATTACAGCAAGTATGTGTACATAATTTTTTAAAGTGCCGTAATTGTAAACCAGGAAGCGTATAATAGCTGATCAGGGGCCAGATCAAAAAAAAAAATCTAGAATGCCTTACAAATATTTACACAATTGTGCAAGAATGAAGACATATGAAGTAGTATGTTATAGCAATGATAATGTTGGGATATGCATAAATGGTGGGTCAGTATTGGACACAGAAAGATCAGAGACTCAGAAAAACTGTTCTGATGTACACTGTGTGTGCAAAAAGGATGAAAACCAAAATAACAGGGAGACAGGTCAAGGTAAGAAAAACGGAGCATTTGAACTTTCTTCTTCTGAAAAGCATGGGGACACTTGTTGATTGAAAGGTCGGCAGTTCAGCAGTTTGAATCCCTAGTGCCATGTTAATGGGGTGAGCACCCGTTACTTGTGTGAGGGGAACCTTTACCTTTACCTTTTACCTTCTGAAAGGGCAGACCAAAGGAGATAAACTGATGGGGCCTTCTGGCCAATGCTTTTTGCCCAGAAAACCAAACTGGTATCATGGAATGTCCCCAGCATTTACTAAAGCATTGAGAGTTTTGCAGAAGTTATGAATAATTATGGGAAAACTTCAAGTTAACAATAAGCTCCAGAGGAAGAGGAGAATAGTCACAAAGGAGCTGCCTGCATAAGAAGGAGGCAGCTACCCAAGGGAGATGGCATGGACCGTTTTAACATTGAGCCTGGAAGAACGGTCGTAAGTCATTCCAGTCAGTAAGTGGGTCATCATGAGTCAGTCGAGGACTACCTGTATACTGTTCTTGTGATAGATAATACTGTTCTAGTACATGGATAACACTCAGTTCTAAATCACATTCCATCTATTCATTCCAATCAAGTTTTGGAAATTGAAAGCTGAAGGCAACTTTGGGATAAAAAGATTTAGAAAATGAGATTTAATCCCGAGTGACATATTGCAGGTAAATTAACCATGCATTCTAGAGGAGGGTTTACAACCGGTGTAACAATTGTACTCTTGAAAGAGAAGTTCACATCTGGGAATTGTCCTGGAAAAAGTGCAACTCTGATATTTACAGTGGCCAGTTTGTCAATCTGTTTGTCCTGCTTCGGTTATTTATGCATTGACATATAGATAATCTATTCGCCACAATAATTGCCATGATATAAAAATGATGCTGAGACTCTAGAAAGAGTGCAGAGAAGAGCAACAAAGATTATTAGGGGACTGGAGGCTAAAACATATAAAGAACGGTTGCTGGAATTGGGTATGTCTAGTCTGATGAAAAGAAAGACTAGGGATGACATGATAGCAGTGTTCCAATATCACAGGGGCTGCCACAAAGAAGAGAGAGTCAAGCTGTTCTCCAAAGCACCTGAAGGCAGGTCAAGAAGCAATAGGTGGAAACTAATGAAGGAGAGAACTACCTAGAACTAAGAAGAAATTTTCTGACAGTTAGAATAATTAATCAGTGGAACAACTTGCCTCCAGAAGTTGTAAATGCTCCAACACTGGAAGTTTTTAAGAAGAGATTGGATAACCATTTGTCTGAAATGGTATAGGGCAGGGGTATCAAATTCTGGGCCTGTGGGCCGGATGTGTCACAGGTTTCCTGCCTAAGCAGGGGGTTGGACTTTAAGACCTCCAAGGTCCCTTCCAACTCTGTTATTCTATTCTATTTTTTATTATTTCTATTATTATTTCTATTGTGTTGTGTTGTGTTATGTTGTGTTGTGATGTATTGTATTCTGTTCTGTTCTATCCATTGTTTGCCCTTGAAGATAATCTAGAAACTTTCACCAGCTGGTGACCAATATGGTCATTCAAGAGTTGGATGGCCTCTACCACCACATTTCCCAACCCAAATCAAAGTGTTCATATTTTCCTTCATTGGCTAAGTTTGGAATACTAAATAGGCTCAGCCATGATTAGCAGTTGGATTGAAGACTAGCAGAAAACCCTGGGACTGTAGCCACACTCGAGTTATCTACAGCTGTAGCCATAGATGATACAGATACCTTAGAAAAAGAAAGGCATTAGCAAAAAAAAAATGTATTTCTATTATTGCCAAGAAAACTATAATGATGTGCCTGTATAATCATTAAGAACAGAACACAACTCAGATGTAACCTTATTTTTATCTTTAAGCCTTAAACCAGAAGATAAGGGTCTTTTTAAGGCGGTCAATACCATTCTGCCGTTTTATAGAATGATGTGGGGTACCTGCCAAATAATCCATTCCATGTAGATTTCATATGATGATGCTGAACTTTTGCAAGAGTTTGTCATTGTATTAGAAACTTTGTAATTCTTGACTGCCATCTAGTATTGCACAACACCATAGTATCCATGTTGCTGAATCCTACTGTAAATAGATTATGGTAATGTCCAAACTGCTTAAAAGACCCCCGATTCTAGCATATTTTGTAATCAGAAACAGAAGGCCTTTTCTCTTCCATTCTATCAGAGTTCTCAGGATGGTCATAATATGAAGAGAGATTGCTTTTTCTGTATTGGCCTCACATATATGGAATTTCTTGCCATCTGGGGTTCATCAAACCCCTCTCACTGCCAGCCAGATTTTAAGAAAGCCCTCAGATCCATTCATTTATCCAAGCCATCCCTTGAACAGGTCTGATTGCGCTGCTCCAAAACCTTTTACAAAAAAAAAAAAAACCCTTTTAGAAAGGTTTCCAACTTTCGTGTTACTTTTAAACGTTACTGCTATTAATATTGCTATTAATATTGCATTGCTTTTATTACATGTAAGCTACTTTAGGAAAGTCTTCCTCTTTAAAATCAGCCTAGAAATATTTAAATAACTAATAGATTATTTCTGCTAGAAACTTCTCTTTTCTGGTTAAACTGCTTCCTGCATATCAACATGAACATTAATTTCACATTTGGAAATTGTTTTGCAATCCCATTTTTCTCTGTTTTTTCTACCATTCATCCTAATCTATTCTTGTAGAGAAGTCACCCAGGATGTGTGTTTGTCATTCAGGAACCATGACTCACATGCCCATTTTATTCTCAGAATTATCGTTCCAGCAAATACTTTCTTCCATGTATCCCTCTCCCCTAGGCCCACACCTTGAAAAACACATTCTTATCGGATAAATCATCCGCCGTCTTGAAAAAATAAACAAAAGGTAACTTGTAATAACAACCTCCATCTTTAGAATCCATCATTAATCTTTTCTGTCTCATTCCTTGCTTTGAGAACCAAGGCCGTTTCAAAAATAAATCTATCTCCTTGCTTTCATCTCTTTTTAAAATGGGCTCTCATTATTTAACCAAGTGAATTTTTTACTTTATTAATCTAACCATTCAACCACCTAAGGATTGCCTCCTTGATATCCTGATGACAAACTACAGACCAACCTATCAGAGCAGGTATTCAGCCACTTTGGACCAGTTCGCCCGAACCGGTAGCGGAAATCGTGGGTGGGCCTGCCCACCTGCCCCAGCTCTATGCCATCCTATTTAGGCACGTTTTTGAGGCCGGGTCAGCGGTGGGTTTCAGCAGGTTCTGACCAGTTCTAGAGAACTGGTAGCAGAAATTTTGAGTAGTTTGGAGAACTGGTAGTAAAAATTCTGACTGGCCCTGCTCCCATCTATTCTCTGCCTCCCAAGTCCCAGCTGATTGGGAGGAAATGAGGATTTTGCAGTAACCTTCCCTTGGATTGGGGAGGGAATAGAGATTTTACAGTATCCTTCCCCTGCCACGCCCACCAAGCCACGCCCACCAAGCCATGCCACGCCTACCAAGCCACACGCACAGAACTGGTAGTAAAAAAATTTGAAACCCACCACTGGGCCGGGTGCATGCACGGAAGGTACATGCATGAGCAAAGTGCATGCATGGAAGGCCAGGCACATGTGTGGAAGGCAGGCACGCATGCAAACTGAGTGTGCATGTGTGGGACGAACCGGTAGTAACATAATCTGAAACCCACCATTGAACCTAATAAACATGGGTACAATCAAGTCCTTAAGTATTAGCATTATGTGGTACTTTGAATTGGGAAGTACAAAAATGTTTTAGATCCAAAACATACATAGCATCTCTCTGAAATTCTTTAAAAAAGGTACCCTTTAATCAGAGATGGGTTTCAGCAGGTTCTGACCAGTTCTGGAGAACCGGTAGCAGAAATTTTGAGTAGTTCGGAGAACCAGTAGTAAAAATTCTGACTGGCCCTGCCCCCATCTATTCTCTGCCTCCCAAGTCCCAGCTGATCAGGAGGAAACGGGGATTTTACAGTATCCTTCCCCTAGAGTGGGGTGGGAATGGAGATTTTACAGTATCTTCCCCTGTCATGCCCACCAAGTCATCAAGCCATGCCATGCCCACCAAACTACACCCACAGAACCAGTAGTAAAATTTTTTGAAATCCACCACTGTCTTTAATTATTTATTTGCTTTGGGGGGTGGAGGGAGTGTGTTGATGCTGCTACAGAGGGAAGCCATGGAAACCCAGGGAAGGATTTATGGAAATGCAGATAATTGCTACTCGAATTCTCGGTATCACATTTTGACTTAACAATACTGCACATTCTTATTAAGAACTTCTTTTATAAAGGTGAATTGTTATTTAATTGCTATTAAAAGCTAATAGTCACTGATGTGGTATGTATATGTGTGTGTATGTGTACCAGTGGTAGACCAAACTGGCTCTCGTATATCACAAGGCTGGGTGTGAACTTGGCTGGGAAATAGAACCAAATTGGTCCTGAATAGTCCTTGGATGGGATTTCAGTGTGGTAGACTAAATTGTGAAATTAAAAACAGAGAAAGAAAATGGCCAACATTTTTTCATAACACTGATGTCCCTGTGACATCCCTAGGAGGCAAACTCCATTCAAAAAGACTTAAAGGAGCTGCTCTGACTTTGTTGTTAACCAGACTGAATTCTGTTACTTTTATAACATCAAAAGCATCTGTAACAGTTTGCCTAAGCAAATGAAATTTGGTTGTTCCATAGTTCTTATTCTCATAGGAGATCCCATGGCTCTGAGTCATATCCTAATTCTAGAAGAACTGAATGTTATCAGCCCCAGAACCTGACACATTGCCAAGTAATCTGACTGATGGTTGAACTCTAAGAAGAACAGGGTCCCTGTCTCTTTAAGGCTGAAATTTAGCTTGAAAATGGGTCATGCTGAAAGCAGGGGGATTCAGAAAGAGACAAAAAAAAAATGCATCAGAAGAGGGTACCAATATGGTTAGGATTGAAAAAAAAAATTAAGCACAGTTTGAGATAGGATTAAACATTTCTGACCCTTTAAATCAAGAAAGAAAATCAGCCACTCTTGACTCTGATTAGCAGACCTGATTGCCTGAGAAAATGAGATGTCTGGTGTGGTCAGTAGTACCCCTTCAACCTTTTGGTGAAAAAAAAACAAACCCTGATTATTCTTGATTCTGCAGGCACCCTGGAACTCCTGTAATGAGAGCCTTGCTTAAGGGAAGATTCAGCATTTCTGTCAAAAGTTTTGAAACATCAGCGTTGGATCAAAGACCAGCAAAAATTTGCAGAACCAAATAGCTGATGCTACCATAGCAATAACCCAAATCCTTCTCCTCCTCTTCACTCTGCTCTTTAGGTATACCATTACTAATATAAGCTCTATAATGTGGGATAACAATAGTGGAAGAAAAGATGTTTACCCAGGCAAATATGCAAAGAGTGAAAACAAAGAAATAATGATCAAAATAACACTATCAGCTTTGACGAAGTCACCATCAGTCAAATCAGAAAAGGCATCTTTACTTGGAGCTGCTTATACCCTGTGGCGATATCTTTTACACCATCAAACATCAACATCTGCCTATTCCCAAAATCCTTGGGAAAGATTCAATAGGTGTGTAAAAATGTCAAATCCAGTCTGACTGTCTGTTCATCATCGTCATCATCATCATAATGTCATCTATTCTTTCTGTCTATAGGGCAGTTCACATGACACAGGATAAGCAATTTTAAACAATTTTAAACGATTAAAATGTGGTCAGAGAAACCGCTAAAATCAGCCATCAGCTAACAAAATACGAATGGTAGTTTCTTCTTTACTCCTTCCATAGAAACAGAGCAAAATGGAACTGAATGGAGCTTCCAGAGTAGACTATTTTGTGGTCTGGAACCCATCCAAGAAAAATTTTCTCAATTGTATGCCATACACTCTCGGGAAAGTGGCTGCTTCTTAAGTGGACCTTTCTTATAGATTTGATATCCTCGTATTGGTTACACCCTAAGATAGTTAGACCCACTAAGGAAGTGACATACCTGGCTGACCTTGGAAGCTAAGCAGGGCCTGTTCTATTTAGTTTTAAGGTGGTGGACTGCTTGAGAATTCTAGGTCTATCAGCTAAACTGGAAAGTTGGAAAAACTTCCTAGAATCAAGCAATTAGCAAACCGTGTGATACATGACACCCCTGCTTTAAGAGCTACACTAATTTCTGGGTGCAATTCAAGGTGTTGATTATGATCTATAAAGCCCTACATGCATAGAGCCTGGTTACTTGAAAGACTGCCAATCTCCCATGGTATCTTGGACAGTTTGATCTGAAATGGCACTGAAATGACATCCAGAGGTGGTATTCAGCAGGTTCTGACCAGTTCTGGAGAACCGGTAGTGGAAATTTTGAGTAGTTCAGAGAACCAGTAAATGCAACCACTGACTGGCCCCACCCCCATCTATTCTCTGCCTCCCGAATCCCAGCTGATGGGGAGGTGTTGTGTATGTATCTATATTGTGCGGGAAAATTCAAATGCATAGTGAATCCTGATTGGTTCTGGGTCGCCTCTGGAAAGTATATAAAGAGGACTGTTGCCTGTGAGTTTTTGCTGAAGTCTCACCCTGAATTAAAGAGCTGTTGTTACTAGCCTGCTTGTGCCTCTCGTTATTCCCGCGCTACAACATTGGCGACGAAGGTGGAATTGAGGCCACAAGAGGCAAATCAAAAAGAGCTTGGAGTTTCAGCCAGGGGGACTAGCGAACACAGAGACACGGCATGTCTGCCTACGTTCCGCCAAAACCCTTCGACCCAACCCGAGAGAAGTGGGATCGTATCTGACCAGTTTCGAGTGCTCCCTGGAAGCAAGCAAAATGCAAGGGCTCTCAGCAAACAGGAAAAGGGCCCTGTTCTTAAGCCACTGCTGACCAGACGTGTTCGAGATGGCCGAATCACTCTGCGAGCCAACCCCAGTCCAGACGGTTCCCTGGGATGTCCTCCAGGCCAACCTGAGAGCCCACTACGCTCCAGTTCCGTCTAAATTCGTTCAGCGCTACGAACTCTGGCAACAAGCTCAAAAAGAAGGAGAGACGGTCAGCGCTTATGTGGCCGCACTTCGAAAAGCCGCAACGCATTGTGACTACAGAGACTTAGACGACGCGCTGCTTGAATAATTGATTTGCGGGGTTCGAGATACCTGGTTACAAAGGCGTCTTCTAGCCAAGCCAGACCTAACACTAGCCGGCGCGCTAGACAAAGCCCGAGCACACGAGGCCTCAACGAAAGCTTCGGAAGCGCTGCAGCGACCAAGTTCAAGCAAAGACGGGCCGAAATCAGCCCCCATCCACAGAGAAGAGGTGCAAACCAGCACAGAGGAAGAGTCGGACGAGGACGTCTTCCATACAGACAAGAAATTGAACGAACAAAGCCGCCGCCATGAGAACTGCCCTAGCTGTGGCGGGGATCATGAGAGACAATCGTGTAAATACAGAGAAGCCATTTGCAGGCGTTGCGACAGGAAAGGCCATTTAGCGCGAGTTTGCAGAGCTCAATTTCCGCGTAGTCGAAAGCCACGTGACTACCGTGACCAACCAGAACCGGCTCGTTCAAAACAGCCAATCAAAGATGATGGCGCAAGAAAACGGCGCGAACCTCAAAAGCGGGCGACCTACAGCACGAGAATCGGCCAAGCCAGCTCAACCGACAACGAGAAAGTCTACACGAAAGTAGAAATCAACATCAAATCCTGCGAAATGGAAATCGACACCTGGTCTACGTTATTGATCATGTCCTGGTCAACCCTCAAGGCACTCCTGCCCAAGCTTCAGAAGAACCAGCTGTCCCATCAGAAAATCCGCCTACTTGACTACCAGGGAAACCGAGTTCCCGTTGAAGGCGTGGGCACATTCCGGGTCACCTACGGCGAGTTCCAGAAAGAGCTGCCCCTGACCGTCGTTAGCAAGCCCCTACCAAGTCTACTGGGCATGAAATGGTTCCGGGCCCTGGGCATGGGCTTCACGGGCGTTCACAGCATCAGCGGATCATCACTTAAAGAAACCCTGCTCCACGAGTTTCGGGACGTTTTCAAAGAGACTCTAGGCAAGTACATGGGGACCCCTATATCTTTCAATTTAGACCCCAACGTAGCGCCAATTAGACTGAAAGTAAGACGAGTTCCCTTGCTTTAAAGCCCAAAATTGATGCGGAGCTCGACAAGCTCATTAAGCAAGAGTGCTAGTTCCCATTGATCACGCTAAGTGGGAAACCCCAATAGTTGCGCCAGTCAAATCGGATGGCTCAATTAGAATTTGCGCTGACTATAAGGGTTCGATTAACAAGGCGTTGCAGCAGAGCGCCTATCCGGTTCCAATAGTCCACCATCTACTACACTCCCTGGGCCCTGGCAAGCTATTCGCAAAACTAGACCTTGCGCAGGCGTACCAGCAACTGCCAGTAGATGACGCTACGGCAGAATCACAGACAATAGTAACTCACAGAGGTGCCTTTAAATGCACCAGGCTTCAGTTTGGGGTCAGCATCGCCCCAGGACTTTTTCAGAGTACTATGGAGCGCCTTCTACAAGGCCTCCCAGGTGTCGTCCCGTATTTCGACGACGTTTTGATTAGTGGCCAAGATGAAGTTCAGTTGGGCCAAAGGATTAGACAAGTCCTAACCAGATTCAGAGAAGCGGGACTTAAACTCAAACGAAATAAATGCAGGATAGCAGTGCCATCAGTGGAGTTCTTAGGCTACAGAATTGACGGAACAGGCATTCACCCCACAGAAAGCAAAGTGAGGGCCATCCAAGGCGCACCCACCCCCGTGTCAAAATCCGAGCTGCAGGCCTTCCTGGGCCTTCTCAATTTCTATACAATGTTTTTGAAACACAAAGCCACCATTGTGGAGCCTCTGCACAGGCTCCTGGGAAAAAACATTCCGTGGGCTTGGGGCAAGCGAGAAGTGACCGCTTTCAACGCGGTAAAGAGACTTTTGTCCGAGGACAGTTTCCTCATTCAGTACAATTATGAACTACCTCTTGTATTGGTCTGTGACGCTTCCCCCTTTGGCGTAGGCGCGGTTTTGGGCCATAGACTGCCGAATGGGTTAGAGGCGCCCATCGCCTATTACTCTCGCACTCTGTCTAGTGCTGAAAGGAACTATAGCCAGCTAGATAGGGAAGCACTAGCGGCTGTAGCGGGGGTCAAAAAATTTCATGAGTATTTGTTTGGCTGCACTTTTGAACTCATTACAGACCACCAGCCTCTTTTGGGACTTTTGGCTGGAGATAAACCGACCCCGGCAGCTCTCTCCCCCCGGATGACCAGATGGTCCATTTTCTTGGCCGCATATTCGTATAGACTGCTCCACCGGCAAAAACTTAGGACATGCTGACGCCCTCAGCCGATGTCCCTTGCCCGAACTATTGGACAACCCGACCCTGGAAGCCCCGGTTTTACTGCTTGACATTGTTTCCCCGGGCCTCATTTCTTCGACCGAGGTGGCAAGGGTTTCTGCCAGAGACTCTGTTTTGCGCACAGTAATGGGCTGGGTAACGAGGGGTTGGTCTACCAAGGTGGACGGTGGTGATTTCCAATTGTATTTTAACAAAAAAAAATGAACTGTCAATGTTGGGGGGTTGCTTGTTGTGGGGTGACAGGGTGGTCATTCCTTCGCGGTTAAGGCACAGGGTTCTAGAAATGCTGCATGAGGGATACCCTGGGGTTGTTCGCATGAAAGGCCTAGCTCGTAGCTATGTTTGGTGGCCACATCTCGACCAAGATGTCACTGAGTGGGTGGGGAAGTGTAGGCCCTGCCAGGAGTCCCGCCCAAATCCTCCCATAGCGCCCGTTTGGGAATGGTAAAAACCAAAGGGACTGTGGGGGAGGATTCACATAGATTTCACTGGCCCGTTCCATGGCCAGAACTTTCTAATTATTGTAGATGCATATTCTAAGTGGCTCGAAATTGCCTTAATGCCATCGACCACTTCTGAGGCCGTAATCAAAGTACTCAGAAAACTATTCGCAACACACGGGTTGCCGGACACCCTGGTATCCGACAATGGGCCCCAATTCATGGCGACTCAATTCGAAGGCTACTTAGCCGAGTTAGGCATAAGACATGCACTATCAGCTCCTTTTCATCTGGCTTCTAATGGCCTTGCTGAACGATTTGTAAGAACGGCCAAAGAAGCCCTCTCCTGACTCGATGCAGGGGACTGGCAAGCTAGAATAGACGAGTTCTTAGCGGTACAGCATGCCATCCCGTGCCCCACTTCGGGCCGCAGCCCGGCCGAACTTTTAATGGGCCGAAAGCTACGATGCGTTCTAAACAGACTGCATCCTAATTACTCGTCCGATAGCTTCACCGGGGAAGGGGGAGGACTAAGACACTTCGAAGTAGGATCACTAGTTTTTGCTAGAAGCTACACCAATGGGTCCTTATGGGTAGAGGGAACCATCGTAGGAATTACCGGTCCAAAGTCATACACAGTTGATATTGGGCATGGTAAAATCTGGAGGAGACACATAGATCAATTGCGTAAACGTTTACCAAACGAAAACTCGTGTCCTAACTATCCAAGTCTTCCCGACACAACTACCTCAAGCCCGAGTAAGCCGGAATACTTATCTGGCAACCCTGAGTTCCAGCGCCGCCCCAGCGAGCCAACACTCCCAGCCGGAGATAGCCACACCTCCGGAGAAATCCAGGAGGTTCCATTGGCAGAGACGGGAGAGACGGGAGGTCCCTCCGACCGGCTCGACACCTCACCAACAACTGAACTGCGCAGGTCAACCAGGATTAAGACACGCCCTGGTCACCTGCGTGATTTTGTATGTAAATATGTAAATAGATAGAATAAGTGCCTTCTGGGAAGGGAGGGGTGTTGTGTATGTATCTATTTTGTGCGGGAAAATTCAAATGCATAGTGAATCCTGATTGGTTCTGGGTCGCCTTTGGAAAGTATATAAAGAGGACTGTTGCCTGTGAGTTTTTGCTGAAGTCTCACCCTGAATTAAAGAGCTGTTGTTACTAGCCTGCTTGTGCCTCTTGTTATTCCCGCGCTACAACAGGAGGAAATGAGGATTTTGCAGTAACCTTCCCCTGGAGTGGGGAGGGAATGGAGATTTTACAGTATTCTTCCCCTGCCTTGCCCACCCAGCCATGCTCACCAAGTCATGCCATGCCCACTAAGCCACGCCCACAGAACCGGTGGTAAAAAAATTTTGAATCCTACCACTGATGACATCTATCCAGAAGCACGAGTTCTATGTTGGGGCACCTGCTCACTGGAAATGAAGTTCTTCCTGAGATCCCAATAACTTCCATCCTGATGGTATTCTAGAGGGCCTTAAAGACCCGGCTCTTCCAGGCTTTAGGCTAGGCTGATGGGAGTCACTTCTAGCATGCATATAAGTTACTGTTGACTGAATTCACCATTTTGTTCTATTTTGGGGATAGGAGGAATTGTATATTGCTTGTGTTTATTCTGCAAACTGCCCAGAGTCAATTGGTGTTGGGCAATGTCCAAGTCAAATAGTTATACAATTTTTAAAAGAAAAGGTTGGCTTAGTGAAAATCATCACCTTAGGAAGTAACATTCCTGCCAAAATATAAGTCTTTTCTTAATATGCCCATGAAATTTAGAGGATTGCTGCAGTACTATTGTCTCCTCCTCCCAAGCTTAATCTGGTTCCAGAAAAGAGTCATGCGGTGATGGGTTGCTACCGGTTCGCCCGATCCGGGGCGGGATTGGGCGAACCGGTAGCAGTTGTGGCAGGAGGTTCCACCCACCCGCCTGGATGTTCGCACACACGTGCGAACCAGTAGCAACGGGATTTGCAACCTACTACTGGATTCATGCCATCCCAGGTTTCAGAGGCACTTTGGCAAAGATTTAGATTCACTAGTGAAAAATAAAAACACTCATGCAAAGCCCTATCTTACCACAAGCTTCAAAGGTGGAAGAATTGTTCCAGTTGAGAGACGTGCTTATGGCAGCTGGT
Organism: Arizona elegans; assembly: GCA_022577455.1. NCBI lineage: Eukaryota > Metazoa > Chordata > Lepidosauria > Squamata > Colubridae > Arizona > Arizona elegans. The sequence goes on from JAKOOJ010000003.1 coordinate 121,374,150, forward strand.
TCATTTCCTGACCCACCAATTGTTAGCACTCAAAGCTTATTTGGCCTTGTCCAGCTCCACTTTGGAATACAACCAAGTAAAAATTATTTGGCATTTTAAAACCTGTCCACAGAGACCTTAATGGCTTTCTAACGCATGGTTTTAACCACTACTCAAATACAAATTTCCACATGAAATGTTTATTTATTCCTGCATTTAAGACATCTACCCTCTGCCAAACATGGCTCCCTTGAACCCTCTGGGCAGCTGACAGCATAACAGGCAAGAATAACTAACACTAAAAGGCATCTCATTTAAACTGCAACATAGGTTGCTATTGACAAGGCCAGGAATCAAAACCAAATGAAAGGAACAAATTCCAGGTAACTTGCTGGCTCATTGATCAACAAAGATTCAACCAGTCACTCACTTGTTGAGATGGGCAGCTGTAGAAATCAAATAAATAAATTAAACTCCACACCCAGCTGTCACCTCTTAAATGACTTGTAAAAACAGAACTAACAGAAGAAAATATATGTAGCTCAGGGTTGACCTGTGGAATCCTTGGTGCTCTGTGAGATTGGTTGGTTGCTTGCAGATGTTTCATTACCTAGCTAAGTAACATCATCAAGCACTGATGAGTTATGAAACATCTTCAAGAAAGCAACCAATTTCAGAGAGCACCAAGGACCCCATGGAAATGGAGCTTTTTGAAATCATTTGTCAAGGCTGACTCATAACACACTTCTACTCGCAACTTGACAACAGAAACGAAGGAAGGGGGAGGGAGGAGAATGTTTGGAATGTATTGGGAACTGGGAGGAATTTATGTGAGCCACCTGCAGCCTGAGAAGATCCTGATACTTCAAGACTGTGCGATGGGAACCTTCTGAAGACACAGACTGTTTTTCCAAAATAAAAAGAATGTGTCGGATTGGTGAATAATGGACGATAGGTGGACCAAATGGGGAAAAGGGAAAATTAACAATACTGTTTTTCGCGTGAAAACCTCAGAGCTAGCTTTGCTACTTCTCTACCTGTATGATTCTATAAGTAAAGTTATACTATTGGTAAAATAATGTCCCAGGAGTTTCTTTTACTGCATATAGCACAACGGGATGGTTGACAGCATTTGGGGCTCTGACTGGCTGGCCAGATTTCTTGGGAGGGAAATTCAATGTAAAGGTGCCATTGTAGAAGACTCCATGCCCCCTTTCCTCTATTCATACTTTCTGACCAGGCTGGCCATTAGAACTTTCCACACATTCACATACAGGCAGGAGACTGCTAAAACACTCTGCATCCCAAACAGGGCCTCAAATTTTATTAAAAGAGAGTTTCCTTAAGCAAGGTTTGCTAATAATTAATTAATAATAATTGATTAGCTTGTCTCACACATTAATCTAGAATCAAACAAACCCTGTTATGGCTGAGCATAATGTATGAAATCATTCTAAGCTTCAAAAGGGAAAACAACGGTTTTAAATAGCATATCCTGTGTTTAATATTTATAGAAATTTTCCCCATAGATGAAACATCTCTGCATATTATATATATTAGGAAACGTGATGGAAGATACAGTCAAATGCTCGAGTTATGGCTTTGCGCATATTTTAGTACTTATTTCGTGCCTGGGGCACCTGATGTTAATCTGAAATTTTGGTAGACTGCAAGTAGTGTCAAAGTTTATGAGTTTAGACTTTATTTCTAGAAAACTGGCCATAAAGTAAAATAGGGCCAGCACTATCAATGGTAGACAGTTTTCTCTGAAAGTAAAATGAGCTAGAACAGATCAGCTAGGGCAGTCAGATTATGATTCTAGATTCAAGAGAAAAAAATAGGAATTATTTCATGGATGAAAATCCTGCAGAGAAAAAAATGATGATGATGTTTGGAAATTCTGAAAAATGAGATAACTAAGGCTCCAAAAGGAATCACATTTGATGAAAGCAATGTTGTTGCATAAAAAGCTTTCTAAGACATTGAGAAATAAAAAAAGACAAGTTTTAAAAAGGAAAGAGGGGCATATAATAAAAGCAGGATTTTTTTTTTTTAAATAGCCCAAATGTGTAAGGATGGGGTTTGGATTGGAAGGCTAAGGCTAGAAATGAGTTTAGGGTCTGCATTAATGCTGGAAGTAACACAGAATAACAGTCAAGGAAATCATCAGTCTGCTGGTTAGAGAAGATGGCAAGATGGAGAGAGACAACAAGGAGAAGCTTGGAGTAGTTATTTCCTATTTCACACCTGTCTTTCTGCAAAAATAGAAAGTGGTGCAACCTGTCAGAAAGTGCACCATGGGGATGGGGATGGGCATAATAGAAACACAGCTCAAAATAAGTACGAAAGTCCTCTAGCTATTTTCAACAAATTGTCACACTGCCAGATGGATTTGCAGCTGAAGGAACAATTGTACCCAGTGTGTGATCCTTAGTGTTCCTGTGTCAGTAAAATGTATGGGATACCTCAGGGTTCTGTCCTGGGCCTAGTGATTTTCAAATTTTTTGTCAACGAATTAGGGCGATGGAACAGAAGTTATGCTCATTTTATATGTAGATGACACAAAACTGGGAAAACTGGCTGATACTTCAAAAGAGGCTCAAGGTTCTTGATAAACTCGTCAAGTTTAATCAAGAGACATAAACAAAATGTAGTTCAAGGTTCTGCATTAAGTAAAGAAAAAAACAGATCCCTGTGTTCTGTCTCAACAATAGTACCAATGAGAAGGATCTGGTCATCCCACTAGACTATGGATTAAGCATGAGCTACCAGTGTGCTGCAGGTACTAAAAGAGATAATTGAATCTTGGGCTGCATCAAGAAAACTCTAGTGTTGAGATCATGGGAAGTTAATTTCCATTATATGCTGCACCGGTATATTCAGAATGTTGAATCCAGTTTTGGTTGCAAAAATACAGGAAGAATACTGAGGAACTTAAAAGGGTACACAGAAGATCAGCAAAGATGGTAAGAAGCTTAGAGACTAAATTCTATGATGAACTGGTAAAGGGACTGGATATACATAGCTCAAAAAAAGAAGCTAATGGGAGATGTGATAGGTTTTCAAGGAAACGTTAGGCAATCATTTGTCTCAGATGGTATCATACTATCTGCCATGGACAGGTAGTTGGACCAGAAGATCTACAAAGATCTTCATGATGATTCTGTGAGATGTTTGGGGAACCACTCTTGATAATCACTGAAAAACCCTAGAGGACTGGCAAGGTCCTGGAATACTTAAGAACAAATGTTTTCCCCATAAAAAAAGCTTGATGTCTGTACTGGATAAAGTCTATGAAGATTCTCAGTCATCCAGGTCATGGTTGTCCCAAAGGTGCTTTTTCAAGAGGCAACTGGACTTTCTGTTTTTTTTTTTCTTTCTTTGAAGACATTCTTCTTGGATTAGAAGTGAAACGTCTTCAAAGAAAAAACCAGAAAGACCAGTTGCCTCTTGAAAAGGCACCTTCAGGACTACTAGACAAAGTCTTCAAACAGATTATCAAGAAACATGTTTGTGAAGACATGGATTAGCATCCTACATTCAACATCAGCAAGCAAAATTTTGTCACAAACAAGATTGTGCTGGTCTAGTCTAATCTTCGATAGAGTTACTAGTTTACTAGAAGAGTGGAATGATGTAGACATAGAGCAACTGGACCACAAGAAGACTTTCAGCAGAGTGCCTTGTGATATTCTCCTTAAAAGTGGTAAAATATGGACTAAACGTTCTACTGCTAGTTGGGTTCATAGCTAACTATATGGCTGCATCCCAAGAGTGTTCATTAATCATTCTACTTCAGCTTAAAGGGGAGCATTGAATGAATGGGGCTCTTAGAGGAAAGTATTGAGTCCAATGCCTTGAAACTTGAGAGGTTCAATATTTTTATCAATGTTTTGTATGAGAGTGTTTAAGGAACACTTACAAAGTTTGCAAGTGAGGCAAAACTGGGAAAGGTGGTCAATACATGGGAAGGAAGAGAGATTAAAAAAGAACTAGGCAGGCTTGATCAAAAGGATGAAATAAAGTGGATAAAGTTACATTGGAGAAATGTTTTGCAATTGGGAAATTAAAACATAAGCCATAAATATAAGGTAGGGTAGTATAAGCAGTATAAGCAAAAGCGATCTGGTTTCCAAGTTAATACTTCAGGCTATGAAAACAGGAGAACTGATTTGGCAAGCAGTGGAACAGACTGGCACATGAAATGGAGAGATCTCCTTCATTGGAGATCTTCAAACAGAGCCTGGATAATCATCTCTACAACAAGTGATAAAGACTCCTGAATTGAGAAGGAGGCTGGGTAGATGTCCTTCAAAGTACGCTCATTGTTCATCTCATGGATGGAGGCTTAAATGGGCCTTCATTTTAGAATCAATTGATTGAGGTCAACCTAATACAAATATTTTTAATTGAACTGACTGCAATTTTAATGACCCAGTATTAATTCAACCAAAGATGGATATCTAGGAAAATTAAAAAAGATGGGGCAGCCCCACCAACTTTTTGCAAGCATGATTTGCAAGAAAAAGTCACTGTTAGTCAAACTAAAACTACAGCAGCTCTTTATTGTCTTATAATAATGTCATGTACAAGTGAGAAGAAAGGATAGAAGTCCAATTTTAATGATAAAAAGCTCGTTGGAACAAAATCTTCCCCTTTCCTACCAGTTTCTTTCCCTCCTTTCATTCCCTGATGTTCTTCTCCTCAACTGAGTTTTAATAACATTGGTGGGATAGTTCAGCACTCTTCCTCTGTTTTGCTATTAAATTCAGGCTCTCCCCTCTCCATTCCAGGAGATAAGAATAATTATAAGTCTAAAATACCTTTGTCTGTATGTTTGGCTCCAAGCACATAAAAATTCATCCATTTTGTATCTGGGCTTAGCTTAACACATGTGCAGTTTATAATTTAGTGAAACAGATTACATTTTTTCTTGTATGGTGTATCTACAGCATTTATAGCTGGCGTAGGCAGGAGTGGGCTTCAAAAATTTTGCCCTCCCCAGGCTCTGGAAGATTTCCTTGAGCCTCTGGGAGTGCGAAAATGGCCTCCCCAAGCTCTGGAGGCCCTCTGGAGGCCAGAAACGGGCCCATTTCTGGCCTTCCCAAACTTCTGGTAGGCCATTTTTTGCCTTCTCCGAGCCCCTGTGGGGGCCCTGCACTTACATGCATCCAAAACGGGCTGCGTGAGGACTCCTGGGAGGGGAGGAGTGGGGTGGGAGGGGCCAGCCAGGAATGGGATTTGGGGGTTCTCCGAACTGCACAGAATCTTAGCTAGAAGTTCTCCCGAACCCCTGCAAACCCCCAGCAGCCCACCCTGCTGGGGGTGGGGCATAGGGATTCAGACATCCAAAAGCAGAGATTACGTGTTATGCTATGTACATCCTTCTTTTGCATCCCATCCCATCCCATCATTGAACTAACAGCAATTGATGATATATCCTGGCAGAAAAATGACCCATCTGAGGCTAGACTCCCAAGGCATTCTTGTCGGCAGAGAGAAAGCGTCAATTTTAGGAGCCACCTCCTTTAATTTTATCAAAGAGTATCTTCTGGAGGTAAAGGAGCTGTTTGTTCATTGCTATAGTTCCTTAGCTCTTGTTTTCCAGCATCTTTGGGGCTCACTTCTTTCAATCCTTCCTTTGGTCCTTTCAGTATTGTACAGTATTGTTCGTAAGAGTGCTATGAATTATATCTATATATGAGTCCGTCAAAAGAACAAAGGTTCTTTAGGGAAGTGGCTACAGTCAGACTATTTCCACCTTTGCAAAATGGACTTGTTCTCCCCAAAGAATAAAGCAGAAATGGGATAGGAAAAGCAACTGATTTTATGTTCTCATGTCTGGGCTATGACCAACTGTTCCCTTATCTGGACCTGGCAAGGAGGGAAGAGAAACAGGATGTGAAATTACACTGAGCTTCCTGTTTCCTGAGCTTATCCGTCTTGTCAGAAACTGATTTTGATCTGACCAAAATATTCTAAGCTTTCTAAACCAAACACAGTACAAAATAAGCTTATCCTTCAAAATTAATAGACTTAAGTCCAGTGGAATGTATTATGGATATAGGAAAAGGCAGACATAATCCACTTACACTTAGGTAATATAACCCCACATACTCCAGTCCTTCTGTAAAATGGTGCCTTTGTGGACTACAGTTTCCATCAACTGCAGGTATGGAGTGAAGTAGATGTTTCAGTTCTTGCCATGAGTTTTTTCTGAATGGCTGTCTTCCCTATTTTTCTTCTAACACATGGAGACAGGGCGACCAAATGGCCAGTTTTCTACAGGTGTTTAATCCTTGATTACTGCCATACACAAACATTACCATGCTACTGTTTTATAAATATCATTTCAAAATGGATTAATAACTGATTAGCACTTTATTAGACACTGAAAGTTTTATGTATGCATTGCATACCTCCTAGGGATAATATTATTTATTTATTCATTCATTCATTCATTCATTCATTCATTATTTATTTATTTATTTATTTATTTGTTTGTTTGTTTGTTTGTTAGATCCTATCTCCAGCCGGACTCAGGGCGGCTCACAACAGTTAAGAAACATCTAATAAAAAGTTTAAAAATTAAATCCAAATCTCATAATTTAATAGTTAAAAGTACAGTTAAGACTAACAAGTTAAAATTAAATTAGAATTAAAACCCCATCAGTCCAGGCTGGCCAAATGAAACACAAAATATGTATGTTGGTTTGCATGATAATTTCTGGATTGGATAATTTAGCCTACAAAGAAGATGCCCAGGTTCAGGGATGTCTACAGGATGTTCCCATTTAAATTATGGATGTCCACAGATTGTAATAAAAATGTCAAGATGGTGGCTGCAATGGTATGAGTGAAGATAGTGCACCAGTTACCATCTTTCCTAGATTGGGGGGAGGGGAGTTCAGATAATTGCTCATGACCTGGTCATTTGATATTGGACTAGTGCTATTGTGCTCTACATGGGATTGATCTTGAAGACTACCCAGAAGCTTTAGCAGGTCCGGAAGCAGAATGGCAATGATGGTTATCCCTCAATACGCTCATGTAACACCTCTGCTTCATGAGCTGCACTGGTAGCCAATTTGCTTTTGGGTGAGATTCAAGATGCTCAATGCTACCTATAAAATCCTACATGGCATATGGCTTGGTTACATGAGAGACCACTAGTCTCCCACAATCTTTGTCGATCCAATCTGTCACGAGTGGCATGCTTTGAGTTCCATCCATTAAACAATGCCAACTATCTGGACCCTGGTACCTGCTGTGCTTCTCTGTAGCAGCATCTGCCTTAGGAATGAGGTTTCCCCTGAGATTTGAATGACTCCCACCATACTTGCGCTTCAAAGGAAGGACCCTAAAAAAGTGGTTCTTTGCCCAGGCCTTGGTAAGAACACTTGAGGATTCTTTTCTCCTTTTCCCATATGGGTGGTTTTCTTTGCCATTTTTCTTGTATTATAACTTGTTTTTAAATGTTTTAGCAATTTGTAAACTCACCACAGTCATATACATTTAATAAATTCTACATATATGACAATAATCTATAGTAAATAGATAATTTTGTGTATCTTGGTAGAATATTAAAGATTGGGGGAAAAATAAATGTTGAGATGTGCAAATGCTGATTAAAAAAAGGAATGAACAGTCTGAGGGAAGGAATAAATGAATGTCAGTTAAAATAATAAAAATTGTTGTGCATACAGTAAGAGCATGTTTCTGCCCACTGTGTTATATGGAGATATTGATATGGAGTTGAATGTGTCAGAAGAAACCTACAGTGAATCTAGTGGAAATGGGGTAATTAAGGTGTGTGGTGACACAAAAAGAAATAGGGTCAAGAATAAATGGGTACAATATAAATATGGATTCCACAAGGAAGTGGGTGACCAATTTGAAACAAATATCTTGTGCTGGTTTGGTCATAAAGAGAGAATGAATAAGGATCCAATTGTGAACAAAATATATGAAAAAAGACGGAGCCAATTTGGTCTAGAAATTAAGGCACCAGGCTAGAAAGCCAGAGACCATGAGTTCAAGTCCCAGTTTAGTCATGAAAGTCAACTGGGTGACTTTGGGCCAGTCAACCCATCCCATGGGGTTGTTGTTGTGAGGGAAATAGGAGGAGGAAAGTGTGATGAGAATGCTTGTTGCTTTGAATTATTTGTAAAGATAATAAAGGCAGGATGCAAATAAATAAATATAAAGGAAGGAGAAAACCAAGAAAATCATTCTTTGAATGGCATTGCTGAGGCCCTCAAAAGAGAATAAAAGGACAAGGGTTTAAGTAGCACAGATAGTAAAAATGAGTTTTAAAAAACTATAATGAATTGGTAAACGTACTATGAATTGTTATCTTTACTTTCCTTCTCTTATTTTCCTTTTTTCTGCATTTTCAGACTATTGTTTATTCCAAAAAATAACGTGCATGTACATGAAAAATAGATGTGGAAGTTAAAAGTTCACAATTCTTGTTTGTAGTAGAGACTTGAATAAGGTTAAATGGACAGAAGAAGGCAATTGGTGTTCAGGACTTGGTAGACGAAGGATGCAGATGGCCGCTAACCCTTCCGTTCTAGTGGGCCCATCCACCCACTTCCTTTTCAGTCGGGGAGCCTTTGACTTTCACATATTTTCAAGGCTTCCTCTTCGGCTTAAAGTGGGAAGTGGCTTTGTATATTTAGTGTAGCTTAATTTTTGATCTTTTTTGGAAAAAAAACAACAACTTTGGATTCTGGAGAATTCAGAAGATTATATGTCTTCCTTTTATATCCGAAAGGCGAGGGATGGAGAAATAGTTTTGGTGTCCAGGTAGGGATGGGAAACAAAAGTAAAAAAGAAAGAAATAGGGGAAAGATGATTTTAATAGTATTGCTTAAGGATTGTTCTATTGCCAGAAAGCTTAAACATTGAGACAAGGATAAAGAGTAAAGATTGAGGAAATAATGGGAAAATCTTCACATTTCAGAATAGAATACAGAATTATAGTTGGAAGGGACCTTGGAGGTTTTCTAGTCCAACCCTCTGCTCATTATGATTGCATTTTTTTTTCTTCTAATGCATTTTTGATTCAGAGTGCAAACTAACCAAAGAAGACAAGATAGATTAGATAACATATATGCAGAAAGAGGTAAATATCTTTAGAAAAATGAAGCGAGAGGGAGAGAAGAATGGAAGTGAATCTAAGTGATAACTATTGAAGAAAACAACCTAACCCAGTTTGGCTGTTTGATAGAGTACACAACCATTGCAATTGCCCAAGACTCATAAAAGAAAATTAATTCCAAGGTTCCATTAGAGCCAGCTGGTTAGACAAATCAAAGTGGTAGCAGATTCATTGACCCTAGTTTCTCACAACTAAGTACTGGAGGAAATTGTGTTTGACACCCCCTTGCCTCAAAAAGGATCCTCTTGAGGAAAGATACCCAACATTTAGCAGGAGATCTCTCAGCATCTCTCTTTCTGCAGAGAAAAAGGCTCTTCTCAGGGGTCCCATCAGATAAAACTCCTTATGGGACCCATCCAGAGGTGGGATTCACTTACCTTCTCTACCGGTTCGCAAATGTGGGCACGCGCTAGCTTCGCTCGCACACACCATCTTCCATGCATGCTCGGCCTTCCACACATCCTTCCGTGCATGTGCACAGCCTCCAAAATGTGGCTAAATAGGACGGCATTACTTCCAGGCGGGTGGGTGGGGCCTACCACAGTCGGAGCTACCGGTTCACCTGAACCGGACAGAACCGGCTGAATCCCATCACTGAACCCATCCTTTTGTTATTGCTTCTGAGGTTTTAACCTGTGCACAGAGTCATGGGAGATGAGCAACTTTACATATTATTTATATAAATAGCAACTAACATGGAGAACTATGCTGCATTTCTATTTAAATAATCACTATTCTTTCCAAATTTTCAGTTTGATATATAATGCACATTTTAAGAAATATGCGAGTAAATATGACAAATCCAAATATCTTTTGGTTGATGCATTTTTAAGCTACTCCCTAACAGTAGCACCGTATCTTTGGAAGATTTTCATCTGGATTGAGAAAATGTCAGAATTTGCAAAAATGGTGAAACTTGTTTGAACAGAGAGCAAACAACAGAGACTGCTTTGTAAAATTAAAAGCCCTTTTTGTTGAAAAAAAGAAAAAAAATGAATTGATGATTTTTGGATTTAAAGATTAAGAATAATGAGGACTAAATGAAGGGGTGAATTAAATTCTTAAGAGGAAAGAGACAATAATATGTAATTATCAGCTGAAAAGAAGGTTGGAAGTCATTCATGTGTTTCTTAATTTTGATTTTATTTTTATTTTCTTGCACCATTCTGGGTCCCCCCCCCCTTTTTTTTTTCTTTTTCCTCTTTGGTTTCTTTGGTTTGTTATGATATGAAAATGTTTAATAAATATATTTTTAAAAAAATACCTTCATCTGGGAAATTTGATGATCAGTGTTTGTTGTGGTGGTGGCTGTTTAGGTACAGATCCTTGAATTAGATAGATTCCCCCTATTTTAGTTTTTACTCTGCTGCTCTTTGATATGTTGCTAAATTAATGGATTTTGTTGGCTTGCTTATTTATAGGAATTGACATAACCAATAAAGGAGAATATTTGTAGCTCAGGGTTGAAATGAGGGTTTCTTGGTGCTTTCTTAGCTTGGTTGAATTGACATAAGCTGTTTTGAATATTGAAAAATGGAACAGCCATGTGAAAATGCCCTAAATAAGTATCTAAATAAACATGTAAAGTTAAACATTGGGAACGTCCTGGCCCTGGTGGTTTTAGTGGGGTCTCACACCAACTGTCTAGGAGTTCTGAGGGCTGACATTAAACCAGAAGGCTCTTTCTAAACATAATATACTTTTCCTTTACTGTAAGTGGCTACAAGGGGAAAATTAAACAGCAGTTTAACATTCTAGTGGTTAGAAGCCAACAAAGAACAAAGAGAGTTTCTGAATGAGCAATGTTAAATGAATGACATACTTAGCCAGAAAAAAATGCGAAATCATGGTGCTGGCATCTTTTCGACCAGATTGCAGGGCTAGAGAAGGGGGGGAAAGTTCCCAGGAAACTTGAAGGGGGACAGGAAAAAGAGCCAATTCCCACCATACTCTTTTCAGGCTCCAGCAAAGAATTGGGTAGCCTACTTTGCTTTGACTGAAAAGCTTAGGTATTATTTTAAATCAAGAGACTTTTATTTCTAAATTAATTGTATTAATATTATGCCAAGCTATGGCTCCTCTAGCCATGGTTTATTGAATAAATCATGGCTAGATTTGCAAAACTCTCTAAGCTATAAAAGGTAAAAGTTCCCCTCGCACATATGTGCTAGCCGTTCCTGACTCTAGGGGGTGGTACTCATCTCTGTTTCAAAGCTGAAGAGCCAGCGCTGTCCGAAGATGTCTCCGTGGTCATGTGGATAGCATGACTAAACGCCAAAGGTGCATGGAATGCTGTTACCTTCCCACCAAAGGTGGTCCCTATTTTTCTACTTGCATTTTTTATGTGCTTTCGAACTGCTAGGTTGGCAGAAGTTGGGACAAGTAACAGGAGCTCACCCTGTTACATGGCACTAGGGATTTGAACTGCTGAACTGCCAACCTTTCGATCAACAAGCTCAGCGTCTTAGCCACTGAGCCACCACGTCCCTCTACATACATACATACATACATTCATACATACATACACGCTCTAAGCTATAGAGCGTAGTTTACAAACCATAGTAGCTTGGCTCACACAATCCACAGTAAGCTCCAAACCAATCAGCAGCATTTCGCTATAGTCAGATGATGACTTTTCAAAATTTTGAATGTTTTTTTATGCTTTTAAATGTGGACTCCTCTGAGAAGACCTTGGCCTTGAAAGGCTAGATAATAACATTGAAGTACATGAAAATATAATCTTCCTCCTCCTTGAAACCACTAGATATGCAGGTGAGTTGAATGCATGTACTTTACCTGGAAAAGCTATCTTCAGCCTAAACTGAACATAAGTGATGAATTAGGTGCTTTTCTGCCACTGGCTCTCATTTCTGGTGCTCAGAATTCTTGTACAGCAGAAAGCCTTTTGAAATAACAAAGGCTTGATGCTGAGTGAGTTACTATAAAGATGACATTGAAAAGAAGACGGGAAATTTGGATTGACAGGTCTGCCTACATGTTAGTTCTCTGTGTTTCTTGTAAAGCTGCGATGAGGCAAGGATGCATATTTGCATTCAATCCCTGACCCAAACTTCCAAATTGCTAGAGACAGAAAGAAGTCAGGTCAATTACACTCATTTGTCTATCTGGCTTTTACTGAAATCATTCAGACAAGGAAAATTGCATTAGGTTGATTCTCTAAGGTATAATTTAGGCATGAGATGTTTACAATCAGGCCTCATTTACATTACTTCAGAGGGAGGAAAGATGAGCTTCTGTGGGATATTTCAATTGGTGGGTAATTTGCCAGTCTAAACACTTACATTGCTGCACTTAAGCAAATAATGGGACAGATTTTGCATATATAAATAATGTGAACAGCCCCCATGAATACTTGGGATTGAGGAAGTGCGGGGGGGGGAATCTGTTATAGAAAGTATGAGTATTTGTAATAAGGTGTTTGTAGACTGTAGGTTGAGTAGGCATGAAATAGGAATGGGCACATTAAAAGGTGCTGTGATCCACAGCCATACTTTTGGAATGAGATCTTTTAACAATCCATGCCCTGTTTGGTCACCCTTTCATAAGTCACTATTTCCTTAATTAAAATGAGAAATAAAACAACCATAGGTGGGCAAAAAAGCAGTGGGAGAGGGAGCAACTTCTGACTTCCTGCTGGCTTCCCCATTGACTTTACTTGTAGGAAGCTATCAACTCATTCTTCCTTGGCTGACCCATGGAATTGTCTGCCACTTTGCTAAGGGGATGGGGAACAAAGACAACCATGGACTCTGAGGAAAATTGCACTCCTCACACTCCATCCTGGCATGTCCCCAATCTGCCCACTTTATGGAGAAAGAGTTCATCGATTGACTGCCGGTGGCTCCCAACCAGCCCTGCCTCACTAGCAGGCATCTGAGTCATTCAGTGGTAGGTTTCAAATTTTTTTACTACCAGTTCTGTGGGCATGGCTTGGTGGGCGTGGCAGGGGAAGGCTACTGTAAAAACTCCATTCCCAACCCACTCCAGGGGAAGGTTACTGCAAAATCCCCATTCCCTCCCAATCAGCTGGGAATCGGGAGGCAGAGAATAGATGGGGTCAGGGCCAGTCAGAATTTTTACTACCGGTTCTCCGAACTACTCAAAATTTCTGCTACCGGTTCTCCAGAACTAGTCAGAACCTGCTGAAACCCACCTCTGGGTCATTCCCTCATTCTTCCTTCGCTGCTAAGATATTTCAAATTTTAGCCTCCATTCCTGCTTGCCTGTTAGGCCTTGCTGCCAGCCAATTGGGTAAGAAAGAATACAGCCCTCCCATCTTTCCTTATTCCATACAACCTAGGATTTCTGGGCATTGCAGTCGGAAGTGCCATGGTGTTGAAGTGGCTACAGCTTCCCCAAATTTCATTCTCAAAGGAGTTCCAGCATCCTGGAAGGTAACCATTTGAGTTATCTTGGTTCAATAATACAATAGGCAATGAATTGGTGTGTGTGTGTGTGTGTGTGTGTGTGTGTGTGTGTGTGTGTGTAAAGATGTCCAGTTAGTTAAAGTCAATAGAAGAGAACATAGTTCAAATCAGCCTTCCTTAATCTAATTGCCTCCAGCCCCTAGACTGCTGTGTTTCACATTTTTCACACAAAACATGTTGGTTCAAATGTGCATTAGGGCCAACTTCATTCCAGCGAGATGGCTGTTTTCCGGGTGCCAAGAATTTCAGAAGTTGCAGCCCCATCATGTCTGAATTTGGAGGAATGCTACTTTAAATGCCAGTTTGGTCGAGTAGTTTGGCTAGAGACTAAGAGACTGCAAATTCTAATCCTGCTTCAGCCATGAAAACCATTGGGGCCAATCATTTTTTCTTAGCCCGACTCACTTCATAAGGTTGTTGTTGTGAGGAGGAGGAGGAAGAAAGGGAGGAGGGGAAGGAGGAGATATGTTCAGGCCTTGAGTTGTTAATAAAAATAACAAAAGTGGGATATCAATATAAAAAGTTTTAAGCAAGGCTATCCAGGGGCACCAAGGCGGTAACAAGTGATAGGATCTCGATGGAATGAAGTTAGCCCTAATGCATAGTCAAATAAGCTTGTTCTTGGTGACAGAATGTGAAGAACAGCAGGAGAGATAAAATCTTGAGGTTACACTGGGTCAGACTTGAGTCTTTAAAAACATTGACACTACAGCCAGCTTGTGGTTCCTTCCATCTGAAACAATTCTAATTTATGCCAGCTGCAAAGGTCTGTGTAATGTTGATATCTATCCGGGGGGACCTGACCTCAGACTGCTGGCTAATTTTTCATCATTAGCAACTCAGTTGTGCTTGGGATGTTGTGTTCGGAATGACTGTCCTAGTGATGGAAGGACTTTCAGTATATGGGAAAGAAACTCAACTTCTTGTTGGGTAGCCCACAGTGTCAGCCACTAAAATGTTATTATAGGACAATCTCTGAAGCACATTTTTCTCCTTGTAGAATATCCAGCATGACAAAATATCCAGAAACAGAAGCTGCGTCTCAATAGCTTCCCAAGTCATTTTAGGGCCACACTGAAAAGACAACTGGAGTTTTGCCATAGTTGCAATGGAAACTAACATTTCTTGACTGTTTTGTGTTAAGGTGTAGGACAATTTATATAAAGTGAGAAAGAAGTTGTTTGTAGCATTGTGTGAAGGTGATGAATGGAACTCTTGTTTTGTTTTGCTTTCAAATGGCTCCTGAACCATCAGGAAAGTACATGAGCTTTTTGTACATACAAGCGCTAGCTGTGGAGAAGGTAGAACAAAGACACAACAAACAAAATATTCTGCTGAATGATTTGCTGCCCTACATGACCTGACGGAGATGAACCTAAAGCATTTGTGTAAACCAGTCATCCATTCAATCTGGACCTTGTAAGGTAAAGGACCTCGCACATATGTGCTAGTTGTTCCTGACTCTAGGGGGCAGTGCTCATCTCCATTTCAAAGCCGAAGAGTCAGTGTTGTCCGAAGATGTCTCCATGGTCATGTAGCGGGCATGACTAAACACCAAAGGTGCACAGAACGCTGTTACCTTCCCACGAAAGGTGGTCCCTATTTTTCTACTTGAATTTTTTATGTGCTTTTGAACTGCTACGTTGGCAGAAGCTGGGACAAGTAATGGGAGCTCACCCCATTATGTGGCACTAGGGATTCGAACCATTGAACTGCCGACCTTTCGATCGACAAGTTCCTCATCTTAGCCACTGAGCCACCTCATCCCTCTTTACCTTTACCTGGACCTTGAGTTCTATGTATATCCTGGAACACTTGCTGAAGGGAATTTGCCCAGCCCTGTGTTGTCTTTCATGCTTTAATTAAAACTTTGCATTATTTTTTTTCTAGGTTTATTTCCCAACAGTTATGATTGGTCATTTCTGGGCTTTCTGATGTTTTAAATTTTTAATTATTTTGCTTCTATTAGTGCTGCTATGCTCATTTGCCTATTTCTCAGATTTTTTTAAATAGCTGTTTTGAGAGCAATTTATTGTTGTTGTTTTTAATGGACATTATTAGCCTGACTCCATTATAGAGAAAAACGTCTAACTAAAATGTTTTGATAGTTGGCAAATAAATAAATAAGGCAGTAGAGGCATACAGGCAACTCTATTCTTGCTTCCTCTCAAAAATGCAGGACTTAGTGGAGTTTGTTGCTTAGTTCATAAATAGACAACCCAAATCAGAGTTGCCATGTATCTATAAAATATAGCTCATGGAAATAAGATTCAGAAAAACCAGCAATGTGTTTTTACAGAGACAGACAACATTTTGTTTCAAAACTAGACAAGAAATCAACTTATTTACAAAAGCACCTGTAGGCAGGACAAGAAACAATTGATAGAAACTAATCAAAGAGAGAAGCAACCTCGAATTAAGGAGAAACTTCCTAACAGTGAGGACAATTAACCAGTGGACCAACTTGCCTTCAGAAATTGTGGGTGCTTCATCTTTGGAGGTTTTCAAGAAGAGAATGGACAGTCACTTGTCTGAAATGGTATAGGGTCTCCTGCTTGAACAGGAGATTGGACTAGAAGCCCTCCAAGGTTCCTTCCAGCTCTATTCTGATGAAATGCCACAGGATGTCCTCTTGTTTCTCCAATTTGTAAATTAGGATAAAAAATGACATTAAAACAGAGGACTGGTAAAGGAGGATAAACATAAATCTGCTAATCAGTTCCTCTGCTTCTCTGGGTTATACTCGTTGAAGAACATGCATGTTAAATACAAAATATATTACATTTCGTTTCTTAGAGAAGATACACATACTGCAGGCAGCAGCAACACTATTATTCTTTTTGGTTTCCAGAAAAGTGGCTAATTACAAATATAGTCATAGTGTGCCAGGAAAACATGCTCCCTGGCACCTGAAGCCATGTGCAACTAAATTCTTGCCATTTAAGGATGAATTGGTTTTTTTCCTTCATGCCTGTTATGTTTCAACTCGCCTCAGATGGTCTACTTCAGTCTGGGGTCTTCTTCAAGCACAGACTATTGGGTTAGAAACATACAGGGCTGTTTTCTGGAATGTTCCAGAAACATCTGTCCAGGAACATCTGTCAAATGTTTTATTGTCATTCATCCTGAGGTTTTGAAATTAAATCTTTGGGACACATCACCTATAAGGTACTAAGAAAATGATTGGGTTATTTCCTATTCAGAGTATTATTACTTTTTTCTTTAGATTTGCTTGTCCCGATAATTGAAAAAGCCATGACAGTGATCTATAGCCTATTGACATTGTTTATCATTACAAATGACCCTTCAGTGCTGTTAAGGATATAGTGGGCTCAGTGACAAGAGTTCACCACACTGTTTTCATACTGTTTTAATTTCTGTTGAATCCAAATGTATGAGAAGACGGTCACATTCAGAAGCAATGTCATTTGTTTTCTTCCTGTCACTTGCAGCAGCAGTGAATAATGGAGTCAAAGCTGCACTTGATCTTGGCACCAAGCTGTTTCAAAAACCCATGGAAGTTTATTGCTCTGTCTGCTGAAAGATCTTTCAGCCATTTCATAAAACCATGAAAATGATAAACTTGTCTTGGCAGAGATCTCTTGGGCTTTACATTATATTATAATATTCTGTCTCTTATTCATTTCCTCAGAGCCAAATGAAGTCAGATAGTAAATGTGTAGTTTCCTCTGAAAAGTACAATTGTGTATCTTGGTCCCTACCTTTTTTGATAATGTCTGGTAGAACTTTACCGTAAGTGAGATAACAATAAAACAAATCTATTAATCAATAAATGAAATTTGGCATCGGAACCCAAGTTCTAGTAAATCAAACTTGATGTCTTGTAGATGTGTTGGGAAGGCATTTTTCAGGCAGCACAGTCATTGACTTTTAGAACGGTAGTCCTAACATATTATTATGTCCTGTAATAGCCCTGGAACAGTAGCCCACAAAATAAGATGCAACACTAGATTTAACACCCAGAATTCTGCCCAAGAGTGAAAAGTTATTGATTTGATGAGGAACAGTGATTGTAAAGCTGTAGTGTTCAACAGTGGACCCTATTAGTGGAGGAAAAAATAAGGATATTGGGGGAAAGAAAGTTAAAACAGTCCATGAGAATCCATTTTCTCTACAAAATTCAGTGATTATTCAAACTTACTATAGAAACTTGGTTAAATGCATTCTTCAGAACAGGAAAGGATACAAGACCAGGAAGATCCAGAGTGGTTAATGAGCTAGGTCAAGATGCTAATAAAGACAAGAAGGTTCTTGTTTTTTTAATGGAAATCTTGCCCAAGTGAAAACAAAAAGGAACAAGCAAACAGTAAATAAAAGAGGCTTGAAAACAGATGCAGCTTGGTTAAGTTTTAAAAAAATGTCTTGGAGCTGACATGGGTGTGCATGCTGCCCCTACATCCAGAGTGTGACATATAATGCTGGGTGATCATAGAATCATATTGGAAGGGACCTGCTAAATATTCTAGTTTGATTGCCTGTCTAGGTCAGGAATCCTTACACCATCCCAAACAAGCAAGTTATCATTTCCCATTATTTTGACACTATACATTTGTTGATACAGCTCAAGACTGCACTAGCTCTTTCGACACCTCAGCACACTGCTGGCTAATGCTTAATCTGTAGCCTATCAGGACCAGAAATTCTTCCTATAGATAGTGTAATCCATGAGCCAGGAATTAAAAGTTTTTTTCAATGACACAATTCCTTCAGCCAACAGTTTGTCACCAGAATTCTCTTCCAGGTCCATGAATCTAATTTGAAGGTATGATCAAAACACTGTGTTCTAAACCCTTTTGTTCTTTCTGCCAAGCAACTCAAAATCTTTCTATCCTTACTAGGCATTTTGTGGCATGTCTCTCATCCCAACAGAAAACAGAAAAAAGAGATAGTGGTCAGTGGATTTCATTATTTGGGTCAGCTTCTCCATCACATGTTGGCTTCTTGTCTTGCCTTGCTGTCTTGTCTGGTCTTCAGACTGCTAACTGTTCCTGTGAACAAATCTCCCTTCACAATCACATATCATAATCACAAAAAAATGTCTTCCGCATTTTTACACAAGTCTGAAGATCTCCCCCTCCTATCCATAGAATAGGGAATTAAACTATTCTACAGAAGCCTGTATGGGGAGGACTTGAAATTGGTTGTGCAGTTCCAGAGCAAGGATTACCTCCTGGTTCTGTTCATTCTGAGTTACATGGTGCCAGCTCTCCTCCTCCAAGGTATTTGCTTTATGTGTAGTACTCCTTCATCTGTTCTTTCTGGAGATATTCTTCTACCATATCCAGAAACTTATCTTCTCTCCATGTGCCCATATCTCCAGCCTCTTTGTTTTCTCTACCAGCATTGCAACAAGTTTGCATTTGCTGCAGATGTAGTTGGAATCAAATATTCTCCTTTATTGGTAGTTGGAATCTCCTCAGGTTAGAATACAACTTGGTCAGCAGGTTGATGGTCAGCATCATCTTGATGGTCAGCATCATATACCCTTCTTTTATGGGTCTATGCACTACTTCAGATTGTACAAGTGTGAATAGTTCCTCCCTTTACATACTCTCTTGTCTAAACTCTCCTGGGCAAACCCACCCACCCACCCCCACACAACACAACACAACCTCCAAACAAAGTCTTGCTGGAACCTCCATGTCTCATGAGCATTTGGGCCACATTCTGGCCCAAATGCTAAGAGGAGCTGGCCTTCCTCTAGAGCCGTGATGGCAAACCTATGGCACGCATGCCAGAGGTGGCACGCAGTGCCCTTTCTGTGGACATGCAAGCCATCACCCCAGCTCAGCTGCGCATGCGCCTCCCGCCAGCCAGCTGGTCTTTGGGTCTCTGCTGTGCATGTGGGGGGCATGTGTGCATGCATGGGCCATGCAAGCATGCATGGGGTGCATGTGCAGGGGCCGCATGTGCATTGCATTTGGGAGGTTCGGGTGCACGTGCTTTGGGCACACAGTCTGGAAAAAGTTAGCCATCACAGCTCTAGAGTGACCCTGATCTGCTCTGCCTTCTTTCATCAGCTGCCACCTACCTGCTTCTTCTGTTTGGTCTCTTTGTTTCCATTTGGCCTGTCTATTTGGCCTGAAGACTTGAATTTGATAAGATTAGCTGAAGTGTCCTTCCTCATCCCAGGAACATAACAATGACCAGGTGGAGCTCCACTTCTTCCACTTTTTTTTTTTTTTTTTAGAGAAAACAAATCCAAAATAGAAGTTAAAACTCCCTTTCTCATACATTGTCAATTCACCACTTTCTCCTCACATTGGATTTACATACTCTTTGGCTTTCCTTTTATTCCTAACATATGAAAAGAATCCACCTATCTCATTTTTGGTATCCCTTACCAGCCTCAGCTCATTCTGAGTTTTGGTTTTTCTGGCAAAGTTCCTACAGTTTCTGGCAACCACCTGCCATTACTTTCATTTTATACATATGTCCCTTTGTCTCTTCAGCATTTTAGAGAATTCTACATGAATTCATGCTGGCCTCTTTAGACTTCCGCCATTTTTCCTTCCTGTGGGAATTATTTGCAATTGGGTCTTCAGTACTGTGTTTTGTAGGATTTCTTCCTGGGTATTCAGGGTCTCTAAGGATTTGAAGCCATTGACTCTTACTTATCTCCCCATAAATTTATTAATAGGTTTTCAAATAACTCCAGGCTCCTGCTTTTATTAGGGCATCAGTCGGAACCCTGACAGCTAATCAGTTTGTGGCTTGCCTGTTATAATATAGCCTCTGTTCAATTGGATTTTGCAAGATTAAATATTATTTCAAACTGCAGTCCAATATAGAAATGAGGAGCCTTCCCTTACACTACCTGATCATGACTTCTTGAACTAACTGTCACAAATCTCCATTATCATCTTCTTCTTCTCCTTCTCCTTCTTCTTTCTTCTTCTTCTTCTTCTTCTTCTTCTTCTTCTTCTTCTTCTTCTTCTTCTTCTTCTTCTTCTTCTTCTTCTTCTTCTTCTTCTTCTTCTTCTTCTTCTTCTTCTTCTTCTCCGCCTCCTCCTCCACCCCCTCCTCCCCCTCCTGTCATATCTGATCAAATATGAAATTTTAATTAAACTGAAACCATTCTACAATATATGAAAGGATAAGGGTAATATCATAAACTCTTAAAATATCGCACAACTCAGCTAACATGTCCTTTAGCACTGTAGGAGGTTAGAATACACCCCTTTCCTAGGAGAATGAAATATTTTGGGAAATATTAAAAAGGCAGAATATTATGTTTCCCTGTATGAAAAATGGAGAAGCATGTTTTTAAAGACAAAGCATCTCCCACCTTCCTGCCCCCATCCCCTTTGTTAATGGGCCAGAAGGCAGAAACTCAATCCTTATCAATGGGCCTTCATCAATGGGCCTTCAATAGCAGCAGAAACTCACCACATGTGACCTGGGAAGCACATGTGACCATCAGCCACAAGGTTAGCTAAGACCCCACCCCCTGGGAGTCTGACAACCAATCAGGATACCCTTTTGGGGGCCCAGGAAATTCAAAGCCAGAGAGAGCATAAAACCCTGAGGACTTGCTGTATCTGCCCTTTTCTGTTCAGGAACTCAAGCCATGTGAACCTGTTCACCATTAAACCATCTTTCCAAGCAGTCTCCATGTTTCCAGTGTCTTTTTCCCCACTTGGAGCAGAACCCAGAAGGATATTTCTTCCTACAGCACAGTTAGAGACGACCAAATCCTGCTATTCCATCACGGCTTGATGAGTAGCTCCATTGATGGAGTTATTCAGATGCTGCCTTTACAGGGTAGACTGTGCTAATGGCTTTTCAGATCAGAAAGGGAGATAAGGCAGAAAACATATGTTTTCTTACAGGTATCTTCATTTGTGGGATTAGCTTCAATAATTCCATTTATGTCCCAGAACCCACATAACCATTTGCATTAATTATTTTAATCATCACAATTAAACATGTTCAACATTGAAATTAAATCAACAATTTGATTGTTTTGTGCTTCCAAAGTAGCAGAAAGCTTCATCAGGGTATCAGAGACACCAATCCCAGTAGCCAATTTCAACAACTGTATAATAATTTTCTTCTTATCCTTTACCCTTATACCAATACAGTGTAAAATGGTTGAAGAGAACTGTCCCAAACTGCAGTGAACACAGCTATTTATAAATTCCCTTCTACCTCTTTACTGACATAGATAGCTCTTAGGTGAATGGGGGAAACAGGAGAGCTGGTGATTAGCTATAGCTTAATTTTCCAGACATTTTTAATCCTTTTTAGTTTACTTCCAATGTGGATACTATAACTTAATTCTAAATCTACCATCATTATTTTTAACCCAGTTAAACGTATATATAATTTATACATAATCTAAAGAATAAATAATCTTTTTTGGGGAAAACTGCAGCTTAAAATATGGACTACCAAAAACGGGCCAAAACTATTATGACTTCATTAATATATATTGATCATATTTGGTTTTTTGTTTTTAAGTGAGGGGGGGAGAGAGACAGAGAGAGGGAGGGAGAGGGGGAGGGAAGGAGGGGAGAGAGACAGAGAGAAAAAAATGTATTTTTTTTTCCCTGTCTGAACAAAACAGAGACAACCCAGTTGTTATAAAACACTTTTTGGGGATTCTTAAGATCAGGCAGCAACTATGTACATTTCACAGTTCAGGTGACAGAAATAAAAGACCTGACAAAATGTCAACAAGCACAATTTAACTCCCCCCAATCAATTGAAAAGCCAGCTTTATAGCTGTGTCTTCCTTTAAAGTAAAAGCCTAACATGTGCATTGGGGGATGGCTGTAGTTAGTGCCAGACTATTAAGCTATTAAGCAGTTGTCATATGGGTAGAAAACGGGAAGCCTCTGTATCAGAATGGGACAGCAATTGCATTCTCCTGTCTGACAGCCCTTCTGCTTCAGGCGTCCTGGCCTTTGCCACCAGAAATATGGATGCAAAAGTCAATTTCTCTATTTCTTTTCCCCTGACAACACACTTTGGTAAAGCAAATGTTTTTGCACATTTATTGAATTCCTAGAGAATATTTGATGCCTGCGCATCTGAAGTACTTAGGGTTTGCTTCTACACTTTTACATAAGGCAAATACTGCACAAAACAAAGTTCTGGAGATCTTCAAAACCCTCTTTATGAAATTATGCTAAAATATACAGTTCTTGCCCTGAAATACCTCCTCCCCTCCATTTGAAAAACCGAGAACACATGCCAGTAGCTTAAAATTCTAAAATATTAAACCCACCTTTAAATGCAGAATTTATTGAAAATCTTGCAAAGTCCATAGTTGGGAATCCCATGAGCGGCTACAATTAAGTACGTGGTGTAATTTATGCCACAGACCATTTATCATGATACAAGACTATTATCACTGAGAGAGGGAAAAGTATGCAAAAAGTATTTAGAAGGAAAGACTTAAAAATGTTTATGGAAACTCATGACTTACCATGAATATTATCTTTGAGAATGCCTTGATATTGTAAGATTTGCCAAATGTGATTAAAAAAAACCTAATTTACCCCAACAGTAAGCTACTAATGCCTGCCCTTCCTCCAGAATAGTTTTTGCTGCTCTTGTTTAATAATAGAGGGTTTCTCTAGAGCTGGTAATGATCCTACACCACCCTCAATTTAATTTTACAACATCAGATCATTAATAATGATCTGAAGTAGTTGAGAAAGTCTCTTCTTTCTCCACTCCATCTATGGAAGTCACAATGGGAGGTAGCTCCATTTACCACCAACTATATAAACCACAGAGTCTTTTGGCCTAGTAAAGTCTAACCAGTATGTTATTGCACAAGCATTTGCAAGCTGTAGCTTGTTTTATTTAAAAATGGGAACAAAGATAGCATCACAATTCTCCATAGATAGCCAAGGCTTGCTCTCTCCTGTCATCAAATGAGCAAGAGCTTGTTTCTGCACATCTTTTCATGTGAAGAAGCCATCAGTGCCCTTCTGCTATTTATGTAGGTCAAACTAATCCATTTCTATGCAAGTGGTAATAAAAGAGCTATCATCATAGGACATACAATTGGAGATGGTTTGCTAATCTTAGGCTAATATCACTACTTCCTTCCTGTCATTCCCTAAAAGCTCAGTTCAAGTATACACAACCTCATTCAAATAAATATGCACACCAGGGAAGACAATATTTTATAAAACCAAGAAGTTGAACAGGAGAAATAGAAGTATTTAATTATTTATTTTATGTCATTTATATAGCTAGCCATCCCACAGCAATGACTCTGAATGTGGTATGAGGATTAAATCCAACAAAAATAGGATCAGCCATTCAAATAGCAAAAGTCAAGATTGCGGAAATTCATTCCATTGACCAAAAATAACAACAAAAACCAATTAACCAGCAGAGCTCACTCAACCTCTCGGCCCAAAAGCTTGAGGGAACAGCCAGGTCTTTAAAGCCTTACGGAAGCCTAACAGGGTCAAGACCCCTCAGATCTCAAGAGAGATGCTATTCTATAGGGCAGGCTCTGTAAGACAGAAGGCATGATTCCTGGGTCCAGCAAGAAGATATTGCTTGGTGGAAGGGACCCAAAGCATAATCTACTTGTTAGTTCTGGTGGGTGAGCAGAAATAACGAGAAACAGGCAATCCTGCAAACAGCCTGGCCCTGTGCCACGTAGGGCTTTATAAATGATAACTGGCACCTTGCATTGCATTCAGAGGCCCACATGTAGCTCACAAAGCAGCAACGTTATAAGAGCGTAACATGGAATGCCAAGAATTGCCTGCAGCAGTGCATTCTGGTCTAGCTAAATGTTTTTCAAATGCTTTTCCTATATAGTACCTCAGATATGATCTGAGAAGAAAAACTCACAAAATGGAAACTGAATCCAATTAATCACTTTCAAGAGAAAGGTTGGTATACAGGTAGTCCTTGAGCGACGACTGTTCAAAGTTACAACAGCAATAAAAAAGTGACTTACAACTGGTTCTCCCACTTTCAACTGTTGCTGCATCCCCACAAGGATGCCAGTGCTTGGTAGTTGACACTACCAATGGTTGCTGTTGAGGTTCGGGAATAACGAGAGGCAAGTGACAACAGCTCTTTAATATACAGTGAGACTTCAGCAAAAACTCTGAGGCTGCAGCCCTCCTTATATACAATTCCGGAGAGGCTGTCAGCCGATCAGCAACTAAGGCAGGTTTGAAATTCCCACTGAAATGTATCAATACATAACACCCCTCCCTTCCCAGAAGGCACTCACATTCAAATATTTACATAAGTACACACAAAATCTCGCAGGTGACCTGGGCGAATTCTCGTTCTGGTCGACCTGCGCAGTTCATTGTTTGGTGGGGCGTCGAGCTGGTCGGAGGGACTCTCTGTCTCTCCCGGCTCCGCCAATGGAACCTCCTGGATTTTGTCCGGGGCGTGGTTATCCCCGGCTGGGAGTGGCGACTCGCTGGGGCAGCGCTGGAACCAGGGTTTGTCAGCTAAGTATTCCCTTGAACCCGGGCTTGAGTTAGCTGTTTTGGGAAAGTTGTTGTAGTTAGGTTCGGAGATTTCTAAGTTGATGTTTGCCTCACTGACTATTCTCTTCCTTAGTTGGTCTATGTGGCGTTTCCAGATTCTGTCTACCCCTACATCTACCGTGTAAGATTTTGGGCCCGTTATGCCCACTATGGTTCCTGCAACCCATAGAGGTCCGCTAGCATAATTGCGAGCAAACACCGGGGACCCAACCTGGAACTGCCTTAGTCCGGTGGTCTCTCCCTTAAAGTTCTCATGTGAGTAGTTAGGGTGAAGCCTGTCTAACACGCACTGAAGCTTCCTGCCCATGAGGAGTTCGGCTGGGCTTCTCCCTGTGGCCGTGCATGGTGTGGCATGCTGGACTGCTAAAAATTGGTCTATCCTGACCTGCCAGTCCCCATCGTCTAGCCTGGACAATGCCTCTTTGGCCGTTCTTACAAAACGTTCAGCAAGGCCATTAGAAGCCAGATGGAAAGGGGCCGACAGGGCATGGCGGATGCCCAGTCCGGCCAGGTAGCTCTCAAACAGAGTCGCTGTAAATTGAGGGCCGTTATCAGATACAAGGGTATCCAGTAGCCTGTGGGTGGCAAATAATTTCCGAAGAGCCTTAATGACTGCTTCAGCTGTGGTTGAAGACATGAGTATGATTTCGAGCCATTTTGAAAAGGCATCGACTATGATTAAAAATGTTTGCCCGTGGAAGGACCCGGCAAAATCAATATGGATCCTCCCCCATGGCCCCTTTGGTTTCTCCTACTCTCGGATAGACGCTATCGGGGGATCGGGGTGAGATTCCTGGCAGGGCCTGCACTTCCCCACCCACTCGGACTTGGTCCATGTTGGGCCACCAAACTTAACTGTGGGCTAAGCTTTTCATCTGAACTATTCCTGGGTGCCCCTCGTGCAGTAACTCCAAGACCCTCATTCTCAGTTTTGTTGGTACCACCACCCTATTACCCCACAACAAGCAACCCCCTTGCATAAACAATTCATTACATTTGTTAACATAACCCTGGTATTCCCCACTGTCCACCTTGACAGGCCACCCCTTAAGGACCCACCCCATCACAGTGCGAATCACAGGGTCCCTAGCAGAGGCTTTAGCCACCTCGCAAGAGGAGATAGGTCCCAAAGTCATAGCGTCGATCAAAAGGACGGGGGCTTCCAGCATGGGGTTGACAAGCAGTTCAGGGAGGGGACAGCGGTTGAGGGCGTCCGCATGACCCAAGGTCCGTCCGGGCCGATGGACAAGCTGGTACGAATATGCCGACAGGAAGATGGCCCACCTGGTTAAACGTGGGGACAGGGCAGCGGGGGTGGGCTTGTCACCGGCCAAAAGTCCCAGCAAGTGCCGGTAGTCTGTCACAAGTTCGAATTGACGGCCATAGAGATATTCATGAAACTTCTTAACCCCCGCAATTGCAGCCAGAGCCTCTCTGTCCAACTGACTATAGTTACGCTCTGCGCTGGACAGAGTGCCAGAGTAAAACGCAATGGGCGCCTCGAGGCCATTTGGCAGTCTATGGCCTAGGACGGCACCAACTCTGAAGGGGGAGGTGTCACAAACCAATACAAGCGGTAGCGCCGAGTTGTATTGAATGAGGAAGTTGTCCTCAGACAAAAGTTTCTTTACAGCCTCAAATGTGGCTGCCTCTGCCTTGCCCCAAACCCACGGAACATTCTTTCCCAACAGTTTGTGCAGGGGATCTGCGATGGTAGCCTTGTCTTTTAAAAACATTGAGTAAAAGTTGAGGAGTCCAAGGAAGGCTTGGAGCTCCGATTTGGATTTGGGGGCAGGTGCGTTCTTGATGGCCCAAACTTTACTTTCGGTGGGATGGATGCCTGTGCCATCAACCTTGTACCCCAAAAATTCGACAGAGGGAACAGCGATCATGCACTTGTTCTTTTTAAGTTTGAGTCCCGCTTCCCTAAATCTGGTTAGGACGTTCCTCACTCTATCCCCTAGTTGACACTCATCTTGGGCACTGATTAAAACATCGTCAAAATAGGGCACCACCCCCGGAAGCCCTTGCAAGAGGCGCTCCATGGTGCTCTGGAATAGGCCGGGTGCGACGCTCACCCCAAACTGGAGCCTGGTGCACTTGAATGCACCCCTGTGAGTCACGATCGTTTGCGCCTCTGCCGTGGCGTCATCGACGGGTAACTGTTGATAGGCCTGTGCTAGGTCTAGTTTGGCAAAAAATTTTCCTGGCCCCAAGGAGTGTAGTAGATGATGCACGATCGGCACCGGATAGGCGCTCGGCTGCAAAGCCTTGTTGATCATGCACTTGTAGTCGGCGCAAATTCTGATTGAGCCATCAGATTTAACTGGGGTCACTATGGGGGTTTCCCATTTTGCATGGTCAATGGGGACCAACACCCCTTGTTTAATTAATTTGTCCAGTTCTGCATCGATTTTTGGTTTCAATGCGAAAGGCACCTGTCTGGCTTTGAGTCTTATTTGGGCTACGTTGGGGTCTAAATTTAGGGAGATAGGGGTCCCCACATACTTGCCCAACGTGTCCCCGAAGACGTCCTGGAACTCGGTCAGGAGGCTGTCCTTCAGTGACGGCTCAAACATTCGGTGGACGCCAGTGAAACCCATGCCAAGGGCTCGGAACCATCCCATGCCCAGAAGGCTGGGCAGCTGTTTTGTGACGACTGTTAGTGGCAGGTCTTTTTCGAAGTCCCCGTAGGTGATTCGGAACGTGCCTACTCCTTCGACGGGGACCCGGTTCCCCTGGTAGTCTAGGATGCGCAGTCTCTGTTTGGATAGCTGGTCCTTCCGGAATGATGGCAGGATGGTCTTCAGGGTTGCCCACGACATTATGGAGAGAGCTGATCCGGTGTTGATCTCCATCATGCATGGTTTGCCGTTGATTTCGACCACCGTGCTGACCTTGTCTTCGATTACCGTGCTGGCCTGGTCGACATGTATGCTGCGGCCATCTCGCGGTTCAAATTCGTGCCATTTTCTAGCGCCGCCCTCTCTCATTGGATGCTTCTGGCGCATTGGTTCTGGTTGGCTGCGGCGCTCATGTGGTTGGTGTTTTCTGGGCAGTATGGCTCTACAGACTTGCGCCAAGTGCCCTTTTTTCTTGCAACGCCTGCAAATAGCCTCTCTGTATTTGCAGGACAGTCTATCGTGATGCCTGCCACAGCTGGGGCAGTTACGCCGGGGGCTGCCTGCGTCTTTTCTTTGGTGCTCTGTACGGAAGACGTCTTCATCAGACTCAGACTCCGAGCTGGATCCGGTGTCTTTCCTGTGCACTGGTGTAGACTTGGGATTGTCCTTGCTGGTCAGCGGGCGCTGCAGCGTTTCTGCGGCTTTTGTGGAGGCTTCATGAGCCCTGGCCTCGTCTAGTGCTCCGGCAAGCATTTGATCAGGCTTGGTGAATAGTCGCCTTTGTAGTTTTATGTCTCGAACGCCACAGATTAGCTGCTCCAGCAGCACATCGTCCAAGTCCCTATAGTCGCAATGTGTTGCGGCTTTACGCAGGTACGCCATGTAAGCGCTGACCGGTTCCCCCTCTCGTTGCACGCGTTGTCTTAATTGGTATCGTTGCACGAACTTGGAGGGCACGGGAGCGTAGTGAGCCTGAAGAGTTGCCATCAGGGTGTCCCAGGAAACGGTCTGGACCGGCGTTGGCTCACAAAGTGACTCCGCCATCTCGAACACATCTGGTCCGCAGTGGCTTAGGAAGAGGGCTCTCTTCCGATTTGCAGAGAGTCTTTGCATGTCGCTGGCTTCTAGCGAGCACTCAAACCTCGTTAGGTACGAGACTCATTTTTTGCGGGCCAGATCAAAAGGTTTGGGCGGAACGTAGGCAGACATGTTCGGTATGCCTCCTGTAGTTCGCCTCGTTGCCTAGCTAAAGCTCGTGGTCTCACTGGTTCGCTTCTTGTGGCCTCAATTCCACCCTCGTCGCCAATGTTGAGGTTCAGGAATAATGAGAGGCACAAGCAAGCAAGTGACAACAGCTCTTTAATATACAGTGAGACTTCAGCAAAAACTCTGAGGCTGCAGCCCTGCTTATATACAATTCCGGAGATGCTGTCAGCCAATCAGCAACTAAGGCAGGTTTGAAACTCACGCTGAAATGTATCAATACATAACAGTTGCGGTGTCTTGGGGTCATGTGATCATCTTTTACAATCTCCCCAGACAGCTTCTAATAAACAAAGTCAATGGGGAAAGCTAGATTTGCTTAACGACTACTTAATAACAGTGATTCACTTAACAACCATGGAAAAAAAGGCATAAAATCAGACATGACTCACCTAACAACTGTCTTTCTCAGCAACAGAAATTCTGATCCCAATGGTGGTTGTAAGTCAAGGATTGCAAGTAGTGGTTAACATCTGGGTAGAAAATCTATGGTATTCCAGGCATTGCTTATCTATAGATTCCCAACATCACTATTGGCTCTGCTGGCTAGAGCAGGCCAGGTAATTATAGTGCAACAGCATGTTGACTGTCAATGGAGATTCTCAGTCATTCCAGGTCATAGTTGTCCCAAAGGTGCTTTTTCAAGAGACAACTGGATTTTCTTGTTTTACCTTTGAAGACGTTTTGCTTCTCATCCGAGAAGCTTCTTGGATAAGAAGTGAAATGTCTTCAAAGAAAAGCCCAGTTGCCTCTTTAAAAAGCACCTTTGGAACAGCATGTTGAATTTCCTCAACTCAAATTTATTATGAACCACACTTTTAAAAGTTCGAATTTCTTCTCCCCCTTGAAGGTCAGCAGATATTCCTGGAATGGTCCTCCTCTCATTGGGTTCTCCCATTATGCTATGCCCTAATGTGGTGTGTTTGGTTTTGTCCAGACTTATTTCATAGTTATTTCATAGGATTGTTGCAACTGAGCTGACTCATACCCCAAGATCCCTTCTTCAGCTGAAATAAAAGAAGCATAGGGTACAAATGTGAGCGACTCTCAGTTTTTCGGCATCAAGAGCTCACAGCCATGAATCTGTTTTCTTTGCTCTCTGAACTAGAGAAGTTCAAGTTGATTTGTCATATTTTATGAGGATTAAGTGCCCTTCAGTGCAGATAAAAACTAATTGCAGGGCTGTTTCAAATTCAGATAAGAAGCTTCCCAGTTCACATCTCCCAGAACAAAAGAAAGAAGACATTAACTGCTTTTAGCCAGAGTTAAATGAACCACTGACCACAGAACTGCTGGGCTGTGGGTTGGTTGCTTAGCACCCTTGCAGCTGAAAAGCTGACTGTCTTTCCGGGATACAATATCCACAGAGACTCATCGTAACCCGAAAGGCTGAGGGCTATCTAAAATGGATTGTTTTTCATCCTTGGCGTTTTAAAGGCAATTTCAGAATTCAGACACCAAGGAGACAAAAATTAACATGGCTTTGGAATGATCAGTTGCATCAGCCAGGTGGCAGAGAAATAAAGGGCCAGGGTAAGCCTATAATGACTCCTAAGTAGAGGAGATGGGTTCAGTTACAAAGCAGATTCTGTTATCTCCTAGAGCTGTGATTGCAAACCTATGGCACGCGTGCCAGAGGTGGCACACAGAGCCCTCTCTGTGGGCATGTGCACCATCATCCCAGCTCAGCCAGCTGGTCGCCAGGTTTCCAAGGTGCGCACGTGCGCCGGCCAGCTGGTTGTTGGGTTTCCAGCACTTTGGAATGCACGTGCATATGCATCCATGCATGAGCACTTTCCAGTTGGGGCACTCTGTGCCTAAACTGTTCGCCATCACTGTCCTAGAACAGTGATAGCTAACCTTTTCAGGACCGAGTGCCCAAAGCGCACGCCCAAACCCCCGAAATGCAATGCGCACATGCACCCCACACATGTGCCCCACCCCCATGCATGAGTGGCAGAGACCCAAAAACCAGCTGGCTGGTGGAAGGCACACACGCATGCACGGCGGAGCTGAACTGGGGTGACGGCTCGCGTGCTGACAGAGAGGGCACTGCATGCCACCTCTGGCATGTGTGCCATAGGTTCACCATCACAGTCCTAGAGGATGGAGAAATTATGTTTCTCTGCCCTTAATCAGTACGGGGCAGCTGCAGTTTCTACAGCTTTCTAGGTCTCTGCTGACATCCAGATTTTTCTGAGATTTTCCTATCAGATATATATTGATGGTCATGCTCATTTGCTTCTATGAGGAAGTTATTTGGTCAATACAGCTTCAGGTTCAAAAGTTGTTTTTATTATTTACAAATACATACATGCATATGATAATGAACAGGGTGTGCTGTTACATTTTTACCCTAACTGTATGACTCAGATGTTGAGAGGAGAGAGAAGTTCACGTGTTGTCTCTATCGCTGAGAGATAGATGAGAGAGAGAGGAAATCAAGGGGAAGATATCCAAGTGGTTTCTAGGTAAGAGTCCAATAAGAAAGTTCATTGGCTGATATAATCACATGTGATGTCTATAAAGACTTAACCCCTTCTAGTCTTTGGTGCATCATATGCAGGCAATATCTGACATTTCCTACAGAAGATTCTAGTTCAATTACCTTTGTGGGGGTTCCCTCCTCTCCCCCAAAGACTTGCAATTTGATGCCAGCAGCCTACTGCATCTCAGTAATGTCCAGCTGTGTGTGCAGAGACTCTTACATAGGTGCTGCTTGTTCTGACCTGCAGCTTTGGTTTAGAGAAGAAGGCAGGGTAGAGACTAGATAAACATCCAGTTGCCCCAGGAAAGGTCATCCATCATCAGCAGAAACATCCCAATGCAGACCATTCAATCTGACAACTAATGGCATGAAGTTGAACTAAAATATATACATTTAAAGAGCTGACAGATTTTTTTAAAAAATGATTTAATGGGTCTCCTTATTTAGGATAGGGCTTATTGACCTTTTCTCTGTTGATGACAAATCTACAAATAGTAGAATGGAAAGACTGCAGTATTTGACCTTTTTATATGAAATTAGAGACGATAGGGAGAGTTTCTCTCTTTTTGACTAGCTCATCTTTCTGTATTACCTCCAGCTTTCAGCTCATTTCCTCCTGTCCAAGTGTACCCCTTGCAGGTACAGATAGAGGGAAAAAAGCTTCTAGAAAGATCAATGGAAGCTTTTTCTCTGATAACAAAATTAATTCTCAGTTTGGCCACAATTCCCCAAGGTATTTCTAGAAAAGGGAGAGAGGAAACATAGCTTGTTCCTCTCTTTTTTCCTCGCCTATGTTTAATTGCCATGGGGTACTGGCAGAGAGAGTTACAGCACAAGGGGGGCAAAGAAAGTTAACTCTTTCCCTCCAGAAATCCTCTTTGAGAATAACCTGCCTACAATTAAATTAAAAAGAAAAAAAATCCATTGACATTCACAGGCACTTAAGTCTCTGGGAAAATTAACCTGGACCTGTGGAAAATTGATTTAGGGCTGGGGCATTCAAGCAAACAATCACAGCTCCTTGCTTGTGGAAAGTACATGAAGGATGTGATTAACCTAGTCTTTGGTCTCCTATACGCTAAGTTGCCATTTTCCAAATTGTGTATTGTGAGAACAATAAGCTAAAGCCTCCTATGAACCCTGAAGACTCATCTGGCAATCTTCAAACTGGCAGTTTAGAGGCAAGGTTGACTTGCTGCAAGTTTCCTGCTTGGTATTGCCTTCAACCCAGGGTCTCAATAACCTGAATGTTCATCCTAGTTTTAATGCAAGCATCACTCTGTGGATTCCTAGAAAATCCCAGCAATTATAATTAGATGTTAATTATTTCACAGGGATCCCCCTTCTTAATTATAATTCATAGTTTACTACTAACGTGGAGTGACTTCTCAAACAATTTAAGCCCACGCTACAAGTAAGCATCAGATTGTTGCTACCAGACAGCCACAAGATGAGAGTAAAGAGAAGAAAACAGCAATTGGTGGTTGCCCGGATTTTTGCAGCCAAGCTATGCAGCCTAATTAAATCAACATATATGGCTTGTGGCAAAAGGCCAGGAGTTTTGCAGTCCATCAGCATCTGCCACAGGGCCCTTAGCCAATTTCAACCCTGAGGTGAAATTGAGGAATAGGGTGGCAGTATTTGCTTTCATATACAGGAGCAACTTATTAGAAATTTATATGTATGTATGTACAGTATGTATGTATGTATGTACGGTATGTACAGCAAGGTCAAAGAGTTCCTGCTTATCTCTGTTTCAAGATCATTGAGCCAGCGGTGTCCTAAAATATTCCCCTGGTCATGTGGCCAAAGTGGTACCTATTTATCTATTTGCATTTGTATGCGTTCAAACTACTAGGTTGGCAAGAACAGGGGAGAGGACGGGAGCTCACCTGACAAGCCCAGCGTCTTAACCACTGAGCCACCACAATGCCATATATGTCATATATCATATTGATGACTTACAACAAATGTTTAAGTGCCACAGATATAAGTGATTTTATATACATATACACATATACATATACACATATACATCACTTATGTTATATCTGTGGCACTTAAGCATTTGTTCTTAATCATTTAAAGGTCAGAAGTGTATGTAAAATGTTGAATTGTGCACTATATTAAATTTTAAGAATGAACCCCTATATCTGAATTTGAATTCTACGTTGCAATATTGCTTTAATACTTCATCCATTTTATTATGCAGCAAATGTGAATAAATGCTTAAAGCTAGTGTTCCCAGTATGGCTCTAATCATGTACTTAATTGCAGAGGAGTGTCAGGAGAAAGATCAAGCTATTCAGATCTGTCAGAAAGAAAAGCAATGTTAGATGACATTGGATGACACTCTACAAATGACATTACACTATGGAACCTCTATTAGTGTGAATGCAAAACACATGTTGTCCAGACTTGAAAAGGTCAAGGATTTATCTCAAAGTAGTGTCAGTGGCATCTGCTAAGTCTAGGAATGAAAACATTTAACTTTTGCAGAGTAAAAATAACTAGTGCCCATATTTCTGACCAATGCAAACAGGGTAGATTTGAAAGAGACTCACCATGTGCCTATTATTGGATTGCGAGTTTGTCTTTAGGAAGAACTGTTATAAGAAGTGAACCAATAAAAGATGTTTTGTTGGATCACACAAAAAAATCCACCTCAGCCAGCTTTGTGTATTCCTGTTTTCTACCATAAGTCAGCTAGATAGTTCTTGCATGAAGCCCAAAAATATGGCACTTATTAGTTTAATGAACTGCAAACTTGGACAGATTTGGGATAATTGTGTGCAAGTTAGGGCAGCCCTATTAATAGGCAAAGCAAATTAGGCACTTTGAGAGGCAGAGTTTGGGCCTCTTGAAATGTGAGCAAATTTTTATGTTAACTTATTCCACTGTTGCATTTTTATTAAGAGAGGCAGAGAGGTGTAAAGCTGAGTCATTTCTGCCTCATACATCAAAAGACTGGAGCTAGCTTTTTGGAGGGGGTCATTCAGAGCATCAAAACTGCAGTATATATAATTTAAGTCTGTTACAAAGGATGTTGGGTATCCAATATTTCTATGCATGCTGGTTTGTATACTGGCTGTGTTATTCCTAAGTGTAGATGAGCTGATTTACTCACAGTTCCGTTGCAATCTATCAATTGCTACAAAGCTAGTTTGTGTTTCGAGTTATAGGTAGTTCTCAAATTACAACTATTCATTTAGAGATCGTTTGAAGTTACAACAGCACTGAAAAAACTGACTTAGGACCAATTTTCACATTTATGACCTTTGCAGTGTCAGGTGATCAAAATTTGGACACTTGGCAACTGGCATGTATTTGTGATTGTTGCCATGTCCCAAGGTCATGTGATCGCCTTTTTCAACTTTCTGACAAGCAAAGTCATTGGGTAAGCCAGATTCACTTAATAACTGTGTTACTAACTTAATGACTGCAGTGATTCACTTAACAGCTGTGGAAGGAAAGGTCATAAAATGGGGCAAAACTCACCCAACCACTGTCTTGCTTAGCAACCAAAATTTGGAGTTCAATTGTCGTAAGTCAAGGACTACCTGTACCTATGGCACTCAGAAGCTTATTTTCCCTGTTCTGCTTCATAAGAAATACCAGGATTTTTTCCCCAGTCGCCCAAACTTAAGTGTATGTTATAGGTATATAAATGTGGATCAATGGAGGGAATAGGAATGGGAATTTAATTGAAATATGAATATAATAGTAATTTATAATGCAGTTGTAATGAAGAATCACAAATCATCTTTAGGATTTGCAAATCAAATGTGGCATATAAATAAGTAGTCATATATATATATATATATATATATATATATATATATATATATATATATATATATATATATATATGCATATTCTTTCTAGCCAGGTTTTACCTACGTAAGCTAGGTTGTTCTGCAGCTCTGACTGTGTGAAATCTCATTCACCATCCTCAGAGCTCCTCCTCTGCTGACAAACTGCAACTCTACGTTGCTCTCTGGGAGACTCAGATAGCTATTTCTGCCTTATAAGGCTTCATCAGTGAGCCACACCCACTTCTCAGATATTCCCCCTGTAAAGGTACAATGTGTCTTTTTCTGTTTTTCGTAGGCTTTTATGTGCATATTCTTTCTAGCCAGGTTTTACCTACGTAAGCTAGGTTGTTCTGCAGCTCTGACTGTGTGAAATCTCATTCACCATCCTCAGAGCTCCTCCTCTGCTGACAAACTGCAACTCTACGTTGCTCTCTGGGAGACTCAGATAGCTATTTCTGCCTTATAAGGCTTCGTCAGTGAGCCACACCCACTTCTCAGATATTCCCCCTGTAAAGGTACAATGTGTCTTTTTCTGTTTTTCGTAGGCTTTTATGTGCATATTCTTTCTAGCCAGGTTTTACCTACGTAAGCTAGGTTGTTCTGCAGCTCTGACTGTGTGAAATCTCATTCACCATCCTCAGAGCTCCTCCTCTGCTGACAAACTGCAACTCTACGTTGCTCTCTGGGAGACTCAGATAGCTATTTCTGCCTTATAAGGCTTCGTCAGTGAGCCACACCCACTTCTCAGATATTCCCCCTGTAAAGGTACAATGTGTCTTTTTCTGTTTTTCGTAGGCTTTTATGTGCATATTCTTTCTAGCCAGGTTTTACCTACGTAAGCTAGGTTGTTCTGCAGCTCTGACTGTGTGAAATCTCATTCACCATCCTCAGAGCTCCTCCTCTGCTGACAAACTGCAACTCTACGTTGCTCTCTGGGAGACTCAGATAGCTATTTCTGCCTTATAAGGCTTCGTCAGTGAGCCACACCCACTTCTCAGATATTCCCCCTGTAAAGGTACAATGTGTCTTTTTCTGTTTTTCGTAGGCTTTTATGTGCATATTCTTTCTAGCCAGGTTTTACCTACGTAAGCTAGGTTGTTCTGCAGCTCTGACTGTGTGAAATCTCATTCACCATCCTCAGAGCTCCTCCTCTGCTGACAAACTGCAACTCTACGTTGCTCTCTGGGAGACTCAGATAGCTATTTCTGCCTTATAAGGCTTCGTCAGTGAGCCACACCCACTTCTCAGATATTCCCCCTGTAAAGGTACAATGTGTCTTTTTCTGTTTTTCGTAGGCTTTTATGTGCATATTCTTTCTAGCCAGGTTTTACCTACGTAAGCTAGGTTGTTCTGCAGCTCTGACTGTGTGAAATCTCATTCACCATCCTCAGAGCTCCTCCTCTGCTGACAAACTGCAACTCTACGTTGCTCTCTGGGAGACTCAGATAGCTATTTCTGCCTTATAAGGCTTCGTCAGTGAGCCACACCCACTTCTCAGATATTCCCCCTGTAAAGGTACAATGTGTCTTTTTCTGTTTTTCGTAGGCTTTTATGTGCATATTCTTTCTAGCCAGGTTTTACCTACGTAAGCTAGGTTGTTCTGCAGCTCTGACTGTGTGAAATCTCATTCACCATCCTCAGAGCTCCTCCTCTGCTGACAAACTGCAACTCTACGTTGCTCTCTGGGAGACTCAGATAGCTATTTCTGCCTTATAAGGCTTCGTCAGTGAGCCACACCCACTTCTCAGATATTCCCCCTGTAAAGGTACAATGTGTCTTTTTCTGTTTTTCGTAGGCTTTTATGTGCATATTCTTTCTAGCCAGGTTTTACCTACGTAAGCTAGGTTGTTCTGCAGCTCTGACTGTGTGAAATCTCATTCACCATCCTCAGAGCTCCTCCTCTGCTGACAAACTGCAACTCTACGTTGCTCTCTGGGAGACTCAGATAGCTATTTCTGCCTTATAAGGCTTCGTCAGTGAGCCACACCCACTTCTCAGATATTCCCCCTGTAAAGGTACAATGTGTCTTTTTCTGTTTTTCGTAGGCTTTTATGTGCATATTCTTTCTAGCCAGGTTTTACCTACGTAAGCTAGGTTGTTCTGCAGCTCTGACTGTGTGAAATCTCATTCACCATCCTCAGAGCTCCTCCTCTGCTGACAAACTGCAACTCTACGTTGCTCTCTGGGAGACTCAGATAGCTATTTCTGCCTTATAAGGCTTCGTCAGTGAGCCACACCCACTTCTCAGATATTCCCCCTGTAAAGGTACAATGTGTCTTTTTCTGTTTTTCGTAGGCTTTTATGTGCATATTCTTTCTAGCCAGGTTTTACCTACGTAAGCTAGGTTGTTCTGCAGCTCTGACTGTGTGAAATCTCATTCACCATCCTCAGAGCTCCTCCTCTGCTGACAAACTGCAACTCTACGTTGCTCTCTGGGAGACTCAGATAGCTATTTCTGCCTTATAAGGCTTCGTCAGTGAGCCACACCCACTTCTCAGATATTCCCCCTGTAAAGGTACAATGTGTCTTTTTCTGTTTTTCGTAGGCTTTTATGTGCATATTCTTTCTAGCCAGGTTTTACCTACGTAAGCTAGGTTGTTCTGCAGCTCTGACTGTGTGAAATCTCATTCACCATCCTCAGAGCTCCTCCTCTGCTGACAAACTGCAACTCTACGTTGCTCTCTGGGAGACTCAGATAGCTATTTCTGCCTTATAAGGCTTCGTCAGTGAGCCACACCCACTTCTCAGATATTCCCCCTGTAAAGGTACAATGTGTCTTTTTCTGTTTTTCGTAGGCTTTTATGTGCATATTCTTTCTAGCCAGGTTTTACCTACGTAAGCTAGGTTGTTCTGCAGCTCTGACTGTGTGAAATCTCATTCACCATCCTCAGAGCTCCTCCTCTGCTGACAAACTGCAACTCTACGTTGCTCTCTGGGAGACTCAGATAGCTATTTCTGCCTTATAAGGCTTCGTCAGTGAGCCACACCCACTTCTCAGATATTCCCCCTGTAAAGGTACAATGTGTCTTTTTCTGTTTTTCGTAGGCTTTTATGTGCATATTCTTTCTAGCCAGGTTTTACCTACGTAAGCTAGGTTGTTCTGCAGCTCTGACTGTGTGAAATCTCATTCACCATCCTCAGAGCTCCTCCTCTGCTGACAAACTGCAACTCTACGTTGCTCTCTGGGAGACTCAGATAGCTATTTCTGCCTTATAAGGCTTCGTCAGTGAGCCACACCCACTTCTCAGATATTCCCCCTGTAAAGGTACAATGTGTCTTTTTCTGTTTTTCGTAGGCTTTTATGTGCATATTCTTTCTAGCCAGGTTTTACCTACGTAAGCTAGGTTGTTCTGCAGCTCTGACTGTGTGAAATCTCATTCACCATCCTCAGAGCTCCTCCTCTGCTGACAAACTGCAACTCTACGTTGCTCTCTGGGAGACTCAGATAGCTATTTCTGCCTTATAAGGCTTCGTCAGTGAGCCACACCCACTTCTCAGATATTCCCCCTGTAAAGGTACAATGTGTCTTTTTCTGTTTTTCGTAGGCTTTTATGTGCATATTCTTTCTAGCCAGGTTTTACCTACGTAAGCTAGGTTGTTCTGCAGCTCTGACTGTGTGAAATCTCATTCACCATCCTCAGAGCTCCTCCTCTGCTGACAAACTGCAACTCTACGTTGCTCTCTGGGAGACTCAGATAGCTATTTCTGCCTTATAAGGCTTCGTCAGTGAGCCACACCCACTTCTCAGATATTCCCCCTGTAAAGGTACAATGTGTCTTTTTCTGTTTTTCGTAGGCTTTTATGTGCATATTCTTTCTAGCCAGGTTTTACCTACGTAAGCTAGGTTGTTCTGCAGCTCTGACTGTGTGAAATCTCATTCACCATCCTCAGAGCTCCTCCTCTGCTGACAAACTGCAACTCTACGTTGCTCTCTGGGAGACTCAGATAGCTATTTCTGCCTTATAAGGCTTCGTCAGTGAGCCACACCCACTTCTCAGATATTCCCCCTGTAAAGGTACAATGTGTCTTTTTCTGTTTTTCGTAGGCTTTTATGTGCATATTCTTTCTAGCCAGGTTTTACCTACGTAAGCTAGGTTGTTCTGCAGCTCTGACTGTGTGAAATCTCATTCACCATCCTCAGAGCTCCTCCTCTGCTGACAAACTGCAACTCTACGTTGCTCTCTGGGAGACTCAGATAGCTATTTCTGCCTTATAAGGCTTCGTCAGTGAGCCACACCCACTTCTCAGATATTCCCCCTGTAAAGGTACAATGTGTCTTTTTCTGTTTTTCGTAGGCTTTTATGTGCATATTCTTTCTAGCCAGGTTTTACCTACGTAAGCTAGGTTGTTCTGCAGCTCTGACTGTGTGAAATCTCATTCACCATCCTCAGAGCTCCTCCTCTGCTGACAAACTGCAACTCTACGTTGCTCTCTGGGAGACTCAGATAGCTATTTCTGCCTTATAAGGCTTCGTCAGTGAGCCACACCCACTTCTCAGATATTCCCCCTGTAAAGGTACAATGTGTCTTTTTCTGTTTTTCGTAGGCTTTTATGTGCATATTCTTTCTAGCCAGGTTTTACCTACGTAAGCTAGGTTGTTCTGCAGCTCTGACTGTGTGAAATCTCATTCACCATCCTCAGAGCTCCTCCTCTGCTGACAAACTGCAACTTTACGTTGCTCTCTGGGAGACTCAGATAGCTATTTCTGCCTTATAAGGCTTTGTCAGTGAGCCACACCCACTTCTCAGATATTCCCCCTGTAAAGGTACAATGTGTCTTTTTCTGTTTTTCGTAGGCTTTTATGTGCATATTCTTTCTAGCCAGGTTTTACCTACGTAAGCTAGGTTGTTCTGCAGCTCTGACTGTGTGAAATCTCATTCACCATCCTCAGAGCTCCTCCTCTGCTGACAAACTGCAACTCTACGTTGCTCTCTGGGAGACTCAGATAGCTATTTCTGCCTTATAAGGCTTCGTCAGTGAGCCACACCCACTTCTCAGATATTCCCCCTGTAAAGGTACAATGTGTCTTTTTCTGTTTTTCGTAGGCTTTTATGTGCATATTCTTTCTAGCCAGGTTTTACCTACGTAAGCTAGGTTGTTCTGCAGCTCTGACTGTGTGAAATCTCATTCACCATCCTCAGAGCTCCTCCTCTGCTGACAAACTGCAACTCTACGTTGCTCTCTGGGAGACTCAGATAGCTATTTCTGCCTTATAAGGCTTCGTCAGTGAGCCACACCCACTTCTCAGATATTCCCCCTGTAAAGGTACAATGTGTCTTTTTCTGTTTTTCGTAGGCTTTTATGTGCATATTCTTTCTAGCCAGGTTTTACCTACGTAAGCTAGGTTGTTCTGCAGCTCTGACTGTGTGAAATCTCATTCACCATCCTCAGAGCTCCTCCTCTGCTGACAAACTGCAACTCTACGTTGCTCTCTGGGAGACTCAGATAGCTATTTCTGCCTTATAAGGCTTCGTCAGTGAGCCACACCCACTTCTCAGATATTCCCCCTGTAAAGGTACAATGTGTCTTTTTCTGTTTTTCGTAGGCTTTTATGTGCATATTCTTTCTAGCCAGGTTTTACCTTTGCAGAACAACCTAGCTTACGTAGGTAAAACCTGGCTAGAAAGAATATGCACATAAAAGCCTACGAAAAACAGAAAAAGACACATTGTACCTTTACAGGGGGAATATCTGAGAAGTGGGTGTGGCTCACTGACGAAGCCTTATAAGGCAGAAATAGCTATCTGAGTCTCCCAGAGAGCAACGTAGAGTTGCAGTTTGTCAGCAGAGGAGGAGCTCTGAGGATGGTGAATGAGATTTCACACAGTCAGAGCTGCAGAACAACCTAGCTTACGTAGGTAAAACCTGGCTAGAAAGAATATGCACATAAAAGCCTACGAAAAACAGAAAAAGACACATTGTACCTTTACAGGGGGAATATCTGAGAAGTGGGTGTGGCTCACTGACGAAGCCTTATAAGGCAGAAATAGCTATCTGAGTCTCCCAGAGAGCAACGTAGAGTTGCAGTTTGTCAGCAGAGGAGGAGCTCTGAGGATGGTGAATGAGATTTCACACAGTCAGAGCTGCAGAACAACCTAGCTTACGTAGGTAAAACCTGGCTAGAAAGAATATGCACATAAAAGCCTACGAAAAACAGAAAAAGACACATTGTACCTTTACAGGGGGAATATCTGAGAAGTGGGTGTGGCTCACTGACGAAGCCTTATAAGGCAGAAATAGCTATCTGAGTCTCCCAGAGAGCAACGTAGAGTTGCAGTTTGTCAGCAGAGGAGGAGCTCTGAGGATGGTGAATGAGATTTCACACAGTCAGAGCTGCAGAACAACCTAGCTTACGTAGGTAAAACCTGGCTAGAAAGAATATGCACATAAAAGCCTACGAAAAACAGAAAAAGACACATTGTACCTTTACAGGGGGAATATCTGAGAAGTGGGTGTGGCTCACTGACGAAGCCTTATAAGGCAGAAATAGCTATCTGAGTCTCCCAGAGAGCAACGTAGAGTTGCAGTTTGTCAGCAGAGGAGGAGCTCTGAGGATGGTGAATGAGATTTCACACAGTCAGAGCTGCAGAACAACCTAGCT
Organism: Arizona elegans; assembly: GCA_022577455.1. Classification (NCBI taxonomy): domain Eukaryota; kingdom Metazoa; phylum Chordata; class Lepidosauria; order Squamata; family Colubridae; genus Arizona; species Arizona elegans. The sequence continues at coordinate 121,416,041 of JAKOOJ010000003.1, forward strand.
TACGTAGGTAAAACCTGGCTAGAAAGAATATGCACATAAAAGCCTACGAAAAACAGAAAAAGACACATTGTACCTTTACAGGGGGAATATCTGAGAAGTGGGTGTGGCTCACTGACGAAGCCTTATAAGGCAGAAATAGCTATCTGAGTCTCCCAGAGAGCAACGTAGAGTTGCAGTTTGTCAGCAGAGGAGGAGCTCTGAGGATGGTGAATGAGATTTCACACAGTCAGAGCTGCAGAACAACCTAGCTTACGTAGGTAAAACCTGGCTAGAAAGAATATGCACATAAAAGCCTACGAAAAACAGAAAAAGACACATTGTACCTTTACAGGGGGAATATCTGAGAAGTGGGTGTGGCTCACTGACGAAGCCTTATAAGGCAGAAATAGCTATCTGAGTCTCCCAGAGAGCAACGTAGAGTTGCAGTTTGTCAGCAGAGGAGGAGCTCTGAGGATGGTGAATGAGATTTCACACAGTCAGAGCTGCAGAACAACCTAGCTTACGTAGGTAAAACCTGGCTAGAAAGAATATGCACATAAAAGCCTACGAAAAACAGAAAAAGACACATTGTACCTTTACAGGGGGAATATCTGAGAAGTGGGTGTGGCTCACTGACGAAGCCTTATAAGGCAGAAATAGCTATCTGAGTCTCCCAGAGAGCAACGTAGAGTTGCAGTTTGTCAGCAGAGGAGGAGCTCTGAGGATGGTGAATGAGATTTCACACAGTCAGAGCTGCAGAACAACCTAGCTTACGTAGGTAAAACCTGGCTAGAAAGAATATGCACATAAAAGCCTACGAAAAACAGAAAAAGACACATTGTACCTTTACAGGGGGAATATCTGAGAAGTGGGTGTGGCTCACTGACGAAGCCTTATAAGGCAGAAATAGCTATCTGAGTCTCCCAGAGAGCAACGTAGAGTTGCAGTTTGTCAGCAGAGGAGGAGCTCTGAGGATGGTGAATGAGATTTCACACAGTCAGAGCTGCAGAACAACCTAGCTTACGTAGGTAAAACCTGGCTAGAAAGAATATGCACATAAAAGCCTACGAAAAACAGAAAAAGACACATTGTACCTTTACAGGGGGAACATCTGAGAAGTGGGTGTGGCTCACTGACGAAGCCTTATAAGGCAGAAATAGCTATCTGAGTCTCCCAGAGAGCAACGTAGAGTTGCAGTTTGTCAGCAGAGGAGGAGCTCTGAGGATGGTGAATGAGATTTCACACAGTCAGAGCTGCAGAACAACCTAGCTTACGTAGGTAAAACCTGGCTAGAAAGAATATGCACATAAAAGCCTACGAAAAACAGAAAAAGACACATTGTACCTTTACAGGGGGAATATCTGAGAAGTGGGTGTGGCTCACTGACGAAGCCTTATAAGGCAGAAATAGCTATCTGAGTCTCCCAGAGAGCAACGTAGAGTTGCAGTTTGTCAGCAGAGGAGGAGCTCTGAGGATGGTGAATGAGATTTCACACAGTCAGAGCTGCAGAACAACCTAGCTTACGTAGGTAAAACCTGGCTAGAAAGAATATGCACATAAAAGCCTACGAAAAACAGAAAAAGACACATTGTACCTTTACAGGGGGAATATCTGAGAAGTGGGTGTGGCTCACTGACAAAGCCTTATAAGGCAGAAATAGCTATCTGAGTCTCCCAGAGAGCAACGTAGAGTTGCAGTTTGTCAGCAGAGGAGGAGCTCTGAGGATGGTGAATGAGATTTCACACAGTCAGAGCTGCAGAACAACCTAGCTTACGTAGGTAAAACCTGGCTAGAAAGAATATGCACATAAAAGCCTACGAAAAACAGAAAAAGACACATTGTACCTTTACAGGGGGAATATCTGAGAAGTGGGTGTGGCTCACTGACGAAGCCTTATAAGGCAGAAATAGCTATCTGAGTCTCCCAGAGAGCAACGTAGAGTTGCAGTTTGTCAGCAGAGGAGGAGCTCTGAGGATGGTGAATGAGATTTCACACAGTCAGAGCTGCAGAACAACCTAGCTTACGTAGGTAAAACCTGGCTAGAAAGAATATGCACATAAAAGCCTACGAAAAACAGAAAAAGACACATTGTACCTTTACAGGGGGAATATCTGAGAAGTGGGTGTGGCTCACTGACGAAGCCTTATAAGGCAGAAATAGCTATCTGAGTCTCCCAGAGAGCAACGTAGAGTTGCAGTTTGTCAGCAGAGGAGGAGCTCTGAGGATGGTGAATGAGATTTCACACAGTCAGAGCTGCAGAACAACCTAGCTTACGTAGGTAAAACCTGGCTAGAAAGAATATGCACATAAAAGCCTACGAAAAACAGAAAAAGACACATTGTACCTTTACAGGGGGAATATCTGAGAAGTGGGTGTGGCTCACTGACGAAGCCTTATAAGGCAGAAATAGCTATCTGAGTCTCCCAGAGAGCAACGTAGAGTTGCAGTTTGTCAGCAGAGGAGGAGCTCTGAGGATGGTGAATGAGATTTCACACAGTCAGAGCTGCAGAACAACCTAGCTTACGTAGGTAAAACCTGGCTAGAAAGAATATGCACATAAAAGCCTACGAAAAACAGAAAAAGACACATTGTACCTTTACAGGGGGAATATCTGAGAAGTGGGTGTGGCTCACTGACGAAGCCTTATAAGGCAGAAATAGCTATCTGAGTCTCCCAGAGAGCAACGTAGAGTTGCAGTTTGTCAGCAGAGGAGGAGCTCTGAGGATGGTGAATGAGATTTCACACAGTCAGAGCTGCAGAACAACCTAGCTTACGTAGGTAAAACCTGGCTAGAAAGAATATGCACATAAAAGCCTACGAAAAACAGAAAAAGACACATTGTACCTTTACAGGGGGAATATCTGAGAAGTGGGTGTGGCTCACTGACGAAGCCTTATAAGGCAGAAATAGCTATCTGAGTCTCCCAGAGAGCAACGTAGAGTTGCAGTTTGTCAGCAGAGGAGGAGCTCTGAGGATGGTGAATGAGATTTCACACAGTCAGAGCTGCAGAACAACCTAGCTTACGTAGGTAAAACCTGGCTAGAAAGAATATGCACATAAAAGCCTACGAAAAACAGAAAAAGACACATTGTACCTTTACAGGGGGAATATCTGAGAAGTGGGTGTGGCTCACTGACGAAGCCTTATAAGGCAGAAATAGCTATCTGAGTCTCCCAGAGAGCAACGTAGAGTTGCAGTTTGTCAGCAGAGGAGGAGCTCTGAGGATGGTGAATGAGATTTCACACAGTCAGAGCTGCAGAACAACCTAGCTTACGTAGGTAAAACCTGGCTAGAAAGAATATGCACATAAAAGCCTACGAAAAACAGAAAAAGACACATTGTACCTTTACAGGGGGAATATCTGAGAAGTGGGTGTGGCTCACTGACGAAGCCTTATAAGGCAGAAATAGCTATCTGAGTCTCCCAGAGAGCAACGTAGAGTTGCAGTTTGTCAGCAGAGGAGGAGCTCTGAGGATGGTGAATGAGATTTCACACAGTCAGAGCTGCAGAACAACCTAGCTTACGTAGGTAAAACCTGGCTAGAAAGAATATGCACATAAAAGCCTACGAAAAACAGAAAAAGACACATTGTACCTTTACAGGGGGAATATCTGAGAAGTGGGTGTGGCTCACTGACGAAGCCTTATAAGGCAGAAATAGCTATCTGAGTCTCCCAGAGAGCAACGTAGAGTTGCAGTTTGTCAGCAGAGGAGGAGCTCTGAGGATGGTGAATGAGATTTCACACAGTCAGAGCTGCAGAACAACCTAGCTTACGTAGGTAAAACCTGGCTAGAAAGAATATGCACATAAAAGCCTACGAAAAACAGAAAAAGACACATTGTACCTTTACAGGGGGAATATCTGAGAAGTGGGTGTGGCTCACTGACGAAGCCTTATAAGGCAGAAATAGCTATCTGAGTCTCCCAGAGAGCAACGTAGAGTTGCAGTTTGTCAGCAGAGGAGGAGCTCTGAGGATGGTGAATGAGATTTCACACAGTCAGAGCTGCAGAACAACCTAGCTTACGTAGGTAAAACCTGGCTAGAAAGAATATGCACATAAAAGCCTACGAAAAACAGAAAAAGACACATTGTACCTTTACAGGGGGAATATCTGAGAAGTGGGTGTGGCTCACTGACGAAGCCTTATAAGGCAGAAATAGCTATCTGAGTCTCCCAGAGAGCAACGTAGAGTTGCAGTTTGTCAGCAGAGGAGGAGCTCTGAGGATGGTGAATGAGATTTCACACAGTCAGAGCTGCAGAACAACCTAGCTTACGTAGGTAAAACCTGGCTAGAAAGAATATGCACATAAAAGCCTACGAAAAACAGAAAAAGACACATTGTACCTTTACAGGGGGAATATCTGAGAAGTGGGTGTGGCTCACTGACGAAGCCTTATAAGGCAGAAATAGCTATCTGAGTCTCCCAGAGAGCAACGTAGAGTTGCAGTTTGTCAGCAGAGGAGGAGCTCTGAGGATGGTGAATGAGATTTCACACAGTCAGAGCTGCAGAACAACCTAGCTTACGTAGGTAAAACCTGGCTAGAAAGAATATGCACATAAAAGCCTACGAAAAACAGAAAAAGACACATTGTACCTTTACAGGGGGAATATCTGAGAAGTGGGTGTGGCTCACTGACGAAGCCTTATAAGGCAGAAATAGCTATCTGAGTCTCCCAGAGAGCAACGTAGAGTTGCAGTTTGTCAGCAGAGGAGGAGCTCTGAGGATGGTGAATGAGATTTCACACAGTCAGAGCTGCAGAACAACCTAGCTTACGTAGGTAAAACCTGGCTAGAAAGAATATGCACATAAAAGCCTACGAAAAACAGAAAAAGACACATTGTACCTTTACAGGGGGAATATCTGAGAAGTGGGTGTGGCTCACTGACGAAGCCTTATAAGGCAGAAATAGCTATCTGAGTCTCCCAGAGAGCAACGTAGAGTTGCAGTTTGTCAGCAGAGGAGGAGCTCTGAGGATGGTGAATGAGATTTCACACAGTCAGAGCTGCAGAACAACCTAGCTTACGTAGGTAAAACCTGGCTAGAAAGAATATGCACATAAAAGCCTACGAAAAACAGAAAAAGACATATATATATATATATATATGTATGTATGTATGTATGTATGTATGTATGTATGTGAAAACCACTAACGCCGTAATCACGAAATCTCCAAAACCATAAAGCCTACAAACTTGAAATTTGCCACGTATGTTCCTCTTGGCTTCTAGGTGCTCACTAAGAAAGGATTTTTTGAAATTACCATCAGAGCATTAGTATTTCCTATATTATTATTAACATGCTCTGATGCTAAGGAGTTCTACTCCTCCTCCCAACCTGAAAATAAATCTGTTCCAAATGCAAAACACAAGCAGAGGAGAGAAGTTTCACTTTCACTTTTATTTTCACAGCAGGAAGTAGCTTTAATACAGAACACTTGAGCTAAGCCATGGCCAGCCTCCTTCCTGTCTCCTTCTTGCTCACACAGCAAATACTGTTTCACTTTCCAAACAGCCCTCAGATGCTAAGGAGTTCTACTCCCCCTCCCCACCTGAAAAGAAATCTGTTCCATGCTCTGATGCTAAGGAATTCTACTCCCCCTCCCCACCTGAAAAGCAATCTGAGGGAGAGAAGGAGATAGGATAGGGGAGGCCTCTGTGTGGTAAGCCTGAGGGAAGGAAGGGGGATAAGATAGGCTTCTGTGGGGCAAGTCTGAGGGAGAGAAGGGGATAAGATAGGAGACATTTCTGTGGAACAAGGCTGAGGGAAAGAAGGGGAGAGAAGAGGCCGATTATAACTACTCATTAATTTTCAAGCTGTAAGGGTTGATTTATCTAGCCCCATCATATAGTTTCGTAGTGAAGCATGGGTATTCAGCTAGTATAATATAAACTTATTTAAAAAATAAAATTAACTTCAGTGTTTCATGCTTAAAATGTTTAATATCTTGTAGATATTGACTCCTTTTAGAAATTCAGATCAAAACTTAAAATGTAGCATAAGTGATACTGTAAATTAGATAATTATAACTAATCTTTAATATTAATTCCCATTGAATTGCTATACCGAGTAGAACAATATAAGGATTCTAGAAAAGGAAATCTAAACGTGTATGTGTGATTGTATAAGTATCAAAAAAGATAATAGCAACTGAAGCTACATAAGTCACATTATTTAGATACAGAAAAAAATGTGTTTCTGATCTGAATTTTCCTTAATATGGCTACTTTCAGTCATAAGCAATTAGAAAAGTAGTTTATAAGAAAAAATGGCCTAGGAGAGGATTTAGAAATTGTTATAGACATTTTTTATAAATGCAATCTTTGATAGGTAATTAGCTTTGACTTTTACTACTTTGTCTAATCAGTTTCTCAAGAACTGCTTGAGAAATCTGCTTATTAAAACTGTTGCCCCCTCTCTTCTTTATTGTTAAAAAAAAAAGAAAAGCTGAAGCCGTTTCAATCAAAAGTCAACAAGGCTTGATCCCTAGATTTCCAATGACCATCTGGAAAAGATGAGGATGCACATCAGTTAAGTGATCAATTGTTGAAAATATTTAGAATCAGATTCCAGCCATTAGAAGGTTCCACCTCTGACAATATGACGAGACACTGCCAATTTGTGAAAACATACCTTTGGGATTAAAACCCAGAAGGGTTTTTAACCTATCTAAGAAGATAGATTACTCTGGTCTGTTATTTAAAGAAATATTTTTATTAGTCTTCTAGACTTATACAGAAATGTGGCCTCAACATTTATAACCTTCTAGTGCTTGGTAAAAAAAAAAAAAAAACACAACTTCAAATGTTCACTGACCTTAATATACTTGGTTGACATTGCTTATATAGGCTGCCATCCAATGCTCATTTATCTTGAGACAAAGTTTTCCAAGTAGCAACATATATAGGGTCACATTGCATCCATTCTGTCTTTGCAGCAAATGCAGACGGTGCAGTTCCTTCCCTAATGAGTTCACAGGTAATTAGATCAGAATTTCTCAACCTTGGCAACTTTAAAATGTGTGGACTTCAATTCCCAGAATTCCCTTACTGATATACTGGCTGGTGAATTCTGGGAGTTGAAGTTCACACATCTTAAAAGTTGTCAAGGTTGAGAAACACTGAGTTAGACAGAAAGAGCTGGTGACAGGCTCAGGTTCACCCACCTGAACACAAATACACTCTTCACTCTCTTAGCAATATAACTTAAGTTCTACAAGTTCCTGTTTTGTTCTTTCTATTTTCATTTTCCAAGTTTTGCTGCCATTTTATGTAGATTTTTTTTTGTTTCTACCACATATTGTACCTATATGTGAGTTCTTTTTAATTCATCTTTGATGCATTTATATTTTCCTGATAAGCCAATTGGAACGTTGCCTGGAAATGTAAGATTGCAAGTAAATAGATACCAAGAGCTCCAAGATTTTGGAGAGAATCATACAAAGTTTTTCATTATATGCGGGATGTAAAATTATAGCAGATGTTATGAGAAAATAAAATTAGATTACTGGCAGTGGTTTGTGATTTATTAATGAAATGTTGTACACATTTCCCTGCCTGAAAAAGCACCCATCTTTTCACTCAAATGTTCTTTCTGCTGTTACTTCTTCCTCATTGCGTGATTTCCTCCTGCATCATCTTCTCTGCTCAATTTGTTTTGCAAGGCTCTGATCCACCCATCTATTTTATCTTCAATTTGTCCTCATTATAGTGATTTTGTTTTTTGCAGTAGCTGGTCCTTCTGAGATACCTTCCCATTCAGCCTTTCTGCCTCTTTCAAATATATATAAAACTTCAAACTCGCCCTAAGTCACTTTTCATTTTTCTTACGTAACTTTCTATTCAGAGGTGGGTTCTAAAATTTTTTACTACCAGTTCTGTGGGTGTGACTTATTTTGTGAGCATGGCTTGGGGGTGTGTGTGTAATGTGACTGCGTGGGCGTGGCCAACTTTTTTTTTTTTTTACTTTTAAAAGCATTTTTTCTACAACCTTAAGAGGTTGCACAAAAAAATGCTTTGAAAAGCCTCTGCCGATCAGGCAACTCAGCTGAGATCGTCAGAGGCTTTTCAAAGCATTTTTTTAAACCACCTCTTCGGCTGAAGTGGTTGTAGAAAAAATGCTTTGAAAAGCCTCTGACGTTCCCAGCTGAACTGCGGGATCATCAGAGGCTTTTTTTTTTTTTTTACTTTTAAAAGCATTTTTTCGGCCGAAGAGGTTGTAGAAAAAATGCTTTTAAAAGTTAAAAAAAAAGCCTCTGGGCGGGGTAAGTGAGTGGCGACCGGGCCGGGGACTGGTTCAGGGGCATGACCAGCCAATGTTATTACCAGTTCTCGGAACTACTACAAATTTTTACTACTGGTTCTTGCGAACCGATGTGAACCAGGAGCAATCCACCACTGATTCAGCAGGTTCTGACCAGTTCTGGAGAACCAGTAGCGGAAATTTTGAGTAGTTTGGAAAACCAGTAAATACCACCTCTGACTGGCCCTGCCCCCATCTATTCTCTGCCTCCCAAGACACAGCTGATCGGGAGGAAATGGGGATTTTGCAGTAATCTTCCCCTGGAGTTGGGAGGGAATGGAGATTTTACATTATCCTTCCCCTGGAGTGGGGTGGGAATGAAGATTTTACAGTATCCTTCCCCTGCCACACCCACCAAACCACACCCATAGAACCGGTAGTAAAAAAATTTGAAACCTACCACTGGTCCTATTATCAACTTTTTTCCCTATATCAAGCAAGATAGAGATGAACTTTGATAGTAACTCAGCCAATAAGATTTGGGGGTGTTCATTATGACATGTAAATAAAATGCAGATCACATTGTTCTAGCTAAGGAATTTATTATGTGATTTCTCATGCTTTTAATTATTTACTGCTTCCTCATTACTATGGAAGTGCCATAGAGAAAAAGTGGAGGGGAAACGAGATCCATTGCCATTTGGTTATCAGAAACCTGTTATCAGTTTCTTTTCCTAATTCTGGGAAACATTGCAATAATCGAATCATAATAACTTTTTTTTAAAAAAAAAACATCAGTTAAATCCAGAATTGGCAACACTTATTTAGAAAGCAGCAAATGGTTTCTGGAATAAACACCTAACAATTGGGAAATGTCAAGGCAGACAGATGTTGCCAAGTTATTGTATTATTCCTCAAAAAGCAAAAGTAATGTGCAAGAAACGATAATGAACTAAATAGAAGTACTAAACGCTAATGGGTCTTGCTTGAATTTGACTTTCCCTCTTTTTCTGACAATTTTGCTATTATATGTACTGTATTAAAATGTAAACATTTAAATCCTAGGCATAATTATGTAAAAAGCTTATTTTAATGATCAAAAATGTCACACAGATCCAAACAAAACATTTTAAGAATGGAAACCTCTATGGTTTCATTGATCAGAAGCCCATACACTAATAGATTTTCTATCTTCATTTTTTTTCAGGGTTGGATCATATAAAATGCTCATGGCAGATTAGCAATTTTCATTCACTTTGGTACCAAAAGCAAAATGACATTTAACAATTAGAATTAGTGCAATACTTTATGTTTCCAAGTCTAGCATAAGAAGCATTTTTTTAAATCACAAGTAAAATGATTCTATCAGTAATTTACTCAGTGTCCAACATTACAGGCCCTGGAACAATATTTTCCCAATATCACTGAAACATTTTACTTATGGTTAAATGTTTCCCTTAAAATATATTTGTGTGCTTTGAGTGATTCTTGGCACTAAACAATCTGGTAGGCTCCGTGTAGCATAATAAAAGTTCTTCTTTCAGAATACAAGGACTTTTGAAAGCAAAAACGTGATTCCAATCAAAAATCTCCTCAGGGCCCCAATAAATCACCATCTTGTTCAGCGAAGGACTTGCAGGCTGCAGCTTTGCACCCTCAGGACCAGACTGATTGGACATGATTCCTCTGCTTTTGTATTGAACTTCGGTGGAGTTTGTTGATAACAAAGCCCAGGACCAGTCTTTGGAGCCTGTTGAGATTGAAAAGGCTTTGGGGGAGAAAAGGCTCAATGCTTACCATTAAGGATTTGTATATTGCTGGAACTTTAGGCATTATTAGTGTTGACAGCTCATAAAAACTGCCCGATTTCGCTTTAAGGTACCACCCCTACGAAAATTAAGGTCAATAATACCCTTGAATCTCTGATTCGTCTTCAGCTGAAGTGTTGCATATCAATCAGACTATTACTTAGCATTTTTATTTCTGATTGTCAGGCCTTCTGGGGGATTTTTATATTTTTATTTTTAGAAAGAAAAATAGACAGAACATTTCTCCCCCTAACCATTTTCACAGAATTGTGCAGAATACCCTGCCTGCAAGAAGATGTTCAAAGAGGCTGTTGTATTTTAGCACAGCTCTTGTAAAAGATGAAAGCACACGTACAAGGAATGGAGCAGAAATAGGTATGGAAGCAGAAGTATAATAATAGTGTAGGTGAATCTGGGGGGTGGGGGTGGGTAAGAGAGACAGTAAACCATTCAGGCTGTATTTTCTTCTCTCAAATCCAACCTGATCTCTGTATCAAACATATCATGCCATGTGTTTATGAAAAAAGGAATTCTGTCATGTATATGAAAAGGACCATGAATAGGATTTAAAATGAATGTTTATGGGCACAAAATGGAGAGAGAGGCAGGATTGGTAGCTCCTATAGACTGACAGACACACTTTATTTTGGTCATTGACCAATACAAATACAATCAGCAAAATGAACAACACAAAGCTATTCCCTAACAACAAGAACTATTAGCAACCATTTGTGGATAAAGCTTGCAAATAAGGTAGCAAAATAAATTTATCTTGATTATTTAACAGAAAGTGTCGATAAAAGCTATCAGATTGCCATGGAAATTTAAATAAAAAGCGGTAATCAGCTGGTGGCAAATGTCCCTGTAGAACTGGCAAATCAGAAGAACATGAGCTGTGGTTTCTATGGCACCCATAACTCAGGGGCAGTATTGGGTTTCATTGGGTTTTTCTATATTTCCCTTCCAGGACAGCCCTGGGGAGACAGTTCCTATACGCACAATCTAGTATTAACCCATGGCTTTTTCTTAATATTTTTCCTTCTAAAGGTTCATGCAAAATAAACCAAACTACAAGCAGTCCTTGATATACAACCTTCATTTAATGAGCGTTTAAAGTGACTTAAGTCCTCATACTTATGATCATCACAGCATCCCCACTGTCACATGATCAAAATTTGGGCAGCTGGTAACTGACAGGTATTTAGGACAGTGGCAGCATCCCAGGGTCACGTGATCACATTGGTGACCTTCCCAGCTTGCTTCCTAAAGGCAAAGTCAATGGAGGGAGCCAAATTTGGTTAATGACAGCATGATTCACTTAACAACCATTTTGCTTAACAATTCTGATCCCAGTTGTCGTTGTAAGTCGAGGGCTGCCTGTAAAACATACTCTATTCTAAATGCAATGTCAAATCAACACTTTTGGCATGCCAGCAATATAATGATTTCATGGCTGTGCTTTTATGTGTTGGAGTATAGATACTATTTCCCTTATCAGTGATGGTCACCTCTCTCTGATATACTACTTTTGAACTTGGCAATCCAATGCAGAATCCCAAACCAGAAAAGCAACCTCCATGATAGAGTGCCAAAGAAACTTTTTCAAAAGGTGACTGGACTTCATTTTTCCTTGAAGACTAACAAAGTCCAGTTGCCTTTTGAAAAAGCATCTTTGGGACAACTATAACCAGGATGACTGAGTATGTCCATAAACACTTCATGATAGATAATTCAGCATGTCGATACGTACATGTCAGTGGTGGGTTTCAAAATTTTTTACTACTGTGGGTGTGCCTTGGTGGGCGTGGCATGGCTTGGTGGGCATGACTTGGTGGGCATGGCAGGGGAAGGATACTGTAAAATCTCCATTCCCTCCCCAATCCAGGGGAAGGATACTGTAAAATCCCCATTCCCTCCCCAATCCAGGGGAAGGTTACTCCAAAATCCCCATTTCCTCCCGATCAGCTGGGACTCGGGAGGCAGAGAATAGATGGGGGCTGGGCCAGTCAGAAGTGGTATTTACCGGATCTCCAAACTACTCAAAATTTCCACTACCAGTTCTCCAGAACTGGTCAGAACCTGCTGAAACCCACCTCTGGTACATGTGTATTTGAAAGAAAATCCTTCTATGTATATGAGAGTTATTCCATGAAAAATGTCCTAAGGTTTCCATCCTTATTATTCAGGAATGAAACAAGAATTGCTTGATCTGCATCATTTAACATCATAGGAACTAATGATGTTAAGAAAGTAATTTTTTCTTAAAACATTTCTCTCCAAAAGCCTTGTCATTTACCTGCACTCAGAAGGAAATAGTTATTTTGCTAACTAGGTTTCAAATATAGTTGATAATAGTACTGTATGTCATTCTGATTTTAACAATTCTTTGAGCATGGATGAATTCAACAAAACAGGAACCACTGGAGCAGGACAGCACAATTTGAAGCCCTGTGGTTGCGTGCGGTGCCCCAAAGTTTCAGGCATGTGGCATTTTCTACTGGATGCTATGAATGTAGCTACAGATATATTTGATGGAGGTTTTTACAGAAAGCGTTCTGTGTGACCCTCATTATATCACTGCGTGATGGCTGGGTCAGGTCTCATATCAAAGAAACAAAATATCTAAAAACAGGTGCATGCTGCCTTCCACCTTGATTACTAGGAATACCAGCAGTGTAAAACATTTTACGATCCGTTTGCAGTGGGCAAGATGAATTTTATTTGGTGTGCGACAGGGAACTGTGGGATAGAACAATGCATTTCTAGCTGGCAGGTGAGCACTGATTGGCTGAGGTACCCCAGGATTCATGTACTGGCCCAGGAAAAGCAAATTATAGCTGGCAATTGGCTCTTTTCCAGTGCTGTAGATAACAAGAGAATAATATTGAACTCTTCCCATATCTTCCCGGGAAAATAATCAAGATAGCCTGTTTAGTTTTAGTAACAAAATCAGAAGACTTTGGCAATAAAAAAGCTGGTCTTCTCATAGTGTCTTCAAAATCCCAAAGGTGAAATGCCTCCCCCTGGTATATTTCATAATGAATACCCATAGAGTAGGGCTGTCAAAATCGATGCCCGCAGCCCGGATGCGTCACGCACTGGCCACTCCCATGCCCACTTTAGCGAATGGGAAAAAAGTCACAATACGTCACGTGACACCGCTATGATGACATGAGTTTGACAGCCCTGCCATACAGCATATTTGTCTACTTTTTCCCAAATCATACGGCCCTTTTTCAATCATCATTTTAGACTTGTATTAGAATGGCTGCTCTTGAAGAAATTCACAATAACATTTCAGTGGAGAACCTGAAACTTGAGTATTCACATGGCAGTGTATCTGAAGAAACATTTTTGGTTAGTCCATTTCAGACTTCTTTTCTTCTGTTAGAGACTCACCTGAGCATTGCCTACATCTGGCTTTGTTGGTTGACGATAAGCAAGAGGTTATTGTAGTATAATTATTTTATTTTTCTGTGCCATTTGTCATTTATCTTTTAATACACTATAGACCACCTTGTGTTTATTAATAGGCTGGAAACACATTTGACATTAATAAACATTTAGTTTTGCATGTGACATTTCAAGTGACTTTCGAATACTTTCTTTTTGTATGGAAATCACTTAGGTGAATAAGAGAAATGGAAAAAGTAAAACAAAAACAAAAAACCTGTTGCTTTCCCTGTTCCAAACATGCCTTTCAGAGTTGCTTGCCTGGGCTGGAACCATTCGGTTCTTCTTGATTTAATGTGTCTCGTGCTGGTTTCCTTTTCTTCAACATCTAATAGGACAAAGTGGAACCAAATTAGGCACTGTTGGGGAGAGCTGAAGCTGTTAGTGGTCAGGAGAATAAATGGCCTGCCCCCACAGAGATTTCTTTCCTTTTCTTCTCCAAGAGCTCTAATGCACCAATTCAACACACCTTATCCCTCAAAGTCATACAGCACTCGCAGGCAATTGCACTGTCCTTCTAATTAGAGTAGCAGGTTAGCAAAATGGCAGGAATGTACATTATTACAGAAGATGTCACCCACAAAAGAAAACGACTGACCCAACTTAAAATCTGACAAACTTAAGGTAAACCGCTCTAAACTCGATTGCAGAAAATACAACTTCAGCAACAGAGTGGTCAATGCCTGGAATGTACTACCTGACTCTGTGGTTTCTTCCCCAAACCCCCAAACCCTTAACCTTAGACTATATACTGTTGACCTCACCCCATTCTAAGAGGTCTGTAAGGGGCACGTATAAGAGCACCAATGTGCCTACCGTCCTAATGTCCCTTTTTATTTGTAACCATCTCATGTATTCATAATCATGTTTATACTTTTATCTGTAATCTTATATATGCTTGACAAGATAAATGAATAAAATAAATAAATAAAAACTTGATGTGACATGGTTACAGAGCCAAGGCAAGTCCTTTCAGTCAGACTATTTGATGAGGAGTGGGAGATGTGCACCAGTATAACTACCTGTATTTTTCAGAGTATAAGACGCACCTCCCCCCCCGCAAAGAGGCAGAAAATTTGGGTGTGTCTTATACTCCGAATGTAGCTTTTTCGAAGCTTTTTTTCCAGCCCTAATGAGGCACTAACAAGGCACTAGCGAGCGATCTTCCCAGCTTTTCCTGCTCCCTGACTCTCCGCTGTGCTTTAATGAGGCACTAGCTCAGCTGTTCTTTAGAAGCTTTTTTCAGCCCTAACTAGGCGCTAGCCGAGTGAAGCGATCTCCCCCATGCTTTGGCTGTTTTTCTCATTGCTACTTCCTCTCAGCTGTGCCTTAGAAGCTGTTTTTTGTCCCCAAGCAGGGGTTAAAAACCAGCAAACTAATGTGCTGAAGCTGACCAGACTAAGGATGCTAGCCAGATGAATACCTGGTAGGCAGATTTTTTTTTCCTATTTTCCTCCCCAAAAAGTAAGCTGTGTCTTATACTCCAGTGCATCTTATACTCTGAAAAATATGGTATGTGCCTTGTATTCCCTCCTTCCATTTTTCTCCACAGCCACTAAAGAATTCTGCACATTTTTTTAAAAAAAATATTCATCTGCTTGTATCCCACTTTTATAATTTTTACAAATAGCTCAAGATGGTGAACATATTGAACGTATCTTCCTCCTCCTATTTTCCCCACAAGTGAGTTGGGCTGAGAGAGAGTGGCTGGCCTAAAGTACCACCCAGCCAACTTTTCATGGCTAATGTGGGGCTACAACTCATGGTCTCCCAGTCTCTAGCTTGATGCTTTAACTACTTAAACAAACATCTGTTGCAACTTCTATTCAAGTATGTACTACTAAGGTTTTATTCAGGCAGAAGAACTTGCCATATTTCCATGCCTCCATAATAAAAAGAGCATGTTTGTGTTATTAGGTGTTACATATTGCATGGCAAAATTCTGAAGAGGATCCGACTTTACTTTCCTACCAAATTGTATAGATGGAAATTCAACAGAAGACCAGTGAATTCTATATATTGGGCTATTTTCTAATAGCTATTCAATTCTTCTCCTTCCAGTGGCAGAGAATAAGGTACTACATATTGAGAATAAACTAAACTCACTTCATTCCTGCCTCCTGCAATTGAAACCACTGACCACTTCTTCTGCAATATAATCATGTGACAATAGGCCATGATATATTGCTAAAACTGTTCTGCCCCAGCTCCGGATTTCCGAGGATATTGACACACACCAACAGTCCTTATCAAATTTATTAAGTAGTAAGAATAAACAAGATCGGCAAAGGTTGGCAACCAGCCCAGAAAGCAAGATATGATAAACCAAAATACTCTGATAATAATACAAGTTGTTTCCAGCAAGAATGTACTAGCTGCGTGCGACTTAAATAGGCTAAGGGAGTGGCCAATTATCCTCAAGCCCTATTCTCAAGTAGACCTCCTCCTCCCGAGTAGCCACTCCTGCCTTTTGGCAGCCCTGCGTGCCCGAGCATTGAGGAGAGGCTCCTCCACTTCGCTCTCTCCACTGGAAGGAGCCTCTGGAGGTTCTGAAGGCCCTGGCTGAGTCTCTGCCTCTGGCATCACATTCTCTTCGGCCTCCTCGCTGTCTGACGCGAGCGCTGGCTGTGCAGGCTGCTGGCGCAACACACCAGCCTCCTCATCGTCGGGATCAGCCACGATCTGCGCAGGCCGCTGGCGGGCCACAACAAAAACAGTGCGTCCAGATGTTGAGCTGGAAAGGCCACTGGATTTTAAATCCAAATTTCTTGAAATTTAAAAGTTATGTTGGAGAGTCAGGAAAGCCAGAAGACCCTCAAATAGATCAGCTGTGGTTGCAGGACTGCTTATTGGATCTCAATGGAGATCAAGCCTGCTTCTTTTCTTAACTATGAATAGGACATATGGTACGCACAACCCGCAAAGTCCTTAGGAATTTTCATGGAAATATTTCAATAGGAATTTCACTGCAATCTACAGACCATAAATCAGGTAGACCTTTGCTTTGCAGATCTCAATAGCTGCTTGGGTACACTTATTCCATTGGAAATCAAAGGGGTGGTAGAACGATGGTCCTGACAAGGCTTTAACCAATGAATTTATGTAGTACTGTAGATGAGAACAAGATGTGCATAAATACAGATGTTTAGTCCACTAAATGTTTAAATGCTTAGAAAACTTAGAACTAGGCCACCTTCGGTATGACCTAAGCCAGGGATAGCTAACTTTTTTGCCATCACATGCCAAAAACGGGGGTCATGCAGGGGGGGGGTCACACCCATAATTCTAATGCGCCCCATGCCCCACTCCCGTGTATGCATGTGCGACCCCTCCTGCACTGCCCCAACTTTTGGCATGTGATGACACAGTGGGCTCGGTAGGCCCATTCTTTTGCTCTCCCCAGGGTCCCATTTGCCGACTTCCAGTCCCATCAAAGGGCCTCTGGGGGGGAGGCCATTTTTGCCCTCCCCAGACTTTTAGAGAGGCTCTGGAGCCTGGGGAGAGCAAAAAAACGGGCCTCCCCCACCCCCAAGCCCTCCAGAGGTAGGAAACAGCCTGTTTTCCTACTTCCAGAAGGCCCGAAAATGTGTGCACCGGAGCTGAGTTCATGTGCCCACCGATATGGCTCCGCGTGCCACCTGTGGCACACGTGCCATAGGTTCGCCATCACAGACCTAAGCGTAGCTCATAAAATTATCTGCTACAATATCCTACCTGTCAATGACTACTTCAGCTTCAACCACAACAATACACGAGCACACAATAGATACAAACTTAAGGTAAACCGCACCAAACTCGATTGCAGAAAATATGACTTCAGCAATAGATTAGTCAATCCCTGGAATGCACTATCTGACTCTGTGGTTTCATTCCAAAACCCCCAAAATTTTAACTTAAGATTGTTGACCTCACCCCATTCCTAAGAGGTCTGTAAGGGGCGTGCATAAGAGCACCAGCGTGCCTACCATCCTTGTCCTAATGTTTACTCTATTTGTATCTATTTTATGTATACAATCCATGTTTATACTTATTACCTAATACGTTCTTGACAAATAAATAAATAAATAAATAAATAAATAAATAAAATGTCTACTCATCAGGTTCTTTAGAAAAGGTAACCAAACATTTTGAAAAGTTGGAAAGCTGCTTTGGATAATACATTTCCAGTCCAATTAATGCAGAGCACACAGCAAACTTCTAACAGCATCTGAAAGATAATACATGTAAAGAAAATGTTATATAGCTATTCTACAGTAAATTGATGTTCAATGTATCAATGAAATTCTCACTGCTGCCAAATTTTGTGACAGTATCTTCAAGGATTTGGGGGCTGCAAAAATAAGTCTGGGGGCTACATAGAGTTGCTACCTCTTTGCTTTAGTACAATGCATGAAACCAATTAAAGATTCCTGAAGAACCACAAGCCCCGAAAGACTCAAGCAAAATTGAGTAAACTGTTAATAAACTAGTGAGTAAATCAATAGTAAACTATTGGTAAACTGCATTTTAAAATCATTTCATAGATATCAGTACAAATATAGTATACTATGATGTAATGCATCTTAGTCACATGTTACTTTACCATCCCCAGTTTTTATAAGGCTTTCATGATGGAATGCGTATGGATTTAGTCATGCTTAGAACTAACCCTTTCAAGTCATGGCTAACTTGATAAAGGCTTTTACTGGAACTGCTCTAACACTGCATGCGCTTTGACAAAAAGAAAATACATGCCATTAAAACTATTTATTAAAGCACAAGATTACCTACCCATTAATTTGTGTGACATTACTTTTTTAAAATAATCGGATGTTTCTCAACCTTGCTTTCTTAAAGTATTATAGAGTATAAGGCCATGATGGCGAACTTATGGTACGCGTGCCAGAGGTGGCACACAGCGCACTCTGTGGGCACACGAGCTGTCAACCCAGTTCAGCTCTGCCATGCATATGTGCGCGCGCCTCCTGCCAGCCAGCTGGTCTTTGGGTCTCTGCCATGCATGCGGGAGGCGGGGCGCATGTGGGAGTATGCGTGCATGCACGGGGGTGGGATGTGTGCGGGGGGCGTGCACACATTGCATTTTGGGGATTCGGGCACGTGCGCATTTGCACGCTCGCATACTTTGGGCACTCAGTCCAAAAAAGATTAGCCATCGCTGGTATAAGGCAATCATTAAAACTTGTAGTTGTGGAGGTTAAATCTTAAAACCAGATACCGGTAATGGGAAGTGCCTATTTTTTAAAAAATCAGTCTAAGGACACACCAGGATAAGTAGACTTTTTACATCCAAGATTCCCAGTGCTGTTTTGATCATAGATCTACTTTTCATATTTCTGACCCTGAAATTCTTCTTGTCCAGGAAAGCAAACACAGACGAAATTGCCAAAATTATTTAACCAAAGGCCACCTAGATTATCCATGTTCTTTGATGCAGGCTAGAGAAATGAACTCCAGGCTGCTTGTTTTTGTTGGTTGGTTGGTTGCTTGCTTGCTTGCTTGCTTGCTTTTGCTTTTTATGGCTTGTCTTTTGGTTGGTTTAATGGCAAATATAGTTCTCAACTGGTTAAAAACTCAACCTTCTCTTTTGCAGGGAACAGGCTACAATGCAAAATAGCTCTACTGTTTGTTATTCCAAAACTTGTCTATTTCAGGTGCAGCAGCTACCTTGAAATGGAAATGAGGGTAAAAATGAGGGATCTACTGAGATCTGCAAAACTGAAATCTCCTGGTCACAATATTATTTGATCACTAGGAGGTTTGCATCATTGTCTGATTACCCCTGAAGCGTTACAATAAAAGCTAAAAGTAGAATTGCAGTTCTAAAAATAGTTCACATTAGTTTATTATCTTCACCTTGCTCTTAAAAAAATGTTATCTAAGAGTTTCAGTACCATGGTTCCAGATTTATATTTTCTGGCACATTTTCCTCCTTTTCTCTTTTTCTACATCTACCAAATCTAACATAACTTTAAATTCAAAATAAATTATATTCAATATAATATATTTATAAATGTAAAATAATTTTTATAGAGTTATCTAACTTAAATATGTTTCTATTTTGTCTTTTTCCATAAAAAGATGGAAACACTATTATTTGCCATTTTATTCTGAATTCTTTCTCCTCCTCTAATAATTATTTAATAACTTGCATCTACAAGTTTATACTGCTGCTGAAAACTGGGTTACGTTTGCCATAAATATTCTCTATGAAATTTCTATCATGATATTTTTTCTTGAGCAGTTCTACGGACTCGAATCATAATATTCTGTATTATGTATTAATAATCAACAAGTGTATAATGACAAGTGCAAGATTGCATACTGATTTAAAAAGACTTGCTACAGTGGGATAATTTGGAGAAGGAGAAGAGAAAGACAGGGAGAAAGTAAAAAAACTAGGAGTTGTAAATTAATATATTGCTTGGAATACAGTATATCACCCTCATATTATCTCCCACTCTGCTGCAATCTTCATTCTGAAGAGAATCTTTTGGAACAGCTGAATTCTACTTTGGTTTATGATGTGGAATGCTACAGTACATCCCATTTTGATATGCTGCCTGATTCATCAGATTATAATTACCCCAATTATGGAGGCTGCTCCTCCAACTCCTCAAATGTCAATACAGCAAGAAATAATATTGGAAAGCATTAACCTCACTGTAGTTTTGGACAGTCAGTCTTGGTGAAATGTCAATTAACCTGGAAAAAAAAATCTGCCTCTCCAGATTTATTTTATTGTCCTTCCATAGGTTAATCCAGATCAGCATCGCACACACTCCCCGTCTTATTCTTGTAATGCTAGAGCAGTTCATCTGCTCTTTTGTGTCTGAGCTCAGATGCATCACAGGAAGACACTCCGGAACCCCAAAGTGGAAAGATAGGCTGTTTCCCACTGGCAAAACTGCTTCTTGGTGCCTCAGTTGTCCCTTGTAATGAGAGCAGAGTGCCCTGGCAGGATATCAGTTTTGCATTCTCACATTGGCCAACTTGGAGGGGGGATTTAAACTGTGTATGGGGAATAATATTTCCATGAAAGCTGTGGTATGTACATTGATGTTTCATTATTATAAAATATCCATTTCCTTCATCTTTCTCTTCACAGGCTAAAGAAACTAGAATTGCTGGTACATTTTGCATGTATACCTTTCACTCTTTAATTTTGACCTGAGCTTTCAACCTGGCTTTTCTCATAATTGAATGTGGTAGCATTTTTTCCTAGTATCTAGGAGTGTTATGTAATATTTTATACCGGTATTTTGCTTCATTTCTTTTTCTGTTTTGGAGTTTCTAAATCCTATTTACCAGCTGCAAACTAAAATGCCTGCATTCAGTTTTCCAGCTCTGTAATATGTAAGATTAATTTAATAGATCAGAATCAGAATGTACTTTATTCTCAGAAATCAATATGCAAGATCATTTTAAAAGGAATAGATGGGTAACAAAATTATAAAAATGAAACACGGGTGCAAATATGATAAATATATGGGAGAGAGTATTATTATTATTATTATTATTATTATTATTATTATTATTATTATTATTCCTTCTTTTCTTGCCATCTCCTCTGGTAAGTAATTCCTGATAAGCCTCTCTAAATACTTGTTAAAGTACCAGTGGTTAAATTAACTTACAATGCATAATGTAGTTTGGTTTAGTTTGTCTTAGCATATTATAAGAATCCTGCCATTAAGGTTTGTAAATAATGATTTACGGGTCAATGGTTTATGACAGGGGTGTCAAACTCAAGGCCCAGGGGCTGAATTCAGCCCATAGGGTGTTTAGTTCTGGCCTGTGGGGCCGCTCTGGAAACAGTGAAGGATTGGCCCACAGTGCCTCAGCCAGTGAAAACGGAGCTTCATTTTTGCTGGCAGAGGGTTGCAGGAGGCCATCACAGCTGAAAATGGAGCTTGGGAACCCATTTTCTCTGGCAGAGCACTAGGGCCACCACACGAGTGATGTCAAGCTGGCCATGCCCACCCCTGGTCACACCCACTCCGGCCCCCTGAGGTCAAACACAACCCTGATGCAGCCCTCAATGAAATCGAGTTTGACACCCCTGGTTTATGTGAACCCAGACAACTGTGATTGGTTAAACAAACTACAGCTAAGCAAACCATGGCTTAACAAAATCTGTGAATCTGATTAGTGATTTGGTAGAACTACCAGATCTGGGCTGCAAAACCCTGGGTGACTACTAATGTTTTCTGAAAATTTATAGCCCAGATCTGATAGTCCTAGTCTGAATTTTCTTATTAAATGATCTGGTACATGTACCAAATTAAATCATGGATGTACAACTTTTTTCTGGATGTACAACTTTTATTTTGCATAGCATGCTTGGCTAAGACTACAGTGCAAATAAAGGGAGAGTAGGTTAAAAGAAAAAAATAATTTATATTTAAATGTAATTAAAATGAAAACAATTTGGTGATAGTATTTGGAATGTCAGGAGCCCATATTTTTATCTCTTTTATGAAATTGGGCTAATGAGTCTTCTCTAACTCAGCTGGGTATCATAAAGTTTAATTAACTTATGCTTACAAATTACTCTGACACTTTCAAATAAAAGGTGTTAAACATAAGGTGCTATTATCTTCAAAACACTAGTGTTTATTTCCTGTCATAGTTGGGCTTAAAAATTGAAAATACAAATTCAAGCAATTAGGAGATTCACATTTTCTTTTTAAAAAGAGTTAATAACTATATCTATCAGGATTATGACTAGCATGAACAATGAGATAGAGAGACAAGGAAAGAATATTTGTATTTAATTTAGCACACATTTTCTATAAACACAGGCTAGTCACTGCTGTTAGATATTAATTAGTGATCTAAAGAATGAAAAAAGGCTAAGAAGAGGGTAAGCAAATTGGCAGGTGTTGGAATAAGATTAGACAACATCAGAAGACCCCCCCCCCCCAATATGGAGAAATTGTCCTGAATTCCTTCCAGTCTCTAATTTTAGTTTTGCCCTTGTGAAATTAACCATCAAAATCAGACAAAGGAATGCTCAAAAAATAAGATTTGGAGCTTTTCAACACCAACATGTTTCTTCTCTTAGCGGGAGACTTTTTGTACCGACAAAGTTGCAAATCTAGTTTCCCAAAAAGAAACTGTCTGTTGATGCTGATATCACAATCTTTCATAGACAAATGGTTTAGATCTTACTTAATACTTCCAAAGGACAAGCATCAAGATAGAAGATGAAACAAACTACGGGTGTCAAGTTTCTAAAGAAGACTTTTACTGGTGGCTTATGTCTATCCTAACAACAACATGAACAGGATCATGATTAATAATAAGAGAAAAATAAAATGATTTTTCTTCTTCTTTTCTAGTTCTAGGCCTTTAGGGGACAGTACAATCCCATTATTAATTTTTTTCTACACAGACTAAAATATAACATTAGGTAAATCATTTTTTTAGAATTCATATTTGTATGGTTTAGTACTTAGTTATGATATTAAGGATAAAGAACTCCACCATTATGTGACCTAATAAAATATTTACAATTCCACAAGCTTTGCAAGATGCAAATTGTAAAAAAAAGGTTCTTTCTTTTCCTTCTGAATCAATTAGCCCAAAAAACTTAATATGCTATTATTCACCTCCCATTTCCTAAAGGTCAACATTCTGGCTCCCTGCCAGAGATGCTTCTCTTAGATACTTAATCTTACATAGAAAATTAACCCCAGAAAATCGGGGATTTAGCTATAAAGGGTCATTCAACTAAACTGAATGGTTTCAGATCAGCCAAGTAGAACAGTTATAGTCGGTATATTTTTTTTCAAAATGAAAAACAAATTTAGGAGTCTAAATTTCCAGCAAAAGTATTGGTAGAATTGCTTCTTTGAAGACTCCTTTTAGATGCTATTCCACCTGTATAACACAACATGTAAATATTGATAAACTTGTTCCTTCATTGAAAAATACATGTTTTTTTAAAGAAAAGTGTAAGCAACTCCAACCATTTTCTAAAATATGTAGCCTCCTTCTGCTTCTTTCATTTTTTTGTATGTCATACAATAGTAATTCCACGAATTAAAAATTTACTCCTGTGTAGGAAATACTCTTTCTTGCATGCTGCACATAGGCTGAGTCAAGTCGCAAACACTATACAGATTTTTTTATTCACATGCATGTTTGCACTTGTAATTGTTTGTTTGCTTATCTATTTTACCATTTTTGTACCTTGGACGCAGTTTAAAGATTTGGGCAAGGTTGTTGTTGTTAGTTGCGAAGTCGTGTCTGACCCATCGTGACCCCATGGTCAACATTCCTCCAGGCCTTCCTATCCTCTACCATCCTCTGGAGTCAATTTAAGCTCACGCCTAATGCTTCAGTGACTCCATCCAGTCATTTCGTTCTCTGCCGTCCCCTTCTTCTTTTGCCCTCAATCTTTCCCAGCATTAGGCTCGTCTAAGGACTCCCAGCGAGTCCTTCCTTCTCATTAGGTGGCCAAAGTATTTGAGTTTCATCTTCAGGATTCAAAATGGAACAAAGAAGCCAACCCTGCTCCCAAAATGAATGCCACAAAGCAATAAACTTAAGATGAAAAGCCCAGTAGAACAAAGGGATTTTGATCAGTTTACAAAACACTAAGAAGGAAGGGAGGTATCTGTTTCATTGATTATGGAATTTCAGGGCATCAGAGCCACAACAGAAGAGATCTGTTGCCTGGTCCATGTCCCCTCCTCACCCCGGCCTATGGGATGCTCAGTAGG
This sequence comes from Arizona elegans, assembly GCA_022577455.1. Classification (NCBI taxonomy): domain Eukaryota; kingdom Metazoa; phylum Chordata; class Lepidosauria; order Squamata; family Colubridae; genus Arizona; species Arizona elegans. The sequence continues at coordinate 121,440,247 of JAKOOJ010000003.1, forward strand.
CTTTCCTGAGATGTTCTTACAGGATGGGCAGATTCAATCTTGGGAAAGATGCAATCTGATACTATTCTGTATAGGGTTTTGTAGGCAATTACCAGCATTTGGAATTGGATCCAAAAACTTACTGGGAACCAATGCGGGCTATTATGTTCTGAACAGTGGTGGGTTGCCCCCGGTTCGCACTGGTTCTATAGAACTGGTAGCAAAACTGGCAGGAGGCTCCGCCCACTGACCCCAACGTCATCAAAATGCTTCTGCACACGCACAGAAGCTTCTGTGCTTGTGCAGAAGAGCGTGTGTGTGCAAGCTAAGTGAGCGCACACGCATGGCCCCATTGCAAATCGGTAGTAAAGGTAAGTAGAACCTACCCCTGGTTCTGAACTTCTGTATCTTCTCCAAAGAGAAGATCTTCTCCAAGATCCAGCATTTAACAGTGTCTCATATGAGTGGTGAACACAGAATGAATTCAGGGGATAAAGGGAAAAAATGGTAAGGAGATATTATATTCTCCTTACCATGGTTGTCATCATCTTCAATAGCTGGTGAGAGGCAGGAGAGGGAAATGAAGATGGTAAGATTGGGGATGGAGAAGTCAGTAGGCAAACTCAAGTAAGCCTTTTAGTTGGGTTAACCAGATGGCAGGGAAATAAAGGTGGGCTATAATACTTTAATCTTTTACATTAGCTTAGTGTGTCATGAACATATCCTAAAGCCATTACGTTACTGGTCTGGTTTCAGCTTAGCATAAGATGTGAATGCAGTCACGGAGACTTGTAAACTTGGTTTATGGCAAGATTTGGTGACATTTTGGTGGCTGCAGGCCAGCACTATTTAGTCTAAAGGCTAGCATGGATGTAGTAGCAAAACAAAATGTATGGTGTCCATCAAGCTAAGCTGAGATTTTTACCTTTTATAAAGAAGTTTAGGAATTTTGTTTGTAAACTATGTTCAGGCTATTTCAGGACTTAATACTACATTTCCAAGCAGAGAATGACAGGAAACCCTGTTGTTTACATTCAGCAATTATGCTTTCAAATTTCAACAGCCTGGTCATTGAAAGCTCAGAGCTCACAACAATGAGATTCAAAGTATTGTATGTGGAGCTATGACGTCAGAGTTTATAACCTCAGATTTAGCAGTTAAGTTTAATGGTTAAGTTTAGTGTGTGCAAATTGAGTCTATGGATTTGACACAATGTGTTGCCCTTGCCGTTATGGATATTATATCTGATAATCTTAAATAATCTCTTCAGAGAAATATGTGACATGATGTCTATTTGCTTGCATGAACAAGCTTTGATCTTAGGGAGGAAGGGCTAGGAAGGAAGCTGGCTGTCGAGAAAACCAATGTACACAAGTCTTAAAAAGTTAACTTGAATCAGTGAGAACAAAATGATGGGGAATGAGAACACTAGCAACTTGAAATGTTTAAGGCTAATATATGAGGTGTAAAAATCTGGCTGACTTTTTTTTCTGTATCGCTTTGCCATCTTGTGGTTATCCATATTTTTCCAGCCAAGACATGGCAGCTCAGTGACAACCTCGAAAACAAATAAGCAAGAAAAGGTTAGACGTAGTGAGTGAACAATGGGTTTAAATCATCTTAGTGATATATCACCAACAATCTAGGGGCAAGAATCCTGGTTCTTCCGGAACAGTAGGCACATTTGAGATTTTGAGAACATGTCACAGGCATGGAGGGCTTCCCATTCTCGAAGAGCAGTCATACACAATGTGGACAATCACAAAAACTTTAATTTATCAAAAGCCGAATGGATAACATTGTTCCCTACCTTATTTTCTAGATTCCTATGCAACTTGGATTGAGCCCGTTTATTTTTTATCTCCTGTGTAAATTGTATATTTACAAACAAAGCACTGACTTGCCACTTTTAATTTCCGAGAATGCCTGTAGCTCTTATGTGGAAACACTATATTTCTTCTTAGAAATATGACATTGAAGGTCGGTGCTTGGATTTGTAGCATATCTATATTCTTGTATTTGATTAAAAATAAAAAAATGTGTTTTTTTTAAAAAAGGAATATATTCCAAGTACAGATACAGAGGGCGGAAGTAGCAAGGAAGTATCTGCAGGTACATTGATGCCCATAGATACAATATTAGGGATATTAGATCTATGAAATCTATGAAATTATTTTTTTATTTTAATAACTCTTATTTGAGAAACTTGATGACTTTCCCTATTTTATTATCAAATTTAAGAATAGCCTTGCTGTATCAGGCTAAGCCTATCCCAGTTTGTAAATGGATTCAATAATCCCTGTTTAAAGGTTTCCCAATGTTGTAGACAGCAACACATATTTGTGATCAAGCAGTATTATGTTTCTAGGTCCCATGGTCATAATGCTGAATTAAAACAGCATTGTCCATCCCTCTTTTAGTTAACAGAAAACAATGGAAATTCCAGCATGAAATTTCCTGCCCATATTGTCAATCCTGCTGATATTGTCTCTATTCAGAATCTCATTGGAGATGCTATTAAATTCAGTTGTCCTGATTACAGCATGATAGGCTAAGCAACTATCTGACTCCTCCAGATTTACTGCTCCCCCTCTCAAGCATGTTGTCTGCCAATGGAAACACCATTAGCCAATCATGATACTGGAGCAGTAATAGTGAAGATTTGACATTAGGACTCTATTGGGCATTTCTAGACTCTTATTTCTCCTTTTTCTAGACCTATTCTATCGTAATGCTATTTAAAAAGGGGGAAGGGCAAAAAAGTGGACTACTGACTAAGTTGCTGGCATATGTTTTTACAAGGGAGGGTACATTTTTGTTTAGGATTTCTTTTCTATGTGGTCACCTATCGCCAACTTGTGGATTTATCTGTCTTATCCTGAAGGCCCCCAGGTTGGTCCCCCAGGACCAGGTTGGTCCCTTTCAGTGTTACACAACTTCAGCCTGTTATCTTATTTCAGATGCTAGAAACATTATGTTCTATGGAAAGACTAGTAGAATGATGACAGAAGTTAATCAGCATCAGTCTGAAACACCAATAGATGCTTCCACAATTGGTTACTTGACTCTATCTCCAATGTCAAAATGACAAAATCTAACAGATTTAATGCACCCTGAATTCAGAATTCTGAATAGAATTCAGAATAAGGGAGAAAATACTAATTTAACACCAGTACAGCTAAAGAAGCCCTAAGCCTGTCTCATTCATAGACTGGGAATGAAAAGAAGGCAACATCTTGATGAAAAATGGAAAAGTGCTATTGTCAAGGACTGATTGTGTTGTGGTTCAGCGCAAGTGGGGGGCATAGCCATAATAATTTTGAAATTCTATACAAGTCTTACCTACCTCTTTCATTTATCAACATTTCCTGTACTTGGAGAAACTACTTTTTGGCAACAGTTCTTTCCAAGATGAATGAGATCTATTTGTAGACTGTTGATAAATGGTTTAACTAACGGTAGCAGCTTTTTATTGTAGAACAGTATCTGGTTCTTACTAAACATGTTGAATTAAAAATCCCATAAACACCAGCCAATTTTCAGCTAGTGATGTAAACACACAGTTTCAAATGGTTTGTTAAACACGCTAAATAGATGTCGTACACTTTCCAGATAATCACCAGCACAAGAACATTGCTAGTGAAATGCAGGGATTATTGACAGATGAATATGAAGCAAACCCAGGTTGCACAACACCATACCTGGAGTTGTTTCTCGCAAAGCAGAAACAGAGTGGTACAGATCAGCATATTCTGAAATATTTTTTAGGCACCTTCATTGCTCTGGTGTTGATGACTGAAGCACAGGGAGACTGAATTAATTCACCTCTCCCTCATTTTACATGCTTCGCATAGTTGTCTGCTTAATTTATTCCTGACCCTCCCCCCCCCAAAAAAAAACCCCCAGACAGTCTGACCTTCTCTTCTTTGTTATCCTTTCTTGTAAAATCCCTTTTTATGAGGAGGGAAGTACTTCAAGAGGATTGAGAGTTAACTTATTTTCATTGGGTGGGAGAGGGGAAACCAAGCAGCTGAATCAGAAGGTCGGTTGAAGATGATTTGTCTGAAATTAACTGTTGTTTGGCTAACTCAGTCCTTACAACTGATTGCAATGTTAATTTATGGCTGGATGAGAAAAGTTTTTGATTTCCTTGTCTTTGCCCCCCTCCCTCTCTCCCTCCCTCCCGCCCGCCCGCCCGCCCATGGATCCTACATTCTTGCTTCCGAACATCAAAAAAGGCAAACACAAGAGTTATTTGTTAGCAAAAGGAGCTGCTATCAAGAGCCGCTTCTTTGTTTTTGGGACTGATGCAGCGATTGCCTTCCAGTTTGGGGGTGGTGGTGGAGCGGGTGGGGTGGAGAGTGGCTTAAACTTAATCATATTCACATGACAAACCATAAATAAAGGAAAAACGAATACTGAAAAAAAAAAGAACCTCTCAGAAGTCGGAGCGAGCAGCTTGTCCACAGTTACAGGGAGGGGGAGAGGGAGGGAGGGAGGGAAGGAGAGAGAGAGAGAGAGAGAGAGAGAGAGAGAGAGAGAGAGAGAGAGAGAGAGAGAGAGAGAGAGAGAGAGAGAGAGAGAGAGAGAGAGAGAGAGAGAGAGAGAGAGAGAGAGAGAGAGAAGCTGTCAGACTTAGGGGAGGGCGCAGCAGCTTTTCTCAGACGTTTGAGTTTTAACCCCATTGGAGACGCCGGTCCGGTAAGGAGGCAAAAAAGCTGTGGATAGCTTGCAACAAAAGGCTCGGGACTTCCCTCTTGGCGTCTCTCAGGGTTCGAGGCGCATTACATCCTCCGCAGGAAACAGGTTTTCCTCTTTTGCGGCTGCCACCCCCCCCTCCCCTCCCCTCCCCTCCCCAATTGCACAGCCAAGGAACCTCATGCTCTGTGCAGAGCGACAGCCCAGGAGGCAGGATGGTTCTGCGGGATCGGCGAGGCGCTAACCAGGTACCGTCACCGGATCGCGGCCGTGTTTTCCACCTCTTGCTGGTTTCCCTGGTGCTCCCGGTGCTCGGGCGTGGGCTGAAGGTGCAGCGCAAGTTCGTCTCGCCCACCGCCACTAACAACTTCGCCCTGGATGGGTCGGGCGGCAGGATCTACCTGGCGGCGGTCAACCGGCTTTATCAACTCTCGGCTCCCAACCTGACACTGGAGGTGGAAGAGCAGGTGGGCCCCAAGGAGGACAACCCCTTGTGCCACGCTCCCCAGCTGCCCCAGGCGTCCTGCGAGCACGCCAAGAAGCCGACCGACAACTACAATAAGCTGCTGCAGCCGGACCCGGAGCAAGGCATCCTGGTGGTCTGCGGCTCGGTCTATCAAGGCTTCTGCCAGCTGCGGAGCATGGAGAACATCTCGGTGGTGGCCGTCCCGTTCCCACCTCGGACAGGTGGTGGAGGAGGAGAAGGGGGCGACCAGGTCACGGTCTTCCCCAGCATGCTCAACGTGGCGGCCAACCACGCCAACGCCTCCACCGTCGGTTTGGTGCTCAAGCAATCCGGGCAAGACACGAGGCTTTTGGTGGCCGCCACTTACACGGGCTTGGGCAGCCCGTTTTTCCCGCGCAACGCCAGCCTGGAAGATCACCGTTTCGAGAACACGCCCGAGATCGCCATAAGGGCTCTCAACGCCCGCGGGGACCTGGCCCGGCTCTTCACTTTCGACATCAACCCGTCCGACGACAACATCTTCAAAATCAAGCAGGGCGCCAAGGACCGCCACAAGCTCAGCTTCGTCCGCGCCTTCCTCCACCGGGGAAGCCAAAGCGCGTCGCCCTCTCGCCCGGAAGGGGGCGCCTCCGGAGGCCGGAGTTCTCCAGCGGGACCGGGGGGCCCCTATTCGTCCCGGGGATCCCAGGCTGCCAAACCCGGCCGAGCACCGGCCGCTTTCCCACCTTTGCCTCAGGGCACCCCGCTTAGCCGCCCGTCGGCCTCCTACGCTTACTTGGCCCTCAACAGCGAGGCGAATGCGCGCGAAAAGGAGAGCCACTCGCATAGCCTCTTGGCTCGCATCTGCTTGGGGGACCCGGCTGAGACGACCCCTCTCAATAGCAGCGGCGGCGGCGGCAATGGAGAGACCAAAAAGTTGACCGAGTCTTACATTCAAATGGCGCTACAATGTAGCCACCCCGGAGCCGGCGGGGTCACGCCGGGAGTCTCCACCGGGGATCTCTTCAACAGGCTGGTCTCCGTCTTTCCCGCTCGCGCCGCCCTGCAGGTGGATCCCGGGAGTCCTTCTTCGCCCCAGCCGGAGGAGCTGCTCTTCGGGGTGTTTGAGAAAGCTGCCTCCCCGGGTGCCGGGCTTGGCGGTCGACAGGCTCCTCAGCCCTCGGCGCTCTGCGTCTTCCGCTTCGCGGAGATCGAGGACGCTATCAGGGTGGCCAGAAACTCGTGCTTCGTGGCTCCGGACGCCGACCTGGTCACTGTGCTGGACAGCGTCGTGCAAGGGACCGGGCCTGCCTGCGAGAAGAGGAAAATCCAGGTAAGGACAGGAAATCCAGGAGGGCAGAAAAACCTGTCAGCGATCTAGGGTTTCTTCTTAGTAAAGTAGCGTGGGACAAATTGACCAGCCTGGCTGATGCTTGACCTTTATGATCCGTTGCCTGGGTGTGTGGATCAAGCTAAATAGCGGTTTTTGCCTAAATGGGCAAGCTGTTGTGGTTTATAAATCGTAGTCTGTTGTTTGTATGTCCCAACCTAGTGGTTTATTCAGTAAATAAATAGATTAGGCAAACCATGGCTTAATGAGATTCAAGGCACTTTCTGGAAAGTACTACTAAGGCCAACTGTTGGTGATGAATCTGAAAGTAGGGCTAAGAAATGTTTCCCAAATTTTGGAAAATCTTCCAGTAGTAATGAACTTCCCTCAGAGACTGGAAGATGCTGAACAAATATGGAAGACACTAAATTGGGAAAGGATAGACTAAACCTCCAAGGCAAATTTCTGGCCTGTTTTAGAATCAGAGAATCAGATCTCCAAGTTTTAGGAAGCTAGCCTTTGGATGAGTTATAGGGAAAATTTCCAAAGGAAAAATTGTGTGGGCCTTTGATAAAAAAACAACAACCTAAGAGAAAACTGTTAAGTTTATTATTGCATGATTTTTTTGAATCAGAGTCTACAAAAGTTTATTTATTAATAAATTTCTTTGACCTTGAGGTGCCACAAGATGCTTGGTTATTTCAGAAAGCTTCTGTGGTTAGCTCCTAAAATTGTATTCAAGGCTTACCTGATCATAAGGTCAGAACTGGAAAACATACAGAAGAGGGCAGCCAAAGCAATCAAAATATTAAAACACCTTCCATCTGGAGCAAGCAGTTTAGAGAAAAGATTGGGATCACAATAGAATTGTGCTTAGTGTGGAAAAATGTTTTCCCTTCTTTTCATTTTGATCATGGAAAACAATACCAGACTGAAAAAAGGAGGGTTATTAAGCAGTAGGTATTTTTTAAGTGGTTGTATGAGTTCTTAGCATAATACTATCTGTGATGATTTAAAGACATTATTATGGGCATTTTTCAGAGAATGAATCTAAGAGATAACTCCATGTTCAAAATAAGCTACCCACAGTTACTTTGGATAGTGAGATGGGTGATATATAAATTCAATCAATCAATCAATCCAAGGCTTGAAGGATGACTGGTGCTTTCAGAACCTGCTTGTAAATTGCCAGAATGTATCTGCCTTATTATCTGCTAGTATTCTGGGATGTAAATATTGGGAAGCTTTGGCTCAACTGATATTGATGAGTGATGACAGCTGCCCCCAGTCAGGGGATACTGTAGTTGAATTTTAGCAACATTTGGAGAGCCACGGTTTTCTTATCTTTGTCTTAAGGCCATGTTAAGTATTTACAAAATGCATATTAGATTGTGTAAATATTTACCACAAATATTTTGGGAGTTTTATTTAGTTCATGAAAGCCAGGGTCATATATTGGTGAAAGTATTAGACTAGGATTGGGAAGTTTATAAGCTAGACCTGTTGGTGTTAGTTCTCATTGTTTCTTCTCAGTAGCTGATGTTTAAGGCTTACTGCCTGTAATTCAGACATAATATTCAGCCATTGAGGTTTTAACTATAAAGGTTGCAAAACTGTCTTCCATGCAGTTTGTCTAGTTTTGTTTTAAAGCCAACTGAGTTGGTGACCCTTACCATACTTAATGCCAGTAAATACTGTAATACAATTTTGCATTGTTTAATGTTGTGCTTCCATTTATCAGTCCTAAATAGCTCTGCATTTAGTTTTAATGGCATTTAATACTAACATTATGAAAGATAGAGAAAAAAAGTCTATGTATTGAATAATTTTATATTCATATTTCCCCAAATCACCTTTGCTCCCAGTTAAAAATCTCCAAATATTTCTTCCTTGCAGGGACATGTTTCAGCTCCACAGTATATTTTTATAGCCATAGATTTATAGAATGGTACCACAGTTATGCAACCTCCTTATAATTCTTTGTCTGGAATTCACTTTGTTTCTTTTGCAGAAGTTACTTTGGATTGAAATTTTCATTGAGATATTATTCATTCATTATTATCCATTAGTCCATGTTTATTGTTGTCAGTTACTGCACACCAGGCCGCATTAATGCTGAGTTTACTGCACCAAGACAATCACTTTGCACATTGAATTATATTTGCCATTTTAAGACTCCTTCAATCAGGAGAAACCATTGTGGAACTCATTGCAACCCCTTTTTCATTTTACATCCGGAATAAATTATCATTACAGTATAAGATCACTTAGTTATTTTATTGTCCCAAAGGTGCTTTTGGGGACAACCATGACCTGAATGACTGAGAACCTCCATAGACAATTATCTTATTGTATTTACCTAAATTATCATTTATATTTTTTTAAATTTCCAAAATCTACTTGGTATTTCTCTTCAATGTGAAATTTTTCATTTAACTGTATTGTTCTTTAGCAAGTTATCAACTGATGACTACACCTGTTCTCTTAATATAGAGTTTTGTCAGCAGCTTTTGATGGTGGAATTTATTAAAGGCTTTCTAAAAGTTGTAATTGACTGATTTGATTGTGTGCCATCAAACTGTTGTCAATTGTGAGTACATCAATTATTTCCATGATAATGTATCCCTAACTTGAACTTTCAGGGCTTCAAACAGCCAAACATAGGTCATAAATAAGTTAAAATCTATGCAGAGCTGATGAATTTAAAAACTACACCTATATATAAAACTGATCTGAGATGGACTGACCTTTCGAGAGCAATGCCAAAAGGATCGTCATACTTCTCCAAAAGGTTTAGGCTGCTGTATTTGTTTAATGATACTGACCAAAAACCTGGAATGTTTTTCAGCAGCTATCTGAGCAAACATTGTGGCAGTTTAAGGAACATATTATTGGAGACAATTAGGAATCTAAATTTTGGGATATCAGAGCCCTGTTCCCCTTTAGGATTTTACATAAAACACCAAGGAGATCAGAAAAGATAGCAAATAAACATTCTCTAGGACATTCCTCCCCATCACAAAGGCACAGGCAAAAGTTATGGTAAACTATCAAGCACAGCAGCATAATTATCTGCTGCAGTCTCAGTTATGTCAAGGCACTTTTAACAAACAAGGAAGGGATCTGTTTTGCTTGCTTTTCATCATAGCATACAATTGAGTAATAATATTATCCATACACAAATCAAATTAGATTCTGCAGTGTGTATCCTGAATTTATTTACATGTCTTGCTGTAAAATGATGTGGAATGGGGAAAAGGTCTAATAAACATTTTGAAACTGACACCCTTAATTCTGGGGCCATGAACACTTTTCATGTGCCTATCCTTCATCTGCTACAAAAGATAGAATTTCTGGAGAAGATCACAATCTAAACTGTAAATTATCCTTATTTATAGCAGTAACTTGGTTTGGCAGGAAAGTTTGAGCATATAGTATCTGTTAGAATAATGCTGCTGGTGTGCTTGTTGACAAATTTTAAAAAGTGTACAAGGTTAATGAGATAGGATTTGCATGTTAGCTCCTATGTAGCAGAATTTGTCTTATTTATGCTTTCTTACGGTAGCTACTGGATCTGGGCTGAAAAATCAAATCACTAGTTGGTATGAAAGAAATATAGAGAAGTCTAGCTGACAGTTGACTAGTGGTCATCTAGATTTTTGCAGTTCAGATTTGGTAATCCTGTGCTTGATTTATGATTCTGTAATACCATAATGTTTTCTACCATTTTACCTGGAAGTTAATAGACCTGAAGTTAGTCTTTGACTTACCACAGTTCATTTAGTGACCATTCGAAGTTACAGTGGCACTGAAAAAGTGACTTATGACCATTTTTCACACTTACGACTGTTGCAGCATTCCCATGGTCAAAATTCAAACGCTTGGCAACTGACTCATATTTGTCTGCCGGGGTCACGTGATCACCTTTTGTGACCTTCTGACAAGCAAAGTCAATGGGGAAGCCAGATTCACTTAACAACCATGTTGCTAACTTAACAATAGCAGTGATTCACTTAACAACTGTGGCACGAAAGGTCGTAAAATGGGGCAAAGTTCACTTAACATCTGTCACGTTTAGCAACAGCAATTGTTGGCTCCATTGTGGTTATAAATCAAAGATTACCTGTAATATACTGCAGTAGCCTGTGATCCCTTCCTATGTGTATCATATACATATGATGTGGAGTGGACATCATATTTATATGGTACACCGCAGCTACATCGTTCTCTGGTACTTTCCTTATTGGCACAGACTAAAACGTACATCTGCTTCATATTTGGGCAAATGGTAAATATTTAGTAACTTTGCACAATGCAATACACAGAGTATTTTTTTTAGAAAAATGGGACAAACATGCATACCTTTTCCTTACCGATGGATATTCATATAGTATTCAGTGACCCTGGATATAGTGTGAAATTCAGATAAACTTATTTTCAATTTATTATGGAGCAAAACATATAGCATTGGGAAGTTTTTTTGCACATAGATGCAAAAAAAAAATGTTCCTTGGCTTTTATTAGGACTCTTTTTTTCCATGTTCTTTGTCCCAAGGGAACTAGTTGTGGCTCAGAGTTATGTCTCCCCCTTCCTCATTTTTGGTTAGTCCTTATTGCACTGACGCTGAAGAAAGACAGCTCTGGGAACATGCGTTCCCTTACACATATTTCCTTCCCACATCCTCAGCCTGCACATTCCTGCAATGGACAGCATTGGATGTATGAAATTCAGAGAGAAGGGACATAGGGTGCCTTGTTTTATTGCTTTCAGGGTGAAAGTTTACTAGTACTATAATTTGTTACCAAGCTGACATAAATGGTAATGACAACTGCATATATCTATTCCCATTTTAAAAAGTTAAAAGTCAAGTCACAATAAGGTTGTTTTGTTTTCTTTTCTTCTGGGAAAGATGCAGAGCACATTTTTTATCTTAAGGGATCTTAAAACATCTGCCTGATTTCACAGCTAAGATAGACCAAGAACGCTTGGTGTCTGCTAAGAGTATCAAAAAGGTTTTCTGTGTTACCAAAATACATTTGGCATGGTGGCTTTGATGTTGTGGCCTTGTTTTAATAATTCATAGATCAACTTTAATAAGATCCAAGTCCAGATTTTAAGCAGCCAAAACAAAATCATTTTGACAACAGAATGTTGCATCAGTTAATTCCTTAAAACCGAATAGATTAAATATTGCTCTTCTTTGCAATCACGTGACCTACTGTAATAATTTTTAAGTGGATATTTGGTTTTTTACAGTGGTTGAACTGTTTACTGCTGGAACCAGACATCCAGTTCTTTGTAGAGTTTAGTTTTTGAAATGAGCTGAAAGTGAAGAGAAAGATTTAATGAAAGTTTATATTTTCATTATCTGATTTTTAATTATGAATCTATAGTTGTCATGTCTGTAACAGATATATTAATAGGTAGGCAGTGCTTTCATTTTAAATATATTTCATTAGGACATGCTCATTTAGGACTGAAGGCAAAGATGAGAGCTAAGAGTTTTTGGGATCAAGAAGATCATATGTTTATAATCTGCTTGTGTAGCTTTTCCCCCTCCCCCAACTGTCCTATATTTCAATATGAATCAATCGAAATGAAGTGAGGTACCTGGAAAAATTCTAGAGCAAATAATAAAATTAACCTGTAAACACTGGAAACTGGTGTAGCTAGAAGACAGTGTTTAATTCACACTTTTGCTCAACAGTGGGTTTAATTTAAAGTATCTCCAACAGTTAGCTATCCAATGTCTACTCAAATACACCCCGTGAAGAGGATCCTACTACCTCTCTGAGTAATACTTAACTGTTCTTACTGTTCAGGGGTTGAGAACCCTTCCTTTCAGTTTGAATCTCCCTTTGTGTAACTTTAAAAAATTATTCTTGTACTCTGGGGTGACAACATAGGTTTAAACCTTCTTCAGAGTGACCTCCTTTTAGCTACTTGAAGAATGCTATCATATCCCCTTCGGGTTTCTCTTCTGAAAGCTAAATATATTCTATTTCTTCAACCTCTCTTCACTGAGCTTAGTTTTAATCCCCTGATCATCCTCAAAGTCCTGTTTTGAAATATTCTCATTTTTCCAAATTCTTCTTAAAATGTGATATTAGAGCTGGACATAATACTTGGTACAGATGCCCAGTGCAGAATAGGATAGAATAGTTACAGTGTACATCTGTTAATATGGCCTTAAATTTTGTCTTTTTTCCACCATATTGTAATCCTTGTTCATATTGAATTTGTATTCACCTGTCATTTCCACAAATTGTGTTTTCATGGCCAATCTCCACAGTCCGGGACTGAATCGTGCACCCTACTTGGCAGATCATTCTAATTTGATGAAGAACCATTGATAAGCTGTCTTTGAATATGAGGTCAAACCATCCACTTACTGTCATGCCATCTAGCTCAAATTTAATTGGATTGCTCAGAATCAGAATATCATGGAGTACTTTGTCAAATTATTGCGAAAATCAAGATACATTATGCTGTTATACTGTATGTACTGTATATATGCTTATGAAAAAATTACCTGATCAAAACCTGAAATTAGGATATTTAATATTGTAGATTTTGTGAAAGATTGTTTCTTGGAGTTTCGTTTTCTGTAGTATTTGTATCCTGTTTATCTTTGAAGTCATGAACAATAGTTTATATTTTGCATTTCTTTTATCCTCATATCAGCCAGAAATATTAGGCTACATTAAAAAAATAGGTCCTAGTTCAAGCAGTAAGACTTCTGGGCAGTAAATAAAACCCAGATCTTCCTAGTCTTAGTCTAAAACTATCTATTGCATCACAGACAGTCCAAGCTTATTATCTTATTTAACTGAAATTAGCTAAAAAAGCCCAACTTTTTAAAAGAATTCTCAAATATCCTCCATGATAGTATTCCAAATGACATGCTGAAATTAACATTAAACATAGGGTAATAGCCTGCTGATCATCTTAACAGCATTTTGAAACAAGTAATAGTTGTTTTGCTATTGGTGATAAAATGGCATCAAATAGAAGGGTTTTTCTCCATTTGCATATTTTGTGATAAAGGAAGGTTTAGCTTATTTACTTGATTTTGGATAACCTATGTGACAACCTAGCTCTTTTAAGATCTATAATGCTGGGAAAGGTAGAACAAAAGAGAAAAAGTAGAATCACTAGCAGCAAGATGGATATATCAGTTAGAGTGGCAATGGGTAAACCATTGGAAGTGAATGAAGAGCCAAGTGAATGAGAGATGGCCCTGGAGAAAGTCTCTGTGTTTGCTGAGAGTCAATATTGACTCGTTGGCACATATTTGAAGACAAGATGATCTATAGCTTGCAAATGTGTAATCATGTTTGAATTGTACACTTAAAAATAACATCTAGATTAATCTAAGAAATGGCATGAGTAACATGCATTCAGCAAAAGATTAACATGGTTTCCTATTTTGTTTCATAATGTCTTTTATTAAGACATTATTCATTTCAGTATTATTTAGTATTAATGTTAATCTAGTTACTGAAGCAGATAATGTCGCTTTAAGAGCTGTGGTGGCACAGCGGTTAGAATGCAGTATTGCAGGCTAATTCTGCTGATTGCTGGCTGCCAGCAGTTCAGCAGTTCAATTCTTACTGTTGTGATTTCCCCTTGATGTGTTTTTTTTTTAAGAATCAAAAGTAGTTCGCTGGGGGAAGAGGCTCTTAGTTTTTGGAGTCACTTTTTACTAGTGTAGGAAGTTAGCTCCCACCCCTCTCCTAGCAAAATGAAATATTCTAGGAAATATTAAAAAGGCAGAATATTATATTTTCCCTAAAGGAGAAACGTGTTTCTAAAGACATAAACTCAGAGCCTCAACCCTAGTCCTAACCCTAGCATATATTTTGGTGCCAAGCTGTCTAGAAGACAAAAGGCTGGGCCAGTTTATCTACAAAACAAAAGACCTTCACCCTCAGGACATGATCGGATTAGCCCTCACTCAAAATCCACACCTGGACAAAGCCATTAAGCCATAATAGGAATTGGCCAAAACCTTTTCAGAACACAACCCTCTTCATTACATCATCACCCAGCAAGATTCAACCAAGCCTGGGACTCAAGAAAACCATGTGTTCACCATTAAAACCATCTTTCCAAACAGCCTCCATGCTTCCAGTGTCTTTCTCCCCACTTGGAACTGAACCCAGATGGACATTTCTTCCAACACTAGTCTCTCTCAAACTACTTTTCCATTTGTAAGAAAAACAATGCAAGTCTCTCTATCCATTCCCTGGAGTCTGGAAGCACAGCTCTGAAGGATCTTTTTTTTTTTTTTAGCTAAAGGAAGAAAAGGATAAAGTTAGTCTTATGTATTATTTCACTAATGAAACTAGCAGTTTTCTACAGCTGATTTTTTTAACCGTGGAAAAGTTTGTCGTTTATATATAGAAAAGCCCTATACAAGCCTAAAAATAAAATAAAAAATTGCTTTATTTATATAAGTGTTGTAGGTTTTCTGTGATATGTTATTAAATATATAGATCATCCTTTCTAGTAAAATCTGTAGCCTTAAAACTACTTTCTGAAGTGACTAACTTGAAAGTAGATTGCATGGATATTAATGGGTCATATTCCCATGTGTGTTGGTAGGCAATAGAAGTGACTTTGATGTCTTTGAAACAACACTCATAAAATCAAATGTAAAAACAGAATGATGTATCTCTGCTAGTTGTCATATCAGTTAACATTGTTTGACAAATAGATACTTTCATATTGTATTTTGCACCTATCAGAATTATCTTAATAGATATTCTATAAGTTTAGCATAATGGGCTTCTGATAGAACAGAAAAACAAAATGAGATACAACAATAGCAATTATTTTTTTAGCATAGAATGATGAGAGCCATTTTTAAAAAATTGTTTCAGGATCTGATAGATCCTAAAGAGGTTTGGTTTTAGCTCTACTAAACATTTTAGGTCATGCAAACCAGTAGTGGCTTCCACTTACCTTCACTACTGGTTCGGAACTGTGAGCGCATGTGGCGCTTCTGCGCTAGCGCAGAACTTCTGCGCTTGTGCAGAGCGTCCGTGATGACATCTGGGTGGGTGGGTGGAGCTTCCCGCCACTGCCACTACTGGTTTGCCCAAACTGGGACGAACCAGTAGTAACCCACCACTGATGCAAACATTGAACATTCTTTAAAGTCTGATACTATTGGTTGATCAATGTAGCATACTGCCAGGGGTGAAATGCTCCCGGTTCGGACCAGATCGTCCGATCCGGTAGCGATAGAGGCAGGTGGTTCAGAGAATCGGTAGCAAAAATCCCTTCCCCCCCATTGCCCAGCTGAGCCACGCAATCATCAGAGGCTTTTTTTTAATTTTTAAAAGCATTTTTTCTACAACCTCTTTGGCCGAAAAAATGCTTTTAAAAGTAAAAAAAAAACCCTCTGATGATCGCACGGCTCAGCTGGGATCATCAGAGGCTTTTTTTAAAAAAAAGAAAGCCTCTGCCGATCAGGCAAGTGAAGAGGTTGTAGAAAAAATGGTTTTAAAAGTAAAAAAAAAAGTTGGCCACGCCCACTCAGTCATATTACCTCACACACACCTCCACCAAACCAGGCCCACAGAACCAGTAGTAACAAATTTTACATTTAACCACTGCATACTGCACTCTAATTCTGTATTAGAACCAGTTTGATGTAGTGGTTAAGGCAACAGTTAAAACTGGAAGATTGTAAATGCTGGTCCTGCCTTAGGCACAAAGCCAGTTGCGTGACCTTGGGCCAGTCATTCTCTCTCAGTCATAGGAAGGAGGGAATGACATATCACTTCTGAAAAATCTTGCCAAGAAAACTGCAAAGATTTGCCCAGGCAGCCAGGAAGCCATTACTGATTCAAAGACACATATACACAAACAATTCTCTGTTACAGTTTTGTATACTGAATATGTGCTATTTTCAACTCCTAGTAGTCTCACAGCTAGAAAGATGAATAGAGAGATCTTACTCAACATCATTTTTGATTATTTCATTTTGGTAATAATAAATTGTCAATATAGTTTTTAGTAAAGCACTTCCTCAATATATTGAGTAGTTCTAGCATTTCAGAGGCTATAAGGCAGTGGTGAAATGTAAAATTTGTTACTACCAGTTCTGTGGGTGTGGCTTGATGGGGGTGGTAATGTGACTGGGTGGGCGTGGCCAACTTTTTTTTTTTATTTTTAAAAGCATTTTTTTCTACAACCTTAAGAGGTTGCAGAAAAAAATGCTTTTAGAAGCCTCTGACGCTCAGGCAACTCAGCTGAGATCGCCAGAGCTTTTAAAGGCATTTTTTTTCTGCAACCACTTCGGTTGAAGAGGTTGTAGAAAAAAAATGCCTTTAAAAATGCTTTTAAAAGCCTCTGATGATCCTAGCTGAGCCGCACGATCATCAGAGGCTTTTTTTTGTTACTTTTAAAAGCATTTTTTTTGACCGAAGAGATAGTAGAAAAAATGCTTTTAAAAGTTATTTTAAAATGATGATTGCACGGCTCAGCTGATGATTGCACGGCTCAGCTGGGCACGGGGAGGGCAGGGATTTTTGCTACTGGTTCTCCGAACCACCCGCCACCATCGCTACCGGATTGGGCAATCTGGTCCGAACTGGGAGCATTTCACCCCTGCTATAAGTGGTTTGATTGATAGCAAACACTATGGTTAACAAGTGTTTTAAATTCTGTATTGCCGTTCAAACTTTCTATGTGTACTTTTTTTTGGTAAAATCTAAGAAGTTTTAAAATGTTTCCCTTAACAGTTGATTAATTATGATCCTTAATAAATATTACCAACCATTTTAAAATAACTATTGCTCCAAAGAGTTATTTTGTGATGAGAAGAAAAATCACATGTAAATATTTTGTTTCCCAGTAAACAAATATCTGCTAAAAATTGCTTTTAAAAAAAAAGGATTGCTCCAATTATTGCAAAATTGCTCTCATCCTGCACAACAACAAGGTTCTGCTTAAAATTATATAATTTCTAGCACCAACTATCAAAAGGGAATTACCAGATGTCTAAGCTGGCTTCCGAAGATATCATAGCACTCGCAACCATATTGCAAATCTGCACTGGATCTTTGAAAAATATCGTGAATATCAAAAGATCATTTATATTTGCTTCTTGCCTACAAGAAAGCCTTCTATTGCGATGAGCATGAAAAGCTATGGAGAACCCTACAAGACCTGGGGGTACCAGCAAGAACTGTACACAAATCAGGAAACCACTGTGTGAACACCATAGGGAGACACTGGTTGGTTTAAGATAAAGAAAAGATGGCAACAAGGTTGTATTCTCTCCTCTTTCTTATTCGACCTGTATGCCAAAATGATCATGAGGAAGCTAGATCCTGAAGAATCAAAAATTGGGGTAAAGATTGGTGGAAGTAACATCAACAATTTTCAATATGCTGGTGATATAACCCTACTCTCAGAAACCAAAGAAGGCCTGAACATCTGATCAAAAAAATCAAAGAAGAAAGTTAGAATTTTGGTCTCTATTTGAACATCAGAAAGATCAAGCTCGTGACCACTGCAAAGAAGGGAAACATCAAAATAGAAGCTGATGAAGAGATAGAATGTGTGGAAAAATTCACTTTCCTAGGATCACAGATAGCGGTGAATGCAGAAATAAAACATCGGATTGCACTGTGTCACACAGGAATGATGCACATGAGCCAAATATGGAAAAGTAAGGACATCAGCCTGGCAACCAAATATAGGTTAGTTTACTCTATTGTGTTTCCTGTAACTGCCTATGGTTGTGAAAGTTGGACCTTAAAAAAAGCAAAACAGGAAGAAGATGGATTTGCTTGAACCGGAGAAGGGTCCTGCATATTCCTTGGACAGCAAAGGTGACTAACAAGCAAATACTGGAGCACATAACACCAGACATGTCACCAGAAGGCAAAAACACAAAACTGTGTCTGACTTATTTTGGCCATGTCACATGGCAGAATTCATTGGAGAAAGCAATTATGTTTGGAAGGGTTTGCCATCAAAGAACATAGTGGCTGGACACCCAAAGAAATAGTGCAAGATTGGAAGATGTGGAGAGAACTGGCCCATAGAATCACCAAGAGTCGGACACAACTGAATGGATAACATCATAATCATCAAACCAATACCAAACCACCATAGTGAGAAAAGCATAACTTTAACATCAAACAACCTGGGTATTTTCTCCTTCAAAAAAATTAACCATTAACTTATCAATCTGTTTAAATTATTTAAGTGGAGGCAACATAGACATCCCTCTCAAAATATATGAGTCTTGATGCAAAGTTCATTCATATATTTAACACCCACCAATTTACTAATTTATCAGAATATTTACCATTCAACTCTACTGCTTAATCAAATTGAAATAAAGCTTATTGATAATCATTAAAAAAACCCTTGAAATACATAATGACATATATTCAAATTCCAATAAATCAATTCCTTTAATTTTATGATTTTGTCTTAGTAGACATGCTAGAACTTCCAATATTACATTAAAAATTACATGTGATAAAAACATCCTTGATGAATTCTGTGTTTCATTTTAATTACTAATGAAATAATCCTATTAATAATTTCCTTACATGAGGAAAAGGATTAAGATACTAAATTATAATACATGAAATAAATTATATAAGAAATCTTAATTTATGCAACCGTTGTACCAAAGACATGATTTAAACCATATCAAAAGCTTTTTCTGCATCCATTGAAGCTAACATGACAGATTCATGTGTATCAGCATAAAAGGCTACTACATTAACCAGAAACCTTGAAACCCTTTTTTAAAAAACCTTTTAAAATCATAGCATCAAAATCTAAGAGGAATATTGGGCAGTAACTTATTAACTGAAGAGGATCTTTGTATCTTCAAAGTTACAATGATAAAAGCTGCAAAGTATGAAACTGGCAGGTTTTTATTTTACAAATGTCTTATGAATTATTTAAAGAAATATAACAACTATTTTCTCCTTCATTTTTTATACCATTGTATAATTAATTTATCTGGTTTAGAGACCTTTCCAGATTTTATCATATCAGTAATATAGATTTCTTGAGATATAAGAGATGCAACCATTACTCCTGACTATAAATCAGAAATTTCTGGAGAAATCCATTTATTTATTTGCAGTCAAACATAAATATTTTTTAAAAATGTATACATAGCAATAAAATTGCTTAAATTTTAAAATTGATTTAAAAACACATGGAAACAAACAAGGCATAGCCACTGTATGCATCCAAATAATATAATAAAAGTAATAAGAAATTGTCATTTTAGCTCTGTAAAAGTAACTAGCCAATCCAGTCTTAGGACATGATTAAGCCCATTGACTTCTAATGACAATTACCACGGAGCTGAACCTGGCCACATTTCGTTCAAATTTTTCTCTTTTAAGAACTGCATAATCTTGGCCTTGGTTCAAACCCGAACATCTAACAAGAATGAATGAAGTAATTTTGGTCATGTTCCTGACACAGTGGGAAATCCTGAAAGATTTACGTATTACATTTTTAAAAAATCTCTCTGACACACGTGTAAAATATAATTTCTATAGAATTTACCAAACTGAATGTAAATTTCTTTATAATTAGTGTGATTTGTCCCTAAGGAATTTATCAAAGATATTATTTATTTTGTTTCAAATAATTCGTCAGATAAGCTGACCAGAGTCACCTTGTACGGGAGATGGGGGCATAAAATTTTTAATAAAAATAAAAATAATAAAATAAAAATAATTGTTCAGGAGGCAAGAAGCAACCCCACTGTTGTGTAGTGCTATTCTTTGTTTTCCATTCTTTTCTTATTGGGAAAAAAAGGTCTTTCCTTCTACTCAATATAAGAATTAATCTTAAAACTGTAATACTGGGTTTTGATAGCTGTGCTCTCTTTGAGCAAAGTACAAAATCAGTAATCTATGAAAATAATATCAGATCATAGTATAGATTCTAGTGGGGGGTATTTTTTGAGAAGAGATTTGAAATTTATACTTGGAGCTTTTAAAATGCTGCTTTTTCATGTTCTGGTTAAATAATTCAATTTGTGAAGTTCATTGAAAATTTTGTGAACAACTTACAGTGCCACAGTAGAAAATTCTACTAGTTCTTTCTGTTTGCTTTAATTTAATGCAGTGCTTCTCAAACTGGAAGTCTCCCCGATCCCTGGAAGTCCCAAGACCCTTTCAGGGGAGTCTGCAAAGTCAAATAAATATATTTTAAAATTTCTCAGTTTTAATTTCTAATTCAGTAAATTTTGATAGATATAACCCACATAAACCAAGCTCTTTGGAGTCCTCAATCATTTTTAAGAATGTGAAGGGGTCATGAGATCAGAATGTTTCAGAACTGCTGGTTTAATTTATTCATGTTTAACTTAGGCCTTCTAAGAATCCAATAAGTTGAAAAGTTGTTTTTATTTCCAACTTCTTAGAAAAATAGATTTTGCAGTATGTGCTTTTTTGCATGAAATATGCTGGTTTTGACTTTGAATACTACAAAATTATCCCAAGAGGAAAAGAAATGTAATAGCACTTGTGGTATTACAATTAAAAGTCTACTTTCCAATTGAAGTAACTTTTATTTGCAACTTACTTTATCTTTACAGAATTTAACTGCTTGACACTTTCTTCAAAATGTAGTTCCATGGACTAATTGTTTTTGCATGAAATTATACTACTTATAGCAGTGATGGCTAACCTTTTTTTCCTCGGGTTCCAAAAGCGTGTGTGTGCAATAGCGTACGTGCGCATGCCACACCAATAATTCGATGCCCTCTACGCACGATCCGTCCCCCTGAGCATGCACACACAATCCCCACTGTGCTGCCCCGCTCCCTGTGGAGATGTGTGTGACCCTCCCCCACACTCCCCCACCCCCCACGCATGTGCGCATGACCCCTGCACCCCATTTTGGGCCTAGCAGGCCTCCCTGAAGCCTCCAGAGGCTGGAAACGGCCCATTTCAGGACTTATGGTAGGCCCATTTTTTGCCCTCCACAGGCTCCGGAGGCGAAAATGGTCACCCCTGGCCCTCTGAAGGCCCTCCAGAGGCCGGAAATGGCCTGTTTCTGGACTTCTGGTAGGCCTGTTTTCCACCCTCCCAGACCTCCGCGGGATCCCTTACTTACCTGGCATCCAAAATGGATGCCAGGCATGGAAACTCCTAGGAGGGGCAGGGCACCATGGGCAAGTGCGCGTATCTCCCGCATGCATGACAGAGGCCCAAAAATCAACTGGCCAGCAGGAGGCACATGTGGATGTGCAGTGGAGCTGACCTAGGGCAATGGCTTGCATGCCCGCTGAAATTGCTCCGTGTGCCACCTGTGGCATGTGTGCCATAGGTTAACTATCACGGATTTATAGCATACTGAATACAGATATTCTGACTCTGACCACCATCCAGTCTTGAAGCTCACTGAAACTTAAATCAATCTATTCTATATATAAGAGTTATAGGTTCAGTTGAGTTGTCAGATAAGAGTTCTGACAAAACCAAATAATTAAATAATTAATTCTAGTATTCTTTAGATACTGAATTATGCATAAGGGATTTATTTTAGCAAAGTAGATAATTTACACATTGGTACTTGGCATTTAACAATAAAGAATGATTGAACCTGACTAATAGTGCAATTTTAGGCATGTCACTTCAAAAATAAAACCCAATGACTCATGAAAGAGAGTAATCCCAAATTAATAAAGACCAGAAGCCTGACTGACCTGTTAAAATAACTCATAATGTGGTTTTGTATACAGCTGGCATGAGCAACTTGCAGGCCCACAGCCCTGGACAGTAATGTTAGTTGGAAAACTTCAACATTATTATATGATTTATATGCTCTTCCTCTTCAGTCAGTGTGGCCCAGGCAAGTCAAAAGATTGAACAATCATAGTATACAGGCAGTCCTCAATCATAGTATACAGGCAGTCCTCAATCATAGTATACAGGCAGTCCTCAACTGTAATGGAGTTGCCCATTATGGTTGTATGCCAAGATGGTTGAGAATTGGGTCAATCACATGATTGACCTGATTTTATTATCTTTTTTGCTGTGGTGATTAAATGAACATGGCTATCATAATATGAACTCTGCAGTCATTAAACAACCACCAGCAAAACCATCATAAAATGTCACATGACCATGGAATGCTGCAAATGGCTGTAAATGTCTCTATGTTGACAATGCCTGAAGTGCAGTCACATAATTAAGGATCGAGGGGCCCAACCATCAGAACTTTGGAAGTTCGGTAATTGGCTAGACAATAGTGAGTTTTATAGTAATAAGTTTCCAAACAAAGTATATTGCTTCAATAAACATTTTCATTGTGAATAAACTTGGGTTGGGAGTTAAATCTAAACCAAGAAATTGTTAACAAAGTAAAAATTGAATCCACATGGGAATATGAGAAGAAATTTACTATGAAAATAAAATCAGTCCTTTCATTTGGATTGAGTTTTAAAGGAATATGTTATTTTGAATAATTTGTTTATATTAATTCAGAAAATCAAAACTTAAAAGAGTTAATTTAAGTTCACGCTTGCTTTAATTTAAAGTTTAAACTAAAAATTATTATAATAAATCCAAACATATTTACTGGGAAGTAACACCCATCAAAATATGTGGCGTTTCCTTCTGAGTAACCATGATTAATGTTTTCTGTTTAAGAAATATGAGTTTATAAAATAATGATTTAGAATGTGCTAGCTTCATTATTCCTATAGAGCACTTCCTTCCCTCTCATTCCTTTCCTTACTTCCTCATGAGCTGTAATTCTTCTGTATTTAGAGGTTATACCAAGGAATCTACATC
Organism: Arizona elegans; assembly: GCA_022577455.1. Lineage (NCBI taxonomy): Eukaryota > Metazoa > Chordata > Lepidosauria > Squamata > Colubridae > Arizona > Arizona elegans. The sequence goes on from JAKOOJ010000003.1 coordinate 121,463,505, forward strand.
AAAGACTCAGATCATAGATTCCATGGTTATATCTATGCTGGGCCCTGATTTGACACTTTAATTGGCTTCTTAGCCATCTGCAATTCCTCCTTTATTTTTTAAGAAGGAACCTTCTACATTAAACAGGAAACATCCATGTATCAAAGAAAGGTTTCTCAAAAATTCTAGAGTACCTAAAGATCAACACATTTATTGTAGCATAATATCATACCTTTCATTTACTAGAATCTATACCTTTTATTTACTAGAATCTGTCAGGTGCATTAAGTGTTATTTTACATTGACAAGTGTGAATGCAAAGATGCTCAATATTATTCTCACTTAGAAATTATTTATCCTTGCTCAACTGTGGCTAAAAAAAGAAAAAGGGTCACTTGATTTTTAAAATAAACAGCATAAATTGCCCCTGGTGAAGCAATACTGAACAATATATGAACATGTTTTTCTCTTATTTGTTCCTTTATGAGGAACAAAAGACACAGAAATCATGTCTGGAAAAAAGTGATGACGAGAATCCTAGTCAGGAATCTTTAAATTATTTCTTATTTTTAAAAACTGTATTGGTCCTGACATAAAAATAATAATACTCTAGAATAGCAATAGCACTTAGACTTATATACCGCTTCACAGTGCTTTACAGCCCTCTCTAAGTGATTTAAAGAGTCAGCCTATTGCCCCCAACAATCTGGGTCCTCATAATTAAGAAGGCCTTAATTTGGAATAATTAATATACATCTTAATGATAAGAACTGTATTCATTCAAATATTTTAATTTATATATAGTAGTTTGGTAAAAAAAATGTTTCTATAATTGCTTTTGACTGGTTTGAATGTTCTAAACTTTAGGGAAAAAATTATAAATGTAACATTTGTCACTTATGTATTTCTTTCAGGCTATAAAATTATGGTTCAAAACATACATTGGGTTTAATGTATTTGATTTTGTGAAGAATTTTGAGGAATTCTAATTGGTTTATTCAAAAGTGACTAGATATAATTCCTCATTTTTGATCCCCCATTCAATTTTTGTTAGTCCTGTCAGCTTGAGACAGAACATGCACTCACTGTACTCTTCACAAACTGTACAAAAGGGGGGAAAAAGAGACAAGTCTAGTTCATCTAAATGTAAGATATGGTCCTATTCCCTAAACATTATTATTCTGGCAACTGTGTTCCTTATCTCTCTCCCGAAATAAAATATGACTCCTTACCTTCCCATTCATCTTCAAAAGTTTGTCTACTTTTATGTTAAAGCTTGGGAAGTGAGATTTATTAGAAAATAATTGTATAAATATGAATTTATATAAATTGCCACTCTGTTACCACTGTATAGATTACAAATCTATTTATTTATTTAAATTTATTATAGTCATCGAACTGGAATCTGACCGTGGGTGACATACAAAACATCAGCTCTTAATAGCACTTGGTCATGACAGTTTTGACTTTTGCAATGACACCCTTGGCAACTTTCCACTCACCTCATTTCCCTCCACTCCTCACGAAACTGAAGAGCTGCTTGAGATTGAGAACTGAAAAGGTGCCTCTCAAAAACATTCTCATCTCATGTCCAAATATATTTGATCTTTATCATTTATCTTTCTACCATGAGTAGTCCATTTGTTCAAAATATTTAATTTGTTGGCAATGCTACTTGTATTACAAAAGAAAATAACATATGATAAAGGCAGCAGAAGGAACAATCCAACCAGATATTGTCAGCCAACATCCATGTATCTCACCAGGTATTACTGAATTTGGGGATTATCCCATCTTTCTGACAGTTTGAACAAAAATGAAATCTTGATTTATATATTTCTGTTGGCTGTACAAGATTAGAAGGGAAGATACGGTATGTATCTAGGAATCTTCCTAGATTTACAACACCTGTTTGAGGAGCATGTGGCAGTTGTGGCTAGGAGGGCACAGCTTCATCTTCTGCTCCATTTGCACCCATTCCTGGATTGAAAGGCCCTACTCACTGATGCCCTGGTCACCTCCAGATTTGATTACTGCAGTGCACTTTACATGGGGTTGCCCTTGAAGTGTATTGGCAGTTTCAGCTGGTACAGCATGCAGCAGTGCGGGCAATTATGTGCGCTCCTAGAGTAAGGCATGTTATATCTCTGCTCTGCAAGCTGGATTGATTGCCAGTTTTCTTCTCCAATTTAAGATGCTGGTTTTCAACTCCTTCGTGACATATGACTGAGTTATCTGAGGGTCTCTGGTTACATCATCTCATCCCATTAGATCTGGCAGAATAGCATGTTGCAGTTATCATCAGAATAACAGAATAACGGAGTTGGAAGAGACTTTGGAGGTCTTCTAGTCCAAACCCCTGCTCAAGCAGGAAACCCTATATCATTTCAGACTAATGATTGTCTAATCTCTTTTTGAAAACTTCTAGTGTTGGAGCATCCACAACTTCTGGAGGCAAGTCGTTCTGCTGATTAATTGTTCTAACTGTCATGAAATTTCTCCTTAGTTCTAGGTTGCTTCTCTCCTTGATTAGTTTCCTCCATTGCTTCTTGTCTGCCTGTGGTGGGTTCTAGGAGACATCCCTTCTCTACTATGAAGCCTGCTTTATGGAGCTATATTGCCCTCAAAATTACATCAGGTCTTTTACTATTCCAAAAAGCCTTTAAGACATCAATATGTTGTTAGGCCTGTGGCTCTCATGCAACCAGAGACTTACTCAGATGGCTCCATTGTTGAGGTGGATATTTTTGTTCTCCCTTTCCTGGGGTTTATATTTCTATATGTTTGTTTTCATTAGCTTTTTAAAAATTGGATTGTTGTATGCCAGCCAGAATTATTTTTTGTAATATGGGCAGCAATGTACGTTTGATTAATAAATAATACAAAAATAAGAGAAAATGTCATGTTATTAAATAATGTAACACATGATTAAATATAAGCAAACCTGATCAACTGACTACAAAGATTTCATTTGTACATGGCTATTTTTTGGGAAGGGAACTATGCATGCTGCTTCCAATGTAGTTTATTAGAAGCAGTATTAAGAGTATAAGAAACAAAGTTTATTGTCAATCCAAAATTTTGTCCTCTGGGAAAGTTAAGCTCGAAGTCTATTACTAAAGCTGGAGCTGAACATAAATGAGAAACACAGCTTGAATGGTTAAAAAAAGGGGGGTTCTCTTGAGAAAAGAGCAGCTAAGAAAATATGATCAGGATAATAGGGTAGAGTCTGAATAAATCAGATTACTTATTCCAAACAATTTCAATAGTGACATTTTAGCTGAGCTTTCTCAATTGGTGGAATGCCCTTGGAAAGAGGAGATTTGACTTAAGACTTCTGTCCCTGAGGAGCATAAGCAAAAAAATTGCATTTTCTGAGTAGAGTGATTTTAGAGAAACACAAAGGATTTTGTTTCTTAAACATATAATACTTAGACTGTAATAGCTTTTTCAGGGGCTATTGTTCTTTAATCCATCACTCTCTTAGTTCAAGGTTTTCACTGTATAAGATTGAAGAATTATATTAGCACAAGATGAGGAAAAATCAACTTGACCAGTTTGATAGCAATATAAAAGATGTACATTTTTCAGAAAGGATAGATATTTCCCAAATAGCTCTAATTGCTTGGGTACTTTGTGTTGTAGCTACACAAAGATGATACTGTATGTATTCCTAATGGTCTTTGAAAACAGCAAGTGTCTGCCCTGATAACATTCATTGATTTAAACTGTGATGAAAATGTAGAAAATTCTCAAATGGTGCAAAATATGTCTGAATTTTAAAATAGATGCTATATTAAATATAGCAGGACATATGACTCCTGTTCTACAGATTCCATGGAGTTATCAAACTGACAATCCGGAATGATTTCTAACAGTTCTTTATTCGATACTGTCTGTGAGGCAACCACACTCCCTGGCTGACACAGCTCCTTTTATATGAAACTGATCAAACAACCAATTAGGAGAGAGTATTTTCCTGCTCCAATAGAGGACCAGAATGAGATCTTCAACTGACAACTATACACTATATACAATACATAACAATTTAACTGATAAAATAATTCTGGAAAACGATTTAACAGTCATACTAAACATCACAAAGTGTTGGTTAGAATAAATTAGATTAAGTTTTCTGTATTAATTTTTGTAGTGATAATGTTTGCAAGAAAAGTTATTATTATAAAACTAATATATTTATTCAATGACTATATTGATCAGTTTTCAATCAATTCAAATTTATAATTATTTTTACAGACACATATAGTTTTACACACAGAGATACTATATACATATGTATAGTTTCATAATGCTTTAAGCTTCTAAAGCATTTAGATTTTAAAAATGTTCATTAAAATGTTAAATATATTATTGTATTATTTTCTTTCAAATTTCAGATATTTTTAAAAATAGTTTACTTTTAAACATAATTCTACATTGTGAATAGAAGAATAGATCTTTTTTCCCCAATACATATATGTCAACGTCGTAATTTGGCAAAACTGCAAGAAGTAGAAACTTTAATTTTTTTAGGGCAACTATAGATTAATTTTAACTGATTAATTTTAATTGTGGTTAACAAAATAAAACAGATCAATAAGTTATATTGTATATCTGAGACTTTCTCTCTTTTTCTTCATCTTGTTGGAAAACATTTACTTATTTTTTTATGTTTTGCTTGTAAACATTTATGAAAAGTTTCAAAATTAGAAGACAAAAAGATTTCAGAAGTTTTTTGTATACAAGAACTTTCTTGCCTTTTCCAAAGAGATCTTGACTGATATATGATTGAATGGAAATAGGCCTTAAAAATTTGAATCCAACATTATCATTACTAATTAAGTAAGATTCATTTCCTGGGATTTTAATGGATAGGTAATTGTTCTCTTTTCTGCAGCTGAGATATTAAAGCTTAATAATGCTGATTTTGATATATTTATTTTGATTTCTGAAATTGTCAGGTATACTTTAACTGTTAATACAATATATTATTTCTAATGCACTTAAAAGTATTAATGACTTTATATTTTATCTATCTTAAATTACTGTTTCTCAATCTCAAACTTCAATTATTTTTTTGATTTAGTAAGAATAACAAAGTGCTAAATACTATTAGTTTAAGTTTGAGTTTGAGTTTTATTAAATTTGTATACCGCCCTACTCCCAAAGGACTCAGGGCGGTGAACAGGAAGGTGCACAGATCCGGGATCCTCCGTATCTCCGGGGGGAGCTCGTTCCAGGTAGTGGGTGCCCCCACAGAGAAGGCCCTCCCCCTGGGGGCCGCCAGTCGACACTGCTTGGCTGATGGCACCCGGAGGAGACCCTCTCTATGTGAGCGTACCGGCCGGTGGGAGGCTATTTGTGGTAGTAGGTGGTCCCGTAAATAACCAGGTCCTAAGCCATGGAGCGCATTAAAGGTGGTAACCAAAACCTTGAAGCGCACACGGAAGACCACCAGGAGCCAGTGCAGCTCGCGCAGGAGAGGTGTTACACGGGAGCGCCATGTTGCTCCCATAACCACCCGCGTGGCCGCACTCTGCGCCAGTTGGAGCCTCCACGTGCTCCTCAAGGGGAGCCCCATGTAGAGAGCATTACAATAGTCCAGGCGGGAGGTGACGAGGGCATGAGTGACTGTGTGTAGGGAGTCCCGATCCAGAAAGGTATGCAACTGGCGAATCAGGCGAACCTGATGAAAAATCCTCCCGGTCACGGCCGTCAAGTGCTCTTCTAAAGACAGCCGTGAATCCAGGAGGACACCCAAGTTGCGAGCCCTCTCCGTGGGGGCCAGCGATTCACCCCCTATAGTCTGCGATGGCGTCAACTGACTATATCGGGACGTCGGAAACCACAGCCACTCAGTCTTGGATGGGTTGAGCCTGAGTCTGTTCCTCCCCATCCAGATCCACACGGCCTCCAGACACCGGGACATCACTTCAAGGCATCGTTGGGGTGGTCCAGGGTGGAGATGTACAGCTGGGTGTCATCAGCGTACTGATGGAACTTCACCCCGAAACCACGGATGATCTCGCCCAGTGGCTTCACATAAATGTTGAACAGAAGGGGCGAGAGGACCAACCCCTGTGGCACCCCGCATACGAGGGGCCTCGGGGACGACCTCTGCCCCCCTGCCAACACAGACTGCAACCGGTCAGAGAAAAAGGAGGAGAACCACCATAGAACAGTGCCCCCCACCCCTAACTCTTCCATCCGGTGCAGCATGATACATGGTCAATGGTATCAAAAACCGCTGAGAGATCTAATAGGACAGGGCAGAGGAGCAACCTCTGTCCCGAGCCCTCCAGAGATCATCAACCAACGTGACCAATGCGGTTTCCGTGCTGTACCCAGGCCTGAAGCCCGACTGGAATGGATCCAGATACGTCACTTCATCCAGGTACTGGGGGAGCTGTCGCCCAACCACACTCTCAACAACCTTTGCCACAAAACGAAGGTTGGAGACCGGACGATAATTAGCCAACACTGCTGGGTCCAGGGAAGGCTTCTTGAGGAGAGGCCTCACCACCGCCTCTTTCAAGGCGGCGGGGAAGTCACCCTCACGCCAGCCTCGCGTCACCTCCCGGGAAGCCAGCACTAACTAGGAGGGGCACGGGTCCAATAAACAAGTGGTCACGTTCAGTCTATCCAGAATCCTGTCCACGTCCTCAGGGGTCACAGGATCAAACTCATTCCAGATAACATTCTCAAGACCTGCCCCAGTCCCTCCCCCTGAGACTACCCAGTCGGAGTCCAAATCTTCCCGGATCTGAGTGATTTTGTCATGCAGATACTGAACAAAATCCTCGGCTCTACCCTCCAAGGGGTCCTCCCGCGCTTCCTGGTGGAGCAGGGAGCGGGTCACTCTAAATAGGGAGGCCGGGCGGTTATCTGATGATGCAATAAGAGCAGCAAAATAGCTACATTTTGCTGCTTTTATCGCCACTAGGTAATTCCTAATATGAGATCTTACCAGTGTCCGGTCCGATTCTGAAAGACACTGCGCCACCTGGAGAACGAGTGGAGCTTTGGGGGCCAGAGCGCGCCACCGCTCGAAGACAGCAGGCGCGCGCTCCCCTAACATGATATGGCCCCCTGCTCCCGCCATATCTACCCTCCCACCTACAGTACTGATGGTAAAAACTTTATCTGGATGAACTTTAGCCCCCCCCCTTGACCCCGGGCCCCCCACCCCCCATGCCGTGCTCCACAGCCATACCTGGCCCTCCCCTTAGTGGGTTATCCCCCATACCCATGGCCTTACTTCTGATTCAACCCTCCCCCCCTCCGGAACCCCTTAAGACAGTCACTAAAACTTTATATAAAAAAACCCTCAACCCCCTCTTCACGACATGCCACCTCTCTGGGTTCCAAAGCCCTTCATCGAGGTAGGCCTTTGATAACATGGAAGGCCAGGCTTGCGAGAGAGGGGAGTCTCGCAAGGCAAAGAGCTCAGCCGGTGAATACATTCCTGCAAGTCCGCCTGGGGAAATGGAATAAGGCTAAGGATTCAATGATGGTACATTTAAAGGTCCAGGAGAGATAGTTCACCATTTTGGCGTGGATCACTGCCGCTCTCCACGGCAGTGGAGAGGAGTCTCAAGCCGATGCCCCGAAAACCAATGACCAAGCCACCCTCTCACGGCACCTGGTATCGACAGGTCTAATTCAGTGGCAATAACAGCAAGGTGACTCCCTCGGTGACCACACCCAGGCTTAAGCCTCTCCTCACAGCAAGGCATTATAAATGTGACTGGGACTGATGATATAGCCAGAAACCGGGGATCAATTATAGTCAGGTCAGGTCAGGGGTCCAATAAGTCCAATGCAGTCTAGTGCTGGTGCAGATAAGGTCCAGATCAAATCCACAGCCCCAACCACGCCCAACCAGGCCGCGGCGGGGAGGGGAAAATGGATACAGGCCAGGGGGAGGCAGGCCAGTCACCCAACTTTGCCAAACCCCCAGTCTCCATTAGATCTTCTAATCCCCTTTGAGTCCCTGGTCTTCAGGGGTCTTCAGGAGTCAGCGACCGGTCAGACTGCGTTCTTCCCTTCCTCCCCTCCACAGTAAATAACCGACCCTGGTAGAAAGGTCTAAAGTCGGTCTGAAAACAGCCAGGGTAGCGCCGTTCCACCCAGCACCACCCCAGTGGACGTTGTTTCATCCCCAGCCGCCGCAGCCGCCGCTCCAACCGTCGCGGCCGCTGCTGACAGCTGGGAACCATGTCGGGGTGCTTTTCTGGGGGGGGTCCAGCGACGCTCCAACGAGCTGCTGTCTACCCACACCCCTCCCGGCTCCGGCCGCCGCTGGGGGGGCGCCAAGGCAACCCGGCGCCGCCCCGACCTTGTTCCAGCCTCCCGTTCACCGCCGCCATAGCCTCGCGGCATTTTTTGGCTCCAGCCGCCCACGCCGATCATCCAGGGGAGCTCAAAAGCTCGCAACAGGCCGCCCACACATTCCTCTTGCTGGCCAACAGCTGATATTCGGCCCCCTGAGAGTCCTCAGCAGGCCCTACTTCTCCCCTAAGGCATCGGAGCTTCACCTATGAGCCGCCATCTTCGCGCATGCTCAGAAGAATTAGAGTTTCTACTGGTTCTTTTAAAACATTTCGTTTACTCCAGTAATTAATTTAGCATGAAATAATGCTTGGTAGCCTAAATGATATTAAGTGGCGTATTCTGCTGTAAAAAAATGACAAAAATACATCTTCCTAAAATGTTGTTCACATTCCAATATTTTTTCATTTACACATGTTCAAGGTAATTATTTTTGATATGAATTTGTAAAAGACATGTCATTATTAATTCTGCATTTCTCCTGCTTATATCCAATAATTAGTCATGATGGTGAACCTATGGCAATGGTGCCTGAATTGGCACGTGGAGCCATGTCGCCTGGCTTGCATGGCATTGCCCGTTACTCTTCCAGGTTTCGGGCACACATGCATACCCGATGATCAGCTGGCCTTTGTGCATGCGGCAGTGCCGGAAACTGGGAGAGCTGGTCTTCCGTTTTCCTGCATGAACATATGCGCTGGCTAACTGATTGTCATGCATGCATGCACACCAGAAACCCGGAAGACTAGCTGGCCAGAAACCAGAAGTTCATTTTTGGGCATGCGCATGTGCCCTGGGCAGCTCCTCTTCTGCATGCGCGCATGTACACACACTCCCACTGAGTGCCGAAAAGGCTCACCATTACTGAATTGCAGTATCTGTTTTTACTCTAAAAATATACCATCTTTCAGCCTTTGCTAAAGCATTTGCCTGATAGCCACTGGAGAGCAGGAATGATATGAACGATGGAAATTGCATGAATAGTAGAGTAGGCTAAGAAGGATAGAGCTGTCTGTAAATTCTGTAAATACATCATATATTTGTATTAAGACTATTCATATGTCCATGTAATAACCAAGAGTTGTGCTAATATTGAAGGTTACGTTCCTTTTATTTTATATTATAGAAGCCAAGAAAACGACTACAAAGGAAAGTGTTCTCTTCTGTGACCTACATAAAAATGCAGTCTAGTCCTGTAACAAAAACAGGAGTCTCCTTTCTTGCCTTAACCCCCTGAAATATGTTTTATGTATTTTATTTTTATCCTGCCTTTATTATTTTTTATAATAAATAAACTCAAGGAGGCGAGCATAATACTCCTTCCTCCTCCTAGTTTCCTCACGACAGCTATCTGGTGGGGTGGGATGAGAGAGTTACTAGTTTGCAGTTTTGTAGGATAATAACTTTGTTTATGTATAAGTCTGGATTATTTGGTATGCTAATATCTAAAAATATTAATTTTATTCCTTTTGGAATCCTCTCAGGTGTTTAAGTCATAATTGCTCAAGGCTAGGCATAGGATAGAGCACTGTTCGTTCTTTTGAATTATCTGTGGTGGGATTTGGACAGGGTATGTGAGATATTTTATCTGCAGTATTCAGTAGTATAAACCATAGTATCGTTCTGAATTGTCTACAAGGATTGAAGATTGGAGGTACTACTCTTCAGTGAATCTATTTCCTAAAGTTCTATAGTTATTATGTAGTTCCACCCACTCATGGTCACTGGAGAGATTCCTGGGACCTGGCGGCCTCCCCACTAAGTTTAATATGTGCATGAGAGTGCTGAGAAAGGCCATCTGATGGTATAAATAATAATATATCATTAATAGCTGTTGATATCTAGCTGCATATTATCTCCCCAGCAGGCCACACTCAGAACACAACTTGACTCAATGTCTTTAAGCTATAGAAGAAGCTGGGTGGGAAGAAATAGGTTTAGGCTTAAGATAGAATAGCTGTTCATTGAGAATCAAATTCCAGGAAAAGTCTAAAAGCTTTGGTTGCACTCTCCTTGAGGGACATTTAAAAAAAAATTGGGGGCAAATGGAAGCTATGGACAGGAGGGATTTTAACCAGCTCCAACTGGTATATGTTACAACAATCCTGAAATGAGATGTTCTGGTTGCTGTCCCTTACACCCTTATTACTTCAAACCTGAACTATTGCAAGTTATTATACATGAAGCTGCCCCAAATATTACTCAGAAGATTCAACTAGTGAAAAATATAGAAGCCTTCATGTTTACATTTAGTCAGCCCAATCATATATCTCTATTGCAGGAGCTGTACCAATTACTGATTTCTTTCTCAATGCAATTTAAATTGCTGGTGATTACTTTTACTTTCTACTCAGATTAGAATTTATCCACCTGATATGGACAAGCAGAGGAGCAAGCACGCTGTAGGTTCTATGAAAAATAGATGGTGTGTGGCCCTAGAAACAGCCTTTTCAGCTCACAATCTTCGGATATGTTACAATAGTTAAAATAATTTGTTCAACTGAGCAGACTTCAAAGAGTTTTCTTTCATTCTATATGCAGTTTATTTTTCTATTTCCACTCAATTTGCAATAAATTGAAGTCAAAGTGCAGAGATTTCTCTAAATAAGCTCAGCAGAATTTCTTCAGAATGAAATAGTAGCCATCTAAAGAGAATACTATTTGTGATCTATGACAAAAGGAGAAAACAAAGATGCAAAGTTAAATTGCAACATTAAAAATTAAACAAAAAAGAATACACTTTAGAATAAATGCAAAATGGCTCACACATCTTAAACAAAAAATTAAACTTGTACAGATGAAATCATAATATTCAGAGTATTTGTATATAGCTTTCGATAATATCACTTGAAAGAATATACTATCTTACATCGAGTATTTTGAATCAGGTATACTAGTTTCATGACAGAGTCATTTTTTTCCTTCGGCATTGATTATAAAAACAATGCATACCGAATCGAAGCAAGCTTTTAATTATTGATGATTGTATTAGATTTTCATCTAAATGCTACAACAATAGAAAGAGTTTACTTCTTTCAAACTGTTTTTAATTATATAGGGAAATATAAAATCGATACTGAAGAACCTGCGTTATAATCAACATTACAAAAGAATCATTCAGAGCTTTCTCTTCTCAGAATACAATTATAAATATTATTTACTTATATTATATTTATTTATATTATTATACATTTATATTATTTATTTATTTTTACCTATAATATTACACTTACACATTTAGCTGTTAGATTTGCAATCTAATTTCAAATGTGTTGGTCATTTGCTTATTTTCAAATAATGAGCCAAATTGGAGAGTCAATTTGGCCTAATGGTTAAGGCACCAAGCTAGAAACCGAGAGTCCATAAATTCTAGTCCAACCTTAGCCATGAAAGCCAGCTTGGTGACTTTGGGCCAGTCCCTTTCTCTCAGCCCAACTTATCTCACAAAGTTGTTGTTGTTGTGGGGAAAATACGAGGAGGGTATGTTGGCTATGTTCACTGGCCTTGAGTTAATTGTAAAAATAATAAAGGATATATACATAAATAAATCAATATTTAACCCTGTATGCCATCTCAATCTATAAATTTGAGGCAGTTTACATTTCAATATGCTCCACAAAATGTTGTTATAAAAACAAAACGATTATGAAAGTATGACACCAATAATTTCCATAATTGCTGGCTAATTCAACCAGAGTGTAGCAGAACATTATTTTTGGAGGCTCTGAGAAGATCTGAATTTTAATTCTCTTTCAGAGTGACAAGAGTCACAGCAGAGAACAGCTATTTATTTTTCGCAAGGAATGGAGGTTGATTTCACTAGCTTTTGTGTGGTGAATGCTCATTTATAACCACAGTGATGACTCATTATAGATTGATAGAGGCAATCAGTTACAGGTTGTCTTCAACTTATTTATTTATTTTATTTGATTTCTATACCGCCCTACTCCCGAAGGACTCAGAACTTATGTCCTATCACTTAGCGACCATCTGAAGTTATGATGGACACCCCCCCAAAAAAACTACTTACCACCTGATTTCAAAGTTTAAGTGGTTGCACACCTACACCCTATGCTCACATAACCGTATTTTGGGTACTTGGCAACTGGCTCGTAGCCATTTGCAGTGTCCCACGGCCACATGAATGCAATTTCCAACTTTTTTGCCAACTGACATCAGTTTCTGATGTTTATTTCTGACTTCTGGCAAAAAGACTTGTTAGGTAAAATGGATTTACTTATCGACCATGGCATTTGCTTAATTAACCACCACCAAAAACTGTAAATTGTAAAATTGGGTCTGGTCACATGGTGACTCACTTAACAACTGCAACAACCTTCAACCATAATTCCACACTCAATTATGGGTATAGGTTAAAGACTACCTGTAATAAGTTTATATTCACACATCTTGTTGTTAGATTTGAAATTCTGAAGCAAACAAACAAACAAAAATTAAATTTATCAATTTAAATTTTAAAAAATAATTTAAAAATTAAATCTATATATCAGTTGGGCTGCGAATGATTGGCCCATGGCTGATAAGGGATTCCTAGGTTCTAGGTCAGACTTTTAACCACTACATTACAATACACTCAGTTTCTATTAGCTCCCTATGTTCCATCCAAAATAAAATATTACTTCAGATTTGGAAGTTCTCTCCTGGCTCATCCCTATCCTAACAGTTGGGGCGGGGGGGGGGGGACTGTTTCAAGCTCACAATCCACAAAACAAAACAAAAACAAAACTCCTTTTTTTCCTGAGTGTCATTTTAACTCTTCTTCCTTTCTGTAGCTCTTCAGAAACAGATTTCCCGAAAGCTAATCTCTCTAGTTGAATTATTCTTCCCTACAGTAAAAGCTATAGTTAATTATCTGAAGTCTCTGGTTCAAGATTTAAGGGAGAGGGGGATGAATATAAAGTAATTTAAATGGGATATATTTTTCTTTATCTCTAAGACCATTATTCTCTTGTTTTCTATTATAACTTTTTTTCCTTAATACTATAATAACTGTGTAATCCTCAACCTATTATCTGTCTGCAAGTTATACACGTTGAATATATTTAAGGTAAAGAAAACTCTGTTTTGAATCAAGCTCGACTGGTGGCTACATACCTAAATGTGTCTGTGTTGTTACCTTGGCAACAAAAGAAAACTATTTTCTGTTGGCTTGTTCTGGGCCTTTTTTTTTTTTCAAATCTTGATCTAGATTACAGTACTGGGATTTTATAGCCGCCTCATCCAAGTTCTGATAAGGTCAGCCTTCTTTTTTTTTGAGATCAACCAAGATCAAATTGGTGATGCAACTTGATGATATGTGCTTAGCTACATTTGTATTAAATATGTGCACTTTTCATTTGGACATAATGAAGGCAGCTTTTCTGTTTATGCTCCGGTCTTTATAAGGTCAAATCAGAGTAGGGTTTCCCCCCCACAATCAGTTTTTAAGTATCACATTCTGAAATATTCAGGTGCTTGAGAGATTTTTGCCTGCTGTCAGGGTTATAACCTGTAGGGAGCACTATCTTCCAATTCTTTTTCTATTCATATCCCATTAAGGAACTTAAACTAAAAGGCAGGTCAATGAAGTAACTTCACTTAGGACAATCTTAATTCAGTTGTGCTATCCTTTTCTCACTCTTCTGTTGTTTTACTGTCATCATAGTTTAAAAGAGCCTTGGTAGTACAGGGGTTTAAGGCACCCTGTTATTAAGCTGGTTATTAAGACCAGCTGCCTGCAATTACTGCAGGGTTCGAATCTCGCCAAGGCTCAAGGTTGACTCAGCCTTCCATCCTTTCTAAGGTAGGTAAATTGAGGACCCAGTTGTGGGGGCAATAAGCTGACTTTGTATAAATATACAAAAGTATGAAGGCTATTGCTTAACGCATTGTAAGCCGCCCTGAGTCTCCGGAGAAGGGCGGCATATAAATCAAATTAAAAAAAAAATAGTTTAAGCCACAAACTTTGCACTTTGTTTTCTTTTTCTATTTGGAAAAGCAGTGGATGGTGAAAATGGAGGGGGGAGGGAAGCGATTGGTAAAAGGGTGTCATTTTAATGTAGAGATCTTCAAACTTGGCAGCTTTACGACTTGTGGACTTCAGCTCCCAGAATACTCCAGCCAGCTATGCTGAAGTCATCAAGTCTTAAAACTGCCAAGTTTGAAGACCTCTGTTTTAATGCATTACCTTTTATACCTAATATTTAAGGTAACAAAAGCCTCTTTGCTTTACTTCTAACCCCAATATTCATAGATATAAAGATTCAAGAGTTTTCTATCATTCAGCAGGAATAGAATTCTATGTATGCTGTCAGCAGGTGAAGGAGAATTGGACTTAATATATTATAGCCTTCTCAGATCTGAGCTTCAACTCTTAGAATTGTCAGCAGTGATCATGCTGGGTAAGAATCTCTTGTTAGGAAAGGCTGATAACATACATTGGGAACAAACTACTAAGCCATGGTTTCAAGAAGATAATATCTAGAAAAGGTGAATTGCTATAATGATATACTGCACAAGGATTTATGAAGTGAAAATTCACTGTATCTCATGGAATATACATACATTTTAGAAAAATAAGTCATGATTAAAAATCTTAAAAGTTTTAAAAAAGCCAAATGTTCTCAATTTGAACTGTTTACTAACTTATTAACTAAATATATTATCCATGCAAACTGTCTTTCGTTTCTCTAATTTGCCATTCTGCTCCTCCATTTTGAATTTGGTCTTCTGTATTCTAAAGTATTCATACTTTTTATTTCGAATAAATACATTTAGTATTTGAACATACTCAAATGCAATTTTATATTTGGTGCAGTCTATTCCTAAAGGAGCAATGGATTTTTTTCTTATTTAAAGTTTGTCCTTTTGTAAGCTATACTCTATGATTTGTTGCTCTGTTTGAGATGATTTGATGATCTAGAGAAGTTCTGTTAGTTGCCATGTTCTTGATTCCAGGGTTGAAATCCAGCATGATCCAGGTTCTGGAGAACCAGTAGCGGAAATTTTGAGTAGTTCAGAGAACTGGCAAATACCACCTCTGGCTGGCCCCAGAGTGGGGAGGGAAGGGAGATTTTGCAGTATCCTTCCCCTGCCACACCCACCAAGCCACGCCCACCAAGCCACACCATGCCCACTAAGCCACGCCCACAGAACCGATAGTAAAAAAAGTTGAATTTCACCACTGCTTGATTCCCTGGTTAGGATTTTTGCTGGTATAAATCTTTGCAAAGATAGTGAAGTGACCTAAGACTAAGATGACTAGCTAAAACTAGGTAAGGAAGACTTCCTGAAAACCATTCAGGATTTTTCTAGCTAGTTTGAAATTGACTTTGAGGTGAATCTGTGGCATATGACGTGGCCAAGCAATAGATATTATTTCTAAGCACAGTTTCCCTTTCCCATCCATTGAGTTAAACCAGACCTGTTTTTAATAGGGGAACTGAGAGCAATGACATAGAAAGAATGGTAGCTTGGACATATACCAGGGAAATTTTATATTGAATTGGATTAAGCCTAAACTAAAGCCCATTTGGAGTACTTGTAATGAAGACGACAAACAAGGTTTCTGATTCCTTTGCATCTGCATAGAATAGGCTGATATTGCTTTTGTGCACGCGTTGCATCCTCCAAGGAGTGTATTTGCACAATTAGGTTTCATGTACCAGCTACAACCATTCCTGAGTCAGTCAACCTGGCAACAGTTAAATCTCAAGGGTCTCTAATTCTTTAACAGTGGTCTGGAAATTTTACTTGATGCAAAATGCAGTAGCCAATCTGCTAACAAAGGCTTAATAATGCCCAAGTTGAAAGAGTTGCTGATTGTTTTTCAGGCCCAATTTAAGATGAAGGATTTGACTTTTAAAGCCCTAAATAGTTTAGAGCTTGACAATTTGAGATATCTGCTTAGTCACTAAATTAGAAGGCAAGGCCTGCTTAAATAAACTCTTATTTTCTGAGATCTGTTTCCCAAATAGATATATAAGAGGGACTTATATATCTGACTTATATATGACTTTTTCATTTTTTGCTCCTGAGTTATGCAATGTACTCTTTAAAAGATGTCCTTAGCCCCCGCTTTTCATTTTAGGAAAGAGATTTAAGATCTTCCTCTTTTGTTGGGTTTTTCCAGTTTGATTAATTAGTACTTTAATTGCTTTTCTCACATTTAAAAGAATATTTAGTAACCTTGATTTTCCTCAGGGCAGAAAGATTACTGGGAAATATATATAATTTGTTAATTACATTGTTTTATAGCTTTTCTGTTTGGAAAAGTACTTAAAGCCATTAAACTTACACAAACAATGTAAAGATAATAAGATGGCTGTGTCAAACAAAAGAGAAGATAGTAGCAAAAGAAATAGTCATCTTGGATGTAATTCCAAAACATCGGCATTGACAAAATCACCATCAGTTTATTACAAAAGGCAGCTTTGTTTGGAACAGCTTACATCCTGCAAAAATACCTTTAGCACCATCAAACAACAATATCTATCTATCCCTGGTCTTTGGAAAGGACTTGATAGATGGATAAAAATGTCAAATCCAGTTCAAACATCTGGCTGACTGTGCTATGAGCTACAGTGTTAATAATTACAGGTAATCTTTGAGTTACGAATGAAATGGAGTCAGCCAATTACATTCGTAACCCAAGGATTCGTTAATTGGAACTCATGAAATGAATGAGCGCCATTCAGTGGTGAAATCCAAATTTTGTTCTGTGGGCGTGGCTTTGTGGGCGTGGGCATGGCTTTGTGGGTATGGCAGGGGAAGGATACTGCAAAAT
Source organism: Arizona elegans (assembly GCA_022577455.1). Lineage (NCBI taxonomy): Eukaryota > Metazoa > Chordata > Lepidosauria > Squamata > Colubridae > Arizona > Arizona elegans. The sequence goes on from JAKOOJ010000003.1 coordinate 121,480,600, forward strand.
CTCCATTCCCACCCCACTCTAGGTGAAGGATACTTCAAAATCTCCATTTCCACCCCACTCCAGGGGAAGGATACTGCAAAATCTCCATTCCCACCCCACTCCAGGGGAAGGATATTGCAAAATCCCCATTCCCTCCCCACTCCTCGGGGAAGGATATTGCAAAATCTCTATTCCCACCCCACTCTGGGGCCAGCCAGAGGTGGTATTTGCCAGTTCTCTGAACTACTCAAAATTTCTGCTACTGGTTCTCCAAACTGCTCAAAATTTCCGCTACCGGTTCTCCAGAACCTGTCAGAACCTACTGGATTTCACCCCTGGCATCATTCCTTTTTAACTGTTGTGGCCACAGACACCTTCCTGCCCACTAGATCTCCCACCTGGATTTCAGCATGGAGCTGGAGAGCTGGGCATACCAGCCACTCTGTGTCCCTTGCTTTGCTTTGCGTTTGGCAAGCGAGGGGCACAGGAAGGGTGGCACTCTAAGCTCTCCAGCTCCGCAGCAGCACAATTGCTGAAATCCAGATAGGAGATCTGGCATGTAGGAAGGTGCCTGCAGGCCGCAACAGTTGCCCTGAGGCAGATACTCTTTGTCTACTGGAAGCAATGGAAAAGTGTTCTTGGCCTTGTACTTTCCACTTTCTGGCTTCAGAGCAACAGATGAGACCTTGGAATAATACAAAGAGCTTTGTTGATTAGGATTTCATCCCCTTTGTGATTCAACAAAAACAGTTCTACTTCTGCAGAATAAAATTGCCTGATTGCCTTTCTTAAATACATTTGTGTATTTCAAAATTCACATGTTAAATGTGTTCTTAGTCTAAAAGTTTAATAATATAATGCTTGTTAGCATCAGTGTTGTCTCCTTGGTTTGACTTGAATTTTCTGTAAATCACTATGTAAACAAGAATAGCAATAGCACTTAGACTTATATACCGCTTCACAGTGCTTTACAGCTATCTCTAAGCAATTTACAGAGTCAGCATATTGCCCTCAACAAACTGGGTTTTACCAACCTCGGTAGGATGGATGGCTGAGCCGGTGAGACCCGAGCTGCCAAACTGCTGGCATCTGGTGATCAGCAGAAGTAGCCTGCAGTACTGCAATCTAATCACTGTACCACTGCGGCTCAGCATAGTAGTCAGAGTGTATAAGTACAGTAGAAGCCTTTATGCATTATGTAGCCTTTGGTATACTTTTAGTATTTTCTTTGTTTTTTTTTCTGTGAGAAAGTAGTCATATACAGTACATGACAATAAATGACTTTCCAAAAATCAACAGCCCTGGAAGAGAGTATTGTACTTCATCTATAAATATATAGTACTTAATATGATCAGTCAAGTCAGAGTTCAGAAGGCCTAGAAATGATTTTATCATTCTGACTTGCTTGTGTACAGTAAACAGAAACCTCAATTTAGATGAAGATAGAAGCTTTATCTTTGCTTATTTGTTTCTCTGGTATGAAATATAAGGTTAATTTGGGGCTAAGGCTAAAGTACATCAGTGGACTGTATTGTCTACACTGCATATACTTTAGAATACTTTATACTTTATTGGCCAAGTGTGATTGGACACACAAGGAATTTGTCTTTGGTGCATTTGCTCTCAGTGTACATAAAAAGACAAGATATATTTGTCAAGAATCATAGGTACAACATTTAATGATAGTCAAAGGGTACAAATAAGCAATCAAATCATACTAGGAAGCAATCAATATAAATCGTAAGGATACAAGCAACAAAGTTACAGTCATACAGTCATAAGTGGAAGGAGATGGGTGATAAGAACGATGAGAAGATTAATAGTAATAGTAATGCAGACTTAGTGAATCGTTTGACAGTGTTGAAGGAATTATTTGTTTAGCAGAGTGATGACGTTAGGGAAAAAACTGTTCTTGTGTCTAGTTGTTCTGCTGTGCAGTGCTCTATAGCATCATTTTGAGGATAGGAGTTGAAACAGTTTATGTCCAGGATGCGAGGGGTCTGTAAATATTTTCATAGCCCTCTTTTTGACTCGTGCAGTATACAGATCCTCAATGGAAGACAGGTTGGTAGCAATTGTTATTTCTGCAGTTCTAATTATCCTCTGAAGTCTGTGTCTGTCTTGTTGGGTTGCAGAACCAGACAGTTATAGAGGTGCAGATGACAGACTCAATATAAACCAAATTCCATTACAACTTACTATCAATGGATCGGCTTGTTAAGATTTTATAGTTTAAAAAAAAGTCACTGCAGATATGATTATGAAAGCGGCATGAGACCATGAGGCTTTGCCAAGTGTCAAGCAGTGGCCAGGTGCCAGACAATTGGTTCTTTGAAGATCCAAGGACAATGAATACGCCAGTAGGAAAAGAAATTTTATTAAGAACTTAAGCAGCCCAGAAGTAAACAAAAACATGAAAGCATAACATACCATATCAAGCAAGATGCTCTCACTTCAGCGGTTGGAAGCCCCCCAGTGTCAACAGCAGAGAGACCCCAATGGCCAGGGCTGCTTTTTTCCCCCCACAGCATTGAGTGTTCAAGCCTGTGACAAGGCTCAAAGCGCAATTTCAGGGTTTTTATTAAAACTTGGCACCACGATTTCATGGCACGGCTTTCATGGCCAGGAGATTGCAAGACTAGACCTTGACTGAAAAGTGCATAACTCTGGATGGGAATGAAAGACTGAGAATTATCTTGATAAGCTCGTGCTTTGCAGCTATGTGAAGATTTTCCCCACCTTGCCAGCAAGAATAATAATAAAAAAAAACAAACGGATTAAACATAGGTCAGAATGAACCCTAAATTTATAGTGTTTTCTAAATATGAAGGAGAAATCAAAATACATCCTCAAAATACAATAGTCTTTCACAGCGCCACTACACATGATTACTCTATTTGTAAGTATTTGCTGTATCACGGAACATCTGTTAAATAAAACAGTGAAAGGAATAGTGCTGTACAATAATAAAAGGAAATTTGCCTTCTTAAAGGAAGAAATGTAAATATTGCTTTAAAGATGAAAGCAGTTTTTAAAAGTGATATGATTAATGTAGAAATGAAAAAGATATTTTTGCAGACAATTACAGTATTCCGAGTCCCATGTTTCCTCCTAATGGAGGAGGTATTCCCGGTGTGTGTATGTGTCTATGACAACTCCTGCCGCCAACTCGCCACCACCAACTCACTCCTGCCAATTTGCCATGGGACTCCTTACCCGGCCAACTCATGATGAGGACAACTCACTGCAAGCCTGGGCCTTCCACTCTGCTTTCCAAAACCAGGCTGGCTTAAGGGGAGCAAAAATTCCTTCCAGCCTGCACGTCTTCTCCAATGGCTTCCTTGCGTCACTTTCAAGGCCCTTATCACAAAAGTTGATCTAAGTTGGAGTCATTGTTCAAAACACACACACACACACACACACACACACACACACACAAAGACACACACACACCAGTGATGGGATTGAAAAAATTATACTACTGGTTCTGTGGGTGTGGCTTGGTGGGCATGGCATGGCTTGGTGGGCATGGCTTGGTAGGTGTGGCAGAGGAAGGATATTATAAAATCTCCATTTCCACCCCACTTCAGGGGAAGATTACTGCAAAATCCCCATTTCCTCCCGATCAGCTGGGACTTGGGAGACAGAGAATAGATAGGGGCAGAGCCAGTTAGAGGTGGTATTTACCAGTTGTCCAAACTACTCAAAATTTCCGCTACCAGTTCTCCAGAACTGGTCAGAACCTGCTGAATACCACCTCTGACACACACACTATTCCAAGCTTGGGGACTTTTAATCTTCTAAAATGCCAATCGTTCTCAGCCTTGGGGAGAGAAGGATCTTTCATTTCAGCTTATTGTGCTGGATCCTGACAGCTTCCAGGTAGAAAGAGGGGCAAGCAGGGATGTGTTTTCCCCACAGTGAGTTGGTCGGGTCATGGTGTTGCAAGGCAATGTGGTGGCAATGAGTTGTTCCATTCAGATTCCTGGCAGGGAAGAATGAAGAACACCGGGACTGGTCACCAAGAGCATATATAGGTAGTCCTTGACTTACAACCATAATTGAGCCTGGAATTACTGTTGTCAGTCATGCTGGACATTAAGTGGGTCACATCATGACCATGTCTTCTTTTGTGGTAGTCATTAAGCAAATCACTGCGGTCATCTGCAAACATGACAGCCATTACATGAATCCATTGTCCGCAAAAGGCATATTCTGCATATTTTAATATGATTATTGTCCTACTTTATGCTCTAATCATTGATGCAAAAAAAGAGAAATTTGATGAGTTCTGTGGTCAACCTCAAATGAACAAAACATGCAGGCAAAATGTACTGCTTATGGCTAGAGACTGGAATAGCAAAATTAGAAACAGTAAGGAGAAAAGTGTAGTTGGATCAATATGGCCTTGGAAACAGAAATTAAGCAGGAAAACAATTGCTGTCAGTCCAATGATTTCTTCATTGTTAACACAATCTTCAAGTAACCGAAATGACGGCTATATATGCATATGGACATTACCAGATGGAGCACACAGAAATCAAATTGACTCTTACTAGTTGAAGGAGATGGAAGACTGCAGTTATAACAGCAAAGATGTCACTGACAATGGCTCAGCTCACAAATGGCTCACATGCAGTTTCCAAGCTAATGTTGAAGAAAAGCCAACCGGTTTCCATCAGGATCACTTTGAAGTCTTGAACCTCATTTAGGAATGATGAAATGAAATCAAATTAGTTGTTAAGGATGAATGAGGAAAAAGAATGCCAAATATAAAATAACAGAAGAAAGCAAATCAGATTTTAAAACAAAAGATATAAATTGCCAAGAAGAGAAGCCAAAACCAAGGAAGGCAATGATCTCAAAGAATTTTGAAGAACAGTTAGAAGAGGCAAAAAATGGTATTAGGAGATCAGTAAAGACACTGAAAATGGAAACAGATACAGAAAAACAAGGATAGAATCCTGAATTCAGAAGCAAGTTCCAATCTCAAATTGGTATGCTGAATGATACCAATGGATAAATAGTAACTTTCATGGCAAATCAAATAAAGATGGAAGGAGCACATTGAAATATTGCATTGTAGAAATGTCAGCATTCAAGATATCTCAGAATATATTCCCTATCTACAAGAATTTATAGTCCTAAAATATGAAGCTAGATAAGCATTCCTCATCATTCCCAAATTGGAAGGTTATAGAAATATCTACAGCAACACAAACACAAAACAGAAGAATCAGCACAGAAATATGCAAACCACAGAAGAAGGATCAATAAAGGTTCTAACCAAACTACGTCAGCAAATCTGGAGAAAAACGTAATGGCTGACAGAATAGAAGAAATTTATCTACATGCAAATTCCAAAGAAAGGAGAATTAATATAGTGTGCAAACTATCATAAAACATCCTTGATTTCACACACTGGCAAAATAATGCTTAGGATCATCCAACACCGTTTAGAGCCATACCTGGAAAGGGAGATGCCAGATCTTCCAGTTGGTTTTAGAAAAGACCAAAAACAATAGCTGTTAGTCTTGATGTGTAAAAGATAAGCGAAAAAGCCCAAGTACTAAAGCATGATCTTCACAAATTATAAAAAAGCCTTTGATTGTATCAACCATGTCAAGTTGTGGAATATTCTTAGGAAACTAGGGATCCTGGAACATTTCATTATCTTTGTGTGAAACCTATACACAGGACAATTATTTAGCAATTTGGAGAGAACAATGAGAAACAAACTGGCTCCAGGTCAGCAAAAAAATTGATACCAGGCCTGCATACTTGTAGATCGGAAAGGGCAACATTGATAAATTAAAAATAATCTTGAGCCACAAAAGGATACCTGGCATACCAATCAGGTGATTGGTGGCTAGCAAAAAGGAGGGAGCACTGAAGCTGGAGCATGGAGATATTGGAAGGGCTTGGCATGTGTCTTTTTGGTGGCAGCAGTGGATTCTTCTTGATGGCAGCATTGTTTGGTGGGCGTCAATTTATTGATCTTTTTAAAAAATGCCAGCAGGTCTGTGCAGGTCTGCTATACACATTCTCCTTATTTATTCAAACTATATGCAGAAAATATATTGAGGGATGCTAAATTGGAAGAAGATTAGTGTGGTTTTAAGATTGGAAGAAGAAACATCAATAACCTTCAGTAGTCTGATATCTGGAAATTTCTGCCATTAAACTCAAAGAAGCACTCTGCAAAATTTAATCCTGATTGCATTTCAGGTGCTTGGCACCTGGCATGCACATACAAAGGTTACTGCATCCTGTGGTCCTGTGATTTCTATTAGCGACCTTCACAGCCAACTTCCAACAAAGAAAGTCATTGAGGAAGCTGGCAGGAAGTAGCAAGTCACAGTCCCATGACATGCTTAACAACCTGCCATGATTTGCTGAACAACCCCACAGACAGAACTGATATTGTAATTTAGTGCGCAGTCACATGTCATGCTTAATAACCGCTCTGCTTAGTGACAAAGTTGCCAGACGTTACTTCAGTCAATAAGTGAGGGCTACCTGTATTGGTTAGTTTATACGTAACAGTAAAATCAAATTCTCTGGATTACTGTAAAGAAACCAGGCTAGTAATAAAGGCTATTTAGTCATTCGTACTTTGCTCCTAACTCCTACCTTGGTTAAGGAAGTAACCCTAAGTAAGATCCTTCTCCATTGGGGAAAGTGCTGGTCAGCTGAAAGTGGAATCCTTGCAGTTCGCCCAAATGAGAACTTAATAGTGTTATGGGTTTAGTGGCCACTTTATGATCTCCCCTCCTCCTTTATGATCCCCACCCCCTTGCAAATAAGGTTGCAAGCCAGGCAACCTTATGGCTGCTTTCAAGGACACCTCTGATGCAGCTGCTCCTTCTTCCAGGCACCCCTTCTATTAGATATAATTCACATATCTGATACTTAATTGCTTGCCTTATATGCTTGGCCTGCATTGCATTACTTGTGATTTATTACCTAATTGATTCTGTACAAGATTTGTATGCTAATTTTCCCCAATGCAATCAATTGAACACGAGAGTTAAAATAAAGTCTTTTGGGGGAAATTAGAACTGTGTGTCAGTGGATACTTTTATGAAGTAAAATTATACTGCCAGATAGAGTAATACTGCTGCAGCATTAAAGAACATGGGCAGAGTTTAAACGTATCTAGTTAGCTTATAAATGTTACCAGAGACTTTAATAATATATACAGTAGTTACTTAATGTTGCAGAATAATTCAACACGAATATACCCAATTTAAAATGTGATTTACTCTTCAGAAAATGCACATATTAAAATGTATATTTTAATTGTTTGTCTGCATCCATAGGAATTAAAGTAGCTTTAAGTTTTATTTTCTATCCATTTCCTAGTTATGTCTAGCATGGAATTTGCCCTTTCCACAATTGCTACCCACTGAGTCAACATCTTCATTGAGCAATCTAATATGATCCCTTTTCCCTTAATCACTGACATTTCAGACCCCATCAGAATATGTGTGAAATTAGCATTACTTGCCGCAGATGTTCATAGCTTTATTCTTATTTCAACTGAGCTACATTTGTCATTTGATCATTTTACCCAGTGCAAAGATATGCTTTTGAGATACATATTTTGTTGATTTGAATAGGTTGGTATCATCTGTAAACTCTGTTACTGTGTCGTCTCTCAGGTCCTGGCATATATCTTGTTACTCAATTTGTTTTAGTAGTTTCAGTACTCTCCCAGAGATAGTCAGTGCAAGCTTAAGCATCTGCCCTATATCTTCTGTAGAAATTGCAGGTGCAAATAATTAATTTAGTTTCTTTGCCATATCCATATCCTCCTTGAATGTCCTTAAAATGTGTACATTAAATAGAACAAGTGAACTTAAAAAAATATATGTATCTCTGTTTTAGATCACTATGTATCATAAAACAAAAGTACTCCTAATTGTCTTTTCAATTAGGAATGGGTTATGAACCTTTGCTATTTATATTTAGAATATAGGCCTCATGGAATTTATTTTAAAGCTATATTTTATTTTATACTAGCATTTCTATGCCATTATATTTCAAACCAGAACTAGTTTGATCCTGTGATTAAGGCACCAGGCTAGAAACCAGGATGACTGTGAGTTCTAGTCCTGAGTTAGGCTGGGTGACTTTAAGCAAAGCACTCTTCAGCCCAACTCATCTCACAGGCAGTGGTGGGATTCAGCCAGTTCACACCTATTCAGGAGAACCGGTTGTTAACTTTCTAAGCAGTTCGGAGAAGAGATCTTATTTTGTTTTTTTCCACTTTACAGGGCTAATCCTGTAAAGAAGGCAGGAAGGAAACATTCTGGTGTTGTTTCTAGCCTAATCTTTATTGCCCTGCTTACAAAAACTGCCTCTCCGGTTAAACCTTATTACATTATTATTGCAACAGCTAAGGTGAAGCGCCCATCGACATGAGTTGGCCACACTCACACACCACATGACCACCAAGCCATGCCTACCCAGCTGGTCATTAGGGCAGAGAACAGGTTATTAAATTATTTGAATCCCACCACTGCTCACAGGGTTGTTGTTGTGTGGAAAATAGGAGAGGAAGAAGTATTAGGTATGATTGCTGCCTTGAGTTGTTTATAAAAATAATTGTGGGATAAAAATAAATAGCATAGCTGAAAGTGGCATACATAAAAACAAAAACAAAAGATTAAAAATAACAGTACTCAATAATATGCATTTTAATAGCATTGATTAATATGGCTAGATGCAACACCTAACAATCCTGAATGCTCTCTTCCAGGGCCTTGTTTTTACTTCTTCATAGAAATTCATTAGGGAAAACATAGTCACTGTATATGAGGCCAAGCTGTTCCATAAAAATAGCAGCATTGGCAGGAAGGCCCTGTCATGGGATACTTGCACAAGGATTCCTTTGGAGATGAGACCTTCAGGGCTTTTCCCTCATATCTAACTAGATGAAAATAGCATTCCAAGCTTAGAACTTGCAGATCCTCCTGGACTCATAGCATCTGCTGGAAAAAATAAGTAGTGCTTATGGTGAGGAGAATCTTTGCTTAATTACATCTTATGTGCCAGTTTGCAACCATTTTTGGATCAGGAAGTGTTGTATATGTCATATGAAGTCTGGTCATTTGAAGTCTGGACTATGACAATTTGTTCTAGGTAGGACTAAGTCATGAAGATTCAACTTTTCAGGAGAGTATTTGGGACTGCAATCTTTATTCGGCATATTTAGTGGAGGTCTATTTCATTAGTCCTGATAGTCTTGATGCATTAATTGTTGGAAGCTATTTAGAATCTTCATGAATTGAGTAGCACATAAGGCATAATGAATAATATAAATAAATAAAATTATATCCACTAATATATCCTTTTCTTTTCAGTTGCAGCCAGAACAACTGGACTGTGGTGCAGCACATCTCCAACATCCATTATCAATTTTGCATCCAATCAAGGCTAAACCAGTGTTTATTTCACCAGGCCTTACATCGGTGGCCATCTCCAGTATCAATAATTACACAGTTGTATTTTTAGGAACAGCAAATGGAAGACTGCTTAAGGTAAAATTAACCCTAACCCTAATCTCCCGTTCCTAAATGCCATGTTGATGGGTTTAGCTCAGTGGTGGGCTGCAACTGGTTTAACAACCGGTTCTGTGAGTGTGTGCTTTGCGCATGCGCGCGCCTAACGTGTTTGCACACAGCATTCAAAGTACAGAATTTGAAGCTCAGTTGCTTACCTTTTAAGGCAGACCTGATAAGTAGAACAGCGGAAGTGTGGAAATCAGCTGTGCCATCTGAATCAGCTGAGCCAGAAAGAAGGAAATATAGGGCAGGGTAGGACGGGACAGGTGGGCGGGCCAGCTGATCATTGGAACTATCAGTTCGTCCGAACCGGCAGCAACCCATCACTGGTTTAACTCATGCTAAGCAGTTGTAGTTTGTAAACCAAACCATAGTATGAATGAACCAAGCCAACTGTGATTTATTCAGCAAATTATTATTTGATTTATGGTCAAAATGACTAACTTTCTTCATTAATCAGTTTTTTAATGAGGCATTTATTTTCCATACTAATTATTCTTTCTTATCTCCCATCTCTTAAGGATTTAATGAATTTTGTTCAGTGTTATTTGCATGTTCTTCATATTTATGTGGAAGAAACTGCAAGCCTTATGTAGTATTGATAAACAGCTTGTGTATACTTATGAAACCACAATTCTGAGAAATCCTCTAAACAGCATATTTTTCTTTAAATAAATTTTAAAAAATAGAATTTCTTTTAACAAGGAAAGGAAATGAACCTTGCAGAAATTTTAGTTCCCCTAATAGGTGTAGCTGTTTCTGCACAAACAAGAAAGTAGACTGCCTAAGGCATCTTTTTTACTTGGTAAATGAAGATTCTGTCTACATTGCAAGGAGCCTCAATTCTTTTTTTACCACTAGCAAAATCTTGTTATCTATTTCTTAGCTTGACATTGTGTCCCAGGCAGTCAAGACTAGTGGTGAGCCTGCAGCTTACATTTCATAATCATACCTACATGATAGTTAATAGAAGAGAACATATTTCCCACTGTAGTTGGGTTATGCTACATTTCCTGTCCTCTAGATCAGGGATGTCAAAATGGTGGCCTGAGGGCCGGATGTGTCACGTGCAGGCCACGCCCATCCCAGCTCCACGATGGGAAAAACATCATGAAATGTTACGTGACAGCAACGTGATGCCGCGAGTTTGACACCCGTGCTCTAGATAATTCAGTTGATTGTATTCATCTATCTTTCCTTAATAGGAAATTTGGTTCATCATACATCCCCGGGATATAATAAATGTTATTGTAGATAATAGTTTGAGCAAGCCAAATAATAATTCTGTTCTCCAGTGTTCAAATATGTTTATGAGGTACAGAATACGGAATAACAGAGTTGGAAGGGGCCTTGGAGGTCTTCTAATCTAACCCCCTGCTCAAGCAGTAAACCATTCTGGACAAATGGCTGTCCAATCTCTTGTTAAAAAGCTCCAGTGATGGAGCACCCACAACTTCTGGAGGCAAGCTGTTCCACTGATTAATTGTTCTCACTTTCAGGCAATTTCTCCTTAGTTCCAGATTGGATCTCTCCTTGATAAGCTTTCATCCATTACTTCTTGTCCTGCCCTTAGGTGCTTTGGAGAATAGGCCAACTCCCTCTTCTCTGTGACAGCCTCTCAAGATATTGAAAGTCTGCTATTATGTTACCCCTAGTCCTTCTATTCATTAGACTATATATAGCCAGTTCCTGCAACTGATGGGCAAAGTTACGCTGATGCAGCTTATTTGATTACAATCCTGTTGATAAAATTAAAGAATTCGTGTTTGGGAAATGTAAGACTGGCCTGGCATATTAATCCAAGATTCTCTTAATTCAAAACAGAAAAATTAATCACTCATCAAAGCGATCATCACACAGGCTTTCATTCTTCAATAAAGAAGGAATTAGTTGTTCCTTTAAATTGCATATGGATATACAATATCTTCTAATTCTTAACTTTTAATCATCAGTTGAGGCTAGAGTGTAATCAAGATGTTATTTAATATATTGTCGGAATAAGTACTTGTACTTAAAATGTTATTGCACAGCTTTTAGTTATTAACAATGCCTATTTATACATTTTTCCTCTCTTGATTGGAACTTGTGAAAAAAACAGGCTCCCCCACACTTGCATTGGTCAATGCCTCATTGGTTATAGTAATTGCTGAACTGATGAGTATGTAATATGCCTGTTTTATCCATGTTGAAACAATACATTGGAGACCAAAATTTAAGGCACCATTATGGTCTCTACCCCAGCAACAGCCAGCAGCTGCCATAACTTCACTGCATGCTGTTTGCTGAGGAAAGAGCTCTGTGTCAGCCAAATGCTGCTTATACCTATGCCTGCTAAATAGACCCCACCCTCTCATGGAAAGACATAACTAGAAACTGGTTTATATCAGTCTGAAGATAATAACACGTAATGTAGAATATTAGATCAGAGTAGGAAGAGAAAAGAAGGGAATCTGATTTCTTTCCTGCTTTGAAAATGTTCCAAGCAGGTGGGAAAGATAGCTGAGGTTCTCTCTCTGATTTGATATTTGCCCAGAGGCCCAGTTTACACAACTGAAGTGCTAGGTAGCTGGCCTCAGAGTCAGCTGCACAGGCAATGAATGTGAACTACATTCCTCACCCAGCTTATATTCACACAGCTCTGTTTCCATTATCATATCAGAAATGGCAGCCTTATCTGCTGAACCTCCATTAGAAAAAGATTCCTAGCTCTTTTATTCCTAGGATAATTTGTTGAGATAGCTATAATCTAATTGTACTCCACAGCTGCACAACCAGAAGCCTTTTTACCTTGGGGGCTCCTTCTTATTTGGCACGTAATACGGAATATTTGAGTGATAATTCAGGTTTCCCATCCAAGACAAGACAGTAAAAGGAGGGTAGGCGATGTTCAGCCAGTACCTAGGCAGCAATTATAATTTCCTATCACATAGGCAATTAATATGGTCCAGTAAATGATAAAGTACACCAGACGAAGGCATATCACAAGGCCCATTATCAGTGGCACATTCAAGAGAGTCATTAACAGAACAAAAGTAAATGTAAAGGAGCAACACTTCCAGTGTTCCATAAAATATATTGCAAATTAAAACTGTAAGACAAACCAAGGTGTATTTCTGAAATATAGTTTTGTTAAAACTTGATTAGTTTAAATAATGCATGACTGACTAATTCCAGGCTAAAAACAACACTGGAAATTTGGGGGGGCATTTTTTTTAAAAAAAATTGCTTTAATATACTGTATACAGCAGAAGATGAAAGAAAATTTAAAAAGGAAGAAGAAAGGAAATAAGAAAGAATATGTTTGTGTATGTGTATTTAATTAAGATATTTAGGTTTGATCATACCAAATGATACTGATCAGTCTTTCCATGATGTCCAGAGAGACCCACTTCATAAACAGAGAAGGAACATGTGTGATCAGGTCACTATTACATTAGTGTCTTTCCATATGCCTCACACTTAATAAATCCATGAATATAGTTCTACATATATTCATAAGTTTCAGATGGCTGTTATATAATTCCCAATTAGATTTACAGTTTAAAATTGTATTTTCTTCTTAAAACCACATTAGCAAACTAATAGGCATTAAATCAAAAAGAAAAATTTTGAATCAAGGCCGTATCATGTGGATACTTCTTCCCTTAATCATTTTACAGCAGCATAATGTGTAACTGTTATTAAACATTCTGAAGTGTCCAGTAAACATGAACAAAATTAAGATGAACTTAAACTCATGAGAAAACAATATACTTCAAGATGCTTAGCCATTGATTTGCTAACATGGGTTATTTCGACTCTTTAATCCAGGGTTCTTGCAAGTAATTGCTCTACGATTTAGCGATGTTCTTTCATTGCATATTAAAAATACCTCCAGTTTTAGAATAACCCAGCACATATTTCAATCCTGTTAGCAATTCAAGAATTTTATATGCTTCTAATGAATGGTTTAGTTTACAATAGCCACAATTTTCTTACTTCATGCTCTTGTGTTATCAAGTTAAAGATCAAAGGAATTTTTGCACTTAATATTTTTCAAGATTCCATAGTTCTCGCTACTGTTTTCTTAACATCTTTTATAGGTTCATTTTCTTTCTCGTCTTTTTCCTCAAAATTTATGACATTGGAGGTTATATAAAATGTTCCCTTTTTTTACAGATTAATCTGAACAGTTCCATGGAGGTTATAAGCAGAGAATCAATTATGGTGGCTTACAGTGAACCTGTCCATCCTATTATGCAGTTTGATCCATCTGATTCCAGTTACCTGTATTTAATGACTTCTCATCAGGTAAGATTATTTCCCAAATCCACCTTTCTAAGAAGTTTGAATTTAATCAGGGAGTTTCTCCAAACTCTTTCTATATCAAACTGTTCACTGCTACACAGATGATATAGGGGCTCAGTATTTCTTATAACATAATATAAATACTTTCAAAATAATTGTTGGTTTTATTGGCTTGTCTTGAAATTTATATTTTTGCATATTTTTGTAATGTATTGTCATTGTTACCAAATTATTGATCCATCATTCCTCATCACAGATCATGCTTTGTAGAGATGGTTAAGGGCTGTGGGATGCCACATTTTTCTTGCTTGGGTAGATCATGGAAATGCAGAGATAATTACTGGGCATATTTTGTAAGTTTGTCAGCATAGCTTTTGAGATCTTATTGGCATGGTGAGACAGGATTTTTCTCAAACAAGCCATAATTAGAGGATTCATGTTTCATAGCAAGTCTAAAAAGAAAGAAATCATTATTTAGGAGCCTGTGTGAATCAAACTATCTAATGTTTTTTATAAGCAGATTTAATACACTTTGAATTTGCCCTTTATGGTGCATTAGACGGAACAAGATGGAAAATAAAACATTACTATCAATACAGTTAAGATTGATTGTTCACTATGAGATAAAGACAATGTATTCAAAACACAGCAGAGACTAGATCTTAGAAAGGCATGTTTGTATTATGATTGTTGCAAGTGGGAAAAGTTGGCTGATATGTTTCTCTTGTATAATTGTGCTTTCCTACTGTTTGTGTTCAATTACGGTGGTGATAGGTGGGATATTGGGATTCTCGTTGGGCAGGTTGGGGACAGATTTACCAAGAGAAAGTCTATGTGGTCAGTAAGAGTCAGTGCAAATTTGATGGTACATTACATTGGACAACAAAAATGTTTTTCTTTCTTGAAGGAAGGTTATGACAGACCCCTTCAAACTAAATACAAATATAATTTCAGAATGATTTATCATGTAGGATCCTTGAGAAATAGAACTTAACTCTTCGTTATTATAATGTATTTAATCACATAATGTTTCCAACATGATGCATGAGTTCAACAGGACTAAAAGTGTTTTGCTGTTGATTTTTGTTAGTACTCAGTACCAAATTCATCTTAGTGCATTGTCCAACAAAAGTCAGGCAGCATGGATGTACAATTGCCCTGATATTGTTTTTCTATTATGGCAATATCCTGGTGAAAACTTTCACCATGTTTGTCACTTACTGCACTTAGATTTTTGGGAAAGAAGTCCAAGTGTGAATACAGGAAATGAATCTGCAGTGACATGTTACACTTCATGGTATTGTAGGGTCTCAGAAGTTTGTCAATTAGCTGAATACAGTTTGGTGCTCTGTCTTCTTCTTCATCTTTATTTCGTCTTTTACCGTTTTGGCTGTCAGAGATACAAAGTTCTGGTTCTTGCTCTTTTGACGGTCTCAAACATAAATATTGATGCTGTTGTAGTGTGTCTTTGATGTTGTCTCTCCATCTTTTTCTGGATCTTCCTTGTGTTCTTTGACCTTCTCCTCATCTTGTATATGCCTTGTATGGTATGGAATCCCAAGGCACCATCTCAAGATGAGCAAACCACTTTATTTGCTGTTTTTGTATGTAGTTTTAAGATCAGTTCTATGCCAATTCTTTCTCTTACAATCTCATTTCTGATTTTATCTCTTCTGGTTACTTGAGCAACTTTCCTCAAATATCTCATTTTCGTGATGACTAATTTTCATTTATGTTTTATTGTGTCAGTGTTTGGCACCGGTAATATAAAGTGGGTAAGAATATGCTTTGTATGAGATGCTTCTTTGTGCTGATCAGTATTGCCTTATGTTGTAGGAGTGGAGCTAGCTGTCCCAACACTTGGTTTGCCTTACTGCATCATAAGTCATAAGTTTATTTTGTCAAGCATATATAAGATAACAGGTAAAAGTATAAACATAATTTGAATACATGAAAAGAGTAAGTAAAAAGGAATATTAGGACAGGGATGGTAGGCACGCTGGTGCACTTATGCACGCCCCTTACAGACCTCTTAGGAATGGGGTGAGGTCAACAGTAGACAGTTTCAGGTTAAAGTTTTGGGGGTTTGGGGAAGAAACTACAGAGTCAGGTAGTGCATTCCAGGCATTGACCTGAAGTAGTTGACCTTGACCTGTAGTTGCTGAAGTAGTATTTTCTGCAATCGAGTTTGGAACGGTTTACCTTGAGTTTGTATCTATTATTTGCTCATGTATTGTGGTGGTTGAAGCTGAAGTAGTCATTGACAGGAAGGACATTGTGGCAGATAATTTTATGTACTATGCTTAGGTCAGACTAAAGTCAGCGTAGTTCTAAGTTGTCTAAGCCCAAAATTTGGAGTCTGGTGGCATAAGGTATTTTATTGCGGTTAGAGGAATGGAGGACTCTTCTCGTAAAATATCTCTGGATTCTCTCGATTGTATTTATATCCGATATGCAGTGCGGGTTCCAGAGAGATGAGCTGTATTCAAGAATTGGTCTAGCAAATGTTTTGTATGCTCTAGTTAGCAGTACAACATTACCAGAGAAGAAGCTATGCAAGATTAGGTTAACAACTCTTAATGCCTTTTTGGCAATGTTGTTACAGTGGGCTGGGGCACTTAGATCATTAGAAATGAGTACTCTAAGGTTCTTGACAGAGTGAGGGTCATCTACAAGGTCATGTCCATCTAATTTGTATTTTTTGTTTTGATTTTTTTTTTGCCAATGTGCAAGACAGAACATTTGTTGGTTGATATTTGAATCTCTTTGTCCATTTTACCCTCTTCGATGAATGTTGTTCCCAGATATTTGAACTTTGATAGTTGTTTTATGCTTGTTCCCCCATTACTATGTTTAAGTTGGTTTCAGTTATGTTTAAGTTTAAGTTGGTGCTCTGTAGTTGCCAAGAAAATTCTCAATACCATCCTTGAATGCTTTCCAGGCAATTTTCTTGGGCCCCACTAACAGATCTTCGGACCGCTTGTCATTGATGATATATCTGACCTGTGGACCAACAAAAATGCCTTCCTTAATCTTGGCATCAGCTATTCTTGGAAACATCTGTCTCAAAGAACAAAAAACTCCATCTTCTTTGTTCAGCACTTTCACAAAATGTTTCATCAGTCTCAGTTTTATATGAAGCAGAGGCAAAAATATCTGGTCAACAAGTGGGTCATGTGCCAATTATTTTGCCATGTTTTTCTGTCCTAGAACCAACTTATTTTCGAATGGTGTTTCTTTTTAATGTAATGCAACTCTCTGGCACAGCTGTCCTATTTGCATATGTAACAACAATACTTGACATATCCAAGCAGCAGAGCCACTACTTTTAGATATGCACAAATATTCCAGTGGTATTTGGTGCTTCAGCAACGGTTGCATGTTTTTGTAAGTTTCTTTCATATATGCAGCATAGGCAACAGATACTGAAACATTAAACATTGCCATTGTTTAAATACAGATTTCTACAAAATGGTATGCAATAGTTTAAATTACAGATTACTCTCATGATTAGCTGCCCAAAATATATAGAATACACCCAAAAGTGTACAGGAAGCAAAATCTTTATTTTCCAGTGTTATCTATCAATTAATGGATTATTATCTTTACTATCTAGATGAAGTGTTCTAATTGATAATTTTCTGTTTAGTATTTAATCTCTGTGCTGTAATTCCCTAATTAATGAATATTTCTAGTATACAAAACTGATAACTTGTTCCTAAATCATTTATCCCATAACCATTTTTGATCAAAACAGTTTAGTGGTAGTCCTTGCTTAACAACTGTAATTGGGACCAGAAAATCCATTGTTAAGTGAGACATCACATGACAATTTCACTTCCATCATGAGCATTAATTAATTAATTAATTAAGAGCTATAATTGCATTCAACAATGAACTAAAAGGCCACCATCAGTGAGCTGTTGGACAGTATTACTTGGTCTGTTGCGTGGATGTTTGGGTGGTTTACGGCTGGGGAATTGTGGTGGGTGGGAGTGTGTTTGGGGATTGTTATGTGTGTTGGACTGGTCTTTGGGTGTTACATGAATTTCGTTGTATGGGTATACTGTGTATACACGTACAATGACAATAAAATTATTATTATTCCCTTTTATTCATTAAAAATGAAACTCGGTCAACTGGACATTTAAAAATGTGTCACAAATACTGGTGCTAATGGTTGATATGGATTGCTGCCAGCGTCCTAGGTATCAACCAAGTACCTTCTTAAAATATATGATGTTCCAAGTAGCGCAGTTTTTTCCAGTTCCGCTGGAGTTATTGCAGGAAGCTGCAATTTGTTGATATATTTTATAAAATTCTTGGACATGGTACCAAGTGCCCCGATAACAATGGGTATCACCGTGACATGTTTCATCTATAGCCGTGTAGTTTCTATGGCCAGGTCGCGATATTTCATGATTTTTTCCAGTTCTTCTTCTTCGACTTTGGCGTCTCCTGGTACCGCAGTGTCAATAAATTGTACATTTCGGTGATATCTGGCGTGTTGTGTTCCAAGTGACGATCCGCCTGTATTCGAAAGTCCCACAAGATCTTCACCTTTTCATTTTCTATTTTATTCTTTTTATTTTATTTCATTTTATTATAATATTATTATTATTTGCCAGCTTCTCCATTGACTTTGCTTATCAGAAGCTGACTGTAAAGTATGCAATCCCATGACCAGTCTTCATCATGTGGCCATTGGGATCCGACAACAGTTATAAGTGCTACACCATTTTAAAACTTATTTTTTCCAGTGCTGCCATAACTTTAAACAGTCACTAATAGGCAGTCATTAAGTGAGGACTACCTGTGCTTAAAAAACAAAATAAAGATGATCTTGAATTGAGCTCCTGGTAATTACATGAATATACTATTTAGTTGGCTTGGGAATTTGGGAAATTGGTTTGCAGTTACCTTTTTCTGTTTGTTTTTTTTTCCAACTAACTAATAGCCCTGAATTTAGTTTCTGATCCAAGTACTAATCAAATCCAACCTTGCTTAGTTTACAAGCCTATAAAAGCTTGAGCAGGTGTTGCCATCTGCTGAGATATAGTGTAAGCCATATTAATCTATTATTAGCAATAATACTTAACATGGCAACTGTCAAGGGAAGAGGAATGGGTATTCTGCTTGCAATATAATCACAATATGTTCTATGTAAACTACATAAGGCAAGATTAAAATTTAAAATTACAAGATGTAATAATTTGGTGGAAGCCATGCAACATTTGTGTCTGCACCCTCACAGAATGCCTTTTGTTGTTAGGAATGCCATCTTTAAAATGAAAAAAATATATGAAAAATTAATAAATAAATAAAGTATAAGGAAAAACACACCAAGTCCTTTGTAAATATCAAACAAACATTTATTTGTGAGAGAAATCCTATTTCCTGAGTGAAGAATTTCAACTGCCCAGAGATATTGCCAACCTGTGTCAGAATGATTTGTCAATCTGGTTTTGTTTATTGGCAGAAATACCTTCTGAGTGCATTCATATAAATGTATGTGGAACTAAGGCCATCAGGGAGCAGTATAATTCTGAATGGGGTCAATATTATTGCAAATACAAAAGGCTTATCTTACATTTGAATATGGTTTAGACAAATAACTGAAGTGATTGATCCAAATGGCAGACTATGGCAGCATTGTATTAAATTCTTCTCATAGCTAACATTTATAAAATAAAGGCATCTTAAGAGGGTAAACAGTGTTTGAGGTCTGTAAAAATCCAAATTTATGCTTAGCAGGAAACATCCATGGATGTTTTTGAACCAATTTCCACCTCCCACTTTCACTTACTGGTATATCTGCAGTGGATTTTTGTAAAACAAAAAATGCTGTTCTCGGGTATTGGAAGAAATATGTACCAAATATATTACTCATAAACGAATGTACTAGCTTTTCACAAATACCTAGAAGCAAATTGCAGGTACTGGTATTAATCATCTTCTCTTCTTAAACATTTTATAGTATTTTGCATTTTTAGGCAAATTATAGTTGTTTATATACCTTTATTAATCAAATCTTTCTTTTTTTAACCACTTACTGTGATTCATGCAGCAGAACCTAGTTCCACCTGAATAATGAAGCTATATTATTAAAGTGTGTATGCATGCATTTCAGTGTTTCTCTCTCCCTCTCCCCCGGGTGTGTGTATGTGTGTGTGCTGTGTAGGGTATGAAAAACAATTTCTAGGACAGTTTTTTTAAAAAAAACAAAACAAAACACCTATATTTAAAAAAACAAAGTGTTGTGGAAAGAAAAAAAAAAGCAAAAGGCAGCAATTTTAAATAACTTATTAAAAGAAATACAGAATTTCTTCATCAAGTTCTGTTGTTTAATTTTTTTTCCAAATAGGATGTTAGCATCCTGGGATATTCAGAAAATGTGGATAATAAAATAATTTATTTTTGTTAGTTTAAAATAAAAACCATGTTAAATTGTTATGCTTCTTTCCATCTTAGACATGTATGAAAATGCTTTGGTCAATGAATTTGTGTTACAATTCTTTGCTAACCCATCCCCTCCTCCATATTTTTTAGGCAGCATGAACTATATAGCAGCAAATCTTAGTTTCCTCTGTGAATAAACTAGATATGAATATAAAAAGTGCATGTGTGCATGATTTTAAAACTAGGCAAAAAACAAAACAAAACTGTGTTGGTGGGGAGGAAGTGGACTGGTCCTAAACCTTTTAAGATTCCAAGAGCAAAAACACACTCTCTCTGACTATTTATCAAATAAAAATATATATATATATAAAACCCATTATCCATGGATGGATAACTAGCTAACTGCTGGGGCTCATTTATATGTATGTCTACTGTATATAATTCAAAGAATATTATGTAAACCAAAAAATGACAGAGTTCTATTATGAGCTCTATAAAGCTGCTCTTTTTAGAGGGGAGAAACTCTATTTTTAACAATTTAATGATCACTAAATCTGGCAGATGAGCCTCCTCCTAGCCAACATTTCAATTCTCTAAATTTAAGGTTTGAGATCAACTAGCATCTCATCTGTATTGGATCAAAAAAGACAGGTAATGCTGGGTGCCATCCATATTCTGATGATAGTTGTTTGTAACCTTTTAGTCAGCCTGGTTAAGTATAAAGTGCTCTGTTGCTGAAGTTGATTAAACAAGAGTCTTCTGATAATAGTTTGATCATTTAAAATGGTTACCTTGATTTTTTTTTTTTCTGTTACACAGATTGCTCGTGTGAAAGTAGCTGCTTGTGACCAATACACTAAATGTGCAGATTGCTTGGCTGCAGCTGATGCTTACTGTGGATGGTGTACTTTGGAGACCAGGTGGAATATTTTTGCCTTTTATAACCCTCTGACAATTCTGTTCAATTCTGAACAGATAATGATTACAGATAATGTTATTGTAAACTTTCACCAGATTCACTGACTTGTACAGTAATAAATAGCTGATGCAGACTTCACAGCTTATGTGAATATAAATACAATCAAGACATTGTTGGATAAATAGCATTTGAACAATTTTCAGTTTTTTTATGAGACTTCACACATAAGCTCAATTATTTTGTGGGGGGAAATCAATAAGTAGACTTGTGTATTATACTGTGCATGAGATAGTCTAAGGCAGCATTGATTTTGAAAATAGTAAAAACTCATGCAATCCGTAATTATATATTAGTATAAAATTATATGTCATATGTATTATGTCATTTCTTTTTTCACTTCAAATGTGATAGGATAAGTCAAAATATTCTTTTAAAAATTCTTTATGACACTAAGCATAAGAAAAGTCACGGACAGCATGCATATTTTGGACTAGTCAAAAGTCTTTGTAGGAAACAGGACAGAGCCACAACAATCAATCAAGAATATTTTAAGAGAGTCTAAGGTAAACAGAAATAAGACATATGAAATTGAGGGAAAACATTGAATAAACTACCTGACGTTCTATTAAGTCAGCAAAGTTCAAAAGCTGACCATCTTATTTCCATGGATTTAACAGCCTTTTTTTTTCTGTATCTTTGTTGGGAAACAGCCAGGCAGGCAAGGTGGAAGGCTCAAGGGTGGAGTTAGCCTGGAGTCACTGCGCAACCACGAAAGACTGACCCCTGTAAATTCCTTGGAGTTATATCTATTTGTTCCCAAGGGAAGACTGCCAGTCTGGGGCAATTCTTGATAGGCAGAAAAGAATAAGGCAGTTACTGTAGCTTAAGCTCTGCATGTATGGATCTGGTTGTTCATGCCTGACAACCTTAGATATATATATTTTAAAAAATCAAGATAAACAGAAGGCAAACAATGGAAAAATATATGAATCATTCCTAATTATATCTCCTGTGCTTTGATTATGAGGTTAACATTTTAAGATAATGAGTATCATACTTAGTGAAACGACAAACATGAAGAAAGTTTTTCAGGAAAATTAATAATTGGTTTTCTTCTAAAGGTCTGGTGTCATAAATGTTCTACTTGTTTTAGATGTTCACTACAGCATGAATGCGCCCATTCGGAAGAGTCTTATTTCTGGATCAGTGCCAATGAAGGAGTACAACAATGCCCTTCAATGACCACAATGCCTTCAGAAATAAATATTGAGAACGAAAATGAGGTACACGAAGTAGGAATTGCAATGTCTGGGAATAGATTCTCTTAAGCAAAGGGAACTGATTGTAAAGCATTATGAACAATATTTAAATAATTTATCTCTCTGTGTGTGTGTGTCCCCCAACATCTCATACTGTAACAGTAACTCTCGTCAGTATGCAGGGATTACAACAACAGCTATAAACAATGTTCCATGTCAGCCAAGGTAAACAATAAATCTCAATCGTAAAAAGTCACATCAGCAGCATAGTGAAACAGCCTTGTGAAAGGTTGTCAGGATCAGAGCCATCTAGATCTCTGCAGAGGATACTGTTCCACTGGGCAAGTGTTGATACATAAATGGCATTTTATAATTTTACCGACACAATCTCTGAATATTCGGCTGCACTTGTTATTTTTACTCAACAGAGCAGCAGCTTTCCTCCAAACAAAGTTTAATCTAAAAATACAGTATTTTCAAAACCTGTTTGTCAATGTAATTGAATTTTTTGTTAATCTATTACAATGACAACCTTTTGTTGTTCACTTTTAGGGTATGATAATCCAAATAAATGGGAACATTCCAAATATGAATGGAATGGAAATAGCTTGCAATTATGGAAATAATATCCAAACCACTGCTAGAATTCATCCCCAATCTCACAACCAAGTAATTTACTGCAGTTTTCTTCCCAGAGAGAGCTATCCAGCCTTTCCATTAAATCAAGGTATGTATGAAAAATGGTGCTTTAAATAATGATGATGTAATAATGACATTAAAGATGAGTTTTTTAATTTTCTTAATTAAATTAAACTTCCTTGATTTTAATTTGTATTTAGTATTTGCATTTATTCAGGTAATGTTCCTATAGTTGAGACACGTTTCATTAGATCAGTGATGGATTTTTGAAAGCTTGCTTTGTTGAAATGTATTTACTGGTTTCTATACATACTCTGCATTATGAAGTAGCCTATTGGATTTTTAGGCCAATCCTTTGTTCTGCCCTAAAAAATTCTGTGGGGAAAAATATCCTAGGTATCTATACTGATTAAACTGCACAGGTACACAAAATTCCTTATAAATGCACAAGAAGTACTGTGAACTACCCTGTTTCCCCCAAAATAAGACATCCCCTGATAATAAGCCCAATCGGGCTTTTGAGTGCATGGCAGTAAGGCCAAGCGCTTATTTCAGGGTTCAAAAAAATATAAGACAGGGTCTTATTTTCGAGAAAACAGGGTAGAACCAGACAAATTTTTAAAAAACTTTAATTCTTTCCTTTCAATATTTGAAACACATGTATGCACAATTTTTTATGCCTTTGTCTTTACATTTGTCTCATCCAAAATAATATAAATTGACTGTAAGAAAAAGTCACATTAAAAATTGTTCCACCTTCCTCTCAGGCAGACACCCCAGTAATTCACATAACCATGTAATAACCATATTACAATTGGACTTGTAAAATTCTGGTTTTATAGCCACATTCAACAAAAGTAGTATTAGCCAATAGCCATTCTGTGGAGTTGATTCCTGATCTGGTCTACCTGGTGGGGCTGAGAAGTTTATTTATTTATTATTTATTTATTAGTTCGATTTATATATGCCGCCCTTCTCCGGAGACTCAGGGTGGCTTACAATGCATTAAGCAATAGCCTTCATACTTTTGTATATACCTACTTAGTAGGGCTTTTTGGGCCCCCCGAGCGGTGTTCTATTTTATACAAAGTCAGCTTATTGCCCCCACAAACCAGGTCCTCATTTTACCTACCTCGAAAGGATGGAAGGCTGAGTCAACCTTGAGCCTGGTGAGATTTGAACTTGCAGTAATTGCAGGCAGCTGGCACCTAAGTACTACTTTAACAGCAGCAGTTTAGTCCACTGCGCCACCAAGTTGCCAGAAAAGGAATGAGAGAATGAATATAGATCAGTGATGGCGAACCTTTTTGGCATTGCATGCCAAAAGTCTGAGCAGGCAAGCCATGTTGCGCTCCCGCGTTCCAGAACCCATAATGCAATGCACACTCCCATTTACGCATGCGTGCACAACACCCCCCATGCTCCCTCTACACATGCGCCCACACTGAGGATGCGTGCCCCCCCAATGTGCCCCCCCCACTTTTTCCAAGTGGGCCAGCATACCTCTTACCAGAGGACAACTAGGTACCGGCCTGTTCCCTGGTGAGACAGCTGTTTCCCACCCAGCACAAGGCGCTGCCAAGATGGCAGGGCCGAGACTGCCCCTGAGGAAGCTCCGAACGCGAGGCTTGCCTGGGGTCCTTCCCACTGGGAGCTGCAGGTCGAGCAGGTGGTGGACGGGGACAGGCTGCACCTATCGCCACCTAAGTGGAAAGCCCAAAGAGGGGCATCCCAGGTGCATATGCTGCCCTCAGCGCTTCCCCGACACCTGCCTGCCACTGCCACCACCACCGCCACTGCGCCTTGCCTCTGTTTCCCCAGCTCCTCTTCTCTAAATGAGCACTCAGCAGCTGGGAAAAACAGGAGCTGCCACATTCGCTTTGCCCCACAATTTTGCTCAGCTCAAGTTCATGGAAATCATGTGGTGGCCCTTGAAACTTTAGGAGGGAACTGGCTCCGAGATCAGGAGGCAGCCTTTGGCGGAGCCAGCCCGATGGGAAACTGAAAAGAGAGGGGCTTTTCCCTTCTTCTGCCTCGCTCATGGGCTGTGGGGTTTGGGGTGGCTCTAGAGCCGGAATTCTGATGAGCTTAGCTGATGATCGGGTAACTCCAGAGCTTCCTGCTACACGTGTTCATTCTCTTGCCTGTCTTCTTTCCCTGTTTAAAAGAGCTGCGCATGTAGGGGGGAGAGATCTGACTAAAGAACTGTGCTTTAGCTGTGCTAAAGAGCTGCCTCCTGCCTTCCATGATCTCCAAAGTTCCTCTCCCATCGAATCCTAGCTTTCTTCTGCCTTCCACGATCTCCAAAGTTCCTCCCGCTTCGAATCCTAGCTTTCTCCTGCCTTCCACGATTTCCAAAGTTCCTCCCCCATTGAATCATAGCTTTCTTCTGCTTCCACGATCTCCAAAGTTCTTCCCACGTTGAGTGCCTCCTGCCTTCCAGTACTCCTCAGATCTTTGCAGTTTCTCCCCCATCGCGTGTTAGCTTTCTCCTGCTTTCCTGCCACCGAGAGGCATCTGCAGAGAGTAGAACCTGCAGAGATCGGGGAAC
The DNA here is from genome assembly GCA_022577455.1 of Arizona elegans. Classification (NCBI taxonomy): domain Eukaryota; kingdom Metazoa; phylum Chordata; class Lepidosauria; order Squamata; family Colubridae; genus Arizona; species Arizona elegans. The sequence goes on from JAKOOJ010000003.1 coordinate 121,506,202, forward strand.
GCTCTGCCTCCGTGCATGCACGGCAGAGACCGGAAGACCAGCTGGCTGATGGGAGGTGCACGCATGTGTGGTGGACCTGGGCTGGGGCGACAGCTGGCGCACCGGCAGAAAGGGCTCTGCGTGCCACCTGTGGCACGCGTGCCATAGGTTGGCCATCAAGGATATAGATAGTAGTGAATTTATTCTTATATTGTTACAAAGAACCCAAGGCAGCAAACATATCCAACATATCTTCCTCCTCCTATTTTCAGCACAACAGTAATCCTGTGAGGAAGTTCAGCTGAGAGAGAGTGACTGGCTCAAAGTCACCCAGTTGGCTTTCCTGGCTAAGGAGGGATTTGAACTCACAGTTTCCTGCTTTGAGTGAATTTATTTTTTTAAAAAAAGCTCAGGCTTCTTTGAGTGAGGGAATGATGATATCATTAGTCTTAAAAGAGATAGTAGTATCTTCTGAACAAGCTGTTATTATGGCAAGTCCAATTTTCCTTACACAACATCTCTGATCAGAAACTACATAAGTCTCCCCCAGCCCAGGTGCTTTCCAGACGTGATAGCATCAACTGCAAAATGCCTCAAACTTAAATGTCAGTTTATATAAGACATGACATACATCTGCAGGATATTTGGGATGGTGTCATCCCTTCAAACTAGACCAGATCATGAAACAGACTCCACAGAATTTACTGAAACTCTTTTTAATTGGTGCAGGATATGGTAACAGAATCTTGAAACTCTGACAGTATTTTGTTCCCTTCCTCTTATCCATATAATCCTCAACTTATGATTGCAATTGAGCCCAAAATTTTTGTTGCTAAACAAGCCAGTTGTTAAGTGATTTTTTCCCCATGTTACAACCTTTTTTTGTTACAGTTCTTGAGTGAATCACTGCAGTTGTTAACTTAGTAAAATGGTTGTTAAGTGAATCTGGCTATCCTTTTGGCTTGGCTTGTCAGAAGGTTGCAAAAAATGATCATATGTCCCCAGGATACTGAAACTGTCATAAATACATGCAAGTTACAAGCATCTAAATTTTGATCCTGTGACCATGGGGATGCTGCAAGAGTTGTAAGTGTGAAAAACAGTCATAAGTTTCTTTTTTCAATGCTTTCGTAACTTCAAGCAGTCACTAAACCAATGATTGTAAATTGAGGACTATCTTCTACCAAAGAGAGTTAAGACATAGCTAGCTGAAGTTTCTTTCTAATGGTCTCTTCCTTAAATCATGTTTTACTAACTGTCCCCATAGACTTTCTCCAAGGCCACTTTCCTGATTCAGTATAGAGTGTCTCAAATCAATCTGAAACAGGTATTTTCTAGGTGGAACACGTTGAGTCATGTAAAAAAAAAAAGCCTTATCTACAGTATTGAACACTTGTCCTATGACTATCTCATTCATTAATGTTACTGGCATATACAGTTTTTCAGCCTGAAAGTTAAATTACTAGTTTCAAATCACCGTTTGATTATTTGATTCACTTTGTTTAGTGAAAGTAATTTATTATGGTCATACAATACTGAATGAATCTATTTATAAAGTTTGAATCCATTTATCTTGGTTACAATTCAGGAGTCTTGCCAAAACAAATACTTTATAAGAAAAGTCTGACTCTTCAAACTACTGAATTTATGTTAAATAATGGTGCATGAAAAATTGCTTCAAAATAAAAGATGGATGATTATGTCAACTCCATTTGGTTCATTTTCAAAATTCTTTGAATCTCACTTTTATCCCAGCCAATTTTGTACAAAAAAGGGATGTTTCTAATGAATTTTAGGTACAAGCTCCATTCCAAACTTTAAAAATGTAAATATTTTTTTTTGCATATTCTGATTCACATATCAGTTTCTCAATATTTAAAACAAACATATATTTTTTTCCTAACGAACATAAATCATGGAGATTATTTACATGCCTAACACATAATCATTCACAAAATATGTATTGCCAGCTTTTCCTGTTTCATATATTAATTTGTATTTGTAATGTAACAAAATAATCTTGGGAGTATTTGGAGAAGTTGAACTCTTGAGAAACTTCATCTTTTGAGTAAACAACAGTTTTGAATTTTTTTTTCTTTTTTCAGACATTCATGTTGTCTTGAAAGTAAACTATGAAAAGAGTTCCCTTGTGACTTGCTTTTTTTGGGGTTGTTTGTTTCAGATCATGTAATTATTCAAACTGCAGTACAGGTCAACGGAAAAAACATTGTGTGGGCCAATTTCACCATCTATGATTGCAAGAGAACTGGAAATATTTATCCAAAGACAGCGTAAGTGAACTCATGGTCTGTAAATTATAGAGAAAGGCAGGTTGCTTAGTTTTGGTTTGCATCAGAATCCACTGGTCAGGAATCCCTTTATCTTTGTTGGTGGTTTCAATTTAAGCAGGAGGAAATATTTAACATTTTAATTTTTTTAGATAGAGTCTTTCAAACTATGAGTTGCAATTCCTTGGGAACTGCAATATTGTTTGTTATAGCCCTTTGACAAAATACTCAGTATATCCATAAAAATCTGCTACATCCAAAATTTCAGGAAACATTTTAACTTGTTTTGATTAATTGTCATGGATTGGAGTTTTTTATGCAGTTATTGTCATATTGGATATTGGCGGTTCATTGACACGGAACAAAAATAATTGTATTTTTCTTCTGTCATAAATATTCATATTTCTGCAGCATTTGTGCCAGCAAGGCATGTATTTGTAGTCTTTGAAGTGTCTGGAGGAGTGTATATATGCTTGTGTAGCTCAAGAGTTTTTTTCCTGTACTTTTAACAAATGTTAAAGCAATTACTAGTATGCTTGCTAATAAAGAAGAGAAGCAATTCTTCTGATGGATCTCTGTTGACACCTCTTTGAATATAAAATTCCTGACAAAAATCTCTCCCTGAATTTTGGAGCAGGGTACAAAATTAATACAAAGATTTAAGAGATCCAGTTTGGTCTAATGGTTAAGTCACCAGTCTAGAAAATAGGAGGCTGTGAGTTCTAATTCTGCCTCAGCCATGAAAACCAGCTAGGTGACTTTGGGCCAGTCACTTTCTCTCAGCCCAACCCACCTCACAGGGTCGTTATTGTAAAGACAATAGGAGGAAAGTGTATTGGATATGTTTGCTGCCTTGAGTTATATGAAAAAATTATAAAGACAGGATACAAATAAACGAATATGAGAAGTCTATAAATATATTGAAGTCTGTATGAGACAGGACTATAACTCCATAAAGAACAAATATTGATGAAATATAAATGTAATATGAAAAATATGAGTAGCTGTCTCAGAAATGAAAACTAGGAATCATGCAAAAATAATCAAGTTCATCTTTCTAATTTTTTAAAAAATGATTTTGAATGTGACAATTTCTGTTTGTTGGAACAGTTTTTTTAAGTTATAAAATTTGTAAAGTTTTGTAAAACAGTTATCACTGTTTCATAAAATTATTACTAAATTTAAAAAAAAAATTTTTTTTTTTTTTGCCCAGTGCTCATTCCAGTGAAATTTTTAGTTTTATTGTGAGGTAAGAGATGGCAGAAGCAGAAACACATTTATTTTTTAAGTGGTCACAGTACCAAACAGTTGGGAAACCTTGTTGTAGATTTACTAAGCTAGAATCACTTTGTTATCTACAAGGTATTTCGGATGCCGGGCAGGATTGGCAGGAAAGATGGTATAACCTGCCAAGAATTGCAGAGACTGGGTTTTAGAGCATTTCAGGCCATCTGGATATGTTGATGGTTTGGGGCAATTTTTTCTTTCCCATTTTCCCATGATAATATTCTTGACTGAAAGCTTTAGACTTAACCCTCAGAAAGCTGATATAAGAAACAACAACTACATTTTTGAGATTATTCAATTTATATGTGGATATAGTTAAGTATCATGTTTGGCTTAATTTTAATTCCATCAGTTATTAATAGTGTGGCAGAAGCTATTTTTCACATGATTTTTCTTGCTATCCTTTTAAAGCAATTTATTTTGGGTTGTTAGGAGTTATGGATAGTAGCAAATGCAATCTAAGGTGCATTGAAAGACAATCTCTTCAATATAATTTTAAAAATTCTGCGTTAAGAACAAGCAGATTTTTTCACAAAATGGCTTGCCAATCCCAAAGTATGATACTAATTATATTAATACATTACACTAAACCAAGTTTAACTATAATTTATTGAATTAACCAAAAAAAATCTCATCCCTAAGCCAAACTAGCTGTTTACAGTAGAAATGATAAAGGGGATGTATTTATTCTACAAGAATAGTAGTGAAAATAATAAGCAAAAATGTGGAAAAAAGACATAATAAAAATAGAAATCAAATGACAGAGCAGAAATAGGGCTGCATAATAAATAAATTAGATCTATTCTAAAAGAATAATTTACTTGCATGGGCTAATACTGAAATTACTGAAATAATATTCTTCAGAATTAAAAAGTAGATGTAAATGGCTGGAAACATGCTACTTTTTATATGTGATCTTGTTTGCTGAATTTAAGTTGGTCATAAATATCTGAAAGGTGCAATTCACAATTCAGGAATCCCTCTCTACAATAATTTGATATTGAATATATACTATTTTGGGATTACATAATTTATGATTTCTCCTCCTGCTTAAAATAAAACCTTCACCACAACCAAAAACAACAATATATGTGTGATTACATTAGAAGGGCATGAGTTGAACTGCGGGGTCCTTGATGGCATCCATGAACACCAATGAGCAGTCCAAAGACATGATGAAAACTCTTTAATTAGCTAACACAAGGATAGACTTCACCAAAATTACAGCTGGGAAATGTGAATGTCCAAAAACACTAGAGAATTCCTGGAAGCTTGGAACTCAGACAAATCAGCCATCAACAGGCATAATGAGATAGACAACATCTACATACCATTCAAAAGAGACAATCAAAAAGCTAAAAAAAACCCACAACACCCCTTGATGAACAATAAACATCTAGCTAAGTAAAGCTTAATATCAAGCAGTAAACAACAGCCTAATCAAGGAATCACCAAGAACACTCCCACCAACACTGAAGAACAAGCCACCTGAATATAAGCAAGCCCCACTACCTTCTAGTACTGTGGTGGCTCAGTGGTTAGATGCAGTATTACAGGCTAACTCTGTCCATAGCCAGGAGTTCAAACCTGACCAGTTCAAAATTGACTCAGCTTTCCATTCTTCCAAGCTAAGTAAAATGAGGACCCAGTCTATTGGGGGCAATATGCTGACATTTGTAAACCTGTCAGAGAGTGCTATAAAGCACTATGGAGCAATATAAAGTCTAAATGCTATTGCTATTTCTGTGTTACCTAGTTGGGTAATAAAATGTCTTTAAGAAAACAATGAAGCTCAGAGAGCACCAAGGATCTCATAGATGTAATAAAATTTGTTTGCTTATCAGACATAATAGTGAAGGATATGGTGGCTGCTCTACCCCATACATACAGATAGACAATTTAAAATATTTTAGATTTTTGATAGTTTTACCATAAACCATAACAGAATTTGCAGTTTCATTAAAAAAAACAAAACTTCAAAGAAGAGACGCTATACTTAGTAAATGTAGTTTCTTTTCTATATTTCAGATGTATCAGTTGCGTCTCAGCTAAATGGAAATGTTATTGGTGTCCTAGAAGAAGCTCCTGTGTATCCAATGTGACCGAATGTGAGAATTCAGTACAGATTACCGTAAGGCACATAACAGTATAGTTTTGTTTTTTTTTAATTCTTGTTTGTTTCTCTTGTGTTGGGAGGAAATAATTGCTGCCAACAAAGGCTTTTTAAGAAATATCATAGAAACGCTTATGTTCAGAAAATGTTGCATATCAAGGGGTGGGGTGTGGAGTGTTGGAGGACTGGATCTGGATGCCTTTCATAGCATGCTTTCAAATCACTGAGATTTCCAGTGCTCTACATCTTATTCTATTTATAGATTGCCCAGTTCCATTACAACTGTGTGCGGCATAAAATATACAAAATTTAAAATAAAACAATCTACACAAAAAGAATATCTGGAGAAAAACAACTAATGTTTCATTAACAGCTAAAAGTCCTCAGATTCACAGATGAACCATTGAAGCTCCTCTGCCTTCTGATTTATTCCTGTGGTAGGCTGTAAAAAGTTGTTGGAACACTCCAGCAGTCATCACTACTTCTGTATATCTGATTTAAAAAAATCCAGAAAGTTTGACTAGATTGGTCTCTTCCTTTCTCCTTTACTCTAATCAGAAAAATACAAAACCATCTGTTTATATCTTCTTTCATTTGCATGTAAATCTGGGTAAGGTCCAATTTACCAACTGAGAAGCTTTAATAGGAATACCAAAATAACCAAAGGAGTCAGAACAAATCCAATTGCTTATTACATTATTACTGGGGATCCAGTGGCATCAAGTCTGAAGTGTTCCAAATTATCAAATAACCAGATAGAATGCCAAATTTACATATTATTGAAATAAGATTGGAAATTGGGTTCTGAATTATGAATTCTGGGAAACCAGTAATAATTTTTTCACTGCAGAAACTTCCAAGGAATTTTTTTTTGTCAAGAGATTTATGTTTAATGTGTATAGCTTGTTCCTTCCTAGTCTTATGATGGAAAGTTGGTGACTTTACTGCAGCTCTCCTGTAGTCCTTTAAGCTGCTGGCAGCTTGACATTTAGAGCTTCTATTGCTGAAAACTGAATGGCTTGAACCAGTGATTTTAGTATATCAAATAGATTAGTTCTGTATCATCTATACCTTCTTACCAGAGATAAGGTTCTCCTTCAACCAGACATCTTTTCCCCCAAAGGTTATATTTTTTAAAATAAAAATCCAGATATGGTTAACTGAATTCTACTGTGGATTCAAAATTGGTATTTATTTATGTTTTTGATACAGTCTGCAACCTCTGACCATACATTGGCTTATGCTGAATAAAGCAATTGTTGCTTTTAGGACTCTATTTTTCAAGAAGCTTCTTTGTGGATAAGCTGTCTTCTCTTTGAAAACATTGTTCACTAAGCATATGATGCTTTCTGCTTTAGAATCTCAGATTAACTTTTTATGGAAATTATATACTTTCCAATAGCTTCTTGACTCCGACTTCATCTTATGATGCTTACACTGTCAACAAAACAACCTGCTTAACATATATAGTCCTTAGGTTATAACAGCAATTGGGACTGAAACTTCTATCATTGAGCAACGTGATAGCAAAGTGTGAATTCATATGGCTGCATCACTTAGCAATGACAATTCCATTACTGTCATTTAGAGAGGATCTAAATGGGCGTGTTAAGTAAGGATCTTTCCCACTGGCTTCCCACAAGCATAGTCAAGGAAAGCCAGCATGAAGTTGCAAGTCCCATGCAGCTTGCAAGCAGGCCAGTGGAAAGATAAGATGCACAAGTGACAACCACAGGTGTGGAGATGTGTGCTGTGGGTGGTGAGGCCAGATTTATCCCAGGAAAAAGCTGTACATTCCAGAGTAACTTGCGACCTTCCCTGCTGACTTCTTCGTCTAATATCTATCAAGTTAAAATATCTATCAAAAGTATCATGTTATATTCTTGATAATTATGCAATACCATTAATACAGCTTATTTAAGTTGTATAGAAATATGGTTTATATTCCAATGATATGGGGCATGGTAGCCTAACAGTTAAGACACTGGGCTTATCAGTCAAAAGATTGACAGTTCAAGACCCAAGTACCATGTGACGGGATGAGCTCCTTTTCTTGCTTCAGCTCCTGACAACCTAGCAGTTTAAAAGCATGCAAATGCAAGTAGATAAATAGATACCAATTAGGTGGAAAGGTAAAAGTGCTCAGTGCACCTTGGCATATAGTCATGCTGGCTATGTGACCACAGAAGCATCTTCAGACAGCTTTGACTCCCTTGGCTAGGAAATGGAGATGAGCACTGCTCCCTAGAATGGGACACAACTGGACAGGGGGAAACCTTTACCTTTACCTTTTTTTATTCCAAGTATGTCATTAACTGGAGAAAATCTAGTGTGATGTCCCTTTGGGACCCCCTATATCTCTAGAGTACCACAAGTTCCTTCCTAAATTCTCTGCTTTTCTTGACATTGGCTACTCTTCTCTTATTGACTGGTTCCACTGTCTCTTCTAACATCCAATTTGCTTTTTTTTTTGTTTCTTGATGTTTGGCAGTCTCTTTTCAATTGATCCTCAATAATGTGGTGTCTGAAAGTTCCAGCCTTTAAAGCAATTCCCAGTGTTTTTGAAATGGGTCGTCATATGCTCAAGATCACATCAGAGAAAAACTGGTTGGCTTTGTTCTTCCACTTTAGCTTGACTTGACTTGGAACTTACACATCAGCGGATCATAATGTGTTCCACAGTAGGACACTCACTGAACACAACTTTGACACTATAATTGATCTTTCCACCTCCTTGTACCAATAATATAATCAGCTTTGACTTCTGTGTAGTCCATTTGATGATGTCTTTTGCTGTTTGAAGAGTGTGTTAGCACTGAAGAAATCACTGCTTGAAGAAGCTGAAAGTCTTTCTCCTGCATTCATTTCTGTTCCCAAGGCCAAACACTTCAACTACATTTTCTTCCTTATTGTTTCCAACTTTGGCATTGTATCTGGGTACTGTCTTTGCTATATCCTTCATGATTTTAAAAGTAATATCATTCCTTATTTGCATCATTGGTAATAAATAATATGATGTTCTGATTGAAAGTGTCTAATTTCAGTTCATTTCAATGCAATGATGCCTAAATTGTCATTTCATTTCATTTTGTTCATTTCATCTTTCACTGTTGAGCTTTCTCCTGCTCTTTTTTTTTTACATTCTTGGTTCTCATTGTAATTCTCTCTTCACAATTTGGGGTCAAAATATCCTAGCATCCTCTATCTATGGCTGTTAACACCAGCTTGATAGCACATAATAAATCAATGGCAACATCAGCAATTAGACTTCCCAAAGGCTTTAATCTAGCTATGTCATAAACACCATTACTACTCTGATTAAGAATAGGCTACTTTACTGTAAAAATAAGCATTAAAAGCTAATTTTAGGGTGCTTTTAGCAAATGTACATCTCATCAAAGTAGAAACTACACTAAATTATACCAAAGGTATATGTACTAACTAACTCATCTATTTTAAATATTTATGTCATGGTGAAATCCCAGGTTCACCTGAAAACTAAATATAATGTATACATTTCTAGTAGATCCAATAAGGTAGACATTCATCCTTCATTTCTTGGTATCCTGCAGTATTGGAGAGTCATACAGTAAATATGAAGCTCATTTTGATCAGTTGCTTGTCTATGGCACAAGCCTCTCCTGCTTATTGCATTGTATCCATCATGTTGTTTCTCCTCATTTCAATGTCCCAAGTGCATTTTTTAAAACCTGTCTAGTTGCAATAATTAGAGCCTCTCTGAAAAGCAGCTTCACAGTCTCAGATCATAAGCACTGTTTAAATACAGAAATCTTAGTAATAGATTTCTAAAGGATTAAACACCAAATGTGCAACGGCATTTTCCAATTCAGGTACACTCAGGCAGCCATACCCGCTGTGGAGCTGAATATACCAGGTTTATCCATCTAGAATGTAGTTGCTAGAATGATTAAACATAAGTATGCATGGTTTGCAGCATTCTGTTGATCTCCTTGGACTGAAAACAAAAGACTGAAGCATAGAAAGGGAGCAGCTGAGTTAGGATTTAGTAGGTTAACTCTTAATATTCATTGGAAGTAAACACTGGGCCTGTTAGTGATGATCTTCAATAACCATTTTTTCATGGTTTCTGCTTTGCAATTTTTAACAATAAAATGTTCTTCATTTGTTATACACCCCTTAAATGTAAACTAGGTCATGGTAATCCTTCCTCACTTTAGCAAGTGCTTTACAAAAAGAAGAGGACTTTCACATATTAAAATGGCAAGTACCATTTTAAAACTAAGAGCCTATTTTTCATTGCTTGTTGTGGAAAAAGCACTGGAGATGTTATCTAGTTGGGTCATAAAACGTCTGCAAGAAAACGACCAAGCACCCCAAAAAGTTTTTAATTTACTTTTGGACAGACCTCAGTATTACAATTTTCAAAACTGAAATAGGACCTAATGAAAATTCAGTACAGCATTAATTCATAGTAACCTGTCCTTTTAAGAGATTTTAAAACGTCAAACCTTGGAGCGTAAGCATATGTTTAAGTAGCAATAAGTTTGATTCAAATAGATAGAGGCTTTTTGATTGAGGGAAGGGTTAGTTTAGAAGAGAGAGCAATTAGCACTGTTCTTTAGCTTGTAAGGTAGAAAAAAAAACATTCTTGTCTTCAATTCCATTATTCTCCCTCATTCCCTTGTTATGAGCACAGCAAAACTGTTTTCATCTTTCTGAAGAGAAGCCCTTACTTGCAACTAAAGCTTTATGTACATATTGGACATGTTGAATTTGGATTGCAGAAAATGGCTTTCCCAGTCTAAGTAAAGATTTTTAAATTTATTATTATATAATAACTGGAAGTGCAAGTATTTTTAAGTTAAGCACCCAGTGCCCTATATTATTTGTTCTGACAGCTGTAGAATCCTATCATTTTCAATGATATTTAATTTTGCTACTTCTTGATGTAGGACAGCAACCATTAATTTGCAGGAAAGACTAATAGCATTTTAAATGAATCGGGAACTAAGCAATTCAGAGAAGTTTTTAAAAGCAGGGCTTCATTTTTCCCCCTTTTCAGTGATATTTTTGGGTAATGGTTTTTTTGTGGTTTGATGTCTTATCTATTTTTCAGCTAAAGCACTTGACATTTCCTCTTGTAAGCAAAGATCTATAGTGTCACTGGGAAATGGAAGAATGATGATAATGGAATTAGCCAGACTGAACATTTACAAAAGGAATTTTTTTGAACATTCAATTTTTTTCCCTTTGTCACCCGCAAATGAAAGACACACTAAATTTTCACAAGGCAGGAGATGGAATAGTAGATAGCTAAATGGTTCTGTAGTGTTTCTTTTTCTAGCAACTGAAGTGGCTGCTTTTACATCAAGTATGCAGACATTCCCTTCCCTTCTGGATTTGCTTTTATTCAAATTGAGGAGGCTTATGCTGCCATGTCTCTCAGTTAATTTACTTCTTTACTTGCAGTCCCCTGAAAGTACTAAAATAATCCAAGTAATGAAGTGCGTCTTTATCATAAAACCTATGTCTGATCCATTTACTTATACTTATTTAAATTATATTGTATATTTGGAGGAAGAATGGTGAGGGAGATTTTTACATCATGGAATTACCTTTCATTTTCTGCCTGAAAGTCTGAATATTTAAATGATGTTACACAGAAATAAGAGAAATAACACAGTGTCCCCTTATATGGGGAGATGGGCGGCATATACATTTCATAAATAAATAAAATTGAAAATGCTATTTATACCACTCCACTGACTTAGGAATGATATACTTCTTAGGGAGCAGAGGGAGAAAATTGATTTGAAATCAAGAGTATTCAAATCTGTTCCATTCCCCCACCACCACAAGTAGAAAATTTATCAGAATATAGAGACCCATATCTGAGCAAGGAGTGGCTTATTTCAGCTAAACCTGGTTTATTAGCTATGCTGTTCCTAGATAGGATTAACTTGGCTATATGTTAAGGTGACCAGATGTCCCGCTTTTGGCGGGACAGTCCCGCTTTTGAGCAATTTGTCCCGCGTCCCGTGGCGTTTTAAAAAAGTCCCGATTTTTCATTCTGCCTCCTGGTTCCCGGCTGCCTCCTGAATCCCCGCTGATGGCTAGAGGGAAAAAACCTGTTTAAACTCTTGCCGCGGGGCTTCAAAGGGCCGCCCTACGTTAATTAGCTCGGCTTCCCCCTCTCAGCTGATTTGCACAGGGCTCTGCTCTTGCTAAATTGCTCAGTTTTTTTTTCCTCTTTGTGCAAACCAAGCTCAAAACGAAACTGAAAGTAAAACAGGCTGTTGGCTTTGCGGTTTGCTTGCAACGTTGGAAAATTAGGCAGCAGATTTATTTTCCTTTTCTCACCAAAAAAGGTAAGTGCAAACAATGGAAAATTATTTAGGGCAAAAGAGGAGAGTTCAAGATTTTAAAACACAAAAGAAAAAAAAGCTCTTTTTAACTAGGGAATTGTAATAATTGAGATATTATTAATTGTATACTGTGTTGAAAGCAGAAATGGTTAAGTTGTGGTTTGGAGGAATATATGGGGGAAATTATTTGGTTTATTATTATTGGTAAGTATAATTAATTGATTTGTAAGAAATTGGATTGCATGGAAATAATTGGAATATTCATGTTCATATTGATTAATATACAAAAAAGATAGTTATATAACTAATTGATTTATATTAAAATGTTGAATTTGTATTAAACAACTGTATTACATAATTACATAATTAACCAATGTGAGGATGGATATAAAAATAGATGACAATGGGAAGGGGTATAAAATAGAATAGAAGGGAAAAATTGAATTTGATTAAGATTAGAGATGAGGATGAAGGGTAAAATTGTTTTTTTAAAAAAATAGATGAGGAATAAATATGGCAAAAAGGAAATATAGAAATTGTAAATTTAATTGAAATGACTAAACACTGTTTAAATTTGTGAACCAGCCAAATATTCTGTTCAAAGAAAATACATTGTATGTATGTGTGTTTCTAATTATTGCTATTTATTCATATTTGTTCTCTTTTATTCTTTAAAGTTTAACAATTCATTCTTTATCTTAATATCTTTATATTTGTTTGGGGTTGGCTTTCTTCCCTTTCATCTTTTTTATTGTACAGCAATCTTTCTCCTAAAACCTACCACCTCTCTTTTCTTTCCTTCTTACTTTCTCTTCCCCCCTCTTCTTCTCCTCCCTACTTCCTCTTCCTTTCTCCTTCTCCTCCTCTCTTCCTCCCTCTCTTAACCATCACTCCTACTCTAATTTCCCTTCCCTTCCTTCATCCCTCTCTATTACTGTATCCTTTTATGCATATGGACTACTCAGAGGGCTGAAAAAGTTATTTTTGACTGGTCCTCGCACTTTTGACCAGTCCTCGAACTTACGACTGTCCTCACATTTTACATTTTTGCCCTATCTTGTCATCATGGTGAAGAGAAGCAGTTGTGAAATGAGTGACATGGTTGTTAAGAATGCTGCACGGGCATAAATGTGAGGATGGTCATAAGTGTGAGGACCAGTCAAAAGTGTGAGGACCTGTCAGAAATGACTTTTTTCAGCCCTCTGGTTAGTCCTTTTGTGCATATGGACTACTCAGAGGGCTGAAAAAGTTATTTTTGACTGGTCCTCGCACTTTTGACCAGTCCTCGAACTTACGACTGTCCTCACATTTTACATTTTTGCCCTATCTTGTCATCATGGTGAAGAGAAGCAGTTGTGAAATGAGTGACATGGTTGTTAAGAATGCTGCACGGGCATAAATGTGAGGATGGTCATAAGTGTGAGGACCAGTCAAAAGTGCGAGGACCTGTCAGAAATGACTTTTTTCAGCCCTCTGGTTAGTCCTTTTGTGCATATGGACTACTCAGAGGGCTGAAAAAGTTATTTTTGACTGGTCCTCGCACTTTTGACCAGTCCTCGAACTTACGACTGTCCTCACATTTTACGTTTTTGCCCTATCTTGTCACCATGGTGAAGAGAAGCAGTTGTGAAATGAGTGACATGGTTGTTAAGAATGCTGCACGGGCATAAATGTGAGGATGGTCATAAGTGTGAGGACCAGTCAAAAGTGTGAGGACCTGTCAGAAATGACTTTTCAGCCCTCTGAGTAGTCCCTATACACACAGCCATGGCCACCCGGTCACATGACCAGCTAGCCATGCCCACCCAGTCACATGGCCTCCAAGCCACGCCCACACAATAAGCCACGCCCACAATGGTGTCCCTCTTACCAGTGTTAAAATCTGTTCACCTTACCCTATACACATAGCCATGGCCACCCGGTCACATGACCAGCTAGCCACGCCCACCCAGTCACATGACCAGCTAGCCACGCCCACAAAATAAGCCACGCCCACAATGTCCCTCTTTACCAATGTTAAAATCTGGTCACCTTACTATATGTTCTTTATATTTGGAACATCTGCATTAGATTATTGCAGTGTACTCAGTGGTGGGTTACTACAGAATGTTGAATTGTGTTACGTCATTGAAAAGGGCAATTGGAGCATATAATACCTGCTCTGAAGATACCTATAAAGGCATACAGAGCCCATATTAAGTTTTAGTAGTGGGATATCTGACAGAGAATGTGCTTTTCCTATCTGTCACCTCAAGGATGCCACAATAATTTGCTATACAACCACATAAAAGAAATTATTCTTCATACAAGCGCCCCCTCTCCTTTTAGGTTTTATTATTGGTTTAAGATAAATCGGTTTGCTCAAAATTTTAAAGAAATTGATGGTCTTGTGCCTTTTATCCCATTTTCTTACAATCTCCTGTATTATCTGCTTACTCATTTTCGCATCAAGTTTTTAAGAGGGATTTTACTGAATTATTTATTGTTAAATTTGAAATATGTTGGCCCATTATAAAATGTTTTTGGAATGCTTCTAAGTTTAGCATTGTTTTCTAACTGAAATAATATAGAAAATAATAAGTAATTATCTAATGGTTTTGAATTTAGTAGTGATTTGAATGGGGGCTGCAAGTGCTCTGAGTTCATGTATGTCTGTGTGCATACACACATGCTGTACCTCCAAAACTCAGCAGGTCTCAATATGTCAGCAATTTCAGTGTTTTTAATTTGTATTTAATTTTTTGATCCCTGAAATATCATTTGGTATCCCATATTTTATTTATATATTGAATGAAATTATTTGCCACCCATCTCATCTGGTGCTCATGTATGCCAAGTAGTCCACCCTATGGTGGATTCACCAAGACTTTTGATGGTAATGTAATTTCTGCATAAGGGAAATGATGTAATGCAAGGGTGTCAAACTCAACTTCATTGAGGGCCACATCAGGGTTCTGTGACCTTGCGGGGGGGGGGTGGCAGAGTGGGTGTGGCCAGGGTGGACATGGCCAGCTCAACATCACTCATGTCGGGGATGCCTGTGGCAGCCTGAGTGTTCTGCCAGAGAAAACGGGCTCCTGAGATCCGTTTTTGGCTGCAACTGCCTCCTGCAGATCTCTGCTAGTGAAAACGGAGCTCGGGAGGACCCTCATGTGGCCTTCCTGAGCTCCATTTTCATTGGAGAGGCACTGCAGGCCAGTCCTTCACTGTTTCCCGGGCAGCCGCGTGGCCAGATCAAAGCACCCCGCAGGCCGGATCAGGCTCCCAGGCCTTGAGTTTGACAACCCTGATGTAATGGCTAGAATAAGCTCCTGATCAAATTGGTTTATATCCTCCTCTTTATTTGTCTCATTGGTGTATTTACTTAATATATAAATCTTTAAATTACATTTCTTTTCTCAAGACTTACTAAAAATACCAAAGCAATTAAATCCATATCAACTTCTATTTTTAAAAAATTAGCTACCAAACAAAACCACAGTAACAAGTTAAGAGTACAATAATCTTTTAGTCATCTTTTTGTAATATGAAAATTATAAAGAACAGTGCAGAATAAAACATCTGAGATGTAACTCTTTTTATCATTGAAGACCAACCAAAAGAAAAAAAAAATCATGTGCTCTGTAAAATATTTCCCAAAACAGGAAATTCAATAATATTGGGGTCTCCTCTAATGTTTCTTCCTAATGGATATTTGAATATATCTGATATAGACTGATTCTGTTTTAGGGCTTTTCTATATGCATAATAACATATATCTCAAAATAGTAGGAAACTTTGCAATACGTTTGAAAAATTGTGGCCAAAGACCATCCTAAACCTGATTTTAGAAAACAAAGCCAGTCATTTGAATCAGACATAGCAGCAAATGAGTAGCTAGTGCATTGGATGCAGACACTGGTATCTTGTCGCCTTAGCACCCTGATGGTGAACCTATGCCACACGTGCTAGAGGTGGCACGCAGCACCCACTCTGTGGGCATACGAGCTGTCGCCCCAGTTCAGGTTCGCTGTGCATGTGCACGTGCCTCCCCCTGGCCAGCTGGTCTTCGGGTCTCTGCCGCACATATGTGGGGGTAGGGCACTTGTGGGATGGCCTGCATGTACATGTGGTGGGGGTGGGGCGCATTCAGGAGGCCCCTCATGTACGCACAGGATGCATGCACAGGGCACATGTGTGGGGCATGCACACATGCACAGGGTCCATGCACGGAATGCATGCATGGGGGAACGTTCATGCATGGGGATGCATGTGCGGAAGTGCATGCATTGCATTTGGGGGGTTCAGGCACACATGTACACACATTTTGGGCACTAGGTCCGGAAAAGGTTAGCCATCACTGCCTTAGCGTATCACACCTTCCAATATCTAACCTGAGCTGTTCTTCTCCAATTCAAATGTCTGAAGCATTCCTGAAGAGGAAGACTAGTGTAGAGTTTCCTGCAGCAATCTACTCTGGATACAAGCAATTGCACTGTATTCTGATAATGTTATAGTTGACATATAGGTCTTGCTTCTGTGGAGTATGGTGATGGACCTCCAAAAACACCTTCACCTGAGCTACACTCCAATTCAAGGAGGATTTCAGTATGAACCTGGAAAAACCTGTGAAGACTCTAGCAGGAACTTTCTGATTCTATACAAAACACACCATATCTTTGTTAGCATCATTCGATTATTTTCTTCTGATGAAACACTGGGTATAGTAGCTACTTCATATTGACAGCTGAGGAGAGCATATGGTTTTCCATTTAATTTGTGAACAAATTAATTTCACTGTGAAAAATCCCAGATTGATAACAGAGTTGCTTGAAGTCAGGAAGCTGAGTGTTCATCTATGGCTATATAATGAAGAAAAAAAGAAATAGCACAAGCCAATCAAGTTTCACACCTTAGGGAGAATGTTGGTGAAGTTTCTTTTGCTTTCACACTAATATGTGCTGAGACTGTGCAAGCAAAGGTGTCATTTCTTATCAAACATTCACTTGGCATCTTCCATTAAGTTCACAATTTACACTATTTCCCAGGGTACTTTTAAAGTTGAAAATTTGGGTAACATTAATATAATGCAGGCAATGATTTTGTATACTTTATAGGAGTAAGATCATAGATTCTAGTGGAACTTATTTTATACTAAAATTAAACTATTTCTATTATGTAAAGAATTGTCAATGTGGGAGTGCTCTAAGTTATAAGAATAACTTTATGTGACAACACCCACTTCTGTAGCTTGGTTCTGCTATCTCAATGTTAAGAAGGTTGAATTTTTTCCACACTGACTTTCAATTCTTTCACTTGTTTCCTGAAATACAGAACAGTACTGATTGTCCACAGATTGTGCCTGTTTCTCTTGCACCAGTATCCACAGGGACTTTTCAGGACATTACAATCACTTTGAGAAATGCTGCTTTTATAAAGGTAATAAAATAAATAGACTTTGTAAAAAGAAAGAGAAGGTAGATCCTATGTTTGCACCTGAAGTCAAATAATTGAGTTTATTAAGTTAATACATGACATGTTTTTCCCTTAGCGGTAATGACATAGTTATTCTGAGGTTCTTAACAGAAGACCGACGAGTGACTGAGGGGGCTAAATAGGAAAGAAAGAATATGCTCCATAAAAAGCATTTCCTTGAAATTTCCTATATGTAATTCAATGATAGCCATGATAGTCATACTATACATGCATTCATAATATTGTAAATTTCATTTGCGGGGAAAATGTACTTCTAAATGTGAAGAATCTTTTTTCCTGATATATTACTCAGTGAATTTTGCAGGCATACAATTCTCAGAAGAGAAGTTTGCCATACTGATTTTTGGATATCCTCATGACTGAAAAAAGGGAAATGCAGCTCGTTAAAAGCAGAAACTAGTAAAATCTATCCTAGAAATTAAACCAAGATCCAAAAATTTAAACTTATCATCCCATGCAGTGCTGGGTTTCAAATTGTTTTACTACTGGTTCTGTGGGTGTGGCTTGGTGGGCATGGCACAGCCTGGTGGGCATGGCACAGCCTGGTGGGCATGGCACAGCCTGGTGGGCGTGGCTTGTTGAGCGTGGCAGGGGAAGGATACTGTAAAATCTCCATTCCCTCACCACTCCAGGGGAAGGTTACTGCAAAATCCCCATTTCCCCCTACTCAAAATTTCCACTACCGGTTCTCCAGAACCGGTCAGAACCTACTGAAACCCACCTCTGATCCTATGTCTTTCAATTAATGAAGGAGAAGATTCCCCCTTTCTGCCTATCTAAATGCTGTCTCATGTTACATTGGGGCAATTTTTGATTGAGATCACATCAAAGTGAAGTTTCTAATAATCTGACTGTATATTCTCCCTTTCCTCATTATCTCTTCAAATACTCATGTATTGCTCTTATTCTTTGCAGTGACTGCTAAGTAGGAGTAAAAAATACAGTGCTATTAATGCACTTTTGAAAAGATCATCTGGTTATCAGTATGTAGGAAAAGAGGTGTGATATACTGTATATGTTAGATTCAGTACAAACAGAAGGAATTTACAAATATCTAACTACTGGATTTAAAGCTGAAAATTTAAGACATGATAGCGAAACTTTCAATAATTGAAATGTTATGTTATGTCTTGCCTTCCTAGGAAACTATTTACAGATATACAGTAAATTGGATTGCTGGTTTGTGTATCTATTTTTGTCTAATTTTAATGGCATCACCTTTTAACACCATAGGCAGGAATATTTTGTAATTATGAGAACATTTAATAAATAGGATATTATCTTATTTATTCAAAGATGTATTTCTTCTGTTCTTATATTTGGATGTCCCATCTCTGAGCTATGGGAAATTTAATATATTTTAATTTAAAATATGTAAAATATTTAGTCGTTTCAACAAGCTTGTTGGAATCAAGCTGCATAATCATTACTAGTATTACTGTTATAATAAATGATATTGAATAATTGAGTTCAGAACTTGGCTCATTGATTTATCAATGTATAAGAAAAAGAAATACCTAAAAATCATCCCTTTTCTGTTAGAAAGTATGTAAAATATTATTTATTCTACATTTCTCTCCTTACATTTTTACTGTTTAGGAAATGCCTTTGGAGTGTCACTTTGAAACTGAAAGTGATAGGATATTTGAGGCTCAGTGGCTAAATGCATCTGCTGTTCAGTGTACTAATGTGTTGGTGAGTTCATGGCTGATTATTTTAATATTTTTAGAGTTTTCTGCTTATAAATACCATAGTAGCATGTTACAGACCATGTGCATACCATTTTATCAAGTCTCCACCTAAAATTTCAGTCTAGTCTAGCTCCATGAACTGTATATGTTCTGTTCCAAAGCTGTTCTTTCTAATAGGAACTTCAATTTATCTTGATGTATGTAAATATCTTATTTACATACTTACTTCAGTTTATACGCCATACATTTCCAAGGAGGCTTACAACACGCTGATTCAAGAATGATTAAAATTAACAGAAAAACCAGCATGTAACAAAAATTAGAGCAAATCTGATGCATCATCATTCAATTGGTGGCATTTTATTTCTTCACTCCTGAGTGTTTTTACCACAGTCCACAATAGAAAGAGAGTGGTCCATAGGTAGTTTCTTCCAACTCAACTGTGGGATCCCTTCATTCCTTTGGTGGTAGAACCTACATCAAGACTTCTCTCTATGGTCTCATCAGACATACAGCTTCAGCTCAGAGAAAGTGGTCTCAGAGGCGTCCAGCTCCAGTGCAATACAAGCTTTCCAAAGTGATGTCCAGCATCTTAGGTTGCAGTCAGAAATTAATTGGCAATTAGAGTAATTCCCATTATAGTGGTGTTATATAAGTGAATTTCAGTATGCTACCTGGGCTGCAGCTGAAGGTTTTGAATTATTTTATGAATGAACATATCTTTTCTTTTATGTACACTGAGATCATATGCATCAAGACAAATTCCTTGTATGTCCAATCACACTTGGCCAATAAAAAATTCTATTCTATTCTATTCTATCTTCATAGGCACTCAGATGTAGAATATATCGTAGTGGTTTACGAACTAAGAGAAAATGGCGAGGTAGCACCCTTTAGACACAGGGTCCCCTAAATACATCTCTACTGCATCTCCTGCCCAACTCATAACTGGGTATTACTTATAAATTGATCATTTATCAGCAGAACCTTGGTAGTACAGTAGTCTAAGGCACCCTGTTATTAAGCTGGTTATTAAGACCAGCTGCCTGCAATTACTGCAGGTTCGAATCTCGCCAAGGCTCAAGGTTGACTCAGCCTTCCATCCTTTCTAAGGTAGGTAAATTGAGGACCCAGTTGTGGGGGCAATAAGCTGACTTTGTATAAATATACAAAAGGATGAAGGCTATTGCTGAGCACATTGTAAGCTGCCCTGAGTCTCCGGAGAAGGACGACATATAAATCAAATTAAAAAAAAAATCCCCCAATGATCCACAGTAAAAGAAAAAGGACAAAGCTCAATGGCAGCAAGAAGTAGAGTGCCTGAGAGTTTGATCTCTTCTCCACCCATCAAGTAAAACTGACCACTCAAAGAGAACAGTAGGGAGTAACTTGCTACCCAAAAATCTTAGTTTCTCCAGCCACTCTATAAGAGTCCCCCGCCCGCATGGAGGGGAAGGGAAATTCTTTTGCTGCAGCAGCATTTTATAACTTTCCCTGTGGCTTCCACATTAACTTTCTGGGGAAGCTGGCAAAGAAGATTGCAAATGGTGATCACGTGATGATGGGGCACTTGGCCACCAGTTATAAGTGCAAACAGGTTGCCAAGTGCCTGAAATGCAATCATATGAGCATGGGGATAGTGCAGAGGTCGTAACTTCAAGGACAGGTTGTAAATAATTTTTCCTGAGTCTCTCATAACTTCCAATAGTCATTAAGCAAAGGGCCGTAAATCGAGGATTCTCTATATGGTATTTTAGCCCATTCTCCTGGTTTCTTCTGTTGAATATGTGTACCTTGTAATACAGAAATGCTTTCGCAGTAAAAACGTAATTTACATGTTTTGGTCTGCTGGTTCAGTAAATGAGACAACCCTCTTCTGTGTTTTTATGCAGCTTCATACCTTCGAGAAAAGACATTTATTTCTGGTAAATCTTCAGTTGAAAGGAAGACCTGAAAAATTTATTGACAGTCCGCAGATGATGACAGGTTTGACATAAATTTGATTTGCCTTTCATCACTTTCTAATTTGA
Source organism: Arizona elegans (assembly GCA_022577455.1). Classification (NCBI taxonomy): domain Eukaryota; kingdom Metazoa; phylum Chordata; class Lepidosauria; order Squamata; family Colubridae; genus Arizona; species Arizona elegans. The sequence goes on from JAKOOJ010000003.1 coordinate 121,527,412, forward strand.
GTATTTCATCTATAAAAGGCTTACAAGTTTTTCACTAATTGGTCTTTTCATTTTATAGTCTCCTGAAGTAGGTTAGAGTTTGTAAAGCCAAAAAAAATGCAGTATTTCAATATACAGAATTCATATCTGTATGCAGATTATCTTGGTTCTTTCTTGTTCACAAGTCTTAAGTGGGTTTCATATAGTTGCTAGCAAACTGTGCATATTGGTAAAAATAACACTTGCCATTGTATTTAGAATGTATTTTCTCAGTCAGTTTCAGGATATCTGCATATTGTTAAGTTTATATCAATAAGACATATGGACAAATGTATTTTGGAATGGAATGGAATTTATTATTATAGTACAAGATATGTGGTATCCAATAGTTTAAGGCTGATTTACATTTTACTTTGGGGATGTTTTTATCTTTTATTTCAAATTGATTGAAGCTTCGATACCACCTTGGTAATGTATGAAGGTATCGTTTATCTAGCTGAGCTTTGTAATATCCACAACAAATGTTCTCTCAGAATAGTGGCAGAATTCAGATAACAATTGTATTTGTGGATCATAGATCTTTAAATAACTATTAACTATAATACGCATTAAAAAATGTATATGCGGGTTTTAATTACAAAATTCTGAAGATATTGGGAATGTCTACAAACAGTCTACAGTTTACCTATTTGTTATTGAGTGGCCTTGATGAAACGTTGCTTTGTTTCAGAATTCTTTTTCTAGTCTATAGATTAGTTGGAAGTCCAATTCTGTACCATATTTCACCAAGTATTAGTACAGACTGTTGGTTAATGAGAGTCTCTTATTTCAGGGATAAATTATTTTTGAATGATACATACAGATTTTTTTTTTAAAAAAATGTATCCTTTAATGTGTTTACCCCAATGTTGAAAGTTATTGATTATTATTGGTTTAAGATGGTTTGTAAACCACTGAACTATTTTTTTATTTATACAATTTATTCATTTATTTAGAAAATGTATATGACTGCCCATCTTAAATATAACTCTGGGTAACTAACAGCCAATTTAAAAAGTAAAAAGAATCCATAGCCAAACAAAGTTACCCAATATGGAGAAAAACCAAGGCACTTCTTTAATAAGTCCTTCGGGAGAAGGGCAGTATATAAATTTAAATATTAAATATTAAATTAAATTAATAATAAAGAATTGTGAGGATCCCATAACAATTTGAGGGCAGAACAAACAAAAAGAATCAAACTTGACAGCCTTGGAACATAAGAAATAACCTCGCCCACCTTCAGTAAACTGTTTACCATTATACCTTGAGCAAATTTTTCCTCAACAATCACTGCTAGCTTTGGTACCATTACTTTGTATGAGTAGTTAGGATTTTTGCCACCAAGGTGCATCTCTTTACATTTGCTTACATTGAATGGTATCTACCATTTGGATGCCTACTGTACTTCCCTAATGGACAGAAATCCATTTGGAGAATAAGGAAACAGCCAGGTGTTCATTGCCTGTGAAAAGCTAACAGCTTTGGGGCCATCCAAAACACCAAGGAATGCTCTTCCACAGAGTAGATGCTGCTACTGAGACGACATGATTCCAGCACAATTACATTTTTTTGAAGGAAGAGACCTGGAGCTTACCCTATTTATTAAGATCAAGTACAACAAAAAATAAATAATAGGAGAAAGGCTGTCCACAGCAAGTAGCCTGGCCCTATGCCATAGATGTCTTTATAGGTGATGAACAGGATCTTGAATTTTCACCAAGAAGACTTAATGAAAAATCTTTGATGCGGGACTTTATTAAAGGCTTCTTCAAAAATCTATGTAATTGATATCTACTGACTCGACCTTATAGAGCGGAGGTGGCGCAGTGGTTAGAGTGCAGCACTGCAGGCTACATTAGCTGACTGCTAGCTGCAGTTCGGCAGTTCAAATCTCACCAGATCAAGGTTGACTCAGCCTTCCATCCTTCCGATGGTCAGTAAAATGAGGGTCCATACTATTGGGGGCAATATGCTGACTCTGTAAACCGCTTAGAGAGGGCTGTAAAAGCACTATTAAGCGGTATATAAGTCTAAGTGCTATTGCTATTGCTATCCACATGCTTATTAACAGCTTTAATAAACTCTAGTAAGTTAGACAGGATCATGCTTAGTGAAACCATGTTGTGTATCCTTGAACATGGGTTGTGTCTCCAGACGTTTGGTAGTATAATTTTTAATAGCTGTTTCCACTTTCCTCCCCAGGACAGATGTCAAACTGAGAGGCCTAGAAATTCCTGGATTTCCCCAGGAGCCATTTTTAAAAATTGGAGTTACATTGGCCAACTTCCAGTTCTCAACTACAGAGGCCAAAAGTAGAAATAGGTTACATATTTCAATTAGGAGGTCCACAGTCCCAGTTTTAAGATCCTTAATAACCCTTGGATAGATACCATCTGGGCCTGGTGACTTGTGGATATTCAGTTTTGTAATAAGGACTAACACCTGTTCTTGTGTCACCATTATATGGCTCAGTTTTCCTGATTCCCTTCCCTTCCTTTTGATGGCAAGTTAGTGAAATGTTCACATCACATTGAGCATTTTAAATAATGTTTGCTATTGAAAAAATACTTTTTTTTCTCTAACTGGATGCTGTAGTGCAGAGTTGATTCTCATGCACTGGTCTAGAATTTAAAAAACATAGCACAGTGTGACAAAGGGAATGCTTAAGTACTAAATTATGTCGTAGAAGGGAGAAGTGCCAAGAATTACTGGGAAAGCTTTAGGATTACAGCAGAAAACTCCTGTGCAAACTCATATTCTTCTGTTGGATTTTAAATGTTATGTTGCTGGAAAGGGGGAGGGATTGTGCATGTTTCAGTTTTAGCATACACTGTCTGTTTTTTTCAGTGGAGATTTATAATTGTGCAATTGGAAGTGCCGATTGTTCTCAGTGTCTTGGGAGAGAAGATCTTGGTCATCAGTGCACTTGGAGCGAGATCACTTCTAACTGCAGACTAAATACTGAAGCCTCCCAGATCCCAGCCATGTGTCCTCCTCCTGAAATTAGGAAGGTAAAATTTGGATTCACTGCAGTATTCACTGTATTTCAGCTCTGAGGCTTTAAAGTAAAAGACAAAAAGTGCAGAGTCTATCTATGGGCAGAATTGAGAAGCCTAGTGTCCTGAATGTAAGATGAAGCAGGAATCTGAATTTTGATCTATCGGAGTGTTTACAGCGTGACTACTATTTTGCGACAACCCAAGAGCAAAATACAGAACACAGAGGTTTTGTCATTACGAACAGTGGTTTATACAAGACTTCTATATACAGACATACATGTGGTAGGCACATACCAGGCAAGCAATCAATCTTCAACTATACACGGAGAGCTACAATGCAGATAGAACACGACGAGGAGAGAGAGAGAGAGAGAGAGAGAGAGAGAGATGCCCTCTAATGGCCTCCCTTATATAGACAGTATCCTCAGTCTTAAAGGGACAATAATCCTGCTGACTCATTCTCATTTCATCCTTACAGTGGCAGGTCAGCTTTAAATTATCATTACCCTGACATGATCTTTGTAACAGATATGTTAAGTTAGCTATAAATGATTGAAACAATGAATGATCATGTAAACATAATACCGTTTATAAGAAAGGAAAATCATGGATCACAATTTTCAAATGAGATATCTCCTGAAGCCTGAGATGGGAATGTAAGCATTTGTATAACCTGATTAAAAAGTGTGTTCCTATGGAAGTTTATGGGAATTATGCTCATTAATTTTAAGGGAAACTATATGTCATTCCTTCTACTTTAAATGATCCAGATTCATTAAAGTTGTATAGCATTATTATACCAGTTCAAAATCTTCCAAACACTAGCTTTCATCCAGGAAAAGATCAAGCAACCATAAATTTCCTTTTTTTATGTGTAGAAGAATTAAAACTTTTTTTTAAAAAAATTAAAAAATAAAGAGCCAGGTTACTTGAAAAAAAATTGTGTTCATACAAAATTGATTGTCAACATGTAAATATTTTGTGTCCAGGAGATAATGTATAAACATATAGAACCATAGTGTTGAAAGAGGCCACTGAGTCTAACCTTCTGCTTAATGCCAGAATCCAAATTAAAGGATTTTATTCAGGTGTGTACCTGTGTTCCACTTCAACACTTCCAAGAAAGAAGAGTCTTTTGCTTTCTGGGTAATTCGTTCCATCTCACACCGTTCTTACTTTTAGGACTTTTTTTAAAATACCCAGTCAGAATCTACTTTCCTATATCTTAGCTGTATTATTGTAGCCCTACACTCTGGAATGGGAAAGGACAGGACTTTCTTCTAAGTGATACCTTTTCAAGTATTTGAAGAATGCTATCATATCCAACCCAGTCATCTTAAGTCTAAACCAGGGGTGTCAAACTCACGATTTCACATTGTCATCATGTGACATATCACAACTTCCCCCCCCTTCGCTAAATCAGGGGTTGGTATGGCCGGTGCGTGACGCATCTGGCCTGTGGGCCATGTGTTTGACACCCCTGGTCTAAACAGTCAGCTTCTTCCATTTCTCTTAATAGATTTTGATTTCCTGATCATTCTTGTTGCACTTCTCTGCAATACCCTGTTCCAATACCATTGAATCCTTTCAAAATTATGGTACTTTATGCCAGAGATCCCCAATCCCTGGCTCATGATCCATTAGTGGGCCATCGCCCATTTGGAACTGGGCCATGTGAGAGGTGGACGATTGCACAAATACCTCTGCTTGCACAAGGAGCGGGTGCTTGCACTCATGTGTGAAACTCCATTTTTGTAAGCAGCAGGTGTGCGCGTGCACCAGGGGTGGGTTCTACTTATCTTTACTACCAGTTCGCAATGGGGCCACATGCACAGAAGCTTCCTGATGACGTTGGGGTTGGTGGGCAAAGCCTCCCGCCAGTTTTACTACTGATTCTATAGAACCGGTCCAAACTGGGGGTAACCCACCACTGGCGTGCACAGTAGGTGCATGTGCGCCTATCGCTGTCATAGAACCACACCCTCTCCCCCCTCACAGGGCCGCCAAGGTTGGGGAAAGGTTGGGGGACCGCTGCTCTATGCAAAACTAGTTCCTCTATTCAAGATGGAGAGTGATCAAAGCAAATTAAAATGGGACAATGACTCCAAAGATGATTTGGAAATAATGCTGAGATGTGGCCAAAAATGAACTAACTTTGTTTGTTTGTTTGTATTACATATAGATACCACCCATCTGACTCTCATTTTGTTTTTTCAAAGCCATATCATGCTGTTGCCTCATGTTTTGTTTCCAATTTACCACTAAGATCTTTTCCCCCCAAAAAAAGTATCTTTATCAGCCAGGTAATCACCATTCCCTTTCAACATCCTTTCAACATCTTTAGTACCTTGTTTATCAGCACTTTTGAGTTAATTTAGTTTTGCTTTGTGAGCGACAGTAGCTATTTCTTTTAACTCCACCATGCTCTTATCAGGAGATTCGGGCAACAAATGTATTGCTTCCATTGAAGTTTTTAATTGATTTCAATCATGAAAAAGAGCATTTAAAATAAGCAATTCCAAATTAGTCACTTTCTCTGTCTCTGGTATCTTTAATGATTCAGGAATAAAAATAGCTTTGCAATTTTTTCAGTATTATCTTCTTTTAGCTTTTCTACCAGCCTGTTCTTCTCCACTTATTGAAAACAGTAGAGGTGGTTATCTTCTCTTGAGTCTCACCTGGAACCCATAATTCACCAATAACTGCTTTCACTTAAAAATGAAGCTTTCTGCTACCCAGTTAGGTTATATTGCAGACCAAAATAAGGAGCTAGCCTCCAAGTCTGATTTGGAACCTGAAGTCATGATTCAGAAACTAAATTAAATTTACTGTATAATGCATTACCTTTTTAGTACTCAATGGCATATAGAACAAATTTTTTCCCATGGATAACGCTACATGCCCGTGCTTATCAGAGCAATTCCTTATTTTACACTTGAAGTCCAAGAGAAGAAAAGGCAGAAAAGAGATAAAAACAACAACAACACGTACTTGTGCAGCAAGATGCACCATGAAGTATCCACAGGAACGTGAACAGCATGCGTAACCATCTTACCCAATCTCTTCTGTTGATCCTATAACATAGTTATTGACTTGTAGTGTTCTTCTTTCCTTTAATTATATTTATCTATGAGCTGGAGGGATGGGTAAAAATGCTACTTGAGTGTCCAGATTATCGGGCTTTCTCTGAAAGTTTTCCAAAATCTCAGGTAATACAGGTAGTTCTCGACTTACGACCAAATTGAGCCCAAAATTTCTATTGCCAACGTGAGACATTTGTTAAGTGAGTTTTGCTCCATTTTAAGACCTCTCTTGCCATAGTTGTTAAGTGAATCACTGCAGTTGTTATGTTAGTAACACGGTTGTTAAGTGAATCTGGCTTCCCCATTGACTTTGCTTGTTAGAAGGTTACAAAAGGTCATTTACATGACCTTGGAACACTGCAATTGTCATAAATATGAACCAGTTGCTAAGCAAATGAACGTTGATCACATGGCCATGGGGATGCTGCAATGGTTGTAAGTGTGAAAAATGGTCCCGTTGCAACTTTGAACAGTCACTAAATGAACTGTTGTAAGTCGAGGACTACTTGTATGGTAATAGATGCTTCTTTGAAGCGTCATTTATATGTAGTGAAAGGAAGGGATTCCTTCCTAAACTTGCATTTGCTGCAAATACATGCCTGGTTGTCTTCAAGAAAAACAGGCCTTTGCAGATCATGTTGCAGCATCCTAATCATTCATCTATGTTTTTGCTTCTCAACACGGCAATACTTAAAAAGATTTCATTTAATATCCATATTTTCACATTGCCAAGTATTTTTGTTAACTTTAAAGGAAAATCTGATTATAGTTTTCCATGCTGGAGTTCTAATCACTTGTCCCTGTCAGTTCTTTCTTTGGGCTAATTCCCTGGAATCTGGCTGCCTTATATTCCTCTTAGTACAGTCTTTGATTATTCCTCCAGAAGCACTCACTCCTCATTCTATTTTTTTAACATTGGAAAGAGAAACATGTGGCTCCAACTATTTGGTGCTTTGCAGAATTTGTCAGTATAGATTAGCCATCATGACTGCAACAAATTATAGCTTCCATTCATCAAAATGGTTACTGTACAACTTTATGCATGTCTGTATGTGAATACATTCTCTATAGGCTGTTTCTGTTTTTTGGCTTTTCTTCTTTATAATTTTGGGTAGTTTTTAGGTTTTTTTTTTTTAAAAAAAGAATCAGCCACCCATAATAAGTAATCAGGAAGTTGCAGAACACACACCTTGCAATCAGCAATTATTTAGGACATGAGCTCTCCAACCTTCATAGTTCACCATGCAGCCCTTCAGATCAAATAGCCTCTTTCTTTTCCTCTTGTTGAATTCACATGTCATATTCCTTGTTAGCTATGGTACGATGAATGTGTGGTATGATCAATAACCTCATCTGTGTTAGTAGCTCAGCTTTTTGACGCATGTAGAACTGGTAACATATATCTGAATTCTCTTGTCTCTAATCAAAATCTGTGAAGGCAATACCAGGGGTGGGCTGCTGGGGGTTTGCAGTGGTTCAGGAGAACCTCTAGCTAAGATTCTGTGCAGTTCAGAGAACCCCCAAATCCTACTCCTGGCTGGCCCCGATCACCCCCCCCGCCCCTCCCAGGACTTCCCACACGGCCCATTTTGGATGCAGGTAAGTGCAGGGCACGTGCAAAGGCATGGGGAGAAAAACGGGCCTACTGGAAGTTCGGGGAGACCATTTCCAGCCTCTAGAGGGCCTCCGGAGCCTGGGGAGACCGTTTTCTCCCTCCCAGAGGTTCGAAGAAAGCCTCCGGAGCCTGGGGAGGGCAAAAATGCCCACCCGCCATGGTGCAGGAGGCTGACTAGGCCACATCCACCATGGCCATGCCCACCCAGCAACCGGGCAGAGAACCCCTTGCTAAAATTTTTGAAGCCCACCCCTGGGCAATACGTCCCCGACTTATAATCACAATTGAACTCAAAACATCTGTTGCTAAGCGAGACATTTGTTAAGTGAGTTTTGCCCCATTTTATGATTTTTCTTGCCACATTTGTTAAGTGACTCACTGCACCTGTAAAATTAATCAATGGTTGTTAAGCGAATATGGCTTCCCTGTTAACTTTGCTTGTCAGAAAGTTGCAAAAGATTAGTGACCCTGAGACGTTGCAACTGTCATAAGTACAAGTCTGTTGCCAAGCATCTGGATTTTGATCATGTGAGCAGGGGAATGCTGCAGCAGTCATTAAGTGTGAAAAACGGTCAGAAGTCACTTTTTTCAGTGCTATTGCAATTTCGAATAGTCACTAAGTAAACAGTTGTACGTCGAGGACTAATTGTATACAGTTTATTTAGTAATCTTTATATAGGAAACTACCCTGTTTCCCCCAAAATAAGACATCCCCTGATAATAAGCCCAATCGGGCTTTTGAGCACATGACAATAAGGCCAAGCGCTTATTTCAGGGTTCAAAAAAATATAAGACAGGGTCTTATTGTCGGGGAAACACGGTAGCTGCATATTAATGGACAAAGTAGTTAACTCAGAAAAACTTGGAGTTGGTAGGTTCCTCATCTGTTCAAAATCAAGTAGCTAATTTATTACTAATATGTAAAATATGTTTCCGTTTCTTTGGTCTAACAATGCAGAGGAAATGCTAATGAGGCCCACTCAATTCCACTGTACAGTGTAGGAAACTGAGCCCCTTGCTCTCTGCCAAAAGCAACTAGTGAAAACAAATCATCAGCATTAGCCTTATTAGACTAGGATGCTATTTCCTTAGCAGATGCTGTATATTCCATTTCAAAAATAAACGGGTTTTTTTTTAGTGACTCTAGAGTTGTCCTGAGAGGAAGAAGACGAGGACAACTGTAGTCCTATTGGGGCAGTGAAGTCAGGGACATTATCAAGTTTAAGCAGCTTGGAGGAAGAAAACACCTCCGCGGATGACCTTCTGCCCTGGCTGACATCATGTTATGTTGGCAGCAGTTAGAGGGAAAGGCAAGCTGTAGGCTTTGTAACTGAACTTCCAGGAAGGAAGGCTGCTGTTCCTTTATAGTTGATTTTATAGATTTGTCACAAAATGACAAATTGTCACAAAATGACAAATAACCTACAATTTTCTAATTGTAGGTTATTACGGTAACTCAGACATCCTGTGAAATCAGTGACTTTGGTTCATGGAAAAAAAAAACAAGTGGTGACAAATGAAATCTCCCCTGAGATTTGGTATTGTTATAAAATACCGTTGCAGCTTCTGACCATCACACTTAGAAAATGGGTAATTCCATTGCCAATAACATAGATGTTAGGAAATGACAGTACTGAATCAATTGTGAATAATAATCTCACAAATAATAATAATCTTCTCACTACCAGACTCTGTGGTCTCATCCCAAAACCCCCAAAACTTTAACCTAAAACTATCTACTGTTGACCTCACCCCATTCCTAAGAGGTCTGTAAGGCACATGCAAAAGAGCACCAGCATGCCTACAGCCCCTGTCCGAATGTTCCCTTTAATTGTACTCATTTTATGTATTCAATTCATGCTTATACTTATATACATTATCTAATATGTACTCGACAAAATAAATCAAATCAAATCAAATCAATAAATTATTTTATTGTTCATGGTAGAATTTTAGAAGCTCAGTTGTACAGGTTTTGTTTCCATCCAAAAATGTTACAGTTTGTTCATATTTTTCATTGGCTAGTCACCAATGTCAGAAAAGTTGCTTTTCACATTCTTTTCACACTATTATGAAATGATGTTTTAGTGGGATGAAGTAAAGTAAAGGAGTCCCTGGGGGTTTTACTCTGCTAGTTGTATGCCAACTTTAGGGAGCAGTGCTCATCTCTGTTTCATTAAGCCATTGAGCCAGCACTGTCCAAATATAGTCATGTGGCCACCATAACATCATGCCGCAGCGCAAAGTGTATGGCAAAACACAGAACACTGTTACCTTCCCAACAAAGTGGTACCTATTTATCTACTGGCATTTACATCTTTTGAACTTCTAGCTTGGCAGTAGCTGAGGCAGATGACGGGAGCTCACTCTCTCATGTGATGGTAGGACTCGAACCGGCAGTGTATAGACCAGTAATGGCTAACCTTTTTGCCATTGTGTGCCAAAAGCAGGGGGAGTGCGGGGGGGTCATGTGCACGTGTGTCCATACCCAATGCGCCCCACCTCCCCGCACATGCACCTGTGACCTCCCCACTTTTGGCATGCGATGGCACGGTGGGTCCAGTAGGCCCGTTTTTTTGCCCTCCCCAGGCTCCAGAGGCTTTCTAGGAGCCTGGGGAGGGCAAAATTGGGCCTTCCCTACCCCCTGGAGGCCCTCCAGAGCCTGGAAATGGGCCATTTGCTGACTTCCGGTGAGCCCGGAAGGCCCGAAAATCAGATGCGGGCACCAGAACTGAGCTAGGGCAACGCTCATGTGCCCACCGATATGGCTCTGCATGCCACCTGTGGCACGCGTGCCATAGGTTCGCCATCACGGATATAGACCTTCTCTGACATCTTTTAAGCCACTGAATTCCCACACTTCTAGTAGGATGAGAGGTAGTATAAAATTAAGCCATACAAAGTTTAAATCATATATGAATGTTAACAATATGGCTTATTTGTTAAAGCAAATGAAAAAAAAAATTCTCTTTTGTTTTCAGCTGTTTTCATTAAGTTTCCTTTGAACTTGCAGATTGAGCCTCTGGATGGACCGTTGGAAGGAGGAACTCAGGTCACGATTCGAGGGAGAAATCTTGGCCGTAGATTCAGTGATGTTGTTAATGCTGTCAAGATAGGAAATGTGAAATGTTCACCACTTCAGGACAGATATATAGTCTCTGAGGAGTGAGTAATTCAAGCTAAATTATTTTGAAATCAAGCACATGGGAAGGGTTGATTTTGTCATTTTCAGGGGATTGATCCTTTCTTGTTTCAGGGTTCAGGTATGTGATGGCTTTGGTATATGACTGCGTAGAGGATTGCATAAATCTGTTAATATGTAAATTGATAACAGAATATTCAATCCTTAACTTCTGTGACTGTTACTACTAACTGCTACTGTTTGCCTACTGACCCAGTGAATGAAACCATCTGGTGCAAACAACAAGACCCACACTCGAAGAATTCAACAACAATTAGTTGTTTTATTGCCAAAACCATAATCTCAGACTGATGGTTTGCAACTGAGTGAGACTAGATAAGTCAGTGAGACTGTCACTGGGTGTTGTGCCTTGTGATTCTTGATGAATATATCTTGTCTTTTTAGGTACACTGAGAGCAAATGCACCAAAGACAAATTCCTTGTGTGTCCAATCACACTTGGCCAATAAAGAATTCTATTCTATAAGGTTCAACATCATTTAAGGGAGGTTGGATTTCACCTCTTATACCCACAGAGGAATTCTAGTCTAAGTTCCCATTTGACTCCTCCCCTAGCTGTCTCCCCTGAATGACAGACTCCTCCCCTAGTCTGTCTCCTACAGAAACTATCTGGGCCACACCATTTCCAGAAGAAATGTCTGTCTGTCTTCTCTCTCGCTCTCTTTCTCTCATGCACACAACACACATATGCATAGATAGATAGACACACACACATACATATGTGAAAAGATATATAATCTTTTCATTTTTAATGAAGAAATTTCTTCCAAATTATAGGTAACAAAACTAAAACTTAAAATTGAAGCATTCACATCCTAGAATTCAAGCTCTTTATGCTATATATTGTTGTTCTGATTGAAAAAAAATACACAATTACATGCAGGTTTTTTAAACGCAAAGATAACATAAGAAAGGAAATTCCTTTTTATATAAGGTAATACCTCACTGACAAGCATAAATTTTTCTTTAGTTAGCTGTCTTTGTGTAACAAAGGACTGTAATCCACAAAATTCAGAGCTTTCTCATCTTTTATAGACAGGGAGGAATTTTGGGTGACAAGAGTAATAAAACTTACACAGCTGCTTCCCATGCTGTCATAGTTTAGAAACAATTTCTGCAATTCTATCAATTTTTTCCCTAGCTTCACATCCACACACTTTTTGCAGTTGTCTTCATTATTGAAACTAGACAGGCTTCACAGACCAGCTAAGGTGACTTGTCTACATCCTAATTTGGGATGAAATCATCCATACAGGAAAAAATCTATTTTATTCTGTAAATGGAATACTCACTCAAGGACCAAGGTTAAAAGGTTTAGCAAATAAGCAACCTAGAATTACTGACTCTGTTGTTCTGTTATTAAAAGCACTATAACTACATTTAACTTTGATAGATACACAGATTATACATTATGGAGAGTTGATGGATATAGGTAGGGATAAGTATGCATGAATTAAGAAAAAGGAAAAATATACATAGCCATGCCAAAAATGCATCATAATTAAAATAAATTTATGTGATTGAATGCCTAAACATGCTTATTACATCTTAGTATTGTCCCCAGGGGTGAAATCCAGCAGCTTCTGACAGGTTCTGGGGAATTGGTAACAGAAATTTAGAGTAGTTTGGAGAACCGGCAAATGCCACCTCTGGCTGGCCCCAGACTGAGGTGGGAATGGAGATTTTGCAATATCCTTTCCCCAGGGGTGGGGAGGGAATGGAGATTCTTCCCCTGCCATGCCCACCAAGCCACACCACGCCAGCCAAGTCACACCCACAGAACTTGTAGTTTAAAAAATTTGGATTTCACCACTGATTATCCCTGATACATTTTCTACTTCTGCATATTTATGAATTAAAGCAACAATGGCCCTTTAATTTTCTGGCCAAGTATTATGTTTTAAAACTTTCCCCATTATAGCCACTGTTGCAGCTTTTTCTTCAGTATAAAATCTTTTAAAAGCAATAATATTGACCAGAAATGACATTCGTTCTCTCTCATGTGCAGGAGAAGGGGACATTTCCCAACATTTATTTGCAGGGTACTGTTTATCCTACAGAAATTATTCCTGTCACTCTGTTTTGCAACTTGTGTGACAGAATAAAGTTGAATATAGGGCATCGATGATGAATGGGGATATGCTGACTGGCTACCATTTTCAATTTTAAACCACCCCTCACCCCCCCCCAACACCCCTGCCTAAGTATGTATGCATTCACCACAACAATATTATTATTTTACAATAGAGTAAAAACACTTAGTACACACCTTGCTGTATCTGGTAATAGCAATATTGAGGTTATTGAAGTTATCCAAAAAACACAGTGTAGTTCCTGGAAAAATGTTTCATGTAGATGAAAAATGCATAAACAGCATATTGGACAAAGGACTAATGAAAAAGTTACGGTTCACTTAATTAAAGCAGTGCGGTGGTTTTTGGTGCAGACATTCTTTACATTTCAAATCCTATTCCAAGCAGAAGCTAGCAGCACATTTAAATCACGAAATTGTTTTTAAAAGTATTTTTTAAAATTTGCAAAATAGAGAAAAAATGAGAAAAACCTAAAAGACCAACAAAATAATCCCCCGTGGCCACGCGGGGGATTATGGGAGCGACGGGGCGCTCCCATGTGACACCTCTCCTGCACGAGCTGCACTGGCTTCCGGTGGTCTTCCGGGTGCGCTTCAAGGTGTTGGTGACCACCTTTAAAGCGCTCCATGGCTTAGGGCCAGGATATCTATGAGACCACCTTCTGCCGCCAACAGCTTCCCACCGTCCAGTTCGCTCGCACAGAGAGGGCCTCCTCAGGGTGCCGTTGGCCAGACAATGTTGGCTGGCAACCCCCAGGGGGAGAGCCTTCTCTGTTGCGGCACCTGCCCTCTGGAACGACCTACCCCCAGAGATACGCACAATACCAGACCTCCGGACTTTTCGTCGGGCCCTGAAAACTCATCTATTTCATCTAGCCGGGCTGGCTTGATCCCATTCTTTCAGTTTTAATTTGAAATTGGTTTTAACTGGGTTGTTTTAAATTGAGGGCCGAAATTATTTAATGTCTTTTAAACTGTTTTTTAAATTTTATATGTTATGTTTTATCTCGGCTGTTCACTGCCCTGAGTCCTGTTGGAGAAGGGCAGTATAAAAATCAAATAAAATAAATAAAAATTAAAAAAAATTTTTAAAAAACCCACAAAAACCAGCAACTAAAATAAACAACAAGATTATATAATATATCAACTGAAAATCATTCAGGACATTATTGAAAGATATCACCAAACTTTGACCAAACACAATAATATTGATGAAGCATTCTGTTACATCCATAGTTCATGAATTGAAAGCAAGTACATATCAGCTGAATCAAGATGTTAAATATGGAGTTACCTGATCTTTCCAGACAATCTGGAAAAATAAGATGAATTCAGATTTGTTTGTATATAATTCAAAGTACATTCATGTGATCATGTTCACATCTACATGATCTATGCATATTAAGAAATATAGAGTTAGTAAACCATCACAGGGAAATAATGAGACTACCAGGACACATATTACTATTTTTAAAAAAATGGTTTGTTTTTTTAGTCAACTGCACATTTCCAGAATGAACTATAATGGCCAGATTTTCACAAGTCTGTAATCATAAGAATTGGTAACAGAATTTCAGAAATATCAATACATACGAGTGACAAACAGCTGAAATGGGCGTATAGATTCTGACTTTAATCTGATTCGGGTGGAATTGTCCATTACTAAATACTCTGTTTTGCATAGATTGGTATATATAATTTCAGGTTGTTGCATTGCTTCAGAATTATCAAGGATAATAAAGAATTTGTAGCAGAATAATATTATGTGACTTATTGTTTTTTCAATAAGAAATGCTCATGAAGCCAACATGGGGCATAGAGGAATTCTTGGAAATAAAAATAATACAATATGCCAGTTTATTAAAAATGAAAATGCTCTTTAAAAATAAAACAAAAACAATACTCAAAGAGCCATAAATTCATATTTTGTCTATCCTTGACATATTTTGTAGTCTGGTCACACTTCTTATTTTTCAGTCAAAACCTCTTTTTTTACACAGAATTGTTTGCTGGACTGGAGAAGCAACAGAAGAATTTTCTGATGTGGTGATAGTGAATGTGAGCAAAGAAGGGAAATCCAAGGAGCGATTTTCTTATATAGTACGTAATTTCTGCTAACTGAATTCTTAATCATAAATTGTCATAAGGAAAAATTGTGATTTCCAGTGATATGCACAAACAAATGTGAAATATATCATTAATTAATAAAGACATATTAAATTTTAAATATGCCTTATCCACGGAGTACTTGAGAATTAAAGAGGCTTATCCAAATCTCCTGTGTCATCAAGATACCCAGTTCTACCTACTTTTACAATGACACCCTAAACATGCACATTACACTAAAATGATTCTTATTTTGTCCTATTCTGCGTAAAGTATGTCTTCTTGATAGATCTGTGAGTTTTGTTGTTGTTATTTTATCCATCAGGCCAGAGAGTAGCTTTTGGAAAAGCAATTTAAATCAGGTGGAAGGAATTGACAGATTCCTGGGGGGTGGGGGGAGGTGCTTAAAGATTTGGTGCTACTGAAATGATATTAGCATAGATATCATATGGAAGGAAAAACTCACAATTAGATTCCATCTTTTTGTAAACATATGGTCACCAATAGTACTTTTGGTTACCTTAACCAAGGTAACTCTCATCCAGTTCACTGTGTCTGATTCAGATGTGACAAAAATGAAAAGACAGGCTATTAAGAACAACTGTTTCCAAATGTTTTACATTAATCTTGTAAGTAATGTAGCAATAATATCATTTAATAGTAGTTTCTATACCATGCAGTACTAAATCAGTGTGATTGATTTCCAAGTAATTAACTTAGAATTATTTTTCCCTATGATATTTTTAACATCTTTGGTTTGTTGTTGGAGAATGATAATAGGACTTGTCACAAGCAATTTTTTTTAATGTTCACAGCATTTACATTTCTGAACTGAGATGTCACTACAAACTAGGAAACCAGTGTATGTTTTTGACATTCCTCTTTTTTGTCTTTTTAGCTTCCAGTAGTGAAATCTATGTCTCCATCTGTTGGACCAAAAGCTGGCGGTACCAAAGTAACTATCACAGGAAATAATCTCAGTATAGGATCCAAGCTTCGAGTTTTGCTTAATACTACAAAAGAATGCAGAGACATCAGGTAAATACTGCTCAGAATAAAACATGATGCAGCTGTGATGGTTAGAAATTATACTTTTTATAACAGAAATTGAATAAGAAAGTATTCTAAGAAATATGTTTTCCAAAGTATAAATTAGATTTGCAGTTGAGCTGATAAATATGGGGCTTCTGTATAAATTTATCATTACTTATATTAATTTTCCAATATTTAAAGGATATATTTTTGATGGATAGCCTAGACTTGTTATTAGTGCTATATGATTTTGTTATATAACTGTCTTGTAATAATAAACAAGTTCTGCTTAGATCAAATAATTTATGGAAGATGTCTATCTGATAGCAATTTCAATTTATTTCTCAATATTGTATTATATATATGTATGTTTGTATGTATGTATGTATGTATGTATGTATGTATGTATGTATGTATATCAGAATTTCCAAATAATCTGCAAATGCTAACACTTTCAAAAACAGAAATGGGAAAGCAATGTTTCTTGCTTTCTCAAGCAAGAGATTTCTAAATCTCTGAACTTGGATTTAGAATGTAATAACAGAGTTGGAAGGGACCTTGGAGTCTTCTGCTTAGACAGGAAACTCTTTCTTTTTGTATATGAATGAATAAATGAATGAATTAATTTATTTATTTATTTATTTATTTATTTATTTATTTATTTATTTATTATTTGTTTATTTAATTGATTGATTGATTGATTTGCCACCCATCTCACAATCAAGCAATTCTGGGCCACCTTCAATGAATACCAAGCACCCAACCATCCAACCCTGAGTTAGATATATTCTTCAGTATTCTTCCTTTCTTTGTCACAGTTTCATAAGCCTTTGTTACTTGTAAACCTTCAAATGAATATCATGCATCATAGATTCTCACCGTAGAATTGGGCATGTCCATGAATTATATTCAGAAATGTTTATCTTTTCTTTATAGTCGCACTGATATCACCATTATTTGTACGATGCCAAGTATGGAAACTATTACCCATGTGGTTGTCTGTGTCCAATTTGAAGACAAGTCTTGCATTGGTTCTAATAACTTTCAGTATGAGAAAAATCCAAGTATAACAGATATCAACCCCAAAAAGAGTCCAATCAGGTAAGATATCTCTCTTGTTGCAGAAGTAGTCTGGATTAAGTCTCTAATGCATTCATGGAAGTTGTGTATATTATTCTGAAGTTCAGATTATAGGGAAGAGGCAACTTCCATGCCTGTTTTATCCAAGGGCAAATAATTTTATCTGGTATAGAGACAAGGACCTGGCATGCTAGTCAGAAGGCAACCACTGTTTGGAAATTGACATGGGGTGATTTCCAGTCTCTTGGAATGATAGCCCAGGAAGTCCTCAGAATTTCTGATGATTCGTTCTGTTGTTGTTAGTTGCAAAGTCATGTCCAACCCATCGCAACCCCATGGACAATGTTCTCTGGAGTCCATTTAAGCTCACGCCTACTGCTTCAGTGACTCCATCCAGCCACCTCGTTCTGTCGTCCTCTTCTTCTTTTGCCCTCAATCTTTCCCAACATTAGGCTGTTCTCCAGTGAGTCCTTCCTTCTCATTAGGTGGCCGAAGTATTTGAGTTTCATCTTCAGGATCTGGCCTTCTAAAGAGTAGTCAAGGTTGATCTCCTGATTCATTCTAAGTACATCAAAATAGAGACCGACCCCATTTCACCTTCTCTTTTGCTTCCTGGTAAAGGGTTGTCCCCACATACCCATTTTTCACTGAAATTTGGGTAATGCAATAAACTTTGTGCAATAAGATTGTTGGAATCCAGTCATTGATGCAGCTGAATGGGGCACAGGGCCAGATTCATGTAGTGGTGAGGCAAAAGATGACCTACAATCCTGTTATAGTGGCTCATTGAAGGGACCAAGTAAGACCTGGTGCAGATCAATGAGAACAGGCCCTGGTTTCTCAGAAACATCTTGCTCACATGACAGTCTTCAAGAATTTTTTTTTCTCCACCCAGCTGGCTGGGAAATAGTTCAGTCACCCCAAACACTCTAAGTGCATGAAATTCAGATCTAGAACCTAATCTATACCTAAAATGTTATAGACAATATTGGTTCAACTTCTGAAAAAAGTTATGTTATGTTTTATTAACCATTTTTTTATGGAAGGAATTATTTTATCCCCATACCCCTTTGTTCCATATGCTGTATTCATTCAACATAGTTGGAAAGATTTCCTATGAAAAGCACAGTTGATGAGTCAAGCACTTGTTCACTCTTAACCCAGTTTCAACTAGGAGTACCAACTCCAAGCAATAAGAAAAAAAAAAGTTAATTTTATATGCTTCAAATCATATAAAAACTTCAGGCAAATCCATATAAAATAGTATTATTTTATTGGTCCTCACGTCTTATATAGGTTGCATATTTTTATTAAGAAACTAGTATATTTGCTCTTAAAATACATTGCCTTTGATGTCATTTCTTCTTAAAGGCCTCGGGGCTCCTCTTCCTTTCTGAATGTCTATGAATTCACTCCCTTCTTAATACTTATTTAAGTATAAAAGTGTAAGGTGAATAAAGAAATGAGCAAGTGTACCTCAAGACCATGTCACTCAGAGTGTGCGTATAAGGCCAAGGCTCCTGATCTTTAGTAATTCTTTAAAGGGAATTTTGACTTTTAATTACAGAGACCAAATTTTAACATGCGTAAAAAGTCTTTGAAACTAAGCAGTGATGACACTTCCAGTTCTCACTGCTTGATGTAAAATTACCTTAATTGTTTTATTCTGAGGATCAAGAGAAGTAGCTCAAAAATATATGTCAGCAGCTACAAAATGTAGCAGCTTATGCTTGGCAAAAATGTATGTTTAAGATTGAAATAAATATAATGCTTAATGATATTGTACCAACGGCACTGGTACTGAAGTCAAATCAAAAACTCAATCAAAGACAGTAATGAAATGCTTAGGAATGATCACCATATTACAGTTTCCATTCGTTTTGCTATTTTTCCTTGCTTTGGTGCTATAGTTTCATTTCACAATTATCAAACAAAGTAGAATTTTTCTTCAAATAAGACTTATCCCCCAAACTTTTATGCAGAAATGGTATGAGTGACAAAAGTTTCTGAAAATAGATAAAGTATAGTGTGTTAGGGCTTAGAGAAGCTTAAATGACTGGTGAAGTCCAATATGGGATATTCTGGTTTGAGTACTTTTGAGGCTAGATAGATGTATATTCTGATTTCCTAATGAGCCAATATAGTTAAAGCAGACAGGACATGAAGTATGTGAAATAATAGAAAGTTGGATGCAAGAGAAAGCCTGGATAAAGGTTTTTGGCAACCAGTGGAAATAGGCCATTCCCCTTTTCTGCTCTCAATGCCAGTGGCATGTTCTAGGGTCATTTCATTATTTCCTTTAATAGATTCTGCAGAGGAGGTTCCACATTTAGCTATCTAAAGGCAGCGTTTAAGGGGGAAAGTATTCAAATTTATTGTTTGCTCGTAAGCAGCTGCTGCTGGAGGTTTTGGTTTGGCAGCAAGGCAAAAAGAAATTATTCAAACTCTGTTTCCATTCAAGTTCAGTGGTGAAATGTTTCTTGGTTAATTGATAATCTTCTGCTCCAGTAGCCTCTTGAATACTCCTGGATGCTATACGGTATCACTGATTGTCTTGGCCTCAATCTGCTATTAGCAAATGTCTAGAAGCAAATCATTCTCCTCTTATGATTTGGCTGGGGAAGAGCAGAGAAACCTAATATGTATTTCTGAGACCTGGTTGGATGAATACAAGAGTAGTAATTGTAAAGATTTGCCCAGGAGTTTTTCAGGACCTTCAATAGTCACTGCTGCAGAGAATGAGGAATATGTTAATAAGACTATAGGAAATCATAAGTATCTGATACAAACATGAAGAAATGATGAAGTGTGTGCTATAACATCATGATCCAATCCCTGGCCTTTTGTATTTGCATCCAAATACAAATATGTAAGCCATGTGGCTTGAACCCTGAGACACATTCTTTTCATTTTATTTTCATATACATGTGAAAGGCATGTCTTGGTTATATGTAATTACATATAGTCTATATATGCTTGTAAAGTATATGGATAAAACAATCCACGTGTCCTATATAAAGTTTCTGCACCAAGTCAATAAAATATTATATAGTGACGTCCATCAAAAACCTTATTCTTCTACTTAAAACAGCAGAAGTTTGTCCAGTCTTCGTAAAAGGGGGAAAAATTATTTTTGTCGAGTGAACATTGTGACAAAGATTCAGGACAAATGTAGATTTCTGTGTCCTTGAATCTAAGTCTTATTTTTCATATTATAGGTACTGGGGAAATGTGCATATTTCATATTTCATAAAAATAATATTCTATAAAGAATTGCTATTAGGACTGTGCAAATTTATTTCATATACTTTACTTATTAGGCTTATACCTCCCATATATAGCACTCCCCCTTCAATTTTTCATCTAATCCCTTATCTTTCTGTTTCCCTTTATTCTGATTTAATAGCGGAGGCAGAACCATCACTGTGGAAGGAAATGGATTTTTGATGGCTCAGAGTGTATCAATGGTTGTTCGTGCTGTTGGAAAAGAACAAGTGGTAAGTCTTCACCAGTGAAAAAGTAAGGAGCAAAATGAGTAGAAATGAAATTCAGGAAAAAACATAAACTTTGTCTAAGCACCTTTAAAATATTTACTCAGTAAGTACTGAATCCTCAGTTTTACTTTCAGTTTTTATAGACAATTTTACTGTCATGTTATTAAACAGTTTATGATTCCACATGTATATTTTATCATGACATTTCAGTAAGTCTTCAGTAAGCAATCAAATGTGCCAGGGTGTATATTTGAGCTGGTACCTTCCTTTGCCATCAGCGTCACAGTTTCGTTGTTATAAGATTCAAAATATACGTGTGAATTGTTCTTAAAGGCTAATGAGATATGTTTTTGGAGACACTGGTTTCACCACCCTTTGACATTATTTTTTTCTATTTATAAAATGTTTGGATTGTAAAGTTTTAAGTTCATGGGAATTTAATTCCATTGGGAATTGGGGAGGGAGATCTTGCTTAAAATTACTATTGCATAGTCCTTTTTTTTCTGGGGATAATTTAGTGCTCATGTTCAGAGGTCTGATTTTTTTGCTGTCAGCTGTATGAAATAAATATAAAATCAAATGCCATGCATATTTCCTCTACTCTAATTAACCTTGTGTATAATAAATTAAGCTAAAAGAGAATGAGCCACTTGGTGGGGGGTGAATGCTGGTTCCTCATTAGAGAAAATTCTAAAGAAAGCAAGTTTTAGCATTGGGTGCTTTCTTTTCAGTTATATCATATGGACTAGAATTTGTGGTTTGAGTTATATGGCTTCTGCCATTATAATACTTATGATACTGATCAGTGCTTCTTCCCTTTTTTATTTTCATATATTATGAACAAAGAAATGCAGTTAAAGTTTTTGCAGAATTGAATTATCTCTGTTTTTTCTGTTCAATATTTTTTTAAGTATTCAGGAATACTTAGTCTTAGCTTCTGTTTATCTAACATCTCTTATCTTCTGTCATCTGTAAACCCCAAAGGTGCTTTTTCAAAAGGCAACTGGACTTTATTTTTCCTTGAAGATGCTTCGCTTCTTATCCAAGAAGCTTCTTCAGTTTTGACTGAACGGTGAATCCATTCAGACAGAATCCCCAAAGACACTGCCATCAATAAAGTTAAATTACACTGTAGTTTTTCAGTCTATATCGGTAGTTGATGGAAGTATCTATTTTTATTTTGGCAAATGCAAATATTTAAAATTGTTGGCAACTTTGTAGAATCTCTTTTGTCTGTGTTTGATTTGCTTTCTTTCTTCTGTTTTTAGAACTGTAAAGTTCACTCAGACACTGTGATTACCTGCCCTTCTCCAGCTGCCTCCAATCTTACTGGAAGCAAGCCAGCATTAGTGGACTTTTTCATCAATGGACTCCTGTATACCGACGAGAGCTTTTTCCCCTTTGAATACCCTGAGGAAGCTGTACATGTTAGCAAATTCCATATGGAATACTATACAGATCCCCAGTTCTTCACAGCCAATAAAGAGAAATTGATTAAACATCATCCTGGAGAGCCTTTCACCCTTGTTATACATGTAAGAATTTGGAATATATGGACCAGAGGTGGGTTTCAGCAGGTTTTGGAGAACTGGTAGCGGAAATTTTGAGTAGTTCAGAGAACCGGTAAATACCATCTCTGACTGGCCCCACCTCTATCTATTCTCTACCTCCCGAGTCCCAGCTGATCGGGAGGAAATGGGGATTTTGCAGTATCCTTCCTCTGCCATGCCCACCAAGCCACACCCACAGAACCGGTAGTAAAAAATTTTGAATCCCACCACTGATATGGACACAGAGAGAGGAGGATGCTTAATGTGAAAATATTTAAGCCTCCAAGGGGAAAGAATTTTGAGAAGGCAACATTGTCTGGCATAGGCAGATTGTCACCTTTAATCATTACATTGATTACAAGTTGGAGAAGGAAGACTTGGCTCAATTAAACAGTAAAAATTTAGCCATGAGCATTCAAATAAAAGTTTGTTCTTTTTCTAACAACTTAAGAATGTGGGTAAATAAAAACAATCACAAGGGAACAAATGTATGACCGAATAGTAATTGAAAAAACATTTTTATTCCCAAAAAACACCAACCTGCTCATTCTAATAGCTTCTCTTAAATAAAGAAGAAAATTTTGATAAAGTAATAGGTTGATCAAGAAAAAATGCTACTTGAAGGCCATTATGGTTACTGAAAGTCTTCACCAAGCTTCAGAAGCACTGGACAATGTATTCATCAGCGGGCAATATAAGCACTACCTTCCCTCATTCTGTTTTTCCCCAGATTATTCATCATCTGTTTCCCATTAGGTTTCAATATTAACTATCAGGTAAAGATCAAAAGCACAATTTGGGTTCAAGGCTTTTTAGCTCAAGTTTTCTATTCTGGGAATTTGAAAGGGATTGGTAAACAATTCCTGATTTTAATATGCATTAATATCTTAGCTAAAATAGAAAAATAAAGAGGATAGGAAGAGACTTCTGTATTTGTGCCTTGAAAAAAATGAAAGGTGCTATCTGAAAGCTTTGAAGTCCATAAAGTTCAGAAATGTTGAGGGCTGAATTTAGTTCCTGGTAGAATCATGTTGCTTTTCTTTATTTCTCTTCTTAGAAAGAGCCTGACAACCTTGGTCTGGAAAGCAATGAATATGAAGTTAAAATTGGCCTAATTTCCTGCGAGATCCAAATTGTTTCTGACAAAATCATTCACTGTTCAGTCAATGAATCTTTGAGCACTTCAGAAAGAAAACTCCCTGTTACGGTAAGTGATATGAGTCTGAAAGCATGTGCCAACATGTATATAATTTGCTTTGTAGCCCATCTAGTCTCTTATGCCCCATGGAATTTGGTCTCTATTACGAAGTTTCTATTATTTAAAAATAATATTTTGCCTTTGGCATCTATGATGAAAGAGAATAATATCAAAACATTAATGAAAACATTCAAAGGTTGTAAGTATGGTGCCACAAAAAAGATAGCTTTGTGCATCTTAAAAATGAATAGGTTTACTATAAAATAATATTATGGTTAATAATTATCATAACAAATTAAATGTATTAGACCTTAAGACAAGGATATGCAACTTTTCTTGATTTAAAGGCTATACTAGGTTTTGCACAGTGACAA
Source organism: Arizona elegans (assembly GCA_022577455.1). Taxonomy (NCBI): domain Eukaryota; kingdom Metazoa; phylum Chordata; class Lepidosauria; order Squamata; family Colubridae; genus Arizona; species Arizona elegans. Next base: position 121,551,257 of record JAKOOJ010000003.1, read on the forward strand.
GGACTGGATGTCCAAAGTAGTGAAAACAAAGGACCACTTGGGGGGAAAGTTTCAGGGGTTTTGTCTTTTAAACCACCCACTTCATCTGTTCTTGAGTAGACTCTGAGAGACCTAAAAAGGATGCTGATTGGCTACAGGCAGTCCCTGGAACACACATTTTACAATCCCATTTTACAGGTTGCACGAGATCCTTCTTACATGAGATTGAAGAATGCATGAGATTCCTCTTACATCCCCAAGACTGGGCATGGTTTTATCATGCTAAATTATCAGGAACGGCTGGGATTTCACTATCTTTATATACACAGATTGTCCATCCCTATGTTAAAATCTTTTAAAATATAATCTAAGAGGAAAAGGAAAACCTCAAAGATTGCATCCAGTGATTTGGGAATTGTTAAATATTGTTGAGTATTGTCTTCAGAGCATCAAAATACACAAAGTCTATAAAGATTTGATGTTCTTGCTTCAGACACAGATGGCACTTTTGATCAAGGAAGAGAAGGGATTCTCTGTGAATGTGGAGATTCATTGTACTTTGTGCTTTAAAGCTGTCCCTCTAATGAACAATATTCATCACAGCCTGTTTTTCAATCATCCCACCTGAGGCTGGAAATAATGTTTTGGATTTATTCCCCGTAGAAGCCAGAAGATAGGTGAAAATCCAGTTGAGTTGCTCACACTGTGTAAAATCCTGTGCTTTTATTTCCTAGGCTTTCGAGGATAACATTTGTCCATTTAACAGACTGCAATTTGCTTATTGTATTGGTCCTAACCTTTCTGATGCTTTTATTCTTTAATATTTTAATGTAATTTTTATTATTATGTTGCTGTGCCTTTTGATAAATGGAAATGGCTATTAGAGAGATTATGGACTCTGCTTCAGTGGATTATTCAGGCAGAGTTTCGACAGCCATCTATCAGGGTTGCTTTCATTTCGATTCCTGCAGTGAATATGGAGCAGATAATACCCATAACTTTTCCCCATACTTGAACATCTTATTAAAAAGGGCCACATAAATTAATTTAAATTAAATTAAATTGATTTAAATGTATCTTAAAATGTTGGTGTACTTTTGAAAAGCTGAAAGAAATACCTATTGTACGTACCCATAAATAAGCCCATTTGTGAATAAGCCAAACCCTATTTGGGAGATGTATTCTGGCATCTAAAATTCTTGATTTACTCCAGAGTTTCTATAGTAATAAGTAAATAATTAGAAGGAACACAGGTGGGCTGCAGTTGGGAATAGTGATGTAGATTTAACTTCTATACAATATTGCCCTCTATCCCCCCATGTCCGTAAATAACAATAGTTCCCACATATGGAAGAAACCAAAGGAGACATACTCAGGGATATCACTGGGGTGAAGATTAAATCTGCTCCCTATCCACTCTGTTCATATTACCCGAAATGGAAAGCCACGTGATTCAGATTTAAACTCCCTAAATTTATCTTTGCCTCTTTAAAATATAATGCTTAAGTGTTACCGAACATTTACAAGGGGTTAAAAGAGAGGGAGACGTAAGTACAGTAATTCAAACAGAAAAGGAAGAGTGAGAAAAAGAAGTATCTTCGTGTGCCATTTGTAACGAAAAGCTTCCAATGAAAGACCAAAAAGATTTTATCAAAGTGACTGGTTCTATCCAAAATAAATAATGGGGTGGAATAATTAAAAATCATAGAATGTGGTTTATTCCAAGTGGCAATAATTTAATGATGAATTGTAAGTCCTGGCTACCATTAATAATTGTATAATCTATGTGGTAACCCTCAGTAGTGTCACATTTTGTTCCTTCTCTGAACACATACACACACACACTTAAGAATAACAGAATTGTAAAGGATCTTGGAAGTCTTCTAGTCCATACACAGTTGCTCTTAGTAAGAAGTACTTTCAAGAATTTTCAGGACTGGCTGTGATATTAATTTTGGGATTGGGAACTTGGTCAGACCTTTAACTCAATAACAGATGCTCCACCCCAACTTTGATGGCAACACTTCCTGATCAGATTTACCCCTTCTATTTCCATTACAATTCTGAGAAGCCTCTACCAATAGGGTTACAAGGCTTTGAAAAAGTAATTAATATTTGTTTGGCTTAAGATGGGTGAGGGAAAGCTTGAATTGTACCCTAGTAAAAACGATGGAGCCAGAGCCTGTCGAGTGCATTTCAAAATTAAGGCTTCCAAGAATACATCTAACATAATGTACAATGTATTTTCAATAGCCAATGCTTTACTTACCAGCAGTTATCGTCTAAATAGCAATAGCACTTAGATTTATATACCGCTTCACAGTGTTTTACAGCCCTGTCTAAGCGGTTTACAGAGTCAGCATATTGTTCCCTGTACCCCTCTCAGAAAGTCTGGATTCTAGGCACTGCTCTCTCATGCTGTAAATTTCTTTTTCTTCTACAAGCTTTCTTCAATATGTGATTGACTTTGTAATTTTATGAGTATTTCTGGGCTATGTCACTTAGTTGTTCTGTATATCTTACTTTTCATACTGTTCATACATTGGCTTCTTAGGGGTGACAGACAGAGATTTATCTCTAAGGCCTAATAGTATATGGTATAGCTTTTACTATTTGCTCACAGCAAATACCAGTTGTCCCCTTTTTCAGTAAATGTATTCATATTAAATTGGCAGAAAAAAATGTTTTCATTGAAAGAGATAAAAAGAGAGGGACGAGTAAGGATAAAATCATCCTGTGAAGTGCAACATTTTATAAACATAAGATGAAAACTAAGCCAATGCATTTGAGAAAAGTTTTTCATTTGTGGGGTCTTTATATACTGAATTCCATTGCCAAAGCAAAACCAACAAATATGAGCACTGTGAATTTCCTGATATTTTGCTAATAAAATCAGATGTTAATCATAACGAGGGAGATGAGATTTGTGACTGCATGAGCAGCATACTATATATGTAATTCCATGTACAATTTGTTCAGTAGTCTATGCCGTGTTAGCAATTTATCCAACGCCAGACTAGTCATATCACATCAGCTGTGTATGGGTGAAATATGGGTGATTTTTCAAACATTTGGCATCTATATTATAAGCCTTGTCTAACAACAAGGATGACAAGTTTTAGAAAATGTATTCTTCATCTCAAACTGATTGGGTGGGTGGTAGGTGGGTGGCTAGGTAGGGAAAGGGGAAGGGAGAAATGGGGGGGAGAGAGAAATGCAGTTACAGTACAGTACAGATGATCCTTGACTTAAGACCAGAATTGAGCCCAAAATTTTTATTGTTAAGTGAGACATTTGTTAAGTGAGTTTTGCCCCATTTTACGATTTTGCTTGCTACAGTTGTTAACTGTATCACTGCAGTTGATAAGTTAGTAACCTGGTTGTTAAGTGAATCTGGCTTCCCCATTGACTTTGCTTGTCAGAAGGTTGCAAAAGATGCACACCTGACCTTGGGACACAGCAACAGTCATAAATATGAACCAGTTGCCAAGTATCTGAATTTTGATCAGATGATCATGGGGATCCTGCAAAGATTGTAACTGTGAAAAACTGCCATGTCACATTTTTCAGTGCCGTTGTAACTGTGAACAGACATTAAATGAACTGTTGTAAGTTGAGGTCTACCTGTATTAATTTTTGGAAGAGGAAATCCCAGAATCAATACTACTGAAGATCTGAAGCCACAGCTAAGTTGCATTGCTGAGCCCTGATTCTATAATATTTAGGTGACCTGATGTTCCTTCTCTTCTCCTTTACAGGCTTTCATTGACATCTAGTACAAAGTCTGTGTCATTCCTTCCAAGGTCATCATTGCCTCTTTTCTTCTTTCTCATTTATTTTTCTCAATGCTTGGAATGCTTTTCTTAGATGTCCATGTCAAGTTTCTGCTTAAAAGCTGTCCTTTCCATGAATCCATTTAGCTTCCTTCCATAAAACAAGATGGAAGCTATTATTGCTGAATTAGAAAGGCCAGCCATCATAGTAATAATAAGGAACGGTGGGATTGTGATGCAACAATAACTGGAAGCCTTGGATTCTCCATTTCTGTTGGATATTAAGCCTACTTTTAAAAGTTACACCTAGTACTTGCAACTACAGATGAGAATAAGCAGTCATTTGAGTTTCAGTCCAAATCAGACTTATCCATTGCTTGGAAGTGTTACCCATTGCTTGGAAGTGTTACCTATTCCTCTGCAATATATTATCTACTCAAAATCTTCCCCTTGTCCCAGCTGTTATTTACCTCTGATTTGTTTTTTGTTGTTGTTGTCAGTAATACCTTTGGGAACAAATCACAATTGCAAAGGATTTATGGTAGAATAGTAGCCAGAAGGAAAGGGTAATCCCTTCTGCGAGCCGCAGTGGCACAGTGATTAGAATACTGTGGTTAGAATACAGTGTTAACTGCAGTACTGCAGTACTGCTGGCTAACTGCAAGTTGACAGTTCTAATCTCACCCGTTCAAGGTTGACTCAGCTTTCCATCCTTCCGAGGTCAGTAAAATGAGGATCCAGATTGTTGGGGGCAATATGCTGATTGTTGGGGGCAATAGGCTGACACTGTAAAACCACTTAGAGAGGGCTGTAAAGCACTGTGAAGCGATATATAAGTCTAAGTGCTATTGCTATTGCTATAATAAAACATGGTCCAACCCTTAGGGTTTTTTTTTTACTTTGAACTGATATAAAATATGGTATATTCTAGTGCTGTATCACTGTGCCAATGCTTTAGATCTTTTGTCTGTAGAACATCTCTCTGCTGTTCACTTAAATGACTGTATTTTTTTTCACCCTTCTCCATGAGTCTGAAAAAGTGTGCAACTGCTTTAAAGAGTCATCTTTTTGAAATTAACACAATTCAAATAGAGTCCTGGAAAGAGGGACTGCTTTAAAGAATAGCACTGAGGCACTATGCTTAGGGGCATGCAATGCAAGGTCCAAATAATTTTAGCGTTCACAGCTATAATATTGCTTATAAATGCTCTCCATTTACTATTTCAGTTTTTTCCCCTTCTTGCTTCTACTTCTTTTTTATACTCTCCATTCATCTTACAATCAAAACTCTACCAGTGGAGGAGTTTTTTTTTAAATAAAACATGTGAAAACTGCCAAGATTCTGTTTTTGTTGGCTGCCGTATTCCCTGTATTGTAATAGGCTGGAATGTTCTGCCAGTTTTTAAAAGCTATGAATAAAGCTACATGTTTTCCTTATCTAATTAAAAGAGAATATGGAAAGTTCATTTTATTTAATCACTATAATACATATTGATTTTTGTCTTCAAAATCTGAAGGCTAAAACCATGTTTGCCCAGCATTTAAGATATGTGAATAAATCAGTTTCTTCACCTGAATCTTTCTCTGGACATGAGTTAGACTTCTTGATACGCTGAAGTAGCCAACAGTGAGTTACTGTACTTCTCACTCTATGAGTGGGAAACCAGATAAAAGCATACCTGGACATTAGAAGCGCAAAGGACATATGGAAACAAAGAGAGTATCAGTAGCCCATTAAGTAGTATGAGCTGAAAAAACTAAACATTTTTAGAATTTTGGCTTTATAATTAATTATTAACTGCACTTGCTGGAATTCTGTTGGCACCGGCTTTCAGCTTTCTTCAACACATTCTATTTATTCTGAGTCCTTGGATTTTCTTATGAGCCTATTATATGGGTCCATTCCTGCCTTGAGCTGAATCATGATGCTTGCTGGAAATGACTATACTGGAAATTATTAGACGTTATTTCCTAGTAACCTATTTCTCATACCTGTTTAAGTCCCAGATTCATCAGTAGGTGCAAATTATTTCATTTCTTTCATTTCTTTCTCTTTAATTTCATTTCCATTTTACTAACATAATATCATCGACCAAAAGATATATTTGATTAAAACTGCATGAAGAATGATAGAGATACAATATTGTTCAATATAGCATGGACTTTCTGGGCCAATGGTGGGGGTTGGGAGGCGTTGTGTTACAGTGCTTCATCTACTTCTTCATCAGGTGGTTCTAGTTAGTATTGAGGGGAGAGATAGGACCCACAGGCCCTCACTGGTAGGTTGGCTCAAGGTTTAACACTCTCTCTTCTCCTGATTAACATTTACAAGACTCCACTAGATGAAGTTCTCTGTCAGTTCACGGCTTGGTATCATCAGCATATTGATGATATCCAATTTAACAAGTGCAAGTGAAGCTATTTAGGAACTGAATCAGCATCTGGTGGCTGTTTGGGTCTGAATGGGAAAGAAGAGACTTTAACTCAATCCTGACCAAAGTGGTTATAGTTGTTTGGTCCAGACACTAAAAATGGTTCAAAATGACTTGACCAGTAATGGAGATAATCCTTGTCATGCCCATGTGTCAGCACTTCTATGAAGGCAGCATTGACTACAGTTGGCTTCCGGTGCAGTTCCAAGGTGCTGCTTGTTATCGTTTGTTATCTTTAAAACTCATCATGGCATAGAGCCTGGCTATCTGAGGGACCACCACTCTCCCATTGTTTCAGTCTTCCCAGGACATTTGGGCAGAGGGAGTATGCTTGAGATCCCCTGAATTAAACCCTGTTTTCTGGGAAGGCAAGGAAGCATCTCTTCTCTGTCTCCACCCCTGCCCATCCCCCCAAATATATGCAGGGCACCCATTCTCATGGGGTTCTAAAAAGCCCTTAAAACATTTCTTTGATCCAAAGCCAGAGGTTAAGAGAGGTATGTGTGTTTTATAGTAGCTGTTGTAATACAGGATGTCTTGTTTTGCTTACGTTTTTTATTGTTGTAACTTTGTATTAGATTTTGTAAACCATCCAAGGTCTATTACAGGGGAGTGTTATAACAAACAAATAAAATAAGAAATTAAAAATCATTTGTAGTAATAATGGTTATTATTTTAATTTGGAAATGCAATAAGACTGAGAATAAGTAAATTCTCAGTCATCTAGGTCATGGTTGTCCCAAAGGTGCTTTTTCAGGAGGCAACTGGACTTTCTTGTTTTTTCTTTTGAAAACGTTTCACTTCTCATCCAAGAAGCTTCTTCAGCTCTGTCAGGATAGTGGGATCCTTCAGCGAAATATCTTCAGAAGGAAAAACAAGAAAGTCCAGTTGCCTCCTGAAAAAGCACCTTTGGAAATGGAGTGGATAAACTTCAAAGTAAACTAAAACTTGCTGAAAGTATGTAAATTACTTTATAGATATATTCATATTTGGGATACAGACAATTCCTGAAAAGGTACCTATACTTTTAAAAATAAACATAACAGAAAAAAGAAGTTGACATACTTTCTACAAGGATTCTTTGCTGATCAGGAATATTAACTTTACTCTTTTACTTTATATCCTAGTAGTATTATCATGTAACCTCTGTGCAGCTGTTTCCATTTTTTTGCCAGTCTGTCTGAGGATCTGTTATCCCCAAGCTCATTATTCTTTATACACATACACAGACCTGTGATAACAGTTGCCAAATCTGGAAATGCTAATCAAAATAAGTCTTGCTATTAAGTTACATTATTGTGATTATTGCAAAATTAGAAACTATATACTTTGCTAAGTTCAGACATTCGTGTCAAGGATCTTTCCTTTGTAATGTGATTTCTTTATTTTCTTCTTTCTTTTCATTAAATAACTGGGCGATAGCTTCTTTCTGTTCTTTCTTAGATCCAAGTTGGGAAATTCAATCAAACAATTGCTATGTTGCATCTTGGAGGAAGTGAAACAGCTATCACAGTTTCAATAGTCATCTGTAGCATCTTACTCCTGTTCTCTATTGTAGGTAAGAAACCATACTGACCCCCAGTGTGTTAAGCATGCATTTTCAACACACTGAAATTGTTAATATCTATAAAATAATGTACTTACCTTAATAGGAGATTGGGTGGGCAACATTTATGGGATGACCCCTTTTTCAGTAATTATTTTGGGATTTAAGGATTTTTAAAAGATGTTGACCTTAGAAGGCAAAGCAGCATGCACATCATACATGTGAGCAGAAGTCAACTTCGTAGATTTCTTCACCATTTCAGTATGGAAGTCTCTTGTTTTTCCCTTTTTCTCAATGGATACATCCAGACTCTAAATACACCATAACTGTGTCATTTCATCATTTAAAGTGGCAGGAAATTAAACTATTAAGATTTGACAATTATTTGGTGGCTCTGGAACATGCAGAAAATAATCTTGTGAACGGCATATAGAATATCAGCTGTCTACTCCTGTACAAATTTAAACTAAATACCGATATTTCAATATAATAATATTTATTGTGGAAACGGAACATCATACCTTGCCAAGAAACATGAAAAATGAATTATATCACTCCATATATTTCTATCCTTGCAAACCATCTTTGATTCTACCCTGTCCATATATCACTTCTTACAGGCCTTTTGGTTTTTTTAAGCTTCTCTGTATTTTCTTTTTGAGTATATTGCCTAATCCACCTACCCTTTTTCTCAGTCTCCCATTTTATCCATTCATTCTTCTTTCATATACTTTATTTCCCAATACAGTCTTCATTCTCTTTCTATCACCATGCTATCTTAACATTCATCTCTCACTATTTATTCATTCCACATTCATTCAACACCCATTCATTCTTGACTCTTCTCATTTTCCACACATGTTGCCTAAGTACCTTATTCTGATTATAATTCAACTTTTATGTTCCTCCTGACATATCCAATTCTAATTTCCATATAGCAAAGTTTATAGAGCCACAATCTGATACACAACCATTTTTACTTCTTTCAGCAAATATTCATTTCTCAAAGATATCACATATTACCTATCACTTTTCTAGTGTAATTTGTACATCTTAATATTTCTTCAACCATTTCCCCATCTTTAGGAAACATTTCTAGGTACACAAATTCATTTATTTTGATATATGCATTATTTCTATCACCTATCACTCTTATTGTATTCAACAACCAAGCTTTAACTCTATAGTTGCAGAAAAAGTCATTATTTATCAAGTTTCTTTGCTTTATCAGATGCTTTCTCTAGGTCAACAAACATACAATAAACTGTAATTCATACATTTCTGCTAAAGGCAAAAATCTTGTTTGCACACTTCCCAAATGTTGGCTATCTGCATACTATCTTAATTGGGATTCTATTATATGGCTTGAATTTATACCCACAGCATTACTTTTTTAAAAACATTCTCATAGCATATATGATTTCATTTTCATCCATTTTTTTTGGACTTTAGTGTTTCATTAATTCCATTCATTAACATATCATTATCATTCGGATGATAGTGTTATCGCAGCAGACTAAAGCACTGTTATTAACATCAGCTGCCTGCAATTACTGCAAGTTCAAATCTCACCAAGCTCAAGGTTGACTCAGCCTTCCATCCTTTCTAAGGTAGGTAAAATGAGGACCCAGATTGTGGGGGCAATAAGCTGACTTTGTATAAAATATATAAAACTATGAAGGCTATTGCTTAACGCATTGTAAGCCGCCCTGAGTCTCCGGAGAAGGGCGGCATATAAATCAAATTTTTAAAAAAATGCCTAAAATGTTCCTTGGCTCACTAACATTTAATTCTCACTTTTAATTCTTAATATCATCCATTCTGCTGGAGGCTCCTTGTTTAGCCTTTTCACCTATTTGCAAAACAATTTTTATTCATATCAGAATCATTGCATTTTTTTCTTTCTCTATAACCTTATAGTTCCTTACGTTTTTTAACATTCTTTGGCATTATACTTTTCTCAGCCTGGCCATTGTATAAAGTTTTTCTAACATGCTCATTTTTGCAGCATTGTTCCTGTATATATACATTCTTTATATGTATTTATTGTTTTCCACAGCTACTTAGTCTGTTATCATTTGACCAGACATCCTTTTCCAAATTTTCTATCAATGCAGTTGCAGTTTTCAGTGCATTCTGTAACAGAGAACTTTTCACTCATCCAAGCAATATCCACGCCATCTTTCCTTGGGTCCACTTTTTGTTCATTCTGTTAGGAGATTAATCTATTTTATAACTCTTTTTCAAACAGGATATGTATTTTCTCTCTATTATTTCATTCTTGTTTTTAACTTTCTTTTTCCTCAATATTTTTCTTCCTATGATCTTAACACTTCCAAAATGGCATTCTTTCAATCAGAACATTGCATTATCTTTTTAGCACTCATTAATTTTCTCAGAGTTTCATCATAAACAAACCAAACCAATCATCCTTTTAGATATATACCTTTTTTTTTTTTGCCATTTATAAGTTATGGAAAAACAGAGATCTTTTATGCTCTTTTAAGCACATTCAAAACATAACTAAATTAATATTAATATTTATTGCTTTAATTTTTCATTGTTTTTAATGATTGTAAACTGTCTCCAGAACTTGCCTCCAGAATGCGATGGACAGATATAAATTGAATGAAAGAATGAATTAATGAACAAACAAACAAACAAACTCTGCTTTTCCCTAAATTATCTTTGGTTCTTCCAACACTGCCATTCTGTGAAGCATAACATATACCTATCATCAACCTAGAGATTCCTACTTTTAATGTGCAAGCACAACCTAAATCACATCAATTTATACTTTCTGACATAAATTTTATCCCTTTAATTCATATTTAAAATTACCTTCGTACAATATACTTTGTCGTATCTATTCATTTAAGTCCACTTCTTGAGATCATATCTCCTTTATTCAGATCTGCTATATTTTCCCCCTTTCTTTTATTTTAAGAGTGGCATCTGCTTTTCTTCCATATCATTTGTTAATTTATGCTTTTTATCATTTTTTAAAAAAATTATTTATTTTGTGACTCTGAATCAGTGGTGACTGTACAGACACGTCCCTGCAGTTTTCTTGGCCATGGAAGTGGTTTGCCCTTGCCTCTTTCTGAGCTGAGAGTGTGTGACTAGCACTCAAAGCTACCCAGACTTTTTAGGGAAACCAACAGAAAAGATTGTAAATATCAATCAGGTGATCCTGGGGCAGTTGGCAATCAATCATAAGTACAAACAGGTTGCCAAGCACTCAGATCACAATCACATGACAACAAGTGGGCTGGACAGCCAGAACTCCAAGGACTGATTATAACCACCGTTTATTCAGTGCTATCATAACTATTATATAACTTTTCATAACTATTGCTGACCAAATGGTCATAGATCGAGAACTGCCTGTATACTGTTTCCTACATCCAACTGACTTGAAAGTATATACTATATATTGCAAGGTTGCAAAAGAAAGTTTTTATTTCTTGGTACAAAGCTACCAAGATATACTACATTACAAAGATTTAAATCTATTAAGCGGATCAGATTGGTTTTCAATAAATCCTTATATAAAATCCATGCATATACTTAATAAGAGTTATTTTACAATTATGATTTCTAGTTGTTTTAATTATATACAATTAATATTATCTTTGTTTATTCAGTTTATAACTTGCTTTTCTGCCCCACAAGCCAAAGCTATTCATAAAACTTATAGAAATTTGTGAAGCAAATATAAATACAATTTATTTTTATTGTTTTTTTACTAAATAATAATCTGCTAATTAAAATTATATTTAACTTTCTCATTTCATTGTTTTTAGTCATTCATTCTGGGCATAAATTTGTCTTGCATATTGCGATGTGCTGTTAAATTCTGCCAAGTTTTGCTGCAGGATACATATTAATGAGCCTGATTATAATGTTAATATTTTTCTGTGCCAAAATAGTTAATATTGTGCCAGAATTAATACAAAGATAGGTTCTGAGAGGTTTTATCAGATGTTCACAGTCATTAGATCAATTTACATGTAACTTAAAGAGTATAAGCAGTAGATTCATGTAATCTGCTTTTCCCCACTCTGTTCTGATTGCAAGGAGGTGACAGTAAACATTAGCTTCCACTGTCATACACTGATTTTTTTTTTTAATGCTTCAATGAGAAACTGTCTTTAACATTCACTAGGAAATTTCAAGTGCACTAGCAAGATTGAAAAATATCTCAGAAGAAAACAGTGTATTCTAGAATGATGCATGTGAACAACACGTGTGTAAACCAGGAGTGAAATGCTACTGATTTGGGCCAGTTCTCCCAAAATGCTACCAGTTTGCCCGAACCGGTAGTAAAAAAATGGTTTAAAAAAGTAAAAAAAAAGTTCTGATGATCACACGGCACAGCTGATTGTCGCACAGCTGATCGTTGAAACTCTTTTTTAAAAACTTTTTAAGCATTTTTTTACTACCAGATCACTTGGACCAATAGTAAAAAAAATGCTTTAAAAAGTAAAAAAAAAAAGTTTCAACCATCAGCTGTGCGACAATCAGCTGTGCCGCGCAATTTATATTCGCTAGAAAGCAGGAAATCCTGCTTCTAAATTGAATCTAAATTGCGCGGCACAGCTGTTTCCCCCCCCCCACTGTTCTACTTAACTTTGCAGACTCAGAAAAGGCTTCTTAGCGCCTGCAGTGTGCATGTACGCAAAGCGTGCATGCGTACATGAAGCAAACCAGTAGCAGACTTCAGAGCGTTTCACCCTTGGTGTAAACATATAGTAACCAGGAGTCAAACTTGACTCAAGGAAGCATATATTTAATCTTATATTTTCTTCAATATACTTTATATTTTCTTATCCTTAATTCTTATTTGCAACTAGTGTTTGTTTCAGTATACCAGACCTAACTATTAGCCTTGGTTTGGAAAGACCAGTCATAAATAGTTGAAAATGGTAGCAGAAGCTTCCACTCTTATTCTAAGAGAAGAAAGGAAGAAGTAGCATTTAAATTTATGCTGGTAGTGCTAAACTAGGGAGCATGTATGGTTTCAGATGGCATTGAAATACAACTGATGGGATCCTTCACAAAGATCCTTACTAGACCAGTTGGAGATATTGGTTCAGGATGATAAAGTAAATAAGTTGCCTACTTTTGTGTTAAGGTATAGTTTGGCACAAAAGGGACGTGGTGGCTCAGTAGCTAAGACGCTGAGCTTGTCGATCAGAAGGTCGGCAGTTCAGCAGTTCAAATCCCTAGTGCTGCATAATGGGGTGAGCTCCTGTTACTTGTCCCAGCTTCTGCCAACCTAGAAGTTCGAAAGCATGTAAAAAATGCAATTAGAAAAATAGGGACCATCTTTGGTGGGAAGGTAACAGCATTCTGTGTGCCTTTGACATTTAGTCATGCCGGCTACATGATCATGGAGACGTCTTCGGACAGCGCAGGTTCTTTGACTTTGAAACGGATGAGCACTGCACCCTAGAGTTGGGAACAACTACCACATATGTGCGAGGGGAACCTTTACCTTTATAGTTTGGCATTGTGACTGTGCAGAGACTTAATAAAATAAATACGATTGCACGCAATAAGATAATTGATGCAAGATTTTCTGTTGTTTTTAGATCCATTTCAAATCCATAGTACAATTTTTTTAAGTCCCTTCAAGCTGGGGGGAAAGTTCTTGGGAAAAACACCTATTTTCATCTATAGCTCTTCATATTTTGAACAGTTTCCCAGAACTTCTCTTAGCTCCTTATTATCTGATTTGTTAGTGAATAACAGAGAGAGAACTTTTCAGTCCTGGTGACTAGTTTGGAGTGCTCTTGCAAGAGATACTCATTTGAGATTCAATGAGAGGTCATCTGGTGTTAAGCAAACACCTACTCATCTTCCAAGTCTTTTTAGAGTTTGAGGGGGGGGGTGCAAAAAAAACCCCTGACTTTCATTTATTTTATTAAAATTGTAGCTTTTGATTTTATTTTAATATTTTATTTTATGGCATTTGGAGATCTAAATAATAACAAAATAATAACAAATAAATGACACATTTTAATATTTGCAGATGTATGGATTATCCATGTACTTCATAGTTCAGTTGTTTATTATGTAAATTAAGATACTCATTTGGGATTCAATGAGAGGTCATCTGGTGTTAAGCAAACATCTTATCTTCAAAGTCTTTTAGGGTTTGGGGGGGTTGCAAAAAAAACCCCTGACTTTCATTTATTTTATTAAAATTGTAGCTTTTGATTTTATTTTAATATTTTATTTTATGGCATTTGAAGATCTAAATAATAACAAAATAATATTAAATAAATGGCACATTTAATATTTGCAGATGCATGGATTATCCATGTACTTCATAGTTCAGTTATTTATTATGTAAATTAAATGAGTTAAATTAAATGGGTGATACATTTAACAATGGGTGTTGTCATTCAGTCTTTTCTGAAACTTTTTGATCCATCAGACATAGTTTCTCCAGGATGGCCTATCAGTAATTGCTTGCTATAAGTTATTGCTTGTGTCATCAGCGACAGTTTCTAGCCACCTGCTCTTCTGACAGCCCTGTTTTCAGTTGTCTTTAATTTGTCCAATTAAAGAGAATTTATTATTTATTATTCCTGCTTTCACACTAAAGTATATGTCCAGAATGTTTAAAGTCTAGTTTCACTACTACTACTTCCAGGGAACAGTTTAGCCTTTTCAGCTAATACTTAACTAATATTCAGCTAATATTTAATACATTTAATACATATTGACATCTAAATACAGGTATATTCCTCTGGTGTTTGGTATTTTCTAAAATATCACAACTGGTGTCTTCTGTAGGAAGAACAATTGAACTTCCTAATCCTCTGGAAACATCTTTTGATACACAACTCAATGGACTAAATCTCAAACCCAGTTCTGATAATTGTTTGTCTTTCCAATTGATTGGAAAGCTATTATAGCAGCAGCTTCTGGAATAGTAGATTATATTATGTGTACTTTTTGTTAACAAATAATCATAAATCCAGTGCTAATTTAATACAAAACATTCAGTTGTTATTTTGGCTTTGGGGTCACTTTTTCACATTCTGTTTTCCAGCGCTGTTTGTGTTTTGCACCAAAAGCCGACGAGCAGAGCGTTATTGGCAAAAAACTCTGCTGCAGATGGAAGAGATGGAGTCCCAGATTCGGGAAGAAATCCGTAAAGGTAAGAGTTTGTACTTGGGCAGAACAGAGGAGTCCATTGATAGCAAAGAACTTTGTCTTCTGGAATGCTCAAAATAAAATTTGTGTATATGATCATTTAGGTCTGGGTTATGACCTTTAAAGCCCTTAATGGTATAGGTCATCATGCTAGGACAAGCCCATTTTACTTGGGCCAGCAGGGAAGGCCTACTTTGGATCTCATTGGTCAAAGAATTCCAACTATCAGGATCCAGAAGAAGGGCATTCTCTGCTGCAGCACCCGGCCTTTAGAACATCTTACCTCTAGGGTAAGATCTGCCCTCACCCTCCTATCCTTCCGTGAGAGCTGAAGAATTGGGTCTGCCATTTGGCTGGGATTAAATGGGGGAGTTCCACACTGGAGGTGGCTGGTGGATTGATGGCAAACTACACCTCTCCTCCCCCCTTGCTCTCTACCCTCCACCCATCTTTTTGGTTATCACTTTGATGTATTCTCAAAGTGAATTGTGTTGTGTTCTGAAAAGCTGACAACCCAGGTTTTGACACCCAAGTGCTGTACAACAGGATGAGCTCCCATTACTTGCACCACCTCCTGCCCAATTAGCAATTCAAAAGCATGCAAATGCGAGTAAATAAAGAGGTACCACTTAAATGGGAAGGTAACAGTGTTGCGTGTACCTCAGTGTACAGTCATGATGGTCAAATAACCATGGAAATATCTTCAGACAATGCTGGTTCCTTCGGCTAACAAATAGAGACGAGCACTGCCCCCCTAGAGTCGGACACAACTGAAAAAGGGAAACCTTTACTTTTAGAGTAACCCCATAGCGAGACAGAAAACAAATAAATTTAACAAATAAATAAATTGCAGAAAGTTAGCTGACATTAAAAAACCAGAAACCTATGACATTTAGTCTTGTGACTGAAATCAGATTTTTGGAGAACTAAAAAAATGCAGTTTTCCTTGGAAAGTGTGAAACTATATTATTTTGAGAGAAGAGAAACTGAAATCGTACATCCTCAAAATTTCTATTTAGCTGGCTATATTTGTGAACTTGAATTTGGCTATTTTGATAAGGCACAGCTTAAATTGAAAAATTTGTTCATTGGCATTATAAATTGATAAACAATCAAAAGAATATTTATCTTTATCTTTATTGGGTGTTTTTCAGAACAATGATATTAAAGCCAATGCTAACTACCTTGTGTATGACTGAAACTTTTAGTTATTTTGGGACATGTATATTCTGTAGAATCCACTGATAAAAAGAGTTAAACTAGCATTGCATATTGTTGATGGCAGAAGACTATAAAAAAGTCTTAGCCCATTAATCTGCCTAGATATAAAGGGATTTTGTTTGGGAGATAATTAACATGAAAAATTTGCTACAGATTAGGTAGAATAATACACTGTTGGTATATTCAGAACAAGTTATACATTGAATGAAAGTGGCTTATTCTCTTCATTATGGTTTCCTTCAATCAGGTTTTGCTGAACTTCAGACAGATATGACAGATCTTACCAAGGAGTTAAATCGCAGCCAAGGAATTCCATTTCTTGAATATAAATACTTTGTGACTCGCACTTTCTTTCCCAAAGTAAGACAAAGTAGCATACTACTATTATTTATGTATAGGTCTTATATGCCACTTTATTTAACTCACTCTGAGTAGCGTACAACTTGCAAATCTTTATTTTCAGATTATAAACAAGTTTTAAAAATCTAACCATACATTATAAATTGTCATTTTTGATGATTTTAAACTCTATGTATTTATGCATATATGTGTCAGTTTTTGTCAAGCTGTCTGTCAGGGGTGTGAATGCTATAAATATGTATCATTCTGATACACAGCACACAAAAAAAAGTATATTAATTTTTCACAAAGCAGACTTTACCACTTTTAGCTTTAGAAAATTACTAAAATGTATGGCAAGCATCTGGTGAACACTTCTTTAAAAATGGACATCTGTGAGAAACTGTAGGCTTATATCTTTTGGTGGGACTTCTCTATTCCCCCTTTATAGACCAGTTGTTTCCCCCACATTTTTGGAAACTTTAATTTTAGAAGCAGAATAAATGAAAGCAGATAAAATATAAGCAACTACATTCTATCCAAAGATATTCTGAATGCAAAACTCAAAAAGTTTTTTTTCCTCCAGATCACTCAAACTTTAGGCAATTCTACAAATGTAGAAGAATAAATCAGTTCTATTTTTTTAGTCTTTTTTAAGGTACAATAGTGCAGATATTCCAAAGCCACTGTTTGTGGATTTATTCTGAATAATTCTCTCTTTGCTGGGGAAGCCTGAATGTTGGACGATTGAGTTCATGATCTCAATATTGTGAGAGCTTTGCTTTTCCAAAGCGCGGCTTGTCAAAAGTTGTTCTATTTGTTCATTCAGAAATCTGCAGCCAGGAGTTTAAAGATTCCATAAGGCACATACAGTTATTGATAAACTTATATAAAGAGCCATGGTGGCAGTTATAATGCAATTTTTTAGGCTAACGAGCCGAGGTGGCACAGTGGTTACAGTGCAATACTGCAGGCTACTTCAACTGACTGCTAGCTGCAGTTCAGCAATTCAGATCTCACCAGGCTCAAGGTTGACTCAGCCTTCCAAGGTGGGTAAAATGAGGACCCGATTGTTGGGGGCAATATACTGACTCTGTAAACCACTTAGAGAGGGCTGTAAAGGCACTATGAAGCGGTATATAAGTCTAAGTGATATTGCTATTGCTAACTCTGCATACAGCCAGGAATTCGATCCTGGCCGGCTCAAGGTTGACTCAGCCTTACATCCTTCAGAGGTCAGTAAAATGAGATTGTTGGGGGCATTAGGCTGACCCTGTAAACTGCTTAGAGATTTAAATTAAAGATTAAAGCAGTATGAAGCGGCATATAACTCTAAGTGCTATTGCTATTGCTATTTTTTTTCTAATGAGAGGTCTCATGTCATGACATATTCTTATAGCTGTCAAATAGTAGTGCTGTAGTAACGTACAATTTAGCAAAGACATGAAGAATTAAACTATGCCGCTTTTTTTGCTAAATTCAAAATTCTTGTTTCCTCTGTTTATTTTTCCTAGTGTTCTTCTCTCTATGAGGAGCGATACATACTGCCTTCCCAGCACCTCAATTCCCAGATGGGGTCTCAAATCCAAGAAACTCACCCATTATTGTTGGGGGAATGGAAAGTATGTAATTCTTTGGTAAATCCAGCTTAACTACCATGTTTCCCTGAAAATAAGACCCTGTCTTATATTTTTTTGAACCCCGAAATAAGTGCTTGGCCTTATTTTGGGGGATGTCTTATTATTTTGGGGTACGTGGAGCAAGACGGGTCTCCTCTTGCCATCATATCTGATTTCCATCTCTGTCTCACTAACTCTAACCAGAGGAAATGGCGGAGACCAGCTGTGCATGCTTTAAAATATTTTCAGGGAGGGCTTATTCTCGGGGAGGGCTTATTTGGGGGGGCTGGTTTTAGCCCATGTGATCAAAAGCCCAATTGGGCTTATTATCAGGGGATGTCTTAGTTTAGGGGAAACAGGGTATTATACCCACCATAGTACTGATCAGCTCATTTTATTATGAGTGCTTAAGAATACGATATATTTGGGATAGTGGAAAAGAAAAAAAAACACAGAATAGCTAGTTTCTTCTCAAGGAAATAGAAGAAACTGGCGAAATCTCTTTATGACTTGTACAGAATTAGAACATATTAAATGTTTGTGAAAATACATGATATAGTGTGAATATAGCTACTGTATATTCAGTTTTTGACTTATTCCTGAAGAGATTAGTTAATATCACTGATTTATTTGCATTCTTTACATCTGTAGTGCTTGTCCATAATGTCTAAAGTAATTCATTTTAGTCAAAGAATTCAGTCTGATATAAGCCCACATGGTTACTACTTCCATTACTCTAAAAATAGTGCTTAGTGATTCAAGTTTAATTTTTTAAAAAGTGTGAGAATGCAATGCAAAGAATTCTATTGCTGCTTTCTTTTCTTTAAGGTAAAGCCAGAGAATAGCCTACTTTTTGTACAAATCATAATGAAATCACTATTAGATTTACTGTTAAAAGGGTTCTGACTAAATTGGAGGAGCTTTGACATAATAGAGTTCAAACATCTAGTTTAAAAATCAGATAATATATGTATCTGATTAATTAGGCTCATAATAGGAAATCCAATATTAATTTCCTTTGTTTGCATACTAGGGTGTCATGTCTTAATATTGGTTTCAGTGTGGTTATTGGCAGGTTTATTTTGTACATTATGTGATAAAAGAAAAATATGAAGCTTTCAGGTTTTATCCAGATTGCTGATTTTTCCTTAGATTCCTGAAAACTGTAGACCAAATATGGAAGAAGGAATTGCATTGTTCTCCACCTTACTTAACAACAAGCACTTTCTCATTGTGTTTGTCCATGCTCTTGAGCAGCAAAAGGATTTTGCTGTACGAGACAGGTATGATTCTTTGAAATCTTAAACTAACGTAAGATAACACAAATGTAATTCAAGCTGGCTACAGCTGTTATTCTGAAAAATTAGATGAGTCTATACTGGGTTTTTTTTTAATTGAAAACGCTTTCTGAAAAATAGAATGTTTTTTCTGTTTTCTGTACTGTTGCTCTGTTTTTTTAAACCTAGTATTTGTGCTTATAGAAAAATGTTTTATTTAATTATTTAATAAATGAGCATAGTGCTAGTTATGAATGTTACATAACAAAAATATTTGTAACTATACAGGTAATCCTCAATGTACAACCAGGTGTTTAGGATTCTGTTCAGAAAGATACTTTACAACCTTCTGGCCATCATAAAATGCCACACACAGACAGGGTGCATGACTGCATTTCAGGTGCTTGGCAAAAGATTTATATTTCAATTTGTTGCAGTGTCTTACAATCATGTGACCACAATTTGCAGCTTTTTTTTTTTTCTGATTTATGGCAAAAAAGACCTGTTTGGGAGAATGGAATCTAATTTACAGCTGCGTGATTCACTTAACAATCACCGTAAAAACATTTGTAAAATTGGGTTGTAGTTTTTAATTCCATCTTCAAGTCCATTTTGATAATCTGCAGACGAATTTGTTCATCTTCAGTAAGAACTGAAGTAAAGTGTTAAAAAACTCAAGCACTTCACAGACCAAATGTTTCATTTAAAGTAGCCATCTTGTTCCATAGTAATTGACCTTCAAAATCTTGTCTTGAGTTTGAAATGTAAACAAGACAGACTTTTTTTCCTACCCAAGAGCATCTTTCTAATTAACTTCAAATCTTTCCTTAATCACAAAACCTTAGCATTTAAAAACTTTTCAAAGGCAATTCTAAAATCACCCTTTTGTGTAGATTGCAAAAAATTGGCAAAGGAAAAAAAAAAGAAAGGACTTACAAAGCTGGAAGCATGTAGTTTTCTTTCTTTTTAATTTTTTTTTATTTTTATTTTTTGCTTTAATTTATATGCCGCCCTTCTCCGGAGACTCAGGGCGGCTTACAATGCGTTAAGCAATAGCCTTCATACTTTTGTATATTTATATAAAGTCAGCTTATTGCCCCCACAATCTGAGTTCTCATTTCACCTACCTTTGAAAGGATGGAAGGCTAAGTCAACCTTGAGCCTGGTGAGATTTGAACTTGCAGTAATTGCAAGCAGCAGTTGTTAATAACAGTGCTTTAGTCCACTATACTACAGGCTCTTTAAATGAATTGAAGAGAACCTCAACCAGCAGATTTGTGGTTCCAAAGGATTTCAATCTTAAAGAAACAAAAAGTGATTTAAAAGATTAAGTTTGGTTGAACCCTGAGGCCATGAAAGGCTGATTCACAGCTTGATGGAACCCACAACTCTCAGGTGATCACAAGAGACTGCAGAAATATCTATTTCTGCCAGTTACTCACAAAAATCAGCAGCCCAGAGTATTTGTGGGCAATCTCTGATTCTCTTGTTATTCCAGAGAGAACCTTGGCAGTCTATATCCCACATCAACCTTTTGGCCTTTTTACCTAATGCCCCTGCAATCTATGAAATGGGGGGGGGGGGAAATATGAGTGTTAGTTTGCCTTGCCTCACTAACTTTTAGACACACACTTGGGGAGCAGCCTTGATGGCAACAAGTTGAGCATATATGGCTTGCCAACTTTTGTGAGAAGAACCATTCAATACCCACAACATCACAGATGCTCAGATTTTGAACCAAACGGAAAATTGATAGTACAGAAAATTTCTTGTGGATGCTCAAATTTAGAAATGGCTGAATGACAGATGGTGAGGTTATATTACCTTATACTAAAAAAAGTACGGGGGGATTCAAAAGGAGCTAAGTAGAAGGACCATTCCCTGAACCATTTCCATTTTTATTATTAATGTAGATCTGAACAAGTAGCCAGGACTCTCAAGGGCTGTGTCTGCAATGAAATATATCTTTCCTTAGAAATCAAATGCTCCTGCTGTTCTTGTCTTGCTTTAAAAACATTGCCGTGCTGTAGCTCAACTTGCAGGTGTTAACCTTCTCTATTATTATCTCCTTTTTTCTTGTAACGATTGGCATCCATTTCTGTCAAAGGGTGGCATAATACAATGTGATTATGCACAGCTGTGATACATATGGCTTGAAACATCAACACTTTTGAGGAGCTTTGTGAAAGCAATTTGGAAGGTTACCATGGTTTTAATTCCTGTTCATGTTGATTGATGAATCACATGTGGTATTATCAGTCTCAGTTATTATTCATTAACTCTTTCTTCAGATGCAATCTGGCCTCCTTGCTTACTGTTGCGTTGCATGGGAAACTGGAGTACTACACCAGCATCATGAAGGACCTCTTGGTAGATCTCATTGATGCTTCCGCTTCTAAAAACCCCAAGCTTATGCTGAGAAGGACAGAATCTGTGGTTGAGAAGATGCTGACCAATTGGATGTCCATCTGCATGTACAGCTTCCTCAGAGTAAGAAACTGGGAAGTGAAAGCTTCCCTAATTGTGGCAGGCATCCTTATGGTTGTGTATAAAGAAGACTGGCAATATATAGTTTTCTATTTTATTCACTTTAATACTGGTTGTCTATTACATTGTTATCTAATACTCAGTGTTGTCAAAGCATGAAAACTGACAGACAGCAATATCACTTTCTTTAAAAAAAAAAAAAAAAAGCATAGGTCTGGAGAAATTTTAACCCTGAAGTGATTAATTTAAATTTAGGACAAGTAACATTCCATCATCTTATTATGATACTTCAAATCACAAGAACAGATAGTGTACTAAATTAGTCTGATATGTCAACTTGTATCTACTGGCACATTTATCAATATCATTTGCAAGTTTTGCATAGCATTTTAGTTGTTTTCCATTCAGGGGCTGTTGTATTCTTGCCGTTTTCTACTACTCCCCAAGAAAAAATAAGTTAGATATGTCATTATTAAAAAAAGATATGTCAATCTTCCCAGCAACATCTTTGGACATGTAAGACTTAGGGGTTGTGAGCTGCCTGGACCACCCAGAAAACTGAGGAACTATTAAGTTGCTAAAAGTCCAAAGAAAAATATAAGCAGCTGTGGCAATTTAAAAATACAATGTATTTGAGCATTTGAGTAAAGATTTCAATAAGCAATAACTTTCAACACTGCGGTGGAATTCATATGTTGCAATACATGGAACATCACTTTTA
This sequence comes from Arizona elegans, assembly GCA_022577455.1. Taxonomy (NCBI): domain Eukaryota; kingdom Metazoa; phylum Chordata; class Lepidosauria; order Squamata; family Colubridae; genus Arizona; species Arizona elegans. Next base: position 121,573,821 of record JAKOOJ010000003.1, read on the forward strand.
TCATTATAATATAGTTAAAACAGTAATTTGCATACCAAGAAAAGGCCTTTCCGTAGGGCAACTTAATATTTACTAGATCTTTAAGATGCAAATATTAGATTTTCTACACAAAAACAAGGTTTCTAATTGGTGAAGCTATGGAATTTCCATATTCAGTTCTTTATTATTCAAATTTTGTTTCAGAATCACTCCATTTTTTGTAAAAATAATTTAATTAAGACTATTCACTACTAACTGGTGTTTCCATAGCTAGGCTAACCTAATAAATCCAAGTGTAAGATGTAGCCATTTATGCAAATCTCAGTAATGGGCTCAATTTACAAATATTGTCTATATAATCTCAGCAGATATCAGCTTTCAAGAAATTCTCAAGTTTTAGTGTTCTTTGAAGGATTAAGGTTAGAATCTTTTTCAGAGGTAACAAGTTTTAAACATGCTCACCCGAATTGTCCACTATTTTCATACACTGAGGATTCCATTATTTCTCTAATTCCTATAAAATTATCTCAGGAATCCTTCATTTGGTAAATACTCTACATATGTGTTTACAAGTTTTTCCCACTAAATTATGCCAGACATATTTTGACTTCCTGGGGAAAATTTGTTAATAAGAACCAGCCTGTATTTTTTAAAAAATCAGAATAATATGTATATTTGAACAGTTATCCTTTCAGGTTTGCATTCCTCTGAATTTTATTATGCAGTAATAACCAAGTCAAAAATACATAACAGTGTGAGAATATTAAGAACTATTTACATAAGTTCAAGAATGGGTGAAAATTGTTGCCAGAAATGGGAAAGCATTTTTATTCGCATAAATGTATGTACAAAGATGTACAAATTTTTCACTTGTACATTTTTTTGCCTGATTTCAGCTTTTTCTATCACTTTTTATCACTTTCTGCATTATTCTTACTGCCAAAGAGAATAGTGTGTGTCTGTGTGAATGTGTGTGTGTGTGCACACAGAAACAAAATAGAACATATTGTACCTTTAAAAAACTTTTAAAAGTAAAGCATTCATCTATGCCAGTGCTTAATTCCCTCAAATAAGTGTTTCTGGGACTGTAGTTTTAATGTACACAATGTTAACTCATTCCTTTCTTTTGTTTAAACATTTAATTTTACATTAACTTTAACACAAGATTGTGGCATAAATGCTCTAATTACAAAACACCAACACTATAAAATACATTTATCTAGAATACCCTCATTAAAGAAAACATGTATAGTATTTAATTATACACATGGAGGGCCTAAACTTAAATTTTAAATCAAGTTATTCCTTATTAATTTATTTAATTATTTATTATTAAATAAATTATTATTATTTACCCCCCATCTTAATATATATGACTCACAATGAAAACAACAAAAAACAAAAGCAACCAGAGTAAAAATAAATAAAAATAATACAAAGTAGCAGCCAGAGAGGATTTACAATTACTAAAAGAAGTCCTGACATGGGCTTCCCACGTTATCAGGGACTCAATGTTTTTAGTGCAAAAGGCCATTGTATGCTTGATATTAGCTGTTAAATAAATTGGGAATGGGGAAAAGTAAGAAACAAGTTCGGTTTAAAAAAAAACTGGTGCTAAAATCTACTGATCTTGCATAAAGTCATTGTAAGAAAGCAGAAACCTCTCTTGAGAGAAAAAAACTCAGTTGGAATCTGATACCACCAAAGCTGACTGCCTAATATCTCCTGAAGGGGAATATAAAGCAACAGTATATAATTTTCTGGAAGGAAATCAAGTTTTATCCTTTGGGATTTGAGTAGGATATCTTATAAAAGAAATTAATATCTGTAGCTTTCAAGCCTCTTTTTCTTTCAATTCCTTAATTCCAGTACAAGTGAAGAAAGAATTGTGCATTGACTAGCATTTTTAATACCATAGATCTTATTTTATGATCATATGAGGGCAGGAGACTTGTTTGAAGGAAGTATTTGAAGCACATAGAAATGATAGAAGATAAAAAAGGTTGTAGTAGGAAACTGAAATACAATTTAAAATCCTAACCATTAATCTAAATCATGGACTATTTTTGTGCATCCTGCCCCCCTTCTTTTAAATCTGAGATTATCCTAGCTATAAGAAAGAAAGAAAAAGATAGATGTTATACACAAATATTGATTCTTTATGTAAGGTGTGATAATAGAATAATTTTTTGGTATTTTGCACAGCAGTATGATTGGCTCTATATGAAATAGCCTGCTAGTAAACTAGACAGTTTGAAAGAACATTAATTTTGATAAGGATGAGACAGTGCTATCTTTCTGTCTGATGTTCTTGTTGTGCTAAAACTCAGTGTACATATCGTATCTACCTCAATTAGCAACCATTTGCAGTTACAACAGTGGTGAAAAAAGTAATTTTACAGCATACTTCCCACCCCTCTTAGCATATAGGTTGAATAATTGAGGAGAGAGTATTATCCATGACCAGAGTGCTGATCTAACTTCATCTTGTAATATTAGAGGTTTTTGTAAGTATGGAATATTTCCTAAAATATCTTGGATGTTGACATCTGTACTGTATTGAATTTCATATACTCTTCCATCTTTTTAAAATCAGATACTATCTGTCCACTAACATCACGTAGCACACTAAATTGAGATTGGAAACTCCATCTGAGTTCAGAAATCTTTTGGAAGACTTTCTTGATAGTTCTGTATCTGTTTCCATTCTCACCATCTTTATAGATGTCATAATGCTGATTCTTGTTTCTTCTAACAGCCTCTGGAATTCTTTATTATGTTCCTTCATGAGATTGTTGTCTTTCTTGGCTTTGGCTTATCTTCTTGGCAATTTCCACCATGCTTTCAGTCATCCAGTTATTTTATTCTGTTTTTATTTTTAATCTTTGACAGTGTCTTTTCACATTTATCCTTAACAACTGATTTGTTTTCATTCCACAATTCCTTTGGTTCCCTATCAGTGAAACACCAAACTGATTACTGATGTTTTCCTTGAAAATGGTGGGTATATGTTCAAAATCATATCATGGAAACATGGCTGGCTTTGTTCTTCCACTTTTGTTTAACTTGGAAACTACACATGAGCAATTTGTGCTCTGTTTGACAGTAAGACGCAGGCTACATCTTTGCTATTATCACTGAACTCTTGTCTCTGCATTAATAGTATACTCTATTTGATTTCTCTGTTCTCTGTATCTGATGTTGTTAAAGTATATAAACATTGTTTTAGTTGTTTAATTTTGGGTTAGCAATGAAGAAATCACTGGATTGGGAGAAATTATTGCCCTACTTCATTTTGGTTTTCTTGGCCATACAGCCCAACTATATTTTCTTCCTTAATGTTTCTAATTTTGGCATGCCAATCGTGAACCTCAAGCAAGTAATCTTGCTAGCATGTTCTGTTTATTTCAAATTGAATGTGGCTATAAAACTCATCACTTCCTCTTCTTCATTAGTGGTTAAAACATAAACTTGTCATCTTAAAGAGATGTCCACGAAGAATGATTTATATTATTTGGTCGCTGACTACGTTGTGGTCAAGCACTGTTCCTGTTGTATGAAAGCATTGCCATTCCTTTTTTTTCCCCATATCCTGAGTATGATCTTCTGACCTAATGTGTACAATTCCAGTCCACTTCAATCTGCAGTCATGTAAAATATCAGCGCATAACTAATTCATTTCTTCTTTCACTATGTTGTGTTTTTCCATGTTCTTAAGTTCCATGTTTCACGGTAATCTTACAGACTTGAATTTTCTTTTTCTGCATGGCAACAACAGTTTTAATCTGGTCACGTCATAAATATTATTAGTACTCCAAAGGATCCTCAGGTCTTCTTTAAAAAGTCACTTCCTTAGTGAATGCAGTCCAGCCCGAGAGGCCTATCATGCAGCACTACACTGTCAGTCACGTTATGTTGTATGCTCATGTGGCTTTCTTAGTACAATACAGGAATGGTTTACCATTGCCTTCTCCCGTGCAATATGAAATTATTGCCTTTATCAATATCATTAAAGCAACAATCCATTTACAGTGTCTTTCTATATCCCTGCTACCAAAATATAAATGCTTGCTTGCTTTAACCAGGGCAACTGACACAACCTTCACTCCTTGGGTGACCCTGCTGGGAGTGTATGCTTTTTCTGATCTAGCAAGTAAAAGTAGGAATGATAGTGGGAAAGGAAATTCAGCAATGAATTGCTGTCCTTCACTTGTCTCTATTAAACCTGTAGGGATGGCACTGCTAAAGAGATTTATTTCTGAGGCAGCATCGAGATTGAATGGAACAAATTATGCCACCGTATTTTGGCTACCTTACAAACTGGAGCAGAGCATAGTAATGTGGCTGTCTTGATAAGCCTCTGTTTTAATTGAATGCAATCTGTAGATTTTGAACCTACTTGTAAGAACTGAAATAAGTGTCTTTTTAATCCTCCTAGATGAGATACCAGGGATTATCCTATGCACAGAAAGAATAATTTTAAAATGGTGTTTGAAGCATCACAAATCTGTTTCTTTTTCAGACTTGGGAATAGTTGTAAATCATCCGGCTATTTGCGGTGTAGGAAATATTATAAAGCAGTGACATTTCTTATTGCTTTGGAACTAGTAAGTGAAGTCAAGCGCAACTGAAAACAAAATTGCAAACCTCCGACAAAGAGTAATGCCTTGCATTTAGTTTAGGAGAGACTTCTGGATATATCCAAAAGTTGTTTCTCCTAAACTGGAGATGAATGTTGGAGGTGGTGACCACAAACTATTAGGATCATCAGAATATCTTAGATAAATACATTTATAAATATTTTTCCAATGTTCTTATTAAAGTTGTCTTTTACCAAAGCTGCTTTTTCAAGAGGCAACTGGACTTTCTGGTTTTTCTTTGAAAATGTTTTGCTTCTCATCCAAGCAGCTTCTTCAGCTCTGACTTTTACCACTTTCTCATAATATTTTTAACTACCCAATTCCAATATTCTGTGAGCCAACATTTATTGATATGGCTCTCATTGATCTTTGTAAGTCCTTCCCTTTTAGTGCTCACTCTAATCTAATTGTAGCAGCAGATTTTTCTTCAAAAATCATTATCTTTTGGGTTTTTTGGGTAATAGAACAGCAAGTGTGCAGGGATTCATTTTGCTACCAGTGTTGAATATCAATTGTGAGTGGTAGTATTTTCTTAAAAAATATTCTGCTGTAAGGAAAAATTACTTTTCAAATTTTATAGTGAGTCTATTTTTTTTTAAAAAAACCTGCTTTTATTTTAGCAGGACCTTTTATCCAATATCTGAAAGAAGGGCTTTGTCTTCTGTTCTAGGGTTGATATTTAGTTGTAGCTATCCAGATTGTCTGTGTACCTATTCCGATCTCTGGATCCCTACAGTTTCTAGCTGAGTGAAGAATTCAGTGTAACAAGCAAAACCTATCTTCTGTTGAGCTGCTAAGGAAAGATGGTAATGATCAGGCATAAACAATCACTGTAACCAACATTATATCTTGCTGTAAAACTCTAAAACTTGGTCTGTCTTCAAGTACTTTATCCATTTTCAGTCTTCACTCCTTAATATACGACATAGCGAACTAGAAAAGTTCCTTTCTTGATGAAATTAGACAATTCAGCATATTGATTGATGGTATATGCCTAAGAGATTCATCAGTTATTTGCTTTCCATCATCTGTTTCCAAAACTCTTTCATGAAGAGGGCAGTGTTAATGAATAAAAATTCAAAATAGACTTTCCAAAAATCAATTTTGTTTTATGGAACTATAACTCCACAATGTTTTCATTACATTGTTTAGTGGCTCATTTATATGTGGTGACCATAATGAGATTTTTACTAAATCTGTTGGTGATACCATAACTTCTAATTCTACCCACACTTTTAATTTCCAAAAGCCCATTCGGCAGATTTCTAGAATCACAGAAAATAAATCATAACTTTTTGTAATTGTTGAAGGCTTGTTCCTCTTTCCAGAAGAGAAATGATTTTTTAAAATTATGGGTATCATCTTAATTTGTTCAGTATATATGTATATATAATATACTAGTCAGATATCTTCAAAATGTACCTAATTTGTTTCCGTGAAACATATCCACTCATACAAGTTATTTTTTTACAGATATTAACTAACTCTCTTGTAACATTAGGCCATGAGACATGTATGATGTTAGATCTGTTTTTAGTTTTTCAATTATCCCCATTAATCACAACATCTATTTGAAACAGCTGCTGCAAAAGGTCCTTAACAATTGTGTGGTGAAAAAAATTCCTGCTTGCTTACATTTTTCCTCATAAGTTAGCATTACATGATGTACACATTTGCTTTACATTAATGCCCTCCCAAACAATCCATCCATTTGTGTTCCAGAACAGAAAATTGAAGCACGAGCTTTCTAATGCAAACTTTCAAAATAGTCGATCGTAGTTATCCATCGTGTAAAGCAAAAGGCAACTGCAATGACAAACCTATATTTCAATTAGTATCTTTATGTAAGATTCTGCCTATCTTCTTTGTTACCCCAATCAAGCTGTTCAACATTTAGTAAGAAAATCTGTTTTATTCTTAGTGCAGAGTAAATTAGACTAGGCTAGCCTCAGTCCTTCATTGTCTGCTGATTTGGTCCATCTGCAAGAGTTCATTTGATTCATCAGACCTAATCAAAGTTATGGGTACTAACAGTATGAATGTGTATATGTGTGAACAGCGTGAATACATAGCTAGATCAATCTCTTACATGGAATTCCCACCTTGATGTTTCTCATATTCTAGGAAGCTCATGATCAGTGGGAATGTGGATTGTTATGCCAAATAAAGAAGTTGAGACAGTAATTTACTGTAACAGCAGCAACAGCATTTAGACTTACAGTATATACCACTTCACAATGCTTTAAAGCCCCCTCTAAGTGGTTTACAAAAACAAGATATTGCCCCCAATAATCTGGATCCTCATTTTACCAACCTTGGAAGAATGGAAGGTTGAGTCAACCTTGAGCCGGTATGGATTGAACTCCAGACTGTGGGCAGAGTTAGCCTGGAATACTGCCTTCTAACCACTGTACCACCACGATTCTTACCTAATAATACCTCGTAATATAAATATTGTCACATCTAGTTTGGACATTTAAGGGTAAATTTATAATACCATTTCAGAATCTTTTTCTTCCTTTTCCTGTTCTTGTTTGGTTCAGATTTTGACTGAAGACTGTAAATAATGAAGATAGATAGATAGATAGATAGATAGATAGATAGATAGGAATATAGGGTCAAAATTTGTTTTAAAACAAATTATCTGGCAAATTATCTGAAAGCATGCAATAGTAATGCAATGCTTCAGTTCTGACATCATATTAAATTGTGGCTAAGGAAGATTATAGTTGTTAAATAGCAATTTGCAATAGATTATGTAACTTGAATTTAAATGTATATATAAACATGATCTGTGCTAATTATGGTTAGGTATAAATCAATGTCTTATAGCTGTATTTCAACACCTCAAAATTCCTTTAGCATTGAAAACAAGAAACATAACAGAAACAAAAAAGCAAATACCAACAAGAATCTTTAAATTATGATATACTGTTACATTTAACAAAGTTGGTTCTGAACAGAACCTACTTTTCATTTGCTGTAACATTTATAAAAAGATGAAGTTGTAGGGAACTTATTCTGTATTTAAGTATGAAAGAAAATGTGATGGTTCTCCAAAAGGCCTAGATTTACCATAGTCAGTGTACAGGTAGTCCTTGCATCAGTGGTGGGTTGCCCCCGGTTTGGACTGGTTTTATAGAACTGGTAGTAAAACTGATGGGAGGCTCCGCCCACTGACCCTGACGTCATGAGAAGCAATCTGTGCATGCGCAGAAGCAAGGCGTGTGCGCGAGTGAAGCGAGAGCGCGCACGCGATCCCGTTGCGAACCGGTAGTAAAAGTAAATACAACCCATCCCTGCCTTGCATATAGGCTGCCTTGCTTTGCAACTGCTTGAAGTTTTTACAATAAAACATAATAGATTTTGTTTGTTTGCATCCTAGGCATTTTATAGCTCATTTTAACATGGTTCCATAACCTTGAGTTTAGATGGCATACAAACTTTTCTAACATTATGATGATGATATACATATACTAAATCATGAAAACCTTGCTTTCTAGAATTAACACAATACATTGTGTTTGTACAACATGCTGTGCTTGAACCAGCTACTTTATAGCATAGCATAAAGTTGTCGGTATAAGAATAACATATAAATTTGCCTGATATTCTATTTTATGTTTTTCAATTGGCCATTTAGGTCGAGGCATATAGAGAAGCAGCTTGAAAACATCATATAAGGAACATTTGAAAGAAAGATGCCAATTTGCTATTTTTATTCATGCAAATGATTTTTATGTTCAGGATTACTTTGAAGGAACCATATTACAGTCACCAGTCAAAATGTCTAATTAAAAAAAAAATACAATGGGTTTTTTTTCCTTTTAAGGAAACCTATTAATCATTTTCTCACACAATAAAAAGCCAAGTCATTTCCAAACCTATTTCCCACAATAATTTTGTAAAACATTCGAAGCATTGCTATTTCATCAGCAATTGTTTTCTGTGCATTTCCTTTTCCATTTTTAAATGTGTTTCTTAGCCCAAATAACAAAAAATAAATAAATCATGTAATGACTACATTTTGTAGTTCTTTCTTCAGCAGTAACCCATGCCATTAAACCTGTTGCAAAATACTGCAGCAGTAGCTGGCTTTTTTTTTTTTTTTTTTTTTTTTTTTTTTGCAAAAATATCTTTCAAAACAAAGTAGAAAAAACTCATGCACTCTGTTTAATCAGATGCAGTATACATGATGCCATGGCAATAAATACCAGTTCTGTCGGTGTGGCCTTCTCATAAAGCACATTCACTAGCTTTGGAAGCAGCTGTATGATTGACACGTATTTTGTCTCTGAGACTTTAATAGATTTTGTGCGGAGGTTTAGCCTTGTTTGTTGGAGGACAGGGTGTTGATGTATTGGAGAAAGAATTTAAATCTGAATCTATTGTAGATCCAGAATGCATACCTGACCTTGATTTTTCAGAGGCTGGGTCTAAATTTAGTGTATAACTACTCACTAGGCCACTGTAGCTTCATAGCAAAATCAGCTTTCTCAGCAGGCATTCTTGAAACTTTATTCTCTTCAACTTTGTAAGCAAAGCTAAAGGTATAGTACTAAATACACTAACCTTGGAGGGTGTTCCTGGACTGCTTGGAGAGTTCCTACTGCTACCCCTCAGAATAGATTAGCCAACTATTCCATCTTTTCCTTCTGAAAGGAACAGAATAGTGGATAAATGGAGGCAAAGATTGAAAAAAAAAATCTCCCCATAAAATGAGAATGATTGAATGTCATAATCTGACATGTACAGTAATACCACTTTATTCTCATTTTATCAGAAGAAATTATGCTGATGAAAAATTAAATCTTGGCACTACAAAACAGATGAAATACACTCATGAGCAGCCGTGTTTATATTGTCCGAGACCAACTGAGTGAAAGCTAGTAATAACTTTGTTCCAGTAGTGATGTGTAATATTAGTGGAGGAATTTGAATGAACAGATGTTGATCATGTGGAGTTCTAAAACATTTTTATAATAGCTGTACTAGAGCAGTTAGATATTCAGAAGGGAGAGATGAAGTTGTATCACAAAATTAAATACACCCTTTAATGAATGAAACAAATATTACTGTTAACTAATGACATTAAGAGGGCTTTCTGATGCTGATATGAACTTAATCAGAAAAAATCCCTTTGGATTCTTTAAAAATCTAATGCAGAAAATGTTAATAAAGTTACTGCTATCCAATTTGAATGTTGCCCTATAAAGTAAGCACTGAATTAAAAGTTTGTGGAAATTTCATTTTTAAAAGTTAGTTAGTTAATTGGTTAGTTGGTTGGTTGGTTGGTTGGTTGGTTGGTTAATATAGCCACCCCTCTCAAAGCAGTGACTCTGAGCAGCAAACAATCATAAAAACAGTTAAAACAATTAAAACACAATACATAAAAGGAATGAAATACCAATATCAGCCAAGAGATATTATACTCCATTGGTGTCAACATAACCAGAAAATAGGGCCCTTCACATACTCAGGGCCCTGGATCCTGGTACATAGCCATGTCTTCAAAGCCTTTCAAAAGGCCAACAGAGTAAGGTTCATTCTAATCTCTGGAGGGAGAATGTTCAATAGAGAGGCATTAGAAGGCACATCTCCTGGTCTCCACCATCAGACAATTCTTGGCTGATGGAATCCAGAACATATCAATCCTGATAGGCCAGATTGGATGGGTAAAACAAATGGGAGAAGATGATTCCTCAGATAACCCAATCCCAAGACATGAAAGGCTTTAAAGTTGACAAGCATCTGGAAACAAACTGGCAAACAATGATGGCTCCAAAGCAATGGTGTTAATGTGTCATGTAGCCGACACCATTTAGAACCTGTGCAGCTACATTCTGTCCTTGCTGAAGCTTCTATATGCTTCTCAAAGGCAGCCCTATGTAGATTATGTTGCACTAGTCCAAATGGGAGGTTACAAGGACATGGGAGACAATGAACAAAGCTTCCTGATACAGATATGGGTGCCACTGGTGCATCCAAGGGGTGCAAATGCCCTCATGGCTACCACCTGCTCCAGCAGGAGCTGTGAGTCCAAGAAGACCTCCAAATTGCACACCAGATTCATTTGAGGCAGTGTCACCCTATCCAGGAAGCATCCAAAGCCACAGTCTTCCTTGGGTTGAGTCTAAACCCATAGTGTCCCATTCAGGCTCCTCAGCCTCCAGGCATTGAGACAAGATTCTCCATGGCATCACTCAGGCAGGAGATACAAAGCTGGGGATCATCAGCATATTGATGAAAGCTCACCTCAAACCATTGGATCACCTCACCCACATCTATCTTCTCAGTAGGGGCCCATATAAATATTGTAGTTGCACAGGATATTGAACAATGCTAAATTGTATAGTTGTTCCCATAATTATAACTTTTCAGCCTGAATGCTTTCATGTTGGTTCTTAAACTTTCCCATAAGTGAATAATTTTTTTTGCTTTTGTAGAGTGATAAGTAGCTCTTTTGGGCTACTTTGTAATATACTAGTATTACAACTAGAGGTGTGAATTACCCTTTGTATATATGGACAATGTTATTTTAAAAAAGTCCATTGTTAATTTATGCTCAGAAAATCATAGCTTGTTATTTCATCTAATAGGAAACCGTTGGGGAGCCCTTTTTCCTGCTGTTGTGTGCTATTAAACAACAGATCAATAAAGGATCTATTGATGCCATCACTGGAAAAGCAAGATACACACTTAATGAAGAATGGTTATTGAGAGAGAACATTGAAGCAAAGCCAAGGGTAAGAATCTCCTTTTTTAAAAAAAAAAATTGTTTTGTTACTTTCACAGGTGCCTATGAGGCTTTTGTAACCCAGGACACCTTAAGGTTTGAAAGCATGTTTGATGCCACAGGGAGGCTGTTACCTCTTTCTGAGTATGTATCTCTGTTCTGAAATTCAAAAATGCATCCTGTTCCTAAGCAACCACCACTAAGGTTACTTATTCCCTTGATAGACAAAGTGGCTGAAACTGTGACCAGAGACAAAAGGGACAGCAGGGATCAAATCATGATTTTTCTGAGTGTTCATTCAGTTAGCAAGGTCCCCTGAGATTAGAAAACTTCTTCCCAAAACTAAATTAGTTTTTTTTCACTTACAACTCTGGGTTTTGTTTTGTTTTTTTCAAAAAGATAAGTCATTGTTTTTTTAGTTAACAGCAGCACCAATGACATGTCAATTTTTCTTCAATTGGGGGACAATACTGTATACAGAAGTATTTGGGAGGGGAGTGTTTTCCATCTTAAGTGTATGTCAGTTGTTCCACTCAGTCATCTAACAAAGAAAGACTCCTGGCCCATTGTTTTACCACGAGTATACTTTACTAAAGCTTAAGTGGTTGCCATAGTGAAGCTTGATCTGGCGTTTTCACGTGCAAAATGGTACAATGAGCTTTCCCTTTTCCCCAGCCATCCTCCTGTTATCAATTAATGTCCAATTGGGTGGTTGTATATTGTTTGGTAATGGACCCTCAGTTCTCAGGTTTTCCAGCTCTGCATTCTGATGAGTGACCTTGGGCTGGCTGGTGTTTCTCACGCCTCCAGCGGGCATGACTTGGTTTCCATTTCCCCCCCCCCCCAATTCCTCCCTACATTCCAATTCTCTTCTCCCTCCTCCCCCCCCCCCCATTGTTAATGTCAGGCTGTCAGCTTGTGATGATTGGCTAGCAGAATGGCAGCCATGATAGTGTATTAGAAAATATAGATCTTGAAAATTGATCGTCTAGTGAGATAACTAGCCAAACTCAAAATCATTGAGGTTGACAAGTTGGAATGTACCTGAAGTACAGTTTTCTTAGGAATTATGTAGATTAGATACTTCTTGTCCAAACTTTGCTACCTATTCTATATATCAAATGATAGCAATTGTGCAAACATATATGCGATATGAAATTCTTAAAATGTCAGTGTTGCTAAGACCTGAAAGACAGAGTATGTATCGAATCATCAATTCATAGCTGATGAAAATAGTTGTTTATTCAAGGTTATGATGTTTTTAATACAAACATTGCAAAAATTGTACTGAAAAATTATGCTGTTTTATAATTTTACTGAAAAATTATGCTGATTATAAGCTGCTTCATGTTAGGCGGAGGAATGTGTTAAATTCAGCCTGTTAGTAAATGCAGCAGTCAAATCTCTGCAAAATGAAAATTAAACTCTGCATTCAACTGCAGTTGTGTAAATCTAGAAGAGTTGTCCCAGAATCAGTGGGCTCACTCAGAAGCTACAATGGTGCAAATGAGAACAGCTTTGGGGCACTGAATCCTTTGCCTTATTGCCATATCCTTAACTGAATGATAATTTACAGTGCAGAATTGAAGGGCAGTTTTGTCTTTCATGAATAACCCCATAGGAATAAATTGGGGAAATGTAATTGAGTCTTTGTTTATTAGTGACTGAAATAAAAAAATGAATGCACAATTCTATTCAGATATATCATTAATAGCACATAAACAGCCCACAATTGATTCTTTTTTTGAAAATGCATATATTAAAGAAATACAGCTTGCAATACCTATGACAGTATATTGAGTAGTTGAGGTCAGGGAACAGTGGTACAAACCCAGCCTGCTATCATAACAATAATTATAATTCATTAAACTTTTATACTTCCATCTCTTAACAGCTCTGGGTTATAAGACTTTCAGATATGTAGGCCTGAATGCATGCAGTACAAAAGACATCATACAGGTAGTCTCTGCCTTACAACAATTCATTTAGTGACCATTCGAAGTTACAATAGTGACTTCTCACTGTTTTTCACACTTATGACTGAGTGTTGCAGCATTCCTATGGTCATGTGATTAAAATTCAGTTGCTTGGCAACTGATCAATAATTACAAAGGTTGCAGTATCCCAGGGTCATGTAAACACCTTTAACAAAACACCTTCTGACAAGCAAGCTCAATCAGGAAGCCAGATTCACTTAACAACCATGTTACTAATTTAACAACTACAGTGATTCACTTAATAACTATCACAAGAAAAGTTGTAAAATAGGACAAAATTCACTTAACAACAGAAATTTTGGGCTCAAGTGTGGTCCTAAGTCAAGGACTAGCTGTATTTTGCTGTCTAAAAAAGAAAGCCAATTTGATGTGATGGCTGAGGTGTTGGATTAGAAACCAGAGACCATGCTTCCTGCATGAAAGCAGGAAAGAAGGAAATCCTGCTTTCTAGCAAATCTAAATTGCACTGCACAGCTCCCCCCCCCCCCCCGCTTTTCTACTTACCTTAGAAAAGGCTTCTTAAGCCTCCTTTTTCAGCATTGCATGGTAATGCCTGTGGTGCGCATGCACGCAAAGGGTGCATTTGGTGTGCACCACCCATGCGTGCATGCAGCAAACTAGTAGCAGACTTCAGAGCATTTCACCACTGCTTCTAGCTGAATATTGTTTTAATGGAATGAAATCCTGAATAAAATATTCAGGAATAGAATCTCGACATGTTCAGTTATCAAGAATAATCTTCAGCTAATGTCTATTCCCAAATAGTAAAAAAAACAGCTTTCTCTCTTGATGTCTTTTGCTCTTTTTGAGTCAACTAGCTAGTACATTATGGCTAGTTAATTCAAAAGGAGCACAAAAATGTAAGAGAGAATACTATGGTTTACAAATGCAAATTCTCGTAAATATCTTCTTATTGCTACAAATGCTGCATGGACCTGATTATTCCAAAGAGCAAAATACATTGTAAAGCTTTCTTAAACTGTGTCATGTCCAGCTGCATTTAAAGATGTATTTGATTGCTCTTCTGTATTTTTTAAAAAAATCCAACTATATTTAATAAACTAAAATACAAGGCAGGGGGATTTTAGCAAAGCTTTCTCCCTAATGTGTTTTTTTTTATGTGTGGGGGTGTTTTTTGTCTTGTAGAGAAGTATTTCATCACATCAGCCCTCATTTGCAGTCTGAGGTAGTTAAGTTAAGACACATGTCTAGGTTTTATCTGCTTATATTTATGAGAACTATGTCAATGCAGCAGTAGTAGCAACAAAGAGACACAGGAGCTCAGGTTGCTAAATGTAATTTTTACTTAGCCCAGAGAAGAGCCAAGGTCATTTATTATGTAGTACCTCTATGTATCTCCCTCCCTCCCTCCCTCCCTCCCTCTCTCTCTCTCTCTCTCTCTCTCTCTCTCACACACACACACACACACACATGGAGAAAGACAGTGTTCATCGTCATTCTAAGACAAAGTAAGTGATCAGTTGCCATTCATTGTACCCATATTCACTGGTGCTAAAAATGAATTTATGGAAGAAAACAGCAAGTGCATGATATGGTTCCTGTATTTCAGACCTTAAGTTCATAGACAGACAGTTCAAAGGGAGCTTACAATGTTCTCATACTGCCTTGAATAAAATAGTTAATGTATTAATTTACTGAACTATAAATCAGTGCTTTTCACTAGCTTTAAAATTCATCTCTACCCCCCCCCCTTTCTTTTAATATATGGTAGCTAGATTTGCCAAGAATTCTTGGAGTGTATGGTTCATAGGCTTTTTATGTCTTATAACTTGTGCACATCACCTACAACCTTAGCGACCATCTTCTTCCACAGAATCTTAATGTGTCTTTCCAAGGCTGTGGAATGGACTCTCTGAGTGTTCGAGTAATGGATACAGATACTCTCAGTCAAGTTAAAGAGAAGATACTCGAAGCCTTTTGCAAGAACATTCCATACTCCCAATGGCCAAGAGTGGAAGATGTTGACCTAGGTAAGTTTGCTTTTGTTCAGAAACACCAGTTTTTATCTTTTGGGTATGAATGCTCATCATATACAAGATAACATTTAGACATGGAATATCTTCCCTTAGTGTATTTCTATAATCAGCCGCTTGGGAATTAAGCAGTCCTTTAAGAGATTTGGTATTTGTTTTGTTTGTTTTCAACAATTCACCTTGCTATTAAAAGTGCTTATGTTACATAACAGCAAAGTAATCCCCAAAACTAGAAACCCCAGTAATGAAAAATGACAGAGATGGGTTGAATTGAGGCAGAGTGTTTGCGTGTGTGTGCATATGTTCTTGGATATGTCAATGATTTAATAAATAGAGATGGCACTAAGGAGAGTCATCTGGCGGGACCCAGAAGAAGCCCATGATGGCTCCCTCTCTGTGGAACGTCATCCCCGCCAGAGATTAGACTCACCCTCACTCTGACACTCTTTCGAAAGGCCCTGAAGATGTGGTTCTACCAGCAAGCCTGGGGAATCCAGAGCAGGATGGAGCCCATTAAATGGCTAGTGTGAATGTGCGTTGTCACTGGGTTGGTGGTGTTGTGTTATTATTTTATTATTTTTCTTTTTATTTCTTTTATATGGTGTTTTTATGTCCTTGTAAGCCACCTTGAGTCACCATGTGCGAGTAGGAGGCAATATAAATTGGGTAAACAAATAAATTATTATTGAATGACTAAGCGATCAAATAAAACACTGAGGGCTAAATCTCAGCAATGCCCCCAGTTGTGCCTCTTGGTCACGTTCAGCAAAATAGCAACTGGAACATAAAGTACTGTTGCTAATAATTGCCAAAAAGTAAAAAGGAGATCTTGTCAGAAGCAAAGGTAGCAAGCTTTATTTCCCAATATGAATGATGGGAGAATGTAGAGAAAATGGTGATGTTCACAGGAAGCTCAGCAGTTTCCCTCCTCCAAAATTAAAAGAAAAAAAAAGTTATGAGGAAAAAATGTCTTGGTTGAAATCAGGAAAAAAAATGCTAGCTTTACAATTAATTAATAGATTTTTAACTTTATTTACATTATTTACAATCGTGCTTCAGAGTTCATATTTGAAATTAACTGAATTTCTATGTAAATGCATTCAGGGTTAGACATCACTTGAGCAAAAGCAATTGCTGTCCATTTATTTAAATCCAGGTAATTGGAAATCAGAGTGCTGGAAAATCTTCCTGCAGACTTTTTTCCTTTGCATATTCTCTAAGTATGATAGTATTTTTATTGGTATAGATGGGACAAAGAGGGTCATAACATCCAAGTAGAGTACAGGGATTACAAATTATCTACTTGCAATGCTCTTAAAAGATTTCCTACCATGGTAACTCACATGTGAATTTAATGGAATAAAAATGCTCTTTAAATCCCCAGAGCTCGCTACTGGAATATTCGTTTCCCAAATCACAAAATATGGCATCAAAATAAGAAAAGTGATTTATATTCTTGCTAACTAACACTTGCTGTATTCCAGGCAACTTTCTTACCCATTCCATTTTCTTTTTTTAGAATGGTTTGCCACAAGCACTGACAGTTACATCCTCCGGGACCTTGATGACACTTCCGTGATGGAAGATGGCAGGAAAAAACTGAACACCTTAGGACATTATAAGGTAAGAAGTGTCATTGCTCCAAGAATTTCTCTCCCTTTAAACCTAGCTTTCCACAGAGACCCCACGATCTGCTTCCTAAACAGGATTAACAGAAGCAAAGCAGGAAGGTTGCCATAACTCCACAAGACCTTCTGGGGAATAGACATCTGCCCTGGCGAGAAATTCGTTAATATTGCAACACATCAAGACTAATTAAACACTTTTCATGCAAAACAAGATATTGCCGTGGAAGAAAAAGCTTCGTTTTCCCAGTAGCTGCCATCCATCCGTCCTAATTAAAATCATGCCATTCCTCTTCTTAACAGTAGTGTCAGAGTTCGCATTGATCTCTTAGGGGAGCAGGGGGTTGCCCACAAAAGAAGGTTGCTTTTTTTTTTTTTTAATTTCCTTTGTGAAAAATAATTTCAATTTCATTTGAAGTGACAGTCATACAATTTAGGCCTTTCTTCAAAGCATTTTCACACGCATATACTAATTTCATACAAATAGCCATGGGACTGAGCGTGTACTACTTCTGGTTTTTTTTCCCCCTTCCGTTCTGTTGTGCCCAATTCTCCGAGACTGCCTGGACAATTCCCTGCAGTTTATTTGGGAAGGTTTTTCAGAACTGGTTTGCCATTGCCTGCTTCCTAGAACTGAAATAAAGTGAGTGGCCCAAGGTCACCCAGCTGGCTTTATGCCTAAGGCTTCAAGTCTCCCATTTTCTAGCCTCATGCCTTAATCACTACACCAAACTGGCTCTCATTACGTTTATGGTACCACAGCCTATTTTTTGGTATGATAGAAAAATGTGGGATAGACATTACCACCATCAGATGGATTCACCGTTGGCTGACCAACTGTAGTCAGCATGTAGTCCTCAATGGAGCTACATCTATGAGGAGGGAGGTAGCTCAGGGTTCTGCCTTGGGCCTGGTGTTCTTCGTCATCTTCATAAGTGATCTAGATTAGGGAATAGAAGAGGAACTCATCAAATTTGAAGATGACACTAGGCTGGAGGGAATTACCAACACAATGGAAGATAGATTCAAGGTTCAGAAAGGTCTTGATAAACTTGAGCATTGGAAGATGCAGTAGAGTGGTGGGAAAAGTAAAGTGCTGCATGTAGGCAGGAAAAACCAAATGCATTGATATAGAATAGAAGGCGCCTGACTCAACAGTAGTAACTAGGTAGGACTAGTGAACCACTACTTAAGTATGAATCAGCAGTTTGCCGCAGCTGCCAAAAACAGCCAATACAGTCCTTAGGCTGCATCAAGAGAGGGATATCGTCAACATTACAGAAAGTGATGGTACTGCTCTATGTTCCACTAATCAGGCCACATTTAGAGTACTGCCTCCAGTTCTGATCACCACGGTATAAAAGAGAGACTGAGCCCAAGGAGTGCAGAGAAGAGCAACAAAAATGATAAGGGATCTGGAGGCTAAATCATACAATTACAGATTAGCAGAGTTGGAAGGGACCTTGTAGGTCATGTAGTCCAACCCCCCACCCCACCCCCAATGACCTAGGTATGTTTAGCCTAATGAAGAGAAGACTCAGGGAAGCATGACAGCAGTCTTCCAAAAGGGCTGTTACATGGAAAAGGGTGTTGATTTATTCTCTGTAGTACCTGACAAGAAGCAATGGGTAGAAGCACTGTCAGAGGGAGATTCAGACTGGAACTAAGGAGGAATTTCCTAACAATGAGAATGATTAATCAGTGGAACAGTTTATCTCCCAGAGTTGTGGGTGCTCCATTGCTGGAGGTTTTCAAGAAAAGATTGGGCAACCAGTTGTTTGGCATGGTATAAGACAGTGATGGCTAACCTTTTCTGGACCAAGTGCCCAAAGTGCGCATGTGCACACGCGAATGGGCGTGTGAGCGCCTGAACCCCCAAAATGCAATGTGTGCATAGCCCCATGCATGTGGCCTAACCCCCCTTGCATGAGCATGCAGCCCCTGCATGTGCCTTGCCCCCGTGCATGTGCACGTCCCCCCGACACATCTCACGCCCTGCGCATGCGCAGCAGAGACCTGAAGACCAGCTGGCCAGTGGGAGGCGCACACATATATGCAGCGGAATTGAACTGTGGCAACAGCTTGTATGCCATCAGAGAGGGCGCTGCGTGCCATCTCTGGCACGCATGCCATAAATTCGCCATCACGGGTATAAGATCTCCTGCCTTGAGCAGGGGATTGGACTAGAAGACCTCCAAGGTCCCTTCTAGCATTTGGATTCTATGATTCTATGTCTGTACTTGATCTCAATTAAACCCTTCCTACTTTTAAAGTTTATGTTTACCTATTCTTACCATGGCTATGTATGCGAACTAGTCTGTAGTTTAATATGTATTTCAGAAAAACCTCCCCTCATAGAATGGACAAGGAAAATGGTATAACAAAGAATTCATACGTAATTTGCAGAGAACGCCTGCTATCAGAATATTACATTTCTGCCATCTCCTGTTCACAGATCTTTTGTGCAAAATCCACAGTGTTTCTATTGTTCTGATGTAATGTTTTCCACAGGCATTTTGTCACATAAGAAAAATAGAGAAACACTTTATATAATATAATCCGCTGCCTGCTTATTTACAAAGTCTCTCTTTGCACAATGTAGCTTTCTTCCTAAGTGAGGGCATGTTCAGGTTTGCATCCTTAAGGGTTGCATTTAATTCACATTGTTGTCTCTGCAGATACCTTAATATTTCCATCAAAATGTAAAATGGGAATTCTTTAATACTTATATGCATATTAAAGATGTAATGCTGCGTAATGTAGTTAAATTAGCCAAGCCTTTAAAATAACTGTAGAACCAATAAAATGAATTTGCAGCCAAATTTTATTTTAAAGATCTGATAATGGGCAGAGGAGCCAAAGGAGAGAGTCTGACAGATTAACAGAGTTGGAAGGGATTTTATAGGTCATCTAGTCTAACCCTCCACCTAACCAGGAGACCCTACACCATTTCTGACAAATGGCAGTCCAATCTTTTCTTGAAAGCCTCCAGTGATGAAGCTCCCACAACTTCCAAAGACAAGCTGTTCCATTGGTTGATTGTTCTCACTGTCAGAAAGTTCCTCCTTATTTCCAGGTTGAATCTCTTCTTGTTTGGTTTCCATACATTATTCCTTGTCTGGCCTTCAGGTGATTTGGAAAATAGCTTGACCCTTTCCTCTCCGTGGCAGCCTCTCAAATACTGGAACACTGCTATCATGTCTCCTCTGATCCTTCTCTTCACTAGATTAGCCATGCTCAGTTCCTGTAACCGTTCTTCATATGTTTTAGTCTCCAGTCCCCTAATCCAGTCCCCTAATCCAGTCCCCTAATGTAAGCATGTAAGTCTATAAGCATTTGTTAGCAGCAAGTTGCAGAAAAATGCATATAAACTAAAATGAAGATTCTAGCTCTTTGCTAAATTTATTTGGTAAATGTCTCTCAGTCATTTTGTAGAAATGTCCCAATTTGCTCGTTCCTAATAAGATTTTGCTTCTCCCTCTGCCTCACAGATCCCTGATGGTGCCTCTCTAGCCATGAGTTTAACAGATAAAAAAGACAACACTTTAAGTCGAGGTAAGTCGACACACATTTTCTTTCATAAATATCCTTGGATTTTTCAGGGAGGATTTTAAATTATTATCATTATTAAACATTCTATTTCATTAACTAAAAATTCATTACTCTGACAGACATTTATTTATTTATTATTTATTTATTACATGTATTTATATGCCACCATTCTCCTGAAGGACTCAGGGCGGCGAACACAAGTTAAGAAACATGTACAATAAAATCCCATTTTAAACCAAATAACTAATTAATAATAAATAATAAAACCCGGAATTTGTGATTTAGCCCAATTTGGTTTTGTGTTACTTGAATGAAGAATGGAAGTTACCAAAAAAAAAAAAAAAAAAAAACCAGGGAAACGATTTTTTTTTTTAAACAAAAGATGGCATGAGAGGAAAAGGGTATGAACCGTTTCTCTTTCCCTAGTTTCTCAGTCTTCTACTTAATTTGCAGTCTCAAACAAAAGATGTATAGTTGAGTATCACGGATAGTCTAACTCAATAAATTAGCATTGCCTACATTTTTAAAAAATAGTATTGCAACTTTTGAAAATACCACTGCTTTTTCCCGAATTTGCTGAACAAAGCATTCTGGAGGCAGAAATAAATGTGAGCTAACTTTATAATTGGAAGCAGAATTAGATGGGTGGGAGGTTAAACAATAGTGGATCCAAGGGGTATAGAGAGTCAGAGCCCAAAGGAAAGGGAGATTCAACCCCTTCCTTCCAGCCATGATCCCAATTAAAGAATTTTCCCATGTTCTGTTAGGAGGTGAAAAGTTAAACCTCAGATTCCATTACACTTTGGATCCAGTAAAAATTGTAAAAATCACTGATAACTCTTCTATGCTCATTTATGACCATAATATACATTTTTCCTCCTTTTTAAAAAAGCTTTCTATTGATGACTTGGCTTACATGTAATTTATCACTGACTAACCAATGAAAAGGAAAACAAATTGAAAATACAAACTTGGAGGACAAACAGACCTCCATAAATCATCTTAGCTGTATTTTATTGCTTATAGCTAAATAATCAATGTTTAAGGGGCCAAGAGGGAGGGCAGTTTTCATTTGGTAGTTTCAGACATAGCTGGATATCAAACTTTCAGTGTGAGATTGGACCATAGGAATTAGTTGAGACTGCTCTTGTTTATCTTCCTCCCTGTAGTTTAGCAGTGTTCCTGTCCAAGCTCCTTTACATTGTAGCTGAGTTGGCAATGGCATTCCCCAGGTTTATAATTCTGTGAACTTTAGCCAGCCTTCTCTAGGACTGGAGTCAGAAGTGGCTCAGATGTTCATAGCAACCATGGATCTGGTCCAACTTACTCAGGGTCTAACTCACAAAGGAGCCCCCCACCTTAGGTTTTTGTCTTGCAGATTCATACCATGGGGGATGTCATGTCAAACACCTTGTCATGTCCTTCTAGCCATAGAGTTTTCTGAGGCTACACCACTGCAGGGAAGTAGGATTTATTCAATTGCCTCACTCCAGGCAACCAATAGACCCAGTGCCATTTCAGAGGGAACTTGACGTTTTTTCTGAAGCCCTGATGCATGGTATGGCCAAGGCCTTGGTTGCAACTTGGAATGAGCTCAT